>JANFOE010000317.1:1437923-2875847 GCA_025667525.1 Glebionis coronaria
TCAACTCACCGATGCTTCATTGCTAAGAGTTGGCGAGTCCAGAAGGGTATGGCTTCTGGTAAAGACATATCAAATCCGTTGACGGCTGTGATGGTTTGCCTAAAAACACCAGGGTACCCCCACTCACCATTGATTCACGTTCTAAGAGTTGGGCTGGGTTCTGGTCTCCCAGGGTGATGCTTATTCCACCATAAAGACTGGCTAGCCCAAGAGCGAGCAGCTACTTGGTAAAGGCTCATCAAATCTGCTCATGTTGCTGTGAAGATTTGACACGATGCTGGTTTGTTTCAAGCTTTGGAGAAGCTTCTAGTGTTCCTTGTTGCAGCGGTTCTTATGTTTCTTATATTGTTGATGCTGCTGTTTCTTTTGTTGTTCAATCCTCAAGCTTTGTTGCACGATTTACCAGGAAACTTGAACTCAACAGGTCAAATTCAAGTTTAGGGGAGGATTGTTAGGACCACTGGAATAGTTATTTGTAATAGGTAGACTTGGAGGTATGTAGTTCCTCCTGGTCATAGTAGTAGTAGGAGCAAGTCGTGCTCCTGGTCTTATAGAGAGTCAAACTTTATTATTTAGTTATTATTCTGTTAGGATATGCATGAGATATGTTAGGAAAGGATATGCATATCAGTTTTACACGTTTTGGTTAATGATGTATTAGGGTTTCCTTGTAGTATAAAAGGAACCTTAGGCAGAAGGGTTACAGACACCTTCATCAAACATAATTCTAGTTATTATTAATATTAGAAATCCTTAAAAAAGGATCAAGTCGTTATAGTTATTTTGTTCTTCTTTATAGTATTTGTATTCCGCACTTATACTGTGTATTGAGTCTCTCTGTGAATAGACTTGTGATTACAGAAGTCATTCACCGTTCCTGACAGGCTGCAAGATCCACATCTAGTGGACCCAACAGAGGCAAAGCCTAAGGGGAGGCTTCTTGTACATTCTTACTTCTGGTATCTACTTACGACATTTTACATGGGTATTTGCTGTGTGTGCAACTTCTGGTGGAAGAATTTGGTTACTCCTAGTGGCACTCTTCTGCTCCTAGTGGGTCAAAACCCCTATTATCCACGTATGTTTGGCTTCTAGTATCACTTTGGGTCACTGTTCATTATGTTGACTTTTGTTGACCACTCGCTGCTCCAAGCGTTGACCTCTAGCCGTTTTGACTTTCAGTCAACGCAAGTTACTTCTGGTACCCATATTTGTTTATCTTTAGTAACTGGGATTCTCTAATAATGGATTAAGGGGCAAGTGGTTACTCACCATTAATGCCTTAACTCGGAAAGGGAAACTCTCATAACTAGGGGTCAATGAACAGTTTTGACTCACCATTATATATGGTCAAAGGGATCATTTGACCCACTCATCACAACTTAAACACACACATACACACGCTCCTACCCTCAACCATCTTCAAGCAATCATCTTCTAATCCTCAATCATCATCCATGACATCTCTTCAATACAAATCCGATCACAACAAGGTTGCTTATCTCGGAGAAGGCCCCATCAGGGAGGAGTTTCTTGACATCCTGGAGTACATCGAGGCTTCTAGTCTCAAGTATGCCTTTAATGTTTGCCCCACTGTGTATGACTCAGTCATTCGTCAGTTTTGGGCTACTGCCAACACCCATGAGGTTTTAGGTCGGCCATTGGAGCTCCATGCTACTATTTATGGTCGCTCCTATGTGGTGACTGAAGCATCTATCAGGTCTGCCCTTCATCTCCAAGATGAAGATGGCATTATTTCTCTCCCCAATGTGGAAGTGTTGGCTGGGATGACTGACATAAGGTACAACCATGAGGGGAAGTTTAATTTAAAAAAAAACGATTTTCCCCTCAATGGAAGTTGCTTGTCCACTTCTTGATACACTGCTTGAGTCCCAAAGCTGGGAGTTGGGATGCATTTCCCATCTCCTTTGCTACTAGTTTGGTGTGTCGTGCCCAAGGTCGTAGGTTTAACTTCTCTCGTTATCTGCTTGATGGTTTGGTTAGCAATCTTAGTGCTACTAGTTCAAAAAAGAAGTTTCTCATGTATCCTAGGTTCTTACAATAGATACTTATGTGTTTGCCGAGAAATAGGAAAGAATATGTGCCTTCTAAGCTCACTCCTAAAGTGTATGCAAATATGACGATTGGATACCTTGGTCCTCAAAGGCCCCTCACTGCTACTATGCTAGGCCTTGCCCAAGGGGGTCCCAATGTGGTTCCTCCGGCTGCTCAAGCCGAGGAGGCACCTCAATTGGTTGATGATCCCATGGAACAAGAGGTTCCTACTGCTGGGGTACCTCATGTGGAGGTTGAGGAACCGGCTAGAGAGGTGGTGGTATAAATTCCAGCTACCTCAAAGGCTACCTCTTCTTCTCGCCCACATGTGTCCCCATTTGTTTATTCTCCTCTTCCTAGCCCTGTTCACCCTTCAGGTGAGGAGCCTTCTAGCTTTCATGATCATATGGCTGACTAATCTTTTGCTTCTGGTTCCAATGAAGCATCCCAAAAACCAAGTCCTCTTGGTGAGGAAGCTGAGGAGCCTATTACTCTCACTTCATTGCTTGCTTTAGTGCACAAGTATTATAAGAAGATACTCTCGTTGGAGGATGAGCTCAACAAAGATCGAAAGCTCACTAGGGATTTTGTGCTCCCTTTAGAAAACAGGGTCAAGTCGTTGGAAAAGTTACTGAAGCACCATAAGAAGAAGATGGTTTTATCTGATACTGATGAAGACGAGGAGGAAGATGGTTTGATTGTTTTGGCCAGGGCTGCTTTTTCTGCAAAGCCGAGTGAAGACTTATCTGCTCCTTCTTGTGCTTCAAGCATTCCACCAACTGCTGCTGGCCTCGTGCCAAGGACTGATACTTCTGGTCCTTCCACCTCAACTCCTGGTCCCTCTCATGACAACAAGGGTAAAGCCCCAATGACTGATGCACCCTCCCCTCCTAGGAAGAGAACCCGTAAACAATTGGAGGAAGAAAGAATGGGAGAGGAGGCTGCTCAGAAACTTCAAGAGGAATTAGACCAAGAGGCTGCGGCTGCCTCAACGGCTGTGGCTGAGGCTGAAGCTTTGAAGCAACAACGCTATGAACAGGTTAAGCATAATGCTATGTTTTGGGATAACAAGGACTGTATGTATGTGGTTGCCATCCTTACCGCAGATGTTTCTCAGTTTTCTGATATCTTGGGTTCGGATGTGAACCAAGGAAATGGGGTGAAGCGAGCTATGTCTCTGGTTCAAAGACAAAGGGAAAGTTTGGTTACTCAACTTAGACAGCTTCGCCGCAACAGACCTCTCTCATATGCTGAACAAAAGAAGCTTATGCAGCAATATGTGAAAAATCAATCTGGATCCTACTTCACCTATGGCTGGACTTGGAAGAGGGTCAAGAAGTTGTCTGATGATGAGCTTAACGCTTTGTATACCAAGATGATCAAGCAGAAGGATGCGCCCAAGCCTGCTAATGCCATCTTTCGCCCACCTCCTCCTGTTGTTCAAACCCCCAATCCTAATGCTGTTCCCACTCCATCCTCCGGTGTTCAAGAAGAAGGTACATCTGGTTTCCCAACTTCTGCTGAGGATACTTCTGCTGTTCCCACGAGTTCTTCTTCAAAGGTTGACCCCACCCCTTCTCATGTTGAAGCTACTATCACACCTGCTGTTAATACCACACTTTTTGTTGATCCTACTCCTCCACCGGTTTTTGCACCAACCTCTACACCACTTGCAGATGCAGCTGCTACTGATCCATAGCTTGTTGATCTGACTACTCAGAATGCTGCTCCTCCTTCTACTGCTGTTGCCACTACTATCAAGATTAAGGAGGAACCCTCTACTACTGTCCCCACCCCTCGCCGCTCTATTCGCAAGAAAAAGGCTCGCCGTGGTAAGACAGTTCCATTGGAGAAGAGGGATCCTGCCCACTAAATTGATGCCGCTTCTAATAGCGAGGATGACATGCCCCTTGGCCGTGGCTGGATTATGCATTGGGAGGTTCAGCCATCCCCCATTGTTGCTGGTAAATATACGCATCTGATCAAGACTAGTGATGGCTACCACAAATAAGTCTCTAGGCTGCAAAGCATATTATCTTGGGTGGAACGTCATGATCTTGTGCTATTGTATGGGTTGGTTGATGCTGCTATCTCAAGGTCTCCTAGTGATGTTCCTAACTGGCCTGGGTTGGTCCTTTGGGGTGATTTGAAGATGATGTTGGATTGTCCCCCTGATACTCCTAGTGTTGGGGTGTGGAAGGAGCAACCCCGATGGGTCATTTTAAGGTGGAAGTTGTATACGGGTTGTGGTGTGCATGTGTTGGAGTTGGAATCTGGTGCTTGTGTGTTTATGCTTGTGTATTTGGAGTATCCTCTCACCATTGCTAGCATGGAAGCTATGTTGGAGTGTCACCTGGTGGTGTCAAATGCTCCTTCTGGTAACGAGTCTACTATGGCCACCACCTTGGTTGAAGGTATTCAAGCTCGGCTTCTTGCAGACTAGGTTGCTGCTTCTGGTTAGTGATTGGTTTGTTTCTTCTATACTTTTGATTTCTTTTACATTCTTTTCACCAATATGTATAGTGATTGGTGACTAACACTTTCATTGTTTAACAAAAAAAATTAAAAATACTTTTATATAATATCTGCTTATACTTCTAACATGTGATGGAAATTTCAAAGCTTGTAAATAATATAATATCTGCTTATACTTTTCCTTAAAGAAACTCTTTTTTTACTTGGATTTTTCACACTTGGGCTGTTATGTGATGTACTACTCGTGTTGGATTTCTTCCACACAACAAATGGTGTTCAACTTACCATGTCTTGAAGACAAGAAAGAGTTGGTTCACCATGAGGGTACGTCTCTGGTGTGATTCTCAAATCCGTCGATGGTTGCCAGTTTACCCAAAATTGGAGGGTTTTCACTTGCCTTGGTCCTAGACTGAAAAGTGGCTAGTCCAAGGGGGTACGACTCTTGGTAAAGACTTTTATCAAATCCATTGATAGCTGTGATAGTTGTGATAGCTTGCTCAAAGCTATAGGGTTTTCAGCTCACTGATGCTTTATTGCTAAGAGTTGGCTAGTCCAGAAGGGTACGGCTCTTGGTAAAGACTTTTATCAAATCCGTTTATAGCTGTGATAGCTTGCTCAAAGTTATAGGGTTTTCATCTCACTGATGCTTTATTGTTAAGAGTTGGCTAGTCCGGAAGGGTACGGATTCTGGTAAAGACTTCAATCAAATCCGTTGACGGCTGTGATGATTTGCCCAAAATCATTAGGGTACTCCCACTCACCATTGATTTACGTTCTAAGAGTTGGGCTAGGTTCTGGTCTCCCAGGGTGATGCTTATTCCACCAAAAAGACTAACTTGCCCAAAAGCGAGCAGCTACTTGGTAAAGGCTTATCAAATCTGCTCCTGTTGTAGTGAAGATTCAACACGTGCAGATATGTTCCAAGCTTTCAAGAAGCTTCTCAGTGTTCTTAATTGCAGCTTTCTTTGTGCTTTCACTTCTGATGGTTATTTTGTTGCTTTGGTTTTGCTGTTTCAATCCTCAAGCTGCTTTTGCAAGATCTACCAAGAAACTTGAACTCAACCAGTCAAATTCAAGTTTAGAGGAGGATTGTTAGGACCTATGTAATAGATATTTGTAATAGATGAACTAGGAGGTATGTAGTTCCTCTTGGTCCTAGTAGTAGTAGGAGCAACACGTGCTCCTGGTCTAGTAGAAAGTCAAACAATATTATTCTTAGTAGTTTGTTAGGATATGCATGAGATATATTAGGAAAGGATATGCATATCAGGAGTTACACGTTTTATTTTTAATGTAGTTTAGGGATTCCTTGTAGTATAAAAGGAACCCATTGGCAGAAGGGTTAGAGACACCTTTCACTAGTATTCATTTCATATCAATAGAAATCCTTAGTAAGGATCAAGTTATTTAGTTAATCTGTTTCTTCTTGATCTTAGTATTTGTATTCCGCACTTATACTTTGTATTACATTAAGAGTCTCTCTGTGAATAGACTTGTGATTACAAAAGTCGTTCATAATCCTTAACAGGCTGCAAGATCCACAACTAGTGGACCCAACACGATCCGTTGTTGAATTCTTGAAAGTCTCAGAGTTGATACAGCGGAAGACTTTTAGGTCAAACTTTCTTGAATTTTGCTGAAATATTTGATGCAGAAGGAGTAAGTATGTGAGGACGACTTCATCTGGTACCCCACAACACCATCGTCTTTAAATGCAGCAACATAATAAGACACGAATAAAATGGCTTTGACATTTTATTCTGATTCTGTAGCATTTTACCTCCGTTCGGTGAAGACCGTTGGACGATAATAAATATCGTACTTGTGACAAGTAGCTCTAATTAAAGATCTCCTTGACAAGATTTCGCGGGTAAACCCGTTCTCTTTATTCGAGCGTCCAAAGCTGACTGCGAACATAAAGATTGAATCACTTGGATAAAAAATATTCGTATGATTGAATCCATCAATTCATGAACCTGGAACAAGTGAATTTCAATTAAGATTTTCACCATCGTTGTTTTCCAGTTGTTACGAGCTTGATTCTAATAGAATCTTGCTTGTCACCTACCGCAGTGCTGTTTGATGTTGAGACTGGAAGGATTTCCACTCTTCACTATGAACACTAAAGAATGCCACTCTTAGTCTTCTGGCAAGATCACTTGGATTTTACGTAGAGGCCCTAGAACAAGTTTAATCTCAATTAAGAGTCAAACCATCGTTTCTTTCCAGTTATCACAAGATTAGTTCTTAAAGAACCGCACGTGTCAAATTGTTTAATGTTGGCTCAAGCAGGATTTCCATCTTTATTGTAATAATTTATATCACTCAGATGTTCTGGCAATATTACAAGAATATTACGTAGGACTCATAAAAATCTTTCTTGTTTTCAAATTTTTGTCCTAATGAGACCTGTGATGATCTCGTGGCTCTAGACTCAATGGTGCATTTTTTTTGGGTGAGCGGAGGCTAGAGTGGATTGCCACCTTTTCAATATTAATTTATTCGGAGTGAATAAACCGATAGATAACGTGTTGAACTCCGTGACATTAAAACTAATATCTTTTGAGAGATATTTGAGTTGGCTGGGAGGGGTTGTGTATCGCATCACTGGGTCCATGATACTTCTTCGTATTCAGGATGTGTTGACTCTGTTTCTGCCTAAGTTGTAAGGAGGGCTTATTTCTTTACACACTTTATCTTTACATTTCTTTTTCATTCTTCAACCCCTTCAATGCTTACCAATACATTATCACTAGCACCTTGTTGTGATTGTTCCAGTGCTAGCATCAGTACATGGTCGGCATTCAGCTTCGTTGACAATCCATTCCCCATATTTCCTAAGGACTTCTATTTTCTTACTATTGAATTGTCCTTGGGAAGATTCCCCCGGTTCTGGAAAAATCATTGGACTAGTACCTAATCCTACCACCCTTTTGTCACCACAACCGTCGTGAGTTAAGTGTGTTTTGGGTAAGTATTTGAAACCATGAAAATTTCTTAAAATCACTGAGGTACTTGTGATATAAATATCAAGAGTTTTGTACCTTCAGTGTTTTTGACAACAAAATTCTCCCCCTTAACATATGCATAGCACATATCAAGTTGGATTTTCCATTAACCTTTTTTCATTTTGAGCCATATATATTTACAAGTCTCCTTAATCCCATTTTCTCCCCTTATCCAAAATGTTAACCATCGATATTTTGGATATTAATGGATTAACCGGTCTTTGGGTAACAAAATGAAATCAGTTGTTGGCCATAGAACATATTAATGCTCCCCCTTAAGTGAACGAGGGTTAGTTGTAGTGCTTGAGTATGATATATATTGTGAAAGATTTAGAATCTCATGAGAAAATCTTGAAAAGAATTATCATACTTTCACGCTACAACAAGCCACAAAAGTACAATATTCACAGTATTTACATATTCACAATAGAAGTGTATGAAGTTGACCTGAAAAAGATACGATCACCACGTTATGTGGATCATTCGAGCATTCTGTGGTGAACTCCATACGATCTGCCACCAACAAATCGTTCTAAGCTTATCATTTGACGTCTTTCCATTAGCTTTTCATCAATTTTCTTGATCACGTATTTGGCACTCTGCCGAAATCCCGGGTGCCAGTCTACAGTAACCTCTGGAAGAGTCTTGTCATCATTTAGGTGCACCAACTTTTCCCGGATATGTTTGAGAGTCCCGTCACTGAATTTTTGAATCTCTGGAATTCTCATGAACTTCATCATTCTACGGCTATTTAAGTAGAAAATGTCGTGAATCGGATCAGTTGTGCTGGTGTATGGAGATTTGTCTGCATGCCTAGGCAACACTTGAGTGCGTGGACGAGAAAGATTCAGCTTCCTTTGATAGCTTTTCAAGCCAAGTTGCAGATCTTCAACTCGTTTCTTGATGACAATTTGACGTGTGTCCATTCTAAGAGCTGAATTCAAGGCAATGATTTCTTCAGGGTTCAAATGTCTGAGCGTGTTGTGAGTTATTAGAAGCAGCATGTCTTCAATATCTTCGAGACGAAGAAGTGGAAAATCTCCTTCCTGGATAGTGTAGATGTTATCATCATCTCTTTTAATTCTAATCTCTGTCAAGTGGTGATAGCCTATTTTAGGTTGAATCCTAACTACTTGGATGCTTCTGATTCGGAGAAGAGAAGAGACTTGAGAACCTGAGTTGTGCCGACATGCATAATTGTAAGCTCGTCGCACACGCTCGTCCTAATGTGAAGCTCCCAATTCAGCATAGAGATCATATTCAGAATATACTTTCGGTACCTAGAGATGATTTACTTTTTCTTCTATCCAAGGTATCGACTCCCAGTTTGCAGCTTTTAGCAATGTTAATGAGGTCGCATACTTGTCTGCTCCGTTGACCAAGTATTCTAGATCATTGCTGACGAAGAAGTCGAGTGCGATTTGATCATCATCTTCGGCTGTCGGGAGAGGAGGTTTTTCAGGTTTATGAAGACCTTCCCTTTGAGTAGTTCTCATTGCTTTTAGAAGCTCATTAGCGTTGTACTCATATTCCATTCTGCTGATCTTGGATCTAGCAAGGAGAGTGGGATCTTTGATTCCTCGCACAACCATTGCTTGGGTTATGTTAGGCCCATATAAGCCAAGTATCTTGAGAAGTCTATGGGATTGTTGAGGAATTGGGAGAAGTCATTTTCATCAGCAACTGCCAATGGACGAAGTACAACAGCGTTCGTAACCCAAGGTTGTTCAGGTGCATTTTCATCTACCTCGAGTGTATCAACCCATGCCGGTTCACTTGACTTTGGAACATCAAGAACTTGAGTAGATATTGGAACATCAACAGCAGGTACTTCAACAGCATGTACTGGTTCAGTTTCTGGTACGTTAGGTAGTTGGTCAAATACTGGAACATTTGGTACAGGTTGATCAGGTTCTGGCAGTGGTTGTTGCACTAAAGGTGTGGTAACTGAAGTAGTGGTAATTGGGGAAGATATGACTGGGACAGATGTGGTTGCGAAGCGGTTGTGGCTAGAGTAGATGATGAAGTTGTAGCATCATCTACATCATGAAACTTCTTGGTGCGTCTTCCTTTTTGAGGTGGAGGTGTCTTGGCTGCTGGATTTAATTTATCTTTGGTAACATCATCCTTGTGAGATTTGTCACCTTTGGCAACATCATCCTCCATAGCATCATCATCATAGGACTTGTCTTTATCAGACTTGTCTTCCTCATCTCCATCCTTTTTCTCTTTATCACCGTCCCCTTCTTCTTCTTCATCATCACCATCACCGCCTTTACCATCACCATTATCATCACCATCACTGTTTTCATCACTACTGCCTTCGTCATCACTACCTCCTTCGTCATCACTACTTCCTTCGTCATCACTACCTTCTTCGCCATCACTACCTCCTTCGTCATAACTACCTCCTTCGTCATCACTACCTCCTGCATCATCACCATTGTCATCATCATCATCATTGTTGTCTGATTCGTCTTCCTCCTTCACTTCATTTAAGATGTTGTAAGGAACCACAGTGCCATGTTTCTTGAATATCTTAGTATCTTCATCCATAGCCTTCATACGAGCCTTGTGAAGGATCTTTTGAGCTTTCGTTTGGTTGTAGGACCCGATTTGAATCATACGAGCATGTAAGAGCTTCTTCAACTCATAATCAGTGAGCCTTTCAGCAATTAGATAGTCTGACTTCTTAGTGTCGGAAGACTTACTCATTAAATTGCTTGCAGCAATTTGTTTCATCTCGTCTCGCAGAGCAGGAAGTGACGTGCCAAGAGATTCTTGAACCTTTTCATCAATTGAGCCAACAAGTGTTTCGTTAGCTTTGGCAAGAATCTCTTTCTCCTCTCGGTACTTCTTTTTTAGTTCATAAAGACGACTGATCGTTGCTTCATTTTTGGCGACTTCAGCTTCTTTAACTCGAGCGACTTCTTCTTCATGTGCTTTTCGCGATAATTCTAACTCTTCTTTGAATTCAGTGTTTACAAATGTTGTCGTCTCAACAAACCCGACAAGTTCCATGCTCTTAACTTGTTGTTCGACATGATAATCAACATCCTCATCGTCTTGGGTAGATCTCTCGAGAATAGGTATATATTCATCAGGCTTCCCAAATTCATCAATATTGGAAGGTAGTATAGTTTCTCTTTCAATCACACCAGAACCTCTACCACCCGTGTCTTTCTTACTTTGCATGACATCTTTCTTTATATTGCGTCTTTCAGTTTTACGAAGTTGTTCTTCTTAATTTATATATTCATCTTCATCCTCAAGCATCATCCGCTTCCCACTAGACTTTGTGTTATCTTGTTTGGCAACACTTTTCTTTCTTTTGGTCTTAGGTGAAACTGTTTCTTCTGAGGGTTCACTTTGTTTGCGTTTGTCTTTGGGTTTTGGTGAAGAAAAATCTCCGGATTCAACTTGTTCTCTTTGTGCTTCCCCTTCTTGCAAAACTTTCTTGTAAACCTCACTTGTCTTGACTGCATCGTTCATCATGATATCGGGAACTGGAGCTGGAATCCCTACATAGGTATCCCTTTGTCCTTCTGTTTTCATGAAAGTCAATAAGTCATCGTCCTCTTTTATATGATAGAAGAATTCTCCATGTATATCCATTTCGTCATCTTCTTGCATGAAGTAACTGATGATAAGCTTTATAAATCGTGGGAATGGAAAGTGTTTAGATTTCTTCTTTTTGTTGTCGAACAGTTGATAGGTAAACTCAAGCCACAGATATTTGGCATAGTCTATCTTTTGTCTCTTAAAAATTCCCCAAAAAATGAAAGCCTGAGGAAATCTGAATGAGTCAGATCCACTAAGTTTTGCAGTAAGACACCGAATGAGTATGTTGAAGATCTCCTTCCATGGTTGTCCTAATTGAGATGTAGTAAACTGTGACAAGTTCCGCAATTCTTCACCATATCGTAAAGATTGAAGTGTCTCTACAAGATCCTCCTTAGTTGGATCCAGAATAAACTCTTCCCCTTCAGCTAAACGAGGTAAACCAAAGATATTGCAAAGGTGAGTAATGGAGACAATCTTTTTTGTGTTTGTTGATCGTGAATGACATCTTCGTGTTAGACAATGATTTCTTGGATACCCAAAATTCATGCATGTACACCTTTGGAACTGATGTCGTATACCTCAATGCATTATTGATTGGCGAAAGATCAAGTATCTCCATAGCTACTTTGAAAGCATGCTGAGTTTGAAGTAAGTCTTCCATTAGTCTGAGATTATTAGGCTTGAACTTAAGACGTTCTTCTGCTGGAACCAGTGTGAGATTGGCTTGTCGTTGTTGATCCTTGGCGAGAGACATGTTTCTGCTTAAGAGGAAACATACAAGGTTGATACATACAATTTTATATATTACAATGCATAAATATCCTTCAAACATGGTAGACATATCACATAGCACACGATCACATGATATAACGTCACAAGCAATTGATTTCTCAAACAATGTAACCTAAATCACATAAGACTGAGTAAAGAAACATTTTTTAGACTTAGCTTATCTATGCAACTTTTGAAAAATCTAACTTCAGAATAAAAACATATTATCTTTGCAAAACAGTGTAATGCCACTTCGCAATGATCTTCGCAAATGAACCTCGCAATAAAACTTCGCAATTGAACTTCGTAATCGACTTCGAATTCGACTTCGGATTCGACGTTGGAATGAACTTCGGATTCGATTTCGGAATATGACTTCGGAATATGACTTCGGAATACGACTTTGGAATATGACTTCGGAATATGAATTCGGAATATGACTTCGGATTTGACTTCGGAATATGACTTCGTATTCGACTTCGGAAAATGACTTTGGAATCCTCTTCGGAATATGACTTCGGAATCCTCTTCGGAATCTACTTCGCAATGCTAGTTCGGAATGTACTTCGCAATCCTAGTTCGGAATATACTTCGCAATCCTACTTCGAAATATAATTCGTAATCCTACATCGGAATATACTTCGCAATCCTACTTCGGAAAGTACTTCTCAATCCTACTTCGCAATGTTACTTCGCAAAATTACTTGGTAATTATACTTAGTAATTTTACTTCACAATTTTACTTCGCAATATTACGTTGCAAAATTTTACTTCGCAAAATTTTACTTCGGAATATTACTTGGTAATTTTACTTCGCAACTTTACTTTGTAGTTGTACTTCGGAATTTGCGTTATAATTTACTTCGGAAAAACATAAAGATTGTACTTCGCAATTTGCTATATACTCCTATCTGTTTATCTGTTTATCACTAAACGCAAGCAGGTTTTGATCCTAAAGCAATTACGACAGATTTTAAGGCAACCTAATCATAATCCTATGTTCTAAAATCTATTCCCAGCAAAACCCAACAATCAATTATATGGTTCATACAACGAATCACCTAAACCCTAAAAATCAAATAATTGGGGATCGTGACAATAATAGGAAGGATTAGATATATTCAAGAGATCAAGTACCTTAGATAAATCAAAGAGAAAAATCAACTAATCAGAGATTCGAGGGGAACGAATGGTAATGGCGGCAAGAAAGAAAGATGAGATGTGTTTGTGTGTTTTTGTGAATTAAACAGAGAAGAAAGAAAATGGCGGGGTAATATATGTTTGACTTAGGTCAGAATTGTAAAACAATTTCACAAAACAACCCTTCTAGTTTCTAGTTGAGTTAAACTAACTCAATATTTAGTCATCAATTCCCGTTATCTATTAATTCCTAATCCCTAACGCTTATTATCATTTTAACAACACTAACACACTTAAACTCCTATGCCTTAACGCTCATTAATCATTTTACCACGAAAATGCCTAAGTCCGAATCACATAAATCACGAAAATCACGAAGCACGACGAATACATACGAAAGATTATACAAAATTTAGCATTTAACCAATTAATTTTTTGAAAGACTTTTGAAGACGATGACCAAGATGATTTGATATTTTCTCCCCCTTAAACACTGACCTGTTTTCTATTTAAAGAGTTGTAATCATTGTTTAAAGAGTCAAATATCGATGAAGACTTTTTCCGTTTAATATGATATAAAAATGATTCGTGGTGGCAATAAGATTTCTCTTGTTTTAACAAAGTAATGCACTAAGACGTACACTAATTCGTGTTAGACCAAGTTATTAAGTAAACTTGATCCCTTGCAAGGTTTTAAAGTAAACCTTACCCGAGAAAATTAATTCCCGTTGTGAGCCAACGTTTTCAAAAGAAATACGTGACTTTAATGCGAAAAGCGGGTTGCAGTCAGAAATAACTACAAGCCATGTGGGCATGTTTTAAAAAATATATACAACTTTCATACAGACTCTATTTATGGCCGTGTCAACTTTAATCGACATTTCTAAGGCCGTAAATATTACCGTACTAAAAGACATGCCCGATTTAAAATGAAAGATATTTTTGGATTTTCTTGATTTTAAATTTTTATGGTTTTTGTAGGTTTTTTATTTTTGTATTTTTCTTTTGGTGGTTTATATATTTACGATAATATACATGATCACGATAAAAGGATAGTCTAGAATAGTTTACCACCACTATTCCGCAGATTCTTCTGCCAACTCCTTAAGAGTCGCCGGTGAGAATGATTTCATGCCCAGCTTTTCGATCAAAAACTCGATACGTCCTTGATCTAAAGCCTTTGTGAATATATCCGCCAGCTGATACTCAGTGTTGACAAAATACAGCTCGATCACTCCATTTTCCACTTGCTCTTTGATGAAATGGTAGTGTATGTCAATATGCTTCGCCCGGGAGTGTTGAACGTAGATGCAGCAAAGGGCAATGGCGCTTTTGTTGTCACAGTACATCGGAATTTTGTTGAATCCAAGACCGTAGTCAGTTAATTGTGATCTCATCCATAGAACTTGAGCACAACAACCGGACATGGAAATGTATTCAGCCTTTGTACTTGATATCGTAGCGGTTTTCTACCTTTTGGATGCCCAACTAATCAGCCTATCTCCAAGAAGTTGCACACTGCCAGAAGTTCTACGTCTAGTATCTTGACACCCAGCGTAATCCGCATCTGCATATGTGTGACAACCCTAGATTTTGTATTTGTCACTTTTTATTATTTGACTTTGATTATGTGCTTAGTGTGTGTTTATGTGCAATATGTTTATATTTAAGCCTTTGATTGGATGTTAGTCTTCGTTCGTGTATTGCGTGATGCATTATATAATGATATGATGGGGTTAGTTCATGCTCATTTGTTCACTTGGATGTAACTATGATAGAATGCGGTGCTATTTTAGGATTTTATGTGTACGTATAAGTATTATAGTAAAATCGTATTTTTACGATTTAGGGCTTAGTGTTTAGAGGTCTCGGATGAGGTATTTAGTCACGAGAATAATTTACGGGATGGCTTTAAGTCATTTATGGCTTATTTATAAAGTTTATTTCATATTTTAAGAATTTTCATAAAACTGTATATTTTACGTATTTTACGGTAATCGCGTAAAATTTGACTAGTTAAAGGGTTTAGGTGTAAATAAATTAATTAAGGGATTAATAAAATAAATAAAAAATAAATATAAATAAGGAATAATATAATAAAAAACGAAATAAATAAATAAAGAAAAAAAATAATATTATTTTTGGTAAAAAAATTAAAAAGGACGGTGGAAAAAAAAGGAAAAAAAAGGAAACAAGGTTTTTGTATTTGGCTAGGATTGTGTAACTAAACTATATAAAGCCTTTTAGTAAAAATAAAAATCATAAAAATCTCTGGAGATTTATAATCAATCGGTTCATCAAGTTTTTTTAGGGTTTCATCAAATTTTTCTTGATTCAAGGTAAGTAATCAATTAAAACATTAACTTAATTCATGTTTTTAATAATTAATCATGATTGTAATGTTAATTAACCATCATTGAAATGATTTGGGTTTTATTAATTTTCTGGAAAATATAGTAATTAAGATCAATTAATGATTTTAGGGTTCTTGTTTAATAATTTAGGGGTAATTAATGATGTTTAGAAGGTTAGTGCATAAAGGCGTAAAACAGTCTGATTTTTAAGGCTGTTTTGTGTCGACTGTTCCGGGCAGTAGGTAGCACCTTTGGTCGAGTTTCTTTTTTTTTTAAATTATGTTCAGAGAGTCTAGTTTTCAAAAATGTAAGGTTGGTCGAAAATGGAGTTGGGGAAGGCCGTCAAACAATTTTTACAAAAACAGTGCGCTGTTCAGGAATAAATTTGAATTTCGTGAATTTCAGTCAAAACCTAACCAAACGAATGAGATAGCCAAATATTTTTGATTTAGGAACTCTTTATAATGTATATAAAAGGACTGGAGGTTTTCAATAAAAGTTATGGTGTTTAGGTCGGGCCTTTGGTGTCAAACATTTAGCATGTACAAAAAACCAGCTTTATGAAAACGACTTTTGGTGTAGAGACTAAACGAAAGGGTTAAACATGTAAGTAGAAAGTAAAATTGGTTTTTGGAGTTCTTATATCATATAACAACATAACTCCAATAGGGTAGAATCCAAGTGTGGTGTTAAGTTCACTTCATGTGGTCGTTTAATGACTAGTAAACTGTACCGGGAAAAACTGAATTTTTACGTATAGAATAGCTTGTAGTGGGACAACTAGATAGTGAGAATTGGGGGATTTGATTCATCTCCGTGGTTGTTACTTAACTTGGGTGTTAGGACCTGAGCTAAGTGTGTTGTGTATGATTTTATAGTTTTGAAGGAGTGCTAGCTTGCTGTGCTATCAGGTGAGTTCATAGTCCCATTTTGCTACGTTTTTAAATGTTTTCTTCTAGTATGGGATGGAGATGACACTTGTGGTGTTCTTAAAATCTTTTGGTAGTATATTTTTATAAATGTTTGGACATAGATGTGTTGTTGTGTGACATGCGTGCTTATGTATTCTCATATGTGCTTTGATATGTGTTCTGATATGTGAATCTTGATTGTGTTATGATTGGGATTGGTACATAGACGTATGGGCGTCTATGGGACAAGTTGTGATGTGTGTGGAGCGTGGGGCACGATCCGTCCTGAGTTCTCGGTTCTGAGTTCTTGGTTCGTGGGGCACGATCCGTCCTGAGTACTTGTGCATCGTCTCTTCGGAGGCAAGATATCTCGACGGGGATATAGTTCATCTTCCACAGGTGGTGTGGGAAAGATCCGGATAGTGTGGTGTGTGTTCTTGTGTGTGTGACGGGATACTTCTTGATTGTTATAGTATGCTTTGTGAATTGTATATGTGATCGGTACTTGGTTTAAGTTTTGTTGTGTATGCATGTAACATGATTATTCAACTTATTTACAGCGGATGTCAAGGTTTCTTATGACGTTCTAGATAACTTAAACCTATGTTCTCACCGACTTTATGTTGACAGGTTTTAGTGTCATTTTCAGGTGAGGTAGTAGAGAAGGATGAGGTTAGAAGTGGCTAAAGTATAGAGGCTGCTAGGATAGCATTAGGAGGAATCCCTTTCCTCTTAGATTTTATTTTGTGTTTTGATTAAGTGAACTTTGTGGTACCTATATGTTTGATGTTTGTTCATTTGTACGTCTTTGGTAAGAGGTAGGCATGTTACCTACTTACCTAGACGCCTACATTGTTGAGATATTGTCACGACATTTATGTCGCCATTTATGATATTTCAATTTCATTTAGTTCTCTCTATAAACACGCTGTTGTTGTGATGATATCCATACGTCGCACCACATATTCCGCCATGGTGGGGTGTGACAATATGATATTAGTGCAATAGAGGAATCCTTCGGATACCACATACCACGATGAAGTGTGCCTTTAAGATACCGAAAGATCCCTTTCTCAACATGTAAGTGCTTTTCTGTAGGCCGAGCCTGATACCGGGCACACATGCATATAGCAAATTGCAAATCAGGCCTGCTAGCAGTCAGACAGAGAAGGGTGCCGATCATTCCACGATAAAGTTTTCCTTTAAGATAGAGAAGGGTGTCGATCTCTCCACCATTGGAGTATCCATGGGGTCACAGTTTTCAAAGTGATAATTATTCAAAGATTCAAGAGCATATTTGGATTGATTAATGAAGATGCCTATGGAATTTTGAGAAATTTTCAACCCTAAGAAAAATGAAAATTTTCCCATCATCGACATCTTAAAGCGTGTAGACATGATTTTCTCAAAATGGTCAGACAGTCTTTGAGTAGTGGCAGCAAATATAATATCATCAACATAAATTTGTATCAGTATCATGTCGTTGTCCTCCTTGAGAATGAATAATGTTGGGTCCACTTTTCCTTTGGAGAAGCCTTCCGAGAGGAGATAAGACGATAGGAGATCGTATCGCGCGCATGGAGCTTGTTTCAACCCATAAAGAGCCTTCTTGAGTTTATACACGTGATTAGGATACTCCGAGTTGACGAATCCATTCGGCTGGCTTACGTAGACATCTTCCCTTAATTCACCATCGATAAATGTCGCCTTAACATCTATTTGGTAGACGATCATGTTCATGTGAGCAGCATAAGCAAGGAATAGTCAAATAGCCTCCAATCTAGCAACATGAGCAAAGGATTCTTCAAAGTCAATACCCAAAGCTTGTTTGTAACCTCGAGCAACCAATCTAGCCTTGTTCTTTAAAACACTACCCAACTCATCGAGTTTGACCTTATAGACCCACAACAATGTAAGGATGTCGACGTTGTCGGGTAAAGGAACTAATTCCCATACTTCAAGTCGCTGAAATTCATTAAGTTCCTCTTACATGGCTTCAATCCATGAAGATTGTGTCATGGCATGTTGCCAAGTTTTAGGTTCAACCTCGGAGAGAAATGCATCAAAGTAACAGTATAATGCACTTTCTTGTAACTGATGGCGTGTTAAGACTGGTCGGTCGATCTCACCAATAACATTGCGGATTGGTGATCCTTTGTCCATTTGGTGTTGTGATTTTCAATCCGTGGTGGTCTGGAGTAAATCGTTGCGGGAGCTTCCTCTAAGGTAGACGCACCGTTATGGTTTTCGGGTATTGGTGGACCAAATAATGGAAGCTCTTGTAGGTGAGCAATTTCCAAATCGTGATCATTGTAATCCTCTTCAACATCATTAGGAACGAGTGGGGGTGTTGATGCGGGTGTAGTTTGAGCATTGTTAGGGGATGGTGCATCTGGTTCAGTAGTGACTGTAGATGCATCAGATTGATTTCCATTATCTTGAGCAACAACTTTGGGAATCGGAGCTACTACTGTAGGTGCTGGAAAATCATCACTAGGTGGATCAAAGAATTCATCAAACATAGGTTTAAATAACTCATCCCAATCGGGCCTTGTAGGTGGTGTAAATAATAGAGAAGTAGGACTGTTGGGAGTTAATCCGGAACTAATCATACCGGTTCCCATCTCATGAAGTGCGAGTTCAGATCTGTGTTGCTTAGAAGCCATCGCTGTCAACTCATCAAAATCGGCATCCAAAGTTTCTACTATCTTGCCAAGAAGACGGTTATAAATCCTGTAAGCTTACTTTGTGGGTGAGTAACAATGAAAATTCCAATCTCAGCCTTCGGTTGAAGTTTGCCCAAATTCTCACTATTAGTATTTGGATAGCACAGTGCACCAAACACATGAAGAAAGGAAATATTAGGTTTGTGTCCATGAAGAAGTTCATATGGAGTTTTTCCATGGCGCTTACGAATGATAGAGCGATTTTGGGTATAACATGCGGTTGCCACTGCTTCATCCCATAAGAATAAAGAAGCATTCGCATAAATCTACATGGTTCTAGCAACTTCCATAAGTGTACAGTTACGTCTTTCCACGACACCTTTTGTTGGGAAGTGCGAGCAACTGAAGTTTCATGTGAAATACCGACCTCTTCTTAATAGTCTCGTAGAGTCTGATTAACGAAATTAGTTCCATTATCAATTCGAATGCGGCGAACAATAACATTAAGACGCACCTGGATCATCTTAAGAAAAGTAATAATATATGTTGGTGCTTGATCCTTGGTTGCTAAGAACTTAACCATGTAAACCTTGAAAAATCATCCACCATGACGAGGATGTATTTTCGACCACTCACACTAGCCGTACACATTGGCCCGCAAAGATCCATGTGTAAAAGGTACAGTGGTTCTTGGTTGGTGTCTTTAGCTTTAGGTTTGTATGATTTCTTGGTGATTTTCCCCAATGAACTCGCAGAACATAAATGATCCTTGTTGAACTTGAGTTTTGGAAGACCACGAACAAGCTCGTTTTTAGCCAAATAGTTAATAGAATCAAAGTTAATATGAGATAACCGGCGATGCCACAACCATGACTTGGTCTTAGATGCTTTGGAGAGAAGTCATACAGGAGAGGCGGCCATCATGTTTTGAATAGACAGTGTATAGATATTATCCCCTCGAGAACCTTTTAACAAGTCATTTCCTACAAGATCACGAATGAAGCAAGTATGTTGTCGAAGAGCAACCTCAAGGTTTGAATCGCAAAATTGTCCCACTAAGAATAAGTTATGACCAAGTCCCTCCACGTAATACACCCTTGAAATCGTAACATTCTCAATTTGATATTCACCATAAACCATGATCTTTGCAATATGGTCGTTACCAAGTTTCACCGTTCCAAGAAACTTGCTGACGAAATTTCTGAGCATCGAGCATTCACCGGTCATATGCTTGGATGGACCACCTGAAAATATCACCAGACAAAGACGATGTATCGGAATCTAATTGTTCCTCTGTGTTAGCAGGTACAAATATATTTTATTTTAGATTTGCTATCAGAAGATTTCTTAGGCTTCCAAATTTTCTTCCTACTTGTCGGCTTAGATTCTAGTTGTCTAAGATCCTGATGTACTTCTTCACTGGTAGGCACAAAAGTGGATGTAGACCTAGTTAAAGGGTGCTTTTTTCATTTTTTTAGTGCTAGTGTTCCTATTTAAAGGACGTTGAGACCTAACTTCAGTGGATGAGATCCTAGTTAAAGGGCACGTAGTTCCATTTGCAGTGAAGGTCCTACCAGTGCGTTTCCATTTCCATCCAACTTGGGTGAATTTCTTCCCCGTTGGAGTCCATTCAAGATTGTTCCTAATAGCATGCATTTCATTAATATGGTCAACAAGGCATAAATCATGACGCTTAGAAAACATGCATTCATTACAATTCCAACATCTCAAATTAGAATTCACATTTTGCTTAGGCTGATGTACAAGCACATGGCCTTTAGTTTTAGCTACATGATTTGTTTTATTCAAATTTGAAATAAACTCCTAGGGTGAACTTCTACTTTCTTCTTCGCAGTCCTACTAGTGGAAGGCTTGATCCTATCTTTCCTGTCTTGAGATCCTTTAGCCTTAGTAGACACAATTAATCCTGTAGAAGCCAAGGGAACATTAGTGACAGATTTTGATTTAGCCTTGATGGGTGTGTTTAAAGTAGGCTTAGCTCCTGGGGTCTTATTGAATGGAGTCATGGCAATGGTGGGGGTTTGTTGTTTAAGTGGTGCAGAATCCGGTTGTCCTATGAAATTAAGATGTGCTAAGCAACACTAAACCCTCTCAATATAAGTGGGCAGCATTATAATTGTTCGTGGGATCAGATTCATATAAGTCATCTAATATGTCCCTGGTAAGAAGCACATACCTAATCGCATTTTTCATATTATCCATATATGATAGTGAATTGTTCTTATGGTACGGGTTCTTGTAAGTCACCACTTCTTTTGTCTTTGGAACCCTAGAGGTCGGGGCAGAGATTGTAGCTGGATTATCAACAACTTCTTGTCCTTTGAGTTGAAGTGTCTCCTTTAATTCAGCTATAACCATGTTTTTATCTACGAGCTGAATATATAGGTCAGAGATTTCCTCACATTTCTTGTTCAGTTGGTCAGCAAGTGACTTTTGCTCTGCCGCATTAAAAGCGAAGCGTTCTTCTATTGAACTAGAACTTGTGAGACACCCTGCCTTACTTTTTCAAACTCCCCTAGCATAGAAGTTATTCTATTTTCTAGGGCATGGTTTTTATTCTCTGCAGCATCTAGTTCCACTTTCTCTGCTAATGATTCTCTCTTAAGTCTCATGATTTCTTCCTCTAATGCCTTAACCACCTGAATCATCTTGTCACTTGTCTCAACGTTGTTTTCACAATAGTTTGTTTTTGAAAGAGTTTCATTTTAGATTTTTGTTTAATTTCAAGAGATATACAATGTTGTTGAAGCTCATCAAAACGTTTTGAAAGTGATTTATAAGAATCTTGGAGCTTTAAAAATTCAGCGTTAGATTCGTGACAAGAATGATTATCTACATTAAGCTCAACAATATTCACACAGAGATCATGCACATCATCACATTTATTCACAGTAGATGTAATCTCAATAGCACATTCAATAGTCACAACTTGTATCACATCGATAGACACCACTTGTTCCAAGAATCGGTCATATTCTGACAAAATCTTTTCTTTCTCAAGTAAATGTTGCTCATAAGCATCATCCATTTCATACAAAACTTTTTGAACTTCAGCCATTTTTAAATTAAGATTATCCCCGAGATCTAGAAAACCCTCTTTAAGATTGTTTACAAACAGAACGATCTCTTTCTCAAACACTGATTTCATGTGTTCGAAAGCCCATTCTCCAGCGGTTTGAGCCGTTGAATCGTACATTCCTTAATGACCTTGTCAAATCCAGTAAAGTATCCGCTAATCTCTTTCAAGCTTAGCAATACTGTACTTACCAGTGGAAGACCCTTTGGAATTTCCTTAGGTTCATTCGGGTTGACAAGTGTAGGAAATATACTAGGGCTTTCTCTAGTAGACATGTAAGTTGGTGTATGGATAAATTCCCTTTGTATGTTAAAGCGACCTCTAAAATCCGTTTTTGCATACTCTTGATTAAGTTTATCATAATCAAACTTAGGATATTCCAAAAGCATTTTTGACCGATCCTCGTCAATGAGTGATATTTACTCGGAATCATTCGAATTACTAATCGGGTCTAAAACCAAACCTAGCTTTGTTGCATCATAAAGTCGCGGGTTATGGTTAAGAGCTTGCTTTGCATAACCTGGGTTGGGTGGCAAGTCTGTTAGACGCGATAGAGTAAATTCCTTAAAAGATGAATGAAACAAGTGTACTGGATGTAAAGCGGAGTATTGTTTTAAAATAAAAACTTCAGTCTTTTTAATATTTCTCAGACGCCTTAATTTCTGTTTCAACCCTTTTAGACTCAAGAATTTCGAAATCCGTTTGCAGTTTTTGAAAATTAGTAACGATTAACTCTTTTTCTTTAAGTTCTTTTGAAAGATTTGCTCTTAAACGTTCAATTTCTAGCAAGTTATCCATTTAGACTTTCCTAAACCTATCAAACTCTAGATTGGTTAAGGTATTGGTCAACGGAGTTAATTCCAAGGTTTGAACCTTTTCCTTATACAAAGCAAGCTCGACAGATAATGTCTGATTAACACTAAGGGTTTCAAGGACCGTAGTATTCATTTAGCCAAGCATAGATGCCTACACCATAACCAAATCTTGTTGAGCAGAAGAATTCATAGACAAAATAGTGCCCGATTGTGTTTCACTCAAAGTCTGGGGACTTACATTGATATCACTTTCATTGTTTGTCTCCTTGTTTGAATTACTAACCACCGAAGGCTGTTCCGGATACAAGGACGCTTGCTTAACTTGATAAGGTACAATACTAGTATCATTGGCAGTGTTTGGTACCTCGGCGATACGGTCAGACACATAAAGAGAGAGATTTGCCATAAGAGCTGCCTTGGCGGTGTTGAGGTCATCACAGTCTGAATCATATGCATCAAGATCATCGCATTGATATGCTGCATTGTTAGTGAAAGCTATTGTGAGTCCTTCAGTGTCCGCAACTCCTGGATCTGCTAGAAATGCTGACTCCTGCTCATCGAGCTCTCGACCTTGTGCTTGAACATTAACCAAGTATATCTTTTCTTGAAACCATGTACCATCCCTCTTCCTTTTTGGTTTCTTACACTCCCAAGCCGTATGTCCTTACCCTTTGCAGTTATAGCAGATGATCATCTTCACTTTACTAGTGTTGTTTCCTCTTGGAGCAGTGTTAAATGGGCGTGCACCAGTATAGGATGAACTTGGTCTCCCCTGAAGTGGTTGCACAGTAACTCTACCATCTTGGATTGTTGCTTGTTGATGAGAGTTAGAAAAATTTCTCAACTGATTGTTTGTTGGAGATGGTCCTCTGTGACCTCTTTTGTTCAACGTTTGAGTTATGTAGGAAGACATTTGTGCTAGTACATCAGTAGGATTATCCCCTTGTCGGAACTCAGGAACTGGAACCTCATCATCGCAGTAGAAAACTGGTGCTGGTGGAGCTACATACACACTTGAAGGAGTACTGACATGTTGTGAATAGTGGGGTTGAGGAACTTCATGTTGCTGGTAGGTGATAGCAGGATTTGTTGGTGGTTGATAAGGAGAGTATGGTTATTGATCACGTTGTGATGATGATGCTGGTTGCTGATATTGTTGCTGATATGATGTAGGTGGTTGTGGTTGTATCGAATACTGAGGAAAGCTTGGAGTTTGATACAAGGGCTGATATGAAGATTGTTGTCTTATAGCATACGGAGTGTTGTTATATGGCAATGTTGGATGATTTGCCATTAACGCCAATGGTTCGGAATAAGATCCTTGAGACGTGCGTTTCTGGAGCACATGCTTCTCGTGTTGCTGCAAGAAAGCATACAGTTGGTCTAACTTGGATTTGTGCAAATCCAGAATCAATTTAACGTCAGTGACGTATTGGCTCCACTCTGGGGGTAACGTGTTCAAAAACTTTGTGTTGAGTTGAATCTGAGCAATCGAGAGATTATACACATTCAAATCATTCATCAATGTAGTGAAGCGCCAGTAGTAGTCATGAAGTGTTTCCCCTGGAATGTATGAGAACCTATCGAACAAGTCATAGAGTTGACACTCTCGTTCCTGCTTGGTGAGTGAAGTCCCTTGTAAAAAAACCGTTAAGTGATCCCAAAGTTCCTTTGCTACCTTGTGTTCGCTTACCATTCGATAAATATCGGGTGGAAGAGCTTAAAGTATAGTCTGAACGGCCTTGTCATCCGCATCGGTAATGATTTAATTAGCAGCCGTTAATTCATGAAATAGCCTTGGCCTTATCACATTGTCTATAGTAAGTTCGCCCCAATCGAGTGGTCCTTGCTCAATGGATTGAACCATAAGTCTCCCATTGGGTCTACCCATAATATAAGACCTCATGTGACCTTGCCATTCTTCAAATAGCTCTTTGATAAGCAACGGTGGACGGGTATCGGTACCCGAGATGATAGAAAGATCGGTAAGCGATGTCATTGTCGGCACAAAGGAATGAGGATTCATTTTTTTATCACTTGAAGGAAAAAGATTATCTTTTGATCGAACAATGAAATAAAGTTGTGAAACTATGTTGTTGTTGATGCTTAGTTTGTGTGTTGGTGAAGAAATCGTCAAAATCCCAAATAACTTTCAAGGTTATTCTCAAAAATTAAAAGAATTAACATCTGAATAAACCACAAGTCAACTTCGGAATAATTCTCAAACAGAACTTCAGAATAATTCTCAAACCGAACTTCGGAATAAATCACAAAATAACTTCGGAATACCTGAGATCTTCGGAATACGTGATACTTCGGAAATGGAGCACTTCGTAATATGGATCACTTCGGAATATGGATCACTTCGGAAACTGGAAGAACTTCGGAATGTTGATGAAGACCACTTCGGAACTGAAGAACATCGAAATGACTGGATCTTCGAAATATGATTAACTTCTGAATAATCCGTTAAGTAACTTTGGAATGAAACTCGTGTACTTTAGAATCCGAAACAAACTATTCAACTTCTGAATGTTGAATGTTGAACTTCGGAATAATAAGGATCTTCAGAATATCAGAAAGCCTCGTGAGTACTCCACAAAAAGCAATCTATATCCGGATTTTTTGAAACCCAATATCACTGTTAAGCTCAAAAACACCCTGAAAATCACCAAATAACCAAAAAAAATTACGATTTTGACCAAATCAAGTAACCCAACTCACTACCACAACTACGTAGTTGATTTGTTTACCAACTTAAACCATAAAAACGCGAAAAAGTTTCAAGATTTGAGATTGATTATCCTTAACACTACTAACACATAACAACTAAAAAACAACACAAATCAAAAACTTAAATCACCGCATGGCTCTTGATACCAACTGTAGAATAGTGATAATCTATGATCCTAACAAGTGGGTTGTTGTTTCTAGAGAGAGAAACTAGAGAGAGAAAGATGAGAGAAATATGTGTGTTATTAAAATGACAAAATGAACAACCAAACCCTTTCCATGTGGGAAAAGGGTCTTATATACCCTCACCCTTAATGGGATTGGGTCTACAACCCATGGACAGGCCCATGGGTTGGTTAGTAGTTAAGTTTAATACAATAACTAACTACGAGCTAAACACTTTTAATAATATTGTTGGAGTGACCGATACTTCTAATATACGTTAAAACGTATTTCCAACACATCTTCTGCTTGTGTGGTAATGGGTCTGATATCAAAAACTGGAGGTGGATTCTCAAGGCAATGACGGAGAGCGGTTCGGTTCTCTTTTCCATCAAGAAATCTCAAGAAACGAGATCTCCACTAAACGTAGAATCCAGCTGTCAGCACAGGTGGAGTACCATTGCCACCTTGTTCCAAGCGAATTTGATTAGCAGTCACAATGTTGGTGTTGTTGTTAGACATGATGAATACTTTTGAATAGATTAGGATCTTAGTAGATGTGTTGTGATGTGATTGTGGTTGACAATTCAGAAAAGATTGATCAAATCCCTTAAAAATGTTCTCGAAAAACCAAAAGAATTCTCCAAGAGCAAAAAACACACGAGTTCGAAATTTTTTTAAGTGTATTTTCAGAATATTCAAAAATCCTCTAAGTTGTGCAAATTCTACCGCAATACCCAAAGATTCAGTCTGTCGCAATGCAAAATCTCAAACTGTCGCAATGTCTCAAAAACTTCTGTCGCGATGCACTCTAATGAATCTGTCGCAATGCCCACAAAAATATGTCGCAATGCACACTAAGAAATCTATCGCAATGCACACAAAGAGTCTGTCGCAATGCACACTAATGAATATGTCGCAATGCAGACAAAAAAATCTGTCGCAATTCACTATCGTAATACCAGCCAGTGATTCTGTCGGAATGTGCAAAAATGACTATGTCGCAATGTGTATCGCAATAATAAACCTTATCGCAATATTGGTCGCAATAATGATCGCAATTCAGAAACCCTAGACTTTGCGATGGAAATCAAACCAATTATGTCGCAATAATGGTCACTGTTCCGAAACTTGAAAGAAAAAGTTGATATTTTTGCCTAGACATCCGTGATTTTAACCAAACCAAAGCGCCCAAATATCTACCACAACTATGTAGAAGATATATGGATCACTTGGAATAACAAAAACACGAAAAAAATTTGAAACTTGGGTAAAGATCAATCAAAACTCACGAATCCAATAAAGAACACACCACAAATCTTCAATCACCTATACACTATAGGCTCTGATACCAAATGTTAATCCCACTTCAATCTATAACACAAGATTTAGAGTAGATTTAGAGAGAGAAAGAGAAGATATTTAGAGAGAGAAATTAGAGAGAATGGTGGAAGGTTAATGTTTACTAGAGAGAAAGTAAAATGAACCAACACCCTCTTCCACACATGGAAGAGGGTTTATATACCCATGAGCTTGGTTGGCTCATGGGCTTGTTTCCTTGGGTCGGGCTTGGCATATCTTGGGCATAAAGCCCCTACCTTAAACAATATTAGCTTAAGGTCTAAGCCCGGTTAACCCGACTAACCTATTACAATACAAGACCGTTATCGAATAAGATGACCTATTACATTCTTGTTCGACTATATAAAATATAGGGCTAACAATCATACATTTAGAAACGAAGGTGGCAACATCCTGCTTCATACCACTCCACCAAAAATGCTGCTTGATGTCGTGGTACATCTTGGTAGAACCAGGATGTATGGTAAATGGAAAGCTGTGAGCTTCAGTCAGCACAGCTTCCCTGAGTGTATGGTAAATCATACATTTAGAAACGAAGGTGGCAACATCCTGCTTCATACCACTCCACCAAAAATGCTGCTTGATGTTGTTGTACATCTTGGTAGAACCAGGATGTATGGTAAATGGAAAGCTGTGAGCTTCAGTCAGCACAGCTTCCCTGAGTGTAGAATCATTAGGAACAACTAGTCTAGTGCCCTGCCAGAAGATACCGTCATCATCAACACGAAACTCCGTCTGCTGATCAAGGTTCTGAATGATAGCCCAAATCTTACCATCGTCCTTCTGAGCTTCCTTGATCCTAGAATGTAAGTCTGGTTCCACTTTAAGATTCGTCCAGTAACCGTGTTGTCCTCATACACAAAACTCAATATCGATCATCTCTAGGTCACGGATGATCTCCTTTGCAATCCAAATGCCAGCAATCATACCTCGACCTTCTGCTTAAAGCATCTGCCACCACATTCGCCTTACCAGGATGGTACTGAATGTTGGTGTCGTAGTCCTTCAATAGCTCTAACCATCTCCTATGTCTCATGTTCAGTTCCTTTTGCGTGAAGATGTACTTGAGACTCTTGTGATCGGTGAATACATCACATGATTCACCATAAAAATAATGTCTCTAGATCTTCAATGCGAAAACAACTGCTGCAAGCTCCAAATCATGAGTAGGATAGTTTTCTTCATAAGGTTTCAGCTGCCGTGATGCGTATGCAATAACCTTCCCATGTTGCATGAGAACACAGCCTAGACCCTTTCCTGAAGCGTCGCTATAGATCTGAAATCCACCTGAGCCAAATGGGAGAGTAAGAATAGGTGCAGTCACTAACTTTTGCTTAAGATCTTCAAATCTCTTCTCTCTTTCCTTAGTCCAGACGAATTTCTCTCCTTTCCTCATCAGCTTAGTCAAAGGTAAGGCTAGCCGTGAAAAGTTCTCTACAAACCTGCGGTAGTAGCCAGCTAAACCTAGAAAACTTCTGAACTTTGTTGCAGATGTAGGTCTCGACCATTTAGTGATAGCTTCAACCTTTGAAATACCACCTTGCTTAACCAGAACTCACACTTGGAGAACTTGGCATACAACTGCTTCTGACGAAGAATCTACAAGACTGTTCGAAGGTGTTCCTCATGTTCCTCCTTGGATTTGGAGAAAATTAGAATGTCATCAATGAACTCGATAACGAACTTGTCCAGAAAATCATGGAAGACACGGTTCATCAAATCCATGAAGACTGCTGGAGCATTTGTGAGTCCGAATGGCATGACTACGAACTCGTAGTGCCTATAACATGTACGGAATGCAGTCTTAGAGATATCCTGCTCTTTAACCCGTAATTGATGATAGCCGGACCTCAGATCGATCTTGTAGAAATACTTGGTGCCCTGAAGTTGATCGAAAAGGTCATCAATTCGCGGCAAAGGATAATGATTTCTGGTCGTGATCTTGTTCAGCTCACGATAGTCTATACACAAACGCATGCTGTCGTCTTTCTTCTTCACGAAAAGTACCGGTGCACCCCATGGCGATGCACTAGGACGGATGAAACCTTGTTCCAAAAGTTTCTGTAGTTGATCTTTTAATTCTTTAAAGTCTATAGGAGCCATGCGATAGGGAGCCTTGGAAATTGGCTCTGCACCTGGAATGAGCTTAATTCCAAACTCGACTTTACGAACAGGTGGTATGCCCGGAAGTTCATCAGAAAAAATGTCAAGAAATTCTGACACAATAGGATGATCTTGGATAGATGGAGACTCGGCAGTAATGTCGAATATTGGCAATGAAGCCCTGACAGCCGTGTGTTAGTAATGCACGCGCCTCCATGGATGAAATAATTTGTACCGACCTCCCTGGCAGAAAACCATGGTGTATGTACTCTAGATATTTACCATCATCGAAGATAACTCGATAGGTATGGCAGTCTATCGTAGCCTGGTGTTTGGATAACTAGTCCATGCCCAATATCAAATCAAAATCGCACATGTCCAAAGGAAGTGCATCAACTCTGCGAATTTTATCATCAAATTCTAGGGAAAGATCTCTATACACCTGGGTGATTCGTACAGAGTCCCTAAGTGGCGTAGAAATGCCTAAGGCATTATCTAATGGCATAGGGGAAATCCTGACACGTACATCAAAAGTAGTGGATATGACTGAATGAGTCTCTCTAGTATCAAATAGAACGCATGTTGCCTAACCATTCATAAAGAGATTCCCAGTGATGGTACCTGAAGCCTTGTTCGCCTGATCTCTAGTAGTAGTGAACACGCGACCAGAAGTAGGAGGTGGTTCGGAGTCAGCATGTCCAGAGGTGCCTTCTATCTCACCTTGGCAACAATCCTTCTGCTGATGGCCTTGTTGGCCACACTTGAAACAACCACTAGTACCTCGGCAACAAACACCAGAATATCTGTGCGAACAAGTAGGACAGATAGGATTCGTGAATCCTCCTACAAGCGTCCTAGCTAGCTGAGAGCATGTTCAAGGGTTTACATGCATGAGACATGATCATGGAACATAAGCATGATTACATAGAAGGTTTAATAGTTACTAGATGAAGTAGAACGGTTAGGCTGTGAACCTCTACGGTCCTGATCCCTCTCGTTGTTGTTGTTCCTGAATTAGAATCGTCGGAGAGTCAGAATACCATAACATAAGATAGTTTAACATGAAAGAAGGTAAATGTAGGGACCTGCTGTTGTTCGAGTTATTAGTGTTGTTACGGTAATTATCATTACCGCCATGCCTCTCTGAACCAGAGCGGTCGTTGGTCTGACCGTTTCCCTTAGATGCTTGTTGCTGAACGGCCACATGCTTACGGTCGTCAGTCTTCTGTCTGAAATGTAAAGTTGAACAGAGGATGATATGAAAATGTAAATAGAGGAAGAAATGAATGGTTAAAATTGGTGATTGAAGATATTTCTTCACTGCTCGATCATCACCAAACTCCTCTCGTTCCTAAAGCATCTCAAGCTTTCGGGCTGCATCGGCCACCTGTGCCACTGTAGTGAACGTAGCACAAACCAAACTGTTGGCAAGCAAAGTGCAAAGAGCCCAGTGAAACTTCTCAGCTTGCTCCTCAGAAGTACCAGCTGCTGCTCCCAAGAAACCAGCAAAACGGAGAAACCTCTGCATGAATTCGTTGCTGTTCTCCCCAGCAACATGTCGGATATTATGATAATCCCTCTTAAGCTTCTTCTGCTCAGCATGTGGGAAGTACTGATTAAGGAAGAGCTCCTTCAACTGGTCCCAAGTCAACAGTGTAACCCAATTATCACCACCATTGGACTGCTTGACAAACTTCCACCACTGCAGCACATCACCTTCAAACTTATAGCAAGCCAGTCTTGCCTTGAAAACGTCGTCACAACCCATCGTGTCGAATATCTTCTCGATGTGAGAAATCCAAGCTTCAGCCTCGTTGGGGCTGTCAGTCTGCTCAAACGAATGGGGTCGCTGTTTGTTGAATCGCTCCAACCAAGTCATAAGGGTAACAGGTGGTGGTGGTGGAGGATTTTTGTTGTGGTTTTCAGCATGAACTTTCTCCCAGACTTCATTGCGAAGTTGGGGAAGGATGGCTTGCAAAGCTGCATTGACAGCTGCATCTAATTCCTGAGCATTACGTGTGTTCACCATCTGACAGTTTAAAACAAAAATGCAACATAAATAATAAGTTTGAAATGAGATGAACATAAAATGCATGAACCATGTATAAATCAATGAAACAGTTTATAATGCATGAAACAGTTCAGAATGCATGATGCAGTTTATAAAAACTTTTATATGCGCGAGGGTAAACGCCTATGGTTAGTTTACACAAACCAAAAGACATAGCGGGGGACGCCTATGGGTCGATCCCAAAGTTAAAAGTTTCAATAAAAGCACATGCGACTAAATAGAGCCAGTCCTGTACCAACCATTACTTAGTCATAAACCTGCAACAATGACATGAATGCATGAAATAAAAATGAAAATGAATGAATGCATGAAAACCAACTGTCAGTTTTAGGAAGACGTTGGTGACTACCCGTAAGTCACAGGTCATGTTTTACAGAGCTCCAGGTCGAAACCTTGGCTCTGATACCATAATTGTAACACCCCATTTGTTAAGATGGAATGCTATAGTAAAATATGGCATGTCATCAAAGCATGCAAGGTAAATTTCTAAACATTCATGACCATAAATAGAAATACCATAAACAAACATCGGTAGTCTAAGTAACTCACACTCAAGCAAAAATAAGTATTGCAAATGAAAGGACTAAACAATGTCCAAAAGAAGTAAAGTATGAGAAAGTAGGAATAAATACATAAGGTAAAGAGGCTGGATAGCTTCCATCTGAATGCGCATACACTTGAAATCCTACTTGCTACCTTGGGTACCTGCCGTTTGGGAACACGGAAATGGAAAACGGCTGAGCATAACGCCCATTGCACGGATATACAATAAAGCATAGGACATAGAGTATAAAAGCATAAAAGAACATATAAAGCATGAAAATCAGCGGAAATGCATAAGTCCTGGGAAACCTAGATGTATGTCATGTTTACTGGTTTTAGTTCTGAAAACATAGCATATGTTACTTATGAAAATTTGTATTAGTTTAATATACCAAAAACCAATATAGGTCATGAGGTCAACAACGTGCATGAATACTTGGAGGGGTGACCTCGTCATGCAATTAGAGGAGATGCCTCTAATTAAATGGTAATGGGTAGGAGGGATCAGCTCTTTGTGAAGGATGCAAGGCACACACCACATTCACCATGAAATCCTGACTGACACTGTAACTAGGATGCACCCATATGCCCCACATGATCATATAATAATAAAGGCCAAATAAACTAAAAGGGACGCCACAAGCTATCACTCCGTCGTGGTAAACTCATAACACTAGTGCCTCTAGTGTTATGGTTATGGTACCTCTATAACTAGGTGAAACTGGCATGCATGTATATGGCTAAGGTAACTAATAAAACATAAGCATTTAATCTGTAACTACTGGCGAAAACAGTTGGCTGCATACGGGAAATCCTAATAAAGGAAGAGGTTGTCCTTACTGAAGGACGGGAAATCCGTACCTTGTGTCCAGTAGAAGCTAACGGAAATGCTGAAGAACCTACTACGCCTTGACGGATAATACTACATAAGAATGGGAACGTGTACGAGTTGTCTGAATTACATGTGTTTTACTGGTTATGTGTGTTCTTAGCTTATTATTCATGTTAAGTCATGTTGTAACTGATTTAAAGTATAAATTTGTAGTTATTCATGTATTCTGTTGTTTATTATTCATGTAGTGTGGTATTATAATACTTGTATTGTAATACTAAGTAACTTTCTAGAAATAACAGGTTTCCATAAATAGTAATTTTCTAAAAATAGAAAGTTTCCAAAAATAGTAAGTTTCCATAATTAGAAATAAGCTAGATTAGTAATGTTAAGTAAAGTATAATTAGTAAAATACAAGTCATGGTTCAAGTATTATACCTTATTAATTAAATAAATTGGTTAATTAATTAAACTATACATTATAAGAATTTATTTAAAATACATGTTTTAATTAAATTAAGCTAAGTAAAATACTTTAGGTTATACATGAAATATTAATTTTAATATTTAACCTAAGTCATGCATTTAATTAAATTAAATAATCTAGAAATAATTTAATTAAACATATTGTTTAATTTTTAATACTTTCCTGAAACCCGAACCCGTGATTTAAAATTAACCCGAGCCCATACCCGTGTGTCATAAATAAGTCGAACCAAACACCCTTGACAGTGGCTACCCAACCTAGCGGGTTTCCACTGTCCGAGTCGTGTACCCGATGCCGATCCATGACTAGCCGCCGCCCGAAGCCCGGTTCACACCGGTTCGTGATCGTTTCCCACTGTTCTTGTTATACCGAGACCCACCGAGATCCTCGTGGTCTCGGTTAGCCTCAAATCCCAACCAAAACCATACCCCGACCTTGCGTTTGGGTCCCCTTCCTTGCGTCCGAGCCAAACCGACCAAGCCGAGACCCTAAATGGTCTCGGTGGTGGTGATGTAGCCACGCCGAGAGCCTTGGCTCTCGGTTTGTGGGTCTCGGCCGAACAAGAAACACCAAAACACCCCCTTTATCATGATTTTAATTAATCCCCATGTTTTCTTGATTTGTTTTTAAGATTAATTAAAATAAGAACATGAATTCAATAAAGAATTAAAAAGAAAAAGAAAGGTTTGATTATACCGAACACGTGGAAGAAAAGGTTATAATCACGAACACGTACACACAAAGAATCAAGTAGCAAAATCGTACGGATTGTCCTTGGTGGTGAGCTATGGCCGGCGGCAAGGAGGAAAAGGGAGGCAGGGGTGAACTTTTTCTGTAACCTAAAATTATGACTAATAGTTCCTTGGTGTTTAATTTAATCATGGGTTGGTTATGGGTCATGGGCCAAAGGCCCATATCTTCCTTTCCTTTCTCTCTTAGCCGCGGCTTACATGGAGCCCAACAAGGGAACCCGTAACTTTTCTAAGTTAAATACTATGGTCATGTACGTTCATGTTTTATTTATCGTGAATTTGGTTATCATGATCATACACATTTATAATATATATATATATATATATATATATATATATATATATATATATATATATATATATATATATATATATATATATATATATATATATATATATATATATATATATATATATATATATATATATATACGTACATACATGTTATTTAATATCGTGACACGTGAATTATATTATAAATGGAAAGTTTTAATTTTATCGTATTTTTGTGTATTTACTGTTCATGTCTACTGTTCATGGTATTTTAATGTGGGTTTTACAACAACTGTCAACATTGCCTACGATTGTTCAACATTGCCATATCTCTTTGTGTTTTCAACTTTCAACTTTCAACTTTCAACTTTCAACTTTCAACAATTTGCATAAACCCTTTATAGGGTATATAGATACTCTATTATATATTTTTTAAGTTATATTTTTTAACTTTTTAACTAAATATTTGTATTTATGTTATATGTTACTTACTGAATATTAAAAAAAATACATTTTAAACCAATCCATTCATATATTTTGTATCAAGTTTTATATAAAACAAACATAAATACTTGGAACACAAGGAGTGGTAGCACCCAAAAAATGGTGTCATAACAAAAAAATATTGTCACGTAGTCTACGACATCAGAGTGATTGTTGTAAGACCTTAACACATGAAAACTAAACACGAAATATAGATGCTTTATATATGACATGAGATGAGATGATTGATGAAAACGAAAATAATAAAGATGAAATAAGATGAGGAACAAAGGATTAGACAAAAAAGAAAGATTAGATTAAGAGAGAAGAACAAAAGAAAAACAAAGTGTGTGTTTTCCTAGTGAGAGAAAGCTAAAGAAGTTTATCTCTCTAAAATCTAACAAATGGAAACACACGCACACAAATGAGGTTCATTTGGCCTTTTACACTAAGAGTAAGACAGGGTGGAAGGCCTTCCTCATTTGTGTATTCAGGACTAATTCCCGTTACATAAAAAATAATAACTTGGAATTCGCGACACCATTAAATAGCATTTTCCACGAGCTTCACAACGGTATATTATAGGACCATCACTTTAAAACGGCTAACAATCTCCCCCTAAGGGGTGGTCTTGTAATATGTGACTTCACTTCTTTGTTATTATGGACTTTTGAAGCTCGTTGTCTTGAGAGTTCCTTCATAGTTCCTTTCATGGCTTATGATCTTGGATCATTGATCTTTGCTTTGAATTGATCTTGAAACTTTACCATCTTGTGATCTTATGTCTTTCCCCTACATACTCATAATTTGCATCATTTTAAAAGCTTGCTAACAATCTCCCTCGATAAGAGTAGCAGAAGTCTTTGTCTTTAGTTGTTCTTGAGCTTTCTTTATTTATTTGATGGATGCCTTGAGTATGTGGTCTTGAATCACGACTTTTAAGGTTGCGCCACCGTTTGTATTTCTCCGGTTTCCCATTATACAGTACGAGTACTGTACATGTGATTAGGTAAGTTCAAAAAACTTCCTTAACATGATTTCTGTTGTGGTAGCCTTCTCAATACTTGAAGATCTCGAGAGATAATTCATAGTAAAGAGTGAATCATGTAGTTCCTTTCTGCTTATTAAGTCGTCATTTCATTTCTTGGAACAAGTTTAAATCGATTAAGAATCAAACCATTGTTTCTTTCCAGTTGACAGAAGTTTGATTCATATAGAATCTCACGAGTTACCAACCGCAATGTTGTTTCATAATGACATTGGAAGGATTTTCATTCTTCACTAAAAATACTAAAGAGTATTACTCTGAATGTTCTGGCAAGATCATAAAGATATTGCGTCGAGACTTGGAATGAGTTTGAATCAATTAAGAATCAAACTACTGTTGCTTTCCAGTTAACATATGTTCAATTAAAAGTGAATCTTACATATGACCTACCGCAGTGCTGTTTGATGTTAGCACTAGAAGGATTTCCATTCATCACTGTGAATACTAGAGAGTATCACTCTGAATGTTCTAGCAATATCACGAGGATAGAGCGCATGACTCTGCAAATTATCGCTTGTGTTCTAATGATGAACAAAAATTGATATATGGAATTAGTGTCCTAATGAGATTTTTTTGATGAATCTCGATGGATCTAGGCTCTGTAAGTGCACGTTTATCTGGTAATCGGAGGATGGAGCAAACTGCCACCTTTTCAATATCTACTATATCGGAAATGAGACAGTTGATAGAAATAAGTTAAACTCCGTGACAATAAAACAAACTTCTTTTGAGAGAAGCCTGAGTTGCTGGGAAAGGTTGTGCATTACATCACTGGGTCAATGATTTCTTGCCTTAAATACCAGAAATCATCAAGTGATTCTGATAGTAGATATTTTGACCCGGCTTCTGCCTAATTTGTATTGAGGGCTTCTTTCTTTACACCCTTTATCCTTACATTTCCTTTTCATTCTTCAACCCCTTCAATTCTTACCAATACGTCATTGCTAGCACCTTGTTGTAATTGTTCTAGTGCTAGCTTAAGTCATTAGTCAACATTATTCTCGTACACTCAACAACTCCATCATTCCTAAGGACTTATATAATGTAATGGATTGTCCCTGGGAAGATCCCTCAGGTTCTGGTTGGATCATAGGACGAATACCAATACACCTTTTGACATCAATGTCGTCGTGAATAAATGTGTTGAAGGGTATAGAGATTGTAACCAGAAAATTGAAAAAGCAATCAAGATGTTAATGAAATCAATGCTTACACCTTGATAGTTTTCTATATCACCAAAAAATGCCCCCTACATATGTGCATTATAAAATTAAAGGTATTTTCACATATTAGGACGAGAAAACACTTATGTCAAATATCTTATCCAAAATGAAACATTTTGATCACACTTTAATCACTATTCTCTCCCTCAAAAATTGCACATGTGTGTGAAATTTTTGATAGACTAGTGATGTAGCATGGAAAGAATAATGTTTCTGAAAATTTGAACTATATTTTATGAATTCTTTATACTCCCCCTCAAAAGAATTTGAAAGAATAGGAGAGTATATGACACAATTTTGAAAGAATTTGAATATTTCTATTGAAAATATCTTATAAATTTGTGCTAAATAACCAAGAAAAATTAATTTCTCGTTGTTGAGGAATAATGTACGTAAATGAACATTATCCTTGTGTTCATGAGCTTAAAGCTTTGAATGTTTTGATATAAGCCCATGACTGAGAAAAATTAATTTCCCATTGTTGAGGATAAGTCATAGACTTTCCTATCTTTGGGGACAGGGTTATAGTCCGACATATGACTATAAGCCATTGTGAGAAAAGTAGAAAAGACATGTTTTGAAGACAAACGGAACCCTCACTTGAAATTTATGTACATACCCGTGTCGTTGTCGAGGGACATTTCTAAGTACGTTCATATTATCGACTCCGAGAGACATGTCGAAGAAGAATATTTTTTTATTTTTGAAAGATTTTCTCATTTTTTATTTTGTTTTTATAGATTTTATATTTTTGTACTTTAATTTCGGATATATATATATATACAAGTTTACTACAAATGTGAAATACGTTCAAGCTCATGGGGAGTGAAATTACGCATGCCAAGTCGATGAACCAAGAATTCAAATCTGTCTTGATGAGGAGCTTTGGCGAAGATGTCGGCCAGTTGGTAGTCCGTCTTGAATAAAATATAGTTCAATCGTTCCTCTTTCCACGTGCTCCTTTATGGATAAGGTTATTGTAAATCAGGATAAATATGAACTTTGTTAAAGTGAAAGCCATAATCCGTGAGTTGTAATCTCATCTAAAGGACTTAAGCACTACACACGGATAGAGACACATATTATGCTTCTGCGGTGGACAACGCCATATAATCTTGTTTCTTTGAAGACCAGCTCACCAGCTTCTCGCCTAAGAATTATGCTTCACCGGAGCTGCTCTTGTAAGTATCATGACACCCTGAATGGCCAGCATCTAAAAAGCTGGTTAGATTAAAACCAGAATCATTCGTATACCAGAGACCCATGTGAATGGTTCCCCGGAGAAAAGAAAGATCCTTTTAACCTCTTTTAGGTGCTTCTCGGTTGGCTTAGCCTGGTACCGAGCACATAAGCAAGTAGCATGCACAATGTCCGGCCTGCTTGAGGTTAAGTACATAAGGGACTCGATCATGCTTTGGTATTTTGTAGCATCTACAAATGTCCCTTTATTATCCAAATCAAGCTTGTGTTTGGTATCTATTAGAGTACCAATAGGATCACAGTTTTCCATTCCAAATTTCTTTAGAATTTCGAGCACATATTTAGACTGGTATATGAAAATAACACTGGGGGATTGGTTAACTTGGAGACCAAGAAAAAACGTCATTTCCTCATCATCGACATTTCGAAGCAGCTTTTCATAAGGTCGGCAAATAATATGGAATATTTTAGGTTAGTAGAGTGAGATATTATATCATCTACATAGACCTGGCCACCAAGATGTCGTTGTCGTAGTGCTTGATAAACAACGTTGGATCAATGGTTCCTTTGCTGAAGTGATTTTTTAGGAGAAACGATGATAATTCGTTGTACCATGTCCTCAGTGCTTGTTTTAATCAATACAATGCCTTTTTCAACTTGTAGACATGGCTTGGATGCTCGATGTTGATGAGACCTTCAGGTTGACATACGTACACATCTTCTTTTAAACCTCTCACATCAATTCCCTCCTTCTGTTTATAACCTCTCATACGTACACATCATAGCTTCCATTCTAGCAACCAGGGAGAAAGATTATGCGAAATCAATTCCCTCATTCTGTTTATAACCTCTCACAACCAAACGAGTCTTGTTTCTTCTTCATTCAACTTGTTTTTTAATAACAATTTTAGAGTAAGGGGTCAACATTATCCGGACATGGTACTAACTCCAATACATCAAGGCGGATGAATTGATTGAGCTCTTCTTGCATAGATTCAATCCATGTTGGGTCAGTCATTGCTTCTTTAACACTTGTTGGTTCCATTGTGCTGGCCAATAGTGAATAGATACACATATCGCCATCGGTACGCAGTTAATTTCTTGTCGAGACTGGTCGTGAGAGATCGTCAATCACTTAAATTAAAGGATGATCCTTAGTCCATTTGTATTCATGTGGAAGTGTATGAGAAACTTGATGCGAGCTTGACGGGTCCACGTATGGTGATGAAGGCTGAATTGTACTTGTGTAAGCCGCAAATGGGTTAACAAACTCATGTTCGTTGAGCATCGCATTGTTTTCATTTTCAGCAACTATTTCATTCTGAAGATAAATATGATTAGGAGGTTGATGAGAATGGTGTTGAGTCGCGTCAGCATTCTGAGAGGTGGTTGGAATATTTGGAGTCAATATGGTTGAGGTTGAGATAGATAGTGAAGAAGAAGATGTCGTTGGTGTAGATGCCATTGGAGTTTAATAAACCACATTAGCAGGTGCAGCCGAGGAATTTCTAGTAACATCTGACAATGAAGGGCCTTCCAAATATTCATCATAGGTTGGCCCAAATAAAATTTCCAATTCACGTTCTGAAGGCTTAATAGTCGATATTGCTGACGATGGTTACGGAAGTTCGAGTCCTAAATTTACGTGTCCAGAAGACTGACCTTGAAGCTCGAGAAGTAGGCTTCTATGTTGAGAGGCCATTCCCAAGAGTTCATCAAAGGTAACATTCATAGTCTCTATTACCTTTCTTGTCCTTCGATTGCAAACTCTGTAAGCACAACATGTTGAAGAATACCAATGAAGAATCCAATATCACCTTTAGGTTCGAGTTTTACAATATCTTCACGATCGTTCTTTGGATAACACAATGCCTTGAATACATGTAGAAACGATATATCCAGTTTTCGTCCATTAATGATCTCATAATGTGTTTTGTTGAATCTAGTGTGAATAATGGAACGGTTTTGAGTATAACATGCATATGCTATAGCATTGGCCCAAAGGAATAATGGTGCATTAGAGGAAAGAAGCATTGTACGAGCAGCTTCAACTAGCGTGTGATTCCTTCGCTCCACAACTCCATTCTGCTCTACAGCCGAGGTTTGATGAGAAATCTCAACTTCGTCAAAGTAAGATTTCAGTTGCTGATTGGTAAATTCTGTGCCGTTATCCGTTCTTATAATGATGATAGGGGCTTGTAGTAGCACTGATGTTTTGTTCAAGAAAGTGATAATTACACCAAGGTTTTCATCTTTTGAAGAAAGAAAGTGAACCCATGTGTAACAAGAATAACCATCCACTATCATAAGAATATATCGCTTTCCATTTATGCTTTTGATTCTCATTGGGCCACACAAATCCATATGAAGAAGATGTAACCTGTTCATGGAATTGGGAACAGGTTTTGGTTTGTGATGCTTCTTCTTGCTTTTGCCTTGTTCACATGATGGACAAATATGGTCCTTTTTATATTTGAACTTTAATAGACTAGTAATGAGATCATCTTTTGCTAGTTGGTTGATGGCATCAAAATTGAGATGAGATAACCTTTGATGCCATAACCATGACTTTGTTGATGTGGCTCAGGCCATGAGACAATTTAGAGAAGCAGCCGACATTTGAAAGAGATCAATGGTGTAAAGGTTGGTAGAACGAGTTCCTTTTAAGAAATCAATTCCTTCAAGACCCCTTACAAAACATGTATGACTTCTGAAGGCTACCTCTTAGTCTGAATCACAGAATTGCCCAAAAGAGAAGAGATTGTGTCCTAAACCATCAACATAAGAAACTCTGGTGATTATGATATTTCCCTAATGAAGATCACCATAGCCTATAATTGCAACTACATGATCATTTCCAAATTGAATAGTTCCCATGAATTACCAAACAAAGTTCTTGAAAAGACTTCGATTCCCAGTCATGTGTTTGGAACAACCTGAGTCAACGCACCAGAGAAAAATTTCAACAGCCTGCCAATGATAAGAGAAAAAAAGATTTTGGCAACCGATGAAATAGGTTCCTCTATGGTTAGATGTAAATTAAGCCTTATCACATGCTGATACTTCACTGTTAGTATGAGATCTACTAGTGTTGATAACTTTGCCACTCCAGTCAATATTTCTACCAATAGTCAACCACTTAGAGGTAAAACTAGGGATACTAGGCTTAGCAAGACTTTCTGTGGACCCTACCTCCTTACTTTTTTGGACATAAACTTTAGCCTTTGGCATGGTTGGTTTTTCACTTATTGAAAGTTTGTCAATTCGGGTGTAATCACCATAAGTCAAACCATTGATATTCAACCATAATCATCATGACTAATAGTAATGAAACATTTCTTACATTTAGCACAAATAACTTCAGATTTCCGAATAGCAAGATTAAAGTCATTACATTTAGATGAATTGAGTCCTGATTATTATTAAAAAGTGGTAAATTCCAAGGGTGTTCTTCTACTTCCACGTTACTGGTCTTGGGGCAACTACGTCTAGATGCAAAAGGGACCCTATCATTCCTTGTATTGCTCTTAGGACGTGGCCTTCTTCTCTTAGTGTAGCTGTTTACTCCTGTAGCAGAAGACATACGTCTATTAGAATTAGCACTTTTTAAATCAATGACCTATGGTTGTGATGCAGTGGTCGGTTTTGGCCTAATGCTTGCTTTATGTTGTTTGTTAGAAACATCTACCTCAGGTTAAGAAGAAGGACTAACTCTAAACATTCCTGGGGCAATCACAGCAGCTTTATTCGTAACCTTTTCATTTTCGCCACTCGAACTTAGTTCAGATATCTTGTCTTTCAACAAAGCCTTTAACTTACAGTTTTCATAGATTTTATCAATAAGTTTCTGATAGACAAACTTGACATGTTCTATAGCCCGCTTATATGAAACAACATCAGATACTAAATCTGCAATCTTATCCTTAAGATTTTGAACATTTCCATATTTGGCTTTCTCTAACCCAGGAGAAACCGGATTCTTTCCCTTAAGACATCCTAACTGAGCTTGCAACCACTCGATTCTCTATTGCATTTCATTGTAAGATTTATCGTACAATATTTTGTCATATTTACATTCATCACATTTTATTGACAAATTTATTCCAAAGATCGGTGAATTCTTTAACCTTTTTTAATGACATAAAATTCCATTTTCTCTTTCATATGTTCAAGCTTAGTTTGTCGTTTTGAAGCACTTTTTGTAACTAACATGAACGGGTGACGTAAAATTTCCTCCATTTATTTTGGAACTAAAGACACGTTTAAGAATGACAAAGTTATCTTTTACCTCTTTGAGAAATCCTCGTGCAATGCTCGGTTTAGGAGTATCATCTAACAATTCCTCACTTGGTATCAAGATCATTTCAGTACTCGTTTTAGAACAAATAAATGTTCCTAAAGGAGGATTAATCTTTGTATAATAAACCAGTTTGATTTCTTTATTAAGCTTTTGCATTCTTAAATGAGTCTCCTCAACAAGTTCAACGGTTTCCTTTGAATCCTACACAATAGGAGGATCATGCTTATCTAGCAACACATTACCATTATATAAACTTTGCTGGGTGGCCTGAGCTTGCTTAAGATATTTAGGATTAGTAGGAAGAGGAGAACCTAAAGCCAGTTTGTAACGGGTGTGGTACATTTCATTCACTTTTGGTACAAGCATGTTTCTAGTCTGCATGGATTGACCTCGTTTTATCATAAGGTTGTCTAATTCCCTAATTTTATCCTCAGCATTACAAATATCCTCAGGAAGACCATCTTCTCGAATTTTGAAATCATGTTTCAGCTTTTTTTCTTTCTTCTTTAAGATCAAAAATATTTAATTTTCGTTTAAAAGTTGTTTATTAAGTGAGGTGATTTCATCATTCAAATCGCTTATCTTTTTAGCACTACTTAAATGTAAAGCATTTAATTTCTTTGTTGTGCATTTTTCTTAATAAACTGATGTTGCATGAGCTTGTTCAAGTTCCTTAATTTTAGTTTGGTATATTGCAAAACATTTCTCTTTTTCCTTATATCTCGCAAGCTCAGTGGTCAATTGGGCATTGGATCTCTATACTTATTATTAACCACCTTGATATGATCAACTTCATTGGTAATATTATCAAATAATGATTTATAAAACGCATGCATCTCGTCATGAACGGTTGGAAGGTGGGCGACATGATCTCCACTAAGGTCCACATTGGGCACATTATGTGACAACCGTGGTTTTGAGGTTCGTCACTTGGTCTTACTCTTAGGTTATTTTATGTGTGCTTATTTTATTTGTATGTTTACGTGTTTATTTTGTGTGAACGAGGTTGGTGTGGTTATCGTTTATGAGTATAGAGTACTCATAAGTAAATCGAGGAACGGTTATTTCATGTTCATGAGCTCACAAGTGGTGACTATGAAATTAAATAGTGATATTTTGGTGTTTACGTATATGTATATGTATTATAGAAAATCGTATTTTTACGATTTACGGTTTAGCATTTAGAGGTCTCGGATGAGGTAATTAGTCATATGTATATTGTTCGGGATGGTTTTAAGTCATTTAGGACTTAGTTATAAAGTTTATTTCAAAATTTGAGATTTTTTTTAAAAGTGTATATTTTACGTCTTTTACGGTAAAACGCGTAAATTTGACTAGTTTTACGGTTTTGAGGTTTTGGGAGCTTTAGGAGCTGAAATAAATTAAGGTAAATTAAGGTAATATTATTAATACATATATTAATAATAAAAATAAATAAAAAACGAATTTTGAGGGGTATGGTCGGTTTAAAAAAAAGAAAGAAAAAGGGAAAAAAGGAAACAAGTGTTATACTTGGACAAGGATTGTTTTGCTATATAAGAAACCCCCACACTTATACCAAACGAATTATATTCATTCCCTGGAGTTTATAGTCGACTTATAGAAGAGAAAAATTAGGGTTCTTCATAAAATTAGGGTTTTCTCATCTTCCATTAATTTAAAGGTAAATCTTCAAAACCCTTTTCATATTAAATTGTTTTTATGTTTAATTAATCATTCTTACGATGGATTAGGGCTAGGGTTTATATAAAATCAGTAAATTAATGATGTTATAATCATAATATGATGATCATATAATCTAGGGCTTGTATTAGATGGGGTTATGGGTAATTAATTAGTTCAATTTGTTTAAACCCGTTTTTAAAAACTGGGCAGATTTTGAGTCAATTGTTTTGATCATATCGGGAGTTCTATGAACTCTTATTTTACGATCCAAGTACCCCTGGAAAGATATTTGAAGTGGCTTTCCAATGAAAGAAACGAGAACTAAATTGGAGGTCGGGAAGTGGGACAAAAACAGGTTACAACAGTCGGAGGTCAAAACAGTTTTGAATTCAGCCTGTTTTCTTTTTAAGTTTTGGGTTGTTTGGGGTACTTAGGGTAAGTCAGTTTGTGTGATCATTTCGTTTTTTGTTCGTCACGCATATGAATATTTACGTGACTAGCGCTAACAGCTGATTTTTGGGTGAGTCATTAGTCACTTAATAATTTGAGACTGTTACCGAATCAAATGCTGGTTCAAGTAGTAGTCACAATATACATATAAATGTGACCAAAAATTATATATGGTCACATGGACTTATTTTACTAGTGACTAATTGATAAACAAGGTTGTCACACACGTTATTTTAATGTGACTAGTGTATTTTGTTAAATATTAACCACACATCAATTTTGTATGTGTGGCAAATGCATAGTAGGTATTGAAACATTTGTCACTATATTTATTTAAATGTGACAAATATTTTACAATTACTTAAAGACTATGATCAAATATAATACATGCTCACACTAAATCATCAAACAATTATGTGACTATAAATTTGGCAATAGTAACGACATTTAAGCAATGTGTAACTAAATTATATTTATGGTGACATTATAATGGGATTATATGTGACCAACACATTGAAAATGTCACACAGTATAATATTCATGTGATAAATGTTTAGAACCAAATGTAATCTCAATTTTCACTAATGTTAATATTAGTCAGATATTTAGAACCAAATATTCATATGGCAAACTGGTTAAGTGTGTTAGTGTTCGAATGGAAGGTCTAGGGTTCGAGTCCCAGACCTTGTTTTTTGCTATTTTTTTAAATACAATAAGCCCAAAAAACACAGAATACACACTTTCTACACGCCCAATGAGAATGTTAATTCTTGGAACTTCACAAAAATTAACTACATGCATGAATATGCATTAGATGTTGACATGTAGGCTGCTGACTCTTTGTATTCCATCCTTGGTTATATAAACAAGGATTAAGTAATGAAATTAATTATAACAAAAACAGAACAAACACTTAATTATCACTATTTTAAGAATCAAAAAAATGGTTTCTTCATCAAAAAGAACTTTTTTTGCTGCTTTTGAAGATACCAGTGCAGTAGAAAACAAGTTTGGATCATTTATTTTATTAACGTTGTATTTTTGTTAACATAATTAGTAGTAATAATCTTATATGTTCTTTTCAGGAAACCTTGTGTGGTGCCAAAAGTTAAAGCTAATGCAGATGGAGAGTTCCCTATTGTTTGTCCTTATAATGATCCATATGACGAGTACGATTGCTATGTTGAGGAAGCTCACGAAAAACGACAATGGAAGTTGGAAGACGAAGAGAATGCTCGACTGGAACAACAACTCCAGAGGGAGGAAGCTGCATCCTTAAGAAGGAGGCAAGAGGAGCAAGAATAACGCGAGAGGGGGGAAGCTTCTTCCTTTAGAAGGAGGCAAGAGGAACAGCGTCAGAGGGAGGAAGCTTATATGAGGCAACTGGAGGCAAAAGATCAAATAATTGATGATGATGTTTATGATTCTGAGCAGGAAATTGAAGAAGAAGAAGATGATCTCAAAGAGTCTTTTGATTAAGATGAAGTTCATTTGGCTTTTGATCGTGAAAAATCTTCCATGTTTGATTAATTAGAGAAACAAAATGTCTGTTTTTATTTAAAAACTGTAATCCTTTATTATTATTGAATTGAATTTATGTTTGATAAGTTTTCATGTTGTCTTTTTTTATTTTACTTCAGTCATTTCAAAATTTTCATTTTCAGTTTGATTAATAATTAAGAACATTGTTTGAATAAATTAGTTGCTTATGGGAAATTAGACACGAATTAGAATAAACACTTGGGAGGACTAGTGCTTGACTATATAATGATTAAAAACGAAATAAGCTGAAACAAGCAGCTTTTCAAAAAAAGACTTAATATTAGCTTTGTTCTGAGTGAAGAATGGCCTAGCAGTATTGTTACAAACATATGATCCAACCCTAAAGGCAAGAGCCTAACAACTGTCTATTCAATTGGAAAAGAATTGCAGATGTAATAGCAAAAACTTAAAAGCACCTTAGAGTTAAGCTAAGTCGAAAACATAAACTGCTCAAAGCTTAATTGGTTTTGTTGGAGAAGGCGGGAAAAAATTTGGGTTATAAGATCCACCGAAGTAGAAAGCCTTAACCGGATGTGTAACAGGTAACTTTGACACAAAAATCTTGGTTATATGTGTTATGTATCTAGGATTATATAACTCACAACATGAATAAGTAAAATACAAGATGAACCATGTTTACATCCATGAAATACAAGTCTAATTTCATAATATTGACCATAATATTGCAGGTTCATACAAAATGTGAAGGACAACAAATTTGCATTCCAAAAAATAATGGATACACCCATCCATGCAGATTAGTGTTTAAAATTGTTTACATAAACTATACCTACACTTAACCGAAATAGTCTAAAAAATATTTATCAGAAACATCCATAAAACATAGAAAACATGTTCTTCCATAGCCTACCCCCTACAGGTTCCTCCATAGCCTACCCCCTCTTCCTTTTTCCTAGCTTTGTTTCAAATTCTTTCAAAAAAATGTACAAGGCAGGAAACATACTACATTTATGATAGGTGGGGGCCTTTCTGTTGTAGAAAATGGATACCGAGAAGATGACTCTGCTTTTGGTGTACATCCCTTGCTAACACTTGGACTGACTATCTGTTTGGATGAGCCATTCGCCTTCCCAGCAGTCTGACTAGATGAGCCAATAGCTTTTCCTTTCTGCTTGGACGATGAATTAGTCTTTCCCTAAGTCTCATCCAAACTACAATCATCCTCAGAGGTGCTGGAATACTTGGAAGGTTCATCATGGTCATCATGAAATGGGTGCTGGAAGTCTTTAGTGTTCACATGATCAAAGCTTTAATCTAATGACATCAAATCTTCCTCATAGCTTTCAAAGCTTTCATCTGATGATAGCGTATCTTCTTTAGAGCTTTCAGAGGAATCAACCATGATAACATCTGTAAAATATAAGACAAATTTTAATAAATTCATATCCTAACAGCCACCCAGATACTCAAAACAATAAACCATTCATATACAAATTTATTAAAGGTTAAATTTTAGTATACTAACCTCCCTCCAACAGTATTTGTTTGAAATATTGGAATTCCCTTTCAAGCTTTTCCACCCTATTATGTAGGTTAGAATGATCAGCTGTGTTACTAGCTTCCATTGAACCGTTTCCTTTTTTTTCAAGTCAGCTCATGTATCTACATCAGTTAACAAAAATCATAATCCCGCATAAGTTAACTACAAATACATAATCACATGTCTGCTCTAAAGTTTAACAGCTGCACATAAACGACATCTTACGCCCGTTTGCACTTCGAGGTAGATATCTCCACGATTCCTCTATCTCGTAATATGTACATCTTCATTCCCAATAATTGAATCCAATATGCACCTACTTCTTTTTGTTTATCCTTTTTTTATGTAAGTAGCTCAAAATTTGACCTTCGCATTCGGTCTTTGATTGATATCAATATCATCAATACCCATGAAAAAGCGAATATGAGTGCCAAAGTAAGAGGTCCTTTACTAAAAAGGCTAAACAAAAAGATGTTAATGGATATTGGATTCCATTATTGGACATGTAGATGATGATTTTCACGAGAAAGAGGAGTCATGGCGATATCTACCTCTAAGAGCAAACGGGCTTGAGATGTCGTTTATTTGGAGCTGTAATACTTTAGAGCATACATATGATATCGAAGCTAGTGACTAAATATATTTCTCTAAAGGTTAAAATTTAGTATACTAACCTCCCTGCAACTGTGTCTGTTTAAAAAGTTAGAATTCCCTTTCAAGCTTTTCCACCCTATTATGTAGTTTAAAAGGATCAGGTGCTTTATCAGCTTCCATTGGTCCCTTGCCTTTTTCCTTTTTTTAAGTTAGCTCCTGTATCTGCATCAACATATAACCAACATATAAACAACATAGTAACTGAACCAGTGTAGCTGTGAAAACGTAGACTTCTTGGCCAATGATTGAATCTAAGATGGCATCGATAGAACAACCTACATATTTTCGTCTACCCTTTTTATGTAAGTCCCTCTTACTATGGCCTTCGCATTCTCTTTTTTATGGATATCACTATCATCAACTACGATCTTTACTGGGTGACCCTTTTCCTTTTTGTTGATTGGTCGAAGGTTTTCCTTCCATTTGTAATTTTTTGCGCTTATTTCGGCATCAAATTATCCGAGTCGTCACTCTGAACACGCTCACTTTCACTTTGAGTTTCAGTATCAAAATATAATCCACACATGGATCAATCCAAATACTCAATGCATGATATAAACCACACAAGTCTGTATCTAGATACTCGACTAGAAAGAGTATTCGATACTGAAACTGAAACTGAAAAGTGAGAGCATTCAGAGTGGCGAATCGGATAACTTACTACCCCATGAAGCCCCAAAAGTGGGAACTGGGAAGGAAAACCTTCGACCAATCAACAGAAAAGAAAAGGGTCGTTCATTAAAGACCGTAGTTGATGGTAGCAAGGACCATGAAAAAGGGAAATGCGACGGCCATAGTAAGAGGTACTTACATGAAAAGGGTAGACGAAAAGATGTAGGTTGTTCTATCGATGCCATATTAGATTCAATCATTGGCCAAGAAGTCTACGTTTTTACATCAAGATAATTAAAACTAATCTCAACTCAAACGTTTAAGGTTTCAAGTGTGACCAACCCCTTTTTTAAAAATTTATCTCCTGTATCTACATCATCATATAACTAACAGAATACATGAACCATTTCTCATTTTCACTACTCCTAAAACTTTACATAGTAAACACTAACTATTGACCAATCTAACGCCTTTCTAAGAAACATATATACATAAAATGGCACAAAATTGACCTTTAATATGTGTCTTCATAGCTTTATCAACCTTCATAGCTTCATCAACCTTCATAGCTTCATCAACCTTCATAGCCTCATCTGCCTTGTCATCTTTATAACAAATATTAAAACAAAATCAATTATTGGTATTTTCATAACATGCAATATCATCAAAACAAAAACAAATCATCAAAACTTCAATAATACTGTTGCGAAGTAAAAACCCTAACCTTGTTTTGATTTTCGTTTAGTATATTTTTTAAACTCTATCTGCATCAAATCCTCAATAATAGTGTCGGCAAATAGATCATCATACTTCCATTTTCTTCCATACTTAGCAAGCACATAATCAATCATCTCCCCACTTATGGGGACTTTATCAAAATCAAAATCTCCCAAGTCAGATATGTTTGATTTATCAAGGATTGATGATTTATTAGTGTTTATGGGTGGGTGGGTGGTTGATTCATTATTTGTCCTCCGGATATTGAATGCGCGGAGTATGATATGGCATATAGCAAGGCATTTGAAAATTACTGAATAAAAGAACAATAAATTTTACAAAATTGACCACATACGAAATACCCAAGCTTGTAAATCATGAGATCATCCTATGCCAACCCAAGATTACGGCGGATGGTACATGGTTTTGAGGCACCACCAGTTGCTAGGATAATATGAATCTACATCTACATAAGACATTGTGGTATGGTTTCTGGTGGCCATTGAAACCTACTAACCAAACCAATAGCCCCGAAACCAACCGAAAACACCAGCAGATGACGGTATGGTTTCTGGTGGCAGCAGTAAAGAATGATAACAATTAAAAAAAAAAGAGTAAGCTACGGAACATATGCAACTTATAGTGGGGTTGGTGGAAGAAAGTGACACTGTAATGTTAAACATTAACCCTAAAACGAACCAAAAATAGTCAAGCTATGGAACAAAAGTGGCACCGTAGTCTTACCTCGATGTAACTGGAGCTTCAAATACCCAACTCTCCGGCAAGACAAAAGCGGCGGCATATAATGGCTGAAAAGAAACGTATGAAAGTTTATAAAAACCCATATCTTAAATACAGTTTATAGATCTATATAACAATCCTCTTGTAGTTATAGATGCGGCGACAGCGTCTTTCCGGCTGGACGACGGCGGCGTAGGTTTATTGGCGGATGGAATAACCACCAAAATTACCAACTACACAAAGCCAAAACCATACCCCAACCAGAACTACCTGATACCATCTAAACCACCGATAGGTGGTGGCAGATTCGGCAGATCAAATAGGTGATAAGATTATGGCGGCTGTGAATTTTAGGGTACAGAGAAAGAAATAAGAGGTTTTGTGTGTGTTTTCTATATCTACGAATTACTGTATCTTTAATGGGTTTTCTTAAAACCATGTGACAGCTAGCTACATTTACAACAATCCCTAAATTAACGTGTTTTTTAACATTTCTTAAATTAGAGGGTTTTTCAACATCAATGTTTGGGGTTTTTCGTTTATAATTAGTAGAGATGAATCACTTTATTAAACAATCTGACAAAAAACACGCATTTTAATAAAAACATTATTTTTTTAGTTTTTTCTCTCTTACCTTTTATATAATGATAACTTTCTTTTTAACCAATTAATTTATAACTTTTTTATTGTTTGTAATAATACCTTTAAGTGAGGATAATATGATAAACTTAATATATATTTTTTATTTATTTTTAGATTAAATTATTAATTTGGGACGTTTAAAAATAATAAGTTGAACAATTAATATGAGACGGAGGGAGAATTATTTAGTAGGATATAACGTGACGATAAATTTTTTACCGCTAATAAGATTGAAAGATGAGTTAAATAAGTGGAGTAAAAAAACTGACATAGACGTGACGGCAATATGTTCTTAATCTATCCTCATAGTGTGCTTCCTTCAACGTATAATTGAAAATTCACTCGGGGACCGAAGGATCGAATATTCTAAGGTGACGTGTATGTAGGTGATGACTTGTCATATGTTCGTGCAATCCTTTGCGGGGATCCGAATGGGTGGACCGAATCGGATCTTGAGTGTTGTATGCTTCGGATATCCTGAAAACAAAGTAACGCGTTAGCCTCGTCCGGGTGTGGGAACCCAGACCAAGCTCCGGCGTGAGAGTAAGTAAAGGATAAAAATCCGGAGGGGAAAAGAAAGTAAAAGTATATAAGTAAAAAGTAATAAGGGTAAAAGAGTTAACCTAAACCTTGAACCCAAAGGGGGTATTTATACTAGTCTGATTCCTAAAAGGCCGGGAATGGTGATGGGCCTTGGTTGGCCCGATTGGGGACACACTCCCTATTTTATAGGAAGTGTGCCTGCTGAGTTCTCTGCTGACTTTTGTTGACTTCTTCTAGAAGGAAGTGTTTGTTCCGGATCGGGTCATGTGTTCCGGATCGGTCCGTACGTTCCGGACACATACACGAACAAGTCCCCCCCAAGTGTTGATTGGGCTAACTTTGTTCGAAAATTTTTAGTCGAATCAAGACTTAAAACCCATTTCTTTCTCGATTGGTGTGGGCCGGATCAACCTCTTGGCCCATTCTACGGCTAAGGCCCATCAAGGCCCAACCATCTTTTACCCTACTTCTTTGCGATGGCTGACACGTGGCCTTGGCTTGCTTAGATCGACGACACGTATGTTTTTACTGTTCCTTTCACGGTTTCCCACTTTTTTACTGAGCCTATAAATACCAACCGATCCGTCATTTGTTTGTCTGTGTTTTCATTTTTCTCTCAAGTTTTCCTTCTCTCTACCAATCCGGACTTCTCTGCTCAGGTATCTTTTCTTCCTTCCTTTGTTACCCTTCCGGATCCACCCTTGGTACGTTATGGCCGAAGAGAATCTTCCTGGGCCTTCCGGCTCAACCCGTTATGCTCCCAAGTTTGACATGCCTAAGTATACGACTACTCTCAATGAGGCTTATGTTAAGTATTTGGTGAAGACTTATCATATTCCGGAAAGTTGCAACCCCCAGGTTGCTCCGGAAGGTATGACCATGGATCGCCTTCCTCAAAACCGGATCGGTTTATATGAGCAGTTTTTTAAGCTCTCCGGACTACGAGTCCCCTTCTCCACCTTCCTTTTAGCCGTTTTGAAAGATTTTGGCGTACATATCTCACAATTAGTTCCCCTAGGATTAAACCGTGTTATCACCTTTGAAGTCTATTGCCGGAGCCTCTCCATCGAACCTACCTCTCCTCTATTCCGTCTTTATTATAGGCTTAGTAAACAAGGTCATTGGTTTTCTTTTGAGAAAAGGTCCGGAAAAGGTTCTCGTAAGCAAATCTTTCGTGACACCCTTACGTGTTTGAAGAATTGGAAATGGGAGTTTTTTGTCATAGATCGCAAGGCCATTCCGGATTTCATGTCGTGGAGGCATGTTGACTCAGATTTGAATGATTATATTCCTCGTGATGGTTTTAGCGAATCGGATGCTCATCGCCTTGAAGAGCATGTTGTAGATTTGGCTGCCCTTCCGGAGGGAGTTTTGTATATGGCCGGTGTGTCTTTGACTTGGGAGTGCCCAAGGTTCTTGCCACGTTTTATGGATCCGGAAGGGAATGGTATTACCCTTGCTTTCATTCCTCCTCTTTCTATACCTTGTCTTTTTTTTCTTTTTATGGTTGTAAATTTTTGTTGCTTTCGTTGCATTTTCTCTTTATTCTTGCAGCTATCACCATGTCTGAATACCTGAGGTTTCCCATTACTGCTCCGTGCAAGATTACTAAAGGAGATCGTTTGACTGATGCCAACCGGATTACTCCTCATGTTTCCGAAGCTCTTGCAGCCGGAGAGCATTTGAGTGCCCCTACCGCTGCCCAAATCATAGCTATGAGCGAAAGTGAAGCTGTAAAAGCTACTCGCGAGAAGAAAAGGCTTGCTTCTCTTCGTGCTGCGGAGGAGAAGAAGAAGAAAGAAGATGGTGGGGAAGTGGTAGGGAAGCCGAAGGGTAAAAAGGGTGGTTCCTCTAAGGTGAGTAAAGCTGTTAGTGACCTTCATAAGAGTATGAAGCGCATGACTGAGAAGGCCTCGGCCTCTGAGGGTTCGGCCAAGAGAAGAAAAGTTGACGCGAGTGGAGGCGCTGAAGTTAACGAAGAGGAAATCCTTGATGAAGATCGCATACTTAGTCCTTCGCCCCTCCGGTCAGTTAATTTGAATATTAACGTGGATGATGATTCTCCCGGACCTGATGGCATTGGTTCGGAGAAAACACATGGGGAAGGGTCGAAAGGGGATGGCGAACCTGATGGCATTGGTTCGGAGAAAGCACATGGGGAAGGGTCAAAAGGGGATGGCGAAGGTCCTGCTTCGGATCAAAACAAAGAGAAAAGCCCCGTTCTTGGTAGTTCGTATTTGGATGGCTCGAGCTCCAAAAGTGTTTTTGCTGATGATGCTGAGGAACCTATTAATCAAAGGGAGGGTAAAGGGGTGATGAATCCGGATCATCATCATTCGTCACGTAAGTATATTCCTTTCCATGCTTTCCTCTTACCTTGCTTATGTGTCACTTTGTCTGTTTCTTTTGTTAACAGTGTTTATGTCTGTCCGATACAGGTGTGTTTGCCGCGGAGAAGTATATTCCGGATTGGAATATCAATGCTGCTAGCCGGGTGGATACCCCTTCGGAATGTCGCGACTTAATGCTAAATCTTGTCCCTCCGGCCATGCGAAAAGAACTGAGTTCTTATCCACCTTCCCTTGCCCTGAACCGCAGCTGGTATCAACTTTCTAGGAGCACTATGGGAATGGTCGACTCCCTTCGGCGATTGGAGGAGGAATCCCGTGACCAAGGCAACCTAATGGATGCATGTGAGGAATATAAAGTGCTTTTGCAGGCTTCCAACATTAAGTTGTCGGAACAGACCCAAGCCAATTCTAGGCTTTCCTCTCAGCTTGAAAATGCCGAAAAGGTATGTGCTACTAAGGATTCGGAGTTGGCTGCCGTGATGGGCGAAAAATTTGACTTATCAGAGAGGCTCAAAGGCCGTGATGCCCGGATTGCTGATCTCGAGGCAACCTTGCATGTGGTGAATGCGGACAAGGAAAGGTATGCCGAAGAGGTTAAAGCCTTAAAAACCGAGAGGGATGAGCTGCAGAGCAAGTGCAATACCTCTGAGATGGGGAGGTATAATGCTATCCGGACATTGCTTCCTGCCGTGGTCTCTAAACTTTTGAACAGTCATGAGCACAAAAAGAATATAACCGATTGCTTCAACAAAGCTATTGAAGCCGGATGGGCCACAGGGATCAAGGTTTGGAGACCTCTTGAGGAGCAACTGGCCGTTGTTGCTGCCACTCCGGGCTTTGACTTGTATTGTGAAAAGAAGATGGGACCAATGGTTGATGCCCTTCCATCAGCTAAATACCCTTACATCCAGGAGGTCGCTTCCAGCTTCTACTTGCCTATTGAACGCTTGATGGAAATTGAGCCCGCTCCTGCTCCTCCCCCGACTGTGGATCCTTTGGCCGAAAAGCTCATTGATGAAGATCTGGTATCCCTTCAAGACGATGCTGATGCCTCCGGAAGCAAAGATGCTCCGGCTGTCTGATTTCTTTGTGACTTGCTTGATACTTGTTTCTAAACTTAATTTCATTTGGATGAATGTAATATTCATAGACTTATTTATTTCTGTTATCTTGTCTTTCCTTATGCCTCTTTTGATCAGGAAGGTTGTAATAATGACATTGCTTTCTTGTGTTTATGTTTATGTTTTATTAAGCACATGTGTGCCCCTTTTGTGATTCTTGTTTGTGAAGATAATTGCATGTAAATACGCCTCGCCTCCTTTGATCAGAAAGAATTGGGAACGTATGCCTTCCACTCCGGATAGGACTTACTCAAAAACAACCAAATTCTTCCCTTGCTGAAGGGAGAAAGAATTGGAACGTATGCCTTCCATTCCGGATAGGACTTACTTAAAAACAACCAAATTCTTCCCTTGCTGAAGGGAGAAAGAATTGGAACGTATGCCTTCCATTCCGGATAGGACTTACTTAAAAACAACCAAATTCTTCCCTTGTTGAAGGGAGAGAGAATTGGAACGTACGCCTTCCATTCCGGATAGGACTTACTTAAAAACAACCAAATTCTTCCCTTGTTGAAGGGAGAAAGAACTGGAACGTATGCCTTCCATTCCGGATAGGACTTGACCAGATTCTTCCCTTGTTGAAGGGAGAGAGAATTGGAACGTATGCCTTCCATTCCGGATAGGACTTACTTAAAAACAACCAAATTCTTCCCTTGTTGAAGGGAGAAAGAACTGGAACGTATGCCTTCCATTCCGGATAGGACTTGACCAAATTCTTCCCTTGTTGAAGGGAGAGAGAATTGGAACGTATGCCTTCCATTCCGGATAGGACTTACTTAAAAACAACCAAATTCTTCCCTTGTTGAAGGGAGAAAGAACTGGAACGTATGCCTTCCATTCCGGATAGGACTTAACCAAATTCTTCCCTTGTTGAAGGGAGAGAGAATTGGAACGTATGCCTTCCATTCCGGATAGGACTTAACCAAATTCTTCCCTTGTTGAAGGGAGAAAGAACTGGAACGTATGCCTTCCATTCCGGATAGGACTTAACCAAATTCTTCCCTTGTTGAAGGGAGAGAGAATTGGAACGTATGCCTTATCATTCATGCTATTTATAATTGCTGCAAATATGCTTCCTCCTTTATTGACGAGAGGAGGAGCTTTTTCATTAAAATCAAAGGACATGACCTTTCCCTTCTGGAGGGAGTGAAGGTTGATACATTTTGAAATGAAATTTAGATAAAGCGCTAAATCGGACTCTTCCCTTGCGGAAGGGAGAAAGAGCCATTACAAGATAGAAATGGAATTACAAGTAACACCTCCTGAGGTTCATTGCATGCCACACCCTCGGGACCTCCTTGTCTTTCATGGTAGAGAGCTTGTATGAGCCATTCTGGTATGCTTCCTTGACACGGTATGGGCCTTCCCATGTAGGAGCAAGTTTTCCTTCTTTCTGAACCCTGCTTGCTTCATTCTTTCGGAATACAAAGTCTCCTGGGCGGAATGCAACTGGACGAACTCGCTTGTTGTAGTACTGTTCCACCTTTGTCTTGTACTTTGCTTCCCGGATAGCTGCCATCTCTCTTCTTTCTTGTAAGAGGTCCAGGTTTATGCGCAGGGCATCATCGTTGTCCTTTTCATTGATCATCATTGTCCGATATGTGGGCATTCCTATCTCAGCGGGGATGACTGCTTCGGATCCATAGGTGAGGCTGAAAGGAGTCTCTCCATTACTCTGCTTCAATGATGTCCGGTGAGCCCATAGTATGTGCGGTAGCTCCTCTGCCCATCCATTCCTGTCTCGACCCAATCTTGTCTTAATGCCTTCCATGAGGGTCTTGTTGGCCCTTTCGACTAGGTCGTTTGCTTGTGGATGGGCTACAGCTGTGTTGATTTGCTTGATTTCCAGGTCCGAACACCAGCTCTTGAATGGTTCATTGATGAATTGCTTAGCATTGTCCGTGACTATGATCTTTGGGATTCCGAATCGGCAGACGACATTGTCCCAAAAGAATTTGATTACTTCCTTTCCGGATATCTTGACTAACGGCTTAGCCTCCATCCACTTGGTGAAATAATCAATGGCGACGATTATGTATTTCACATTTCCAGATGAGGCTGGTAATGGACCTAGAATGTCCATTCCCCATTGGTAAAATGGCCATGGTGCCATGATAGATTTCATCAACGTCTTTGGCAATCTTGCTACCGGGGCATGGACTTGGCATGAATTACATTTCTTTAGTTCCTCCCTTGCGTCTGTATGCATGGTCGGCCAGTAGTATCCCGACCTTAAAGCTTGTGCTACAATCGACCTTGGCTTCAAGTGCATGCTACACGAACCCATGTGTATTTCTCGAAGAACATAGTTGGCTTGCAACGGACCCACGCACCGAAGCATTGGTTCTAAATACCCTTTCTTGAACAGAACACCATCAACCATTTCATACTGATGTAGCTTTAATCTTAAGCGTCGTGCCTCGTTCTCGTCCGTTGGCCAGATTCCATCCCGGAGGCATTTAATGATGGGGGTCATCCAATTGTCGCCTACTTCTTCTACTATAGCGTTTACCTCATTCCGGTCGGTAGACCTTTCGTTTAAGACCTCCACCAAAACTTCTTTTGTTAAGTGGTCGAATGCCAACGTTGCCAGTTTGCTTAGGACGTCAGCCTTCTGATTCTTACTCCTTGGTATGTTCATGATTGCGAAATGAGAAAACTTTGATATCAAGACCTTTGCCTCAGCTAGGTATTTTATCATCCTATCGCAATTTGCTTCGTATGTTCCGTTGACTTGGTTTGCTACCAACTTTGAGTCTACTCGGACCTCAATCCTTCCCACTTTCATTTGTATTGCAATTCTTAGACCTGCTAGAAGGGCTTCGTATTCTGCTTCATTGTTGGTGGTCTCAAAATTCAGCCGGAGGGCGTAAGTGAATTCAGTTCCGGTTGGGCTGATGAGGACCAATCCGGCTCCTGCACCTTGGGTACTGGATGCTCCGTCTGTGAAGAGGGTCCACGTTTCTGTCTCATCCTTATCTGGCTTCGGAATAGGCACCTGGAAGAACTCTTCTGCTGCCTGCCCTATAGGTGCTTCAGTTAGGAAGTCTGCCAAAACTTGCCCTTTGATTGCATTTCTTGGTTTGTATTCTATTTTGTAAGCCCCCAATTCAATTGTGTACTTAGCCAATTTTCCGGATGCATCCGCCTTGCTTAGTATCTGCTTGATTGGTTGGTCTGTGATTACATTTATGTCATGGCCTTCGAAATATCTTCTAAGTCTCCTTGATGCTTTTAGCAGGGCTAAAGCCAATTTTTCCATAGGAGAATAGTTCTTTTCCGCATCACTGAGTGTTCGGCCAATATAGTGAATCGGACATTGTCTTCCATTCCTCTCTGTGAGCAGCACTGCACTAATTGACTCTTGTGATGCTGCCAAGTACATGTACAGGGGTTCCTTTGGTCTTGGTGTGGTAAGGGTTGGTAAGTTCATGGTCAATTTTTTCATTTGCTGGAATGCCTCTTCTGCTTCCGCAGTCCATTTATACTCATGCTTATTCTCCTTTGTGATGTTTTTGAGTGTGTTGAAGAATGGGAGTGCCCTTTCGGCGGATCGTGATAAGAATCGGTTCAGAGCTGCTAGTTTGCCACTTAATGATTGCATCTCCTTCCATGTCTTTGGTGATTGGATGTCAATAATGGCCCTAGTCTTTTTCGGATTGGCCTGTATGCCTTCCGGAGTGATGATGTATCCCAGGAACTTGCCTTCCTCTACCCCAAAGGAGCACTTGACTGGATTCAGCTTCATGTTGATTTGTCTAAGGTTGTCAAAGGTTTCTGCCACGTCTGCTAACATGCTCTTCTCATCCTTGCTCTTGATCACCATGTCATCAATGTATGCTTCCATGTTCCGTCCTATCTGATTTTGAAAGGCTGAATCAACTAGTCTTTGATATGTCGCTCCGGCATTCTTCAATCCGAAGGGCATCTTAGTGTAGCAAAAGGTGCCTTGATCCGTGTAAAAGGCTGTCTTATCTTCATCTTCCGGGGCCATTTGAATTTGATGGTAACCCTTGTATGCGTCCAAGAAACACTTGAAGCGAGATTCTACTACGGATTCAATTTTTTCATCAATGTCCGGAGGTGAGTAGTAGTCCTTCGGACATGCTGAATTAAGATTTTTGAAGTCTACGCACATCCTCCATGACCCGTCACTCTTCTTCACCATGACCGGATTGGAGATATACGTTGGGTACTTTACCGGTCTGACTATTCCTGCTGCCACTAGTTCTTTCACTTCTTTGGTTACGGCCTTGCTCTTTTCGGATCCTAACATTCGCCTTTTCTGACATACCGGGTCTAAGCTCTCATTGACATTCAAGTTATGTTGCATGATTCGCCTCGGCACTCCTGTCATATCTGATGGCTCCCATGCGAATATGTCCGAGTTGTCTTTCAGCAGGTTCTTTAATGCTGTTTGGCAAGCTGGGGTTAATCCGCCCCCAATAGTGGTGAGCTGTTCCGGATAGGCAGGGTTAATCATGATGCTTTCCGTACCGGATGGTAATTCAGCCGTCACGGTTTTGTTGTTGGTTGTGGGCGTTGGCGCTTGTCTTTTTGCTATTTGCCTACATTCCGAGACGATGACTGAACGAGAGACTAGCGAGGCTACTCCTCTTGGAGTGGGAAACTTCATCATGGCATGAATGGTTGATGGTACAGCTCGAAGGATCCGGATGCCTGTTCTTCCTAAGATTACATTGTATGGTGACGGTGCGCTGATCACTACAAATTTCATGTGAGTTCTTCGGACTAAGCTGTCTGATCCGAAGCGGACTTCAAGTTCGATTTTTCCCATTGGTTTGACTACTTCTCCAGCGAATCCGACGAGATCTGTTTGTGTGTTCCTCAATTTTGACTTGATGCTTGTTGGAAGCTTCTCGAAGCAATGCTCGAACATAATTTCCACTGATGCTCCCTCATCTACGTAAACTCTTCGTACCAGATAACCTCCCAACTCGGCTTCTATGATAATTGGATCATCGGACATTTCATCTTCTTCCAATGGTGGAAAAGTGATTGGGGCTCTCATCCAGCTTTCAGTTGTTTCTCTGGCTTTCCTTTTTTCCCTTTCCGGTAATGTCCGGACCATGTTTATAATCTTGTCTTGCCTTGGAGCTTCTTCTCTTCGATTGTCTCGTCCTCTTTGACGTACATCTCGAACAAGATGATTTAACTTTCCAGACTCTAGGGCTAGCTCAATTTGTTTCCTTAGCTGGATGCAATCGTTGGTAAAGTGCCCCTTATCCTGATGATAGTCGCAATAACGATCCATGTTTCCACCTCTTGTCGGATTGTTCATTGGACGGGGAGGGGGTAGACGAAGCTGTGTTTCGGTAGCAAGGATTTCTTTCAGGTTCTTTGTCAAGGAATTCACACTTAGGACCGGGGCCACTCTGTTTCGGTCATGGTAATTGTTCCGGTTGTAATCATTCCTGTGATAATTGTCATTCCGGGGTGGTGGGTATGGTGCCCTGTTGTCTCTATCCCTGTTTCTGTTGTTGAAGAAATCTCTTCCCTTATATGCATCTCGACCATCATTTCTCCTATTGTTGTTCCAGCCATGGTACTTTTGGTTGCGATCATCCCTTCTTTGGGTGGGAGGGTTGGGCTTCCGGTATGGCTCCGTTCCTTCCCCTTTTGGTAGCTCAGTGTTAGCGAATGCTTCCTCGGATCGGACGAAATCATCCAGCCTCTCCATCATGTCGTCCACCGATACAGGAACTTTGTCAGAGTACCTTTTCGCCAGCTCTGGACTTTTGACCGAATCCATAAATGCTGAAATTTTCATGACTTCCGGAACTCCATGGATGAGACCTACTTCGACTGTCCATCGTTCTTTAAAATCTGTCAATGACTCATTTGCCTTTCTCACAATCTTAGTTATCTCATGTGGGCCTTTGTGACATAGCTTTCGGATCGAGTATCTCTTGACAAATGCCTTCCTTAGCTCTGCCCATTCGTCAATGCTGTCATTGTCAAGGCTCTCAAGCCAACCCCTAGCTCCCCCTTCTAGCGTTTGCTGGAACATTCTGCACCAAACCGGCATTGGCCATTCGCCCGAATTGGCTGCTCCGGTGAAGCGATTCAAATGATCCTCCGGATCTCCCGTTCCGTCATATGTCTTGACTGTGGCAGGCATCTTGTACTCGGGTCCGGAGAAGTTAATAATTCTTTGGGTGAGAGGGGATTTGACGGCTTCCTTAAAAGGTTTCTTTAGGTCCGCATCGGACACCACCTTGCCTCTTACTATCTTGGTGTTGCTGCTTCCCTCATCTTCTTCAATGAAACTTAGACGGACAGGTTCCACGGCGTTCCGGTTATGCTCTTTGACTAGTAGCCGCAAGGTTGAGATGTGTTGTTCGAGTTGTTCCTTTGTGAGATTCTGATTGTTCGGAGAGGTCAAATCAATCGGAAGGTTAGGACCTGTCGGAGTGATAGGAGTAGGACCTGCCATTCTATGCAATTGGTAGATAGAATATCAAGTCCCACGGATGGCGCCAAATGTTCGTGCAATCCTTTGCGGGGATCCGAATGGGTGGACCGAATCGGATCTTGGGTGTAGTACGCTGCGGATATCCTGAAAACAAAGTAACGCGTTAGCCTCGTCCGGGTGTGGGAACCCAGACCAAGCTCCGGCGTGAGAGTAAGTAAAGGATAAAAATCCGGAGGGGAAAAGAAAGTAAAAGTATATAAGTAAAAAGTAATAAGGTAAAAGAGTTAACCTAAACCTTGAACCCAAAGGGGGTATTTATACTAGTCTGATTTCTAAAAGGCCGGGAATGGTGATGGGCCTTGGTTGGCCCGATTGGGGACACACTCCCTATTTTATAGGAAGTGTGCCTGCTGAGTTCTCTGCTGACTTTTGTTGACTTCTTCTAGAAGGAAGTGTTTGTTCCGGATCGGGTCATGTGTTCCGGATCGGTCCGTACGTTCCGGACACATACACGAACATCATATATATACATTACTTTATCAAACAAAATCAATTTCTTTTAAGTATGCTTATTTGGTTGGGACCTACAAAATACTTGTGGCTGTGTTCTGTTTAGACTACGTAGATATATTTTTGCTTGTGTGGTAGTCAAGCATCATCCACTGTTGTGGTGAGATTACTTGACACTATTCTATCTTATCTTTTCGTTACCTTCCTTTATATGCGTAAGGAACGAAACAAAATATGAAAAATAAAATAAATTGTAATTTTCACACGCTTAGAAAAATATTTCTCCCTATATATATATATAGACAGATATTTCAACATTTATCAATAACTTAAAACTCAAAGCAAACACTTCACTTCACTTCTTTTTTTTGAACACTGAGAACATACAGCTTTATACTACGAACACAAAAAACCTACTTAAGAACATGGACATGAACACCTCCAACGAATCTTACAACTCTTTTCTGTCTTCGTCTTCCAATGAAACAGAACTTGAAGCACCTATGCCGAAGAAGAGTGCCGGAAGGAAGAAATTCAACGAAACTCGACACCCGTTTTACAGGGGAGTAAGGAGGTATAAAGGAAAATGGGTTTGTGAGATGAGACATCCGATCACTCAGTCGAGGATTTGGCTTGGGACTCATCCAAATGCCGAAATGGCAGCCCGGGCTCGTGACGTAGCGGTTTTAGCCATGGGAGCTCCAAACGCACGTTTGAACTTTGCTGACTCAGCATAGCGACTGCGTGTTCCCGAGTCTAATGATGTAGCGGATATCCAAAAGACAGCAGCCGAAGCAGTTGAGGCTTTTCGGCATACGAAGGAAGACGCGGCGGTGGATGTTGAAGAAAATAAATAATCACCGGATGTTATGGATTACATGAATGAATATGTAGAATCTTATACCGATGACATTTTGTCGTTGTGGAATGAAAAAACATATTATTTTGATCGATTTGTAAAAGGCTTTTCAATATTTTTAGACAATAAAGACACATATTGCTTTTGTTCATCTTTTATGTTTTCAAGTAAGAGCATCCACTATGGGAGGTTTAAGAATAGGTTTAAAAAATTTTGTAAGTAGGTATTTTAACTTGCATAGAAAATTATATTTTAAATATTTTGTATCTAGTCTTATATTTTGTATCTAGTCTTATATAAAACAAACATAAATTATTAAAGTTAACGTTGAAAAATTAAACTTTAAAAGTCAACAACGACAAACAATCTTTAGCTAATAAAGGGTATGTATGATGCAATGTAACGGTAGCAATTCGTAATAATAATCAGTAGCAGTTACCAAAGAAGTAAGCAATAAAAAGTGACAATTAGCAGAAACAGTTTTAATGACAAAATGATCAAATAGACATATAAACAATACTAGTTCATTAATAAATAGGAACATTATAGTAATCTCATTCAAATACGCTAATTTAAGATTCCTAAAGCTAATATGAAAAGTATATGACAAAAGAATATTTATGCTAAATGTAATTCGCTAATTTTTTTTTGTCAAACATGCATTAAAATATTTATGCTAAATGCTCTAAAATATTGTTACCAAACACAACCATAGATCAAAAACACAAGATCAAGAAAAAACCAACGTACAAATAAAGATAATGTAGACAATTATATAGCTCATAAACAATGTGAATTAGCAACACATGACCTAATTAACATCTACTAATATCGAACGGAACAACACAAACAATTTGAATGAATTTATAAGTGTTTTTGGTAAAGGAAAATGATTGTTCCTTTTACTTCTTGTTTTTACATAACCTCCTACTTATGAAATTGAAACAAGAGGAAAGATTAATAAATAAAAATTAAGAGAAAGAATTAGTGCATTACACATGTTAAATGATTGTATGGGTAGGAAGATATGTAGGCACAATTAGTAGGATGATTTAGTATTGTTTTTTGGTAAAAGGTTCTTAACACCTCGTTAAATGTATTTTATTATAAAACAATAAAGTATTAATAGAATGTAGATACATTAACCTCAAGCATCAAGCTTGATAGATATCTAATATGGTGTTTATGACAGACTATAAATACTTAGGTAATAAGAATGACTACTTGTTTCGCATATGATTTGCAATTAATACAAACGAAAAAACTTACATATTTAGTCGACAAGATACGAGGGGTATCAAAACCACTCAAGGGTGACCTAGTGGCAAAAAGATTTGTGGCTATCACTCCAAAGTGTGTGAGGTCTCAAGTTTAATTCTCATTAGGTGCAAACAACCTTGAAGTGACCACGCCAACCTCCTGAAAAAGGAGGGCTTTACCTGGTTTGAGTCTGTGTGGCGGTGGGCTTAAACCCCGTGGATTAGTCGGCCAATGAGTCGGAAATCACGGTTACCAAAAAAAAAAAAAAAAAAATGAGGGGTATCAAACATACTGTATTAAGAGAACATTATAACAAGTAGTGCATGATTAGAGAAACACATTTTATTTACTTTACAAAATTAGTTTAAGTTTATTTAAAGTGTTAATAAAAGCACCTCTAATTTATTCCTGATATCTAACTTGCTTTCATAAAGTATAAAACTAAAAAAAAGAATATTTTTTTCACCTCTAAATCTATTGTATGTTCGACATTATACTCCTAAACTATTCACTGAGAGAACGATAACAACCCATTGTCCTTACCTATACTAAATATATACGACAAGATACACTGCTCGAAAGGTTTTAAAACTCCTTGGCACACAAGGTTAGGAATTTAACCGTCCGAATATCCTGCACGCTCACCAACTGTCTCCGGCGTGTGACGTTGAGTGACCTAGGTTTAAAAGTCTGGGGTTTCTGGGGTTTTGGACGTGAAAGGGTGGTAGAGTTTATTTGCTTAAACTGATCGAAAATTTTCCAAGATACAGGCTACTTGTAGTGACATGATGGGAATGTTGTGGTAAAACAAATAATATTGTTTAAACGTTTAATGGTTTCTGAAAAAATAAAGAGGAGGTTAAAGACACTACCAAAAAAAAGTCAACCTTTATTTTTATTTTCTCTAACAAAAGTGTTAAATTAAATAAGACATGTCGTTACAGCATCTACTATACGTCATCAGTATTTATCAAGTCTTATTTTTTTGTTGCAATGCTAAAAGAACTAGTCGATTCAAATTAGTAAAAGACTTTTGTTTATTTGACTCATTCATACTGCCTTTACCAACCGGCTAAGAATATCTAGTATATGCATTAAACAACCATGTGATCAGCCAACACCTGTCCAAAATGAAATATCTTATCTCTTTTTTAGGGTGGAAAATAGATGGTCACAAAAGTTAGAGCAAACGGTGTCACGGCGAGGGCACCTCGCCGGTCTGAGGTGACACCCTCGCTGATGCTCGCCGTGACACCTGCCCCCTTCGTCGTTCCCTGTTCGCCATTCTTCAACGAAGCTGAAAAGGAGAGTTTGTGGGCCCCACCTGTAAAAGAGCCGTTGGTAAACGGTATAAAAAAAATTATTTTTTTTAAACTTTTTTTTTATAAATACTCTTCTTTTTATCTTAAAACACACACACAACAAACACTTTCAATCAAAACTTTTCACAAAAACTTTTAATCAAACTTTCAAAAAAAATGAGTACCTCGTCTGATTATTTCAATCCGTCCGATCTCGAAGATATGGAAGAATACGAAATGGTGATGAAGATTAACGAAGATGAAGAAGATGAAATTCAGCAGCATCGTAGATACATTTGGCGTGAACGTGAAGTCGCCGAACAACGTTTAATGGAGGATTATTTTAGTCCAAATCCGAAATATACGGAGGAAACGTTCAGAAAACGATATCGCATGAGACGGGGACTATTTTTGGAAATAGTTGAAGGTATTGAAACTTATTGTGCAACAAATAATCCTTTACCCAAGCATTTTCACTTTTTTACTATTCGATATGATGCTACGGGTATGAAAAGTATGAGTGTCATCTTGAAATGCACATCCGCCCTTCGCCAATTGGCAAACGCCACAGTGGCGGATGGGGTAGATGAGTACTTGCAAATGGGGGAACATTGTGCGCGCGATTGTCTCGACTTTTTTTGTATGTGTGTTATAGATTTGTATCAGCCCGAGTTTTTAAGAAAGCCTAACCCAACTGACGTTCAAAGGTTGTATAGCGCACATAATACGATTCATGGGTTTCCGGGGATGCTAGGTAGCCTTGATTGTATGCATTGGGAATTGGTGAATTGTCCCAAAGGATGGCACGGACAATTTGTAGAGGTGATAAAAAAACACCCAACCATCATTCTAGAAGCTGTTGCATCATACGATTTGTGGATTTGGCATGCATTTTTCGGGGTTGTAGGTGCGACTAATGATATTACCGTGCTGCATCATTCACCGTTGTTCGACGACCTTTGGACTGACAACGAACCGGTGGCACCGTATACTGTAAACGGGCAGCAATTCGAAAGAGGGTACTACCTTACAGATGGTATTTACCCTAAATGGTCATGTTTTGTTAAGTCATTCAGCCAAGCACGCGATGACAAAATCGCTCTATTTAAAAGGTGTCAGGAAAGTGCCCGGAAAGATATTGAAAGGGCATTTGGTGTCCTACAAGGACGATGGCGTATAATTGCTCAACCGACGCGTGCTTGGACTGTGAACAAGCTACGCAGAATCATGTACACGTGCATCATTTTGTATAACATGATTTTGAAGAAACAAAGGGTTTGCGATATCCGAAGCAGCTGAAATGTACATCTCTCCTGGGAACCATTTGTTACGGTCATGGGTCGAACGATGTGCAATCCGTCGTAGGAAACAAAGAGAACTCCGAGATAGAGAAGTACATTCAAGCCTTCAACGGAACCTCATTGAGCGTCTCTGGGCACAAGAGCAACTATGAATAATCGACCGTATTTTTATTGTATTTCTTTCCGTATTTTTTTTAAGTATTTGTATTTTTATTTGAAATATTTGTAATTTTTAATTTTATGAAATGAATTTTTAGTTTGTGTAAAAAATGAAAAAAGAAATAAAATGGTGAGTGGTGGGACCCAAGTGAAGAGGAGAGAGACTAGTTGTGAGTGAGGGGATGTTTAGTTAGTTTTTTGTTTTAGTTAGTTGGTGTAATGTGACGCTGAGATGTCACAAGTGAAAAGGTAAAACCTTTTCGTGACACGAGAAAAGTTCTATAAGGAACATGCATCCAAAAAAGAACAAATGAAGCAATCTCCACCATCAAATATTAATCTTTTTAAATTTAATTAAAAAAACACATTTTCATCCTATTTCTTAAAAATTAAATATCTCTCAAACCGTTAATCGTTATGAAAAAATAATTATACTGTCACGACGGGAATTAAATTATCTTTCCATAGATATGCACTTCTATATACTTTCGGCGAAAAAATTTCGTAAAAAATCACATGTAATTCTCGAAAAATTACATGTAATTCTCGAAAACTCATGTTTGATTAATTATTTTAAAAATCACATTTGAATTTGTAACGTCACATGCGATTTGTGAAATCACGTGTATTTTTTTGACGAGAATTTCAACATTGTAAAATCGTTAAAAGTATATGAAAATAACCGTCTATTAAATGACAAAAATATTTTCGTTATTATTTTAAAACCACACGTGATTTATGTGAATTAAATTAAAATGTTTGAATCACATGTAATTTTGTTAATATATTAAAATGTATGTTGCCATTAATATAAAATATGTTCATTTTACCGGGGTGGAGTCCCCTTTACCCAAAAAAAATATATGTAAAACAAATTGGCTTCTGAATTACATGTGATTCAGTGATAATTACATGTGATTTTGCTTACATTACATATGATTCAAGCATACCGAAACCGTAACTTTTTCTAACAAACCCACATTAGATGGATCACATGTGATTTTTTTAATCAAGTATTATGTTTTCATTTATGTAAAATATATAAAACAAATTGGCTTCTAAATTACATGTGATTTTGTTTGAATCACATGTAATTCTGCTTGAATTGCATGTGATTCGGTGATAATTACATATGATTTTTCTTGCATTACATGTGATTCAAGCATTCCGAAACCTTAACTTTTTCTAACAAACCCACTTTAGATGAATCACATGTGATTTTTTTAATCACATGTAATCTTGTTAATATATTAAATTGTCTGCTTGAATTACATGTAATTCGATGATAATTACATGTGATTTTGCTTGCATTGGATCACATGCAATTCGATGATAATTACATGTGAATTTTCTTGCATTACATGTGATTCAAACATTTCAAAACTTTAACTTCTTCTAACAAACCCACTTTAGATGAATCACATGTGCTTTTGTTTGAATCACATGTAATTTACCACGAATTACATGTAATGCAAGCAAATTCACATGTAATTATCATACATGGATCACAAGATAGCATACATGGATCACAAGACCACTTTAGATAGCATACATGGATCATAAGACCACTTCGGAAGGATGGATGATGTGAGGAATGGAGAGAAAATGTTATTTACCACGAACCACATGTGATTTACCACGAATTACATGTGATTTATCACGAATCGAATGTGATTTACTTGGTTTCTAGATTATTGGTATTAAAGTTGAAAATAAAAATCTATGAAAACATGTAACTTAAAAAAAAGACTAACGCGTCAAATGGGACGAAAGTTAGATGTAAAGTTATGTGAGTCTACATGAATCACATGTGATTTAAAGCAAAATTACATGTAATTATTTATAAAATCACATGTGATTTAAAGCAAAATTACATGTAATTTTGTATAAAATCACATGTAATTTGAGCAAAATTACATGTAATTATTTATAAAATCACATGTGATTTGAGCAAAATTACATGTAATTCACACAAAATTACATGTAATTTTCATTCAACACTAACTAACCACTTTATTACAAAAATCACATGTAATTCACACATAATTACATGTGATTTGCATTTAACACTAATAAACTATTTTATTACAAAAATTACATGTAATTCACACAAAAGTTAACGATTTACAGTGTTAAAAATTCTCGCCAAAAAAATTACACGTAATTTTCGAAAATTACATGTAATTTTTCGAGAATCACATGTAATTTTTTATGCGTAAATTTTAAAAAAAAAAGTTTGCCGAAAGTGTACAGAAGTGCCTATCTATAGAAAGATAACTTAATTCCCGTCGCGATGGTATAATTAGTTTTTCGTAACGATTAACGGTTTGAGAGATATTTAATTTTTAAGAAATAGGATGAAAATGGGTTTTTAAATTAAATTTAAAAATATTAATATACACCATTAGATGGAACTTGAATGGATAGTTGAGATTGTTTCCTTTCTTCTTTTTTTGATGCATATTCTATAAGGATCTCACCTCTTCGTGACACCTTTTGCTTTTAGGGGATTTGGTGCCACAAGTTTCCTCGGAGTCACCACAAATAAAACCAATGGAATATGTGGTACATGCACTATCGCATTGGCTTTTATGTCACGTCTCACTTTTTTATTTTCACTGAAATTCTACTTTCAATTTTACTACAATATATGATTTTTTTTTATGTGACTAGTCATGTGGCCACTTATTTTATATAGCTATTATTAATAATAAAAAAAGAAATAATCAGGCATTTAATGACATATATAAGGCAAATTAGTTATCAAGATATTCATAATCATATGAGATTAAAATCTTTCGAACTCATAATGTATATGTTTTTCTTCTAATTTTTATCGCATGTCTTATTTTTTTTAATAAAAGAAACATACGTAGTAATATTAGCTAGGTTTACATATCGATTATCTAGCATGATGATATATGGCTTGATCAGAATCGATATTGAGAATTACCAAATTCGATATTAATAATAACATATGGTTGTGAAAAATGTGTAAGAGCACACGGTATGGTTGAGCCATCAAACTAGTGTCGTGGGCAAAAAGTGATGCCACGTCACCTTTTACTCACACGACATTAAAACTCCCCACGATGGCACAATCCCCCTCCCTGGTTAACACAAGAATTCTCGTGTCGTTGTCAGCAAACAACCTTTTTTTTTCAACAATTTATTTTAAACTAAAAACACATTTCACTCATAAATAAAAATACAAATACAAATTTTTTAAAAACAATACACGAAAAAAATAAAAAAAATTACATCTTAAAAAAAATAACAATAATAAAAAAAACATCAATGATTAAGGTTCCATAAATGCTCAACGAGATCACGTCGAAGTGAATCGTGAACTTTCCTATCCCGAAATTCCTTATTATTCCTTCTAAATGTCTCACACCGTTCGACCCAAGTACGTTCGAGATTGGCTTCAGGCAGAGCATACGTATGGTCATATTCACTAATGTCAAACATTTGGTCTTCCAATATCATGTTATGTAGTATAATGCAACAATACATGATTCTTTTAAGCGTGCTGACTTGGTAACTTCGTGCTGGTTGCTGAATAATCGACCACCGACCTTGTAATACCCCGAACGCTCTCTCAATATCTTTTCTAGCGCTTTCTTGAACCCTTTTAAATTTCATTTTCATTTCGTCCGTTGCAATTGTATACGACTTAACAAAAGAAGCCCATTGAGGGTAAATTCCATCTGCTAAATAATACCCTTGCTTGTATGTTTTACCGTTAACAACAAATTCAGTATCTGGAGCCTCGTCCAAAAGAAGGTTATTAAATAACGGTGAACTATATTGATAAAATAGTGTGTGAATTTTAGAAAATAGTATGTGTTTGTGTGATATATAGTGAAAGTATATGAAAAAAGGGTTATTTTAACCCTAGAAAACGGTCAAAAACAAGGAAAAAAACTAGCCGTTCCCCAACGGTCATATTTTTCAAATTTTCAAAAAAAAATTATAAAAAAAAAAAAACATAACACCACCCCCATGGCGCGAGCCACGGTTGGCTACGCCACAGGCTTGCGCCGTCGCCCAGAACGTCGGCTGGTTATATCCAGCCGAAAGACGACGACGCCACCAAGGATACGGTTGACGCCGCCGTCGCCTCACGCTGTCGAGACCAGCCAAGCGGCCAGCCACCGTACCCTGCCCTCTAAATATTCTAAAAATAGTATCTAGGTTTCATAAGGCTGGATAAATGTATTAATGCTTTGTCAACAAGGCTAGGAACTTTCCTAACTCCTAACAAAGGAAAGGGTATATATATATATATACGCCTTCTCTTGTTCTTCTTCAACATCATATACACCTTCTCTTCAAACTATGGAACAATTGCCTACTAGATTTTGGTTTCCTCCGCTTTTTTAAATACTAAACGTGTATTTATAGATAGTTGCGAAATTTGCAATGATATGCTAATTAATCTGGTGATCGAAATGATAATTCGGTGATTAGACTGAGTTTACTTAGTTGTCAAATCAATAAACCTGTTACTCCACTAGGTTGATCCGATGGTCGAACCAGTGTCTCAGTAATTCGACTGGGTTGACCGGGTGGGCGTTCCCGTGACTCGATGATTCGACCGGGTTGACCCGATGGTCGGATCAGTGAACCGATGACTCTATCAGGTTTACCTGATGGTCGAACCCGTGATTAGTGATTTGACTGGGTGACCAATGACTCGATTGGGTGACCAATGACTCGACCGGGTTGAACCGGTGGTCGATCCCGTGACTCGGTGACTTGAAGAGTTTATCCGATGATCAAATCCGTGAGACGGTAATCGAATCTATAACCCGATAATATTGTGTAAAAGATCAATATATATTTACAATTTATAATAGGAAATATTGAATTCTCTAATTTCAAAAATTAGGACTACACCTTTTGTGTGTAGTTTATATATAAAGAGGTGAGATCCTCATAGAATGTGAATCCAAAAAAAAAAGGAAGTAATCTAACCATTCATTTTTTCCATCAAAAATAAAAACTCATCTTTCACCTTTTTCTTAAAAACATCATATCTTTCAAACGATAAATCGTTAGATTATGAAAAATACACCGTTGCGACGAAAAAATTCTTATCTTTTAGTAGATAGGCACTTTGATATATTTTTGACCATTTTTTATTATTGCAATTTTCGACTATAAAAATCACATGTGATTCGGAAAAATTACTTGTGATTTTTTTATAAAAAAAAATTAAATTTTTTTACAGAATAAATAAATAACTTTTATTATTATTTATTAGTGTAACTATTTACATAGTCGAATGTAAACACGTAACAAGTTACGCCACTAGCTTTTTCATATTAGTTTCGATGATTTTTTGTTGAAATTTTCGTCAAAAAAATTACACATAATTTGTAAAATCACTAGTAATTTGTAAAATCAATTGTGATTTGTATTTCTAAAATGCATGTGTGATTCCATATATCGCATGTGATTTAATAAATTTACATGTGATATTAAAGTAACAAATCACGTGTGATTTCAGAAATCCTTAAATTGTAAATGATTTTACAAATTCACGTGTGCTTTATAAAGTAATAAATCACATGTGATTCGTGAGTGCGAAAATTATAAAATCGTCGAAATTATATTGAAGTACGTATCATTAAAAAGAAAATTTATCACAAATCACATGTGATTTGGTAAAAATTATGACACAAATCACAAGTGTTTGAAAAAATTACTTACGGTTTTGCGAAAATTATGATTTTAGATTTAGTATAAGTAACTTGTTATTCGGATCAATCACATGTAATTATCATTAAATCACATGTAATTTAAGCAGAATTACATGTGATTAAAATAAACTCATAACTAATTCAAAAGAAAATTTGCATTATATATTTTACATGAATCACATGTAAAACACATAGAGATTCAAGTAAAATTACATGTGATTAAAACAAAATCACATGTAATTCAGAAGCCAGTTTACTTTCTATATTTTATATGAATGACAACAAAACATTTTTATATATTGACAAAATCACATGTGATTCAAACAAAATCACATGTGATTCATCTAAAGTGGAATTGTTAGAAGAAGTTAAGGTTTTGAAATGTTTGAATCACGTGTAATGCAAGCAAAATCACATGTAATTATCATCGAATTACATGTGATTCAATGCAAGCAAAATCACATGTAATTATCATCGAATTACATGTAATTCAAGCAGACAATTTAATATATTAACAAAATTACATTTGATTAAAAAATCACATGTGATTCATATAAAGTGGGTTTGTTAGAAGAAGTTAAGGTTTCAGAATGCTTAAATCACATGTAATAAAAGCAAAATCATATGTAATTATCACAAAAATCGCATGCAATTCAAGCAGAATTACATGTGATTCAAACAAAATCACATGTAATTTAGAAGCCAATTTGTTCTATATATTTTACATAAATGAAAACAGATAATACATAATTAAAAAAATCACATGTGATTCATCTAAAGTGGGTTTGTTAGAAAAATTTAAGGTTTTGAAATGTTTGAATCACATGTAATGCAATCAAAATCATATGTAATTATCACCGAATCACATGCAATTCAAGCAGAATTACATGTGATTCAAACAAAATCACATATAATTTAGAAGTCAATTTGTTTTACATATTTTACATAAATGAAAACAGATAACACATGATTAAAAAAATCACATGTGATTCATCTAATGTGGGTTTGCTAGAAAAGTTACGGTTTCGGAATGCTTGAATCACATGTAATGCAAGCAAAATCACATGTAATTATCAGCGAATCACATGTAATTCAGAAGCCAATTTGTTTTACATATATTTTTCTTGGGTAAAGGGGACTCCACCCCGATAAAATGAACATATTTTATATAAATGGCAATAAACATTTTAATATATTGACAAAATTACACGTGATTCAAACATTTTAGTGTAATTCACATAAATCACATGTGATTTTAAAGTAATAACGAAAATATCTTTGTCATTTAATAGACGGTTATTTTCATATACTTTTAATGATTTTATAATGTTTAAATTTTCGTCAAAAAAAATACACGTGATTTTCACAAATCGCATGTGACATTACAAATTCAAATGTGATTTTTAAAATAATGAATCAAACATGAGTTTTCGAGAATCACGTGTAATTTTTCGAGAATCACATGTGATTTTTTTTACGAAAATTTTTAAAAAAGTTCGCCGAAAGTATATAGAAGTGCATATCTATAGAAAGATAATTTAATTCCCGTCGTGACGGTATAATTATTTTTTCATAACGATTAACGGTTTGAGAGATATTTAATTTTTAAGAAATAGGATGAAAAGTGTTTTTTTAATTAAATTTAAAAGATTAATATATAGAATTGGATGTGATTTAAATGGATGGTGGACATTGCTTCCTTTTTTCTTTTTTGAATGCATGTTTCTTAGGGAACTTTTGTCTATATATAAATATATGTGATGAGATGCCTATATGATACTGCTACACGTGATAAGCCGTTAGACATATGAGTCGATGTAATATTGATAAACATGATGAACCTTAACGAATAACTAAGCTTATTTGATATTGATATACGCGATGAGCGTTAAACGGATAAGTCGAAGTGATATGAATATACGTGATGTGACGAGATGTTTTGGTAGGAGACTCAATGTGATTCGATTGGGTTGATCAGGTGGTCAAATTAGTGAACTGGTTACTTGATCACGTTGATCTAGTGGTCAAACTCGTGACCTGGTGACTCGACGATTTGACCGGATGATTGATCTCGTGACTCGAACTAGGTTTTAAAAAGCGCGAAGCACGTCGAGGGTACAAATCTGAGACAAGAAACATCGAAGCTAAAGCGTGCGCATCACATACCTAATAGAACTACACCGGTCAAATCTACGATAAAAAACAATGTTTATAATTTATAATAAAAAATGTTGAATTCTATATTTTCAGAATAGAACTACACCCTTTATATGTAATATAGTTAAATGTAAATACTGTTTTACAAATTTTCTTTTTAACATTTATTAATGTAAATAGTTTTAACCAAGTAACCAGTCAAAGGTGATTTAGTGGTAAAAAGGTTTGTGGTTATCATTTTAAAGTGTGTGAGGTGTCAAGTTCAATTCTTGTTAAGCGCAAACAACTTTGTAGTAGCCATGCCAACCTCCTGAAAAGGGAGGGCTTTACTTGGTTTGAGTCTGTGTGGCCGTGGGCTCAATTAGGGATGGCAAGGGGCGGGTTAGGGCTGAGCGAGCATCCCCATCCCCAAACCCGGTTATTAAAGTTATCCCCAGACCCGCCCCCATCTCCGTCGGGGATTTAATCGGGGCGCACCGTCGAGGTGAGATACTCGCACAAACCCGCCTCGTACTAATCGGGGATCTTATCGGGGTATCGTCTTTGGGTGCAATTCTCGACCAATGTCGCACCTTTTGATATTTATTATTATTTTTAGAACGTTAGCAATAATTTTAAAATTTTAAAACTTATTAATATCGGTTACAAACAATGTTTATTAAATTTTCAACGATGGTATCACACTTATGATAAATTACAACAAAAAAATGTTATAACTTAAAGAAAATGACGTTTAAGTAAGTTTTTTGCAATATTACATTCATAAAAATCTAACAATGTTAGAGAAATACCTTTTTACATGTAAATAGCAACAAAATACTTCATATATAGATATATTTGTGTACGTCTATATATTAATCGGGTGGGGCGGGTCGGGATGTTATTCCTCACTTCCGCCCCAAACTCAATTAAAAATCCCCGTTTAAGCCCCAAACCCGTCCCGTAACCCGATAAGCGTGCCCGACCCCGCCCCAATTATTTCAGGTTTCAGGTTTCCCATCGGGTTTTGATTTTTTTGCCATCCATGGGCTCAAAATTCGTAGATTATTCGGCCAATGTGTCAGAAACCACGGTTACCAAAAATATTTAAATTTGTTTTAACAAACTTTTAAATTTTAAAAAACTAATAAAATTTTGCACGTTTGCTAAAAGTGCAGATCTATAAATGTGTAATTAAACTATAATTTAGTGGCGATAGCCATAATTCCGATTGACCAATGTAGAATCGCATAAAAAGTCTCATCAAACGTTAGAACGTAACCTTCATTTACCAAACAGAGTAAATGTCGCAACTTTTATTCACCAACTTTTATGATTAGTTCTTTTGTTAGGTTTATAGTTTTTATTAGCCTAAGTTAGCATAATGTCATGTCCAGGGTAGAAGTTCCGAGTTTCCTAAATAGCTAAGTACAATAAAGGTCAGTTGGTGATGTCGCAGCCCAACCCGACCCGTAGGACTATGTAACAGTCGGTTCCCCCTCATCTTTATAAAAAGAGGTGAGGGGGGACGAGATTTACAACGCTTCTTTATCAATAAACTAATCAGGACGATTAGGGTACATACCTTGTGTTTCGTTTTTCTGTCGATGGCTGCATAGATCGTGGTTTCCGCATCTAGTATCCAGGTTGTAGTCGTGATAATACTACAAGTGGTATCAGAGCTCGGGTTCGCGGGTTCCTCTGGTTACTAGGATCGATCGAAGGAGTTTTGTTGTTCAAGTTCGTGGACATCATTGAAGAGCAGCAGGAGATCGACTGAAAAGGTTTTTTTCTTCTGGGTTCGATTGAAAAGGGTTTTGTTTTTGATCGAAGGCTGTGGTGGTGTTGTTGCTGCCATTGTTATAGGGGAAGAAGAAAGGTGTTAGTTGGTTTTTGTAAAAAGTCAACTGATCATAAAATACTACGAAGGTAAAATAAGGGTTCTCATCAAACAGGCTTGTGTTTTTGGGCTTGGGCCAATATTTTTATCAATTTAGATTGAAAGTATATTGGATCAATATTTTTGTTTTTTAAAACAAAAAGGTAGTAGTATTACTTCGGGTATTTTACACAAGGGGACTTCGTAATTCGTGATTGTGAGGGTTAATATATCACAAGGTTTAGCAAATTATTGAAGGGACTTTGTTAATTTGTGATCGTGCGGGTTTATCAGAAGGTTTAGCAAAGTAATAAAGGGATAAAGAAGCGTTCAAGACTTGTCGAGGTTGCAAGATTTCTTAGGTTATTAGAAATCGGTTTGCAAAAATAAAAGTACGACAAGGGTTACTTCAAAAGGTGTGGGTACTTTCTTGATTCAAGGATTTTCGATTTATTGGATAGGTTAATTTCCAAGGTTTAGTCGATATTTGAGTAAGAAAGGGTTTTTTTCTTTTGAAGGGTTACTTGTTTTGATCGATTTTATAAGATTTTTTATCTTAGGATTATATCGATAAAGCAAGGTGTTTTACACAGTGGATACTTTGCTAGATCATGTTTTTGTGTAGGTAAATTCACAAAAGGTTAAACGGTTAGCAAAGGGTTAAAATAAGATGACGCTGAGCGAATTTGACATTGAGAAATTCGATGGGACGAATGACTTTTGGATAAGGCAGGTAAGGATGAAGGCTTTGCTGGAACATCTGGAATTAGATGCAGCATTGGAGGAATTACCTGCCACTACAATAGTGGCTTACGATAACGTCATTCAGAAAAAGGCTTACAGCACATTGATCTTGTGTTTGGATGATCGGGTCCTACGGGAGATCACCAAGGAGACGACTACAGCGGGGATATGGAAAAAATTAGAGACTTTATACATGATAAAGTCTTTAGCTAATCGTTTGTACTTGAAGAAAAAGTTATATATTTTTCAAATGCATCAAGGTAGGAGTCAGTCTGAACATATTGATGAGTTTCACAAGCTTGTAATTGACTTAGTGGCTATAGATACTGCTATATCAGATGAGGATCATGCATTATTTTTACTCACATCTTTACCATCGTCTTACGATAATCTCGTGGAGACTTTGCTATATGGTCGGGATACTTTGAAGCTAGAAGACGTGCTCGCGACACTTAATTCTAGGGAACTTCAGAAGATGACGGAAGCAAAGGGTGATGGTGGTGAAGGGTTGTATGTGAGGGAGAGACCTAATCAGAGAGATATGGAGCAGGGTGAAAATAGTTCGTGGTCAAGGTCACAAGGAAGGAGCAACAAACTCAGGTGTTATATATGTCAGTCTGAGGATTATTTGAAGAGGGATTGTCCCAAGTATAATCACAAGAAATCTCAAGGTTTTGTCAGGAGTAAAAATCAGGTGTCCGGTTATGGATCTGATGGGTATGACAATGCTGATGTTATGATGGCTATGAGTGTTGATGAACTTTTAGACTAGATCATGGATTCAGGGGGCTCATACCATATGACACACATGAGAGATTACTTGGTTGATTTTAAGGAGTATGACGGTGGTAATGTACTATAGGTGATGGTAGGGAATGCCGTGTACGAGGGACAGGAAAGGTTCGAGTACGAATGAGGGATGGATCAACTTTCGTGTTGGACAACGTCGTATGTTTCGAAATTAAGACGAAACTTGATATCACTTGGCACTCTTGAAAAAGAGGGTTTTACCGTGAAGATGCAGTCGGGCAAGATCAAGGTTATAAAGGGTTCACTGGTGGTACTATCAGGAACCGGAAGGGCTAATTGCGTATATACCCTAAACGGTCAGGCTATGACCGGGAAGACAATGAAGGGTAGGAAGCAGTTAGGAAAATTTCAGACTGGGTCGAAGATCAAGACAGGTGATGTTCTTGATTCTTGTAATCAGAAGTCTACACAACAATGTATGAAGAGTGGGGTCGCCAAACATTTGGATGTTGCAGGGTTACATCAGCAAAATGGGTTGGTTGAGGAGACGAACGTGACACTCTTGGATAAGGTACGTTGTTTTCTGATTCAGTCTGGTCTGTCCAATGTTTTTTGGACAGAGGATACAACCATGTCTACATATCTAGATAATAGGTCACCATCAGCAGCGATTGGATTCAAGAAGACTATAGATATGTTGGGTTCTTTTGGTTGGCTTGCTAGTATTGAGCAAGGGATGCTTGAACCGGTTAAGGTTAAGTGCATATTCCTGGGATACCGTAAATGTATGAATGTTTATCAACTTTGGAGGTTAGATGACGTTACTTCAAAGGGAGTGCTTTACAGGAATATGGGTTTCAATGAAAGTGGGCAATACAAGAAAACTTTCATTGGTTCTGGTGTATGTACAAGTTCAATGCAGGTGTTGCAAGGAGTTGAGTTTGAGGTGGAATATCGGGAGGATCAAGCACTTGAGGTGGAACCTCAGGGGAATGTTGGTCATGTAGTTGTTCCATAGAAAGTACAAACTCAAGATTTGATATACTATCATCAAGCACGTGATAGGGAACAACACTTAGCACAGGAACTATTCAAGTATAGAGAAGACAGTAATGAGGCTGATTTGCAAGTTGCTGCAGTGGAGAAGATTTATGCACATGAGTTATTGACTTTCAATGATACAGTTGCTTGTGAGGTTCTTTCCAAGTGCATGGCTGGATTGAAAAAAGAAATGGTTACTCGGTTAGATGTGTATATTCTCAGCAACGGTAGCCGGAAAAGCAGTGACGACAGATACGGTTATTACTGAGAGTATACACCAGGTTTGTTCATACATCTATTTCTCTATATAGATTGTATGGTATTTTCTTGCGGATGCAAGGCTGAGATCTCGGTTACCAAGGGTTTGCTGGTTAAAGTAAAGGGAAATATACTTGGTATTAAGATCATCAGGAATCAGAGTGGCAATACTCTGACGGTGTCATAGTCCAGGTTTTACAACAGAAAGTTGGTACAGACTTTGTTGAAGGGACACTCCATACTGTCGTTGGAGGATAGTCTATCCGGGGATTGTGATGTCGAAAAGAATAGAAAGTGGTCATATATATATATGCAGTTGGAAGCCAAGAGTATCAGGTGGTCTGCACGAGACCCGACATAGCATCGGCAGATGTGGGTATGTTGGATGGGTTTGATCGTGGATTACAGACAAACGTATAGGTTTTTCTGGATTTTGACTACACCATGGGTAGATCGATCACTGTCATGGGCAGATCAATCACAGGGTACGGGTTGCTGATACATGGATGTGCGAGGAGATGGGAAAGTTACAGCACACAGAGGCTTTGTGGACAACTAAAGCGGAGTATATGACACTTACGGAGGTTGTGAAAGGAGCTATTTGGCTAAGGGGATTCTTGGAAGAGTTAGGCGTGAAGCTTAACACTGTTGCAGTTAATTGTGATAATTAGGGCGTGATTCAATTATCGCGCGGAACCATGTTTTTCATGATAGGACTAAGCACATGAATGTGCGTTATCACTTTTTCAGAGGAGTCTTGGATACAAAGACGGTTGAAGTTCTGAAGGTGGGTGCTGAACACAATGTTGTGAATGCCTTGACAAAGGTGATACCTAGACGCAAGTTACAACACTACTTGGAGTTATTGAGTGTTGGGATAGGCTAATATAAGCCTAAGGTGGAAATTGTTAGGTTTATAGTCTTTATTAGCCTAAGTTAGCCAAATGTCGTGTCTAGGGTAGAAGTTTCGAGTTTTCTAAATACCTAAGTACAATAAAGGTCAGTTGGTGGTGTCGCAGCTCAACCCGACCCGTAGGACTATGTAACAGTCGGTTCCCCTTCATCTCTATAAAAGGAGGTGAGGGGGGACGAGATTCACAACGCTTCTTTATCAATAAACTAATCACGGCGATTAGGGTACATGTGACAACCGTGGTTTTGAGGTTCGTCACTTGGTCTTACTTTTAGGTTATTTTATGTGTGACTACTTGATTTTTGTGCTTACGTGTTTACTTTGTGTGAACGAGGTTGGTGTGATTATCGTTTATGAGTATAGAGTACTCATAAGTAAATCGAGAAACGGTTAATTCATGTTCATGAGATCACAATTAGTGACTATGAAATGAAATGGTGATATTTTGGTGGTTACGTATACGTATAAGTATTATAGTAATAGTGTATTTTTTTTAGGATTTACGGTTTAGCATTTAGAGGTCTCGGATAAGGTAATTAGCCATATGAATATTTTTCGGGATGGTTTTAAGTCATTTAGGACATAGTTATAAAGTTTATTTAAAAATTTGAGATTTTTTTTAAAAGTGTATATTTTACGTCTTTTACGATAAAACGCGTAAAATTGACTAGTTTTACGGTTTTGGGGTTTTGGAAGCTTTAGGAGCTGTAATAAATTAAGGTAAATTAAGGTAATATTAATAAGGTATTAATTAACAATAAAAAGAAAAAAAATAAAGGAAAAAACGAAATTAGGGGTGTTTGGGTCGGTTTAGAAGAGAAAAAAAAGGAAAAAAGGAAAAAAAAAGGAAAGTGGGCTTTGGGTTGGACTAGGATTCACCCATACCCTATATATTATTTGGTACACAACCAAAATTCATTATCTATCCCCTGGAGACAAATTAAATTCGTGGGTTTCACAAAAATTAGGGTTCTTCATATTTTTTTTGGGGTTTTCATAAATCGAAGGTAAAGTCTTTAATCCCTTTTTAATTTAATTGTTTTAATGATTTCTTAATCATTCTTATGATGGATTAGGGTTAGGGTTTATATAAAATCAGTAAATTAATGATGTTATAATCATAATATGATGATCATATAATCTAGGGCTTGTATTAGATGGGGTTATGGGTAATTAATTAGTTCAATTTGTTTAAACCCGTTTTTAAAAACTGGGCAGATTTTGAGTCAATTGTTATGATCATATCAGGAGTTCTATAAACTATTATTTTACTATCCAAGTACCCCTGGAAAGATATTTGAAGTGGCTTTCCAATGCAAGAAACGAGAACTAAATTGGAGGTCGGGAAGTGGGTCAAAAACAGGTTACAACAGTCGGAGGTCAAAACAGTTTTGAATTCAGCCTGTTTTCTTTTTAAGTTTTGGGTTGTTTGGGGCACTTGGGGTTGCATTGGGATCTTCTCACGAACGTGAGAGAAGGTTTATATATTGTAGTTAATATCTGCACTTGGGCTAAGGTGGTGGTTTAGGGTAAGACCCCTTAATGGTAACAAACTTTTAGTACGTTTAAAATCAGGAAATCTGGAATGACAAACGTAGATATATATATATCGGGGCCTTAACAGTAGCTTTAAGGTTAGGGCAAGTGGGAGGTGTTAGCCAACATATGTAAGGGTATGAATATTCCTTTTACAGAAACCATGGGTAGGTTTAAGTGGGCGTTCGATCTAAAGTTTTGAGACCTAAAACTGGGACTGTTTTGGGTAAAATACGAACGGGTTAGTTATTAAACTTAACCAAGTTAAGGACTTGTTAAGGAAGGGTATTGGGGTAATTAGAGCTTATTAATGAGGTATATATGTGAGAATATGCTAGATGTCCATCATAGGTTAATGAGCCATCTTAGTGATTGGTTCGTTTATTGATTTCGTGTTTTTGGTTTGTTAGCTTGTTGCTAGTGCAAGGACGTGTGAAGGAGCTATCAGGTGAGTTTCATAGTCCCATGTTTAATATTGATTTTGACTTCCAGATGGGATGGAAGAGACACTGTGTTGAGTTATTTCTAAATTGTTGTTGTGAATGTTTTTATAGTTTGTGATGGACTTGTGTGTACATTATGTGATTAACTGCTATGTGATTTTGATTGTGTATGATTTGGATCGGGGGACACGTGCCGTCTTAGTTATTGTGGTTTGACAAGGTAGTTGCCTTGTGGTTTGCCAAGGTAGTGGCCTTGGGATAGGTACATAGGGTGATCATCTAAGGTACCATGATGTTGTTTGGCAAGGTAGGAGCCTTGGATTGGTTTGGTATGATTGGTCTTGATTGATAGTTGTTAATACATAATTGTAACACATTGTCCATATGTTCTTTTGTTGATGATTGTTATTCACAGCTTGTAACTGATTTAGCGTTGGAGTCTAAACCTATGACTCTCACAAACTTTATGTTGACGTGTTTTAGTGTCTCTTTCAGGTGATACTATGGTTAAGCATGAGAAAATAAGTGGCTAGGATGGGAGAAGCATAGGATTGCATATAGAAGGAGAATTCCCGTTTCCTTCTTAGTTTTATTTGATTATTCTTTTAATAAGTGATATTGTTGGCACCTATATGTTTGTTTTGTTTGTGATATTTGATTGTCTTGGGTAAGAGGTAGGACTGTTACCTACTTACCTAGACTCCTGTATTGTTGAGATATTGTCATGACCTTCGTGTCACCATTTTTACGACATTTCTTATTTCATATAGTTATCTCTATAGACACGCCATGTTGTGATGATATCCATACGTCGCGCCCCATGTTCCGCCATGGTGGGGTGTGACAGAATGGTATCAGAGACAATGGTTATAGAGAATTAGGTTGCCTAGTCGCGTAGCCTAGTCTATAGCTTAAGGGTCCCTGCATATAGGCGTCATAGGAGTATGTGTGCATTTTATATTAATTGATGTGTTTGGATGTTATTTATTGCGATGTTTTGACTAGTATGAATTAAACCGTAGTATGTTTATAGTTAGTCACATGTTATTTTCTTTTCGGGTTTGTGACTAGTGCGGGTTGAACCATAATCGTCCACGCTAGTCACTGTTGTATTTTGCTTAAATGGTACATTATAGTACATAATTTAGTACAAGGTAGTTTCTATCTTTTATCGAGTTATTCTACATACCTGAGGTATGTTATTTTTCTTTTGATGTTTAAGTCATGTTCCCTAAGAATCGTGTGGTGGTTCGAGTTACTAGGAGTAGGTGGATAGGAAGGGTTTTAAGCAGTTTTCCACTCTTACGGGTGACATGACTTATAACTGATTATATTTTTGTTTTGGATTTAGTCTAGGCTGTTTTAGCTAGACTATGGATTTCGGTATTCCAAGAGTTTTATTATGTTATTTTTATAGTTGGAGTTTTGGACCTTATTGGTTATGTGGTTATGAGCTTATGTGAGTATATGGGTTTATGTGTTATATGTTGTATTGATTCTTATAAGTGTCATCATAGGAGGGAGTGCATTGGGGAAAGGGTAATTGTATAAGTATGGTGGCCAACATAGTTATACAAGTACCACAACTTCAATGGGTTCTCAAGTATGATTGCATGAAAGAGGGTTAGTACATGCTTGTATATGATGAGATGTAGAATTTGGGTATACGTATAATATATGGGTTTATGTAATGGCTGCCTATGATATGGCTATTGTTATTTGCTGTTATATGTTTTGGGTTATAGTTGTGTTGTGTGATTATGGGGTCACACGATATGGTTTGGTTTTCGAGGTAGGCTTATTGCCTTGTTGTGGCACGGTGAGAAGGTGATTACTCGTATGGAAAAACGAGTGTATGACGCGATTGGTTGATCTGATATGTATAGTAACGAGTATGTTTTGGGTGGTTTAATAGGTATATATATGCGAATGTATATATACTACTATGTGTTAAGTTATGGTATATGGTCGTTCACTAGTTATTATAACTTGAACGTACCTTGTGTTTGTTCGTGTTTTATGGTGCTGCAGTTGATGGAGTTTCAACAACGTTTCGAATTTTTTGAACTGTGTCTTGTAGCGTATTCTTTGAGTTCATATTTCACGTGTACGTTTTAAAATGTTGTTCTGGGTTTTAAGTCCGTTGAAATAAATGGAAATTTCTTTTGGGATAATGAAATCTTTTGGGTTGATTCTTACATTTCTTTTGGTTGGTATATGGAAAAAGGGGGGGACTTGGAAATCTACTATAGAGGTAGATAGTTGGTTGTATTCGGTAAAATAAGGGTAAGGTGTTGGAGTCATGTTTGAAACAAGATGTAACATAAGTTTTTTTTTTATTTTTATCAACACTTATTTATTTCAAATTCTAAAAGACTTTCTTTAAAATAAGTCGAAGTAAAATTTCTTTCTACTTACATAGTTTATATAATTGGATTTAACCGATTCATGTCATTTGTAGTTATTAATACAAGGTTAAAAGGAGTTTATGAATATTTCACATACAATTATATCTTTCCTTGAAAAGGATTGCATTGATCACTAAGTCTATTCTTTAGTTTTTAAAACAACTAGCATAAAATTGTTTTGGTCCTAACTTGTTCGTTGTTAAAGCTTTTTGGGTGATTCAAAAGCCAAAAATTATGTACTCGAAACGTACTTTTCAAATATTCAGAATGCATAGTCATGGGAGGTCAGTATCTTGGCCGAAATTATTGTACAAGTGTCGGGTTAAAGGTTGAGTTTGAATAGTAGTTTATTTTTTTTATGATTTTGGATGCACGGGATACCTAGTCTTTGAGTTGAGTTTTGAGATCGTCTAGAAGGTTATTTGTAGATTGTTTGAGTCACATAGATGTGGGAGGTAATAATAAAAAAAAGTAGATATAAATTCTTTTGGAAAAGTCGATCTTTTGCACGGTTTAAATAATATGTCGCGGGGCGTAATATGTTTGGTTACCATTGGGTGTTTCTTGGATTATTTTTCGTTGTCATGGGTCATTTGGAATTGATACATGTTTTGGGTTTGAGTTTTCTTTGGAGTCTCGTGGTTTTTGATTTGTTTTAATTGGTGCACGTGAAATGTCGTTAGTTATCCGTGGGTTTAATTCGTCGATCGTATCTAGTGTATTCAGGATGTAGTTTTGGTTTTGTATGGTTTAGGAGCGTTGAGGTAGAACCATGAATAGAGCAAGTAGGAAAAGTGAGAGGAGTTGTAGTTAGTGTCTTCGAAGGCAAATCGTTGATGGAGTGCATTAAGAACAAGAGCTGTTAGAAATTGCAAGGAATTTATTCGTATTGCCGCTAAGAGAGGGTGTGAGGAGGACATAGTTGAAATTGCTAAGGATGTTGTATGAACGCTTTGGGTTTACGGTTATGCATTTGGCTTCGCCAAAGCACTAGCGGTTTTCATGGAGTCAATGAACCGAGTGTGCATGAACGTATATAAACGAGTTGTCATCGGGAGCATCGACGACATATTGATCTACTCAAATCTTAGAAGGAGGATGAGGCGAATTATTTGTTGGTTTTGGAGTTGTTAGTAAAGGGAATGAAACGTGAGATTTTCAAGTGTGAGTTTTAGGATTTAGTTGGCCAGGACTAGTAGTCAGAGATGATGGCATATCGTGGAACCAGCAAGGGGCGAAGTGAAGAAGGACGAGGAAGCATTTTGGAGGCTGAAGAGGTGGATTGGATGATGAGCAGATCTTGGCATTATCAGAAGGACTGGATGAATTCGCGAAGCATGACAATACGTGGAGCAGGGATTTGGACGCGTACGAGGACGACAAAGAAAGGCGATCGATTATACGTTGCAGGAACTGAAGATTTGGAAGAACTGGATAGACTTAGTTAGTGGAGCTAGACTATTATATATGCCTATAATGCTAGAGGCATTTGGTGTACGAGACGTGGAGAATGATCTATACGGATCATAACGTCTCCAACACATATTCAGTCATCTTGATTGAACATTTGGCAAAGGTGATGGGTGGAGTTAAGTGATGAAAGAAAATTGCAAGGCCATGTACCATCTGGGAAAGGCAAGCATGGTTGATGAGACATGGAATAAGAAGAATGAAGTGAAGCTGAGACGAACTTGAACTATATGGATGACGTATTAGGGTGGTTTGGATGAAGGATGTAGGTTGCACGAGTTGAGTTGTCTAAAGCAGAGAACGCGTCAACACGTATGTTGCGTGGCTTGGATAATCATATGGAGAAAAAGGACGTAGACTATACTTCCTACATAGATAGGAGTAGCTTAGAAAGGGCGATGTAAGGACGAAGTTGGTGAAAGGGATGCATAATTGGGTGGAGGAATAAGTACGATGAGAGTAGGGTGATAGTCGATAGACTGCCTAATTCATCACATATTTCAAGAGGGATGAGAAGTCACATAGTCGAGAAATTGTAAGGATTGCGTACAGATGCGATGGGATAGGAAGTTTTGTGTAAAAGTTAGCCTAATATGTATGGAATGCCTTATGAAGGATTATGGCAAGGGAAGAAACGATGGAAAGCAAGCGTAGTATACCGTTGATAGACTAATGGTTGGTATGAGTATATTATAGGGGTAATTGAGAAAGACGCCTAGAGCATTGGCGTGAGGTTTGGAGATATTTGGAGAACGTGTTACATCAGCAAGAAGTCTCCTACAAGGAGAGAGTCACCGGTGAGAGGGGCATGTTCCCTATTAATGAGGATGTAGGGAATAAAGGAGGAAACCACTAGAGTTAGTGACAGAGTTATGTATGAAGTTTCACCCATAGTAACAGGTGGTATGTTTTGGTAAAATAGAAGAGTTGATGTAGAGTTTTGTAGGTCCATATAAGATCTTTAGAAAGATCAGACCATTAGCTTATGAGCATAGAATTACCTGGGGGAAATGAGTTGTATACATGATACATTTCATGTATTGGGATTGGTAAATGTTGTTTGAGGATGCATATTTGCATGTCCGGTTATTCGGGTTTTGTACTAATAAGAGTCTTTGTTTTATCGAAGAGTCATTTGCGAGATTTATTGACTGTGAGGTCAAGAGTTTGGCAATGGGTTTAATTATTTTTGGTTTGTACATGTGGTATCTTGAAACTTGAACTAAAGTTCACGTGGAAATGAGGGGAGTTCATTTAGAACAAGTATCCTCGTGTGATTTGTTGTTTGTGTGTTGATCCTAAGGAGTAAATCTCGGGACGAGATTTCTATTAGGAGGGAGTGATGTGACAACCGTGGTTTTGAGGTTCGTAACTTGGTCTTACTTTTAGGTTATTTTATGTGTGACTACTTGATTTTTGTGCTTACGTGTTTACTTTGTGTGAACGAGGTTGGTGTGATTATCGTTTATGAGTATAGAGTACTCATAAGTAAATCGAGAAACGGTTAATTCATGTTCATGAGATCACAATTAGTGACTATGAAATGAAATGGTGATATTTTGGTGGTTACGTATACGTATAAGTATTATAGTAATAGTGTATTTTTTTAGGGTTTACGGTTTAGCATTTAGAGCTCTCGGATAAGGTAATTAGCCATATGAATATTTTTCGGGATGGTTTTAAGTCATTTAGGACATAGTTATAAAGTTTATTTAAAAATTTGAGATTTTTTTTAAAAGTGTATATTTTACGTCTTTTACGATAAAACGCGTAAAATTGACTAGTTTTACGGTTATGGGGTTTTGGAAGCTTTAGGAGCTGTAATAAATTAAGGTAAATTAAGGTAATATTAATAAGGTATTAATTAACAATAAAAATAAAAATAATAAAGGAAAAAATGAAATTAAGGGTGTTTGGGTCGGTTTAGAAGAGAAAAAAAAGGAAAAAAAGGAAAAAAAAGGAAAGTGGGCTTTGGGTTGGACTAAGATTCACCCATACCCTATATATTATTTGGTACACAACCAAAATTCATTATCTATCCCCTGGAGACAAATTAAATTCGTGGGTTTCACAAAAATTAGGGTTCTTCATATTTTTTTTGGGGTTTTCATAAATCGAAGGTAAAGTCTTTAATCCCTTTTTAATTTAATTGTTTTAATGATTTCTTAATCATTCTTATGATGGATTAGGGTTAGGGTTTATATAAAATCAGTAGATTAATGATGTTATAATCATAATATGATGATCATATAATCTAGGGCTTATATTAGATGGGGTTATGGGTAATTAATTAGTTCAATTTGTTTAAACCCGTTTTTAAAAACTGGACAGATTTTGAGTCAATTGTTTTGATCATATCGGGAGTTTTATAAACTATTATTTTACGATCCAAGTACCCCTGGAAAGATATTTGAAGTGGCTTTCCAATGCAAGAAACGAGAACTAAATTGGAGGTGGGGAAGTGGGTCAAAAACAGGTTACAACAGTCGGAGGTCAAAACAGTTTTGAATTCAGCCTGTTTTCTTTTTAAGTTTTGGGTTGTTTGGGGCACTTGGGGTTGCATTGGGATCTTCTCACGAACGTGAGAGACGGTTTATATATTTTAGTTAATATCTACACTTGGGCTAAGGTGGTGGTTTAGGGTAAGACCCCTTAATGGTAACAAACTTTTAGTACGTTTAAAATCAGGAAATCTGGAATGACAAAAGTAGATATATATATATCGGGGCCTTAACTGTAGCTTTAAGGTTAGGGCAAGTGGGAGGTGTTAGCCAACATATGTAAGGGTATGAATATTCCTTTTACAGAAACCATGGGTAGGTTTAAGTGGGTGTTTGATCTAAAGTTTGGAGACCTAAAACTGGGACTGTTTTGGGTAAAATACGAACGGGTTAGTTATTAAACTTAACCAAGTTAAGGACTTGTTAAGGAAGGGTATTGGGGTAATTAGAGCTTATTAATGAGGTATATATGTGAGAATATGCTAGATGTCCATCATAGGTTAATGAGCCATCTTAGTGATTGGTTCATTTATTGATTTCGTGTTTTTGGTTTGTTAGCTTGTTGCTAGTGCAAGGACGTGTGAAGGAGCTATCAGGTGAGTTTCATAGTCCCATGTTTAATATTGATTTTGACTTCCAGATGGGATGGAAGAGACACTGTGTTGAGTTATTTCTAAATTGTTGCTGTGAATGTTTTTATGGTTTGTGATGGACTTGTGTGTACATTATGTGATTAACTGCTATGTGATTTTGATTGTGTATGATTTGGATCGGGGGACACGTGCCGTCTCAGTTATTGTGGTTTGACAATGTAGTGGCCTTGTGGTTTGCCAAGGTAGTGGCATTGGGATAGGTACATAGGGTGATCATCTAAGGTACCATGATGTTGTTTGGCAAGGTAGGAGCGTTGGATTGGTTTGGTATGATTGGTCTTGACTGATAGTTGTTAATACATAATTGTAACACATTGTCCATATGTTCTTTTGTTGATGATTGTTATTCACAGCTTGTAACTGATTTAGCGTTGGAGTCTAAACCTATGAATCTCACCAACTTTATGTTGACGTGTTTTAGTGTCTCTTTCAGGTGATACTATGGTTAAGAATGAGAAAATAAGTGGCTAGGATGGGAGAAGCATAGGATTGCATATAGAAGGAGAATCCCCGTTTCCTTCTTAGTTTTATTTGATTGTTCTTTTAATAAGTGATATTGTTGGCACCTATATGTTTGTTTTGTTTGTGATATTTGATTGTCTTGGGTAAGAGGTAGGACTGTTACCTACTTACCTAGACTCCTGCATTTTTGAGATATTGTCATGACCTTCGTGTCACCATTTTTACGACATTTCTTATTTCATATAGTTATCTCTATAGACACGCCATGTTGTGATGATATCCATACGTCGCGCCCCATGTTCCGCCATGGTGGGGTGTGACAGAATGGTATCAGAGACAATGGTTATAGAGAATTAGGTTGCCTAGTCGCGTAGCCTAGTCTATAGCTTAAGGGTCCCTGCATATAGGCGTCATAGGAGTATGTGTGCATTTTATATTAATTGATGTGTTTGGATGTTATTTATTGCGATGTTTTGACTAGTATGAATTAAACCGTAGTATGTTCATACTTAGTCACATGTTATTTTCTTTTCGGGTTTGTGACTAGTGCGGGTTGAACCATAATCGTCCACGCTAGTCACTGTTGTATTTTGCTTAAATGGTACATTATAGTACATAATTTAGTACAAGGTAGTTTCTATCTTTTATCGAGTTATTCTACATACCTGAGGTATGTTATTTTTCTTTTGATGTTTAAGTCATGTTCCCTAAGAATCGTGTGGTGGTTCGAGCTACTAGGAGTAGGTGGATAGGAAGGGTTTTAAGCTGTTTTCCACTCTTACGGGCGACATGACTTATAACTGATTATATTTTTGTTTTGGATTTAGTCTAGGCTGTTTTAGCTAGACTATGGATTTCGGTATTCCAAGAGTTTTATTATGTTATTTTTATAGTTGGAGTTTTGGACCTTATTTGTTATGTGGTTATGAGCTTATGTGAGTATATGGGTTTATGTGTTATATGTTGTATTGATTCTTATACGTGTCATCATAGGAGGGAGTGCATTGGGGAAAGGGTAATTGTATAAGTATGGTGGCCAACATAGTTATACAAGTACCACAACTTCAATGGGTTCTCAAGTATGATTGCATGAAAGAGGGTTAGTACATGCTTGTATATGATGAGATGTAGAATTTGGGTATACGTATAATATATGGGTTTATGTAATGGCTGCCTATGATATGGCTATTGTTCTTTTGTGTTATATGTTTTGGGTTATAGTTGTGTTGTGTGATTATGGGGTCACACGATATGGTTTGGTTTTCGAGGTGGGCTTATTGCCTTGTTGTGGCACGGTGAGAAGGTGATTACTCGTATGGAAAAACGAGTGTATGACGCGATTGGTTGATCTGATATGTATAGTAACGAGTATGTTTTGGGTGGTTTAATAGGTATATATATGCGAATGTATATATACTACAACAACTGCAATAATGTGTCCGTTGGTCAAATCGAATACATCAAGTTTGAAAATAAATGTATAATCACACACTGTTGTCGCCTGGCATCAACAGCGACAACGAAAGAGACGACTTTCAGTATCGTCGCCTGTCATTTATAGCGGCAACGAAAGTGGGGATAAAACCAAACACAGGCCGTTGATTTGCATTCTACGAAAGAGGGGATGAATCAAACACATGCAACCTAAAAGTGGACAAATAATAGCAAAGAAAAAGAACAGGGACAATCGAGGACCAGAAAGCGAAAGTAGTAGCAAAACCAAACCACAAAATGGTCAAACACTTATGGTTACTGCCTTTCCAAACATAAGGTAACCACATTTGTTTTCGCAACAACTAAAAAGAGCCTGGAACCAGAAGCCCTTACAAACCCATACTTTTTTACCCAACAACAGGTAAGACAACCAGTGGCGGAGTCAGAAAACTAAATCGCAGGGGCCAAAAAAAAATTTGGACAACAGAATATTACGTAAAAAACATCAACAAAATGTATTAGGAGCAACAAACTAAGGCATAGTAACAACTGTTAAAAAAGCTTCGTATACAGGTAAGGAAATATTACGTAGAATAGCTTACAAACTTTATTCAACATTATGACACTTTTTGGGCTACAATGGGCTCCAAGCTATCAAAACTGGATGAATAGCCATTTAGAAAAATAATTAATTATTTAGTCTTTCACCCATTACACATCTCTAGATATGATACACATCTCTAGATATGAGACTTATATCTTTACACGTATTAAAAAGTAGGTTCATATTTGTTTAGTTTATTCTTTCATCTCCTTCATTTTTCACTTTTAAAAGCTTCATAAGACTAAACAACGCTTCATGAAACCAGAAACCAGTTATGTCTTTGTTTTTTCTCGTTTTATCTTATACGTTGAGGGCATTTTAAATTTCCAGTTGAGGGCATCGAGATTAAATCTCAAAAATTAACATTAAAAGATGTTATTATTGAAGAAACCATGGGGGGGGCGGTTGCCCCCACTATAATCTGCATGGCTCCGCCTCTGAAGACAACACAAAACGCCTCTTACCACCGTCGCCTACATTCAGAAAACAAAACAAAATTACTTAAGGCCCTAAATTGATAGTAGCAATCTAAAATTCACAAAACCCTCAAATTTCGTCAAAACCCCAATATCAAAATTGACAAAACCCCCAAATTTTGTCAAAACACTAATCATTGTACCCGAGTCAAACAAAAGTGAGTAATAAAGCACATATTGGAACAAAAATTACCAGAAAAAGCATGGATATTGTTATCAATCGTTTCTTGGATCCATCAATCGTTTCTTGGAATCAATAATTACTTTGATCCAAAACTCTAAAAAATTTATGAAATCGTGCATCCTTTTGCGCGATTAAAATTTATTTGATCAAAGTTTAAACGAAACCCATTTGATCACACTCATTTGATCAGACTGTAAAAACATTAGATCAAAGCATCAACCTTTGATCGAAGGTTACAAACCTTTTTTTTTTAGAGAAACAACGCGAGTGATTTAGAGAGACATAAAACAAATAATTATGTGAATGTTAATACCTATTTTTTTAATGAAAGGCCAAATTAAGCATGAAAGACTAACCATTAAAGGGATGAAGAGGCACCACAATTAATGAAGGGATCAAGGGTCAACCTCTGTTTGCAACGAGACTATGGAGATGAGAGGTAAAACGGAAAAACGTGAGTATTGTGTGTGTGTGAGAGAGAGAGAGTAGAGAGGAGTGTGTGAGATGTTTGCAGAGTGAGGAGAGTTTTTTAGGGGGAGATAAACGTTTATTTATTAGTAATGTGAGGGGAATCATTGTTCTTATGAAATCGTGATCCCCCTCTATTATTAATAGATTAATAACATATCTGTTAGTAAAATAAAATACCATCGCATACATAATTGTCCCTCACTTTTGTTGTTTGGAATTATAAATTATCGCTCGGAAATGCAAATGAAGAAAAAAATACAGTAATGTTTTAGAACCTAAATTATATGAGGCACTAACTCGTTCTTTAGCGGTTTTATAATCGAGACCAACCTTGAGTTATATTAAATTTATGTCGTGTTCATTTGGTAATCAAATGAAACATCACTTTAAGAACGCGGAACGATGGCTACTAGGTGAGTTGTTAGCTTTTTGGTGCGAGCTCTTTTTTGGCGCATCGTATCGGATGTAACGCCAAAGGTACTGGCGTCAACCGCACTCGCTTAGTTGGTAAGTTAGTTTATTTATTTTTATGGTTTTTATGTATGTGTTAATGTTTGTGTGTGTTTTTTTAAGTTTTCAAAACATTTAATGAGTGTGTTATTTTTGTGGGTGTATTTTTAGGTCAATATACAAATATGTTACTAAACTTTACAAAAAAATTGTCCTAAAGTAATATAGTTTTATTTTGTAATTCGAAGTTACTAAAGTTTAGGTGACCGATCATTTGGGTTACTCTCTGTTTTAGAACTTAAGATACCCGTAAAATCTTTTGTGACAAGCCAAAGTGAAATTACACTTATAACCTCTTCTTCCTCTTTTATTTTTCTTGTAAATATTTGTTACTCGTATTTTTATTTCTAAACTCATTTTCTACCCAAACCTACATCAACTATTAATCATAACCTGCCTACAAAAACTCGTCTTAATTCTAAACTCATTTTAGCCAAAAAGAAATGTCACCACTATCATTAATGAACTGCTTAAGCTTGTGGAATTCGGTCTAATCCCATCTTTATTCATCCTCGATAAACGATGAATGCGAGATTTTCTATCACCTCTCAGACTATATCCAGCTATCATGGAGTTCCACGAAACCAAACTCTTGAACTCAATATACTCAAAAACTCGTACGACCATTTCCAAACAACCACATTTACCATACATATCAACCAAAAAGCTTGAACAAACGCATCCGAACCAAACCCATATCTCACCGCCTCATCATGAACCACCTTCCCTGTCTCAACATCCATAACCTTAGTACAAGCCGAGATACCAATCGTGTACGACATAGAATCACACCCCACGTCTCTCTCATGCATTTCATCAAACACCTTAACCGCAACTCGAAACATTCTACATTTCACGTACATACCGAACAACGAACACATAACAACAACATGTGACTCAAACCCGTTTTTAACCAAATGGGTATGAATCTTTTTACCTTAAGTCCCATCTTTTAATCCACTACAAGCTTTTAAACCATTTGGGTAAGTATAACTATCAGGTTCCAAATTAGTACTAAAATGCACTAGTTTTTCATATACTTTTATAGCTTCATTAAACATGCATTTAGTATAGTTTGAAATTAATATGTTCCATAATGTGATGTCTAATGGGTTTTTAATAGATTTAAAAACTAAGTTAGTAGAGGTGTATAAATGGCATGCGAAATAAAAGGTTACGAGGTTTTTGTCAATTGCAATGTTGGTTGTAAGCCTGATATTATTTTTTGATGAATGATTTTTGCATGTTTTGGTTTTTATGAGAAGTGTTAGCTTTGGCTGAGGTGGAAAATTAACTTAGTCTCACGTGGCAGGTCAGACCGGTTATCAACCGGTCACTCATCTGCTTAGGTTGTGTTTGTTTTTGCAAAAAAAGATTTGACTGCCTCTAACGTCGTCAGAGGGTTTGCTTGTTTGTTTTTTCTCCATAAGTCACACACGGTAAGAGCTTAATTGTCTGACTAAGTCAGATGCGTTGGCAACCTCTGAGTGTCTCTGAACCTAATACCCGTAAAGATTGAGATTGTGCAACTTCGCATAACCGTCAAAATAATTATGTAAAAATGATTGTGAATGGTTATTGTGTTCCCCAAGTAAGAATAAAAAGACATCCAATATATGATTTTGAAGATATGAGATTGAAGATTATGTTAGATTAGAGAGGATTTCTGGATATGTGTGTGTAGATTAGAGAGGAAAAGAATCAACAATGAGTTTGGTTTAGGAATGTGTGGTTGTCCTTTTTGTGATAGTAGCTGCGAATGTTATGGTATTCATATACTAGGTTTACTAGATTATATGTTAGGGTTAAATTCTATTGGGCTAGTTATATTTTTTGGTTTTGGGCCAAAGTTAGGAACATATACATTTGTTATCAGTTTATGTTGGATTGTATTTTTTCGCTATGATACAACCATATAAATCATGGTTATAAATAACGTGAAGCGTGGCGTTGCGACATGTCCAAGCTACACGCTTTAGCGACATGTCCAAGCTACACGCTTTAGCGGCTAAGGCGAAGCTTTAGCATTTTTATAGCGTGGCTTATAGCGGCACAACATATAAAAATATTTATTTGTTTTACGTATTTCAATACTAAATTTATATTATGTTCATAATAAGTGTTGTACATAATAATTAAAGTTAGAAAAGTCTCCTTACATGTAATAATATTCATTTTTTGGAGTTGAATTCAAAAAATAACCGGACCTCATGTCGTAGCGCGCCTTGACCTATTGCGTAGCGCGGAGGTCAAGCCTCAAGGCGGGCTATAGCGAGCTATTTAGAACTATGATATAAATAAAACTGCCGTGTTATTAGTCGCTACCGTAATTTTATAGTTTAATATATATATATATATATATATATATATATATATATATATATATATATATATATATATATATATATATATATATATATATATATATATATATATATATATATATATATGCGTTCAAGTAAGAACCAAGCTTAAGATAAAAACTATAGAAACCAATCATATTTTGACATCTGGAAATTAGACAATTAAATACATCAAAAAATATTAATAATCAAAAAGGGTAGGAAAGACATTTACACCACTATTAATTGTCTATGAATATTTAAATGACCATTCATTATTTAAACATAAAAATAAAACGTCACAACCTTCATGTAAAAAACTTAATTTGTCATAAATATGTGCCATTAAAATTTGTGGGTCACATCAAACGTGTAAAATATTTTCAAGGTGTCATTAAATGCGTGTCACAAAAAATTGTTTTACCTTTTTTAACAATCAAAATATACGGTCGTTGTTTATTTTTTAGTATGATGTCTATGTTTTTTATATTTATTCTTTTACCTATTTAGTTTCGTTATGTATATTTTGAATAGCTGTTACGTAGATTTTTTAGTCGATTGGTATTTTTTAAAATATGTATCACGTGGTTCTTTTAGTTAATTGTATATTTTTTTCGATACGTATCATTTGATTTTTTTATGATTTATTTTTTTAGATGCGTATCATTTGGTTTTTTAGTTGGTTGTATATTTTTTGAGATACGTGTCACTTGGGTCTTTTAGTTGATTGTATAATTTTTTCGATGCGTATCACTTGGTCTTTCGATGAGTATTTTAAGTTGGTTGCATATTATTTGAGATACATATCACTTAGGGTCTTTTTTAAGGTGTGTAATTTTTCGGATACCTGTTAATTTGTTTTTTAGTAGTTCCATGTTAATTTATTATACGTATCACTTACAATTTTTTTTGGTTGGATGTGTTTTTCATTGTCGGTACTTTCATATCATGTACTGGTCAATGATCAATTTTTTATATGTTTTTCAATCAGATTTTATGTTTATAGTTTTACTTAATATGTAGATAAAAAACTTAGTATCATTAAAAATATATCATGAACATTATTGTTTCATAAACTTAGATTATCGATAAAGATGGGATAGAAAATAGACGTGTCACTAAATATATATAGAAAAACATCTTAATGACACAAACACCACCTTAGTAACTTTAGTTTACCTTGTATAAATGAAACAATTATAGAAAAACAAACAACGTTATTATATTCAGATTCAGGCTTTATAACCGTCTCTTACCAGTAAGATGTGGTATTCAGATTCAGACCAAAAACATCTTAATGAAACAAAAACCACCTTACTAACTTTAGTTTACCTTGTATAAATGTTGAGTACTCCAATTAACCAACTTGTGAACATTAATAACTTGAAAGCATAAAATGAAACTATATTACCTTAGGACAAATTTTTTATAAAGTTTAGTAACATATTTTTATATTAACCCATGTTTTTTTTATGTGTGCATGTATTTTTTTTTTTTTTGCAAGTCAAGGAAGAAGGAAGACATAGGATGAAGATGATTGATTTTTTTTATTTAAAACTTACACTTATATTACTTAATTGTTTATGTAATTAGTCCATTGGAGTATTTTGCTTACATCGTTAGTGTTTTTTTCTTTTGTATCATATATCGTTAGTCTTAAATAGAAAATAATGAATATTTATTTATAAATGTATACTTTTTTATATAAAAAGTATATTATGCATTTAAATAAATTAAAAATAACATTTTTTAAAATCACATTTTCGACTTTAATCATTACTGCAGAAAATGTGATGTCAAAAACACTTAATCTAACGTGTATTTTTTACAATAATTGTAGACGCCAACCAGTCTTAATGCTCTAAATATGTATGAATTTTTCGAACGTCGACCTTACCTCAGTACACGTGAGTGTGTACTATTTTCTTCCTTCATAGTGTGCTTTTCTCAACAGAAGTAAAATTCAATCGGGGAACACATAGCATATACTTAAGTGATGACATGAAGAAAAAAAAAATGTGATGAGTTGTCATAAAATATAAATCACTTTATCAAATAAAAATCAATTTCTCTTCTGTTATGCTTATTTGGTTGGGACCTACAAGAAACTTGTGGCTGTCTTTTTGTTTGGTGCCGTAGTTGTATTTTTGCCTGTGGGTGAGATTGCTTGACACTCTGTTCTATTTTTTCTTTTCGTTAGCTGTTAACGAGTTATTTTTTCTTCTTTTTCTTTACCGCTCATTACTACACTTATTACGTATATCACAAATAAATATATGATATGCTTGTATAAACAAAATAATATATGTAGCTAAAAGTAGCTGTCTAAGTTTTTATCGATGAATATTAATTATGAGTTTAGATAAATGTAAAATCTATTTTTACCATAAACCAAATCAACAAGAACAATACTCGTAGATTGCACGAGTAGACGGTTATTTATAAGTTATGAATTGTTATAACATTTATAATTCAAAAAGAAAAAAGAAAAAACTTAATAGCTGACATGATATAATCTCTTTGTAAGCATGCGTCTTCTAACAAAGATATTTATATCATATATCTTTGTTAATTAATATCTTCGTTAATAGTTAATCACTCGCAATATCAGTGTGTTTTTCAATGGCAATACTTGTGTTGCGCGAGTATAACTTTTGACAGTAAGTTTAATAGCAAATAATTGTTTGACATTACGTAGTGTTTTAGTATACCACTGTTGTGGTGTTATGTATTTGCCATATTCCGAATTTAGACTCAAGTAAATGCATTAGATCTTCCCTTTAATTCTCACAATTCCGTTTTTTTTTAATGTAATCGTAAATAGGTTGCATTCTACATATAATTGACACTATGGAGATGTTTGGATTTGCATGCTGAAGCTTACTATTTGATTAAAAAAATCATACTTATAAAAACACTCTAGAATTAGGTACCTGGAGAGTCAAGATTAAATTTATTAATGAAACATAGTATTAAATATTGCTTAAAAAAATTTTAAAAACAAAACATTCAAAAGATGTTTGTAGTACCGTGTCAAATACTCCGTAAACCAACTCATAGTCAAGAGAACTTTTTTTTCTTTGAAAAGGGAAGAGAACTTTGATTTACGTGTAGGGACGAGTATTTCATTCCGAATCTCGAAACCAAATCGAATCGAAATCGTATCGAAATTATACCGATTCTCGGTAACCGAATCCCATTCGGTACGGTACCGGTACCACGAAATAAGGTGAAAATATTTCGGTACCACTAATTCGGTACGGGACCGATACCAAATCCGAAAATTCCCGAAAAAAAAGGAAAATCCCGATTTCCTGATACCGATATTCGAATCTCGTTCGATACGGTACCGGTTACCATTAATTTATGCTCGAGAAAAATCGGTACCACTAATTCAGTACGGTACCGGTATCATACTCATCCCTATTTACATGTAACTGAAATGTCGTCTTTTAGAGCAAGCAGCTTTCTCACTATATCTAACCAAACAGCAAATTTGTTAGAAGTTTGATTCAAGAAAACTTTGATTTACCACCATTCCTGCTGATTTACCCATCATCTGTTTGAACACACATGTATAGAGATATTTCTCACAATCATGCAACCAAATCACTTACATATAAAAAAGCAAATCATGCCCTTATTTATACTTAACACTATAAAAAGAGCATAATCTTTTGGCAAAAAGATTACACTATGTGAAATTTCTCTATATGCAGTGCTTTTAGCACAAACATAGCAAAAATGATGAAAAATGGCTAATTTTGTAGTATCCGAGTTACGAAACATATATCGCAGGGGCTCTATCCAACGTCATCTTCTGGCTCACAACAACATTACTTTCAGAAAGATAATGATTGGATCATCAGAGTGCTCTACATATATTGATCAAAGGCAAAAGAATCTTATAAGCTAATAACCTCGTAATGAAATTAAAATTTACTGTCACATAACACGAATAAGCCTTATCAATCATACTCTAATCCACTTCGCATCAATGGATTTATGTAGACCCTGACCAATTTATTTTCAAAAGCTAAAAAAGTTTAAAAAAAAATATTACAGTATTAATGTAATTGAAACCATAAATATATTATAACGTAGTTGATACTTACCATATTTATTGTGACACCCTAGGAAAATTCCACATCGGCAGTTAAGCGTGCTCATGTCAGAGTAGTACTAGATTGGATGACCAACCGGACTGGCAGTTAAGCGTGCTCATGTCAGAGTAGTACTAGATTGGATGACCAACCGGGAAGTACTTACAAGAAGGCCACAAAGCAAAGCCGTGAGCCTGCGGGCAAAGCGGACAATATTGTAGTCTGAGTAGGCGGGATGTTACAAGTGGTATCAGAGCCACTCCTGAGCCGTTCGGGATGGTGCGGCAAACCTCATCGAGGACGATGAGTCCCGAAGGGGGGTGATCGTGACACCCTAGGCATATCCCACATCGGCTATGGCCAGGAGAGATCCATGGTTCATAACATAATAGTCGCTTTCTCATGACACAACGCGTTTTGTGGTCTACTGCAAGTGAGGTTCTTAGAAACTGGCAGTTAAGCGTGATCATGTCAGAGTAGTACTAGGTTGGGTGACCAGCCAGGAAGTACTTACAAGAGGGCCACAAAGCAAAGCCGTGAGCCTGCGGGCAAAGCGGACAATATTATAGTCTGAGTAGGCAGGATGTTAAACTTACAATAATTTTAGACTTGGTATAATTTATGCTCAAATAGGGGGAGATTGTTGGGCCAATGAAAACTATGACCCAGTCTAGATTTGATTTAAATTAGACTAAGTTTTATGTGTCGCTGATGAAGTCCAGCGACAGAGACAATGACCAGCTGAAGGCAAAGACTTAGATGACACACCGAATATACATTCATGTCAAAGACAACGTCATAGAAGTCGAAGATTATCTGAAATCATACTCACCATCTCATATGGATTAGCTAGAATGTAGAAGGAATGTGATAGGGTCCAAGACCTCCGAGGTGGCAATACTCGGAGGTCACTCTAGACCCTTTGAAGAATTAACAAGCAGAGACTTGCCTTATCCCTTGATAGTTTAGGCGAGAGAATCTGATAAAGTACTTTGAGCGGGAGAAAGTGAAGACTCAAGTGAAAGGTGCCTAGTACGACCTAGTTGGAAAAGTAAATAGTTAGTAGAACTGTTCACAAAAAGTTGGTTAAAGGCATGTACAAGAATGGACATGCATTTAATGAAGTGCATTGCTTTCATTCAGAAGCTGACACGTATCAACTACCCCCACTAAGGTAACAACCTCGTACTACTATAAATAAAGATGGAAAAAGGGTGCAAAAGCATCACTTGTAATACTCAATATATTGTTTGTCTTTTCTCCCTCTTGAACCTCTAGAGTCCAAGGCTGTATTCAGCGATTCTTAAGGTTCATTTGTAAATTTGAGTCTCGAATCAAGTTTACTTGTTCAAAGGGTTTTACATTCATTGTCATTCAACAAATGTGATCCATAACACTTTGTAATACCTTATTTATAAGTAATAAAGCATTACGCGTTTAAAAAGTAAATCGTTAAATGTTTATCTTGGTTTTGAGTTATAGTATTACAATAAGCTCATATTTAAGGACTTTCAGTATAGGTTTTTGGGATGGGGTTATGTTAAGCCAACGGTTAATTAAAGATCTGGAGATATTTAGCTCAAAACCCCTTCCCGTCGTTCGCCCAAATAATATTTATGATTTTGTCACGATTGGGGTTTTAGGGTTTATGTGTATTTTTTTGGGGATTTGATTTGTTTTGATTTGTTAAAACATGTTTAGCGCCAAATGTTATTAATTAATTCGTTTTGGAACTTAATTCATTAATAAAATCGGGTGTAGAAAAATGGGTTGGGTTAGGGATATGGGTTTTGGGCTTGGGTGGATTTGATGGGTTTGGTCGGGTATTATGGGTAATATGGCTTTTGACCCCCTCCACTTTCAACATGGCAGAAATAATCCTTGCAACTTTGCAAACTTTGAGCAGCCTTTTTTCCATTGTTAAATAGTTTGCATTTTGGCACTTTTGACCCTTGTTTTTTTGCAAATAATGGTAAAGGACTTATTTTGCAATTTTATTTGAACTTCACGGGCCAATCTTGTAAAGTCTTTATACTTTAGGGACCAAACTTGTAATTTAGATATTTTTTTTAAAAGCAACATTGTATTACTTATGTAATTTAGAGATTTATAAAGGTATAAAGTGTAAATTCTTTAAACTTAGAGGACCAAACTTGTACATCTTTAACTCTTCAAGGTCTTTTGTGGAAATTTCATATTTGGGACCGGTTCATTTGCGCGTCTTCATTTTTCGTGTTTGTTTTTGCTTGTTTCTTGTAATTTGTTTTTGGCAATTTCACGATATCGGAACCTACAATCACATAATCCAGAAATACAAGGGTTTTTGCAAGGTTTTTATGATATTTTAAGTCTGATTTAGGTGATGAGACTATGTATAATTAGAGTCTCACCATTATACTTTGGATAAATAGTACATTGTGCAAACTAACCTCAAAACCCATCACACTCTTCGAAACATGTACTAATTGGTATGACTCGATAGGACCCAAGAGTAAAAGCAGAAAGTATATGTGATTGCCGGATGTTTCTGAGTGAACAACATCATTCAATGTTTTACATTACCTTTTTCGGTACTCGACTTTTATATAATGCATATCCATCTCCCGCCTTGTGACAACCACTCTTATAAGTGTCTTATCATCAGTTCCCAAGCCTTTCGTTGCTTCTCGTATTATCTATAGATTCAAAAGATTTACCAGCCTATCGCTTTGGTTAGATCAAACATGAAACACTCTAAATTTTTCTATAGTATATATGTTTGAAATTATGTTTTCTCAGATATTTGTCAACCCTATAATAATACCTTGGTAAAATACTTCTCGAGATTCTCAGCTTATTGCAAATTAGTGTCAAACGCTTGACACTAATTTGCAATGCGCTGAGAATCCTAGGCCGTAGATGTTTTATTTTTAATAGCTTGCGATAATGTATCATGAGTAAACTGATGGAAGGTCATAATTTAGGCACATTTACTAATAAACATATCAATGGTTTATTATAAAACTCTAGCTTTAGACCAATTTAGATTATCGGTTAACTAAAATGTAATTTTTGTTCATACTACTTCCAAAATTCTATGCATTCAAATAAATATCCTAATATGTTAAAAGCATTTTTTGGTCATATAAAGAAGGTTTTCAAACTTTCGTGTAAACCCAATCAGATATGCTCTGACCCGTACCATCATTTACCCGTTTTGAGAATCCATAATCCTTGTTGCGGGCATACAGTCCATACTCTAGGGTATTTCATATTGTTAAATGAGGCTTACGTCAAACATAATGGCACAAATTTTAACTCTCATGTCCATGTCTCAATGTATTAGCACCGGATATATTATGTGCTACATTTGATAGTTTTGCACAGGAAATTCAATTGTTGGTAGTATCACACTCACACCTATCGATCACACGTACCTTCCACTGTCTATATTTATCCTATGAAACGCATACCTCTATTTTATTTATCCTCTGCGATGCCGGAACATCAATTCCAAACATACTTACCAAATAACTAAAAATACTCTCTTCCAAGGCTATCGCAAAGAAGGTCTAACCACTATGGCTCTGAACATTAGAAATTAATTTAAATCTGTATTCAGAAGTTATAGGTTGTTAGAATTCCTAAAAGAATGCATTTAGGAAGCTACTAAATAAAATGGTCATTCAGGATTAATGTATTTCAGAATATATTTTATGTCCGTAGATATAGAAGCAAGTACCTAGTCGTTAGAAGGCCATGTATGTATTTATACACTCTTGGTTTTACCTTATACAGTTTCCTGCAATGACTTCAAACCGGAAACAGATTTCTTGTGTTTTCATGAGTCGAAGGACCATAAGATGGAAAGAGCTCGTCCAAAAATATGAGAACAAAACTGTCCATAAACAACAGTGTTTTACCTCGGTCTTTCTGCTACTGATTTTCCGTCAAACCCGTAAAACAAAATGAATCATCAACAGATATTTGCCATAATTCATTAATAATGTAGACACTTAATTCTATTATTGTACAAATGCGTTAGAACGTTCATATATCTCTCCGTTTGTGTAACCGAATGCAAACCCAAAGCATTGATATTTACAGGCCCATATCTGCTTCTGTGGGAATCACTCGGAACAGCCGAGATGGATGCAACGACAACCAAAGTGTAGCTGGCCGACCAAGATACGAGTGCCCTTAAACTGTGGCTCTGATGCGCGTCTTGCACTCCTAGTTTTACATTTATAAACAAGACTTATTAATTCCTTAACTACGAATACGAGCAAGCATACTCGTTCTATTGTAGCAAAGTCGTGTAAGTCAAGATCGTCCCATGGGATTTGAGTATATTCAAAACGGTTAGGTGGTGTAGGTAATAGAGTTGTCACTACCGATATTACCGCTAAGAAATAACTTCGTAAAGGAAAACATAATAATAAGCAATACTTGTGTGAATTCCATTTCATCCGTAGGAGAGGTAATTAGTGTGCATTTAGCAACTATGAATCACAAATCTAAAGTATATGGATTCCATTCCATGGTATTTTTCATAGAATCCATGTTAACAAATTGATGTAGACAAACCCTTTCGACCTATGATTATCTATTCCAATTCATTATAATCCTCATTTGTTAGAAAATACAAACAGATAAGTTTGGTTTGAATGGGTTCTTTCGACCTATACCCAAGATAAATCTTTTTGACAAATTCCTTTAACCAATTCGTCAAGGTGAGTGTCAACCACCAAGAAACCAAATTGACTCATGCACAAATATTTTGGAACATAGTTTACCGGAAATCCTTTTGACCTTTAAATCTAATAAAAATGTATATTTCATTTGATTATCAAAACATGTTTCAAGAAATTATCAACCATAAAAACCCAATTATATTCTCTTGATCATAAAACCAAACTCTCTTTTAGAATCCATGTTCATCACACAAGTATATCACACTACTCGGAATTCACGTTCAAACACATTGCAACACAATTCATAACCTTCTCAAACATTCAACAATACTTAAATTAAAGTGAGAATCAATTCAAGTACAAGAATTTACCAAATATTTCTTCAAACACAAAGGAAATAACAAAATAGAATTTAGAGCATATCCAATGCCTCCAATCGACCAATGAACCTCCAACCGAATCCCTCCTTCTCGAAATTCGTCCCTCCTATAAGGAATAACAGGGTTTATTATCTTTCGGGTTATGTAAGAATGGTGTTTCTAACCTTTGTCAAGGGTTAGAATGATCATTGGATTAAGCACACTGAAAACAATGACCCTAAGGTCTAATTTATACATGATTTTGTCTTGGGAAGGAGGCAAAAACGTCTGGAATTATTATGGAGGGGAAATGAGTAGCCTGCCATTGATGGTGGTGAATTAAAGGGTGTTTAATTGTGACCTTTGCTAAACCTGACTATCAAAATGCTGGTGGCACTTTTGACTCTGTTGGTGGCAAATGGGCTGCAAAATGCTGGTGGCGACTTCAATTCTGCTGGTGGCAAATGGTCTGCGAAATACTGGTAGCGAATTCAATTCTGCTGGTGGCGAATGGTCCTTATTTCCATATTTTTTTCCTTTTAGTCCTTTTTCTTTATTTCTTCCTCCTTATTTCCTCTTAACTTTCCAAGACTCCTTTGTTCTCATTTATTCTTCATACGAGAGCTTATGTTTCCATGCCTCGTTTATTCCTTCGCCTCTAATTCACGGTTTTTATTCCTTTCTTCACGTTTCTTCATTCTTGCTTCCTACAAGACACAATAATAGAACTTTATACAATATTAGCAATAAAAGTCTGTTTATTACCACAAATACTATATCAATAGTGAAGATAACGCTTGTTAATACATGTTTGATTTGAGCGTTATCAAATCCCCTCACACTTAAGCATTGCTCGCCCTCGATCAAGTAAATTAAAACCAAAATCAAAATTTAAACATAAACTTTTATTAGACTCCTCTAAATCTATTTTAAAAACTCTAAAGACACAAAAATAGTATACATATATTAATCCGATGGGGCGTGAGCACCCGACAGTTTTATCAAAAAGGACTTTATTATTTTTGACATATAAAAGCAAAAATACTAATCACCAAATGATCACATCCATCTTTCTCATCATACTACCCTTGTCTTTTCTTCTCCATTTTTTTTCAACTTCAAGTATCACGTCTTGACACATTGGCCTATCGATACTACCATTTTACTTCTTCCTCCTTCATCTTCATAATTTATAATTCATTGACTATTTGCTTCTTTTACGCAATCCCCCTTACACTTTGGATGAGCATACGCTACAAAAAATACAAACTAGAGTAGCTAATTCTCTTTTGTTGAAATAACTCATGCGAATACAAAGTGTGACCAACTCGATCATCAAAAATCATTTTTTTCTGAAATAGGTGATTAGCAACAACTTTTAAAATATTTTGCCTTTTATCATTTATTCTCATAATCACTCAAATTGTGATCTCATTGCGGATCAAAAATACCACTAAATTAAAAGATTAAAAATTTAACTAATTTTTAGATTTTTTGTGTAACCTTTGAAAAGTAACCATCTTTGCCAAAAGTAGACATTTTTTTCCTATTTGACCACCCCCTCACACTTAAGTTTAACAGTGTCCTCAATGGTAATAAACGAACTTCAAAGTATAAGAAAATTAGAAAAATAAGGTCAAACGATACTGCCGAAATATGAATATGAACTCCATGTGGTTTTGTTGGATCATGAGTCTACAGAAAATTTCATATTTTCCATCAATGTTGAATTCATATGTCAATTCCTGCAAATATTGTACTAACAAAAGAAACTTTTTTCTTCCAAACAACAAAAAATAAAATAAAACTGCCAGCATATCTAAAAACCATTCCAAGTCAACAAACTACAAACACAAACCTTTGCAAACAAAATAAAATAGTCTTTGAAAATAGTATCTTACAAACTTCACATGATATGGTGTGTTCAATCTTCCATATCTTCATCATCATCATCATTATGAGCTCCTCTCGATGATCCTCCAGCATCAAAATTTCTTAGAACAATAGAGCTACGTCCATAGTATCCACCCGTATTTGGGTCCAAGTAGTCATCAACGGACACTCCATCTCCTCCAAAATTACCTTCATTCCCATGAGGATAGTGTGTGTTTGTGGGTGAGGATATGGGACATATGGGTATGGATATGGTGGAACATTTGGTGGCTCATAGGTTGGGTAGCTAAAGTGTGCCTGATCCGCCAAATAATGTAGAATTGGCACGGAATGCTCAAGAATGTAGTTGTTCCTCATTGTCATAGTATCTCTCCATATCATCATTCTTTCTACCTCACTTAAACTTGCATTCCAATCTCCCCAACTAGATTTCACCCCACTTTTATCGTGCTCCTCTTCTCTTTGTTCTCTAGTTTCTTGTTGTAACGGCTCCGGATATCTTAGACATTTCTTTTGCTTGTCTAGCTCCTTCTCCAAAGCTCTTACATCCCATATTTCATTATCAGTCGGCTCCGATAATTTCCGTATTGCATTACTATCTAAAACATTGATCCTTCTAGCTAGCCAAGTCACATAATGACCTCCACATACGTCACTCATCGTTTTCAATCCTGGGGCTCTCTTATACAAGTACTCGACGATTGCCCGTACTATGTTCACTTTCCTTTCCCCACTAGCTAGCTCAACAACCATAGGTCAGTATTTTGGCACTTTTTCCTAGTTCCCGATCGATGCTAAACTAGTCTCACTGTGAACCTATGTACAATTCTCAAAAGTGGATCCCTAACCGATCCAAGCTTCTTTTTCCCCACAGTGTGTTCAGCTATGGTTTCCCAATATTCATTTACTCTTAAAAACTTCTTATTAGTTTCCAACTTTGAAAAGTGTAGCTCAAACAAAGGGTTCTCCAAATCTTCTGCATCATACAATCCTAACACCTCTCCAAACTGTGCTAGTGTAAAACAATAATTCACCCCTAACAGTCTAAACCAAATGCAAGGTTCTTATATTGCATCTTCAACTTCCTTAAAATAAAAAGTTGAAAAGAATTCAAGACATAACTCAGAATATATCTCACCTTGTATTTCTAAAGCCCTTTCAAATGAGTAGTCCTTGAAAGTCACTCCCAAACTATGAGTGTATGTCATCCTCAACTTTTCCTTCAAAATCTCATCACAACCAAACTTCTTGAGTAAGCCCCAGTCAACTATTCTAGGATTTCCAAAGGTCTTCCCTTGTAACCTTGACAATCTCAAGTTGTAAGCATGTCGTTCCATCTCACCTAATCCTTTCCACTTCAAGTACTCATGCGACATAGCCCTCACGTTGTATGGTAACTTGCCTTGACCATACTTCTGTTCATATTTTGTTATCAACGTGTTAGGTGGCATTGTCTTCTTTTGCTTCTAAAATATTTACAACACTTGAAATGTTAGCATGTTAGTACATTAAAACAAATAAACCTACTTGCACAAAATCTATAAAACAAACCAATAAAAAATTACAGACCCTGAGTTGCCGCCCGGCAAGATTTTTCTACCGAAGGCAACTTGTTAACAGTGTTGCTTTTGTCGGCGGCATGTGGGTAACAGTGGGGAGTTTTGCCGCCTGTCAAGGTTGTTTTGCCGGCGGCAACTCGAAAATCTTTTTTCTTTTTTAATTATTATCCCCACTAACACTTCTTCAAGTTTCCCAATATCTTCAAAATGGATCAAAACACTATGAACATCATCCATTTCCGGAAACTATTCCTTTAAACAAATCAAAACTAATAACATAACATCTACATTTTTATTTATTCATCATTCTAAACTACCTAATACAAGATCAAAAACAACTAAATTAATGAAAACCAACTTGAGTTCATCACCAAATCAAAACTAATTTACCCTCACACTATCAATGGCTCCACTCCCCAAATTCATAACTCATCTTAATCTAATTCCTACGATTCATGCTTAATCAATTCAATCTACTCATTACAAGATTCATGAATCAAAAATCAAAATTAAAAGATGGGTATTGGATTTAATTACCTTGTTGGGTGTCATTTTAGCTTTTACAAGAAAAACTCAAGAAAAACTCAAGAAAAAATCTTCTCTCTTCTCTTTTTTTTCTGTGTTTGTGTGAGTGTGTTGTGTGTGTTTGGGAAACGTAACCCAACTCCTCCTTAGGGGTTGGTTACTTGGTTATACCTTCATAAGTTCTCAGATTTTCATTAACGGGTTTTATTACGTCAACAATTTTCAAAATTTCCACAACACATTTAAAAATCCAAAAAATAAAGAAAACATAATAACTAAATTAAACAATTTACCAAAAACCAAAAATAGTCTAAATTACCAAATCACCAAGAAAATAAAAAAAAATAGTGTCAAAAAGTTAAATAAAAACTGAAAATTAAAGAAAACGAACAAGCCTTTGTCTAGTTTTATTCTTGACGTATTTGCTTCCTCTAGTCCATGAAGTATTCCATGTTCAAGACGTCATCGGTCCTAAACTTCTTTGATAGCTTTCTCTTAGTATGTTTTGTCTTAAACCCCCGCGTGTACACATTTCCACACGGCGTGGTGACTTCTATCTTCACATGCCAGAATTTATCTTCCTCTCTTCTCATATAATTGCTGTTAGCCTCAAAATATTGAGTCAAACAAGAATACTCGGTCATATGTTTATTATGTATCGTATATTAGAACGTTGTAATAGGTAGTAGGTTAGTCGTGTATTACGGGTTTAACTTTAAGCTAAGGTTCATTCATAAGTAACCAAAGCCCAAAAGGAAAGCCCGACCCATAATCATATAGCCCATTATGCCACATGTAGGCAAAGGCTATAAATACCCTTCCTAGCATGTTTGGAAGGGTTTTGGTCATTTTCATATTCACTCTCTAATCTAATCTTCTAAAAGTTCCAACCATTTTCTCTCTACTTTCTCGCTCTAGAATTCATCTTTTATGTACCTTTCTTTCTTGTTTAATCATCACAAATATGGGACAACAGTTGGTATCAATCGCCATGGGGTAGTTTTGTGATTGATTGTTGTTATATCATTTGATTCGTATGATTTAATCCATACATCATCTCGAATTCAAATATTTTTGTGTTTTTCGTGCTCTACATCTTGATTTACATCTCCTACATAGTTGTGGTAGGGATTTGATTGCTTTTGGTTGGTTAAAATCACGGATTCTTGTAAAAAATCTCACTTTTTAACCAAAAGTTTCGGAAAAGTACAAGCATTCCGACAGAATTCCATCGGAAAAGGGTTTAATATATCGACGGTTATTCCGATAGAATTCCATCGGAAAAGGGTTTTAATATTCCGACCATTATTCTGATTGTGTATTCCGATAGGTAATTCCGACAGTGATTTCGACAGTGATTCCGACAGTGATTTCGATAACTCATATTCCGACAACATTCTGATACTACATTCCAACAGTGTATTCCGACATAGTATTCCGACAGCTATTCCGACAGACATTCCGATGGAGTATTCCGATGGACATTCCGATAGCACATTTCGATGGACATTCTGATGGCAGGTTTAGCTAAATTTTGTTCGAGTATTTTTTAGACTTAGCCACCATCTAGACTAGTTTTGAAATATCGTTTACACGAAGATTTAAAAAAAAGAGCTAAAATTTTCCCGTCAAGTAAATTCAAATTTTTTCCATACTAGTTTTAGGACATTTCTAGCTCAATTTCAAATTTTGGCGATACAAAATTTTTAGGTCTACCGTTTTGTCAGACTGAGGAATTTATTGTCGGACTGAGAAAAATAGCAATTTTCGGAATTTCAACAACAACTCAATCACATCATATCTACTTAAGATCCATATTCACTTCATCATTTCAGAGAATATTGAGATGGATTCTACTGCATAATATCGTATGACGAACAACAACATAATGGTGGCGGGTAACAAAGAGATACCACCAATGCTTGTGGTCGGTCGATATGCTCAATGGCAATCACGTTTTCTTCGCTATCTTGATACAAGACCTAATGGTGATGCATTGAGGCAATATATTAACAATGGACCAAATGCTTTCGACGATATCACTGTTCCTCATACACCCGCCACAGACACTACTGCAGAAGTACCCGCAACCACAAGAAAAGAAACTTATTCTGATCTTACACCAGAGAAGCGTGCTTGGTATGATGCAGAAAAAGAAGCGATCTATATGATTCTAAGTGGAATTGGAGATGATATTTATTCCACGGTTGATGCATGTCCTACGGCACAAGAAATGTGGACGGCTATTGAAAGCTTGCAACAAGGAGAATCACTCAACAAGCAAGATGTTAAAACAAACTTGTTTTGGAATTTTGGTAAGTTTACTGCATTGGATGGAGAATAAATTGAGTCTTATTATTCACGATTCTACAAGATGATGAACGATATGACAAGAAAAAACTTGGAGGTCTCCACCATGCAAGTCAATGTGCAATTTCTTCAGCAACTTCAACCAGAATGGACACGTTTTGTTACTTTGGTGAAACAACAGAAGCAGTTAGACAAGGTAAACTATCACACTCTCTTTGATATCTTGAAACAATTTCAGCATGAGGCAAATGAAATTCGAGCTGAACGAGTTGCAAAGACGGCTAATCCACTTGCTCTAATGTCTACCACTCAAGATCATCGATCTTGTACTCCAAAGTCATATTCCATTCAATAATCCTCACCATGATATTCCACATCATCCAAGTCTTCATCATCCACAAGATCACGCGGCAAAGAACCAAGAGCACCATCTGAGTCATCATCTGAAGAGGATAGTGATGAAGATCAAGCTCAGAAGAATCGGGAGATGAAACAACAAATTGCTTTCATTATGAAGACCTACCAGAAAATCTTCAAACCCACCAACAACAATCTTCGAACATCATCTAATACAAAGAACCAATATGTTGAGAGTCCTCCAAGTCATTGTTAGACATTTGAAGTGGTTTTTCATGGTTACGATCAAATACCCACAACATCTTTAATTCACGACGTTATTGGTGTCAAAAGGGTGGTTAGGTTTAAGTCCTATGATCCAACCAGAACCGGAGGGATCTTCCCAGGGACAATCCAATAGATTATTAGAAGTCCTTAGGAAAGATGGAGTAGAATGTGAACGTAGCTGAATGCCGACTGAGTACTGATGCTAGCACTGGAACAATCACAATAAGGTGCTAGTAATGATGTCTTAGTAAGCATTGAAGGGGTTGAAGGATGAAAAAGAAACGTAAGGATAAAGGGTCCAAAGAAAGAAGCCCTCCATACAACTTAGGCAGAAACCGGATCAACACATCATGAAGACAACTCATCATGGACCCAGTGATGTATGCACAACCCTTTCCTAGCTATTCAGGCTTCTCTCAAAAGAAGTTTGTTTTATTGTCACGGGGATCAACACGACTTCTATTGACTTTCTCACTCTGAGATAGTTTATATTGAATAGGTGGCATCTGCTCCAGCCTCCGACCACTAAAAGTACACAAATCGAGTCTAGAGCCAAGAGATCAATCAAATCTCGTTAGGACACACGGAATGACGATCAAGAGACTTCTACGCTATATCCTTGTGATATTTCTAGAACACTCAGAGTGATACTACCTAGTAGTCACAATGATGAGTGAAAATCCTTACAGTGTTAACATCAAACAGCACTGCGGTAGGTCATGTGTAAGATTCTTTATGAATTAAACATATGTAGAACTGAAAAGCAACAGTGGTTTGATTCTAAATTGATTCAAACTCGTTTCAGGTTTTCTACTCAATATCTTTATGGTCTTGCCAGAACATTCAGAGTGATATTCATTAATATTCACAGTGACGAATGGAAATCCTTCTAGCGTCAACATCAAACAGCGCTACGATATGTGACTTGTGAGATTCTTATGAATCAAGCTTGTGTCAACTGGAAAGCAACAATGGTAAGAATCTTTATGAATCACACTTGTTCCAGGAATTTGAATTGACGACTTTAATCAGGCGGATATTTATCCAATTGATTCACTCTTTATGTTCGCAGTCTTGCTTTGAGACGGTCGAGTAAAGTTTCGCGGCTAGTACAGCCGCGAAACCCTGTCAAGGAGATTCTTAATTGAATCAACCAAATCACAGGTACGGTATTTAATATCGTATAACGGTCTTCACCGACCGGAGGTAAAACGCTACCGATTTAGGACGAATGTCAAAGCCATTCAGTCCGTGTCTATGTTTTATCTCGAGAAGGTGGCGTCACGGTGTACTCAGCAAAGTCAAAGATTCAAAACCACATACTCATGCCTAAAGACATATTCAACAATTAATAGCGTGAGCATGTGGATGGAGACACAAGATCGCAAGATGGCTAAGACAAGTCAAGAATGATTTGAAGATCTCAAGATCCAAAAGACAAAGTCGAAAGACAACGACAAAGGCTCAAAGATCACTGCATGAAGAAACAAGACTACTATTACACGAGACTCATTTATGGCGAGATTAGTAATCTCTACAATTCTCCAATTGACAAAGGGTAATGACCTCTCATAAAGGGTAATGACCTCTCATTGGGGGAGATTGTTAGCCTCAAAATATTGAGTCAAACAAGAATGCTCGGTCATATATTTATTATGTATCGTATATTTGAACGTTGTAATAGGTAGTAGGTTAGTCGTGTATTACGGGCTTAACTTAAGCTAAGGTTCATTCATAAGTAACCAAAGCCCAAAAGGAAAGCCCAGCCCATAATCATATAGCCCATTATGCCACATGTAGGCAAAGGCTATAAATACCCTTCCTAGCATGTGAGGAAGGGTGTTGGTCATTTTCATATTCACTATCTAATCTAATCCTATAAAAGTTCCAACCATTTTCTCTCTACTTTCTCTCTCTAGAATTCATCTTTAATCTACCTTTCTTTCTTGTTTAATCATAACAAATATGGGACAACAATTGCTATTCCCGTTCGGTCCCCAATCTAGGTTCTTTAATTGGATCGGTAATGATCCCAAGAAGTTCTTCATTTTCTTGAAGACTAGAATATTCTTAAACGGGTTGAAGTAAGCTTCAATTGCTAAAGCTTTATCCATAGCATCTTCACATTCTAAGTAAGGTGCTCCCAATGGTCCTTACAAGGGATAACCATCATCATCTCTTCCCACCTCGAAACAGCTTAACCATTCATCCTCCATTTCACTTTCAAAGTCAAAGTACCAAGGCTTTGCCCTTGGTCTAGGTGCATAAGTATGAACGGTAATACCATCGTTAATTGCAATAGTTCCTCGACCCAAATCAATAATCTCTCCACATGTCCTTAAAAAGGGCCTCCACAACAACAATGGTAGGCCCTTATCCTCCGGGATGTCCATAATAAGGAAATCCATGACACAAGCTTGAAACCCTATTTACACTCGGACGTTCCTCACCAAGCCCATAGGTTTGGCTTGCGAGTTGTCCGCCATAGTTAAGTTCGAAAAATATGGCTCCGGATTGCTTAAGCCAAGATGTTGATAAATAGAGTACAACATGACACTTACACTATCCCCCGTGTCGGCTAATGCGTCGAATGGTGTGGTCCCATTGATTAAAATTGGTATGAAAATGTTTTCGGGATCCTGCATCTTCTTAGGTAGACCATGTACAATGATCCTTTCTTTGATATGCTCGTTGAATTCTTTACCTTCTAAACGGGCCTTACCCATTTAAATTTCGTCAAGTTTCTTCTGGTAGCCTACATAGTTCCCCAAAACCTCCAAGATTGGCTTGGGTTCTTTGAGTTCCGCCTCCTTCTTGTTTAAGATTATTCTTATCCTATCCTTTTGTTTTGGAGAGAGGATAAGCCAATGGTAATGGATTGGGCACAAAAGCGGAAGGAGATCCTTCCTCAAGCTCGGCTTGCGTTGGCAAATAACTATTTGGATTTAGTTTGCTTGCCTCCGTGTTCTTGTTTCTGTTTGCCTTCCCCATCTTTACTACTTCATTCTCGCTTTTAACCTTAGGTTCGTCTTCAACCAAAAACTCAATGTAATCATCTTTTTCACCCTTGAGTTTGGTCAAATTGACCGTTAGTGTACCTTGCTCAAAATCCACAACACACCTAGTCTCCAGTAGAAACTTATAACCAAAGACCACCGACGGCTCACCTATGTCGGCGTGATCTATGTAAAATTCTGCCAAAAATATATACCCATGGATGTTTACCCTTACGTCTCGTACCACACGTCTTCCATATTCGGTATAGCCAAGTATCACGAACCCAAGCTTTCCCAACATTTCCTCCGTTATGTAATTGGTTGGGTGAGTAAGGTTTAATTCAGCATTCCATGCCCCTTGATTGTCAACCGTACATGGAATAGCAAACCGCATTAACGGTTCAGTGTACGAACGATATTCGGCTCGTTAGAAGATGGCTTTTTCACATCCTCCTTCATTGATTATCACACTCTTGTGGGGCAAAGCTTCCCACAAGTCTATTTCTTCCTTGGTCTTTTCTACATTAGTGACACTCGAGTCACATTCATCGCGGAGTTCTCCTTCTAACCCATTCAAGTATGTGGAAATCTCGCTAAGAGTATTCATCATTAAGAATAAGACTAACATGACAAAGTTCACAAATGTTAGGGTTACCGTTAGTAAAAGAAAACAATTATTATACAACTAAACCTACAATCATATCCCAAAAACAAGTCGAACAAACAAACAAAATAAATATTATTTTTTTCACAGAACATGTTTTGCCGGCGGCAAAACTTTCACATAATCATTTCTGCCGGCCGGCAGAATTGTCTTGCCGGCGGCAACTTGGTAACAGTGGCAGTTTTGCTGGCGGCAACTCTGCCTGCACAAACTTTTTTTTTACTTTGATTTACCATCTCTTTTTTACCATAATTTTCTGAAATTTTCTAAAAACATATTTTTGAAGTTTTTCATTAAAGGAACAAAATCAAACAAAACAAAAACACATAACTTTTAATTTAAATAAAATAAAGGCTAATCCAAACACTAGCTAATTGTTTTTATTCTCTTTTTGTATTTTTATATGTATGAATATGAACTTATGAAATATGCAATGCAAACATCAAATAAACATAAGACACAATTATTCAAGCATTTTATTTATATTATAAGATCCTAAACCTATTCTTATTCAATTTTTATTAAAACTAAAAACTAAATTTTAACACCACCGCTAATTTGTAATGATTATAACATGAAAAATATACAAATCCCCGGCAGCGGCGCCAAAAACTTGATGCGCGTCTTGCACTCCTAGTTTTACATTTATAAACAAGACTTATTAATTCCTTAACTACGCATACGAGAAAGTATACTCGTTCTATTCTAGAAAAGTCAGGTAAGTCAAGATCGTCCCATGGGATTTGCGTATATTCAAAACGTTTAGGTGGTGTAGGTAATAGGGCTGTCACTACCGATACTACCGATAGAAATAACTTCGTAAATGAAAACATAATAAAAAGTAATACTTGTGTGAATTCCATTTCATCCGTATAAGAGATAAATTGCGTGCGTTTAGCAACTATGAATCACAAATCTAAAGTATATGGATTCCATTCCATGGTATTTTTCATAGAAACCATGTTAACAACTTGATGTAGACAAATCCTTTCGACCTATGATTATCTATTCCAATTCATTATAATCCCCATTTGTTAGAAAATACAAAGAGATAAGTTTGGTTTGAATAGGTTCCTTCGACCTATACCTAAAATAAATCTTTTGATAAATTCTATTAACCAATTCGTCAAGGTGAGCGTCAACCACCAAGAAACCAAATTGACTCATGGGCATATCTTTTGGAACATAGTTTACCGGAAATCCTTTCGACCTTTAAATCCAATAAAAACCTATATTTCATTTGATTATCAAAACATGTTTCAAGAAATTATCAACCATAAAAACCCAACTATATTCTCTTGATCATAAAACCAAACTCTCCTTTAGAATCCATGTTCATCACACAAGTATATCACACTACTTGAAATTCACGTTCAAAGACATTGCAACACAATTCATAACTTTCTCAAACATTCAACAATACTTAAATTAAAGTGATAATTCAAACTCAAGTACAAGAATTCACCAAATAGTTCTTCAAACACAAAGGAAATAACAAAACAGAATTTAGAGCAATTCCAAAGCCTCCAATCGACCAATGAACCTCTAACCGAATCCCTCCTTCGCGAAATTCGTCCCTCCTATGAGGATTAACAGGGTTTATTATCTTTTGGGTTATGTAAGAATGGTATTTCTAACCTTTGTCAAGGATTAGAATGATACTTGGATTAAGCACAATGAAAACAATGACCCTAAGGTCTAATTTATACATAATTTTGGCTTGGGAAGGAGGCAAAAACGTCTCAAAATTATTATGGAGGCGAAATGAGAAGCCTCCCATTGATGGTGGTGAATTAAGGGGTGTTTAATTGTGACCTTTACTAAACCTGACTATCAAAATGCTGGTAGCACTTTTGACTCTGCTGGTGGCAAATGGGCTGCAAAATGCTAGTGGCGACTTCAATTCTGCTGGTGGCAAATGGTCTGCAAAATGATGGTGGCGACTTCAATTCTACTGGTGGCAAATGGTCCTTATTTCCACATTTTTCTCTTTTAGTCCTTTTTTCTTTATTTCTTCCTCCTTCTTTCCTTTAAACTTTCCAAGACTCCTTTGTTCTCATTTATTCTTCATACGAGAGCTTATGTTTCAATGCCTCGTTTATTCCTTCGCCTCCAGTTCGCGCTCTTTGTTCCTTTCTTCATGTTTTTTCATTCTTGCTTCCTACAAGACATAGTAATCGAACTTTGCACAATATTAGCAATAAAAGTCTATTTATTACCACAAATACTATATCAATAGTGAAGATAACGCTTGTTAATACATGTTGGATTTGAGCTTTATCAGTCTCACAAAACACAAATGCATAAGCTTTTCATCACCGATTATATTTAGAAAATGTCGGTTACACGCAGCAATCAACGTAAGTTGTACAACACTATAGTCAGGATATCGTATGCAAATTACACGGGTAAACTTTTAGCAAGAAATACCTACCCGAATCCAGTTGGTTCCATTAATTGCTTGTACAAGCTCAGGTAATAAACATGAAACACTCATCTAGCTCGTTAGTAAAGAGACATGTCAACCCGTCACAAGTACATAATCAAAGGTTATTATAATTAGACAAAATCGCGAAAACCAACCCATCTCATATAAAATAAAGGTTTCAAGAAATCCAACGGCAACGAATGGGTAGAGTATGAAGCAGCATAAGCCGAAGGTATAAAAGTTGTTACGACCCGTCATGGATTAGATTAATTGATGTCATGTTCGGGGTTGTGGAGGTTGCTGAATCGAGCAACTCCCACATTCTGTCATCCTTCCACTTCCCACAACAACACAACAGAGTCAAAGGATCATCACGACCAAGCAAACTAAAATCACACCGTATACACATCTTTGTGTGGCAATTTAAAAAGGTCATTCCTTCGTTAAAGAAGAAACAACAATAATCTCGACAAAAATATTAGAGTTTATTATATGCAACCTAACTTTAAAAGTTCTAAGTAGTTTTTTTCACACAGTTTAACCGTAAGAAAAGGATGTGAATATGCCATGGCTGCAAAGCTATTAGCCTGCCTCGCCAAGATACATTTAACATCACTTTCAGCAAAAAAATAATGCATATGTGCATTGTCAGTCATATAATAAGACGGGACTTCCAGATTACTATATTGTAACAGAATTAGATTTGGCTTACGAAACATTAGACCGGCTATATAAAAGGAAACAAACACCTCTTCTTTTAGAAAATGCTTATTTAGCCGCCCTGAGCTAATTTAAATCGCCTTATATATCATAACTCTATTTTTTAAGATTAGTTCTCAATTCATTCATGAAATCAAATGCCACTTTAAACTTTAATAAATAAGATCGTTATCGATTATATAACAAAGTCATTATTAATCATATAAAAGAGACAACAAAGACTGTACAGCCAAAACCAAATAAGCAATTGATGACTTACTTCGAAGTGGCTAATAAACCATGCCCCTAATTTGTAAAAACTTAGATAGCCGTCTATAAAAAACAAAAAACAATAACATCTTCACTTAATCCCCCAAACCATTAACTCAAACAGGAGCACGCATATATTTTTCTCAAGCTTAAAAATCCGAAAAAAATCAACATAATAGAAGAACTTAAATCGAATGTGAAAACTTACGAGTCGAGAAGTAAAGATTACCACTGAACACCCAAAACCCCATAAAAATTTAGCATTTCTAGCAAACCCAAGAAATTAAGGTTTCCAATCAAGTGTAAAATACCAATTAAAGAACACCATAGAATAATCAAAACCCATTAAAAATTATTGTTTCCAGCAAATAGAAGAAATTAGTGTTTTCAACCACTTGTTTTGTTTGTAAAAACAATAAAGAAATTAAACTTCTAAAATGCTTATAATTCATCCCCATCAAATGAAGAAAAGTCAACCCGTCATCACTAGCCGATTAACAACACCACACACCAAACAGCAGCAATGAAGAGATCGAGGCAACAAGAGGTGTTCTGATCCGTGTTTAACAATCAATAGATAAAAAACATCAAACCTGATCAAATGTAGATATGTTTACAATCAAAAGTAGATCTATAATATGTATTATTTGAGAGATAGAATATGTGACATGTATTATTTGAAGAGAGAGAGAGAGTGTGTGTGCTATGCAATACTGAGAAAGATATATACTCAAAAAACAGTTTTTAAGGCTACCCGCAACGGTATGAGTATGTCTCGGTCGAGACTCGGTCGCGACCTGGTCGCCTTGTTGCTGTGACTCGGTCGCTGAGTCTTGGTCGACCCAATCCGACCCTAGGCACGATCTTGTTACTAGCCTTTGGAAATTTTGACCGTTGGGTGGACTAGCCGTTTGAATAAAAAAAAAATTTTAACTTTTACCTTAACCTATATAAATACCCCATTTAATCAACCATTTTTCACACAAATTAAACACACAATTCTCTAAAATACAATGTCTTATGAATTATTTTTTGCGGACTCTTCCGACGACGAGGATGAAGTTACAAGTGAGTTTGAGGTTTTTACGCAAGCGTGTGAAGCGGCTTACGAAGCATCAAACTCTCCAAAAAAAACGAGGGTACATACATAGAGATTACCAAGGTGCACATAATCGTCTAGTGGTGGCTTATTTTACTGATGGGCCGCAGTATGTTGCGGAGACATTTCATGAACGGTTCCGAATGGATCGAGCTTTATTCTTACGAATTGTTGACGACTTGAAAAATAACTATTCTTATTTTCGAAACTTAACAGATTGTACGGGTCGAGAATGTCTTTCGCCACTGTTGAAGTGCACTTCTGCTATTCGTCAAATGGTGTACGAAGCCGTGCCTGATGCTCTTGCCGAATATCTGCAAATGGGCGCGTCCACAGCCCGTCAGTGTCTTCGAAAGTTTTGTACAACCATCATGGAATTATATGGTACAGAGTACTTGCGAAAGCCGACGTATACTGATATTGAAAAACTCTATGCTCATTACGAGGAAAAATATGGGTTTCCTGGGATGATAGGAAGTATCGATTGTACACATTGGCCGTGGGAGAATTGTCCCGTTGCCTACAAAGCACAATATCGTAGACGTGATCAGAGGTCAACTCCATTCATTTTATTGGAAGCGGTTGCATCTCAAGACTTATGGATTTTAAATGCGTTCTTTGGTGTAGCCGGGATGAATAACGACGTAAATGTTTTACGACAATCCCCTATTTTCAATGATCTTAAATCAGGGAAAGCACTTGAACTGGGATTCGTGGCTAACGAAGTGTATTATCCTCGGGGCTATTATCTTACTGATGGGATATATCCGCAATGGTCAGTTCTTAATAAGTCTATAAAAGATCCGCCGACGAATGATCATAAGCGAAGATTGTATAAAACGAAGCACGAAGCAGCAAGAAAAGATGTTGAACGAGCCTTCGGTGTATTAAAAACGAAATGGAGGCTGATTGATTACTCAGCCCGAGGTATGTCAAAAGATAGACTATCGGACGTAATGTACACCTGCATCATATTACACAATATGATAACTAAACACAGAGGGCGACGATATCACCCATATATCATCACGAAGAAGAACATGCTGATAATGATCCGGTGAATACACATGAAGAAAGGCTACAAATTACTCAGCAGATAATCGACGGACAAGTTCGTCTCAACCTAAAATCCAATCTAGTGAAACACATTTGGAACAATCGCAATCAAAAAATTAGCTTTTTTAATGTTTTATTTTATTTGAATTATTATGTAATGTTTTATTAGTTAATGTAATGGGTTTTTATGAAATTTAATGTGTCTAAAAATAATAATTTTGAATTAAGTCGTACTAGATTGCCTTGTTGGGGCAAATAGGTCGTATTAAGTCGCAGGAGAGAGAAAACTGAAAAATTAAGTTCGCGACTTGATCGCTGTTGCAGGTAGCCTAATATATTTTTTACCCCACGTTGAATCTTTCCCTTTCACACAATCGGGATACTTGAGAACAGTGTGGATTCCCCTTTATAATAGAAAAATATGTTGTTAAAGCATTCATGGGCCGTTTGGTTCGCCGAATGTTTTTGTTGTAATTGTAATTTATTAAAGAAATTGTAATGTGGATGAATTGTAATTTGGATTGTTAAAATATGTTAATGTGTTTGATTGATATAATTTAATGTAATTGATATTAATTAAAAGACAAAAAAATATATTATTAAATTAAAAAGTTGATAAGATGATATAATTAGTGGGATTATTTTTGAAAATATATGTACATTCCATTGTAATTAGAACTTTAAATCACAAAAGTGACGTATTTTAAATTCAAATTAAAATTACCTCAAATTACATTGAATTCACTGAACCAGACATCCCCTAAGTTTTTTAATATCTTAAGACATTAGATGCATTAAATGTACAACATCATAATGATCAAAAGTTTTAAAAAATGACTTGATTTTTGTCGTATGTGCTACTAATGGTACCCCTCTTGGCTCACCAGGAAGGTACTAAATAGTACTATCCACCTGCGTTTGTTTCCCCTGTTTACTGTTCAGCGTAATTTTTTATTAGTTTTTGTTCCATATTTTTGTCAGTTTAATACTTTTGACCTGTTAACATTATAATTTTTATTATGTATTTTCAGTTTCTCATTTTTTTAATATAAATAAAATTGTAAAAAAATTAAAAAAATTAAAAAAAATTAGGAGAGATATAGATAGTTTTTTTAAGAAGTCTTAATAACCTTACCCTTTTGTCATATCTTATATTTTTGTTGATATGCTGAAACAACTACTCAATTTAAATTAGTAAAAAGCTTCCGTCATTGACAATGCCTTTACAACTTGCTAAAAAATATCTAGTAAATGAATTAAACCATGTGATCAGCCAACACCTGTCCAATGAAATATCTTCTCTTATTTAATGGCTGGAAAATAGGGGATTTGGTGCCACAAGTTTCCTCGGAGTCACCACAAATAAAACCAATGGGAATATGTGGTACATGCACTATCGCATTGGCTTTATGTCACGTCCCACTTTTTTATTTTCACTGAAATTCTACTTTGAACTTCATTACAATATATGATTTGTTTTTGTGTTTTTTTTTTCTTTTATGTGACTAGTCACGTGGCCACTTATTTTATATAGCTATTAATAATAAAAAAAAGAAGTAATCAGGCCTTTAATGACATATATAAGGCAAATTAGTTATCAAGATATTCACAATGATATGAGATTAAAATCCTTCGAACTCATAATGTTTATGTTTTTCTACTAATTTTTATTACATGTATTATCTTTGTATGAAAGAAACGGTATATAATGTCATAAAAAGTTATACGTAGTAAATATTAGACAGGTTTATATATCGATTATCTAGCATGATGATATATGGCTTGATTAGAATCGATATTCAGAATTACCAAATTCGATATTAATATTAACACATGGTTGTGAAAAAGGGGTAAATATTCTAAAAATAGTAACTAGGCTTTATAAGGCTGGCTAAATGTATTAATGCTTTGTCGACAAGGCTAGGAACTTTCCTAACTCCTAACAAAGAAAAGGGTATATATATACGCCACCTTCTCTTCTTCTTCTTCAACATCATATACTTACCACCTTCTCTTCTAACAATGGAACATTTGTTTAAGGGTGCTGAGGCCAACCAAGGACATATTACATTCAATCCGCTCAAGCCAAGGTGTAACATTTTCTTTTTCCTACACTCCTCAATTCTTATTTTTTTTATTCATAATATATGATCAATCTTTGTGACAAAACCACAAAATTCTGAGTCTTGATTCTCTATGGCGAAATGTTTTCTTTAATGGCAAATTTGCTCAATTTCTTTTTCTAACGCAATGTTATCATATCCTCCAATTGCAAACAAAATTTCAACTTTAGAATCAGAACGCTGACGATCGAGGCGTTTTCACAACTTAACACATTTTGCAAATTCGTTGCTTTAACATTTCTTATACGACTCCCTTACGCCAGCAAGTTCTAAGAGTTCAATGTTTATTTAATAATATGCATAAATTTGTATCAATTGAGAGGTGACTTAGGCATACTAATTTTTTTTCTTCTTCTATAAAATAGACCTGATAGTTATTTCCTATTGACAGGTGAATATTCTTAAGCAGATGTGTTCGCAAAACCAGATGTGTCTACTTTTGAAAGCTTACTTGCAGATAGATTATTCATATTTTATCTTGGTAAATGTTAGATCGCCCGTTAACACCCTTTAATTAGTTATTCTTCTAGCAGATATGACACAGTCACACAAGATCAACTACAGAATTAAAAATCTGATACCAGACATTGAAAAAATAGTCTAATTTACACATATATTTATTCGCATTTATAAGGTGTGCAGAATTTTACTAGTCTTGGTTTATTAACATTAAATAATGTGTACAAAAAAGTTTCTTTTATATGTGTGAAATCTTTTTGTAAAACAATAGATTTTTCACGCTTATAATTGTGTAAGAAAATCACACTTTAAATGTCGAGAAATCCAAGATATTTGGTATCAGAATTAATTTTCAACTTAAAAGTGTTGATAGATTTTGGATTCCTCTTTTTATAAACGTGTATACATAGATAGTTGTGTAACTTGCTTAGCCAAAAATTATTAACGATAAGCTAGTTGATCTAATTATCGAAACAATAATTCAGTGACTCGATCGAGTTTACCTGGTGGTCAAATCATTAAACCGGTTACTCCATTAGATTGATCTGATGGTCGATCATGGTTTTAAAAAACGCGAACCACGCCGAGGGTACAAATCCGTGACAAGAGACATCAATGCTAAAACGCGTGCATCACATACCTAAGGCGACAATCTTATAAATTATATACAATGCACAAAAAAAAAAAATACCATTTAGTACAAAATTTATGGTCAAAAGATACTGAAAAGGTAGTGCATTTGTCAATTTATGTGACTATATTTATTAGAAAAATCCCAATACACATTACTAAGACGAAATTCACTTTATAATGCTCACCTACACGAAGGGTAATGAAAAATCGATGCAAGCTTAGTTGATACGTGCCTGATGCGTGAATCCAGTAAACACAATGCATAGGATGTCTGATGCAATATGGTAGTTCATCTACTTTAGGCGCGCCTCAGACACACATTTTAAAACATGGGATCTGATAACTCGATAGTGGTGACTCGATGGTCGAATCAGTAAATCAGTGACTCAAAAGGTTGACTCGATAGTTAAACCCGTGACCCGATGATTTGATTTGATGACCCGGAGACTCGACCGAATTGACCAGTGATCGATCACGTGATTCTGTGATACGACGAGTTGACCCGATGATCAAAATCGTGATCCGTTAATCGACGAGACCCGATAATATCTTATAAAAAAAGTAATGTTTATAATTTATTATAAAAAATATTGAATTCTATATTTTCAAAAATTGAAACTACACCTTTATATGTGTAATATAGTTAAACGTGAAATAGATAATGTTTTACAATTTTTTTATTTTGACACTTATTAATATAAAATAATTGTTTTATTAATTTTTTTATTTTGACACTTATTAATGTATATTTTAACAAACTTTTAAATTTTAAAAAACTAATAAAAATTTTCAATTTTTCTAAAAGTGCAGATATAAAAATGCGTAATTAAACTATAATTTCGTGCGAAAGCCATATTTCCGATTGACCAATGTCGAATTGTATAAAAATGTCTTCAAATGTTAAGAGAAGTCACTAAAAATAGAAAGTGTAGTAAGATCATGTCACAACACTTTTTTTTTTTTTGAACAGAACTTTTATTCAATACACATAAAGGGGTGTATAAAAGTTTATTTATAAGGACACAAAAAGTGTGAGTATATCTTTTGGTTTATTATACTTCGAAAAAGTGTTATTAAAATCTTAATTGTCACACTTTTTAAAAGGTGTCGTATACTTTTGAAACACTTTGTTTCTATTAAAATATCTGTCACTAAATCTATACAAGATTTCTTGCAGAGAATGATATATTCGATCACCTCCCGCATGGGGTCATTAATCTTCGCTCAAAATTAGTTGAGCTCAACTCAGTCAAATGTCCATGATGTAATACTGACCTAGCGTTTCACGAAGATCACGTGTCTCGTGAACTGCTACAAATGCTTGGACGAATATAGTAAAATTGTGGACCACGGACTCCTCAAATATCTCGGTGAACTTGTTGTCCAGATCTTGGAGTCACTATTTGGCCGATATATATAGAAGCACATAACCATGTTGTTATTTCAGGAGTAATACCGTAATAGATCGCTATGTGCCCAGGTTGCAACGTCCAAGCGGAGTTCATGGATCACACCTTTTCATGTAACACGGCTTCGCACGTTTGGAGGCTTATTGTATTTGGAGTAATTCAACGTTCCGATTTTGAATTCTTATGCAGATTGGGGTCTTTGGTTTAATTTGTGGCACGTTTCGAAAGAGTCTAAGAATCGCATTTATGTCATCTTTGCGGAAGCTTGCTGGCTCTTATGGTGATATAGGAATAATATCGTTTTCGACTATTAAATAATGAAGAAAAGTTATATTTTCGATAGCATTGTCTTTTTCCTTTCTCTTAGTTTAAGTAGAAAAAAAAATTATTACTTAGAAAGATTGGTAAAATTCACATTTGTAATTTGCTAGCTTCTTGCTGACTTTTCTTTCAATATTTACAGCCGTTAAAAAAATCGATTGTTAAAGTCCTTCAATTCATTACTATATAGTTATACATGCACAAAATGTAATGTGAATCCCATTCTTTATAACAAATAAGTTCATATTTAGTGTTTTGATAGCTTCCTGCTAGGCACCATATACATTTTTTTCTTTTTATTTTGAGACTTTCCTCTTAGGTACCTTTTCTAACCCTTTAACCTATGTAACTTATTTGTTAGTAAAATACCATCGATCACATAATTGTTCCTGACTTTTGTTGTTTTGAATTTTAAATTATCGCACGGAAATGCAAATGAAGAAAAAAATACAGTAATGTTTTAGAACCTAAATTATATGAAGCCTAAAACTCGTTCTTTAGCGGTCTTATAATCGACGTCGACCTTGAACTATATTAAATTTATGTCGTGTTCATTTGGTAATCAAATGAAAATCACTTTAAATATATAAAGATTTCCGAACGTCGACCTTAGTACACGTGGGTGTGTACTTTTTTCTTTCTTCATAGTGTGCTTTTCTCAAGAGTAAAATTCACTCGGGCACAAATGATCGAATATACTTAGAGGTGATGACGTGGATAAAAATGTGATGAGTTGTCATAAAATATGAATCACTTTATTAAATAAAATCAATTTCTCTTCTGTTATGCTAATTTGGTTAGGTCCTACAAGAAACTTGTGGCTGTCTTTTATTTAGTGCACGTAGTTATCTTTTTGCTTGGGTGGTAGTCAAGCATCCACTGTTGTGGGTTAGATTACTTAACACTCTTATTTTTTCTTTATGTTAGCTGTTAACGAGTTATTTTTCCTTCATTTTCTTTACCACTCATTACTGTACTTGCTTATTATACAAATAAACATAGATTCTAAAAATACGCCTCTATCTAAAGTTTTTATTGATGAATATTAATTATGGTTGATTATTTTATTTTATTTTCATAACTAAATAATGCATTAATCGTGCATTTTTTATTTTTACATTAATTATGTAAGTAAAATTAGTTTTTCTTATCAATCAAAACTAACATCAATTATTGGTTGTTCTATTCCGAGTAATCAATTACGTTATCTTGGGGTGATTGTGGGCGGGAATCCAGCCCATATTAAAACCTGGGACGACATCTTCTTAAAACTCAAAGCTCGTTTGTCTAAGTGGAAAGTCAGAACTTTATCGATAGGTGGACGGTTAACGCTTTTGAAGTCGGTTCTCGGAGCTTCACCAATATATTCCATGTCCATATATAAAGTCCCTCATGGCGTTCTTAAAGTTATGGAGTCGATTCGTAACCGGTTCTTTAATGGTGCGAAACATTCAGATAAAAAAAAATTCTTGGATCGCTTGGGATAAGATTTTGACTTCTAAGAAAAACGGTGGTTTAGGAGTTTCAAGCTTTCTTGCATTAAATCGAGCGCTCTTAATGAAATGGGTGTGGCGTTATGTGTCTCAGGATGGCTCCCTATGGTGTCGGGTTATCTGCGCACTTTATGGTTCGTCGTTAACGCTGCATCAGACACATCATTCCTCAAATTGGTGTTCTATTTTGCGAGAAGTTCATAAACTTAGAGATAAGTTTTTGAATTTTGGTCTCACATCAAGAAGCGTATTGGAAATGGTGCTGATACTAAATTCTGGTTAGACTGTTGGATTGGTGTTATTCCTTTGTGTGATAAATTTCCCCGCTTGTTTACTTTGGAGACGGATAAACAAGCTTCGGTTGAATTTAAGATGCAATCTTTGACGGATAGTTCCTTTCGTAGATCTGTTAGGGGAGGTATATAACAACAATTGCTGTCATAGTTGAACGTTTTATTGCGAACGGTCTCGTTATCGAACTCTTGTGACCAATGGATCTGCGACTTGTCAAGTGATGGCGATTTTCGAGTCAAGGATGTTCGTAGTCATATCGATTATGTTTTTCTTCCAGTGCTTGGTAACGCGACTAGATGGGTAAAACTTGTTCCTTTTAAGGTTAACATTTTTAATTGGAGAGCTCGTCACAATAGTTTGCCGACTAGGGTGAATTTGGCTAAAAGAGGTATGAATGTTACTTCAATTAGGTGCCCGATGTGCTTGGCAGAAGAGGAGGACATCAACCATATTTTGTTTTGATGTGAGTTGGCTCAACAGGTCTTTCGCCGTATTTTTCGATGGTGGGAGTTAACCCCAACTAAATGGTGCTCGTTTCAAGAATGGAGTGGCTGGTTCTTATCTATTCGTTTCCATTTGAAGGTAAAGGCTCTGTTGGAAGGTATTCTCTTCACAGCTTAGTGGACTACATGGAGATTTAGGGATCGTACTATTTTTGAGGAAACCTGTCCCAAAAGAGCAGACTTTTTTGATGATATTTTTTTTATGCTTTTAATTGGTGTAATAGCCGTAGTCGTTTAGTCTTTACTTGGGAGGATTGGGTAAAAAACCCCATCATATTTCTTTGTAATTTTCTTTTTCTAGCACCTTGCTAGTTTAGTAAAATCTCCGGCGTTAAAAAAAAATAACACCTTATTTTACAAAATAACGTACCTAATCTTTTAGATTCAACGCGAACTTCATTGAAATCAAAAAACCAAAAGTGAGCTTGTGAATTCCGCGGATGAGAACATTAAGCCTATTCCTAAAATTCAATTTTCCAAAGTTTTGTTGAAGAATATAAACCACAATTAACAGAAACGGTTCCCCAATGTTAACCCACTCGCCATAGATATAATAAATCCATCTTCTTTCTTAATAACTCTAACGTACAAGTATTTCAAATTGCTAAAATACCTCTCGATAAGCCGCTGACTTCTACATTGTTGAATATAATTTTCTAAGATAGTTAGCATCTTGCTTAGGTTTCTTTCCTTATTGTATGGTAAGTATGTCGAATGGGCTTGGCCCGAGTTTGTAACCGACCCTCTAACCTTATAAAAGGAGGTGAGGGGGTGATGCACAAAATACATCGTAGCTTCTTATTCTTTCTTGTAACGATCTATATCAATAAAAGTAAATCGTTTGTTACCTTTTTAGTATTCGTTCTTATGGGTTTAGCTTGTTGCAACTCTACGAGTCTTCTTTACAGTGATCTAGGTTTCCGCAAGTCGATCTTCGGGTTGTTGGGGTTATCGATTCCAACAATTGGTATCAAGACCCGCGGGTTTTATGGTCTTGAAGATAGTTGCTAGATCAAGAAGGCTTCGTGAAGAAAAAGGTTTCGGGTTTTCAAAATTGATTTCTTTGAGTGCTTGCGTTGTTTTGTTTAATATAAAACAAAAAGTACTAGTACTTTAGTACTTGGAATACACGTGGGCAGGGTATCACAAAGTAACTGTTGTGTTATTATTTTGTTGGTTATTTAGTTTTTTAATTGGTATATTAAAAGGTTATCAACAAATATTAATACAAGGTATTTTGTTGCGGGTTTCTTGTGGTTCAAGTTTGATCGTGGTTTACTTGGTGTTTCAAGTTTACGATCGGGTTGCGTGTTCAAGATCGAGGTTTTAGGGTTTATCTAATTAATTCGATTTGCAATAAGAGATTTTTACGCAACAAGGGTGAAAGAATATGTCGTTGATAGCGAAATTTGACGTCAAAAAATTCGACGGGTCCAATTACTTCGGATTGTGGCGTGCGAAGATGCGGTGTCTATTAAATCAACATGGTTGGGAGGCTGCGTTAGATCAATTTCCTGATACCATGACGGACGCTGATAAGACTGCGGCTTTGAAGATGGATGTATATAAAAAAGCACACAGTGCCTTACTCTTGTGCTTGGATAACAAGGTGTTGAGGGAAGTAAACAAAGAAAATTCTGCTGCGGGGTTTTGGTTATAGTTAGAAACTTTGTATATGACAAAGTCATTAGCCAATAAATTGTACTTGGAGAAGAAGATGATCACTTTCTACATGCATTCAGCTAAGAAACTATCTAAACATATAGATGAGTTTAATAAATTGATCTGTGTAGCGAACACAGACGTTGATATTGATGACGAAGATCAGGCACTCATGTACTTACATCATTACCATCCTTGTATGATAACTTTGTGGAGACATTGCTATATGGAAGGGAGTCGCTCACTTTGGAGGATGTCTTGTCTACCCTCAATTCACGGGAGTTGAAGAAGAGGACATATGCAAAGGATGATGGTGATGGGTTATTTGTAAGGGGGAGGCCGGAGCATCGTGGTAATCAAGGACGTGGTAGTTCGCGATCAAATTCAAAAGGTAAAGGAACTTATAAACTAAAGTGTTACATATGCTATTTTGAGGATCACCTTAAGAAAGACTGTCCAAAATGAAACAAGAAGAAATCAAATAGCTTTATCAACAAGAATGCAAAACAGGACGATGGTTCGTATTCTAAGGGTTATGACAATGGTGATTTTTTTATGGCGGTAAGTGAGGAAAGGTTCTTAGAGTGGATCATGGACTATGGTGGTTCTTATCACATGACGCCTAGGATGGACTTCTTGTTTGATTTTAAGGATCTTGATGGTGGTATGGTTTTGCTCAGTGATAATAGAGCATGTTAGATCAAGGGGACAAGAAAGGTGAGAGTACAAATGAAATATGGTTCAACTTTTGTGCTTGAGAATGTGCGTTACATTCCCAGTTGAAAAGAAATTTGTTATCTTTGGGCACTCTGGATCGAGAGGGCTATACCGTGAGGTTGTAGAATGGAAGAGTAAAGGTGATCAAGGGTTCTTTGATGGTTTTGTCAGGAAATTTGAAGAAAATTGTGTGTACTCTTTTTATGGATGGGCTACATCAAGCGAAGGTAGTGTCGATATAGAAGAAAAGGAAAAGTCTTACGTAGGTGTGGCATAAACGCCTGGGTCACATTAGTGAAGCAGGCTTGCATGAACTCGAAAGAAGAGAGGTGCTGGGGAAGAAAGGTCTAGGTAAGCTCGAATTCTGTGAAAACTGTGTTCTTGGAAAATCCACCAGGGTAAGATTTGGTCGAGGTCAGCACACACCAGAGGGAGTTATAGACTATGTCCATGCGGATCTCTGGGGTCCTTCTCGGGTGGAATCGATGAGTGGTTGTCGGTACTTTTTATCGATTGTTGATGATTATTCGAGGAGGGTTTGGGTTTATTTTATTAGACACAAGAATGAGGCGTTCAACAAGTTAAAGGAATAGAAGCAGTTGGTAGAAAACCAGACAGGTAGAAGACTGAAGAAACTTCGAACGGATAATGGTTTGAAGTTTTGTAATCAGGATTTTAATAACTTGTGTAAGGAGAGCGGGATAGAAAGACATTTGACAGTTGTTGGAACTCTGCAAGAGAATGGTCTAGTTGAACGAATGAACAAGACGGTCTTGGACAAGGTTAGGTGTTTACTGATTTAGTCTGGTTTGCCAGAATCATTCTGGGCTGAAGCAACGGTGACGGTAGCATATCTAATCAACAGGTCTCCATCTACAACATTGGAGAAGAAGACACATATGGATTTATGGTCAGGACATCTTGCGAATTACGAGATGTTGAAGATATTTGGTTGTGTTGCTTATTCACACGTGATTTAGGGGAAGCTCAAGCCTAGAGCTATAAAATACATATTCCTGGGGTATCGTGAGGGTGTGAAGGGATACAGGTTATGGAGGTTGGATGATGTTAAATCAAAGATAATCATAAGCAGGGATGTGGTCTTTAATGAAAGACTTATGTATAAGGATACTCTTAAAGGTGCTGGTGCTGCAGATTCTGGGAAGGAAATTGAGTTTGAGGTGGAACTTCAAGGCAGTCGGGTCGAACCAACTGTGGATCCTCATACTCGGGTAAATCCAGGGAATGAATATGAGGATCAAGTTAAAGATGCAGTAGATGCAATGCCTCAACAACAGAATCTGGACAACTATGTTCTGGTTCGTGATAGAGCTAAGAGAACAACTACTATACCTACAAGGTATAGGAGTGAAGGTAATGTATCATTGTATAGATCATCATGGTCTAGGGAAGAAGATACACATGAACCAATCACATTCCAGAAGGAGATTAATTCATCGGAAAAGGATGAGTGGGTTCGTGCTATGGAGGAAGAGATGAGTTCTTTAAAGACGAATCATACTTGGGAGCTGGTCGATCAACCACGTGGTCAGAAGCTGGTAAGCTGCAAGTGGTTGTATAAGATTAAAGAAGGGATCGAAGGCGTTTAGAAACCAAAGTATAAATCAAGGGTGTTCTCACCCGTGGTTCGACATACATCTATTAGGATGATTCTCTCATTAATTGCTTGTGAAGATTACGAGTTGGAACAACTTGATGTGAAGACGGCGTTTTTGCATGGTAATCTTGAAGAAACCATTTATATGAGGCAGCCGCTTGGTTTTGAAGAAGGAACGGGCAACAAGGTATTTTTGTTGAAGAAATCTTTTTATGGTCTTAAGTAGTCTCCAAGGCAGTGGTACAAACGGTTTGATGTGTATATGGTCAGCAATTGGTTTAGCCATAGCAGCTATGATAGTTATGTTTACTTCAAGAAGTTTGCACCAGGTGTGTACATATATCTACTGTTATATGTAGATGATATGTTGATTGCTTGTAAAAGCAAGTCTGAGATCGAATATACCAAGGGACTGTTGCGGAAAGAGTTTGATATGAAGGAACTTGGTCCAGCTAGGAAGATACTTGGTATGGAGATTATCAGGGATAGGGGTAACCGAACCCTGAAGGTCTCTCAGTCGGGATATGTGCAGAAAATTCCTAATAACTACAGAGTGGATAATGGCAAGTCGGTCTATGTGCCATTGGGAGCACACTTCAAGGTATCTTGAAGGATTTTCCGTCGAGTGACATGTGGAAAAATGAGTAAGGTCTCATATGCAAATGTTGTAGGTAGTTTAATGTACTTGATGGTTTGCACTAGACCGGATATTACGTATGTTGTCAGCATTGTGAACAGGTATTTGACGAATCCAGGTAAAAATCATTGGGAAGCGGTGAAGTGGATTTTAAAGTACTTGAAGGGCACTGCTGATGTAGGTCTAGTATATGGTAGAGATCAAGGGAAGCACATAGATGTGGACGGTTTCGTGGATAACGATTATGCTAAAGACCCTGACAAGGGTAGGTCGATAATCGGGTACGTGTTTATGGTACATGGTTGTGTTGTGAGTTGGAAAGCAACTCTACAACATGTTGTTGCATTGTCTACTACAGATGTGGAGTATATGGCGCTTACGGAAGCTGTTAAGGAAAGCATTTGGCTTAAAGGTCTACTAATCGAGCTGGGAATAAACCTAAGGTCGGTGGTTGTGAATTGTGATAATCAAGGGGCAATTCATCTCTCAAGAAATGCTATGTTTCATGAGAGGATGAAGCATATCAATGTGAGGTATCACTTCATCAGGAAAATCGTAGAATCTAAAGAGATTGAAGTGGCAAAGATAGGCACGGAGGATAATGCAGCTGACGCGTTTACAAAGGTGGTTCCATGTCCAATGTTTAAGTATTGCATGAAGATACTTGGTGTCGGGGCTAACTAGTCTTGTCACTAAGGTGGAAATTGTTGAATATAGTTTCCTAAAATAGTTAGCATCTTGATTAGGTTTCTTTCCTTATTGTATGGTAAGTGTGTCGAGTGGGCTTGGCCCGAGTTTGTAACCGACCCCCTCACCCTATAAAAGGAGGTGAGGGGTGATGCACAAAATACCCGTAGCTTCTTATTCTTTCTTGTAACGATCTATATCAATATAAGTAAATCTCTTGTTACCTTTTTAGTATTCGTTCTTCTGGGTTTAGCTTGTTGCAATTCTGCGAGTCTTCTTTACAGTGATCTAGGTTTCCGCAAGTTGATCTTCGGGTTGTTGGGGTTATTGGTTCTAACATACCTTAACTCCAAGTTGTAATGAGTTAATTGAGACCATTAAAACCATTGGTTTTTTATTCAAATTTCAAAGAAAAGTATATCTGAATCGTCTCGTTAGCCTTAGTGATGCATCGTCACGCTCAATCAATTTACTAGGTTCGGAAAAATTAGACGACATGTTGTTTGGTTTATTAGTCTCATACCACTTTTAGTTAGCTAATATTGTTAGCGATAATGGATTTGTAGTTAATTCAAAATAGATCGCTGCATCCATCGGTCGAACGCGTATTTCAGCTTCGTTATACGTCTTGACGGTCATCCAAATACTATATGTCTATCTTTTCCTTTTCCTCTAATGTTTTGAGTTTCTTTTATTCTAGTATGACTTTATGAGATTTCACCGCTCAAACAACGAGAAAACGTTGTACTTGATTGGATAATTGACCGAAGCACGCTTGTGACCGGCTTCGAGTCCATTAGGGTTTTTTAAGTTTACTCTCTAGGTTCCTATAAATAGTTGACAAGCCCACTACCATACGAAGTTCTTACAATCGTTAAAGTGTGGCTTCCAAAATGTGAGTTTTAGCCAAGAGTATCAAAGATATATATCGGAGTACATATATACTTGTTACTGAGCACTCATACGAATATAGTTGCAGTAAAAATACGACCTTCCTTAATAGAATATAGTAACAAGCAGCTTTCGTTAAAACAGTTGTAGAACAATCTATGACCTTCCTTTTTATGACACCACGCGTAAGGAACAAAACAATATATGAAAAATAAAATAAATTGTAATTTTCACACGCTTAGAAAAATATTTCTCCCTATATATATACATAGATATTTTAACATTTATCAATAACTTAAAACTCAAGCAAACACTCCACTTCACTTCACTGATAACATACAACTTAATACTACGAACACAAAAAAAAACCTACTTAAGAACATGGACATGAACACCTCCTACGAATCCTATAACTCTTTTCCGTCTTCTTCGTCAAACGAAACAACTTTAACCTGTGCCAACGGAAGTGGTAGCTTTTCATCCGAACTTGAAGCACCTATGCTAGCTTCAGAGAACCCGAAGAAGAGAGCCGGACGGAAAAAATTCAAAGAAACCCGACATCCGGTTTACCGTGGAATAAGGAGTCGGGATAAGGGAAAATGGGTTTGTGAGGTGAGACATCCGGACACTCAGAAGAGGATTTGGCTAGGGACTCATCCAAATGCCGAAATGGCAGCTCGGGCTCATGACGTGGCGGTATTAGCCACGAGAGGACGAAAGGCGTGTTTAAACTTTGCTGACTCAGTATGGCGATTGCCTGTCCCTGAGTCTGATGCTATAGCGGATATCCAAAAGACAGCAGCCGAAGCAGTTGAGGCTTTTCGACAGGAAGACGCGGTGGTGAATATTGAAGAAAATAAATCATCACCGGAATTTATGGATTACATGAATGAAGATGAGTTACCAGGGTTTCTTGATAGCATGGCTGAAGCACTCATGCTACCACCACCTCAGAGTGTTGGATATGGCAACTTTTTTGAAGATGTGGAATCTTGTGTTGACATGTCGTTATGGAACTTTTAGTTTTTACACTTTTTAGTACTCCCCAAATTCATATCTCCTTATTTTTTAAAACAAGATTGAATTATTTTTTGTTTCTTTTCTCCTAAACTGGCTTGGCTTAGCTTTTTGTAGACAAGTCAACCAAGGAGATATTATTAAAATCGATTTGTAAAAGGCTTTTCAATATATTCATGGACAATAAAGACACATATTGCTACTTGTTCATTTTTGATGTTCTTATTATGTTATGTAGTATCATTTGACAATAAAGACACATATTGCTACTTGTTCATTTTTGATGTTCTTATGTAGTATCATTTGATTATATAGTACTATAAGCAATACAATACCAAACAATCTATAACTGATGGTACACTAATGCACTATCAGCCCCGGACTCACACCCATGGTCACACTAAAAAAACGACAAAATTAATTTCGATGCTTTTATATATTAAGTAAAAGAAAACTGACTACACACTATATTGTAACCTGATATCTATTTATAACCTTGCCAATAAATAAAGTATATTAGATCTGGACGTGAACTCAAATTTTAGTCATGACTCTCCTAAAAACTTGTCACATAAATAATATACTAATTCAAACTACCTTCAAGCTATAGCGAAGATATGACGTTTTCCGAAACGCGATATATAGCGACACAAAATATTTATAAATTAATATTTATATAGCGATTTTACAAATTGAGCAATACTTTAATTCAAATATAAAACAAAATCGGCTAATAGTTACTTAAGGATTTTTCTTCCCTATAGTAAAATTACTAAATTCAAGCTACTAAATAGCCCAAAACTAGTAAATAAGCTAAATTCTTGTAAATTTGTAAAAAGATTAAAAAAAAGTGTCACGCTACGCACTATAGCGCGATATATCGCGCTTTATGACGCTTTTTAGCACGCAACGCCTAGAGATGATGATTTAGTCTGTTTCGTAATGTGGAGGCCACGCTATAAGGCGCGCTATAACGCGCTATTTAGAACCTTGACCATTTCTATCATATCAACCCCGGTTCATAGAGTGGATCAAGTAGGCTTCATTTACGACTTTGGACATGGCATCTACTACCACCTATTCCATGCTTGATACTTCTTTCTTCCATCTTATTTTTCAACCTTTCCCTGACATATCTGAAGCAATCTTGGTAATGCATGTTAGTTTTAGTGGGTGGTAGTAATCAACAATCCTGATATATTCTCTGAATCGTGTAAAGATCACTTTTAGATTGAAGTATTTCGACCCTATATGCCTCGGATATCACGAAATCCTCAATTGGATAAGCTCAGAGAATCGCACTTAGTCTCTACGGCACGAGAGATCTAAGCATTATACAGAAATTTGTTATGTTTCTTCTGTTCTAGAAAAGATCAAATTATGTGTGTTTCAACACCAACCAATTATCAGTTACCAATTAGTTATTTACGGTTGTAGGGAAAAGATACAACTTTTATCAAAAGTCATACCTGTTGGGAAAAAGGGGAAAAAACCGAATTAGGCAACAACTGTAAATACAGAAAGCTAAAAATCGTTTAGGTTTTGGGGCACCAGCAAGAGGTTCTTCCCCTTGACCCCGCAAGGGGGCGCGACCCCTTGACCCCCACATTTGTTCGTGGCTGCACCAAGTTAGCTAGAACGAGCGTGCACTCCGCACTCTCCCGACTCGCTTGTATGCTATACTTGATTAAGCCATTGATCTCAAGTATATCAGAATTACACAAAATATATGTGATGACACTAAAATCACCAACAATGCGACTTCCAATGACAAACTAACCGACTCAACACCCCTGTGTTGAAGTCTCTCCGTCATCTGCAAAACGAACCAAATCAAAGTCGCCTACTTTGATGTCTTCTCGTTCCACGAGACTCTCTCTTGCCTTCTGTTGCCTTGTTACTTGCTAAGCAATCCTTGCTACATTTCTTGTTATATTTCTTGCTATCTTACTAGTGAATCTTTGTTCCTTTGATTCAACAATAGCTTTCTTCTTTGGTCTTTTTTTGGGTATACCTAGGTTTCCGACTCGACATTGCGAGCCGACTAATCCCAGGGCGACTACCCTTTTGGATAGCCCGAAGTCATCGCAGGTGAACCTCCGTGGCCACCCCCAAGTTTACACACCTAGTGAGGTTTGAACCCTTGACCTCTCTTTTGAGAGTCAAGGACCTTACCACTAGGCCACTTGATGGTGGTTTTTCTTCTTTGGTCTTTGGTCTTTTGATTAAACAGTCCTTTCTTCTTCGATATTTTCCTGTTGAACCTTCGGTCTAATTTCTTTCTCAGACAACATGCAGTCACGGTCTCGGTCTAGGTTGCCTCCTTCAGTCTCGGTTTTGATTGGATCTGTCTCAGTCTCGGTCTAATGCTATCTCAGGTGAGTCTTTGATCTCTTGTCACCTGTGTTGGTCTAAACTTTATTGGTCTAGGTGCTGCCTGACTATTTACGGCTCTTTACTCTTCTCGGTCTCACGGTCTCACACTTCATTTTGCAAGTCACATAAACTTGTTGCTTGCTTTAATTTCTTCTTTCATTGCCTTATTACATAGAAGGCATTCCTTCCTTTATTTCTTGCCACACCCTATGTATTAGCCCAACCAAGCTTTGATACCAAATGAAGGTTATCTGCCGCTTAAACTCGGACTCACACCCACGGTCACACCAATCAAAACGATAAGATTGGTTTCAAAGCATTTATATATTAAGTAAAAGGAAACTGATTAAACACTATATTATGTAACCTGCTACATATTTATAGACTACATACTAACAACTAAAGTACATCGGGCGTGGACTCAAATGCTACCCATGACTCTCCTAAAAACTTGTCACATGACCCTCACAAGCCCTATACTTAGTTAGATAACATACTAATTCAAACTAGCTTATTTAATTAAATACCAACTATCTAAAATAGTGACATTGCTAAAACACTTATTCAATATTAAACCCAACAAGCACATGATCGGGAAAGAAAAACTGATAGATATACAATTATATACTCCCTCCGTCTCATATTAATAGTCCAGGTTACTATTTTTCGACGTTCCAAATTAATAGTCCAATCCAAAAATAGATAAGAAATGTGGATTAAGTTTATCATATCACCCTCATTTGAGGGTATTATTACAAACAATAAAAAAGTTGTAAATTGGTTAAGGGTAAATTTGTCATTGTGTAAAAAGTATGAGAGCGAGAGCTGAAAAAATAATGTTTATTTTATAATACGTGTTTTTGTTCGGTGGACTATTAATATGGAACGAAGGGACTATATGTCATAAGCAGCACATGACCCGATTATTGTATTAAGATAGATTTGCAAAAGGCTTTTCAATATTTATGACCGGTAAAGACACATATTGCTTTTTGTTCATTTTTTATGTTTCTAAGCAGTATTCATTTACATAATTATATATCTAATAGTATTAAAAGCACCGGATTAAAAAAAAAAAAACTTACAAAGATAACAACAATTATATATAGGTAATAATAGGGTTAAGCAGGCTCGACTGAACCCGATTAGGCTCGACCAAACCCGACTAACCGATTGAACTGAAAGCGAGTTATTTGGTTTGGTTTTTGGATTATAAAAGGCTGTTTTCGGTTTCAGGCCGGTTCAGTACAAAAACCAAGTTAAACCTGAAATGGCCCGACTAATTATTATTAGAGTATATTTTTTTTTTCAACCGCTTTTTCCTATCCTAATCTATTTCTTTCACAATAACGGGAAGAACACCCAAACCCCAACATATCAGTTTCATCTCAGTTAGCATGTATGATTCTAAATTCACTTCGTAACATAACTTTGCTATAACATTTAAAGACTCTTTTCCACTTTCAATGATCAAACGATCAATCGTGCATAATTCATTTCGTTTTGAGATCTGTTCTTCTGTTAAGACCTCTGCGAAGATGCCTTCAAAGCCAGATAGATTGCTCTGTAGCTCAAAAGGATCTGAAAGAGTATTGCTAGCTTAATTAGTTGTATGAAATTATGCTAACACCGGAGGTCTACATGTACGTGAGAAAACTTACATAATTCAAGGGTGTTCGGGTTTGCATTATGTGGCAGGAATTTCGGTTTCGGTATGACTCGGGTAAAAGCCCGACTTAAACCGACTGTAACTGAACCGAACCGACTTGTTTCGATTTCGGTCCTACATTTATCGTTATTTCGGCTTCGAGATCACTCGGGTCAGATTGGGTCGGTATTGGCCCGAAGCTCAGCCTTAATTCACAACAATGTATGGTGGCGACACGTTAAGCTCCTTGTATATAAAAAAAACTTTGCTACGTGATTAAAATATATTACATGTCTTTTGATCGACTAATGACATCGATAGGTTTATTTTTTGCACATAAACTCGCAATTTTTAAAACAAATATAACATTACCTCGACAATATTTACAAGATAGGCATGTAAAGCAAATGAGTCTTACAAAGATTTGGTTGCTTTAGATATAATTAAAACCCAATAATTAAATATGGGAATCTGTTTCCATATATGGTACTACCTATTACAAGAAAAATAATTCCACTTTATAATATATGGCTAGAAGTGATGATAGATTATGACAAATATGACAGTTGTGGAAGTCGGACCCATAAAATGTTTCTTTTTCTTTTTATATTAGCTTTGGACCCATCGTAATATGTTTCTTTTTCTTTTTTATTAGCTGGACCAATGATACGTTAAATAAAACAAAAAGACGTTGTAATCAGTCAATTTAAGTAGGCCATGGTTGTTCTTAAATATCTATACCAAAACTAGAAATTTTTGGACATTTGATTGTGAACGATACAAGTCCATATATATGGTGAGAGATGGTGCATTTCTTTCTTGACGAATAGCAACATTACGTGGATGTTAGGATCTGGTAGAAGTCTGAAAATGAAAGAACAAGAAACTCAGTGCATTATTACGGGGTATCCTATAGAACGTGTGCGCTTATGTAATTTTGACTTGTATTTCAGAATATATGAAATACAGACTCAATTGAATTAAGCTCACAAGCCCACATGTTAGTATAATCAAAAACCTTATAAATTCTTTTTCTTTTTCAGTTATTTGCAATGTTTTAACCTAAATTGCCGAAAAAAGATTCTGGATTATCACCAAGAATAAGGTCATGTAAGGTATACGGTTTTATTTAGGATATATGTTTAGTGTTTTTTATGTTTTAGATTTCATCAATTGACTTTTTAGAGTGTCGGGATATGACATCATTTCAAGTGTATACTAACTCCTTAAAAACTAGAGAAGAAAGATTTAGAGATTTATTGATCTCAAGAATATATATTTTATTAATGAATCGACATGGTATAAATGCTCACAAACCCTAACTTGATCAACAAGACAAATATAAAGGATAATTCTAAACAAATAGAAAAACATAATAGACCCATCCTAGCCCATTACAAAGCATGGGTGTGTATCAATGGACATGAGCAATTGATGTGGTTCAGGCTAGTGACAACGGCAATCTCGATTGATTCGGTCGATTAGTGTTCTACTTGGCCGTCGTCAATGTGAAGATTCGGTCGTCGGAGAGAGTGTCAAAATGGTTCGTAGACACAATCTACTTGTTTTTCTATTTTGTGTGTGTTGTGATGTTAATTTAATAAAAGTATAATTTTTGTAGGGTTTTTTTTCAGTGTAGGTTGATTTTGATGTGAAAAAAAATCGTTTATAAAGTTTCGAAGAGAAAAAACTAAAATGAAAAAACAAATCGAACTAATTAAATTGTCATTTTGGCGGCCTAAATAAAGGGTATTGACTTGTAATCATATATGAAATCACCTTGTTACATAAAATCCATTACACAAGTATTGATTATTTGGTTATGGCCCACGAGAAGTTTGTGGTCTTAATTTGCCCACTGAGATTACTTACCTTAAGCGGAAGCCAAGTATCTGAATAAGTGGTAGTATTAATAAGGATTTGGTACACTGTCTCTTACCATTAATAGAAAATCATATGTAATATATAAACACAAAATATAGTATATAATAATATAAAGTATAAAGAGGCTCTTTGCCTTCCTCTATCTTTCCAACATGCTCAATCATAGGGAACATCAACTAGTGCATATAGGCCCACCGAGCCCAAAACCCATCATTTGTATATTAGATTAATTGTTTAAAACTCAAGCAACTTCTTTGCTATTTAATACCAACTATACGTACTAGTGAGACAATTTTTTCATAGAAAAGATCGCTAAGCAGGGACGAAGCCAGGACTATATATGACTGGGTGTAAAATTTTTGAACTATAATTTATAAAAGTTAAAATTTGTTTTCTATTTGTAAGAATACTAACTAAATAAAACTAGAAACACATTTTCGAACGATCGGATGCATTTAAGATGCATTTAAAAGAAATCGATGTTTTTTTTCAAAAATTTACACTAAATCAAAAAAAATCCATAGGTGTCACGGGCACCCACGGAACACCCCTGGCTCCGTCCCTGTCGCTAAGTACATATTGTTACGATCAACATGAGATCTTTAGTTTAAAAAGTTGAAGGAAATTTTTGAAACTATTTTTTGCCTAACATGAGTCCTCACTAAAAGATCATATAATTATTTTTTTCTCAATATATCAATCGCTTTGTTCAATCATAATTTTTAGTCTTTTTACTTATAACTTTTCTTAATAGCGTTTTTATCTTTACTTTTCATCCCCACCACTAATCACCGCCAACTCAAAGTCATAAAACCAAAAATCCCAACATCATAAACCCAGATCCTAGCATCATAAACCCATGTCCCAATATCGTAACTGTTGGAAAATATTTGCAAAATATGTTTTTTTACAATACTTTGGACATAATTTTATATATGCATATGTTATATATATATTCATAGTACTTAGTAGCTTTGTGTTCTCCTCCAAGAGAGCTTCGCAACGAGCTAAAGTCTGTCAAATATGGAGTTAATATCAATGAGATATCGTGTCTCAAAGTGAGTCACGTGAAACACAAACTTTTGGAAAAATGTTTGCCCCACATCGCCAAAAATATGAAGTGAGATCATGTTTATAAAGAAATCTTAGTTTCTACCCTTCAATATTCATTTGTGCGTTTTTACTCCCACGCCTACGCACGCGAAGGGGGGGTGCAGAAAATGAGATTTCTAGGAAAAAACGGGTTCGAAGCTACTGAAATTGTGCATGAGCGCGCGACCTGCGGACACGAATGCAGCTCCGAAATTCGCCTAGGTGCGGGCAGATTTCGGTATCTTTTTTCCAGAAAATTTTGTAATCTATTTTAAGAATAAATTTGTGTTTATAATTGATTTGCAAATCGTGTTATAAAAATAATAGATTTGTCAGAATATTTTATATGGAACAGAATATTTTATCTTGGTGACCAAGGCAAGTTTTCACTCTATAATAAATATGTCTCATTCAGTTTTATCATCAGAAAAAATGCAGCTTTTCTAACTCCATTACAAGACAGTTTTTCCAGCAGTTCGTCGATCAGAAACACAGAAGGCTTCCATGATCTTTCAGGCAAGTTTACCTAATCCGGCTGTACAACAGCTTTGGACGTTGTACCCTGGGAAACAGACGACGAATCTGTTTTAAGGGAAGCGTGTTAAACACGTGCCTCGTCTTAGTTTTACTGCTTCTTCAATACTGTTATTATTTTTTTGTCTTTATATTCTGTTAGTTTTGTTAATTGTAATCTGATTTTAATAAAAGTATACACCGTTTCCTACAATCTTAAAATAAATTCTGTTTAACAGAATTAAAACCTTTTATTAAATCAGATTAACATTTTAACATATTTTTATAAACTGTTTTTTGTCGAAACCAAGATTGAGTTTCATTAAAAATCAGTTTTAAACTTACAGATTTTAATTAACAGTTAACGTTTTTTTAGAAGTTGTTCTAATCAGTTTTTTGAAACCAAGATTGTGTTTCTGTTAAACTGATACATTTGATAATTACATCTGATTCATTGAAACCAAGATTGAGTTTCTTCGTAGCAGATCCACTATAAGTATATAGAGATCACGACTGAATTTCTTATATACAGATTTATAACAATTGTCTAACTGTTTGTGTTTTGATATTGTTTGATCTTTCAGAATATCTACTAGCACTTCTGAAACTCCTACAACTACTACTGTGAATGTAACTAGTGCGTCAGTTACCCACACAGTTGCTAATCATGCTGAAAAACCAGAAAAATTCAATGGGTAGAATTTTAAGAGGTGGTAGTAGAAGATGTTCTTCTATCTCATTACTTTGAACCTTGCGAATTTCTTAAAGGATACAGTACCTCAGTTGGAACCTCCTAAAGAAGGTGTACCCGCTAATCAACAAGCCGTGAAAGTTGTTGACGCATGGAAACATTCAGACTTCTTGTGTCACAACTATATTCTAAATGGTTTGGTAGACTCTTTGTACAATGTGTACTGCAAGACTACGATTGCCAAAGAGTTATGAGAGTCGTTGGAACGCAAGTACAAAACTGAGGATGCTGGTACAAAGAAGTTCGTGGTAGCTCGTTGTTTGGATTACAAGATGGTCGATTCAAAGAGTGTGATAACTCGGGTTCAAGATCTGCAGGTTTTGCTACACGACATTCATGCTAAGGGTATGACTTTGAGTGAAACTTTTCAAGTTGCTGCTATCATTGAAAACTTATTTCCAAGGTGGGTAGAATTTAAAAACTACTTGAAGCATAAGCGAAATGAGATGACTGTTGAAGACTTGGTTTTTCGTCTTCGTATTGAAGAGGACAACAAGCTGGCTCAGAAAAACACTTATACACCTGATTCTGACAAGGCAAATATGGTTGAGCATGGTTCGTCTTATTCAAAGTCTAAAGGCAAGAGCTTTGGCAAAGGGAAGAATGACAAGAAGAGCAAAGGGAAGTTTGAGTACCTTGCTGCTGAAGCTGGAATTGCGAAGCCGAAGTTCTAAGGAAATTGCTTCAACTGTGACAAGCTAGGTCATCGTGCTGCTAATTGCAAAGCGCCAAAGTGGGTAACTCCACGGAGGCTAATATGGTGAATGATAATGTGGAAATGATTTCTATGGTGTCTGATGTCGTTACCATGATCTTTGAAGTTAACCTGGTAGGTTCAAATAATAATGATTGGTGGGTTGATACTTGGGAAACCCGTCATGTGTGTGTTGTCAAGAATATGTTTCACTCATTCAGAGCGGTTGACAATAGAGAGAAGTTGTACACGGGCAACTCTACAACTGCTGATATCAAGGGCGAAGGAGATGCTATTTTGAAGATGACATCCGAGAAAGATCTCAAGTTGACTAAAGTCTTATATGTTCCGTAGATTCGCAAGAATCTTATGTCCGGATGGCTTTTGAATAAGTTTAGTTTTCGTCTTGTTTTTTAGTCTGATAAAGTTGTACTTTCTAAGAATCAAATGTATGTTGGTAAGGGGTATGCCCTAAATGATATGTTTAAGCTCAATGTAATAGTTATTAAGAATGTTATCAATAAAATGAATTCTTCTGCTTACTTGATTGAGTCTTCTAATGTGTGGCATGGCCGTCTTGGACATGTTAATTTTAATTTAATGCGTCGTTTGATTAAATTTGATGGCATACCAAATTTTCATATTGATTCAAATTATAAGTGTGAAACTTTTGTCGAAGCCAAACTTACAAGATCATCTTTCAAATCGGTTGAACGAAAAACCAAACCACTTGATATGATACACACAGACATATGTGATTTGAAATCACTACCCACAAAAGGTGGCAGTAAATACTTCATCACGTTTATTGATGATTGCACAAAGTACTGCTACGTTTACTTGTTGAAAAGTGTTGGGAATTATTTGTTAAGTGTCAAGTACCGTTAGTATATTCCAAGTACTGTTAGTGTTATGTAAGTACCGTTAGTGTTAACGCGGTACATAGTAAGTACTGCTACTTATAAAGTAAGTACTGCTATGATGATTATGACGAATATATCTTTGTATAAGATATGTCATAGTTATAATTAGAGTATATCTTATGTGATATACCTAAATAGTTAGAATATTGATAATATATCGTCTGTCATATAGTTATCTTTATTGAATATTCTAAGGTTTCTAGGGTTCCTTACTCTATAAAAGGAACATAGGTACAATGTCTTTCATGTACCTCATTCAAGTCGATTAATAAGAGAATCGAATAGTTAAAAGTAATTATGTTCTTCTGTGCTTTATAAGTTAGATTCCGCATAACTTATTTAGTGTTAGTAAGAATGTTCAAAGTGTTTTAGTTTGATTACAAACTATTATACTAATTCTTAACAGAATATAGATCCAACTAGGGGTGTTATCGGGTCGGGTTATAGGGTTATCAGGTCTTATCGGGTCGGGTTGAGTCGGGTTTTGATATTTAAAAACTCACCTGCAACCCGACCCTATAAGAAATCGGGTTAACGGGTTCGGGTTGAATTCGGGTCGGGTTATATCGGGTCGGGTGAGTCGGGTTATCGGGTTGTATACTAGCATCCGTTTGTTTTTTCATATAACAACAGAAGGCATCAAATATACTACTACGTACTTAATTTGGTATTCCGTATATTATAATACTTTTTAGTACATAAATGCATATTTGTATTTAGTAGTATTACAAGTAAACTCAAAGGGAAAAGAATTCACAGAATGCTTTTGTGCTTCATGTGTGTATCAGCATAAAAAAACAGTTAGCAACTTAGCTTTACCACTGTAAACTCTAATAGCATATTTTAGATAAACTTAAAAGATGAGATATTGCATTTTGGTAGACAAATAGCAACTGAAGCAAATGATCTGATCATCAGTTTTGAAATCATATTAAAAAAATTACTGCGTATATATTATAGTCGGGTCTTATCGGGTTAACCCGCAAACCCGATAAGTAAAATAATATAACCCGAACCCAACCCTATAATACTGTCGGGTTATCGGGTTCGGATGAACCTAACCCGATAAACATTTTCAACCCGATTTAACCCGACTCGATAAGGCTTATCGGGTTCGGGTTCGGGTCGGGTCAACCCGACCCTAATGACACCCCTAGATCCAACCAAAGGGATCAACAAGTGGTATCAGAGCTTGTTGAGAAACTCTGAAAAAGAAGAACACGACCCCATACATTCCACACATACCAAATCTCAATGTCTCAACCAGATGGTGATAATGCTCACTTGGATGATGCTCAGATCCCTGATCCTATTCCATAGGGACAACCACAAGTTGTGCATCCTTCACCAACACAAGGTGCTCAAGACGTGAATGTTGTAGCTACCTCTACACCAACACCTTCCCATACTTTGTCTGCTGTTAAACTCCCAGTTCTCAAAGGTGACAATTATGAGACTTGGGCTATGCAGATGGAACATTACTTGAATCACACAGATCATACTGTATGGCAAGTTATCAAGAATGGGAATACATCAAAGAAGCTACACTGGTTGCCAGACGGTACATGCTATGCTCTACCTGTTGTGACTGCTGAGCAGATACAAGCAGAGATCAGAGAAAGAAAAGCCAGAACTGCTTTGTCTATGGCTCTTTCTGAAGACATTCTACCAAGCTTTCATCATTATAAAGATGCCAAAGCTATGTGGGATGCTATCAAACTTAGATTTGGAGGCAATGACAAATCTAAGAAAATTAAGAAGATTGTTCTTAAGCAAGAATTTGATAACTTCTCAATTACCAGTATAGAGGGAATACATGGTGGATATGAAAGGTTCAGTAAGTTGCTTATTCAGTTAGCAGTTTATGGACAAGTAATTCCTAATGAAGAAGCTAATCTAAAATTCTTAAGAAGTGTTCCACCAGAATGGAAAGCAATGGCTATGCACTTCATCACAAGAGATGATTTGGAAGCAATTCTGTTTGATCATCTCTACAACAATCTTAGAGCTATGAGATGGATGTGAAAGGCATTGAAGTAAAAAACAGCAACTACTTCAAAATCTAATTTGGATTTTGTGTCAGATGGGAACAACGGTACTTACTTTCAAAATACCGCTAGTGGATCTAGCAGCGGTACATACTTCACAAATACCGTTGGAGGACTTACAAGCAGTACTTACCCACAAAGTATTGAAAGCAGTCTAATGGTCTTTCAAAATCCACATGGAAGGTCTTCACCATTGTTTAGTGACAATGATGCCTTCTCATTCTTTGCTGGACAAGACAACAGGCCAAGATTAACTCTAAATGACTTGTTCCAAATGGATGATGCTGATGTTGAAGAGATGGATCTTAAATGGCAAGCTGCTATGGTGTCAGTAAGATCTAATAGGTTCTTCAAGAAGACTAGAAGAAAAATGACTGTTAATCCTAATGATCCATTAGGATATGACAAGTCTAAAGTTGAATGCTATAACTGTGGAAGGAATGGACTCTTTGTAAGAGAATGCAATAGAGATAAAGCTGAGACTAGCAATCTGAAGTCCAAGAACAGCTATAGAACCAGTCCAAGAATAACTAAATGCTTTCCAAAAGGAAACAGAAGGAGTCCTAAAGAAACCAAAGCATTGGTTACTGTAGATGGAGTGGTAAATTGGGCAGAAGAAGAAGAAGAAGAAGAGCTTGGATTAATGGCTCTCTCACATGAAGATACTGAGGTACATCCTTGTTCTAAAGATTGTATTCTTAAATTTAATAGTCTAAAAGTATAATTAGAGAAACAGTATCAAAAGGTTATCACATGCACTGTAGAAGTAGAGGCTTTTAAACAGGGTGTTGTTAAATTAGAAGAAAATATAGTTTTGTACAAAAAGGCTCAACAAAACTGTGAAGAGAAAATAAGGATTTTGACTCTTCAAATGAGGGAAAAAGATGTGGAAATAAAAGCTTTTGAAAGACAACTTTTAAAAATAAGTTCAGAAAATGAAGCTTTAAAAACCAGTCTTTGTAATGAGAGGGAAGTGATTAGTCATTGGCAACAATCCTCTAAGGGATTGGGAAAATTGATTAATTCACAAATGGGGTATTATGATAAAACAGGCCTAGGATATATTGAGGATCAACCTGGGATAACCTTAACTAACAAAGACTTATCAAAAGAGATTTTTGATAGTTCTAGTGAGGTAGATGATACACCTGAAAATGATAGATATGCTGAAGGAATGAAGGCAGTTCCTCCACCAGTATCAGGAATTTTCATGCCCTCTTGTAATGATACTAGTATAGAGTCAGAAGAACCTAAGATTAATAATGTCTTTAACTCTAGTACTGTGTCTCAAGAAAATACTGATGTGACCAAGAATATTGTTTATCCACCTCTAATGAACAACTTTGTTTCTGAGGAATCTAAGACTAGTTCTGCTCCCAAGCAGGTAAAAACTCCTAGCAAGATATTGGAAAACAATGAACAACATACTAAAACCAAAAGGGGTGGGCTAGGTTTTGAAAAAGTAAAGTCAAACAACCTTTTGGGTCTTCTTTAAGAAGAAAAGTATTGTTTGTGGTAGTCTAAGTCATTTTATCAAAGACTGTACATTACATGAAGATAAAATTGTGAAACAGAAGGCTACACAAAGGGTCATGAAAAACAGTAATGGGAAAAATGCACAGGTTTATAGGAATCAGAAACTTAAAGAATACAAACTTAAGTTTGATCACTCAAGGGTAGTTAAACAGGTTAAAAATAATCCTACCAAAAGTTTTGTTCCTAGGGCAGTACTTATGAAACAAGGACTTGTATCCTTAAAGTCTGGTAAACTAAGTACCGACAAGCCAAAACCTACAAGTACTGCTAGACCAAACTCAAGTACTGTTGGTTTCAAATCTGTAAAACTAATGTTCTCCAAGACTTCTAAGAAAGTTTTTGAAAAAGTTAAAACACCTAGAAGTAAGGACAAGAACAAACCAGTACAAATGTGGGTTCCTAAAAGAGATATACCATGTGTTAAAGAAAGTACCGCTAAAGCAGTACTTAAGTCAAAGAAGTCAAAGCACATAGAGTCACCCTATGAATTTGACTACATAAATGAAACCATGAAGTATAAGAGTAAAAGTAGCATTACTGGGAATGCTTCAGTACAAACTCTTAAATGTGTAGGTCCCACAAGATCCGAGCCAAATGTGGCTTGGGTCCCTGTTAAAAACTAATGAGTTTTATTTGTGTGCAGGGGCATCTCATTGATGAAGTAAAAGATAAAGGAATTGTAGATAGTGGATGCTCAAGACACATGACAGGGAACAAAGATTTTATTGTTGAATTTGAAGAATTCAGAGGAGGTCCAGTGGCTTTGGGGGTAGCAAAGGTAGAATCACTGTCAAAGGGAAAATCAACATAGGAAAGTTGGAATTTGAAGATGTCTTCTTTGTAAAAGAATTGAATGAGTTCAATCTCTTTTCTGTATCACAAATGTGTGATAAGAAAAACAAGGTGCTATTCACAGACAAAGACTGCTTGGTGTTGTCCAAAGACTTTGAGATGCCCAAGGAATCTCAAATACTGCTTAAAGTACCCAGGCAAGAAAATATGTACACCTTTAATCTTCATACTATTACTCCAACAGGTGGTATTACATGTTTGCTAGCTAAGGCTTCTTTAGATGAGTGAAACTTATGGCATAGAAGGTTAGGTAATGTGAATTTCAAGAATCTTAATAGATTGGTAAAAAGGAATTTGGTTAGAGGTCTACCTAACAAATCTTTTCAAAATGATTTCACATGTGCTGCTTGTCAAAAAGGTAAACAACATAGAGCCTCTTATAAGACCAAGACTGTAAACACTGTGACGAAACCTTTGCATCTCTTGCATATGGATTTATTTGGTCCAGTTTCTATCAGAAGCATTAGCCATAAGACCTTTTGTCTAGTCATAACTGATGATTATAGTAGATTCAGTTGGGTTTTATTTTTAGCCCTTAAAAGTGAAACAAGTGAATTACTAAAGGATTTTATCACTTTAGTTGAAAAATAGTTCACTAAACAGGTTTTAATCATTAGGACTGATAATGGAACAAAATTTAAGAATGTTGATTTTGATGAAATCCTGTAGGTCTAAAGGAATTAAGAGACAATTTAGCAATCCTAGAACTCCAAAACAGAATGGAGTAGCTGAAAGGAAGAATAGGACATTAATTGAGGTTGCTGGAACTATGCTGGCTGATTCACTTTTACCAAATACCTTTTGGGCAGAAGCAATCAATACTTCATGTTATGTGTTAAATAGAGTCCTAGTAACTAAGCCTCAAAACAAAACACCTTATGAACTCTTGACTAATGTAAAGCCAAACATAAGTCATTTAAAACCTTTTGGGTGTCATGTGTCCATACTAAATACTCTTGATTATTTGAGAAAGTTTGATGGAAAGTCTGATCCAGGATATCTTGTAGGATATTCATTGCAAAGTAAAGCATATAGGGTTTACAATTTGGCAACTAAGAAAGTTGAAGAAAATGCTCATGTCAATTTCTTAGAAAATAAACCCAATGTTCCAGGAATAGGTTATGCTTGGATGTTTGATTTAGATTATCTAACTAACTCCATGGATTACTACTCTTTGCAAAAGGATTGTCAAACTAACAATGCAGGTGAGGAGTCAAGTGCAACTAATGCAGGTACTCAAGAAGATGTTTCTTCATCAGATGATGATATTCATATCTATGTGCCAAACATGCCTACTGTTACTCCTATGTCTGCAACTCCCAAGATGCAAACCATGCCATCAAATGATAATCAAGCCTCCAAGGAGCTTCAGAGGCTTCAAGATCAAGAAAAGAATGCTACATCTGCTAATAAGCATTTAGGAGAAGAGTCTTTTGAGTCACAACACTCAGCAATACATACTATACCTAGCGGTACTTCATCTGCAAGTACTGCTAAGTCAAAATCTGCTAAATTTGCTGACTCGCTAGAAGAGTTTTTGCAAGCATTGGACGATGAAGACTTATATGCCAATCCAGCTGAAGGAATCTTCTCCAAAGCTTCCTATGATGAGCAGGGTGCAGTAACTGATTTCAACAATTTGGAAACAGAAATTCCAGTCAGTTCTATTCCCACTCATAAAGTCAACAACAACCATCCTGCTACACAGATTATTGGTGATCCAAAATCTGTTGTAGAAACCAGAAGACAACTGCAAACCAATATTGAAACTCATGCATTAGTGAGTTATGTCAAACAACAGCAGAGAACAAACCATAAAGATACTCAGCATTGTTTGTTTGCCTGTTTCTTATCTCAAGTAGAGCCCAAAAACATCTCTCAGGCTCTTGATGAAGAAAGTTGGGTAGATGCCATTAATACTTCGCTTTTGGCTAGGTATGAAAATATTATCGTCCGAACCTTTTCGAATTGAAAACCGGTCTTAAGTGCGACTCAATCGTCTTTTGGTGAATCAAGAGAATGGTTTGGTTTGTTCGTTTTAAACTAATAGCAAATGATTAAAGTGTCGTTGAGTAAATGGAAGAACTAAGATTAATATTTAAAATGACGAATAAAAATAAATGATTGAAAACTAAAAGGTAACAATGGAAAAGTACTAGCACACTTAATAAGAATTAACACTAGGAAAACTTTCTAAAAATAAAAACTTAGTTAAAAAGTACTATAAGAAAGTAAGAACGGAGTACACCAAAACAAGCCAAAAGAAGCCCCGATCGGAATGTTTTCCGATCGGTTAATCGGAATATGGGTCGAAGGGAACTGGTCGGAATATCCACGAAATGGGGGCAATCGGAATGTGGACAAAAGGCCACCAATCGGAAAGTTCAACAAGGGGTCAGATCGGAATATTTAGATTACAACTCAAATCGGAATACGTAGAAAAGTCCCAATCGGAATAATGCTAAAAACTACCAATCGGAATATCAACCAAATGGGGCAATCGGAATGTCAGCAAATAGTCCAAATCGGAATAACCATGAATAACACCAATCGGAATAATACTTGTGTGTGGCGATCGGAAAGACAAAACCCTTTCCCGATTGGATCAATCGGAAAAAGGGGAAGGATAACTGCTCGGAAAAACCAATCGGAAAGGGGTTTTAAACCCTTTCCGAAAATGGGGGAAATCGGTTATAAGCAAGTGAATAAGCTATATAATAAGCTTATCACAAAACTAACCCGAATCAATGACAAATCCAAATCAAATAAGCACTTTGCTCAACTTATTTGACTCGAAATTAATCAACTTTTTGGATCAAACAATAAAAACATAAACTTTTTAAGGAAGATTTTTATAAAGTAAATAAGCTAATCATTAAAATAAGCCAATAAGCACAAAAGTCTTAAAGCTTAATCAAATGAAAACTTATGGAATGATCAAAAGATTAACTTTTTAAGCACGAAATCATTAAGAACAACACGGATCTATTGATAATCGCACCAAAATCAATCTTAAATCAAAGAAATGTAGAATGAGATTAAGGATAAAAAGCTTAAAATGAAACTTGATTAATGAAAATAAGCAATACAAAGATGTTTAATCTTGAAAGATTAAGAAAGAAGATGAAGTTTAGTGACTTTCTCTCTCTAAAACTAGAGAAAATTAAGAAAAAGTGAAAATTAACTAAAAACTATCTAACCACCCTCCTAATGACTATTAGGAGGGTATTTATAGGGAAGGTGGAAGGAGTGCATGTGTTGCATCTTCTTGCTTGCTTTCTTCACGTTTTCTCGACTCGACTTTAATTCTTTGTCTTTGTCGTCTCGGGATTTGAACTTGTCTTTTTAATTTTCTTCTTCTATTAGACTTAAGTTCTTCGACTTCGTTAAACTTCCGTCTTTAGAATTTTTCTTCGATAAATCTTCAGAATAGGCCTTGGACTTCCGTTCTTTTTGCACTCTTGATCTTTTGACTTCGTCTTTTCCCGTTTTCTTCGATAAAAGCCCGTGAAAACCCGTGTTTTCTTCCTTTTTCATAATTTGGTCCTAAAACACAATAAAAACACAAACCACGCATAATTCCGACTTTTACGACATAAATCATACGTTTTGGTCTTGTTATTATTGGAAATAAGGGGTAAAAGGATAAGTGTTTTCACACTTATTAAATCCCCTACACTTGACCATTGCAATGCCCTCATGCAATGCATTAATTTTAAAGCACGGTTTACATTTTCCATCATAAATAACCCACCTTGGCCTTTATTTAATACTAAACATAAAAAGATAGAACAAGTAAAGAAATTAAAAACTTACATTGGGTTTTGGCGGCCATGAACGTTTATCATCCTCAAGTTTCCCGTTCCCCATACCAAGCTTAAAAACGAGATCATTGTTATTATAAGTTAGCAAACTATCACGAACTCATGTGGGCCAATTATTCACTTAGACGCCCTTATTCCTAGGTGTATCTCTTATATTTTATTTTTGTCTTGAATGATCACGAAGATGCATTGTTTGACTTATTTCGATAATTATTTAGTTCGAAAATAAGGTGAACGATTTAATCAATAGTTAGCTAAAGGACCAAATCTTTTAAAACTGCTTCTCGGGACCTCATAAAGTTCATATCTTGGCATAACTCACTTCACGATTTGAGACCTTTCTCGGACCGATATTCGGCAGCGACTTCATACTCCGAATCTTGAGAGACGTTCTTGAAATTATGGTCTTCTCTTCATAATAGGAATTTCTTCACTTGAAGTTTTGAGAGATTCTTCAACTTTGGACCACGACTTCTTCATTTTTCTCCAATCTTTATTTTGGACTTTGATATACAACGATCCGCCTCCTTTTAGGACTTGGATCTATTTATCCTCATACCTTGTTAGGGTCTTTTCGGATAGACTTCTCCATGACTTTTGGGGAGTTTTTGCTTTTCGTCGTGTGTCTCGATCCTTCATATTGATTTTCGATAAATGATTCTTCACATCACTTTTGGATCTTTAGCAACAAAATGTAGCCCTCATGCCTTGTTAGGGCCTTTTCGGACTCGCCAATCTTCGCATCCCGCTTCAATAAGTTATGCATTGGCTATGAACTCTAATCCGTACCGAGCAACTTTTAAACGATCTGGGGCTAGAAGCTAAGTAACCTTTTAAATCGTACAACCTTATTTATTAGCAGATAAATTTATTAACAAGCGGAGGGAGAATAGGCTTATAATTAACTCACATAAATTCATGAAAGAATACCGAACTTATAATTGACTCTATCATCTCTCGTTCTCCACAGTTTAAAATCTCAAGGAATGAGACTCGTGGATGCTTAGCCTATTAAATCAAAGTTTTGGGTTTTCGAGTCACCTATAGGATCTTGCAAATTCTTAGACTTTTTCAAGTTTAGAAATCGCATTTTAAAGTTCCCTTGATAAACGACTCTCTAGGATCAATTATAGGAACTTGCGAAAAGTTCTTGTTCTTAACCCGTGAGAGTTAAGACCTTCGCGTTTTATAGCTCCCTATATAAAAGCCTAGCAAAACTTGACTTAAACATGTTAAGGATACTAGCTAGAGTAGACTTAGGCAAGTAAACTCGGGTTGAGTCAAAATGATCACGACTAAGAAAAATCTAAAACCACTTTATTAAAAATTTATTCTAGCAAAGGAAACATAACAAAGGCAAATACAACTATACAACTAGGCCAAAATAGATTAAAAATTTTGAAAAATGTTGAAAAATCAAATTTTCTGGTTAAAATGAGGGCAAATTCATGGAAAAGACCACTTACTTCGATAGAAGTCCCCCCTACACTTGAGATAAACATTATCCTTAATGTTTAAGCATGTGGGAGTAAACTCCCCTACACTTAGGACATTGTGCACGTTGTTTAAATCTTGCTAAGGAGAGGACAACTAAAGTGAATTCAATGTGAACATATAAAATATGAAATATTGAATCACGAGAGTTTAGGATAGAACCGGGAAGATGGGAACACGGTATCACGGTTCGTCAAAAGTCATCAAGATGCTCTCTGAAGCTTTAATCCCTGCACAGCACAAGAAACAAGACAACAAACATATGCGGGTCTCCCCCTACACTTATTATGAAAGCAGTAAAGGATAGAACACGGGTTGCCTCCCGAGAAGCGCTTGTTTTTGTTCACCGAGTCATGAGCCTGACTCGACCCAATTTTAGTTCATGGGGAACGTGGTGAGGGATGGAATCATCTCATGAGAGATGTCCTCACCAAAGTACAGCTTCAGACGCTGGCCATTCACCTTAAAATTGAGCCCATTCGGCTGAGAAAGCTCAATGGTCCCATAAGGAAAGACGTTGGCGACGGTGAATGGACCAGACCAGCGGCTCTTCAACTTGCCAGAGAAGATCTTCAACCGAGAGTTAAAGAGTAAGACTTGATCACCAACTTGGAACTCTCGGTTCTTGATTTTAGCATCGTGGATCATCTTCGTCTTCTCCTTGTAGATCAGCGAGTTCTCATAAGCTTCATTCCTCAGTTCATTTAGCTCGTTGAGTTGAACCTTGCGATGATCACCGGCTTTGTTGATGTCGAAGTTAGCCCACTTCAAGGCCCAGTGCGCCTTATGTTCCAGCTCGATGGGTAGGTGGCAGGCTTTCCCGTACACAAGACGATAAGGTGTACAACCGATCGGGGTCTTGTAAGCAGTACGGAAAGCCCACAGAGCATTATCTAACTTATCGGCCCACGCGGTGCGATGCTCTCCCACAGTACGCTCCAAAAATTCTCTTCAAGCCACGGTTGGATATCTCGGCTTGCCCATTGGTTTGGGGATGATAGGCGGTGGAAAGACGATGATTGACACCATACTTAGCCATGACTCTTGCAAATTGATCGTTGCAAAAATGAGTCCCGCGGTCACTGATGATAGCACGAGGAACGCCAAATCGAGCGAAAAGCTGCTTCAAAAAGTTCACAACTACCCTCGCATCATTCGTAGGAAGAGCCTTAGCTTCAACCCATTTAGAAACGTAGTCGACGGCGACGAGGATGTACTTGTTCCCTTTGGAGGATGGAAATGGCCCCATAAAGTCGATGCCCCATACGTCAAAGATTTCACATTCCTGTATGAAATTTTGAGGCATCTCATCCTTATGTGTGATCTTGCCTTGGCGTTGGCAAGCATCACAATGCTTAACCATTTCGTGAGCTTCACGATAAATGGTAGGCCAATAGAATCCAGAATCAAACACTTTTTTAGCTGTGTAGTTGGGACCAAAGTGACCACCGGTGGGTCCTTTGTGGCAAGCTTGGAGGATGTCAAAAGTTGCCGGTCCGTCAACACATCGACGAATAATCAGATCAGCACACTGTTTGAATAGATAAGGGTCATCCCAAAAGTAAGTCTTAACATCATTCAAGAACTTCTTCTTTTGTTGGGATGTTAACCCTTTGATGAGAATTACACCCGCTAAGTAGTTTGCAATATATGCAAACCACGGGGTGCCATCAAGATTGTGATTTATAGACATTAAGGTCTCAAGGGGGAAAGAGTCATTGATCTCTTTGTTCGGATGATCCCTCTGATATGGATCTTCAAGTCTGCTCAGATGATCCGCGGCCAGGTTTTCTGCTCCCTTCTTGTCACGAATTTCAATGTTGAATTCTTGAAGGAGTAAAACCCAGCGAAGAAGTCTTGGCTTAGCATCATGTTTTGTCATCAAGTACTTCAACGCGGAATGGTCCGTGTATACGATGGTGGAAGATAAAACAAGATAGGGCGAAATTTCTCAAAAGCATAGACAACAGCTAAAAGCTCTTTTTCGGTTGTCGTATAATGCAATTGAGCCCCCGTCATTGTTTTGCTAGCATAGTGGATTGGTTGGAAGTGCTTATTCACTCGTTGACCCAAAACCGCACCAATAGCAAAGTCGCTAGCATCGCACATCAATTCAAAAGGCAGCTCCCAATTAGGGGTAACCAAGACCGGTGCCTTAGTTAGCTTATCCTTAAGGAGATTGAAGGCTTCAAGACACTCTTTAGAAAAGATAAAAGGAGTATCTTTTTCCAAGAGGTGGGTCATCGGGCGAGCGATTTTAGAGAAATCCTGAATGAATCGACGATAGAAGCTCGCATGACCCAGAAAACTTCTCACACCCTTCACGATTGAAGGTGGAGGTAATTTGGCTATGACATCAACTTTAGCACGGTCGACTTCAAGACCGGCTTTAGAGATTTTGTGTCCTAGCACAATGCCTTATTTTACCATAAAATGGCATTTTTCCCAATTTAGAACAAGGCGAGTGTCTTCGCACCGCTTAAGCATACGTTCCAAATTGGCAAGGCAAGAAGAGAAGGAATCCCCGAAGACCGAGAAATCATCCATGAAGACTTCCATGGTTTGCTCAACCATGTCATGGAAGATAGCCAACATGAACCTTTGGAAAGTCCCAGGGGCATTGCATAAGCCAAAAGGCATTCATTTATAAGCAAAGGTGCCATAGGGACAAGTGAATGTTGTCTTCTCTTGATCTTGGGGATCGATGGGTATTTGAAAATAACCCGAGAAACCATCAAGAAAGCAGTAATATTCATTACCCGTTAAACGTTCAAGCATTTGGTCCATAAAAGGTAGAGGGAAATGATCCTTTCTCGTGGCATCATTGAGTTTGCGGTAGTCTATACAAACTCTCCACCCAGTAACGAGACGGGTAGGAATCAACTCGTTGTTTGCATTGGGCACAACGGTGATACCGCCTTCTTAGGCACACAATGGACTGGACTAACCCATGGTGAATCCGAAATAGGGTAAATCATACCCGCATCAAGAAGTTTGATAACCTCTTTTTTGATGACTTCATGGATTTTAGGATTCACCCTTCTTTGGCTTTGAATTGTGGGCTTAAAGTCGTCCTCCATGAGAATTTTATGTGTGCAGAAGTGAGGATCAATTCCACGGATGTCAGAGATTTTCCAAGCGATAGCTCTTTTATACTTCTTCAACACAACGACAAGTCGGGCTTTTTCGTCTTCTTTCAGATCCTTTGCGATGATGACCGGTAGCTTCTCGTCGTCTTCCAGGAAAACATACTCAAGATGAGGAGGTAGGTCCTTAAGCTCAAGAGTAGGAGGATCCTCAATAGATGGTGAAACTAACGATGGATCATCATTAGTCACCTCTTTAGGAGAAGGAGGAGACAACGGGTCCTCATTGAGAAGTCTCTCAATAGTACTAATGTCTTCATCCTAATTGGTGGACAAATTATCATACTTAATATCGAGAGGACCCAAGCTAGCTTCGAAGTCATCCAAGTCACTTTCTCCAAAAGGAGTCAATGCTGGAGCAATTGAGGCAACGGTCTCAACATTGGGTAGAGAAGAGAGAGTACTTTTGCAAGCATCATGAAAATGTTCTTCACAAGCCTCATCGAGAACATCAATAGCATTAACACTCTCATATGAATAAGGTTGCTTAGAAATCTTACCCATGTTGAAGACAATTTGATCATCACCAACTCTCATGATTAATTCGCCTACGGCTACATCAATAAGAGTGCGACCGGTCCTCAGGAATGGACGTCCTACGATTAATGGAACACGAGGATCCATCTCGTAGTCAACGACGACAAAATCCGCCGGGATGGTGAATTTGTCAACGCCAACAAAGACATCTTCGGCTATCCCCACTGGATAAGCAACCGTACGGTTGGCTAATTCCAAAGTCATTTTAGTGGTGACAAGCTCGGGGAGAGATAATTGCTTCCAAACACTTAATGGCATTAAGTTTATACTGGCACCTAGATCGGCTAGAGCCATGCAATTCTCTACTCCCGGGAAGTTGCAAGGAATCAAGAAGCGACCCGGATCACCAAGTTTGGTGGGCAATTTCCTTAAGAGCACTGCGGAGCAGTTCTCATTAAGTTGGGTCTGAGCGATGTCAAGAAGCTTTTCCTTATCACTTAGAAGATCTTTAAACATCTTAGCGTATTTGGGCATGTGAGCGAGGGCCTCGGCCAAGGAGATGTTAAAATCCAATTGTTTAAACATTTTTAGAAAGTTTGAAACCTGAATATCATCCTTGCTCTTTTGCTTCTCTTTCCGCAACCTTGAAGGATAAGGTATATTGGATGAAGAAGAAGGCTTAAGGGGAATAGGATCACTCACAAGCACGGGTGGTGGGGAAATGGGGATAGAAGGTGAAGGAGGTGAGGAAATTTGCTCTTTTTCCTTGTTCACAATCACGGGTGGAGGTGTAGGAAGCTCAGGTTCCATATAACCTTTTCCACTTCGAGTGGTGATTGCTTTCATCTCCCCTCTTAGATTCGCAACGGTATTACTCGGAAGAGTACCCGAAGAAGAGGGTTGATTACTTTGGATGAGCGAACCAATCATATCACGAAGGTGAACCGCTTGATTATTAAAAGAGTTTTGCATGTTTGAATTAATTGCATCGCTGTGTTTGGCCATATCATTCCTTAGCTCAGCTCGAATATCGTTCCCTTGTTTTGCCATTTCTCCCTTCAAGTTGCGGACTTGACTCTGAAGATTCGTCACCAGCTCCCGATTAGTCTTCATGAATGTCTCGACTTCTGGATTCACTGCCATCGGTTGATTGAGAAGTGGAGCTTGGTAAGCTTGAGAATTTCCTTGAGTTGGGTAAGGGTTTCGTTGAGATTGATATTGATTGTTAGCACGAGGTTGGGATTGGTGGTAGCTTTGTTGTTGGTTTTGGTTTGCAGGAGGGAAACCGGGAGGAGCAAGATAATTGTTGGAACGATAACTTAGCAAGCCACGGTCTCCTTGCGGGCGAGCTTGATAGCCTCCCGTGGGATAAGTACCGTATGCTGCGTTAACGTCTTCAGAAAAATTTACGTGAGTAGAAGGACACTCATTATAAGAATGAGGACCACCACATGTGTCACAAGAAATAGCAACGGTTTTAGCTTGTTGAGTTTGGTTAGAAGTCAAAATTTGGAGACTTTTGTTAATATCAAGAATAGCACGTTCCATAACGGACATGTTGGTGGTGGAAGAAGTAGATGAAACATTGACTCTCTGATTAGATCTTGAGGATGCGGATGAATCCCAATTCTTGTGGTGAGTAGTCATGTTTTCAATCAACTCTCGACACTCCTCCGGTCTCCTTTTCATAAAAGTACCACCGACGGCGGCATTGATCGTGTCACGATCACGAAAAGTGAGACCATTGTAGAAGGTGTCAATGAGAGTGACGGGGAGCATATTGTGATTAGGACAGCGGTCGATCAAATCATTGTACCGTTCCCAAGCATCGAAAAGCGATTCATCATTCTCTTGCATAAATCCACTGATTTGGTTACGAAGGCTAGTGACCATAGATGGGGGAAAGTAGCGCGATAAAAAGCGTTGAGTCATGTCATTCCACGTATGAATAGAATTCTTAGGAAGACGGTCAAACCATTTTTCGGCATGGTGAGAAAGCGAGTGTGGAAAAAGTTGAAGGCGAAGGTCATCCATAGAAACACCGGAGCACTTCATGCTTTGGGTCATGGTAATGAATTTGTCGAGGTGTTTGTTGGCATTATCATCCGGAATTCCACGAAATGGGTTAGTTTTCACTTGCTGGATCATGTGATGCTTCAACGAAAACTCCTGAGCCGTGACGTGCATTGGCGCAATCGGGCCTCCGCGTCCGTTCATGGTGGGTTGGCACAATTCCTCCATGGTTCGTAAATCAGGTAAGAGGACATTGTTGTTGTTGTTGTTATTCAAATTGTGTTGAGGTGGGTGATTATTGTTGTTATTAACACCAGCCATATCTAAATCTTCACGAGTCTCGGGCTCAGAATAGTTCGAAGATCTAGTACGCATACACCTACAGAAGAAAAATATACACAAAGAGAATATCTATATAATCTTTTTGGTGCAAAACCTTGGAAAAGGATTGCTTTTTTAATGATTTTTCAATGTTTTTGTATTTTTGAAGAGTTTTATATTTTTTTATGGATTTTTGAAAATTTTTAAAGCAAGGAAAATAACGTTCAAAGAACGGATCCCAAAATTCAATGCGTCTCTCACTAAAAACCGTTTATCGTAACGAAAAGAGCCGGCAGCGGCGCCATTTAATACTTCGCTTTTGGCTAGGTATGAAAATATTATCGTCCAAATCTTTTCGAATTGAAAACCGGTCTTAAGTGCGACTCAATCGTCTTTTGGTGAATCAAGAGAATGGTTTGGTTTGTTCGTTTTAAACTAATAGCAAATGATTAAAGTGTCGTTGAGTAAATGGAAGAACTAAGATTAATATTTAAAATGACGAATAAAAATAAATGATTGAAAACTAAAAGGTAACAATGGAAAAGTACTAGCACACTTAATAAGAATTAACACTAGGAAAACTTTCTAAAAATAAAAACTTAGTTAAAAAGTACTATAAGAAAGTAAGAACGGAGTACACCAAAACAAGCCAAAAGAAGCCCCGATCGGAATGTTTTCCGATCGGTTAATCGGAATATGGGTCGAATGGAACTGATCGGAATATCCACGAAATGGGGGCAATCAGAATGTGGACAAAAGGCCACCAATCGGAAAGTTCAACAAGGGGTCAGATCGGAATATTTAGATTACAACTCAAATCGGAATACGTAGAAAAGTCCCAATCGGAATAATGCTAAAAACTACCAATCGGAATATCAACCAAATGGGGCAATCGGAATGTCAGCAAATAGTCCAAATCGGAATAACCATGAATAACACCAATCGGAATAATACTTGTGTGTGGCGATCGGAAAGACAAAACCCTTTCCCGATTGGATCAATCGGAAAAAGGGGAAGGATAGCTGCTCGGAAAAACCAATCGGAAAGGGGTTTTAAACCCTTTCCGAAAATGGGGGAAATCGGTTATAAGCAAGTGAATAAGCTATATAATAAGCTTATCACAAAACTAACCCGAATCAATGACAAATCCAAATCAAATAAGCACTTTGATCAACTTATTTGACTCGAAATTAATCAACTTTTTGGATCAAACAATAAAAACATAAACTTTTTAAGGAAGATTTTTATAAAGTAAATAAGCTAATCATTAAAATAAGCCAATAAGCACAAAAGTCTTAAAGCTTAATCAAATGAAAACTTATGGAATGATCAAAAGATTAACTTTTTAAGCACGAAATCATTAAGAACAACACAGATCTATTAATAATCGCACCAAAATCAATCTTAAATCAAAGAAAAGTAGAATGAGATTAAGGATAAAAAGCTTAAAATGAAACTTGATTAATGAAAATAAGCAATTCAAAGATGTTTAATCTTGAAAGTTTAAGAAAGAAGATGAAGTTTAGTGAGAGAAAGTTTAAGACTTTCTCTCTCTAAAACTAGAGAAAACTAAGAAAAAGTGAAAATTAACTAAAAACTATCTAACCACCCTCCTAATGACTATTAGGAGGGTATTTATAGGGAAGGTGGAAGGAGTGCATGTGTTGCATCTTCTTGCTTGCTTTCTTCACGTTTTCTCGACTCGACTTTAATTCTTTGTCTTTGTCGTCTCGGGATTTGAACTTGTCTTTTTAATTTTCTTCTTCTATTAGACTTAAGTTCTTCGACTTCGTTAAACTTCCGTCTTTAGACTTTTTCTTCGATAAATCTTCAGAATAGGCCTTGGACTTCCGTTCTTTTTGCACTCTTGATCTTTTGACTTTGTCTTTTCCCGTTTTCTTCGATAAAAGCCCGTGAAAACCCGTGTTTTCTTCCTTTTTCATAATTTGGTCCTAAAACACAATAAAAACACAAACCACGCATAATTCCGACTTTTACGACATAAATCATACGTTTTGGTCTTGTTATTATTGGAAATAAGTGGTAAAAGGATAAATGTTTTCACACTTATTATCATGTAAGAAGAATTAACACAATTTGAGCTACAAAAAGTTTGGATTCTTGTGGATCTTCCCTCAGGTAAAAGAGTAAATGGTACTAGATGGGTCTTCAGGAACAAGAAGGATGAAAGAGGGGTTGTTGTGAGGAACAAGGCAAGACTTGTTGCTCAAGGTTATAGACAGGAAGAAGGGATAGACTATGATGAGGTTTGTACACCAGTGGCAAGGATAAAATCCATTAGGTTATTTTTGGCCTTTGCATCATATATGGGATTTATAGTCTATCAAATGGATGTGAAAAGTGCCTTTCTATATGGTACTATTTCAGAGGAGGTATATGTCTCACAACCTCCAGGTTTTGTAGATCCTAAATTCCCCAATAGAGTCTGCAAAGTTATCAAAGCACTTTATGGTCTGCATCAAGCTCCAAGAGCCTGGTATGAAACTTTATCCAACTTTCTGCTAGAACATGGATATAGGAGAGGAACCATTGACAAAACTCTGTTCATCAAGAAAAATGCCAAAGAAATCATTATAGTTCAAGTCTATGTTGATGACATCATTTTTGGTTCTACCAAGAAGACATGGTGTGAAGAGTTTGAAGCTTTGATGAAAGGAAGATTTCAAATGAGTTCTATGGGAGAACTAACTTTCTTTTTGGGACTACAAGTCAAACAAAGGAAAGATGGAATATTTATCAGCCAAGATAAATATGTTGCTGAAATCTTAAAGAAATTTTCATGTATGGATACAAGGAGTACAAGCACACCTTTTGAAGCCAAGAAATCTTTATCAAAAGATGAACATGGAGAAGATGTTGACATTCATCTCTAAAGGTCAATGATTGGTTCATTGATGTATCTTACTGCTTCAAGACCAGATATAATGTTTGTTGTGTGTGCCTGTTCAAGATTCCAAGTTCATCCAAAGGTGTCACATCTATATGCTGTGAAGAAGATTCTTAAATATCTTAAAAGTCAACCTAATTTAGGATTATGGTATCCTAGAGATTCCACCTTTGAATTGGAAGCTTACTCAGATAGTGATTATGCTGGAGCAAATCATGATAGGAAATCCACAACAGGAGGTTGTCAATTCCTAGGCAGAAGACTCATATCATGGCAGTGTAAGAATCAAACCATTGTTGCTACTTGTACAACTGAAGCTGAATATGTAGCTGCTGCTCATTGCTGTGGACAAGTACTTTGGATTCAAAATCAATTGTTGGACTATGGGTTTAACTTCATGAACACCAAGATTTACATTGATAATGAAAGTACTATATGCATTGTCAAGAATCCAGTATTTCACTCCAAGACTAAGCATATTGAAATAAGACATCACTTTATAAGAGATGCTTATGACAAAAAGCTTATTCAAGTCTTGAAGATTCATACAGACAACAATGTAGCTGATTTGTTGACCAAGGAATTTGATGCAAAGAGATTCGAATTCTTGGTGAAACACATTGGTATGCTCAATCAATAACATGCTGCATATGTTGAGGGGGGGTAATAGTTGTACAAGTTTTATATAATTTTTTTTGTATAGTCTATGTTTTGTGTTTTTGATGTTATTGCAGGTTTATAGAAAAAGATAAAAGAGGTTACATGTCTAGTGGAAAGCATGAACTGGTCAAAATTGTGAGGTACCGTTGTCACTCCAAGTACCTCTAGCACAAAACCAAGTACCGCTTATGTTCCATGTACCGCTACATGTCCGTTGTACCGTTAAGGGTCTTTTTTGTAAATTTGGCGGTTTCTTCGCGCTTGGGTTTCTTATTTACTTAAATACTTACCCTAATTACACAATTGATTCACCTAATCTTTTATTTTTATCTCTTGATTCTATAACCTTCTATCTAATCTTTCGATCATCAAAAATACTAATGGCGGTTTACAAGTAATCTCTAAGCATAATTTGGTTGTGAATCTTGCTACGAATGATGACTCTATTGGTTTCCATGAGATGCTTGGTTTCCTATCTCAAAGTCATGTTCGCTTCGCACTCACTGTAAGTCCAGTTGTCTCTATACCCATTGTTGAACAATTTTGGGATACTGCTGTGTTAGGTACTCGTTTTGATCAACCGTGCATTAAGGCTAGGGTGAATCATAGGAATATATATGTCACTGAGGTACTGCTACGAGCAAGTTTGAGATTTAATGACGAAAATGGACTTAGTATGCTTAATAATACAAAGATTCATGATGGCCTTGCAACCATGGGCTATGGGGGTGGTAGGGAAAGTATTACTTTCTTTAAAGCATTATTTTCACCTCAATAGAACTTGCTTTTTCATGCTATTATTCACTGTTTAAGTTCAAAAAATACATCTTTTGATCAAATACCTGCTATATTGGCATCTGCTGGTATTTGTCTAGCAAATAACAGGGTTTTTAATTTTTCAAAATTAATTTTTGTAGGCATGACTAGGAATTTGGAAGGGACTAAGAAGTTTTTAATGTATCCTAGATTCATTCAGACTTTAGTTAGTGACCAAATACCTAACCTACCAGCATTAACTGATACATGGAATGTTCCTTCATTCACAAAGAGAACTTTCTCTTTCGTGACCAAACAAGGCAATGCCTTTACAGGAACAGTAACACCATTGTTTGCTCATATGTTAGCCCAACCTGCTAATCAAGAAGGTGAGGAACCTAGCAATGCTAGTGCTTCTCAGCAAACTCCTTCTCACTAGAGCTCCCACTCTCTAGAAGATTCACAATCTTCTTCTCACAATGTTGGTGTTCCACCAAACACTGATGAGATGATCCACACACCTGGTGCTTCTATTGCTGCTAGTGGTTCACCATAAGCACAAGCACCAGAGGTGGTGGATGTTGCAAATTTAACTGCTTTATGTACAAGTTTGTCCCAACAGGTACAAGTATTGTAGAAAGAAAAGCTTGTTCAAGACAAGAAAATTGCTGAACTGGAAGCTAGCCTACTCAAGTTAAGGAACAAAGTGTCATCTTGGATGAGGCAATATAGATCTGTTCAGAAAACTGCAATCAAGAAGCAAAGATTCAGGAACAACAAGAAAAGGCAACTGAATGCAACCAAACAGGGGAGGAATAATGAAGAACAGGGGAGGAATAATGAAGAACAACCACCTTCTTCTGATAATCAAACAAGGATCTCTGTAAATGACATCAATTTTGAATTGGATGAAGATGTCATGGGGACTTATAAAGATGGAATTGGTTTAGAGACTGGTGTGGATAGACCTTCAGATATGGAGATTCAACAGCAAGACCCACAACCTACTTCAGAGGAACCACAAGTTCAAGAAATGTTGGTAACTCAACTAGAGGAACCACAAGTTCAAGAAAAGTTGGTAAATCAACCTAAGGTGCCACAAGTTGCAGAAACATTAGCAACTCAGCCAGAACCATCAATTCAATCACCACTTCAAGCTAATTGGAGTGCTTTCTATGAGAAGTTGGAGGAAATTTCTATTCAGTTTCCTGCTCCATCACCACAAAGCAATAAATCAGATAAGACTGAAGAAGTGCAAGTTGATAGGATGGCTTCTACGGAAGAAAAAGTATCTGGGGATACACAAGTGATTGAAGAAACAAGTGTGTCAAATACTGGTGAAGTCAACATTGTTGAAGATCCAAGTACTGCTAAGCCAACTAAGCTGACTGCAAGTACTGCTGACATTGTTGAAGACCCAAGTACTGCTAAGCCAACTAAGCCGATTGTAAGTACCACTAGTAATCATTCTTCACTAGAAAGTCAAGCTTCTTTTGAAGAAAATGAGACTTTAGCCCAATTGCTGCTTGATTTAAAGAAGAATTTAGTTGAGAAGACTAAGCAAGTAGAAGTGGAGAAAAAGACACAACAAGAAGTTCTTGCCACAAAGGATCAAATTCAAGGTAAGAAAGTTCAAGCTTCACACCCTACAAAAGGTATAGTCATTCAACAGTTAGCTAATGAAGAAGTAGCTGCCAAGCTGAAGAAGAAGCTACCTAAGATAAATCCAAAGGATAAGGGGAAGAAGCAATTATTGTCAGAATCTGAAGATGAAAGTGATTCAGATGATGATATAAACAAAGTCATGTACAGATTTAATCAAATAGACCATGATGAGGAATTTGCTTATAGAATGCAAGCACAAATTCGTGAAAATGAAATGCAGGAAGAACTTGCAACAAAGCAAGATTTTCAAGAAGCTAAAAGGATACAGCAAGAATGGAACATACAAGAGTATGACATTATTCGAGCTGAGATACATGCTAGTGAGCTTCTTGCAGACTCATTAATAGCTGAAGAGAGAGATGCATATGATGAAGAAGAGAAATCAAAATTGATTGATGATCTGGTAAGGGAGCAACAAAGATTCTTTGCTGAAAAGAGAAGGAAAGAAAAGATTAAGCCTCCAACTACTATGCAGATTAGAAATCAGATGATGAACTTTCTAAAGAAATTAAAAGGATTTACTCATATTCAGCTGGTCAAGAAGAATTTTGAAGAAATCAAGACTTTGTATGAGCAAAGTAAGAGGACTGAATTGAATTTTGTTGAGATTGGATCTGAAGCAGACAAGAAAGCTGTTGAAGAATTCAAGAAACATTTGGAACAACAAAGACAATTTGGTAGTACTCCTAGAATTGAGCCAAGTACTGCTAAACCTACAAGTACATCTCCACCTATCAAGACCACTTATGTGAGGAAGAATAGAAAGGATAAAGTAAGTTCAAGGGAGGAAGAGACTGCTCAAAGAATGAATACAGGAGTTGAAACTCAAGGTATTGCTCAGACTGAAAATGTACAAGCAGTACATACACAGTCAATAGTACATACAACAATACATACTGAGGAAACGGTACATACAAGCTTGGAAGAGGGTTCAACAGAACTTGAGGGAATTTCCAAGAGTGTTAAAAGGAAAAGATCAACAAAGCTAAAGAAGAAAGCTAAGAGAGCTAAAACTACAGTAGAAGATAGTGATGATGATGAGAGCTTAAGGAAGTACTTGAAGATTGTGAAATTTGAAGATCAATGTATTGATACAGATAGTTTTGGAAAAAGAGCATCCATTGTTAAGTGGATTTACTCTACAGATCAAGGACTTGAAGCTCATGGAATTCAGAGAACTGATGGCATAACAAGAATATTCAGACTTTTGGAAGATATTTTTCACATTCTTGACAGACAAGATATTCAAGATCTTTTAAGTTTAGTTCAAGAAGCCAGTGCATGTAAAACTGAAGTATCACTATTATATAGGGAACTTCTCTTTATGTATGAGCCACACAACTGTGATCAAGAAATGTTGAAGGTATTAGAGGATCAGGTTCCTAGTTACTGGAGATATTACAAGTCATGTGGATTGCATATTTTGGATGTAGATGATGTTACATACTATATGCTGTAAGAGAAAACTTACCCCTTCAAAAGAAAATTGTTGGAAAGGATGTTAGAACAACAATTAGAAGTTACAGAAGAGTCTGTTGATGCTTTGGAGTTGATCAGAATGGTTAAACAACAAATCAAGGATTTGAAAGATGAGGAAGAAGCTGAGAAAGAATCTTAAGTGTTTGACTTTCAGTCACACTTCATAAATGGTTCTCAGTTCACCATGTCTAACACACATAAGAACTAGCTAGTCCATAAGCAAACTGTTTGTGGTAAAGACTTATCAAATCCGTTGAAAGCTGATAGTTTGCTAAAAACTATATGGTTCTAACTCACCTTGTTTCGAGACAAAGAGTTGGCTAGTCCTAGACAAACGGTACTAGGTAAAGACTTCATCAAATCTGTTGATGGTTGACAATTTACCAAAAATTGTAAGGTTTTCATTACACTTTATTCTTTGTGAATAAAGTATTGGCTATTCCAGAGTGTACGGCTAACTGGTAAAGAATTTATCAAATCCGTTGATAGCTGGTGATTTGCTAAAAATCATGAAGCCAATACAGATTGGTGTTTGTTGTTAACTGTTTTATTTCAGGTATGAAGATTGCAGGAAAAGAAGTATTAAAAGATATAATACTTAGAAGGTTTTGTTATCATCAAATCAAGAGAAAGATTTATGATCAAAGAGTTAAAGGACTAAACTCAAGAAGACAATAACTGATGCTGCAAATGAATGAATGTTTTGAAGACACAAGAAGATCATAGTTTGAAGACAGAGATGATGCTCATAATGTTTGAAGATTATCTTATCAGAAGAAGATCTACATTTGAAGTGTTTCGCTACATTCAGTTGGATACAAATACAAATTACCAAGTTCAATCCAAGGATGAAGGAAAGACTGGAGACATGTATTTTTAATACGTTCAGTACAAGGGAAACAAGAAGACAACAAGTTATCATTTCTTGTTTAGGGGAGGATTGTTGGAAATTATTTGTTAAGTGTCAAGTACCGTTAGTATATTCCAAGTACTGTTAGTGTTATGTAAGTACCCTAAGTGTTAATGCGGTACATAGTAAGTACTGCTACTTATAAAGTAAGTACTGCTATGATGATTAGGACGAATATATCTTTGTATAAGATATGTCATAGTTATAGTTAGAGTATATCTTATGTGATATACCTAAATAGTTAGAATATTGATAATATATCGTCTGTGATATAGTTATCTTTATAGAATATTCTAAGGTTTCTATGGTTCCTTACTCTATAAAAGGAACATAGGTACAATGTCTTTCATGTACCTCATTCAAGTCGATTTGTAAGAGAATCGAATAGTTAAAAGTAATTGTGTTCTTTTGTGCTTTATAAGTTAGATTCCGCATAACTTATTTAGTGTTAGTAAGAGTGCTTAAAGTGTTTTAGTTTGATTACAAACTATTATACTAATTCTTAACAGAATATAGATCCAACCAAAGGGATCAACAAAAAGTAAAGATGAAGCTATAGGAAATTTTTTTCTATACAAAACCAAAGTTGAGAATCAACTTGGTAGGAAAATCAAGGTTGTACGAAGTGATAGAGGAGGTGAATATGTGTCTCCTTTTGCTAATCAATGTGCAAAACATGGAATTAGACACGAGTTTACTGCTCCTTATTGTAAAACGGTATTGCCGAAAGGAAGAACCGTACATTGAAAGAAATGGTTAATGCCATGTTGTTAAGTTCTGGTTTGAGCCGGGACATGTGGGGGGAAGTCATTCTAACGGCTACTTATCTTTTAAACAAGATACCTCGTAAGGATAAAGAGAAAACCCCATATGAACTGTGGATGGGAAGAAAACCATCATGCCAGTACTTACGAGTGTGGGGGTGTCTAGCCAAGGTAGTTGTGCCGACACCTAAGGCCCAAATGATTGGACCTAGATATATGGATTGTATATTTATTGGATATGCTAAGAATAGCAGTGCGTATCGTTTCATTGTACATGATTCGAAAAATCCAGATATACACAAGAACACAGTTATGGAATCAAGGAATACGTCCTTCTTTGAAAACATATTTCCTTGTTTAAAGAAGGAAAATGGAAGCACATATAGAATAGATGATGCAGTTGTCCAAGATAAGAGACAACGAGATGATAATGATCTCCAAGATGAGTAATAACTGACTTTTGGTTGGTTAATAAAAAGGTTTGCTTGCAAGATCTTTCTTTGCGTTGCTCGTACCCAATTGATATATGTCGTTGTTTCATTCTCGGTATCTTCTCGAATTGATCACGGTCAAAAGTGGAATCATTGTACTAGGTGACTAAAAAGGGGGAGCTTTGGTCTAAATCTACTAAAATGATAAGTGCTAGAAGTAATTAAATTAAACTAAAGACAATTACTGGGAATAAAGCTAGAATTTAGATAAAAAGTAAGTACCTCGATGAAGAATAATACTGGAAGTTTTATTTCGGAATGTCTATGCGGAATTCTGGCTCTTACTCGGAATAAATGCTCCTATGCGGAAAAACAGCTCTATCCGGAACATTGGTTCTTATGCGGAATACTCTGGCCATGCGGAATGTTTTAGAGAGAAAACCCTATGCGGAATAATTTTGAAAAGAACCCTATGCGGAATATATTAAAAAGAAAGCTATGCGGAATAATTTTGAAAAGAACCCTATGCGGAATATTTTAAAAAGAAAGCTATGCGAAATAAGAGCACTACTCGGAATATTTGTTCCTATGCGGAATGTTTTGAACAAAAACCCTATGCGGAATAAAAGGCTCCTACTCGGAATAATTGGAAAGAAACTCTATTCGGAATAACAAGGCTTCTATACGGAATATGACCACTACTCGGAATATTTTGAATATTCCGAATAAACAACAAAATCCCACCTTGATCCGGAATAATTGGGTATTCCGAACCAACACAATCACAGACTCCCTATTCGGAATCTGGGGAAACTCAGTAACTAAGTAGCGAAGAACAGGGGGTGACAGAAACACGAATTTAACACCAAAATTCACCAAGTTTTTAATCAAAACTTAAACCAATTTCACCACTAATCATTTACCTAAGGTAAACATCAATCCAAAACAACCAAAATCGCAAAACCCACTTACTTTTTATGATCAAACCAATAAAATAAAACTTTAAAAACTTATGAATCACAAAGAGATGAAGAACAAGATGATAGAAAGATTAAAAGTAAACTGGTATTAATGATTTAAGATTCAATAAACAAAGTGGAAAGCTTAAGCTTACAAGATTGTAAGAAATCAAAGAAAAATGAAAACCACTCCTTAAGGGAGATGGTTTTCTTCCTACGAAATAGGAAAAACTATAACAGAAAGAAAAAGCTTCTTGAAATTTCTGAATGGGAGGAGTATTTATAGGCTTCTCCCTTGGTTGGTGAGTGGGCTTTCTCCCTTTCTTTTTGTCTTCTCGTCTTTTCAGAAAAGTTGACGTTTTCGATTTCGATTCGGGATTTGTCGACGAATAAATTCAACTCGTCTTTTAATTACTTTATTTAATAGACTTGAGTTTCTTCGACATAGGGAAATCTTCCATCTTTGGTCCTTTTCTTCGATAAATCTTCAAATAGGCCCATTGACTTCAAATCTTTTGCATCTCTTGGACTATAGACTTCATCTTTTCGTCTTTTTCTTCGATAAAACCCGTGCAATCCCATGTTTTCTCCAATATTTATCCGGTTGGCTCTGAAAACACAACAAACACACAAACCACGCATAATTCCAAACAAATGACATTAAATACGCGTTTTGGTCTTGTTTTAGTAAGAAATAAGTGGTAAAAGGATGGGTGTTTTCACACCTATCAATGAGAGACAAGATCAACCCGAGGAAGAAGAGGTTGAACCTAGAAGAAGCAAACGGGCGAGAACCAAGAAATCATTTGGACTCGATTTTGTCTTTTTTATGGTGGAAAATGAACCCACTTCTTATCAAGAAGCTGTAAATTCCTCGGAAGGGCTTCGATGGAAAGAAGCGAACAGTGAAACAGAGTCTATTTTACAAAATCATACTTGGGAGCTCGTGGATTTACCTCCTGGTTATAAACCACTAGCCTATAAATGGATCTTCAAGAAGAAGATGAAAGCTGATGGCACCATTGATAAGTACAAAGCAAGATTGGTGATCAAAGGTTTTAGACAACGCGAAGATCTAGATTACTTTTATACTTATTCGCTTGTTATGTTAATAAATTCTATTAGGATGGTTCTTGCTATTACCGCATTAAGAAATTTAGAATTTCACCAAATGGATGTGAAAACAGCTTTTCTAAATGGAGATTTAGAAGAAGAAATATACATGAACCAACCCGAGGGTTTCATGGCTCCTAGACAAGAGAGCAAAGTTTGTAGGCTTGTTAAGTCATTGTATGGCTTAAATCAAGCTCCAAAACAATGGCATCAAAAGTTTGATCACGTCATGCTAGACGGTGGATTCAAAATTAATGAATGCGAACAAATGTGTTTATGTCAAAGACACGAATAGTGGATATGTAATCTTGTGTCTTTATGTCGATGATATGCTTTTCGTTGGCAGTAACGACAAGATGATCAAGTCTACTAAAGACATGTTGAAATCAAAGTTTGACATGAAAGATATGGGTTTGGCTGAGGTGATCCTTGGAATAAAGATCATACGAACTCAAAGTGGACTTGCATTAAGTCAAGCACATTACGTGGACAAAATTCTTAATACTCATAATGCGGGAGATTTCGGCCTAGCTAGAACTCCAATTGACACAAGTTTGCATCTATCTAACAATAGAGGCGCAGGTGTTGCCCAATTAGAGTATTCAAAAATTATTGGCATGTTAATGTATTTGATGACATGTACCCGACCTGAATTAGTATATGATGTTAGCAGGCTGAGTAGGTATACTAGTAATCCAAGTGAAGCACATTGGAAAGCTATGACTAGGGTACTTCATTATTTGAGATACAGTCGTGATTATGGACTAAATTTTTCTAGATATACAACGGTTATTGAAGGATACAGTGATGCAAATTGGATATCTGACATAAAAGATTTTCATTCGACCAGTGGATATGTGTTTACACTGGGAGGGGCCGCTATATCTTGGAAGTCTTCCAAACAAACTGTAATAGCTAAGTCCATGATGGAATCAGAATTTATCGCGTTAGATAAATACGGAGAAGAGGCAGAATGGCTACGTCAATTCGTAGAGGACATACCCAGGTGGCCTAAACCGGTAACGGCCATTATATATATTGTGATAGGCAATCGACGATTGGCAGAGCTCATAGCACAATGTATAATGGAAAGTCTAGACATATCCGTCACCGACATAATTCGGTACGACAACTAATCTCAACAGAAGTTATCTCAAATGACTATGTGAAGTCAAAAGATAACATCGCGGATCCGCTTAAGAAAGGCTTAAGCATAGAGTTAGTTAGTAAGTCATCTAAAGGAATGATACTAAAGCCCTTAAAGGAATGAGTTTCTATGAAGGAAAACCTAACCCAGTTGACTGGAGATCCCAAGATCTCGGTTGAATAGGACAACATAATCATAGAAATGTGGGGGAAGTCACGTTAATGTGGGGGAGTTACTTAATACAGTAACTTTCCTAGTCCATTCCTAGAAAAATATGACTTGTTGAGAGGTTAAACATATGGCTTAATGATTCAGTATGAAATCATAAAGCACAATGATTCAAGATGAAATCATAAAACATATGTTTTTAATGATTCAATATGAATTCACCTATGTGAGAGAGAAGTGGGGTCGCTTCGAAGTAAATTATGGGGGCGCAGATTCTAAGAGCTCTTGCAGAACCAGGCGAGTGTTAATGATCATAACGAGCATGACTATGAGGACTTGACAAGGTCAAGAAGAGTCTTGTGTGAGTGTGTATTGTCGTCTACGTAAACAGAGGCTGAGTTCAAGGACATCGCGTCTACTCGGACATAGGAGACTAAGTGCATCTCACAAGGGAAGGTTCAAAGGGTTACACCTACCTATCCTATGCAGGACTTAACCGCAGAAATTTTGCCGAAACTTTCGTGTGTTTTCGACCGATTAACATTCATGTGGGGGATTGTTGGAAAATGTTTGCAAAATATATTTTTTGCAATACTTTGGACATAATTTTATATATGTATATGTTATATATTAATAGTAATTAGTAGTTTTGCTTTCTCCTCGAAGAGAGCTTCGCAACGAGCTAAAGTATGTCCAATATGGAGTTAATATGAATGAGATATCGTGCCTCAAAGTGAGTCACGTGAAATACAAACTTTTGGAAAAATGTTTGTCCCACATCGCCAAAAACATGAAGTGAATCATGTTTATAAATAAATCTTGGTTTTTACCCTTCAATATTCATTTGTGGGTTTTTACTCCCACACATACGCGCGGGGGAGGCTGTAGAAAGAGAGATTTCTAGGAAAAAACGGGTTCGAAGCTACTAAACTTGTGCATGAGCGCACGACCTGCGGACACAAATGCAACTCTGAAATTCGCCTGGATGCGGGCAGATTTCAGTTTTTTTTTTGCTCCAAATTCGATTTTTTCCAGAAAATTATGTAATCTATTTTAGGAATAGATTTATAAAAATTTGTGTTTATAATTGATTTGCAAATCGTGTTATAGAAATAACAGATTTTTCAGAATATTTTATATGGAACATAATATTTTGTCTTGGTGAACAAGGCAAATTTTCACTATATAATAAATCTGTCTCATTCAATTTTATCATCAGAAAAAACGCAGCTTTTCTAACTCCATTACAAAATGTTTGCAAAATATGTTTTTTGCAATACTTTGGACATAATTTTATATATGTATATGGTATATATTCATAGTAATTAGTAGCTTTTCTTTCTCCTCTATGAGAGCTTCGCAACGAGCTAAAATATGTCCAATATGGAGTTAATATGAATAAGATATCGTGTCTCAAAGTGAGTCACGTAAAATACAAACTTTTGGAAAAATGTTTGTCCCACATCGCCAAAAACATGAAGTGAATCATGTTTATAAATAAATCTTGGTTTCTACCCTTCAATATTCATTTGTGGGTTTTTACTCCCACGCATACGCGCGGGGGGAGGCTGTAGAAAGAGAGATTTCTAGGCAAAAACGGGTTCGAGGCTACTAAACTTGTGCATGAGCGCACGACCTACGGACATGAATGCAACTCCGAAATTCGCCTGGATACGGGCAGATTTCAGTATCTTTTTTGCTGCAAATTTGATTTTTTTTAGAAAATTTTGTAATCTATTTTAGGAATAGATTTAGAATAAATTTGTGTTTATAATTGATTTGCAAATCGTGTTATAGAAATAACAGATTTGTCAGAATATTTTATATGGAACAGAATATTTTGTCTTGGTGACCAAGGCAAATTTTCACTATATAATAAATCTGTCTCATTCAGTTTTATCATCAGAAAAAACGCAGCTTTTCTAACTCCATTACAAGACAGTTTTTCCAGCAGTTCGTCTATCAGAAACACAAAAGGCTTCCGTGATCTTTCAGGCAAGTTTGTCTAGTCCGGCTGTACAACAGCTTTGGACGTTGTACCCTGGGAAACAGACGACGAATCTGTTTTAAGGGAAGCGTGTTAAACACGTGTCTCGTCTTAGTTTTACTGCTTTCTTCATTACTGTTATTATTTTTTGTCTTTATATTCTATTAGTTTTGTTAATTGTAATCTGATTTTAATAAAAGTATAAACCGTTTCCTACAGTAACAACAACTTATATCAATGAACAAATAACGACTAACAACATCAACAATTATCCGACTGTATCTATATATCAATCATTGAAAAAACTATTTTGATAAGTGCGATCTATAAAAAAACAACTAGTTCCATCACAAAAGAATACTGATGCAATTTTCATACACATTCATTGCATAAACCAATCTATTCATCTTCTTAGGCACTCATTGTATTCCATCACCATCTTTGCCACTCCACCCCTATCGAAACACTACAGATCAAACCACCATAGGCACCGTCACGCGCAGACACGTGCCGACAACAACTGTCGAAACTCATTTTGTATTTCATTTTCTTGACGATCTTGACAACCAGCAAATCTCGGTTTCCGGAGAACGTGGTGGTAATATTGTGATGACTGTTTAAGGATTTATTTAATTAGACCCGTCGCCGCCGACACAACCGCGACCGTCACCTCCGGTCAAACAACCACTAGTACAACTTTTCCATAGGTGTTGATTAGTTTGATACCCCTAATTGTTATTAATTTAGATACATTAATTGGCGTAAGTTGATGGGGGGTTTGATCGAAAAAAAGTTGATAAAAAATGAAATTTTTTCAATTTATCATCAATTTTGGTTTGGGAAATGACAAAAAGGAAAACATTGGTTTACAATTTTAGATTTAAAGTGACGTGTTGATTTAGGTGGGCGTTGACAATAGTTTCAGATATGATATGATAGATGAGAGATGAGGGACGAGATGGTATTATTAAAATATAGTACTTTTAAAAAGTGAAGGGTATATAAAGCATTTTGAAAAAGTTATAAGTAAAAAGACCAAAAAACCGTGGTCTAAGAATATTTTGAGAATAAAATAATCGCGCCCGTACATTTTGAGAAGAAAATAAACCTTAGGACCTTTTAGTGAGGGCTCGTGTTGGGCGCGAGACATTTTCCGAATTTTTCCAAAAGTTAATTGTAAATTAATGTATTATATTTGTCATTTCTTATCATTATATGTAGATTACTATTTTTTTTCTACTATTGTGTATGCATTGTATTTCTTAAAATGTATAACCGTCTGTACTTTATCACCACTATACCTTTAGTTTGTTCAAATTTCAAAGGGTAAAATGCTCGTTTTACATGGCAATATACTCACAGAATTTAACACTCCGCCTTATTCAGACCACAATATTGTCTACTTTTCCCACAAGCTCACGGATTTGCTTTGTGGCCATCACATGATTACTTCCCGGCAGGCAATGTTGTAAAAAACGAGCTAGGCGGCGCCTAGGCGCTAGACGGTCATACTCCGCCTAGGCGGCGCCTAAGAGCTAGGCGGCCTAGGCGGTAAAAAAAGTCAAGAATTCAACAGAAAATCAATATATTTTTACAAAAAAATAAATGTTTTCTTTCTAATATATAGTGTCCATATTTATTTTAACATAACATTTTAAAATACAAGATAAACGTATGATTATAACATAAAGTAATGTGTTAATCGTATGAAATTGGAACCAACTAAATTATATGTTCACGTTTGAAGTTTTAAGCACTTAAACTGTTAGGTTTATTTGTCTATGCAACTTCAAACTATATGAACTTCGAATTATTTGAAATTAGAAGTATATTTTTATGTCATACTTATTATTTATAATATTTATATGCATAAAATCCAATCCGCATACACGAATTCCGCCTCGAAGGTCGTCGTCCGCCTGACTAGCGCCTAGCGATTTCTGCAACCTTGTCGACAGGTCACCCAAGCTAGTAATACTCTCACATGAGCACACTTAACTACATAGTTTCTAAGAACCCCACTTGCAGTAGACCACAAAACGCGTTGTGTCATGGTAAGGCGAATGTTAACTTATGAACTAAGGATCTCTCATGGCCAAAACCAATGTAGGATTTGCCTAAGGTGTCATTGTCACCCCTCTTAGGGACTCATAGTCCTCGATGAGGTTTTCCTCACCATCACGAATGACTCAGGAGTGTCTCTGATACCACCTGTAGCACCCCACCTTACTCGGATCACAATATTGTCAGCTTTGCCGTAAGCTTACGGAATTTGCTTTGTTGTCCTCATGTGAGTACTTCCTGGCAGGTCACCTAAGGCAGTACTACTCTCACATGAGCTCGCTTAACTGTACAGTTCCTAAAAACCCCACTCTAGTAGATCACAAAACGTGTTGTGTCATGGTAAGGCGAATGTTAACTTATGAACCAATGGTCTCTCATGGTGACAACCAATGTGGGATTTACCTAGGGTGTCACACATGATACATACACTAATACATGAAAGTCCACATATACGACTGAAAGGATAAGAAAGGATTAATAACACTGAAAATACTTTTCAAACGTGCAAGACTTTCTTGATCTAAATCAAAGTATTACAATGTGTTATGGATCACACAAGTTGTATGAAAATGTATGTTATACCCTTTGGAAAAGAAAACTTAATAAGCATCTTAAGTTTACAAGCAAACTATAAGGGTTAGGCGGTCAATATAAACGGATGAATATGTGTGAGTTTGAGAGAGTTAATGCTATAAAATATTACAATATGAACAACATTAACTCATTACAACATTATCTATTTATAGTGGTATAAGGTTGACTTAGTTGTGGAGTAGGTAGCCACGTGTCAAGGATCTGGTGGAGTCGTACATCTACATTGGTGCACTTCTATTCTTGGAAACTGCTACATTACTTTCGGCTAACAATGTTGACAACTGTTTGCCTCTTTTTCACAACTTCGTACTTTAGACAGCTTTAATACAAAGCTACTATTTGGCCCCCTCAAATAGTTCCCGCCTAGACACTAAGAGATGCGCAAAGGGTACAGAGGGTTATCAGGGTATTTTTATACTACAACTAACATTTTCTGTATGAAAATCAGTTTCAGCCACTTATTTTTAAAACAGTAGATACCCTAACTTCTCGACCTCTTAATAATAAATGGAGTCCAAATCCAGAAACTAGATTCAAATTACTTGGTCATAGGCACTTGAATCATTTAAAAAGCTATTATAAAACTCGTTTTATACATGTTTTAATCTAAGTCATTTTTCAAACTGCTCAAAACCCCTTATTTAATTAATGTGTTCTACTCATCTAATCCACTCTATGGTTTATAAATCTTGATAATATGGATCAATAACTTATTTTGGACCCTTTAGGGTTGTTTAATCATAAAAGTTAGTTATGAAGATTTGTAAAAATATTTATACCACCATAACATATAATTAGGGTCTGTAGAAAACTCTAATTTCATAATACATAAAATAAAAAATTTCATGGTGACACATGGATTTTATGGCTGAAAAACTTACATTAAAAGGATGGTTATGATGATGAGAAGATCACCACAACACCAAAAACACAATGATGGAGAAGAAAAGCATAAGAAAAACCTTAAAACTCCAAGGTTCTTCAAGAAGGAATTAGCGAGAAAAGCTTAAGAAACAAGAATTGAAGATTTGGAGAATGAAAGTGAAAAACACGGTTCATTGATTTTCTAGGGGAAATCATATAGTTTTTGACATGTTTCTATGTATAAAGGAAACATGTTTAAAAAGGTTTTACATTATTTCTTAATATAATATATTTTATACAAAATCAAATATTTATTTTGTTTTCTGCCAATTTTTGTTTTTTTATATATAAGGAAAGAATTTTTTTAACTATTACTTTATGTTATATCTTTATATTCTTAAAATCATAACCTAAGGTTTAATTATTTATTTATTTTAATTAAATTTAAATTCATATTTATATGAAATGAAATGAAATGAAAATTTTCACAAAATGAAATGTCAGATTTCATATTTTCAAAAATCCAGATTTGACATATATCTAAGTGTTATTGTAAGAGAATACACAACTATTTCTTACACATAACGTAAGATAATTGAAATAAATAGAGAACATAATTTTATGAAGAGTAAATTGCAAGTTTGCTCCCTGTGGTTTGCCAAAATTGCAGGTTTGCTCCCCAACTTCGAGAAAGTGCAGGCGGCCTCCCCGAGGACGAAGGAAAGTAGCAAGCAACCTCCCTGGAACTAACATGTGTTAGTTTTTTCTAGTTAACTATGTTTTCCTCAAGGGTATTTACGTCTTTTGCTTACTTTCTTGCAACGACACTCTCCGTGGTTTACAAATATAGTGCCTCCTCTTAACACTTTTGCAAAAACCACGCTCGGATCAAATGGATTTAGTGGCCGTGAATACTATGGTTGCAGGGTATGTACAACATGGATATGTGAATGAGGCGTTAGTTTTGGTTGAGAAGTCGCGGTTTTTGGGATTTATGCCGAATTTGGTGACATGGAATATATTAATAGCAGGTTTTTCACAAGCTAACGATGATGCAATGGTTACTAAACTTTTTAAACTAATGAAAGAAGATGGGATTGATCCTGATGTTGTTTCTTGGACTTCGGTCATATCTGGATTAGTACAAAACTTTCGTATTCACGAAGCTTTTGATTATTTCAAGAAAATGTTGGGTAGTCGGTTGCATCCAACTTCAGCTACAATTAGTCCTCTTTTAGCTGGTTGCACGATTCTTGCAGATTTAGGTCTTGGGAAAGAGATTCATGCGTATTCAGTGGTAAATGGAATTGAAAAAGATTTATTTGTTAGAAGTGCTCTTATAGACATGTATGCTAAATGTGGCTTCATACATGAAGCTAAAACACTCTTTGATAACATGCCTGAAAGAAACACAATCACGTGGAACTCTATGATTTTTGGATTAGCAAATCATGGGCATTGCAGTGAAGCAATTGATCTTTTTAATCAAATGGTTGATGAAAAAATCGAACTTGATCATTTAAGTTTCACAGCAGTGTTAACCGCTTGTAGTCAGTCTGGGATGATTATATGGTTCCCAATTGATTGGTTCCCACAAAAACAGTTCATCACTATAGATTTAGGGTTTATGTGTTTTTAAAAAAAGGGGGGTTTTGATGGGAGTGTGTTTTTTGCAAAGGTGTTAATTGGATAAACCACAGGGAGCGTCTTTGCAACTGCAACATTGTATGTTTAAAGGAAATTAAGCAAAAGTCGGAAATACCCTTGAGGAAAACAGACTTAACTAGAAAAAATTAACAAATGTTAGTTCCAGGGAGGTTGCTTGCTAGTTTCCTTCGTCCTCGGGGAGGCCGCCTGCACTTTCTTGAAGTTAAGGAGCAAACCTGCAATTATGGCAAACCACAGGGAGCAAACTTGCAATTTACTCTTTTATGAAACATTGAAATATTACAAGTACACTATGAGGTGTATACGTCGTATACATGACGGTTCATATGCAAGTATATATATTTATTTAATATACATCTGATGCATATTTCGTATAGAATCCGAAAGCTTTTATATCTCTTTTTTTCAATGATAACTTGAATCACCTAAAACAAATATGATATGAAGAAATTATAGCCAAAATACAACCACACATCCCGAAAATACCACACAAACTGAATTCAACATTGTTCTTAATTGCTTTCATGTACATGACCTATACAAGAAACATTGTATACAATGTTTACTCCTCAACATAGGAAAGATCTTCAATGTCTTTACTTTTAGGCTGTTTTGCATCATTTTATGATCTTTTTCGCGAGAATTGCTTCAAAGCTTCAAATAAACACTAAGGTGTAAATTTATAGGGAAATAATACCAAATATCTTGGAAATGCAATAAAATGAGCATTGGTAGCAAGATTTAATAATAAAAATATGCATAAATTTAATGCTACGGTAACATGTCATTTTAATTCAATCGGGTCGTTCGTTGATTTTGAGTGTCCAGATAAATTCATAAGTTTTAACATTATTCGAGAAAAAAACAAAAACAGCAAATTACCCGTTACAAAAAAAAAAGTTATACATGAGGAAACTTATAACTATCTGATGTAACTTATTTTGTAAATAATGCAATTAAGATATTAGCCCATCGAAAACGCAAAGTGCTACATCGTGTGTGACGTTTTGAAGGTCTGCGTTGAAATAACCAGCTCAAATGGTGGGCGCAAACGCGAACTCACGACGCGAGAGCCTGTACCGTGCCTCGAGTGGTGGGTTTTCTCGCGTCGGCGGACAAATTTGTAAAAAAAGTTACATTTATACCTGGAGCCACTTTTTGGTGTTATAATGAGATTTAGTGTTATAGGAAAAAGTGATAATGTGACATCAGTTTTTGCTTACGATACGAACCAACGGCTCAACCGTACCTAAAACTCTTGCCACTGCAAAAATAACATGATTAAATAAAATAATGATTGAAGTAAATTTTGTCGACATTACTTTGCGAGTGCGCTATTATTATCCCAAATGAAGTATCTTGTTTGTTTTGTAGGGTAGAAAAATAAGCGATCACACTATTAAAGGGTTGGGCGCCACAAGTTTCCTTTGGGGTCATTAAAGGAACAACAAATGAAATATTTGTGCATGCTGCTCTATCTTGCTGTCTGCTATCACATGATTTTCAGTTTTTCACCACAGTTTTACTTTGGTTACAAAGAAAGTATTAGTCTATGATTATGATGTTTTTAAAGAATGCTAACGAATGAATGATTAGTAAATGGTCATTTCATCAGTCATCAGAAAGCAAATTATAAGTAAATGGTCATTTCATCAGTCGTTAGAAAGCAAATCATTAGTACTGGGAAAAAAACGAAAATATTAATAAATTCAGGAGTATATATCATACCCTTTTGAGTCTAGCCTTCCATAGGGCCAAAGCATACAGACTGCCGAAGCATCTTTTTTACGACTTCATTGCCATTGGACGATTGCAAGAAGTTCTCATTAAAGTTGAATAGTGAAGGAAAAGAGAAATTGCAAACCTTTGTTTAAATGGACTGAAAATGTTTATAACTGTTTCTAATGGGTTTGTAGTAATTATATGAGTGTAGGAAAACAATGTGATGAATATATGATGAAGAATAAGAGATAGTGGTGTGTGTATATATATTAGTCGATCTTTTTGCTAGGACATAAGAAATAAATTGATACGTTTCTAGCCTCGTCGACATGGGGTATGGAAAAATCTCGACAAATATATATCCATATATACCCACCCTTTGGTTTAGTTGTAATTTTAATGTGATTTTTATATCGATATTGCGGCAAAACTTACAAAGCCTAGTCACCTAAGTATTATTATTACTCGAATTTAACGATGCAATTAACCAATTCTAGGTTTTGATAGTATTGGTTATGACTAGATTAATAATGCTAAGGAAAAGGGTATATATTATAAATGTGTCGAGATATTTTCATATGCCCTTGTCGACAAGGAGATAAATATGTCAATTTTCTTCCTAAGTTCTAGCCAAAGATGATTATAAACATACACCACCCTCTCTCTTTTTTTTCATCGAATAGACATGTAAACGTTTCAAATGGAGCTGCGTTTTTGGTTGTATAAAATCGAATGAGAGTGGTCACTCCATCACACCAAAAAACATCATGTCACGTCATATTTTCATTTTCACATTAAAAAAAAACACATCTTATGATCGCACCATTTTCACATCATCACATCAAATTTTCTACTTATTTTCATAACCTACCATCAACAATTATTTTATTCAAATCTTAATTTACTTTATTCATTCAAATAAGAAAACAATACATCATAAATTAAATCCTAACATACCAAATTAAAAAAAAATACAAATGACATAAAATAAAAAACTAATCCTTCATTTTTTCATCTTCATCTTCATTTTGTAGCCGTCGTGCCCAAAGGTGTTCCATAAGGTGTCGTTGAAGTGAAAGATGCGCATTTTTATCCCGTAACTCTGATGTTTTTGTGCGGTTGGTGTCATGTCTATCTATCCACCGACGTTGCATTCTTGTCGATGGATTAACAAACAAATCATTAGAATCATCAATACGATATTCGGCTTCATTTTCTTGACCAATCGCCATCTTTTGATCTTCTAAAATATCATGTTATGCAATATGATGCAACTATACATGACTCTACTGATGGTGGTTACTCTGTATGATCGAGCTGGTTGGCGTAATATTCCCCACCGACCTTGAAGAATACCAAAAGCACGTTCGACATCCTTTCGTGCTCATTCTTGTCTCCGTTTAAAATTAATGTTTCTGGGTTGACTTGCAACCGAGAACGATTTCACAAAACTAACCCACTGTGGGTAAATTCCGTCAGGTAAGTAATACCCGTTCTGAAACATAGCCCCATTTACTCTAAACGGAGCTGCAGGTGCTATGTCATTAAGAAGGTCGTCAAATAACGGAGACACATCTAAAACATTTATATCATTATTTCCACCCGCTACACCAAAAAACGCATGCCAAATCTACAAATCATGAGAAGCAACTGCTTCAAGCATAATTTTTGAGTATTTTTTTTTATCACCTCTCCCGTATTGTCCCTGCCATGCTACTAGACAATTTCTCCATACCCAGTGCATACAATCGTTGCTTTCAAACATTACCGGGAAACCATGAACATTGTTATGCCTCGCATAAAGTTTATGAACGTCTTCAATAGTTGGTTTTCTCAAATAGTGATTCATGTACAAATCCATAATACACATATTAAAGAAAAACAAACTTTCAGCAATAGTACGTTCGACCAATTGCAAGTATTCCTCAAACTGGTCGGGCACGCTGCCGTATGCCAGTTGGCGTATGGCGGCTGCGCATTTCAGAATAACACTTGCACTCATTCGACCGGTATAATCGGCCGAACTCTAATGAAATCAAAGTGTTTTGGAAGAGGATCCTCTGTATAATTTTCATTATAATGGACAATTTTTAAAAATAATGTTCGACTCATACGATATCTTTTACGAAAAATGTGTAACGGATACTTATAACGTTCGTCAAAGTAATCCGCCCTCAAACGAATTTCGGCAGTCTCACGATCATGTTCAATAACATTTCGGGTGAGCCGGGCTTTGTTTTCTTGTTCTTGCAAGTAAATATAATAATTATACGCGGTAATTAACATATCAACGTCGGTTTCATCATCAATGTCAAACACGGAAGGTCGGTACGCCATTTTTCGTTGTGCGTGTAAAATTTGTGTTTGTGTAAAGTTATAATCAAGTTTGGTTTGTATATATACGGTAATAAATTCGTTGGGGGTGGTTCTTCGAAAATAGTAAAAAACAAAGGGGCGGTTTCATAAGTGTTGGAGGGGGTCAAAATGAATTTTTTTAAACACTTCTTCCACGCAAGTGACTGTGGTCACACCATGGTTCACGCAGCTCAGGATGGTGTGGTCACGCCAGGCAACGCCGGGGCACGACGTAATCATACCTTGCCATCTGAGGCAAATGTTTAATTATAGTGTAAACCTAGCATGTTTACCAAGACATGTCGGTTTCTATTCCATGTATACTATTTTTGGGTAATAGAATTCAAGTCCGTCTCACTAATTTCGGAGGTCTTTGTACCGTTTTACGTTATGAGCCTTTGAACTATACAAAAATGTTTTTTAACTTAAAATGATTAAACGTTTTTGCCACTAGTTCATTACTCATTTACGTCATTGGATTATATAATTAAATCAGTAATTTATGTAGTATTTTTTATTCTGATTTGGATAACCTTTGTGTTTTTTCAGATATAATGAATTGACCTTATGTGAAGCTTATGAAAAAATCTTTAAAATTCAAAAGAATAATCAAGTGCAGTTTTTTTATTATAATATGCTTATACTTTGGGTCGATTTAATACTCTTAACTTATTAAGTTTATATTTTTTATTTTGTACTTTTAATATTAGAGATCTATAATTCAAACAATATGATATAAATAAATATTAAAAAAAAAGGAAGGAAGCACAGGGTATGGTGGAGAGACAACTCTTCTCTCATGTCAACGTCGCATTACACAAAAACACCCTTCTCATGACATACACTTTTCTCTCTATTTTGGTTTCACCGCTATTTTTATTTTTTTATTTTTACACAAATTTAAATTTATATCATTAAATTAAAATACCAATACATAAATAAAAATAAACTATGAAAACAAAAATACAATTATAAACTAAAAACGTTTTAAAAAATTACAAAAATTAAAAAATTTAAACCAAAAATAATAAACATCAAATCATAAAGGTAAAAATTGTAAATATAATATTTAAAAAAAAGTATACATATTGGATCAGATATGGCCTTCTTCTTTAAGAAACACCTCACACGCGTAAACCTATAAACCCCTTAAAAAAAGAGAATAAGAGATATCCCTATCTCTCTTCGTCGTCTGGTCGACAAATTCACGTTCAACAAAGGGGCGATGTGGCTATGAACGCCGATGAAGCTTGACGACGCCTCCACCTCAACACGACGAAGGCCTCTGCGCCGCTATACCTTGGGCTCTTATTATTCAAATATCTTATAAAATATGTCTTGTTTATATATTGTTTATTTGTTTGGACCAACATAATACTTGTGGTTGTGTTTTTATTTGTATTTTTTAATGGAAAACTTTTATTAAACTAGTAAGATGCTAGAACAAGATTACAATAAAATCAAATGAGGATTTTTAAGCCATGTGTCAAAAGAAAACACTCTATTACACCATAGAAACGAAAGAGACACGATATCATCGAAAATCACCAATCTATTAAGTGAAGAAGAGCTAAAAATATTACGATTCCGCAACCCCCAAATGGACTACCAAGCAACATAAAAACACCTTCCAAGATACATTTGAGACCAACAGATAACCGAATAGGAGTAAACCAAGATGCCCATTCCGAAGATGAAATCCACAGACGCCAATCAAGCTCCCACCACCTGACACGCCGAAGAACAACCTGAGCCAAGGAGCACCGAAACAATACATGATGAACGTCTTCCTCGCTTGAAAGACATACCGGACAAGAGGAAGTCTCCAAAATAATATCTCTTCAAATAAAGTTAGCCCGGATAGGTAAACAATCATGTCTAGCTCTCCACGCAAAGATGTTGATCTTAATGGGCACATATCGCACCCAACTCGTAGACTCCGAATGCGAAGGAAGAAATAAATCATAAATGCCATTCCTTACGTCTTTAACTTTAAAGTTGCCATCACTTGACATCGTACACACCCAACGATATCGTAAAGAAGAAAGAAAGACTGAATCCATCACCAAAGATAATTCAGCGAATTATTGCTCATATACTCCTCCTTGAACGGGTCGACGGAACGACATACCCATAGGAGCACCCATAAAATCAGCCACTAAAATATGTTGGTTCGATTCAAGCGCGAAAACACGCGGGTAAGCATCTCGAAACATTTTTATCTCCCTTCCAAATATCTAACAAAAACTGGGTTGTAAGACCGTCTCCTATACATTTAGAACAGAAAGAAAGAAAATCAAAACCTTTATCCATAAGCACTTTAACCTCTTTTAGAATTGGACTCCAAACCGACGTCTTATTAGACGAGTACATATCAATCGATAACCCATACAACGCTTGAATCACACGAAACTAAAGAGAACCATCTTGAGACACGAACCTCCACACCCATTTAAAGATAAGCGCACGATTAAGAGCATGAAAACTCGAAACCACTAAACCCCCTTTTTTCTCCATTACCTGATCATATGACAACCTTTTTTGAAATGAAAAATTAAGTTTAGGTCGAGACGTTGAAGGATTTTTAAACTGGGCCTCGAAATGGTTAACAAAAGCCTGCTTAACTAAGTTCGGATCAGTAATCCAATTACCATCAACAAATACTCCACGAATAGCTAACTCGGAACGCTTCTTATTAATAATCCCATGAAACTATTTCGAATTCTCATCCCCTTCAATTGCCCATCAGACTTTAGATTTCTGAATAGAATCTTTAGCCTCCATTGCCTTTATATCATTGAGCTGCCGAATCAAATCATGTCTTCAAAATGATAACGTATCACAACCCTCGTTCTAGACTAACTCCTTATCAATATCCCGTATTTCAACAATAAGGCTCTGCTTGGAGTGCGACACCTCCTTAGTTTTTTCTTTAATCCATATCCGAATAATACACTTTAGCTCTTGAAGCTTCTTTTAAAAATGTATCATACCATTCATGTCCGAGTAAGAGAATGCACGCCACGTCTGTTCCACCATCTCATCAAAACCAGCATAACTAAACCAAGAATGATAGAACCGGAATGGACAAGGGCCAAAATCCAATTTAAGTTCACGAAGAAGTATCGAACGATGATCCGATAAATGACGATCAAGACATATCGACGTGATAGATGGAAATAACGAAATAACACCTTCCGAAACTAGAAACCTATCAAGCTTACTCATTTTATCTGACGAATGGTGAGACCAAGAAAACGCATACCCTTCCATTTTGACATCAACCAGCACCCCATTTTGATAAATGGAATGTCACGCGTACTTATGGCGTGTCATCAAAGCATGCAAGGTAATATGTAGTAAAACATACATGACCATAGGGAAAACCGGAATCAAACATCGGTTCCCAAACATAAGCCCGAAACATAACAAAGTAAATGAACTGAATGAAAGACTAAACAAGCATAAATATATGAAGGAAACAGGAGAAGAAGTCTATGGCAGCTTCCATCCTATGCATGTCCTCCAAATGCTCGAGTCTTGGGTACCTGCCGTTTTGGGACATGGAAAGGAAAGTAACGGCTGAGCAAAACGCTCAGTGCACGGATATACAATATAGCATGAGATAGGATAAGCATGTAACATATAACAGCGGAAGACTAAGTACTGAGTACACTGGTTAAGTATCATGAAAACTGGTTTTATAGTTTGAAAAGCCTTATGTTTAACCTGTGAAAACTGTTTTAACATATATATACCATAGCCCATATAGGTCATGAAAAGGTCACGTGCATGAATACTTGGAGGGGTGACCTCATCATGCTGATTAGAGGGGATGCCTCTAATCAATATACTGATTTGGGTAGGAGGGATCAGCTCCTTGTGAAGGGTGCAAGGCACACACCACATTCACCATGATAAACTGAATAAAACATGTAACTAGGATGCACCCATACGCCCCAACTGATATAATAATATGGCCAAACTGAAAAGGGACGCCACGAGCAATCACTCCGCCGTGGGGAAGTCATAACATCGGTGCCTCCAATGCTATGGTTATGGTACCTCCATAACTAGGTGAAACTGGTCATGCTTGTATATGGCTATAGTTTATGCTAAATTAACATAAGCAGTTCAAAACAATAAAACAAATGCTGGGGAAAACAGTTGGCTGCATACGGGGAAATCCTAATAAGGAAGGAATGTCCATACTGAAAGGACGGGAATCCGTACCTCAAGTCCAGTGAATGAACGGAAGAAAGACTCCTACTTCTGGATCACTAATGCTACATGAATACACACGTGTATAAGTATCGATTCACTGATTACGTACTGGGTTCTGTGTCTTGTTATAGCTGATTTGGTATGTTTTAGGTCATGGTTCACTGTTTAAAGCCTTAAACTGTGTTTATCTTGTATTCTGATTACTCTGATTAAGTATTACTGGTGATTCCTGTATTATTATACTTACTGTGTAATAATAAGTAACTTTCCAAAAATAGCAGGTTTCCAAAAATAGAAAGTTTCCAAAAATAGAAAGTTTCCAAAAATAGAAAGTTACCAAAAATAGAAAGTTTCCAAAAATAGAAAGTTACCAAAAATAGAAAGTTTCCAAAAATAGAAAGTTTCCAAAAATAGAATTTACTGCCTAAAATAGATTAGTTTCTAAAAATAGAAAGTTTTCAAAAATAGATCAGCTGCCTTAATTAAATAAGTTTCCATATATAGAAAGTTTCCATGATTAGATTAGCTGCCTGAAATAGATTGATTTCCATATATAGAAGGTTTCCATAATTAGATTAGTTGCCTTATTTAATTAAGTTTCTATAAATAGAAGTTTCTATAATTAGAATTAAGCTGATTACATAAGCTAACATATAAGTCTAAGTGTTATAAGCTTATTCTTAAGTCATACGATATAGTGTATAGTTTAATTATTATTTCATGTATTTTAATTAAACTATAGGTTAAGCATTTTAATTAAAGTGTAACATGTATTAATTAAAATGAAATGAAAATACTTAGGTTAAAATGTGTATTATTATTAATTAATATAACCGAAGTCATGTCTAAATTAATTAATTATAGGCATGTTTTAATGATTAATTAATTATAACTTATAACATAAAATACTTAGGTTAATTTAATGTCATGATAAACTAATAATTAAAATAACCTAAGTCATGATTTAATTAATATTTTATGTTATTAATTAATTATATCCTAAGTTCATGATTCATAAAAATTACATGTAACATAGATCATGATTTTAACCAACGAACCATGAATCGGGCATGAATTCGACACCGTACCCCGGGCCAAACCCGGGGCACACGTGTCCCCTTGCTGCCGTGGGTCCCACATGAGCCAACCAAGACCAATTGTGGTCTTGGTGGTGGCGGCAATAGCAAACCAAACCCCCCTCGGGTTTGTTTTGCTAGGCGGCTAGAAACAAACACCCCTTTAAATCATTCCTTGATTTTATTTAATACCAAAACATGTTAGATCAATGATTAATTATCTTGTTTTCATAAGAAAAATAATAACATGTTCATGAAAATAATCAAAGATCAAAAGAATTAAAAGAATTAAAAAGAAGGGTTAGAAAGGTATACCACTATGTAGCTTGGAAAAAGGATGAACAAACACGTATTCTAACACTTGTTTTTAAGATCAAAATCAATCAAACACCCCCTTATGGTGGTGTGAAGGTGGCGGCACCAAGAGAAGGAAAAGGAGAGGAGAAAACTCTTTTTAGGGTTTTTAGTTTATTTCTTGTAAAATGAAAATGAAAACATGTTTTTACTTTTACCCCCCTTAACTTGTAAAGTCCATGGGCTAAGCCCATTTCATGCATGTGTGCTGTGGGTATGGGGGCCCCACATGGGGTACCCGTACCTTTCTCGTGTCCCGATGTTTCGTGTTCGTTCGTGGTTAAACGTGCTCGTGTTTAACGTGTTTCTGTTTCTTTTAACGTGTCGTTTATCGTAAACTTAACGCTCGTAAATATATTATAAGTATTTACGTAATTATTTTAGTTAGTATTTTAAATGGTGTTCATGATTTAATTATGTTCACGTGATATATTATTAACTGTTTATCATGGGTTCGTACGTAATCGATACTTGTCATGACATACACGTACGCACTTGCTTGATTATTAGCACATGAATGTGATCAATACTACATGAGGTAAGTTTTAATCTAGAACGTACGATCTTAAGGGCACTATTCATGGTAAAAGCATGCGGGTTTTACAATTCTTCCCCCCTAAAAAGAATAATTCGTCCCCGAATTATAGATAAAGTAACTGAAAGCGAAACATACCCGAATCAAACTGGAAAGGTATGCAAAATAACGGAATTGAAGGTGACATGGTAGAAGGGAACGTGGAACATGACATGTCTTGAAAAGACATGGAACGTGACGTGACTGAAAGGACATATCTAATCGATAAGAGAAAAATGGATAAGAAGTCCGGATGAACTTGTCCGTTTCCAAGTGGCCTCCCTCTTGGAACGGTTTCTTCAGAAGATCCTGACACTAATGATAAATCTTGGTCCTCCTGACCTTGACTTGGAATACGAAGAAATTCTTGGTTATCAACGGAAGGTAGATCCCCTAAATTCGATCGAGGAAATAAGAGTTAACGTGCAAGGGTACTGAAACGTTACGATGCAAGACCATCTGACTTAACTGGTAATTTGAAACGATGCGCGAGACATAAGAAACGTAGTACGTGAAACATTTTGAACGTGATACGTGAAAAATTTTGAACGTGCTACGTGGTGATATGGCGAGTGTAGTATGAGTAACATATCGTGATCCATGATACGTGTAACATATTTTGATCATGATATGAGGAACGTGGAATGAACATGACATGTGAGACATATCGTGATCATAGAATATAATGGCGGTAACGCCGAACGCTACAAGGTGAGACGTGGAATATGACGTGAAACGTCTATCTGATGATGGAGGGTTATACTAAACTTGGGTCTGGTCTCACAAGTTCTTGCAAACTTCCCAGAATGAGGAAAAGAAATGAACGTAAAATCGTAAGTCAAAATACGATAATGAACGTGAATAGTGTCATGAACGTGAGCGCGAAAGCAAGTCGTGGAATTAGAATGAAGACGTGAAATAATTTAGGAGTACAATTGGGAATCTTTGTCTGACTCGATAGCTGCGGGATTACCAAGTGGTCGGATGAGCCTTGGCTGGAACATGTTCGTTCAATCTGTTGGTTCTGAAATCCGTACGGATGTAAGGATTCTGCAGACTTGATCAAACTGTTGACAATAACCCAGATAGCATCATGCTTCTTCTGAGTTTGCTGAAATCTGGTCACTAAAATCCATGGAGATCTTGTCCCTTTTCGATTCACAATTTCATATGATGAAAACATACCCGTCTATTGGTGTCCTATCTTAGCCTGTTTGTATAACAGGTATGAAGATATGAACGTAACTGTATCCTGCTTCGTAGAGACTTGATACATGGAAGGTTGCGAAACTCTGAGTCTCTGAATCTAGACTTCTCCTAGTGTAGGATTTTATAGAACACCTAATGTAGTGTCGGGTTCTCTTCTTTACTCATAAGCTGAGTCATGGTAAGATTAACCGTAGAATGCCATGTGATTCAGCGTGTCACTGAAATCAAACAGAATTGATATCGGAAAGAATTCCAGGGTAAAATTTCTCTTGTCATAGAATTTGCAACGTAGTGCAGATATGGTCTTCCTGTTCTTCTCTAGGCTTAGAGGAAATCAGGTTATCCTCAATGAAAACGCTGATGAATTTGTTTAGGAGTTCATGGAAACTCAATCTATTAAGTTCATAATGCGGTTGGAGCATTGATGAGACTAATTCAAAATCATAAATCTGGCATGACCGAGTCGTGCACGAATAGCAGCCATGGACATGTCCTGCTTTTTCACTCGTCACTGTTGGCAGCATGATTGTGAGTTCGATCTTGGAAAAGTGATTAACACTATACGGTTGATTGGACATGTTGTCCATACGTGGAGGAGAATAACGGTCATGAATGGTGATTTGTTTAAGTCGACGGTAGTCGACACATAATCTCATGGTACCATCCTTCTCCTAGAAGGTTCTCCTGGAATGTATAGGAAGACTTTGGAATAATCAACTGGCTATGCGTAAAAGGACCTTAGTAGTCGTGAGTTACTGCCAGCTAGAAAATTTAGCAATTATTGCTAACACGGCACGTGCTTGGAAAGCATAGATAATTTGTACAGATTTTCCTGATGGAAAATCAAGCTGAACGTATTCAGGAGCCTGAACATTACTGTACATGATTATGAATCATAGCATGGTGTGGTGTTCATATTACCTAATTAGGATAAAGTTCATCTCGTGTCTGTCCGAGGAAATGCGTTAGCAGCTTGGATCTTATCATTAAGCTGAAGGAAAACTTTCGTATGCGTGGGAATACGAAAGGCGTCCTTCATGGTCATGAATCAATTGATTTATGGTTACAAGAATGAAAGTGACATTGGCAACGTGACAGTTCTCACTGATGCGTCGATAATGGTGTTGAAATTCTTGTGGCCTGATTAATACATGGCACAACAACATAGATATACCCTTGGAGGGTACCCTGAATTTCTTATAAGTGTTCCATGATTAGACGTGAGTCATGTGTCTTGACTCGTGTCTTGAGAAATGTGAGCGTGACATATGCCTTGACTGGTATCTTGACATGTGTCCTCAGAAAGTATACGTGAGACGTGTGTCTTGACTGATGTCTTGACATGTGTCTCGAGATGTGAAACAATTAGAACTACAAATATTAGGTTAACATGCCAGAATTGGCGGATCGGTTGGACTACTGATCATTTGTATGTCTGATCACGTCCGCGGCCAGAGCCTCGGTTGCGATTTCTAGGATATTTTCTGTCATGGTAGTGGTTACTATCGTCTTGTCTGTAGGTTCCATGACGGTCATCCTCATGACCGTGACTCATGTAACTATTTAGCTGAGTGGCTGGCTGGTACTGGTTTGCACTCATATGGCTGAAATGACAGCCGAACGTCGTGTGACATGTAACTGTGAATTTAGGACAATGATTGATGGGAATTGTCTGATGGTGAAGCATCTTCTCGTCCAATTGCTTTGCTCCGACGCCTTTGTCTTCGTCTTTTAGAATCTCCAGGTTGTGAACAGCATCAGCATCAGCATCTCGTAGCGTCTCCCAACATCAGCAGCATCAACCTTCAGTGACATCTCCAAGCTATGAGCGGCATCGACAATCTTGTAGAATATCAGTAAGTGAACATACGCCTGAGATGATTTAGAATCGACTAGCGAATACTCGTGAAGTATTGCAAGTGGAATACACATGGATTAAGGTACATGTAATACACATGAAATACGGTACGTGGAGTACACATGGAATACACATGAAATGATCGGTATAGGCTCGATCATTTGTCCTGATTTAAGGAAAGTAAACCGGTTAAACGGTTAGGAAAACTATCATGATAACCTGGCAGTATTAGCATAGACATCATTCTGGTTGCATAGAGAAACGCTAAAGTGTGGTTACACAAAATTCAACGATGATTTGCCTGACAGCATGATCAATGAAAACCAACCATGACTATCATGAAAGCATGATTAAAGAAATCTAACAATGTCTTGCAGGACAACGTAAATAACAAAAGAGGCGTGAAACATAATCAACATGAAGACGGAATTATCATGAGGAAACATGAAACCATCTATTACGAAGAAGTGTATAACATAATCAGCATGAAACTGAAGTTAACCATGACAGTATGAAGGCATACTTGACATAAAGACATAATAACTTATGATGGGACATGAAAAAAATTTTATGCCAATTTAAATCATGAGAAAAATTTTATGCAAGAAAACAGTGCATGAATGCGTAATGTAGTTTATAAAACCTTTATATGTGCGAGGGAACGCCTATGGGTCGGTTCCAAAACAAAAGACATGGCGAGGGGACGCCTATGGGTCGGTCCCAAAGTTAAAAGTTTCGATAAAAGCACATGCGACTAAATAGGGCCAGTCCTGTACCAACCATTACTTAATCAAAATTCCTGCAACAGATGACATATGATATAAATGCATGAATGCATGGAACATAATAATTAAAAGTCATTGTCAAAACTTAACAGAAAAAAAAAATTTATGTGAAAATTATGAACTACTGGGGTTCAGTTCACATAATCACCGTTCACTAGGAACATCATGCATAGACACTGACACATAACTAAATATAGATGACGGTTGTTCATTCCATATTGGTAAAACGATACTGGTGAAAACATCATGGTTAAAACAACAAGGTGCTGAAAACGTCATGGCTAAAACAAAAAGGTGCTGAAAACATAATGGTTAAAACAACAACGCGCTGAAACCTCAATACGTGGAATAACAATCGTTGGCTTAGGAAGCTCCTGGTGACTACCCACTAGTCACAGGTCGAGTTTTAGAGCCTACAGGTCGAAACCTTGGCTCTGATACCATAATTGTAACACCCCATTTTGATAAATGGAATGTCACGCGTACTTATGGCGTGTCATCAAAGCATGCAAGGTAATATGTAGTAAAACATACATGACCATAGGGAAAACCGGAATCAAACATCGGTTCCTAAACATAAGCCCGAAACATAACAAAGTAAATGAACTGAATGAAAGACTAAACAAGCATAAATATATGAAGGAAACAGGAGAAGAAGTCTATGGCAGCTTCCATCCTATGCATGTCCTCCAAATGCTCGAGTCTTGGGTACCTGCCGTTTTGGGACATGGAAAGGAAAGTAACGGCTGAGCAAAACGCTCAGTGCACGGATATACAATATAGCATGAGATAGGATAAGCATGTAACATATAACAGCGGAAGACTAAGTACTGAGTACACTGGTTAAGTATCATGAAAACTGGTTTTATAGTTTGAAAAGCCTTATGTTTAACCTGTGAAAACTGTTTTAACATATATATACCATAGCCCATATAGGTCATGAAAAGGTCACGTGCATGAATACTTGGAGGGGTGACCTCATCATGCTGATTAGAGGGGATGCCTCTAATCAATATACTGATTTGGGTAGGAGGGATCAGCTCCTTGTGAAGGGTGCAAGGCACACACCACATTCACCATGATAAACTGAATAAAACATGTAACTAGGATGCACCCATACGCCCCAACTGATATAATAATATGGCCAAACTGAAAAGGGACGCCACGAGCAATCACTCTGCCGTGGGGAAGTCATAACATCGGTGCCTCCAATGCTATGGTACCACTTATGGTACCTCCATAACTAGGTGAAACTGGTCATGCTTGTATATGGCTATAGTTTATGCTAAATTAACATAAGCAGTTCAAAACAATAAAACAAATGCTGGGGAAAACAGTTGGCTGCATACGGGGAAATCCTAATAAGGAAGGAATGTCCATACTGAAAGGACGGGAATCCGTACCTCAAGTCCAGTGAATGAACGGAAGAAAGACTCCTACTTCTGGATCACTAATGCTACATGAATACACACGTGTATAAGTATCGATTCACTGATTACGTACTGGGTTCTGTGTCTTGTTATAGCTGATTTGGTATGTTTTAGGTCATGGTTCACTGTTTAAAGCCTTAAACTGTGTTTATCTTGTATTCTGATTACTCTGATTAAGTATTACTGGTGATTCCTGTATTATTATACTTACTGTGTAATAATAAGTAACTTTCCAAAAATAGCAGGTTTCCAAAAATAGAAAGTTTCCAAAAATAGAAAGTTTCCAAAAATAGAAAGTTACCAAAAATAGAAAGTTTCCAAAAATAGAAAGTTTCCAAAAATAGAATTTACTGCCTAAAATAGATTAGTTTCTAAAAATAGAAAGTTTCCAAAAATAGATCAGCTGCCTTAATTAAATAAGTTTCCATATATAGAAAGTTTCCATGATTAGATTAGCTGCCTGAAATAGATTGATTTCCATATATAGAAGGTTTCCATAATTAGATTAGTTGCCTTATTTAATTAAGTTTCTATAAATAGAAGTTTCCATAATTAGAATTAAGCTGATTACATAAGCTAACATATAAGTCTAAGTGTTATAAGCTTATTCTTAAGTCATACGATATAGTGTATAGTTTAATTATTATTTCATGTATTTTAATTAAACTATAGGTTAAGCATTTTAATTAAAGTGTAACATGTATTAATTAAAATGAAATGAAAATACTTAGGTTAAAATGTGTATTATTATTAATAATAATATAACCGAAGTCATGTCTAAATTAATTAATTATAGGCATGTTTTAATAATTAATTAATTATAACTTATAACATAAAATACTTAGGTTAATTTAATGTCATGATAAACTAATAATTAAAATAACCTAAGTCATGATTTAATTAATATTTCATGTTATTAATTAATTATATCCTAAGTTCATGATTCATAAAAATTACATGTAACATAGATCATGATTTTAACCAACGAACCATGAATCGGGCATGAATTCGACACCGTACCCCGGGCCAAACCCGGGGCACACGTGTCCCCTTGCTGCCGTGGGTCCCACATGAGCCAACCAAGACCAATTGTGGTCTTGGTGGTGGCGGCAATAGCAAACCAAACCCCCCTCGGGTTTGTTTTGCTAGGCGGCTAGAAACAAACACCCCTTTAAATCATTCCTTGATTTTATTTAATACCAAAACATGTTAGATCAATGATTAATTATCTTGTTTTCATAAGAAAAATAATAACATGTTCATGAAAATAATCAAAGATCAAAAGAATTAAAAGAATTAAAAAGAAGGGTTAGAAAGGTATACCACTATGTAGCTTGGAAAAAGGATGAACAAACACGTATTCTAACACTTTTTTTTAAGATCAAAATCAATCAAACACCCCCTTATGGTGGTGTGAAGGTGGCGGCACCAAGAGAAGGAAAAGGAGAGGAGAAAACTCTTTTTAGGGTTTTTAGTTTATTTCTTGTAAAATGAAAATGAAAACATGTTTTTACTTTTACCCCCCTTAACTTGTAAAGTCCATGGGCTAAGCCCATTTCATGCATGTGTGCCGTGGGTATGGGGGCCCCACATGGGGTACCCGTACCTTTCTCGTGTCCCGATGTTTCGTGTTCGTTCGTGGTTAAACGTGCTCGTGTTTAACGTGTTTCTGTTTCTTTTAACGTGTCGTTTATCGTAAACTTAACGCTCGTAAATATATTATAAGTATTTACGTAATTATTTTAGTTAGTATTTTAAATGGTGTTCATGATTTAATTATGTTCACGTGATATATTATTAACTGTTTATCATGGGTTCGTACGTAATCGATACTTGTCATGACATACACGTACGCACTTGCTTGATTATTAGCACATGAATGTGATCAATACTACATGAGGTAAGTTTTAATCTAGAACGTACGATCTTAAGGGCACTATTCATGGTAAAAGCATGCGGGTTTTACAATTTGATCAAATAATCTTGCACTAGAAGGATTAAACCAAGAACCTCGCCTTTCGTCTTTATTACGGACCTCATTAAAATCCCCTATAATTATTACCTCCCCGTTATATCTTCTTAACAAAAGAGATAAGTATTCGCATAGAAGTCTTCTATACAATGGTTGTTGTGGCACATAAACGACCACCTTAAGAATATTAACATTATTCGGAATCCACGTACCATAAATTCAAACAAAGCTATCCGAGATCGTAACATGATCTTTCTTGAAGACGGCCGCCTCCCAAATACACTAAATACCACCAGAGTTCCCTAATGAATCACTACTTACGTAATCATAATTAGAATTACCCCACATAAATTTTGTGTCCATGTGTGAAACCCTATCTATCTTTGTCTCCTGAACTGCAAGGAAGTTAATTTTATTTTACATGATAACTCATTTATCCACTCCTTTTTAGTCTTGTTACAAAGACCTTGAATATTAACGGAAAGAATATTCATCTAAAAACCGCTTCTACTCCTTGATTCCCGATGAGGGCCTCGATATCCTTCTCACATCCCTCCATAGAATACCCCATAGCTTGTCCCACACGAATTACCTCCTCTAACAAGCTCAAAAGAGATCCTCCATTTTTGGCATCCCTTTGTCCAATGGAATCTAATGAGACCTCGTCCTGAATGACTTGTGAATTATTCATCACCTTAGCACTAATTTATGGCGAAAATCATCATCCATAATGCCACCATTCTACTTAAGAACCCGAACACAATCTTTTAATGCCTTGGATCCCTCAGGAGTATAGCACGGTGGATGAGACAGTGACGGGCTTTTTGTTGCATGACCTCCTCAACATCATTTTTGGCCATTAAATCATACACCCCAAACTAATCGTCCGAATGTTGTTCACTAGTATCTTTACTACACTCCTTTGGCGTCGTAGAGTTATCGCCAAATATTGTTTCGACAACACCTTCAACATCACTATCATTTAGACCATCGTCCTCTACTCCATTTAAATGTGACTGTTCTACCTTATAAGTTTCGACATGGATAGATTCATCTTCCGATACATCATCCCTCTCCTTACAAGGTAGAAAACTAAGATTCCATGTAAACAGCTCTTTTGCACGAACAAAAAAAACTTACCTTTTACGATAATTTTAAACGTCTCAAGTATGAAAGTAGGCGATTTAGTAAAAATACACAAACGCTTACGACCAAAGGAGGAATCAAGACTGTCCTCAATATTCCCCGTCTCCCCCATTTCTTCCCAATTCTTGATAAAGTGTCGCGTGACCAAGCATAGAGCGGGACACCCTCAATATCTACCCATACAATTCTCTCGTTACTAAGAAACTCCTGTGTAACATTTTCAAGGACATGAAACCAAGATCTAACCCCAGAATGAGTCATCATATTCATCCTAGAACCAACATTGTCGAACTCAAATATCACCCAAAAGCCCCCAAGATATGATAATTTAAAGTCATCAAAACCTTCAACAGACAAGAGAGTCGGTAGATAAGGAATAGAATTGAAATCTTTGAATTTACCCATAACACATTTAGAGAAAACTCGTTCAATAATGCATGCATCTTCTAAAATCAAAGCAGGTGAAGATTAAATCAAAGAGGCCGAATTAGCTGACCCGGAATCACCATTAACCACAGTCACAAAGGAAAAAGTTTTTGTCTGATGAAAACCCGATGGAAAATTCAAAGGCCTAGAAACCCTAGTCGAACCATTGAGGGGAGGAAAGTTAGGGTTTTGAGCAACAAGTTTTTGCGACCTATAGAGACGAACCTGATTCGCATACAAATGATGATGACCAATCCATATAGTGCACAAATTCTTCACAAGACCACCAATATTAAACACCTTAATGAATCGGACAAAAGCAATCTCTTACATGCCTTCGATTTTTTGAAAGGAATAAACACATCCACAACCGTCCCATAAACACTACATTTCTTCCATAAACCACGTGAATTAACAAATCATGAAAGTTTGTAACATAAATCGAATGGAAAATCTTCTGGGTAAGATCTTCGTTAGAAACTACAGAACGCCTATTACTATTAATCATAAGAGCACAGGGAGTGTGCCATGGCACAAAAAGTGCTGCCACGTCAGCATTTTTCTCACGACACCAGCTTTTCTCACGGCACCAGTTTTCACTGGTAACCCTAAGTTGTGGGAAAAGTGGTGCCATAGGAGTAAAAAGTTGTATAAGGGGTCCACATATACCCACTTTAATAATTAAAAAAAATAAAAAAAATTAACAAAATACCATGGCGAGAGCTGGTGGCCATAGCGCCAAGCCGAAGACGCAGAGAGACGAAGCCCTCCACGGTCGTCTTTTCCTACGTGGTGGCCATGGCGCCAAGCCATGGCACCGGACTCCCCCTACTCTAATAACAAATCAAAACAAAACCCTAGAAAAATTGCACCGACTAAACCCTAAAATTATGTCGTTGTGCTTGTGTGGAAATAAAGCATCCATCGTGATCTTTCTTTGAAAGAAATGACACGAATGTCTATGATTGGCGTTCTCATAACAATATAGACCACTGTATTTTTCTTCTGTTGGTAGTTATAAGTTATAACCAGTGGCGGAATCAAGAAGTTGACGGAGTGAGGGCAAATTTTTTTTTGAACAAAAGTCGTTATACACACAAAAATAAAAGATAAAAATATATGGTTTTTACATTTTTTTTAGCATTGAGAGGTAATTTGAAGGTTTTTACAATGTTTTTTTTTCGAGTGGGGGCAATTCAATTTCACAATGGGTGGACTTTAATAAAATGATCCTCAGAAATTTTGTTTTACACTAAAATTTAATTTTTTTTGTCGAGCCATGGAGAGCGACGCCCCCCCCCCCCCCCCCCCCCCCCCCCCCCCCCACACACACACACACACACACACACACACACACCATTTGTAAATGGTTCCGCCCCTGGTTATACCTATAATATATTTAAATAAAAAGAATTACTAAAAACACATAATATTTACAAAAAGATTTTCACATAATAATATAGCAAAACATTTGGACTAATTATTGTCTTTCTTTTCCACTAACTATTTGTTTCATGATAAGTCATATTGTTATACTTTATCTTGTGAAATTTTTTTTATAAATATTATGTGATAGTAACATTATTTGTAATAAGAACTTTTTAGTAATTATAGTAACAACTCCTCTAATTAAAACAAACTTTGTCTTTACATGCAAATGCCAATTGGCGCCATACATGTAGAAATTGTGTTTTATTTTTCTTTGCCTTCCCAGCGAACTTTACAAAACTTTGGTACCTTTTTTATATGCATTTATGCAACGAAAAATTACTAAACAAGCTATTTAAATAAAATTTCCTTGACTCTTAATTTCTTTTTATTGTAATTAATTTTGTTAACTTAGCGTTTGTATGGAGTTATTAGGAAATTTCTTGTATTAATTACACGAAAATATAAAGGAGGTATAAAGGAGTCTCGCATTGTGAGGAAACATGGCAGAGCCGCTGAAGTTCATGAACCATCCTGATCGAGACATTATTTGACAAAAACGCTTTTGAGAATTTCATAACCAAATAAATTATGGGGAGTAGATATTTAGCATTCTACCAATCATTTTGTTTTTAGACAAAGAAGATGTTGTTTACCACATAAAGTATCAAAAGTGTTTTTTCTGCCAAAAATAAAAAGGGAGAGAAGATATTTAGCAACCATAGATTGCTAAAGTGTCCTCGCTTTATCATTTCAAGGGCTCCACTTCCATTCTAGCCATATGTTATAAAGTGCATCAATCATTGTTGTGAGATATACAGTCATACATATAGGATATTCCTATTCATAAAAATAGCACTACAACAAATTCATGGAGATTTATTTTAGAGAAAATCGTAAAAAGAGAAAAAAAAAATTGAACCCCATCCGATACAATCTCAAAAGATATATTTTTATCAAAAAGCCCGGTAAATGAGAAATTTAGGAAAGACGGTGACTTGTATCATTTATTTTATTATTTAGTGTCAATTGTTTTACTCGCTCCGTTCCAAATTAATAATCCTCGACAAAAAACACATTGTTTTAAAAAATATCACTATAACTGCATTATCTCTCTTACATTTTCGTAAAATGACACTTTTACCCTTATGTAATTAATTAAAACTTTATACATACTTTGTAATTTCTAATACCAATATGTACAATATCGTAAACTTGTTAGTTTAATTACATCTATATTTGAAAGGGGATAATAATTTTAGGACAACCGAAAATGGTATAACGGACTATTAATTTGGGACGGAGTGAGTATTAAATTATTAGACAAATGAAGTTTTTATAGTTATATATATATTTTTTTAACGGCAACTTTATTGATAAAAAATACTAGCAAGGAGTTAGAAAATTACAAAGAAATTAAATACGGATGTTGTAGCCACCTATCCCAATTAAACACCTTATTACACCTAGCGTGAATCCACAAATACAATGTCATCAAAAATAGTATCCTTCCTAAAAGGCTGAGCTGCGAAAAGCAGGCTGTTCCGATAGCTCCAAACATACCACCAAGAAACATAGAAAACGCCTTCCAACATGCACTTGAGAGAAGACACTAAATGAATATCCTTAAACCAAATCAACCACTCCTCATAGGAACTTAACGGGGACCAAGTCAGGTTCCACCAACGACAAATCAACCTATGAATATCAGCAGCCAACGAGCATGAAAAGAACAAATGAGAAACCTCTTCATCGACCCCTTTGCAGATCGTACATGACTGATCCAACACGCTAATATTCTTGCGACTAAGGTTCATACGAGTAGGCAAACGGTACAATAAAACTTTCCACGCAAACACATTGATCTTGATCGGGATTAATTTGACCCAACGAGTAGCCACCAGTTCTTTAGGAAGAAAATACTCATCCAGCAGACCACGAATGTACTTGGCATGAAAGGACCCATCCCCACTCAGATTGCAAACCCAACGATCAGCAGAATTTGATAAAGTGGACGTACCTACAAGATCCTGAAGACTATGTAATTGATGAGCTTCAATACCACCTCTAGCTGGACGAAGAAAAGAATCCAAAAGATGACCACGTAGCTTATCAGCTACCGTAATATCACCATGATCTTCAAACAAAAATACACGTGGGAAAAAAACACTGAGAGGCGCATCACCTAGCCAAGAATCCTTTCAGAATCTCGTATGAATACCATTCCTCACCCTAATACGGCAGAACGAAAGCAAATGCACCCCCTGAGATTTGAGCACTTGAACTTCACGCAATATAGTACCCCAAACGGACACAAAACGAGGAGAACACTCAGCAAGGTCAGGCCCATGTATAGCATGTATCACATGAGACCAAAGAGATTTATCGAAAGATATGAACCTCCAAACCCATTTAAATAATAAAGCCCTATGAAGCGCAAAAAAACTAGACACCCTGAGACCCCTACAATCTTTGGCAGCAAGAATTTTAGACCATTTGATCCAAGCAATATTTTTATCACTACTATGTTTACCATAGAAAAAATCCCTCCGAATAGACTCCATCGTGTTGAGCACAGCTTTGGGCGCCTTATAAAGAGATAACATGTATATAGGAGTAGCTCCTAAAACCGATTTGAGAAGTGTTAATCTTCCAACTATAGATAGAGTATTGCACTTCCATTTAGATAACCGAGCTTTAAGTTTACCAACAACCTCATCCCAAGCTTTAACCAACAACGTGTTACCACCTACCATGACACCTAGGTATTTAAACGGAGCCTTCATGACCGCGCATCCAAGAGAAACAGAAGCATCTTGGACCTTTTCACAAGGCACTCCAAACCCTAAGAGATGACTCTTTTTGATATTAATCTTCAAACCTGATGCTAGGGAAAAACAATGTAAGACGTGAAGGATGAACTTGATGTTATTATCCGACCATTCACCAATGAAAACTGCATCGTCTGCATAAAATAAATGAGAAATCATAGTAGAAGAGTCAATCTTAATACCCTTAAACAAACCTGCATCAACCACTCTAGAAAACGATAGATGAAGGGATTCCATAATGAGGATAAAAAGGTAAGTAGCATGAGGATCGCCTTGCTTGAAACCACAATGAAAATCAAACTCCGCGGTCGGACTACCGTTAATGACTATGGAGGCCTTACCAGAAGATAAGTTGCCTAACACCCATGATCTCCATTTAGATCCAAATCCAAACGCAGCCAAAACATCATCCAAAAAGTCCCATCGCACAGAATCGTACGCCTTAGCAAAATCAACCTTGAACACCATAGCCTGCTTCTTTTTATATTTAAACCAAGAAAGAACTTCGTTAACAATAAAAGGACCATTCAAAATCTGCCGATTAGGTAGAAAGTCTGTTTGATTTTCATATATTAAATATAGTATAGGGTAAAAGCTATTAAATATAGTATAGGGTAAAAGCTATTAAATACTCACAAAATTTACGTTTTGTTCACGATTAACCCACGTACTTCAGTAAATACCGGATTACCCCTTGAAACCTGTTAAGTTATTCCATATTACCCCCTTTTACCGGATACATGCCATGTAGGTGCCACGTCACCTACCCTTTTTGTTTTTTTTTGGTCACATTTAACCCATCCCTCTTCCCCAACCTTTCTACCTCAGCCTCTAACTGATCTTCCTTTCTCAGATTTACATTACTCCTTCGAGGGCTAACTTTGTTAGTGTCAAATTCAGTTGCGAAACCATTAAAAGCATCAGCTGAATTTGCATTTGGCCCCTCCTGGAAGAAGTTCAATTCGAAGTCCTTTGAAGCGCCTGACTTTCCCTGGACAGATTTTTGCGAGGGGTGAGACTGAGGAGTTACTTCTTTCGGGGAACTAGTTCTGTGTAATGAAAACCTCTCCGAACGACTCCTTTCAGACCCAGTTGGCTCTTCATCAGATTTAACATTGCTAAGCTCTTCACCAACAGGCAAATCCTTAGCATGCTGACTTATCCAGAAAGCACCCATGGACCCACCAGCTCCCACTGGTTGAGGTGAATTACGGGTTGATACCGCAGCTGTTGGAGGAGGTGGTAGACTTCTGCGAGGCATTAGACTAGATTTATTTGCAGACTTTGAAACACCTGTTAAAACCACCATTGAAACACATGATAAAAGAGATGAGGTGGATAGGTTTTACCTGCTAAATAGGTACCCGGTTACCAAAAGGGTGATTTTGACACAAAAATTGTAAGAACAAGGGGTAATCCAGTATTTTATTGAAGTTAGTGGGTTATATGGGACAAAACATAAAGTACGTGGGTATTTAATAGCTTTTACCATATAGTATAAGTGTTAAATTTGTTTGAAGTTTCTTAGCAATGTTTTAAAACCCGATTTTTTTAATTGACTCAGTTGAGTCACCGGTTCATTGAGTCACCGGTTTAACCGGTTGAACCATCATATCAAACCGGTTTTACAATAAAAGAATGATTTCTCACATTACATGTGTGTATTGATCACATTGTTACCCGATACTAGTTTTAGCATAAGAACAAACTAATACTAGTACTTGCTTTTACATCCAAACCAATTTGATATCAATATGGCTAAAAAATCATTTCAGTAAAGTGTTGTTTTGACTAATACGCATAAGCATAAACATCACATTACAATTTTAACGTATTTTGAATATTAAAATAACTCATTCCAATGAAAAGTACTTGCTACAATAGATATTACACACTTTTTTATGCTTTCATGTGATCAATTTATGACCACCAGTCCACTCATCACTCTCCAAGCATATCTTTAAGGGTATTTTCATAAATGGCCTATTTTTAAATTGAATTGTTTAAAATGGCCAACAATGGTCAGGTTGCCCAAAATGACCAAAGGCAACCGAGGCAATTCCTACAAAATGCTGACACGTGGATTTTCACTCAACCGTATTTCGTAACACGTTTCGTATAATTATTCAAGGCAACTTCCAAAAAACATACGAGGCAACCCAAAAAAAATAATTTATACGCTGTGGGTGCGAGGCAACCTAAAATTTTATATTTGATTTCGAGCAACCTTGTGGGCCATTCCACTCATACACTTTACCAAGTTAAGGCCGACACACGAATACCACTTTCAAAAACCCCCAAACCCTACTAAAAGTACCTAAAAAATGTCATTATTCCAGAATCAAATGATATAGAATGTAAAATCAATTGACATCATCACTGAGGGTTGTTGCACAACGGCTAAATACAATCAATTGACTATTGTGTTGCAGAACCTAAATCACTGAAAGGTGTAATCAGTATGGACAAAGGTGTTAAGGTATTTGTTGCGAAGGTAACAGTTCGATCCAATCTCTCTACTGTACGTATGTTAAAGACTTTATTGGGTTCTAATGTGCAAAGTTTTATTGACAAAACTAGATCAGACAGGTCTGAAGATTCAGTTGCTAAGGAAGCCGTTGTTAGATCTGCGACTGATTATCTGAGAAGGTAATAGAAATGAAAACACTATTTTTTATACCTTTGTATGAAAAATATCCCAATATTTCCTAAGTCACAACATTTTCATATGTATACAGACTATCAGTGTAATTTCTAATGTTGTAGATCACGAATGTGAGCGTGTTAATGAAAGTCATGGTGGTAATGAAGCTGTGTGCATAAATAATTGTCAATCTGTTGTAGAGAAGGTTATTTTGTGTCAAATATTGGAGTGTAAGTAGGATATGAAATTAAACTATAAATGAAGTTGTAAGATTGTATGTTGTTCAATTTGTAGGTGTGTGTATGGATTCTGGTGTCGTTAACACAAGGAAGGACACTTTTTCTAGCGGTCTATATGTAGGGGTGATTCTTTCAAGTATATTTATACCATAGATCTTTTCATGACTACCATGTTTTCCATTAGTTTTACTTCATGACCCACGTATTACCCGAGCTATTTACATGCATGACCATGATATACATGATTTACCACCTAGTCATGGAGCTACCATGACCATGACATATGAGGCACCTATGTTATGATTCTTCCGCGACGAGAGTGATTTCTCGCCCGTCCCTTCTTGTTACATGTTATATTTATCTGTTGGCCATTATTATTATTACGGGGCGTATGGGTGCATCCTAGTTTATAGGGTGATTGGTTTGGTGTGTGCTCTACACCCCATCACATTGAAGCTGATCCCTCCACCCATGTTACTATTATTAGAGGTCACCCCTCTATTGCATGTTGAGGCAACCCCTCTATTTATCTTGCATACGTTCACAATATTATTATTATGCATGACAAGTTATGACCTAAATGAGATCGTGGGCATTTATTTGTATTACATGTGCAATTCATGACATTTCAGTTATCCTACATTCTTCATAACTTATCTCCCAGGTTTTCCTCAGGACATGGATGTTCTTTCTGCTGCTTTTATATTCATTATTCATGTTAAATTTATCCTTATCTTGTCTTTATATCCGTTCACTGAGCGCATTGCTCAATCGTATTTTCATTTTATGTCTCATACGATAGGTACCTAAAGACAGGATTTGTGCATGAGAGTGTGTGCTTAGGATGAGAGCTACCCATATACTCATTTCATTAATAAATTGTTGATACTTATGCATTGTTGGACACATCTTTCGTCCTTTACATTTCCTTTACTTTTATTCATGTTGAGCTTATGATGGAAGCCGATGTTTCATTCCGACTTTCCAATTGGTCTTTTATGTCTTTATGACTTGATGCCTTTATTATGCTTTGATGACACGCCATGATTATGACATAACGACCTTCTTGTCAAAGTGGTTGTTACATTTACTCTATGGACGTCTGGAAAGACACGTTTACGAAAACCCAATTCAAGTTACCTAAAAGGTTTTAAAGAACAGTTACCAAAACGAAACCCGGTAAGCAAACAAAATTCCTTTTTTTACTAAACTCCAAAGTACGTTGTCCAAAATCAAAGTAAAAAGGCTTACTGGGAGGTAGGATCTCAACATATCTTTGATGTTGAAGGAGATAATGAATTAAATGGTTATCATGATCCCCTGTTCTTATATCTAACCAAGGACCAAACACTATTCTTTTCAACAAATTAGCTCGAGAATCTTTGATAGACAATTTTCTTTTGACGGTTGTCAAATGATCTAACTTACTTCTAATAGAAACCTTCACATCATAAACCTATTATACAAAAAAATAGAGCGCGTTTTGAAGTAGCTAATGAAGATGGAAACATTAATTTGTATAATAATTTGTTCGCATCATAAACCTATTGTATAAACTAGGTGGACGCTTTAATTAAACAACATTATTAAAAATCAAAGCCTAAAGCATTTGATTGATAGTACGTGTACGATTGCGGCCATCTATAAAAACAATGAGACGGATTTCGTAACGTAAACCACCAGAAAATGGGAACGAAAATGAGTGACGACTGATAGGATGGCTGCAACGACGATAAAGATTTTTGGCTAAAAAAATGTGACCGTTTTCACCCATTTGTTGGATGCAATCGATATTAAATTGATTGAAAAATGGGGTATAATTGAACCAAAAGTTAGTTAGATTTAGTTGTGATTAGGGTGGTATATGTTTTATAGTATTTTGGAGGGGTAAATATGAAAAATTCGGAACGGTTATAAGAGAAATAAAAAGTAGATTTTATACAAGTTCCAATAAAAAAGTATTGACAAAGTTGATCATTTGGTGGTTGAGCGTCGTCAGTTGATCATTTGGCAATATAATAGGACAAATATTGTTGTTGTTAGAGGAGACATGTGTGGAACCGGTCATTGTTTAAAAAGTATACTTGATTATCATATATGCCAATCATATAGTGAAGTTGAGCAATTGTGCAATTATATATGATTAAATCCGCCAAAATTTTTCCACGTGATCAATAAAATGAATTAAGAGAGAATTTAACTAAATCCGTCTTTTTCCTGTAATAGAAGGACCCCATTATCAAACACCAACAATGTATTCTGGTTATGGGTAGGGGTGGGAATCGGGTCGGGTTGGTCGGGTTCGGGTTATTTAGGTCGGGTCGAAGTCGGGTCAAGGATAAAAATAATTTACCCGAACCCGACCCGATTTGAACTCGGGTTAGTCGGGTTCAGGCCTATTCGGGTCGGTTCTAGTCGGGTCTAATCGGTTTCGGGTCAACCCGAATTCGAGTAAATTATGTAAAAAAACAATTTTTTACTTTTTTTAATTTAATTTATATTAAATTTAAATTTTAAAAATTAAAAAAAGAAATTGAATTCGAGTTAGTCGGGTTGACCCGGACCCGAATTAGACATAAATATTATACCCAATGCTCGATCCGATTTTAAATTCGGGTTAGTCGGGTTAATCCGACTAACCCGAATTGAAATTTAAACCCGACTAACCCGACCCAAATACACTCGGGTCAGGTTCGAGTCGGGTCGGAAAAAATGACACCCTAGTTATGGGTGATAAAATATCTTATTTCTTTGTCATGTGCTGGAACTTTTAAGTGGTCATAAAAGTTGGGGGATGTGGCACCACAAGTTTCTTCGGAGTCATCAAAAACAAAATAATGGAATATGTTGTCGACGCGCTCATCAAACTCTCTTTATGTCACGTCTCACTTTCCATTTGGGATGAATGATGGTCAAATCTTTTTTAATCCTTGACATTCGACCTTAAATGGCTAAATTAAACATTCTTAGCTAAAAGTCATTTGATTAAAAAAAAAGAAATAACACTCATTAGTAACAATTTTATAGTCTTATAATAAATTTCCAAATTTAATACCTCAAGCAAAATATTAATAATTCTATAATTTTTACATAAAGTTTTGATCAAATGAGAAGTTTTTTTAAATAAAAAAATAAAAAGTATTGTATATTTGAGATTCACTTACATAAATTAAATGTATTTTTATAATTTTATATATATTATAATGCATCATAATTTGTTTTTTAGCTTTTAATTAGATATATATAGATATCTTAAATGCATTTTTTGTTTTTTTAATATATGTGCCGAAATCATGAAAAATAATGTCCACCATTTACACTTTAAATTAATTTTTCGGAAATTAAAATGATACCTCTATACGAATAAATATACATCTAATAAAAGTTGTTGTATCTAAAATGTATAATTTTACTTACTTTTCACTGCTTCTTAGTTTAATTTGCGTTTTACTAAATCTTTATTCCAAGTATATTAAGTAAGTGTGAAGGTTTTTTTTTCAGAACCAATAAAATGTAAAAAACTGCGAGAATCACATTTCCACTCTTAACAATAGATATATATTTTTATCGTTATGTTTAAATTAAATATTTACTAATTATTTTATCAGTTATAAATTCGAGTATAATGAGCGATATGAAGAGTGTATATGCGTCTTCATAATATTCAACGAAAAAATAAATGATTTAAAGCGATAAAAATTTATTAACATCTATCTGATGACTAACACAATGGAAATATACACTATAAAATTTATAACATTTGTTAACTAAATTAAATGTGATAAGAGTAAGTAATAACGAAGATGCTAAAAGTATTTTATATCAATTTTTAATAAAAAGAGTCACAATAAGTAATTTTATCAACTCCTACTCAAAATAAAAAAAGTAAGTAATAGAAGTGATAACTAAAAGTTTAAAAAGTAAGCAAAAATAGGAAAAAAAAGTAAGTAAAAGTGTAAAACTTTTATAACTTTTTTTAGTATGCAAAAGTTGTGGATTTCTTTTGTTTACTTTTATATTCATTGTGCTTAAATAATAAAAGGTTATAATGATTTAACTAAATGTAATTTTATTAATAATTTTTTTTTAGTAAATAAATGTATTTTATTTTGTAGTGATATTTTTATATTAAAAGTAAAAAATTAATTATTGTAATTGTGTGCATTTACTTGATTCAAAAAGTTATTCTAACATGATAACTAGGCTTTAAAAGGTTGGCCACTTACCATTAGAAATGTATAAATACCTTGTCGACAAGGGTAGGAACATGTGAACTTATTTCCTAACTCCTGACAATAAAAATAAGTATATATATATGTAAACCACCTTCTCTTCGATTCTTCTCTACATCACATGCTTATCACCTTATTTTCAGGTTGTGAGAGATTGTCAGAGGAGCTCAACAATAGGCGAAGCAAGAAAACAATAATTTCCATCCAGTACTCAAGCCACGGTATAGCATAACTTTTTGTTTTTCCTACAGTTTATATATTTAGTTACTCCTATATATGCTCAATCTATTTATGCGTATCCATATAGTTCTCAAACTTGATTATCCAAATGGTCTTTTTTTTAAGAGCAAATTATATCATAAGTCAAGCTAGGAGTGCGAGAAAGAAAATTACATGGCATTTGCTAGGTTTTTTTTAAGATGCAGTTTTAACTGACATGATATCGTCAAGTTCTTCGAATCGTCCATTACAATTGTTCGGATTACAAATCATACATTTAGGTTGAGACACATGTTCAAATTATTTTACGATAGGATGCTACTCACGCGTTACGACCTCGTGAATGAATTGCGTAACTGATTTTTGCAGTGTTTTATGTTTTCTTCTAACATTAACTTTATTGATCTAAAACGTTTTAAGTGTTGTTCAAAATGACTTTGCAAATTCTATTTAAATTGTGTTAAGTTAGAGAACAAAATTTCTATAAACCAAACGTTCTAGATCTTTCTTTTTCTCTTTGGTACTTAAATAGTGCATGTTAAGCAATAGTTTCCGGCTACATTTCTTTGTAAAATCTTTCTTTCAAAATTGGAATGGAGTGCAAAATAAATGTTCGTGATTTTGTTATCAGATTCTCATAATTTCGGCAAACCAAATGTTCTAGATCTTGGATTAAACTAAGAATAAAGGTGATTAATAATTCTACGCTACTGAATTTCAGTTAAGAGGTTTAGAATTAGGCTTTTCATATTTAGGTTTTGTCTTTTTTACCTAGAGAAAAGAAAATGTTAAAATAAAAGTGTATTTTTATGCGGAAATAAATACTAAAAAAATATTCTTAATCTTTCACTTTTCTCACTTATTTTCGCATTTACAACACCCACCTTGTACCTATATTTTATTTTTTCTTGCGTTTGTATATGTTTTCATATTTTTTATGTGTGTATTCATTTTTACGTTTTTTATACGTTTTCATTGTTTTACATATTTGTATTTTTATACGTTTTCGTCCGTTTTCATACTTCGTATGTTTTCGTACTTGACGTTTCCACACGTTTTCTTATCTCTATCAGGCATTTCGCTAGCCTCTCCGATAAACTCATAAATCAGGAACACTGCATCTCTTCTGTCCTGAGGTTTAAAATTATTATAATACCATACGCACTTCATATAAATCTTTTACCATGTCAATTTGTGAAAATTTTGTCGCTATAACAAAATAGGCTTAGTGACAGATTTAAGAACACAAAAATGTCACAATAAATCTAAAATGATAAACATCCTAGCGACTTATAAATGTGAGGAACGCATCTCTTTACAATAACACTTATTATAAATGAAATGTGCACTCACACTTCTTTTCTGTCACTATAAATAGACTTTCAACTACACTTTTTTAAGTGTGGAAGAACATTTACTGACATTTTTGTACTGTTTAGTGACATTTCTTTTTTTGTGACACTTTAATGTTTATATAAATTTGTATCAGTTCTCCTCTCTAAGGGATGAGGGAATATTTATTGATTCGGTTGTGTTTTTCTCAGCATCCTGCTCGAAATCAAAAACCATAAATATACAGAATCGAAAAACGGACCCAAAAAGGTCCGTTTAGTTTCAATTGAGCCTGTTTGGCTTGTTTTTTCGATTAAAGTTTTAAAGGATCGTTTCGCTTTTTTTTCATATATTTTTTTTAATAATTTCACTCTTTTCTTGTTCTTTTTTAATTTTTTTACTTTTTATCATTTAAAAAATACGTAAATATACACGCGTATTTTTTTACTTTTTATCATTTAAAAAATACGTAAATATACACGCGTATACTCATAAGATATTTATTATGCCACTCCGAATGGAAACTAATAAAATTAGGCATACTCGGATTTGTTTCTCAGATTTGTTAGCTTATTATTATCCGAGATGTCCGAAAAGCATATATGCTTATTCTTTATATTTTCCTAACTCAGATCCGATATCGACCTGGGCAATAACATGGTGCAATATTTACGAGAAGTTGTTCAAGTGACTGTTTGGTAGATATGGTATCAAAAATCAATGTGGTTTTAATACTAATCAAATACTGAAGAGGTGAAGAGTCATGTTTTTCGATTGGCAATAAGAGAACAGAATGTATTTATGGTGGTGGGAATGGATAGTGGATCCCTTTGATTCCTTGTAAAAACAAACAATCAAACACGAATAAACGAAACAGAAGCTTTTATTTAATATCTTAAATTACAATTTGAAAGCTATAAAAAAAATTAACATCATTATCTTCTATTTATAAGAAACTGATGACCTAATACATATTATCAAATTTGGACATACTAAAAATATAAAAGTTTGTTGGACAAGCCAAACGAATTTACGGAACAAACTCTAAATTAACTCACTTTCCAACAATCTTCATCGTGAGTAAACTCTCCATATTTTTCAAGCCAAATTCCAAACGCTCCATGGAGTTTAAGTCACTTTTCTAATAATATTCATCGTGACTTCAACTTCATTCCAAGCTTCAAACCATACGAACATTCCTTCTTCAAATCCGGAAGTCCAAACGCTAAACATACTAGCATAATTCAAACAAACAAACGATCGAATCTGAAAACGATCTCAAATCAAACAACAAATGATCGAACCTGAAAACGATCCCAAAAAACAAACTAATGATCGAACTTAAAAACGATCCAAACAAACAAACAAATGATCGAACCTGAAAACGATCCAAACAAACAAACAAATGATCTTCATCAAACACTGTCATATTCGAACAACCAATTTCAAAAATTCGTCGAACGAAGATCCCACAATTTTCAAACTAATGAATCTCAAACAATCGAACAAGTTCCAACGGCCCAATACTAATCAAGTCTTCAAAGGCCAAATCAATATTCAAAATTCAAATACTCGTATGGCTCTATCGTATAACCAAATCCAAAAAACCAATATCAACTTATTATCCCTAGTTGATATCGGAAAATCAAATTCATATCATGGCAATTTAGTCAAACAAATCAAATTGCCATAAAATCAAACGGTGCCTCACAATCCCATACACGAGGACACTAACTTAATTTAGTCGTTTCTAAACAAAACAACTAACATCCCACTAAACTTAAAACTCAACCACCACAAATAAACCCAGCGAATACTAATAACCAAATAATATCTTAACAAAATCTCCCACCAACAAAACTATTTTTCGAATTTGATGTATCAAAAACCGATCGACCATAAATCAATAGTAACTCAAACAAAACCTTTTTTTCTTTCTTCTTCATAGTGAATCGATTTATCTCTGATACCACTTGTTGGATAATTCAAACAAACAAAACAAACAATCAAACACAATCAAACATGCATAAGCTTTTATTAAATACCTTAAATTATAATTCGAAAGATATAAAGAAAACTAATGTCATTTTCTTCTATTTATAAGGAACCAATAACCTAAAATATACCAAATTCAGATATACTAAAAATAACAAAACTTGTTAGACAAGGCAAACAAATTTATGAAACGAACTCTAGATTTTAACCACTTTCCAACAATATATGTTCTTTGTGTGTCCTTTTTAGCTTCTTGCTAAGCACCATTATTTTAGCGATTGAAACTTCGAAAGTATCAATCAAATAGCTGCTAGGCAACTGCGACCTTGTCTAAAAACTGTACAATGATGAAAACACTCACCTCGATCCCGTGTATTTTTTTATATTAATCAAACCTTATCTCAAAGAATCATGCCGAGACAATCGAGAACTGTCCAAGTAAGTAATTAGCCAAGGTTTGAGGTCGAACCCAAACCAACATCCAAATAACCCTCTTTTATTGGTCGACAGAACGTTTGTGGCAAAATGGTAACAACTGAGCTGAGACCTAGTTGATAAATAGGACCTCGTTAATAATAAAATGAAATTCGACCATAAACACAATGATTCAGCAACGACCTAAGGACCTGGCAGTATATACTAGCTAGATCAATAGTCTAATGATATTCAACAGTATAAACATAGTGACGTACTAAGCCACGAGCTAAGACACCGTTGATATACTCATTTGAGAATCAAATGAATCTCGTCGTAAACATAGTGGTTTAGCAACGCCTAAGATCTTTTGGTATGTACTCATTCGATAATCAAATGAAGTCCTGCTGAAACCAGTTGCTTTAACAACGACGTTAGGCTAAATGGAATGGCATATAAATTCATTATTGTCACGTCAACGTTACTTCAGCTTTCCCTCTCCACTCACTCAATCCATAATTCAATCTTTCTTGTGGTGAGAAACTCACCGCTACGTCGTATCTCAGTAAATACTCAACAAACTCACAAACTAATAAAATAAATTTAAAAAAAAATAAAAGACAATAAGCCCACATATATATAACTCAGTTTGGTGATATCTCCACATTTGTGATAACATGTTACACCTAAATGTTTTGGCAATAGTGGTAGTCACTCGTGAGTTTTGCAACTCACTCGTGCTGTCCGGACTTAAAAGCCGTTGGTATTTTCAACAGAAGTAAATTCATTAGAGCGTTGAAAGATCGACTTCGTGCTTGTTTATTTTTTTTTCAATTAAATAGCTTATATTATCTATGTCTTGTTTAGCCACTTAATATATGAGCCTAAGTTTTGACGTGTTTATAGAATAAAAAGATTTAAAAGGTTAACCCACCCACTCACCTCAATAAAAAGAATTAATATAAAGAAACAGCCCCTTCGTTTGAGTTGTCATCATATATTAATTTCTTTATGAAATAAAATCAATTTCTATTCAAGTATTGCTCATTTGGGTGGGCCTACAAGACACTTGTGGTTATAGTTTGCCTAGTGTAGCTACATTTTGCTTGTGTGGTAGACTGGTAATTAGCCATCCGTTTGTGATTAGGTACACTCTCTGCTCCTTCCTGTCTAGTCTTTAAATTATTGTCTATCTCTATAAGTTGTAGTAAGATATTACTGTAACTTGCTTTTAGTTTTAACCGATTAGAATACGTAGACACGTAATTAATAAAAGATGCTAAAATTATATTTTATCAATTTAAAAAAAAATACTTATTAAAAATTATTTTTATCAACTCTTACTAAAAAAGAATAAATAATAGAAGAGATCATAAAAAGTTTAAAGAGTAAACGAAAATAGACAAAAGAATAAAAAAAATGTAAAACTTCTAATAACTCTTTTTTTAGTAGAAAAAAAGTAAGCAAAAGTTGTCTACTTTTAAATTCATTGTGTTTAATAAAACAAAGTTATAGTAACTTAAATAGTTGTAAATATTATTAGTAAGCAAATCTTTTAGTAAATAAACGTCTTTTTATTTTGTAGTGAGGTCATGAAATGTGGAATACTCTTTTCGTTTTAAAATTATAATTCAATTTATTAGATTCAATTTATTATTTAATGTCAACTTTAATTTTAAAAATAGATAAGTATTACATATTAATTTTTTTTTATATCAATTCACTTAAAATTTACCCGTATTACAAACAATAAAATATATATTAAAATTATATTAATTGGTTATGAGTAAAATTAACATTGTCTAAAAAGTATATGTTTTTTTTTTTGCTTAGTGGAGTATATGGAGTTTCCGTAATCAACATCTTTTTACGACTCAAAAACCTCGAAAACATGTCTTCTTTTATTTGGATTCAAGCTGGATGTAAAAGTAATTTCACTTAGGATAGTTGGCTTCAACACCCTTATTTGCTTTCTTTGCAACTTGTTCTAGCTCCTTGCTAGTTTTATCAATAAAAGTTGCCGTTAAAAAAAACATTGTGTAAAAAGTAAAAAAGAGAAAACAAAGTATGATATATTTATTAAATTACGTGTATTTGTCGATAGACTATAATCGTGGGACGATTTTTAAATGCTTAGTTTGACCTCATGCATGTACGAGACTAAGAATTAAAAGATAACTTAAGTAATAATTTTGTTATAATGATGTTAAGTATACAATATGCTTTATAAAAAATAATTAAGATTTATATGTTTAAATACATTATTTTTTATTTTGCTTCGTGTAAATTAATTTATTTCAATTTTTATTGTTAAAATTTCATAATATTTTTTCTTTCTATAATATAATTTCAAATAGTTGGTATATCTTAATTGATAATCAACAATTTATTTACATAAATTGTCTACACTATCAATTTGAGGAGATAATATAATAGGTAATATTAGTTAGATAAATTTATTTTAAAGTTAAATTTTATGATAAATTATATTTTGTATTATATTTTTATTGCATAAATTATTTGATTTGTTAACTAAAATTTTAGTTATCTCGAATAAGACATAATGTGTATTTAGTTGCACATAACGACTTTAGAGAAATATGTGTCGTTGTAACATGTAGAATCTCGTTCACACTAGCTTCAGAGGTCGTGTCTTCATTTTACTATTTATCTACCTGTTAATATAGAGTAATAATTAACAGTGATCGCATTGTTTGATTTTATTAAGTGTCTAATTATAAATATATAATAATTTTTGTTTTCATTTTGATATTTATAAACATGTGCATATAGATATTTATTGAGTTTTATATAAATAATATGTTGTATTAAAGTAAAAAATTTAGAGGATATAAAGTTTTAGGGGGTATTTATATTTTATAAGGTTATTTAAAAAATTGAAATTATTAGTTTACATCCAAAATTATGTAAAATTCAACAACTAACATTTTATTAATTAGTCTTGCACACACAATATTTGAGCATATAGTATAACGAGTAATAATATTTTAATAGTTTTGGTTTGAACTTTTATATCGTAGCAATTTATAAATTCATGATTTTAAATGTTCAATATTATTATATTAAATTATAGGGGTATACTGAACTCTTAATACTTAAATAGTTACAATAATCATCCACATGTGAGTTTCACATAAGCTTTTTATTGTATTTATTAATAACAATTGCTAATTTATCTATATTTTTGTTATATAAAAGATTTGACTTTTTTTTTAACTAAAATTTAAATTATTTTGTTCTTGACATTATTTTTATTATTAGCATATAACGAATTTGAAAAAATACGTGTCATTATAATATGTAGAATCTCGTATATTTATTCTCATCTCACACACTTGTGTCACTACAACAAATTGGTTAATTGTTCACACTTATTATGTCATTTGTTCACATTTAAAAATATGTGAATTTTAAAAGTTCATCATTTCCTATAACCTCTACTTTTTATGAAAACTTTAAGATAACACAATTTTTTATTATATAAATATGCGTTTTTGTAAGGATAACAAATTTTAATATGATGAAGTATTTATTTTTCATAAGCCCGTTTATTATGTACTACCTCTGTCCTATATTAAATGTCTAATTTAATATTTTTCGATCTTATTTTTAAATTTTAACTATAAATATTTTTATCTATGTTATATATTACTTAATAAAAATTATACTAATAGAAAACTATTTAAAAACTCCATCTATTTACATATTTTGCATCAAGTATTATACAACACAAATAAAAATATTTATGATCAAAGTTATGAAAGAAAGACAAAAAAAATTTAAAATAGACATTTAATATGGCTTTCGACACGATGCCCAATTAATACGCGAGTCTGAAATCATTGCTTCATACACTCAAACAATGTGAGTACATAAAAATTATTTGTACATAATAGAAATTAAACTTGAAACAGAAATCTTTTTTTTTTGCCAATAGACCATCTCTAAATGGTTACAAATGAATAATTGTTTATGCACATTTGTAATTTACTTCCAATAAAGAAAGTTTTTTATATAAGAAATTGCATATCACCAGAAAAACCTAATACTTAAAAGCAATGTTTTCAGATCTGAGTTGACTTAATTTTAGTCGAAAAATCAGATCAAATTGAATCAGATTTCGTATTTTCGAAACCCGGCTAGATCCGCTGAGTTTGCGGTGACCCGGTTCTCAAGTTCCCAACTGAGTTTCGATTTTTTCAGGTTCTTTTTAAATAAAATGTAAATTATAAATATTTGCGACGAAATTTAATTTTTACGTGTTATATTGGTTGGTAAACTGTTTATTGTTCAATATACGGATATTTGCATGGTTTTATATATAACTTTTGTTAATTATTAAAATATGAAAAAAAAATTAGAAAATTAGGTCGACTCGGGCTCGATAACTCAACCGGGTCAATTTGAAAACCGGTTTCCGAAACATTGCTTAGAATAGATTGATTCATATGTTAGAATAAGTGGTGCAGTTCCCTAATGGGCCTTTTTAGGAAAATAATTGCAGTTGAAAATATCACTTTCCTTTTATAGTATTCGGTAATATGCAGCTATCGTAAAACAGTTGAATATATGACCTTCCTTTATCATCAACAAAAGAAAATAAAAATAATTAAATTGTATATTTGACACGCTCAAGACAAAAATCACTGCCTATATATAGAAAGATATTTCAACATTTATCAATAACTTAAAACTCAAGCAAACACTTCACTAGCAATTGGAGTACTTGCCACTTAATAATACTAAGAACACAAAAACCTACTTATGAATATGGATATGAACCCCTTCAGCTTCAATGAATCGTATAACTCTTTTTTGTCTTCTTCGTCCATTCAAACACCTTCAATGTATACCGACGGAAGTGGTAGCTCTTCATCAGAACTTGAAGTACAACATATGCTAGCTTCAGAGACTCCGAAGAAGAGGGCCGGAAGGAAGAAATTCAACGTAACGCGACATCCGGTTTACCGGGGAATAAGAAGTAGGGATAACGGAAAATGGGTTTGTGAAGTGAGACATCCGAAAGATCAGGAGAGGGTTTGGCTAGGGACTCATCCAAATGCCGAAATGGCAGCCCGAGCACATGACGTAGCGGTTTTAGCCCTGAGAGGGAAAGACGCATGTTTGAACTTTGCTGACTCTGTATGGCGACTGCCGGTCCCTGAATCGAAAAGTATACCGGATATCCAAAAGGCAGCAGCCGAAGCGGCAGAGGCTTTTCGATATCCGGAGGACAACATGGTGGCGGAAATTCAGTCGCCGGAAGTTATGGATTATGTGGATGAAGAGGACTTGCCAGGGTTTCTTGATAACATGGCTGAAGCACTCATGGTACAACCACCTCAGACAGTGGGCCAAGGTAACTTTTTTGATGATGTGGAATCTTATATGTATGACATGTCCTTGTGGAACTTTTAGTACTAGTATATATATGCTTTTTACTCAAGATTGATTTATTGTTTGTATTATTTCGTGTGTTGCGTGGACCTTAGCCTTTTTAGTCAAGCCAATTAATAATGAAGATATTTCCCTGGACAAAAACGACATGATTGTTAACTGTTCAATTATAAAACAGGAAAGTCTTGCTCGCATTCTGTGGTTCGTACAATTTTGTGGAAATTTTTGAGTGAATTATAATGGAGCTTGGTTTGATCTTAAATCTACTCATAAAGATACTTTAGGTGATGATTCGCTCTCACCTGTAAATCGATTATAAGAACAGAACAGCCGTTGTGGTTGTGAATCTAACTCCTTGGTGGGTTGTTTATAAGTTCTTTCTACCGTTCAGTGAAAAACATGTCAGAGACCTGAAAAAACCATGTAATGACATGATATTGTTCCATGATATAAAGATGTTAGTGGAGTGTATGTATGGTGTTTGGTCTTGATGAATCGATTTGTCCAAAACAAATTGTTGCTGAGGTTATCAAGCAAATTGGGAAGGCCACTGACGGGTTTTAAGATGCTCCTAAGATGGCATTTTTTGGACTACCTTTTAACACTGGTCCGAAATTTCAATTCCCTAAACCTGCCGAAAAGGTGTATCAACAAGTGTCAAGGAAGAATGAGGCTTGTACAATTGATACGAAGAAGAATGCAAAACAGCCTCAAGAACAAAGATCCGGTAAGTTTGGAAAGTTTTCTTATCGTTTTCAATCCATAGAGAGTTTTGAAAGTTTTTTTTTTATACAAAACCCACCCCCAACTCACGTTGTCGCGGCAACGCCGGGGAGCAACTGCATCAGGGGTATGGTAACGGAGACCAACGCCGAGCCACGTAAGCACCAACGCCGGTCTCCCGTTACGTTACCTAGCTCTCTGACATTGAATCATTTTGATGTTGTCAACGTTGTCACAAATAACGAAGTTTCAGGAGTAAATGGGGGTAGTGCTAAAAAGGTTGATTTCGTGGAGAGTTTCACTTCTAACGTGGCCCCTATTGTTGAACGGTTAGTTAACAGTAGTAATGATATTACGGCAAGGAAGTCGAGTGTGCTGATGAAGACAATAAGAGTAGTAAGAGTGACGTGGATGATGTATATGGCGAAATTGGGGACTTATGACCAATTTTGATGGATATTTGTTCTTTAATGAGAAATCTAGTCGTGCTAGTACTAAAAGACTAATTAATGATGGAAAATCGCGGATGTTTGAAGTTAAACATTCGAAAAAAGTTAATTATTTGGATGATAAGATAACGAGGATGAAGTTGAACTAGTTAAAAATGAAATCGCAAATAGTTGGAGTTGGTTATGGTACTAAGAGGCTAAGAGCTATTAGTGGATAAGTATGGTTCAACTTGGTTTATGAGTTTAAGGTCCATTAGAGTTTTATGTAATTATCATTATAAATGGTTTATCAATAAAACATAATATTTATAGAGTTTTCATAATCTAACATAATATCAGACCATACCACAGTACTATAACCCTAAAATCTAAAAACCACCAATCCTAAAAACTTTTCCTAAAACCCTAACAACTTTCTATCGTCCAAATAAAAGGAAAAAAAGGCCCACATGGTCTTCACTATTTTAGTTTTTCTTTTTACACGTCGCTTTATGGTGTAATAAGAGATGACCGGCAGGTTCAGTCTTAGTATATTGCTTAAAAAAAGTCAATGATCATCTCGTTATTTTCAAATTTTAAAAGTTGTTTGGGTTTTAAATGTTATTATTTTTATTATGAGAAAGTTAATAAAGTACTATTTTAATTAGTCGCATCAATTTGTTTGAAAAAAAATCTTAATATTTGTGTTTTGATAGATGGTTTGTATTGTTTTTTCGATTCAACAATCTAAATTTTTTAATCTTTCGCTCAACTCTATAAAACCACTAAACCCGTATGTTTTATCTTTTTGTGTTAGTGATTTGTGTAAAGGTCACAAATCCACTGTTGAGGTTTATGAAGAAGAATTAGAGGTTGTGCATGGCTTTGTGGATTTGTGTTGATCTGGTTGGAGTTTAGGAATACATTCGGAAGTGCAGGGCTTTAGTACAGTAATGTTTTATTTTTCATGTTTTACTTTGTTTATTTTCTTATTTACTATTCCAATCCGAGCTTTCGCGATTTTGCTGCTCGGACTACGGAGGAGTATTAATGGATAAGTATGGTCCGACCCGTGTTGTAGGTTTAGTGTCTATTAGAGTTTCATATAATCACCATTATAAATAGTTAATCAATAAAACATAATATTTATGGGGTTTTCATAGTCTAACAAGAGCTTCTTAAAGTAATAGAAAGATTCTCATAGAAATGATGATTATGACTACATATACGATGATGATATGTATAAAAGTCAAAGAATTCATGATAATATTTAATCTCTAAGGATAATTATCGTAAGAAAAAATAAAATTACTTGATATTATTAAGTTATTTTTAGTATATTTATTTTGTGTACATCTTTTTAAAGAAGTAAATTGCTTATGTAACGGCGAAATATGAAACTCACCTTCAAATAATTATAGTAGTTAATATTTTTTGGAGTAATTATTAAGGGATTCATTTGGCAAATAAAAAATCGAGGACGTATGGCAACAAAACATTTGAAAAGTGAAAGTGGAATTGTTAACAAGAGATTGTATAAAACATTTTTTGTTATTATAACTTTATCTTTTATGTACGGTTTAATATGAGAAGGAAAATGATTTTCTTCTTATTTGATATTTGTATTTAATATGTCTACATATTTTCTTATTTGTATAATTATGACAAATTGATTGATCAATAGATAAAATTAAATAAGAAAATTAATAGATTACACATGTTTTAAGTTGATATGGGTAGAAGGATAAGTAGTAAGATAAAAAATTTTACCATTGTTTATACGAGAAATTTCATACACATTCTTTGTGCTAAAATGGTTTTTAGAGTAATATATTTAATCGATTTAACAACCTTTTACCTAAAAAAGACTATGTTAGTCAATTGAAAAATGATAGAGAGACCTAATTCTATGTCTAAAAGATGCCTAATTACAGGATTGAGAGAAATGACGAAAAGAGAGGATTTTCTTTTTCTGAAAAATGAAAAAATTTTCACCAACTAAATAAAGCCTTAGTCTTTCTGCTTTTTATAACTTTTGAATATTTAATAAAAATAATTATTTTTAATAAAATTTAATTTTAGATAATGAATAGTTGAAGTTTGTCTATTAATATGTGATAAAAAAATACAAAATAACTCAACAATAGTTTCTTTCAAATATTCAAAATGATACATAGTTAGTATCATATACGACATATGTTACCGGCTTACCGCCATTTCAGATGGTGGAGTATGATCACTTTTTGCATTCTACGAAAGTTTCATATATAACTACAAGAAACATTATTAGTGTTACACTTTATGATACATGGCTAGAAGAAATGATAGATGACTGCCAAATTGGAAGGTTGTGGCATTGAAACCCATGACCAAAATAAAATAGAAAGAAGTCAATAACTTGTGGAGTAACTTTCAGTCCATTCAAAAAAGTTATGGTCCTTAAATATCTAAACTTTTTTTTTTTTTGGAACAAAATACACTTATTATTATTATTCCTATTTTGGTAAACATTTTTGGTATCATTTTCATCAAAGAAATAAATGATCGTGAAATTGGTAAATGTCTACTTCACATTTGATGTAACCGTCTAAAGCAATTTCTCAAAAAAAAAAAAAGTCTAAATCATAATGATAGTTTCAAACCTTAATTGTTGTGTTGCTAATCATGTCTATTTATATATTCAATAGTTTGATGGTTAATTGAAAAAAGTGATCAGTAAGAATTCGAAGAAAAAATATGCATAATAGATTGTACATGTGGGTCTTGCAATAGACATATATTTTTACATGTGTTTTAGATCTATAAAGCACTACTTTTTTTTAAAAAAAAAATACACAAACCAATAAATGTAATATTGTTTACAAAATCGAATATAACTCTTGTGGATGCTCACGAAAAGACTTGAATCAATGACAAAGGTACTCGCCAGTTAGGTCACGTACATCTAGCACCCATCATCACTCACAAATTCGTCACGCGAGTAGATATTGCATGTGTGAGACCCCCAAAATCTGACATGGAACAACTAGGCAACGAGGGGGTAACACGTCATAGTACAAGAAACAATGAATTACAGTTCATACAAAGCTGACGAAATAAAAACATGTACATTATATCATAAAAGGTGAGAGTTTTTAAAGATAGGTCCCAGAGTTTTAGAAGCGGAAAATTATATTATTTTGTCTCGATTTATAACCTAAAGTTGCCCAAAAGATAGAATAAACTCCTGACAGTTTTTACTAAAAACAGTCTTTTAAAAGCGTCACAGAAATCTCCAAGCTGCGATAATATCCTGCGGGCTCCCATCCAAGCAAAGCGAATTAATAATACATGAGATTAAACATGTAAATTCGTCAACACAAAGTTGAGTGATATTCATAGGTTTAGTAATAACTAATAAGGATGTGGAACACAAGCATTCATTTGTAAACAAGAAATAGAGGAAAATGGTTATGTATAGTAACCATTGTCCGAAACATTATTATTGCTATTTAGTTCATGAACCGAAGCTTAACTCAGTGTAAGTTACTCTAGGGAGTATTCAGCCTAAATAATCAAGTATAAACGAATATTAGTGCGTCAAGGTAATCGGGACGGGGATAGTCAATCCCGATGGATCCACCCACAACATTCGCGCTTCGCGCAATGCACCAGGACAATTAACGGTTCATGATCAATGAGAGGCAACTTAAGGCTAAAGACTAAAAGCAATAATATTAATGAAAATCAGTTGGAAATCCTCAAGTTCTGGAAAACATACAATTTTTGAATAGCATACAAACTCTGGATAGCATACAAGTTGAGGATAGCACACAGTTTTTAAATGATTGTGTTCCACCATGTAAAATCTCACCCCGTGTTTAGAAACCATGTACAATTAAAAAGGGGCTATGAACTCACCTTAGCCACGAGGTAAGTCAATCACGGTACTCAGCAACTGAGTAGAAACAATGGTAGTGAGACGATCACCGACGATATAGATGCCCAGGGAAATACGAAAACCGCAACCTATCAAAATAAGGCACGCGTTAAGACTCGAACTCAATATCGATATATATACCAAATATAATATGACTCAAATGTTTTTAAAGTATTCATATATCAAAACCAATGACACGAACCAAATGAATCCATTTATCCATCGCTACACGATTAAACACTTGTATACTTGAAATTGACCCGTCATATGACGCCAAGTCAACGCAAGTCAAACTATCCTTAACCTTATTTGGACCAGTAGATAAGTCATTTATATAATGAATAAGCACTCGAGTAAGTCACCATATCCAATAGTGAATACTCAAACTCACGCTACACGAGCATTGAACTAAGTGTCCAAATACCAATCAGCATGTACACTCCAAATGTACACACCGATCTACCCTATCTAGACTTGTCCGTTTTAGATGAAAATTGGTGTCAAGGTCACTTATAACCTGTATAAGACCTCACAAAATTTTGAGCCAAAGTTCACACTTTAAAATCCATCAGCTCGACACTTTACTCGACTCCAAATTTGGGACAGATTGTACACTTATTTTATAAAACCGTTTGGATCACTTTAAAAGTACTAACTCGAAAATCCGTCTTTTGAAACCACTACTAGACTAATAAAATTAAGTTTGTAAACTTTGAAAACCAGTAGTTACATTTATCTAACCAAGCCTAAAGTCCCCGAGAGTCGACCCAAAATCAGCCACAATTTCGAATTGTGCCGACTTGCGTCTCCCGGTACATGAATACTAAAACTAGCATAACTTTTGACTCGTAAAGAGTTATAAGCTCTATCTTATACCAAAACGAGCGTCTCGGAAAACTCTACAATAAAATCAAATAATCTTAGCCTTTCTCAGACCTTAAACCCACGAAAAATCTGTTATAGACCTTCTGTCCCAAAATACCCTTTTAGAAAACATGACAAATCAATTTTCCAAGCAAAGCCACTCATTCTCAAACATATAGAATCACTATACCATCATTCCCATCAACCAAACACTCCTAAAAACACTTGCATGTAAAATTTAACAAAATCAAAGATCAAAATCCAAACTTTTTATGATCAAAATAAGATGATCTTACCAAAAATAACACATGCATGATGATTAAAACATCATACAACCATAAAATCATAAGTTTATGAAAACTTGATGCATGTTTATAATTTTGGTACTAAAAGATGCACCATAAAAATCTAGGAAGTGGTCTTGAATTTGTTTTGAATTGATCAAGTTGTTTGATGATGAAAATGGGGTGTTTTGGTGTTGGGTCTCACGGCTAGAACAAGGGGGGGGGGGGAGGAGGGTGGTGATTTTTTTTTATAAAAGTGTTATGTGTGTGTGTGAAAGTGGAAGAAAATGGCCTTTTATATGGTGGTTTAAGTGGAGGGACCATTGTTGTCAAGTTTAAAACTTGTGGATTTAAAAATAATTAATAGTTTTAAAGGGTAGAAAATGGTTATTGGTAAATACTGAAAATATTTACGGGGCTCGGGTTTCGTAAAAATAGTTTTCAAAATTTACAATGCATCATAAAAATGATTATATGATTTCCCGACACGACTTAATACGTAATTAAAACGAAATCGTCAAAAGTATTAATTATCGAAACAATCGATAAATAAACGTAAACTTTTGGGCATCCGTCGATATCGCGATCACTATGAATTCTCGTTGTTCATTGATTTGAATAAACTCGTTTGTAAAACGCACGCGGGTGATATTAAATCAAAAACTTTGATTTAAATTAAATATGGAAAAATAAAATAAAAATTTTATAATTCCATACATAGTATTTATCAATGATCAGAAAATACTTGAAAAGTATAATTTAAAAATCTCAGGATTTACATATAACAATACAAGAAAACGTAATACGTTGGAAAATTCAAGAAGCACGAATAAAAAGAATAAAATAATGCTGAGAAAGTACGGGTTCTTACAGTCTTCCCCCCTAACGGAACTCTGGTCCCCAAAGTTCTCCTGAAAATAGTAGAAGATGCAAACAAGAGGTGGTACAAAGTTTAGAACAAAATTCATTGCTTCCTAGGTAATTTCTGCATCACGGCGAACCTTAATAATTAGAACTCGCTACGCTTCAGTACGGAGAAATATTCAAAAGATAGAATGAACATGAGAATCACTTAAATGGACAAGGTACGTAAAGATGAATCAAAATCATTAATCAACAAGGAGTCGCAAATCGTGCAATTGTAAAACATGACGGTCTTAAAACGTAACAATCTAGTTACAATGGAAATAGAAAGGAGAAATGAATTATATATTATCATTCAAAATACAAGTTGTCACAATAAGTTTTTAATAACTAGATTTTACTAGTTGAAAAGTTCGTTTTCTCGGTATCTCTTCGAATTGATTTCCGGCTTAAAGTAAGACTCTATTGTTCTTGGTGAAACAGATATTTTTGGTTGTTTTTAAATAAAAGTGCAAAACAATTAAAGTAAATGACTTGAAAATAAATCTAAGATTAATTAAAATAAAGTGCAAGTATTTAAAACGTGACTGAAATTAAAGGGGCACTTAAAGTAAATGACGCAAACGTAAATCTATCTAAGGCAATCTTAAAACGCAACTAAAACTTAAACTAAGGCAAGGCTAAAACAAAGCTAAGACAAGTAATCTTAAAGTGAGATTAAATAAAAATGCGGGAAAAATAAAGCTTGAATATAAAAGACAGAACTTAAAAAGAAAAACAAAAAAGAACCTGAGAGGAAATCCTTGATTCGGAACTCTTCCGAATGAAGCACTTGATCCGGAACTTTTTAGACTTCCGAATGAAGCACTTGATCCGGAACTTTTTAGACTTCCGAATGAATCACTCTTGATCCGGAACTTCTGGACTTCCGAATGAAGCACTCTTGATCCGGAACTTTTAGACTTCTGAATGAATCACTCTTGATCCGGAACTTCTGGACTTCCGAATGAAGCACTCTTGATCCGGAACTTCTGGACTTCCGAATGAAGCACTCTTGATCCGGAACTTTTACACTTCCGAATGAATCACTCTTGATCCGGAACTTCTGGACTTCCGAATGAAGCACTCTTGATCCGGAACTTCTAGACTTCCGAATGAAGTCTTCTTGGTTTGGAAGTTGTGACTCGTTCGGAACTTTTAAAGTTCTGAATGAGCTTGCTGATCCGGAAGTTTTCCTTCGTCCGAAACTTTCCTGGGAATACAGTAACAGAAACAAACAAACCGAAGAACAAGGGATCACAGTAACCACGAATCTAACCATAAATTTAACCAAAATCAAACACAAGATTAAACTAAACTAATAACAAAACATTCAATAATCATAAACAAACAATCTAAATCAACAAAACTAAAAAATTTAACCACAATAATCAAAAACCCACTTGATCAAAATAAGAACATGAACATGAACACAAACATAAACATAAAAATCAAAGATCAAGAAAGGTAGATAGGAGATTGATAAGAAAAAGTAAAGATTGACAAGAATTAAATGGAAACTTACTTGAAATTAAATGGTAATTAAGGTGCAAGACAATTAATGTAAATTGGACAAGAAATTAAATGTGCATAAATGAAAATGGAAGAAATGGCTTGTCAAACCACCCAACAAAGAAAATAATTAACTAGCCTAATCTATATATAGGGGAGGATTAGGAAGCTTCCTCCCCTTCTTCCTTTCTTCCTAATTGCGTCATTAGGTCCTTAAGCCTTTAATATTCATTAATTTCACCATTAGTCCTTTTCTTCTAATCTTCTTTAAACTTGGACTCTAATGACTTGTGGCTCGGGATTTCTTTTGAACTCGTCTTTTAATTCTTCAATAAAATAGACTTGAGTTCCTCGGCTTTTAGAAAACTTCTGTCTTTTGACTTTTTCTTCGATAAATCTTCAGAATTGGTCTTGGACTTCCGTTCTTTTTACACTCTTGACTTCTTGACTTCGTCTTTTCATCTTTTTCTTCAATCAAAGCCCGTAAATGTCGTGTTTTCTCCACTTTTCACAATTTCGTCCTAAATCACAACAAAAACACAAACCACGCATAATTCCGACATAAAAGACATAAAATACACGTTTTGGTCCGGTTATTATTGTAATTAAGTGGTAAAAAGGATGGGTGTTTACACACCTATCAAATCCCCTACACTTGACCATTGCAATGTCCTCATGCAATGCATTAGTCACACAACACGTTTACATTTTTCATCACAATCAATCCATAGTGGCCTTTATTAAAGAGATAGAAAATTAAAAACATACAAAGTAAAGAAATCAAAATCATACCTTGGGTTTTGGAAATGTTATGAATAATCATCATCCTCAAGTTTTCACTTTCTCCAAACCAAGCTTAAAAACGAGATCATTGTTATTATAAGTTAGCAGACTAACACGTACTCATGTGGGCCAATTATTCACTTAGACTCCCTTATTCCTAGGTGTATCTCTTATATTTTATTATTGTCTTGAATGATCACGAGGATGCATTTTTGACTTATTTCGATAGTTATTAAGTCTGAAAATAAAGGGAACGATTTAATCAATAGTTAGCTAAAGGACAAAATCTTTTAAAACTGCTTCTCGGGACCTCATAAAGTTCATATCTTGGCATAACTCGCTTCGCGATTTGAGACCTTTCTCGGACCGATATTTGGCAGCGACTTCATACTTCAAACCTTGAGAGACGTTCATGAAATTATGGTCTTCTCTTCATATTGGAATTTCTTCACTTGAAGTTTTGAGAGATTCATACTTGGACCACGACTTCTTCATTTTTCTCCAATCTTTATTTTGGACTTTGATATACAACGATCCGCCTCCTTTTATGACTTGGATCTATTTATCCTCATACCTTGTTAGGGTCTTTTCGGATACACTTCTCCATGACTTTTGGGAGTTTTTGCTTTTCGTCGTGTGTCTCGATCCTTCATATTGATTTTCGATAAATGTTCTTCACATCACTTTGGATCTTTAGCAACATAATATAGCCCTCATGCCTTGTTTGGGCCTTTTCGGACTCACCAATCTTCGCATCCCGCTTCAATGAGTTATGCCTTGGCTATGAACTCTAATCCATACCGAGCAACTTTTAAACGATCTTGGGCTAGAAGCTAAGTAACTTTTCAAATCGTACAACCTTATTTATTAGCAGATAAATTATTAGTAAGCGATGGGAGAATAGGCTCATAATTAACTCACATAAATTCACGAAAGAAAACCGAACTTATAATTGGCCCTATCATCTCTCGTTCCCACAGTTTAAAATCTCAAGTAATGAGACTCGAGGATGCTTAGCCTATTAAATCAAAGTTTTGGGTTTTCGAGTCGCCTATAGGATCTTGCAAATTCTTAGACTTTTTTCAAGTTTAGAATTCGCGTTTTAAAGTTCCCTTGATAAACGACTCTCTAGGATCAATTATAGGAACTTGCGAAAAGTTCTTGTTCTTAACCCGTGAGAGTTAAGACTTTCGCGTTTTATAGCTCCCTATATAAAAGCCTAGCAAAACTTGACTTAAACACGTTAAGGATACTAGCTAGAGTAACTTAGATAAGTAAACTCGGGTTGAGTCAAAATATTCATAACGTTTGAAAATTTAAAACCACTTTATTAAAATTTAATCTAATAAGGAAAGAAAATAACTATACAAAAGTAAAAACTAATAGGCCAAAATAGATCAAAAATTTTGAAAAATGTCGAAAAATTGATTTTCCGGTTAAAATGAGGACAAATACAAGGAAAAGGCCACTTAACTTCGATAGAAGTCCCCCCTACACTTAAGATAAACATGGTCCTTAATGTTTAAGCATGTGGGAGTAAACTCCCCTACACTTAGGACATTGTGCACTTTGTTGAAATCTCGCTAAGGAAAAGACAACTAAAGAGATTCCTATTTTAATATTGAGAAAATATAAAATAGTGAATCGAAAAGAGTTTAGGATAGAACCGGGAAGAAGTGAACACGGAATCACGGTTCGTCAAAAGTTATCAAGAGTGTGTCTTTGAAGCTATAATCCATGCACATGATAAGAAAGAAAGCAAGAAATACCACGGGGCTCCCCCCTACACTTATCATGAAAATAGATAGATAATTGGGTTGCCTCCCAAAAAGCGCTTGTTTATATTAACCGAGTCACGAGCCTGACTCGTCCCCGAATGAAATGGTCCATGGGGAAGCCTCGAATGTAATACCGGGATCAAAGACTTTGTCCTCGTTCCCGGTTGACATCAACAAAGAAGAGGCGGGGGGATAAGTCTTGAATGGGAGAAAAACCCTTTCAACATACGCAAAGTATGTGAAATCAAGGTCCACGGGAGGTGGGGTGGGTAAAGTAAGCACATTGTCCTCCCCCAAAGACAATAGATGCTGAGCAAGTGGTAAAGCCGTATTGTTATCAATCATAGCATAATCAATGTCACCTCCCGGGTCAAAGCACTCATCCTCCGTAATAGTGGCTAAAGGGGAGGATGAAAGGTGCTCGGGAGGGGGACTTGGGATAATACCTTCTTGCAGCAAATTATCAAAAATAATGTCCCCCTCCATGTCATCGTCATCATTACCTGGTGGTATGGAGTGAATATCGATTTCTTCCAGCAATGGGTCATTATCTTCAACGGGAGGAATAGATGGAGGCAAAGAATCGGAAAGAGAAGGAGAAGTCAACTCTTCGATTTGAGCAATAAGAAGGTGCACTTTCCGTAATCTATCACGAAGAAGCACGTCTTCCACCTCATCCACAAGATCAAGTTCATCGGTGAACTTCTCGTAGGCCGAAGGGAATAAATCGTCATCACCCGCATCTCCCGGTGGAGATTGAGAAATTTCAAAAGTGAAATTCTCATAGCAGAGAGAAGAATCGTCATCACTAGGATCAACCTCTTCCGTAATAGCAATGTCGTCCTCAGGCTCCATAGCAGGTAAGTCACAAACCTCATCATCCAATACTTTGTCGAGACCAACATCGCTAAGCTCATTCAACGAATCTAGATCCTTAGATGCAGTAGGAACATCGACAGTAGGAGCAGCAACTTCAGAAGATTGGTTGAAAGTGTAGACATAATCGTCGTCATCATCATCATAATAGATGGGACGAGTCCAGTTAGGAGTAACGTAGTCGGCTAACTCTTCCTTGATAACCTCCACATCTTTAAGAAGCTCATGCAGCAACTTTTGTTGTTCATCGCCCCGAGTATGTTCAATTTCACCAATTCTATCCCACGCTGTAATTAAACATTTTGGTGTAGAAAAGAAGGAAAAACGACTAAATTGACTCAAAAAGGTGTCGGTGGTTTTCAAGGTTTCGTCCACATCAAGCAACGGTTGCCTTTCCTGATGTAAGTCAGCTCGAAGTTGAGCTATACTTTCTAGAATGTCATTCAAAGAAGTGAGTTGTTGATCAAGACTAAGTTGCTGAGAGGATTGATGATTGAGGGTGTGATGTGGGGGCTCAAAGTTATAGACACTAGGATGATAGCACGGTACTTTCTCAAAGACTTGCGACGGATCACAAAAAGAAGCATCGTGAGGGCCCCCACAAATATAGCACCATGGGTGTGGAGAGAAACTGGGTGCTTCTTGTGGATAGCTATTACCATTGTCATAATTGTACCCTGGTTCTTGCCCGTGACCATACGGGTATCGAACCGGGCACGAAACATGCCAATGAGAATCGCTTCCACAATAGATGCACGGGGGAACATGAGGAGGTGGGTTCAAAAAGGACGAATTAGTCGAGTTGCACAAAGGACAAAATCCGAATAGGAATTGTGTATTGTCGAGATCGTTTCCACACCGCTCACATGTACACCATTGACAAGAGTTGTTCCCAGATAATTGTTTCCCACACCGGACGCAATGGACATAAAAATCCATAAAGAAAGATAGATAAGCAAGAAGAATATTTTTGGTGCAAAACTTTGAAAAAGAAATGCTTTTTATGATTTTTCAAATGTTTTTGGATTTTTGAAAATTTTTGAATACGAAAAATAACGTTCACGAGTGAACGGATCCCAAAAGCCAACGCGTCATTCACAAAAAACCGTTAATCTTCACGAAAAGAGCCGGCAGCGGCGCCATTTTAATAACTAGATTTTACTAGTTGAAAAGTTCGTTTTCTCGGTATCTCTTCGAATTGATTTCCGGATTAAAGTAAGACTCTATTGTTCTTGGTGAAACAGATATTTTTGGTTGTTTTTAAATAAAAGTGCAAAACAATTAAAGTAAATGACTTGAAAATAAATCTAAGATTAATTAAAATAAAGTGCAAGTATTTAAAACGTGACTGAAATTAAAGGGGCACTTAAAGTAAATGACGCAAACGTAAATCTATCTAAGGCAATCTTAAAACGAAACTAAAACTTAAACTAAGGCAAGGCTAAAACAAAGCTAAGACAAGTAATCTTAAAGTGAAATTAAATAAAAAGGCGGGAAAAATAAAGCTTGAAAATAAAAGACAGAACTTAAAAAGAAAAACTAAAAAGAACCTGAGAGGAAATCCTTGATTCGGAACTCTTCCGAATGAAGCACTTGATCCGGAACTTTTTAGACTTCCGAATGAAGCACTTGATCCAGAACTTTTTAGACTTCCGAATGAATCACTCTTGATCCGGAACTTCTGGACTTCCGAATGAAGCACTCTTGATCCGGAACTTTTAGACTTCCGAATGAATCACTCTTGATCCGGAACTTCTGGACTTCCGAATGAAGCACTCTTGATCCGGAACTTCTGGACTTCCGAATGAAGCACTCTTGATCCGGAACTTTTAGACTTCCAAATGAATCACTCTTGATCCGGAACTTCTGGACTTCCGAATGAAGCACTCTTGATCTGGAACTTCTAGACTTCCGAATGAAGTCTTCTTGGTTTGGAAGTTGTGGCTCGTTCGGAACTTTTAAAGTTTCGAATGAGCTTGCTGATCCGGAAGTTTTCCTTCGTCCGGAACTTTCCTGGGAATAGAGTAACAGAAACAAACAAACCGAAGAATAAGGGATCACAGTAACCACGAATCTAACCACAAATTTAACCAAAATCAAACACAAGATTAAACTAAACTAATAACAAAACATTCAATAATCATAAACAAACAATCTAAATCAACAAAACTAACAAATTTAACCACAATAATCAAAAACCCACTTGATCAAAATAAGAACATGAACATGAACACAAACATAAAAATCAAAGATCAAGAAAGGTAGATAGGAGATTGATAAGAAAAAGTAAAGATTGACAAGAATTAAATAGAAACTTACTTGAAATTAAATGGTAATTAAGGTGCAAGACAATTAATGTAAATTGGACAAGAAATTAAATGTGCATAAATGAAAATGGAAGAAATGGCTTGTTAAACCACCCAACAAAGAAAATAATTAACTAGCCTAATCTATATATAGGGGAGGATAAGGAAGCTTCCTCCCCTTCTTCCTTTCTTCTTAATTGCGTCATTAGGTCCTTAAGCCTTTAATCTTCATTAATTTCACCATTAGTCCTTTTCTTCTAATCTTCTTTAAACTTGGACTCTAATGACTTGTGGCTCGGGATTTCTTTTGAACTCGTCTTTTAATTCTTCAATAAAATAGACTTGAGTTCCTCGGCTTTTAGAAAACTTCCGTCTTTTGACTTTTTCTTCGATAAATCTTCAGAATTGGTCTTGGACTTCCGTTCTTTTTACACTCTTGACTTCTTGACTTCGTCTTTTCATCTTTTTCTTCAATCAAAGCCCGTAAATGCCGTGTTTTCTCCACTTTTCACAATTTCGTCCTAAATCACAACAAAAACACAAACCACGCATAATTCCGACATAAAAGACATAAAATACACGTTTTGGTCCGATTATTATTGTAATTAAGTGGTAAAAATGATGGGTGTTTATACACCTATCAGTTGTCTAGTATATTTTGGTATTACTTTAAAACACAGTTTATATATTTTCTTGATTAAAAGAAGATTTTACAAGGTGTAGTGATTTAAAATCAAACTTTCTGTATTTAGTGAGTATGATGTTGCTATATCTTTTTCTTGATCAGAATTTTCAAAGCAAAAGTAGAACAGTTCAAAATAGTTATCCTGATCGGCTTAAGAACTTTTGGGTGACTACATAAAATTATCGTTAAAACTCAGGTTTATCGTTACCATTAGAGAAAATTCAGATTTTCCAAGTTATTGAGAAACATTGTGTAGAAATTATAACTTAATTTAATAATTTCATTAGGTTAAAATACTTTAAAAGATACAGCTTGATATCCTTTTTAAATACTAGTTATAATTTTGCCAAAGAGGATATATAGATCCGGTACTTAACTTGAAACAATTATTTTGGTAATTTAAACATTTGATAAAATGTATAAAATGTTCTTAAAAATTAATAATAAAAATTTAGAAATTCAAGAAAGTGTTTAAGATATCAAACGATAAACACGTAACATTTTCTGATTTTCAAAAGGTGACAAGACTGCAACGAATATGAGACATATAAAGGTCAATAATTTGTATACGAGCAATAACACAAGGGAATAAAACAAAAATCGCATCAATTCTTAACAAACATGATAGAATAGACGCGTCGATAATAATAAAAATAATGAGAAACAAAGGATTATAGCAATGATAAATTCACGAGTGTGGTTGACATCACCACAACGGCTTATTAAGTTCTCGGTGGTCGATACACGATCGAAGGAGAAAAGCCACACAACGAATTTTCGAAACAAAGAAAATTCTTAAGGAGTCACTTGAGAGTAATTTCAGTAAGATGAAAAACATTAGCAATAAGAGGCGAAATCAATACGTGGTTCACACGAATGGATTTTCAAGGCGATAGTGTCTTAACACATATCATGACAATTACACGGAATTATCGTTCACGTCCAATCATAAATCATTATATGCGTCCAGAGGCGTTTCAAAGGTCTAACAAAATAGATAAAGAAGATCGATTGATGAAGAGGCATAATAACGTTGAAACTTTCAAGTCTGGTATCAATGGTAAGAATTTAGGCAAATGGTAACGAAAATCGTATCATGAGGACGATGAGGTAACAAGTAAGGCAATGATCGTCGAGTATGAAAATATGTGTTTGAGGCATGTACTTTGTTTAAGAAAAGATAAGGGTTCATAAGTGTATGTCGCGAACTGTTGATACTCGCATAAGAAGTAAAAGTTTTCTAGACTTTATTTTATCAAACTTTTTAAGGAACATACTTAAAAATTTGATTCTTGGTATTTAAGGTGACTACTATTCGGCCTTACATGGCTCCTTCTAAATTAAGCATAGGTGATCAGGCCATGCATAATTTAGGACTAGCAATGCGATGCTCAGCTTCGTCAAACCAGTATTACATATCATATGATTTAAAATATGTATATAATAGCATTTGTAAAAACAGGAATCCATATAACATATGAAACTTTTCGCCTATAAGTTACTGGCTAACTGTTTAAATCAACAATTTGTATAATTACAAGGGTTCTTTATAAGACCATATTAGAACAATTTGTGAAAATACATTGCAAAATTAATATAAATTAATTTTTATAAGATAGCATTCAATTATTTAAGAAAGCCCAAATGAAACCTTTTGTAAAATGATTCGCAAACAAGACCAGTTTGAGTTTATATGGTAACATGACAATAGTTTATAAAGTACCGAGTGAGTTACAAGAGGGAAATAAGGAGTAGTTTAAGACAGTCAATGAAATGGTTACAAGGTGATAAGGTTTCAAGAGGTTTAGCCGAAATCGTCAAGAGACACGTGCCAAAATGATAACGAACGTTATGAAAGCAAGATCTTCAACCTCGACCCGGATCAGTGGTACGATAGAAGCAGATAAATAAAATAGAATGACAAATTAGTCATAAATAAAGAAAGGAATAAGGAATCCGTATGTGCACAACGTAATTTATTTGACAAAAAAATACACTTTTAAGAAAGTAGGGTATCAGTTAACAAATAGTACAATCACTCTGAAAAGTTTCTATATTAAGAAGTTACCGAATCTCAAAAGTTCAAGATCTATGTATATGTATGACCGAACTCAAAGTTACAGTTTTATACTTGTTCAATACGCAATCATTAGTTTGCAAAATATCATTAGTTAAAGTTTTACGAGCTCAAACGAACTCCAAAACGCTTCAATCTATATTTTTAAATTTTATCAGTTTTGACCCTTTTTCAGTCAACTTTGACTTTTGGGTTTGACTCTTGGGTTTGACTTGACCAATTAACTCGCTAAATGATATTTTAAGACTCGAAGTCTGATGCAATTTGCTATAAAACGATGTTTTTGACAACTTTCTAGTTTTACTCGAGACTTGAAACGGATTAAAAATGGACGAAAATGCCCTTGCATTAAATCTGTCAATAAAATGATATTTTAGAACTACGCAAAAATAAGTTCTTAAATTTTACAATCTCAAATGAGCGTAACTTGCTCGATTTTAAAGTTTACTGGTAAAAATATTATGTCCTAAACGAACATCTCAACAGGTAAAAATATATTTTTATGTCTAAGGTTATAAAAATATTTTCTCGACACTGTTAAATTCCTTGTAAAGTTTCTGTACAAAGTATATTTTTCGATACATCTTGAAATTAAATCTAAATTTCATGATAACTCAAAATTAATGTGCACACAAAATTAGTGGATTCCATAGAGACGAAAGAGAATAAACTGTATAATTAATCATGTAAAGAAAACATAGTATAGAAATGGTTCAAGAATACAAACGAAAATTAAGAAATCAAAAACGACGCATTCGACTTCAAGATGCCATGCAGGAAGGTCTCTTGGCGGTATGATTTTTGGAATCACAAGACATATCGAGAAAGAAATAGAACATAAACAAGTCGCACTCCTGGGCGAGGAGGTTTAATGAAAGGGAGGGTACAAGTTTATAGAAGTAGAATTACATTCCAAACGCTCGCTACACAATAAAGGATGAATCTCAAGATGACAATGATGGTTTCAAGGTACAACGGACGTTGTAAGTCGGAGTCGAAACGTAGAATGATCAATGAAATAAAATGTAGTCCATGTACAATTGTCGTGTAAAACGGTGACGTAAAGGTCAATCAAGATTACAAAAACTCACGATATTATTCAGGTACTGATTCAACGAATACTTCGAGATGTGTGACTCACATGGTGTCTTTTAGTATTTTTGGGAGACACATTGAGCTACACAATGGTCTATAAATTAGACATTCAATTACGAATGGTCGGAAAGAAATTTGGGTATCTAAATAGATATTTTAAAAGAATTTAAACAATGAAAACAACACGCAGGGTAGTAGAATGAAAATCAGAAGTTTTTATCGAAAACAACACTTCTTAATTATGAACAATGGTATCTCGAGAGTATGCACAATATGTAGCAGCGAGTCGAGAAAAAAACAGATGATTCAAAACGAACGAGTATATGAAGTCAGTCGTATCACGCATAAATGAAATAGCAATAGTACTCAGAAAAATGAGTATGAAAAGTTGGCAGCATACGCGCTCTGAATACAAGTATGTAACGTCATAACGATATAAAATCATTGTAACAAGATCAATTCAGAAGAACAAGAATTCCAGAAATACAGTAAGAGCAGATGTAATCACAGTAATATCGAATGATAATTCATGAAGCACAAAGTTTTGAAAAGACATAGTAATTATCGTCATTAATGTGAAGTAATATTTCAAAATGAAATCAAGAGATGAAATATTAAAACGATAATTAAAAGCAAATAATGAGGATTAGAGAGTTACCCGCGCAGATATCGAACAACATTGGCAGATTCTGTGTTAGACACTTAGGAACAATAAAATATTTGAACTTTCGGTAATAGACTAAGTTTTGAAAAACGACTCAATTCCCTATAACAATCGCTCTGATACCAATCTGTGAGACCCCCAAAATCTGACATGGAACAACTAGGCAACGAGGGGTAACACGTCATAGTAAAAGAAACAATGAATTACAGTTCATACAAAGCTGACGAAATAAAAACATGTACATTACATCATAAAAGGTCAGAGTTTTTAAACATAGGTCCCAGAGTTTTAGAAGCGGAAAATTATATTATTTTGTCTCGATTTATAACCTAAAGTTGCCCAAAAGATAGAATAAACTCCTGACAGTTTTTACTAAAAACAGTCTTTTAAAAGCATCACAGAAATCTCCAAGCTGCGATAATATCCTGCGGGCTCCCATCCAAGCAAAGCGAAGTAATAATACCTGAGATTAAACATGTAAAATCGTCAACACAAAGTTGAGTGATATTCACAGGTTTAGTAATAAGGATGTGGAACACAAGCATTCATTTGTAAACAAGAAATAGGGGAAATGGTTATGTACAGTAACCATTGTCTGAAACATTATTATTGCTGTTTAGTTCATGAACCGAATCTTAACTTAGTGTAAGTTCCTCTAGGGAGTATTCAGCCTAAATACTTAAATATAAACGAATATTAGTGCGTCAAGGTAATCGGGACGAGGATAGTCAATCCCGATGAATCCACCCACAACATTCGCGCTTCGCGCAATGCACCAGGACAATTAACGGTTCATGATCAATGAGAGGCAACTTAAGGCTAAAAACTAAAAGCAATAATATCAATGAAAATAGTTGGAAATCCTCAAGTTCTGGAAAACATACAATTTCTGGATAACATACAAACTCTGGATAGCATACAAGTTGAGGATAGCACACAGTTTTTAAATGATTGTGTTCCACCATGTAAAATCTCACCCCGTGTTTAGAAACCATGTACAAGTAAAAAGGGGATATGAACTCACCTTAGCCACGAGGTAAGTCAATCACGGTACTCAGCAACTGAGTAGAAACAATGGTAGTGAGACGATCACCGACGATATGGATGCCCAGGGAAACACGAAAACCGCAACCTATCAAAATAAGGCGCGCGTTAAGACTCGAACTCAATATCAATATATATACCAAATATAATATGACTCAAATGTTTTTAAAGTATTCATGTTTCAAAACCAATGACACGAACCACATGAATCCATTTATCCATCGCTACACGATTAAACACTTGTATACTTGAAATTGACCCGTCATATGACGCCAAGTCAACGCAAGTCAAACTATACTTAACCTTATTCGGACCAGTAGCTAAGTCATTTATATAATGACTAAGTACTTGAGTAAGTCACCATATCCAATAGTGAATACTCAAACTCACGCTACACGAGCATTGAACTAAGTGTCCAAATACCAATCAGCATGTACACTCCAAATGTACACACCGATCTACCCTATCTAGAGTTGTCTGTTTTAGATGAAAATTGGTGTCAAGGTCACTTATAACCTGTATAAGACCTTACCAAAGTTTGAGCCAAAGTTCACTCTTTAAAATCTATCAGCTCGACACTTTACTCGACTCCAAATTTGGGACAGATTGTACACTTATTTTATAAAACCGTTTGGACCCTTTAAAAGTACTAACTCGAAAATCCGTCTTTTGAAACCACTACTAGACTCATCAAATTAAGTTTGTAAACTTTGGAAACTAGTAGTTACATTTATCTAACCAAGCCTAAAGTCCCCGAGAGTCGACCCATAATCAGCCACAATTTCGGATTGTGCCGACTTGCGTCCCCCAGTACACGAATACTAAAACTAGCATAACTTTTGACTCGTAAAGAGTTATAAGCTCTATCTTATACCAAAACGAGCGTCTCGGAAAACTCTACAATAAAATCAAATAATCTTAGCCTTTCTCAGACCTTAAACCCACGAAAAAATCTGTTATAGACCTGCTGTCCCAAAATACCCTTTTAGAAAACATGACAAATCAATTTTCCAAGCAAAACCACTCATTCCTAAACCTATAGAATCACTATACCATCATTCCCATCAACCAAAAACTCCTAAAAACACTTGCATGTAAAATTTAACAAAATCAAAGATCAAAATCCAAACTTTTTATGATCAAAATAAGATGATCTTACCAAATATAACACATACATGATGATTAAAACATCATACAACCATAAAATCATAAGTTTATGAAAACTTGATGCATGTTTATGATTTTGGTACCAAAAGATGCACCATAAAAATCTAGGAAGTGGTCTTGAATTTGTTTTGAATTGATCAAGTTGTTTGATGATGAAAATGGGGTGTTTTGGTGTTGGGTCTCACGGCTAGAACAAGGGGGGGGAGGAGGATGGTGATTTTTTTTATAAAAGTGTTATGTGTGTGTGAAAGTGGAAGAAAATGGCCTTTTATATGGTGGTTTAAGTGGAGGGACCATTGTTGTCAAGTTTAAAACTTGTGGACTTAAAAATAATTAATAGTTTTAAAGGGTAGAAATGGTTATTGGTAAATATTGAAAATATTTACGGGGCTCGGGTTTCGTAAAAATACTTTTCAAATGTTACAATGCATCATAAAAATGATTATATGATTTCCCGACACGACTTAATACGTAATTAAAACGAAATCGTCAGAAGTATTAATTATCGAAACAATCGATAAATAAGCGTCAACTTTTGGCATCCGTCGGTATCGCGATCACTAGGAATTCTCGTTGTTCATTGATTTGAATAAACTCGTATGTAAAACGCACGCGGGTGATTTTAAATAAAAAACTTTGATTTAAATTAAATATGGAAAAATAAAATAAAAATTTAATAATTCCATACAAAGTATTTATCAATGATCAGAAAATACTTGAAAAGTATAATTTAAAAATCTCAGGATTTACATATAACAATACAAGAAAACGTAATACGTTAGAAAATTCAAGAAGCACGAATAAAAAGAATAAAATAATGCTGGGAAAGTACGGGTTCTTACAGCATGGAGGCTCGCCTTTAAGAGAAAATCTGAAGCTCGAGTATCAGAAAAGAAAGATATGTCATTTATGTATTATTAACCTTTCCCCGAGCAATCTTATCTCCTCCGCATTTCTCCATCTACACTTGGCTTGGACGATTTGTACAAGTACAAAAATCAATCAAGGCCTCGACATTGGCAATAGCCGTTGCAAGGTGTCAAAATACATTTCTTTCCAACTATGTACGAACCCAACACATGTAAAACATAGAGTCTTAATAAGAAATATCCAGAATATCTAAGACAAGGTAAGTGTAATCCTTGATATTTTTTTGTATCATTTCCTGAAATGCTTAACTTTTCAGAAAGGGCTCTTTGTTTCATTATTAATCTATAATTGCTTTTTCTTGAAATCCGTAATAAAATAAGCCTATGTATGAAAAGAAAAAAAATACCTTTGTCAATAACTCATACCGACATCTCCATGATACCATAAAGGCGTTCTTAATGTATCAATGCACCCTTTTAATCTTCCTTGACCAGAGCGGATCGAGACTCAAGCACAACTAGAGTTCACTCGCCCACGTGCCCAATACTTGATCTTACTAGCCCCGTGTCGCCCTTCCTTATGCTAATCTAGTCATTCTCGAACATGTCTTTCTCATCTCATTCAATAGAGGAATTTTTAGTTCTTGCATCATCCACTGTGTTGCTTCATCTCCATAAGTCATCAACCACTCTAGCTTGCAACTGCCCCACGAATGATGATGGCTTTGGAACATTTACCTTCGAAGTATGATGGTAAGTGGTTCATCTCCATTAGCCATTAACCATTTGTAAAAACTCATATCGACTCGCAAATCTTCAATGGTTTTACGAATATCCGAGACCTCTTGTCATTCATTTTCCTAAAACTATGTGACTTTCTCATGAATAGGGGTGGTAGGGGGGCGGTTTGGGGTTAGGCGACCATCCCCATCCCCAAACTAGATTACTTAAGTTCTCCTCAAACCCGTCCGAACCCCAGAATTAGTCAAAATGACTTTTGGGCATTATGCTCCATAAAACGCATCCGACACTATTATGAGACCTTACCGTGTTGGTCCTTTTTGGTTGCAATTCTTAGTCAAAGCTGAACCATTTCCAATTTACTGTTATCTTTGGACTATTAGCAATAATTTGAAGAATTATAAACTTATTAACAATCAATTATAAGCAATACTTATCAAGTTTTTAACGATAGTATCATGCATAAACAATGATAAGTTACACCAAAAAATATTCACAAGTTAAAAATATGACATTAAAGAAGTATTTATCATAATAGTTTCAGAATATTATAAAGATAAAAAATCAATAATATTAGAGAAATGTCATTTTATTGCACATACAGAATATCATTACTATATAAATATAAATATACATATATATGTATATGTTATGCGTTAATAGGGCGGGACGAATAATGTTATTCCTCATATTCGCCCCAAACCTTTTAAAAATCCTAATTCAAGGCCTAAGCCCATCTCGTAACCAGATAGCATGCGTCACCCGCCCTCAACTAGTTTCGGTTTCAGATTTCCTCGTTAGGTTCAAAAGAAAATTCATCCCTACTCATGAGCATAAGTCTTATGTCAGGGATGAGAGGCACTAAATAGCCACCAAGAGCATTGACACCTTGAATCCCTCCATAGTTCTCCAAACATTCATAGTCCTCAAGGTTGGTCTGCACCTGCAACCTTCCTTCAGATATTGTCACCATGCCCTTGACGAACTTCGCTCCTTCATCTCTTGATGTTGATCATCAATAATACTTCAGTTCTCATCAACCAACATACTTACGCTGGTCTCATTTTTCTCCGTTTTGTTTCCAATCACTTTGAGTTGACTCACTTTCATACCATTTATCACGAATTCGTTCTAGACAAGGGTTAACATGCGGCCTTAGTCTCGACTAAGTCAGCTCTCTTCGAACTTTACAAAAGAGGATGCAAGTGGATTTGAGGATAATTTTTCCAAATAAGAGCTCATATACTCATTTCGTCCCAAAATTATTGTTCACACACAAAAAACATACATTTTAGTAAAACATTATTATTACGACTTTATATTTCATATTTTTTTGTAGAAAGACAATTTTACCTCAACTAAATAATTTTAAAACATCTTTAATGTTTGTAATTATACCTTAAGTGAGGGTAATATGGTAAAATCGAACAAAATACTCTATTCGTTTTTTTAAAATAGACGATTATTTTGTGATAACCCTAAATAAGATTTTAAATTTAAGCAAAATAAAGTAACTCATTAAAGCATATCCTACTCGAAAGACCATAGTAATACGAGTAGGGTGTTACCTGCGTTTTTTAAAACCTCAAATGACCTATCATATTCATATTGAATTTTGGAAGATGTTTAACCAAAAAAAAACTTTAGAGGACGTTAACCAATTTCTTATATGTTTTTGCAAGCTTCAGAACGAGGAGCTTTTAGAGTTTCATTGACCTTTTTGCACCTCGCGTGACGTCACATTTTTCTCGGTTTCGTCTCCAATCACTTTAAATTGACTCACAGTCACACCATTTGTCACGAACTCGTTCTTGACAAGGGTCATCGTGCAACCTTAGTCTCGATAAGTTAGATTTGTTTGAACTTTACACAAAAAAATGCAATTGGGTTTGAGGATTATTTTTCCAACTGTGACCTCGTATATATATAAAGGGTTCATACGTTTCTTCTTTTACAAAAGCATCAAATGATTTATCATACGATTGAACTTTTGAGGATGTTAATCAATTTCTTAAATGTTTTTGCAAGGATGTTAATCAATTTTTTTTACAAAAATTGTAATGTAACTTTTGGAAAATATTTGAGTTTTTTCTAATAGTTTTCTCCCTTTAAGAACCATTTGTTAGTATAATTTAAAAAATATGTTAAAGTTTATCCCGAGTCAGATTTTCTGACTCCGCCCTTGAGTTCAGTAATCTTTTTACGCCTCGCGTGAAATCGCAAGGTTCTTGAGCTTTTTTTTAATGAATGAATTCATCTTTTGTGTGTGGGTCGCGGCCTTTGAATACACGCAACCCACATTCTCCTATAAATATCTTGATTAAGTTTTGGACAATAAATGGTGAAAGCTACATGTGAGTTTTTGCATAACTTTGTGGGAGCGGTGTGTTCCTTTCATTGACGAATATATGTGGAGGTGATAATCTTGTAGAGCTTTGAAAGCAAAAGAACAAGAATTTCAACATAATATCACGTGGAATCTTATTAGAAAATAAAGTGAAAAACAACTGTATCAATGCATCATGGGTTGGTTGCAAATGAAAATGATGTTTTTGGGTTGAATATGGTGGCCACCAAGAAGAGAGCAAGGTCTATGACGAGGATATATGGAATCATTTACTCTTCCGTTATCACTTGTCTAATTAAGATCCACATGAAGCTTGGTTGTGTTTTGCTCACAGTGTACAATATCTCATTTGCAAATGTGGAAGCAAACACCAATTATGTTATGTGGCTATGTACTATAGTAACTAAGATCCATGGAGGCATTATTTCGTTCGAAATTATATACTTCAATATATTTTTTTTCGGACGTTTAAAATTAATAGTTTATTTTTAAAAATAAATTAAAAAAATATATATTAAATTTACTGTATCACCCTTATTTAAAAGTATAATTACAAACAATAAAAAAATTATAAATTAATTGATTATTGGTAAAATTGTTATTATATAAAAAACAAAAGAAGAAAAACTGAAAAAGTGGTGTTTTTATTAAACTGTATATGTTTTTTTCTTTTTACCTATAGTTTAACTTAATTAAGGTCAATGACTTAACGACTTTTGCCATTAATCAAGAGACTAGATAATACTCTTTCTGTTTTAAAATTATTATCTTTTATAAAAAAATTTGTATTTTTTTTCCAACTTTAATTTTAAATATTTTTGTAAGTGTTATATAATAATTAATAAAAAATATATGAACTGATTAGTTTTTAAATGTATTTTCACTGTTATATTTTATCAAATATTTATATATATACTGATAAAATTAATATAGGACAATAATTTTGAGACGAAAAATTTTACGGTACTTTGGTTTGAAATTCTTAACTAGGGAGTACTTTATATTGTTTTCTAGATTTGGACCATGTTGTATGTCATACTCTTTTGTTTAGGGTACCCCTATTGGTACCCCCCCTACCCCACAAAAAAGTTACAAAAAGTACACTATTTGTGTACTTTTTGTCTCCTAGATTTTTTCTGGACAGTTTTTTTATCAGTTTTTGTTCCGTATTTTTGACTGTTTAACAGTTTTAACCTGTTAAACTTTATTTTTTTGATTCCGTATTTTCCGATTCACAGTTTTATAACAAAACCAAAATTAAAAAAATTAAAAAAAAAATAAAAAAAAATAAAAATCAGGGGGGGTATATATAGGGTTTTTGGGGGGGTCTTTATAACCTGACCCTTTTGTTTATTTACTTTTTCTCTTTTAAGTTAAAAAAAGTTAATCAGAGAATTTGTATGGTACTATAGAAACACATTAATACACTTTATAGCATGTGGCTAGAATAGATGATACAGATAACATCAATAGAGGCTTGTGGAAGATGGACCCATGATATGATATGAAAGAAAAAGGACACTTTAACTAGTCATTGTTGTTGAGTGATGCTGCTAAATATCTAGATTTTAAGTATTTGTTTTGGCAATTTAAGATTTGTCTTTTACTTTTCTGGCAAAAAAGTATTCAAGGAGATGATTGGTAATGCTAATTGCAGTGTCCACATGTTTTGTGGTGTGATGTCATCCACAAAACTATTACTACCATTTATAGTAATACAAGTGTTGCATAAATTCTAATCCATTTTTGTGCATAGTTTACTCTTTTTTGTTTATAGTAATACAAGTGTTGCATAAATTCTAATCCATTTTTGTGCATAGTTTACTCTTTTTCATTGTTTTGGTTGTCTGCATGCTGTGTGGCAACTCTCTTTTTGTTCGTTTATTTCTGTCTGGCTTTTCTTTAACGGCGGAAGGATACCATCACAATGAGTTTGTGGTGACATCTCCGGGAGATTATTGATTATTTAAAAAGTATGCAAATGGATGTCTTAAAATTAGTTAGGGGTAAAATTGTTAATTTTGTTTTATTAAATCATACTATATTATTTTCGTTTAAAATTTTTTGTCTTTCAACAAAAAACTTATAATTTAAAAAGAATACATTTGTTATACTACTAATTAATTATTTTTTCTCTTACTATTTAGTACAATGATAGTTTTATCATTACCTAATTAATTTTTTTAAAAAATTTATAAAAAAAAATATGGTAAATTTCATCAAACTTCTCTTTTTATTTTTAATAGTGGAAAATAATTTTGAAACGACCCAAAATAAAAACTTGAATAATTATTTTAAAACAAACTAAAATAAAAACATGAACAATAATTTTGAGATAAAAAAAAATATATATACAGTTTCACCAAATTAATCTCGAAACAATCTTCAATCCTTTTTTTCACCCTCAAATATGCACACGTAAGATGAGACCCCCCCTAACCTTTTGCTTGAAAGCTAATAAACATTTCCACTTAGAGAGAAAGATACCACAATAAGATAATCCTTCAAAATATTTGTTCCACAGCTACTACATCAGCGTCACATCACACCAACACAACTAATATAAATATCACTCACTCACAACACACCTAAGCCTGTTTACTTTGATCCTACCACTATCTTTTATTTTTCTTTTTTTTTTTCATTTTCACACAAATTAAAATTCATTTTATCCATATTAAAAATACAAATAACTAAATAAAAATTACAAATACTTAAATAAAAATACATTACGAAAATACAAAAATAAAAATAAAATCCTAAACTAAACATGTTTAAAAAATTACGAATATTTGAAAAAAAATTGTTAAAAAGTGCCATGTTATTAAAATTCAGTGAAAAAATTGTCTTTTTTTCATTTACACTACAAGTCTACAAAGACACGCACATTATCTTGCTTCTTTACCCTTCTTCACTGAAAAACCCAGAGAAAAAAAAGAAAAAAAAACGGATCAAACTTCTTCTTCAACAAATCACACACACATAACACACACACACACACACACACACACACACACACACACACACACACACAACACACACTAAATCCTAGAATAAAAGAAATAAGACGAAAAAAATACCCCACATACCCCACATTAGCTCGTCGAAGAGATTTCGGATTTCTGAAATATGGACGACGAAGAAGGGGGAGGGTGTGGCAACGAGGGCCGACGAGTCTCGGCGAGCCATCCACGTCAGATCGACGAGGGGGTGGAAAGTGGAAACCGTGGTACCCTTCTCTCTTAGCCATTAGGAAAATGAAAAGCAAATGGTCAGCCCTTCTTTTATTTCTCTTTTAAAGCTCGAGCTGGGCTTGTTTCGAACCTTGTTATTTAAGCCAGCTTGGTTCGTGACATCTTATACAGGCTCAGGCTCGGTTCATTTATACGATTTGATAACGTAAATTTATACATGGCTCCAGTTCGGCTCGTTATATATCTAAAATAGGTTTGTTAGTAAGCTTGTTATTAAGGTCATTAATAAGCTCGTATATACAACATTAGGCTCGTGAGTCCAACGAGTTTTGTACATAAATCTCGAGATCGAGCTCGTTTAATAAACGAGTTGCAACTTAGGCTCAAACTCGGGCTCGAGCTCGTTTAGGCTCGGGTCATTCGAGTTTTTTGTCGATCCAATCTCGAGGTTTTCATGAGAGGCATAACTCTTTTTCATCATAGTCAAGAGTTTTGAGCACGTGAAGTAGAAAAATGTTCTTTCAAAAAAAAAGGAAGAAAGATATTCTTACTCAAAAATCGGCCATTAAGTTCTTAGTTATACTTGAGAGTTGAATTGTCTCATATAAGTAGTTTGGGCTATTTTGTTTTAAACGAAGAAACAAATCGAGCATTATTACTTAAAGATAAAGGATTTACAAGGTCTTATAGTAAGGCTGTAAACGAAATGAACGTTCAATTAACATTTCATGAACCATTTGGTAAAAAGTTCGAATATTTTCGTTTATGTATTAAATAACCAAACATGAACATGATTTCACGTTCGTTTAACTAAATGAACGAATATGAACAAAAGTCACGTTCGTCCGTTTATGTCCGTAAACGTCAGATTATGTGTTTATTAACGTTCCTTTATGTTCATTAATATGTTAATGTTCGCATATTATATATTTGTATACTTTTAGAGCCAATATGTTTAAACAAAACAACACTTATAACACAAAATATTATGTATAATTCGATAAATTTTATGTTTTTTTCTACATTTATTTGTGTTCGGTCATTTATGTTCGTTTAAGGTTCATTTATTTTGTTAATGAATGAACATAAACGAACATGAGCAAATTATTTTTTTAATAAACGAACATGAAAAATAAAATTCGTTCATTTAATCGTTCGTGTTCGTTTATTTGTTTGATTAATTAAATGAACGAACATGAACAAAGCTCTGTTCGTATTCATTCGGTTTATTTACAATTCTATTTCAAATTGTTGAATGCTGGGTTTTACTAAATTATTTAATTTTTGGTGAAAGATACTTTCGAAACAATGTCAAATTTTAAAATTACAATAAAATATAATTTTGTTCGACTACACATATCCCATACTTGCACAATTATGCATCGTCCCTGCTTAAAAAGAGGAAAATATGTAAATAATCGGGCTATTTCTTAGTTACACTTTAGAGTTGGGCTATCAAATTTAAATATTCCGGGTCCTTTTTTTAAACTATATAAGCCTAATTTAATTGGAAAGACCGAAATATATCACAACTAGCACAAAATTGTAAACTGACGAACAACAATTTTCGAAATATATAAACATCGCGAGCCAATTTAACGACTGGCACCTCCTACTTGTTAAAGCTAAATAAACTTCGTTAAAAGGCCCGTTAACAACATGCATCGTGGTTATATGGCCTTTATCGAGAACTTTATCCACATCAACACAAATTTGGAATGTCTTTGTGATTTGTTTTAATTTTTGGAAGAAGATCGATCTTTATATGTGTTTTTTCAACCATGGTTTCTGACTTATTTGTTGACTAATTTATTAGGTTTAAACCCACCGTCACACACACTCAAACCAGATAAAGCTCTCATTTTCCAGGAGGTTGGCGTGACCACTTTATATGTGTTGTAGTGCATGTACTGTGTATATCAGTATATATGTACTCTAGAGTTCGAGGAAAAATCTTATTACTGTTCGAAAGTGTATGTTACTAGTAATATGATCTCCCATATCAGCTTCTTACTAGACTTTCTCCTTAAAAGGATTATTCTGACAAAAAAAATAAGAAGGAAAAAAGAGAAGGTATCTAAATTTATTCGAATTACCCTACATCTAACCGATTATGGATCAATGTATACAAAAAGACTACTTAGTTCTAACAACGATAAGGTTTCCATCTATTGACATGTAACTAAGAACCTGACGATAAACTAATTCACCTAGCCATACGTTGCAAACAATTTGAATAATTAGTGTACTAATTTTGAAGATGTGATTCAAATATATTTGACTCCAGGTTCATATCGGCCGCAATAGTTCTGGACTCCATATGGCTTCATGAGTTGTTGATCACTCTATTATTTCAAGAATTAAAAGTCAGATATTAGTGATTTTGTTTGCATAAAGAAGACTCCTCATAATTCATAAGTAAATGGAGTAAAAAGCCATGTAAAAATTTGGATCAAAACCACACAGATATCCGTATAAAGCTTGTTCTTGATTCTCATTGTGATTTGAATCGAATGACCAATAATTTGAGAAGTTTTGACCGTTCACATACTTCAAATAATGAACATAACACAATTTAACGGGTTTGAATATGAAAGTCCCTAATCAATGCTAGAAACCCTAAACTTAACTAATCAACACAAGGTATTACTTTTCAAACGTAATCTTATTATTGTATAATAAAGAATTACAAGTGTTATGGATAACACCGTTTGATGACAATGTGTTGTGCACACTTTGAACAACTATAAACCCTAACTTATGAATACAGTCGCAGCTGTTTGATTCTATAAGTTCTAAGCAATAATGTTATGAATATACACAAAGTTTTAAACATTAATGCATGGCTACACATCCTATTTATAGTGTTACGAGGTTGACCTAAATAGTACTTGATGGTGACTACACAAGCTTTCACTTTTCAGACATCAGTCACATGATGCTCTTCTATTCTTGGTAGTCTTCCATTATTCTTTAAGGAAACAGTTGTCAAAATAGTTTCCTTTTTCTTCATAGTCCCGAACACACAAATGGCATGTCCAAAGTGTGCTGAGTGTTAACAGGGTATTGCCACCTCTGTTAAACCCTCAACCCCTCAGAGTCCCTGATACATCTTGGCTGTTATCCATCACAGCCAATGAGTATGTCTTCAAGTAATCTTTGACTTCCTTGACAATGTCTCTGAGATGGACTCCTCTGAGGTTGCTCACAGAGACTTGGATCTCTATAAGTCTTACGATACTTGCCTGCCTCCTAGGCACAAGCAAGGGACTATCTAACAGCTTAATTATGTTTAAATCTATGATCAGGGAATCTAACAAGTTTGTATTCCCAACAATCTCCCCCTATTTAAACATAAATATTGCTAGATCTATCTAAGTTAAGGTAAGTGAGTTAACAGCTTCTTCTTACTCATAACAGATCTAAACAAACATACCTCATGATTTTATTAATACTTAAAGGAAATTACAAGTACATTACAAAAGTAAAATAAAATGTGAAGGTAAAATTAGGCTGTGAATTTCTTCAATAGTCATCATTTTTAATCTTTTCTTCAACTTCAGCTAAGTCCAATCTGTTATCCATTCTTCCTGCAAAGTCTTTACAAACCTTTTGGAATACTCTGTGTTGATCTTGAGTGACTTCTTGTGACAAAGCAGCTGAGTTGTTGAGGCTAAGCACAACTCATTTTCTCTTTGAAATGCATACTGGCAAGCTCTGTTCATGAATGCCATTCCTCTTTCAGGCTCTGTATATGTCTGACCATCAACAAGACCAACTATACCATTTGGTAAGATCAAATACCTGTGCATACCATCCACTTGAACATCATCTGTGACAAAAGTTTCTTTAACAAGTTGATAAACTCTTCTTCTTTTGTTACCAGTCTTTGTGGGTTCTTGTTCAAAAAGCTGTGGTGGGGGATCTATCTTGAGTTTGGCAGCCGTTTCTTTGATCCAGGTAAACTTAGCCTTAATAGTCTTAAGCAGAAGAAAATTTGCCTGTCCAGTTCTTTCGGCAGCTAAGGCTTCAAGTTCGAACCATTCAGATAACCCAAGTGTCTTTAGCCTGAAGTTTTCAAACACATTCATGTTTCCCTGTTGGTTATCTCTCCATAAGATCATCTATGGGGTGTTTGTGGATTTATGAATGGTGTATTTGAACTTGGTTATCTTGCCAGGTGCATATCTGTTGTTAACGCAGGCATCATAATCAGCTTCGACTTTTCTTAGTGCCTCAGCGCGTTTAACTTCCATTTCCCTCAACCTTTGTTTTTGCTTTTCTCTTTCAGGTGGAGTCATCTTCTTTAGAGTAGCTTCATTCAATTCTTTGGCTGTCTTGAGTTCATTTAATCTCTTGAATTCCTCAGCCTGTTTCTCTATTTCTTCAGGAGTTAAAGGAATCTCATTGGAAGGTGTAAAGGTTGAAAATTGGGAAAGGTCTGTGGTGGATCCTCCTGTCTCTAGCATCGCAGCTATCTTCTTTAGTTTGGTGTCTGTGTCAACCAAAACTATCTCCTTTCCTTTCTTCAAGACAGAGGATTCCACACTCATGTTTTTCAAAACTTCAGCTCTTCTTATAAATGCTGTCTGAGCCTGAGTTTGTATTGCTTTGGGAAGGGAGCTAATAGTGAACTTTAGCTTCTTGGCAGCTGGTTCACCATCATCCCCAGACTCGCTAGTGTTAACCAAAGCCAGGGACTTTGATGAATTAGCTCCATCTTGATTCTGTTGCTCCCCCTGAGTGTTATCATCATCATCAGGTATGTTAATAGGTGTGATGACTTGGAGGGGGACAGGTGTAATTGTGTTGTCAGCTGATGATGAGCCTTGTTTAGCAGATTCAAGGATAAGTGTTGTTTCCTTCTCCCCCTCACGCCCATCCTGGCTACGCAGAAGTTTGGATGAACGTGTTTGAAAATGCCTTGCAATCTGTTCAACAGAGGCAGCCATAGCACGTCGCCTTTTCCTTGAAGCCCTGGAAATCTTCAGCAGAAGGTTGCTGTTTGCATTAGTATTGGCCTGAACTCGATTAACAATAAAGTTTGCATGACGGTATTGCCTGTTGCGAACAGCTTCAAATTGTCTGTGCATGGTTAGCTCATGTTTATGGAGTAAGGCAGGGACCTCTGAGTCAATTACATCCTTCATTCTTGTGGAAAGGTGACTAAGTCCTTGTGATACACCTTTTCTTGCACCATCCTTGATGGGTTCAGTAACCGCCTCAGCAACAGCCTTTTGTATGATCCCTGGAAAAGTGACAGTGAAGTTATGCATTTCAGACTTGATCACATCCAGCTTCCTTGATAAGCGTTCAATGTCAGATTGACAATGAACAGGCTAAAGATTATGTATGTTGAGGCTTTGTTGAGCATAATCATCCCCCCTTGGTAAAAGATCAAAGTTGGTTTGGGCAGGATGATCAAACATCAGAAACTCAGCTGTTCGATCATAGGCTGGGCGTTGGAAGACTGTTGTTGTGGAAGTAGCAGAGGTTGGAGTAACAACAACGTCCTTGGGAGGAGGAGTATTATTTTCAGCTGGAGTGGACATAGCTATTTCCTTGGGAGGAGAGACAGATTGTTGATCTTCCTCATCTTCCTCATCCTCCTCCTCAAACATCCCTACAGGGATTTCATCTTCAGGCATTGACTCAAGATCAGAGACATCATCCTCTAATGACAACATGTCTTCTTCAATATTCAGCAGAGGCTCATTGTCATTAGGTTGGTCTTGAGTAATTGTATCAGCCTCTTTCTCCTGTTGTACCTGGGATTCAATGACTGGCTGTACAATTTCAGCCTGCAAATTGTTATAATTAGTAACAGGGAAAAAAGTAAGGGGAATGGTCGCCATTTCGCTGTCCCAGAGAGGCTGAGTGTGATTACTCAGCCACTCCAAAGGATAAATCCTTGGGATTCTTTTAAGTGTGAAAAATATATGGTTAATGATCGCCATTCGCTGCCCCTAGGAAAGCTGAGTGTGATTATTCAGCCCACCAAAAGGTTAAAACCTTTGGGACTCTTTTGATTGTGAAACATATGTTGTTTATGGATCGCCATTCGCTGCCCCTAAGAAGGTTGAGGGTGATCATTCAGCCCCCCCAAAAGGTTAAGAAACCTTTGGGACTCTTTTAAGAGTGAAACATATGTGGGTTAAGGTCGCCTGTTACGTTTCCCCTAGGAAAGCTGAGGGTGATGATTCAGCTCCCCCTGAAAAGGATAAATCCTTTGGGATTCTTTTAAGGTGAAAAAGTTAAGGGTTAAGGTCGTCTTATTACGCTGTCCCTAGAAGAGCTGAGGATGATGATTCAGCTCCCCTAAAAGTAAAACTTTTGGGATTCTTTTTCTGAGGGAACCAAGAGGCTGTGTGAAGTACAACTGATCAAGGTTGAGACATATGTGTATCCAGGTTGTTGTTAGCCTGAATACTGTCTAGAGGGTGCAGGGTCATCGGGGTGCTTTATAAACACAGATGAATCATTCCCTGGTGCAAAGACAGGGTGTACAGAAGTCTTAAAGAGTTCTAAGTGCATAGAAAGACTTCTATGGGTCGAGGATTACCCTAACTTCACCACTCTCTCCTACAGACAATTGAGAGTGGCTGCTTGTGAACCTCTAAAAATGTACACTGATTACCTATGAGATATCAGCTGGATTAGGCTGGTTTCCTGTTGTCTCAGCTAACTTTGAGACACTAGACCCCTGTTGTTGGTCAGCCGAAGTATCTGATTCCACAAGAGTATCTGGAACAGAGGAGGTATCAGTCTTCTTTCCCTTGGCCTTAGAAACAGATTTGGTGTGGGAAGAAGAGGGGATTTTCTTCTTCTTAGGCTGTTGGCCAGAAGAAGCCTTGGACTTCGTATTGTGCTGCCCAAAGGTCAAAGACTTAGACTTGCCAGACACACTAGAGGTATTCACCTTCTCAGAAGAAGGAAGCAAGGACTTCTCAGTTGTTGGTTGTTTGTTGGCAAGTTCATCATATGAGAGGTGACAGGGACATCTTTAGCTCCTATTTCTTTGTATATGGCACCTGTGATGCGGTAGGGCTTCAGAGCAGTCAACGCAGAGTTATGGTAGTTGTCTCCCAACAGGCTTTCAAAGATCAGCGACAACAAGAGAACAAAGCATATATTCTTTTCCCTGACTTGATTTCTTCCCTTCAGCTGTTCTACAAGGTTGGAGAAGAGAATGCTTCCAACATCAACATCAGCTCCCTAGATCAGCCCATATGCGATAGCTTGATGGTTAAAGGACATCTGATCTTGGGATCCCTGTATTCCTCCCAGGGATTTAACAATGTGGGTGAAGAGGACACGCCACATGGGTGTAAAGTACTTAATCTTCAAAGGAGATTTTGAGAGGACCTCAGCGGGTGTAAGGGCAGGGTTTACATCATGGAAGGGTTTGAGTGTGGCCAGGGCATCTTTAACAGCCTTTTTATCAACAACCTTAAGGCATTCATCACCATGTTTCAATCCAGCCACACTCGAGAAATATTTAAGTGAAAAAGTAAATGGGTGTTCATTGCATGAAAGGCTAAAGGTTATTGTGTCATCTACCACTTCAGCAGAGTACCAGAATTCCCTAAGGTATTCTTGGTAGAAGGTGGTTGGGGATTTGGTGAAGGCTTCACTTAGGTCACAATTTTGCATGAAGTTTACCAGATCTGAGTAGGTGTCATTAGGAGCCTTGATCCATCCAATGGAGTTGTTGGAGGCGAGGATGCTTTCGTTGATCTCGAAGTTAACGTTTGCTGCTTTGGGAACGGAAAACGCCATGGATTCAAGGTCGAAGGTGAAAGAAAATGGAGGATGGTTTAAGAGAGAGAATAACTTAGAGAGAGAAATAGATTTGTGAAATGAGAATGGTGGTGGGTGAGAAGAGACGAGAGACAATATATATATTCAAAATAAGTAAACAGTTATTCAACCGTATTTAATGCAACGTGAGAAAATGACTGCTCATGTGGGTCCCTTGACTTTTCAAAACTTACTTGTCTCCTCGTTATTCGAAAAATAAATGATTAAATATTTGAGAATGTTTTTTGCATTTACTTGGAAAGTAACTACCTAGTTTCATGTGAAAAACATTTAATATAGAATCAATCATTTAATGAACACATTTAATATCAAGCCACAGGCTTTGAGATATTGAGCATCCCTAGCTCAGCAACTAGCCTGTTGAACGAAGGTTCAGCCAAAGACTTTGTGAAGATATCAGCTAGTTGCAGCTCTATGGGAACAAAGTGCAGCTCAATATCTCCCTTCATTATATGATCCCTGATAAAATGATACCTGATATCAATGTGTTTGGTACGAGAGTGAAGAATAGGGTTGTTGGATATGGCAATGGCGCTGGTGTTGTCACAAAAGATTGACACTTTGTCATATAAAGTTTCATAGTCAGCCAATTGACTTTTCATCCAGAGCACCTGAGCACAACAGCTGGCTGCAGCGACATATTCTGCTTCAGCTGAAGAGATAGCCACAGAGTTTTGCTTCTTAGCACTCCATCCAACCAATTTTCCTCCTAGGATTTGACAACTGCCTGAAGTGCTTTTCCTGTCAATACAACATCCAGCATAGTCTGAATCTGAATAGGCCTTGAGATCAAAGCTTGATTCCTTGGGATACCATAGACCTAGGGATGATGTTCCTTTGAGATACCTGAAAATTTTCTTAACAACTACTAGATGGGATTCTTTTGGGTTAGCTTGGTACCTTGCACAGAGACATGTGGAGAATTGGATATCAGGACGACTAGCTGTTAGATACATGAGTGACCCAATCATGCCTCTATACAAAGTCTCATTAACAGAGACCCCTGACTCATCAGGGCCCAAGTTTTTGGGTGGAAGCATGGGGCATTTCACTGATGCACAATCAGCCAAGTCATATTTTTTAAGTAAATCCTTAACATACTTTTCTTGACAAATTGAAATTCCCTTAGGACATTGTTTAATTTGAAAACCCAAAAAGTAAGTTAATTCACCCATCATACTCATCTCATATTTCTTGGTCATTAATTTAGCAAAACGTTTACTAAGATTGACATTTGTTGACCCAAAGATGATATCATCCACATAAATCTGCACAATGATGAAATCACTCTTATCCTTGAAGGTAAAGAGTGTTTTATCAATAGAACCTCTGACAAATTTATTTGCAGTTAAGAAATTAGAAAGAGTTTCATACCATGCTCTTGGAGCTTGTTTCAGCCCATACATGGCTTTGTGTAGTCTATACACATGGTTGGGAAACTCGCTGTTCTCAAATCCTTTAGGTTGTGCAACATACACTTCCTCAGCCAAATCACCATTGAGGAATGCACTCTTTACATCCATCTGATACACAGTGAAGTTCATATAGGCAGCATAAGCCAGGAAGATTCTAATGGCTTCAAGTCTTGCAACTGGAGCAAATGTTTCATCATAATCAATTCCTTCAGTCTGAGTATACCCCTGTGCCACCAGCCTGGCCTTGTTTCTGATGATGTTCCCAATTTCATCCATCTTATTTCTATAGATCCATCTAGTGCCTGTGATATTCTTTCTAGGTGGAGCTGGAACTAGTGTCCATACTTTGTTCCTTTTGAACTGATTGATTTCTTCTTGCATAGCAGCTACCCATCCTTCTTCTACCAGAGCCTCAGCTACTCTTTTAGGTTCAATTTGTGAGAGAAATTCAGCAAAGAGATATTCATTGGCTGAGGCAGACTCTGAGTCATGAATTCTCTGTCTGGTTGTAACCCCTGCATTAGGTTCCCCAATAATGTTGACAAGAAGAATGTGTTGATCTCTTGACCACTTATTTTGAGGAGCTGGGGACTCAAGGACAGGAACACTTGTGGGCACAACTGGTACAATTTGAGTTTCATCCTGCTGACTAGGAGGGCTTTCTTCAAAGACTACTTCAGTGTCAGAGTCTTCTTCTGTCATATCAAGAGGTACAACTTCATTATCAGCAGGAGATTCTTCAGGGATTTGAAGAATTGGTGAGTCATCAATAGAAGTAGAAGAAGAAGGACTACGAGAGGTTTGTGGTTCTTCTTCATCAAGTTCCTGAGAGGTAGGAACTTCTATGTTGTGAGCAGACAGAGGGTCAAAGGCAGGAACATAAGGAGTGAGAGTGTTGGAGTGATGATGGTGATGACTGGTAGGTCTTGGTTCTGAGAACTCATCACTTGGGAAAGACACATTTTCATTAAAATCAATTTCATCACCCTTTGTTCCTGTTCTCTGTATGACTTCATCATCTTCATTGAATCTGACATGAAAGGTTTCTTCTACTTCTTGTCTTCTGATGTTGAATACTCTGAAGGCTTTGGCTGTTAGAGAGTATCCCAAGAAGAAACCATCATCAGCTTTTTCATCAAACTTTCCAAGTTTATCCCTGTAGTTGTAAATGAACACAGGACATCCAAACACATGAAAATAGCTGACATCTGGAGATCTTTTTCTGAAAACTTCATAGGAAGTTTTACCATGTCTTTTGACAATGATTGATCTGTTTTGTGTGTAGCAGGCAGTGTGGACAGCGTCTCCCCAAAATTGCATTGGTAAGGCTGCACCATTCAACATTGTTCTGGCTGCTTCAATCAAAGTCCTGTTTCTTCTTTCAGCCACACCATTTTATTCAGGGGTTCCAGCTGAAGAGAAGTTCTGTGAAATCCCTTTTTCATCACAAAAAGATTCAAGTTGATGATTCTTGAATTCAGTACCATCATCACTTCTTAGAGCTTTGACTCTAACATCATTCATATTTTTAACCTGTCTGATGAAGGACATGATGGTATCAGCTGCATCACTTTTCCTTCTGAGGAAGAACACCCATGTGTATCTTGAAAATTCATCAACTATGACCAAGGTGTATTTGTTATGATTAATGGTATGAGGTTTGACAGGCCCAAACAAATCCATGTGAAGGAGATGTAAGCACTTGTCAATAGAGAATGATTGCCTAGTCTTGAATGAAGACCTGTGATGCTTTCCTTTGACACAGGCAGAACAAGACTTGTCTTTAGAAAACATTACTGAAGGTAGACCAGCAACCAGGTTTTGTGTGGCTATCTTGTTGATGTTCTTGAAGTTAAGATGAGACAGTCTTTTGTGCCACAACCAATTGACACTTTCAGAGGCTTTAGCAAGAAAACAATTTGAGCTGTCTTCAGAGCAAACAACCATGTTGATGACATAAACATCTCTTCTTCTAGGTGCAATAAGCACAACATCATTGTTTTTGTTGAATATGGTTCCCTGAGTCTTAGTAAACAAAACCTTATAGGCAGCATCACATAATTGGCTGATGCTAATAAGATTGTATTTAAGACCATTCACATATGCAACCCTGGTAAACGTAATTCCATTGCAGTTCACTGAGCCATATCCTTCTGTGTCACCTGAAGAGTTATCTCCAAACACCACTTTAGGACCTGGCTCCTTTTTGTATCTGTGCAGGTATTGTTGAATCCCTGTCATGTGTCTAGAACAGCCACTGTCTAGATACCATACTGATTCCTTGAGATATTTATGCACAGATACATAGAAACAGGTTAGTTCCTATGGTGAACCCACTTTCCAGTGGGTTCCCTGAATTGCTTATTAGCAACTCTTGTGTTCCTGAAGAACTTTTAGCGTTGGGAGGGACAATTCACTGTTTCATGGGTATAACTTCCACAGATATCACACCCAGGGAAGTCACCACACTCGTCTGAGTGATGGTCTGTGAATCCACATAATTTACAAGGAGGATAAGGTCTGTAGTTTCCCTGTTGTCTTTTGGAACCCTGTGGTCTATCCCTAGAGGGTGTCTGAGCTCTTTTAGCTGCCATGTGTCTGTCATGATCTAAGGTCATGTGGTGAGAGTTTTTACATACATTGCAATAAGGTTTGATTAACCTTTCCCCTTTGGGTTCACCTAGGACTGACTTAGGTTCATGAGAAGTAGAGCATTCAGCGGAAGGCTTAATGTGTTGTTTCAAGAGTTCTACTTCTTTCATTAGAGACAACAGGCGATCTTCAGTGGTAGGGTCAACCTTATTCACAGCTTTAGTAGCGACAGGCTTAAAAGCAACTTGTTTACCAGTTTGTTTAGCAGGCACATGAAAAACTTTAGCTGGAGGTTCCTCAATATCTATTCTAAGTTCATCCTTAACAGCTCTAGAAGAACTGCTAGGTTCAACTCCAGAGAGTTTGGGCAAAGGTGGTAACTCAGCCACATCTTCAGAGACAGGGTCATTAGTCAAAGTGGTATCTGACATATGAATAGTCTCTGTAGATTTGAAGACAATGTCTTTGGGTTTGGTGAGAATTCTCAGCTTATTTTTCTTAGCAAATATATCCCTTTTAATGTCAGCAGGCACTTTATCATTAAGCAATTGATCTATTGTGAACCTAGCACATAACCATTTTTCAATAACCTTGTTTAATTCAGAAACTTGATCATTTAAAGCAATGTTTTTCAAGGTTAACCTAGTGGCTTCATTTTGCAGGGATATTTTCTCTAAATTAACCCGTCTGAGAGTTTCACATTCAGATTTAGCATTTAGCAATTCAGTTTTAACAGAGTGAAACTTATCAAGTAGGTTCTTTCTTTGTTCCTCAACAAAGTGTAAATCAACAATGGTGTAATCAAGGACATGCTTGCGTTCATCACTATCAGACATAGATAAAAACATGTGTACCTTTTTCATTGTGATGTCAACCCATTGTCCTGATCTTGCATCACCTTTTCCAACAGCTGGTTCATCCTCAGCTATAGCCATGAAAGCCCTGACTCTAGTAGTATCTTCTTCATCTGAAGTCAGTGTCATCATTCCAATCATAAGCTTCAGCTACCAACCCTTTCTCTTTCTTTTTATCACCACCCTTCTTCTTAGACAGAGCTTCAAGCTTCAAATTCATTTGTTCTAACTCAGCTTTAAGTGCCTTGTACTTGTTTTTGTAATCCTTCTTCTCAGTGTCTGATGAATTGGATTGGTGAGATGAGTTGTTGTGTTGTTTGAACTTGTAAGGTTTGGATGAAGATGATGGATAGGAGGGTGAGGATGTCTTGGTGGAAGGACAGTCTTTTTGGAAATGTCCAAGCTTTCCACAGGCAAAGCAAGTTTCTTTTGACCTGTCAGTTGGTTTACTAGCTGATCCTATTCTCCCTGATCTTTTAAAGAATCTTCTTTGGTTGGCTAGTAAGGCTCTTTCATGAAACTCTGCATTAAGGTCTGTCAAGAACTCTTGGCTGCTGCGGGTGTCTTCTTCAACATCAGAGTCACTGTCATGAGGATGTGGTGCAGAGATCAAGGCTTTGGAAGATGCTCCTTGAACTACAAATCTTTCAGTCTCTGACTTGTAAATAGTATCGATCAGCCCTTCTTCATAATTATACTTTCCATAAAGCTAAGCTAAGGTGTCATTCTTGATTGAGTTATTAGCTCTCTGAGTCTGATTCATACTCAACCACTTTCTTGGAAGGCTGTTGACAAATGTGGCATTAATCTCAGCTTGACCAATGGTGACATCATTCATTGCTAGGTCATTGAGAAGAATCTTCAGCCTTGTATAGGTTTGCTGAACCTTTTCACCTTCAAGTGACTTGAAGGCATTGAACTGAAGTCTGAGTGCCTGAATCTTTGTCTCTCTTGTTTCAGAGGGTCCTTCATGGCCAAGGATGAGGTCTATCCACATTTGCTTGGACGTGGGGACAGTGAATGACAGACTTCATGATATGTTTGGGAAGACAGGATATGATGATGCTTTTGAGACGTTTATCTTGGTTTGTCAATTTTCTATCAGCTGGAGTCCATTGTTTGAGAGGTTTGGGAAGAGGGTTTTCTTTAATGGAGGTAAGCGCCATGTGAATATAAGGACCATTTTCTAAAATTTCTAGAAGAAAAGGTTCAAGTCCATCGAGATACACAAGAAATTGACTCTTCGAACTGGCAAAATCTTCTTCATCAAAGACTGGTAGACTTGTGACATGTGATCCACCTCTTGAGTCAAGAAGTTGAGGTAGATCATCGTCATTGGCAGGAGGGTTGAGTCTTGGTGAAGATGGTGTTGTAGAAGGTGAATGTGGTGGGTTAGAAGTTTCTGGCATGGTGGATCTTGATTATAAAACGAAGAACGATGTTTCTTGAAGGTTTTAATATCAAACACCACTCTGATACCAATTGAAAGTCCTTAATCAATGCTAGAAACCCTAAACTTAACTAATCAACACAAGGTATTACTTTTCAAACGTAATCTTATTATTGTATTATAAAGAATTACAAGTGTTATGGATAACACCGTTTGATGACAATGTCTTGTGCACACTTTGAACAACTATAAACCCTAACTTATGAATACAGTCACAGCTGTTTGATTCTATAAGTTCTAAGCAATAATGTTATGAATATACACAAAGTGTTAAACATTAATGCATGGATACACATCCTATTTATAGTGTAACGAGGTTGACCTAAATAGTACTTGATGGTGACTACACAAGCTTTCACTTTTCAGACATCAGTCACATGATGCTCTTCTATTCTTGGTAGTCTTCCATTATGCTTTAAGGAAACAGTTGTCAAAATAGTTTCCTTTTTCTTCATAGTCTCGAACACACAAATGGCATGTCCAAAGTGTGCTGAGTGTTAACAGGGTATTGCCACCCCTGTTAACCCTCAACCCCTCAGAGTCCCTGATACATCTTGGCTGTTATCCATCACAACCAATGAGTATGTCTTCAAGTAATCTTTGACTTCCTTGACAATGTCTCTGACATGGACTCCTCTGAGGTTGTTCACAGAGACTTGGATCTCTGTAAGTCTTGTGATACTTGCCTGCCTTCTAGGCACAGACAAGGGACTATCTAACAGCTTAATTATGTTTAAATCTATGATTAGAGAATCTAACAAGTTTAGATTCCCAACAGAATATGTATACTATGTAATATTTGAAAAGTTTTATTTCTATTGCACAAGATCAATATTAGCAATTTACCTGATTTGGGTGGTTAACTTGCAAATTATTTGATATGTTTGCATTCTCGTCGTCGTTATTGGCATATGCTAAAAGAGAAGCTATATCAGCATCCGTAAACATCAAATCATCTTCTGTTATCGCGGATTTAGAATCATACAACCCACCCGTTTGAACAAAATCATTTTGAATAGAGTTATTGCCTTCAAAACGATATGAATCCTACATGAAGGTTAAGTCGCATGGATTTTCAATGGCACTCATTGCTAAGCCATTGTTTGAATGCAAACCATTTGATGAGTCCATTTTAATAATGTTATATGGGTAGACACGAGTTGAGCCACTCATATAATCATAAACCAAATCACTAGGATTTGACACAAACCCAATATTATTACTCGAATGTGCAACATCCAAAGTATTAGCATGATCAAAAATGAGGTTGTTTTTTTCGTCGAGATTGTTAGTTGTTGTTTGCATGGAACTTACAAATTAAGCTTGATGTGTCAACTATATGCATGAACTTCTATAAAATATCATTTTCATGTTATATACTGTATCTTGTTTTATGGACACTGGATTTACCTTGATTTGGTATTACACCGGAATGAGCTATTTCACATGAAGTTATCGCACTGAAACGTGGGGCCTTAAGAAAAGGAACATAAGAACTTGAAGTGTCCAAAACTGGAATGGCATGCATTTCCCTATAAGATTGCCAATTTCTTTGTTCTTGTGTCGGTTTGTTAACACTATGTGAAGAGTTGTTCCAGTGGCCCTTATCATATATTGAGCTCTCTAATAAGATAGGTTTTGAAGCAATTTGAAAGCTATAATTTGCATCGGCTATTTTCTTTTACAGTATTCGGTATTTCTGAAACATAAGAAAAGTTGGTTAAAATAAGAATATATATTGAGAGGGAAAATAATAGGAACATCAACATGAATAAAAGATATGAAATAACCTGTAAATGACTTGCTACATAATCTCTAGTTAATCCTTCCACCTCCATCATCTCAATGATTTTCCTTCGAACGACATTTGGAAATTTTAACGCACGAAAAGTTATTAATATATGTAATTATTGTAATGAAATACACGAATTAAACATTTAACATATCAGCATTTTGTTGTTTTAAGATCTTATTATTAAATCCAAGCTTATGAACCTCTTTCAAGAACTTATTATGCAGATCGTCAGTCCACGTAATTTTACTCTTTGTTAAGCAACTACCGTCTTCTGCACAACGGCTCCCCTTTGGTGGAGTCTTTAAACTCGAGTTAACTTTTTAATCTTCAATTAGACGACTCCTAATTGGTGGACCCTTGGAACTCGAGTTTACTTTTTGATCTCCAGCAAAAGAATTTCCGTTGCTATATCGTGAAACATGTCTTACATCATCTACACTCCCGACTTCCTCCATTAAAAATTCCTCTTGATCCTCAAACCCCGTATATATCATCTCTTCGTCAGTGGCTGGCATCAGATCTGTGGTTAGTGAGATTAAAAACATGAGTTTTCATTAATCATTTGTTACATACACTTATCATAACAAGATTAAATGTAATGCCAACATTAATAATATATACACAGTCGCTCTCCAAAGACTTTCAAACCAAACATCATAAAAATTTTGGAACAACATTATTTTAGCATCCCAAAACCCTCACCCCCAACCTTTTGCATGGTTTTTTAGGTTTTAAAAACATCATTGATTTTCTAACCACTATAAAGTAAAAAAAACAAATGGGTGCATATTTTGATCTATTTGATTCGTAACTTCATTACAAAGGGTAGAATTTTGTTCTTGAGAAAATTTTCCTCCTTAATTAATACAAGAAACATATTCTATTAGCATCGATTTTATTCAAACAACTATTGAGATGTCTGGATACACTTATTTAAACACTAAATACATTACCTTTTTAGCTACGAGTGTGTGTATATGGACAAGGATAATTGAATTTACAACATAAAAGGGTGCCATAAAAGTAGAATTCAAGAGTAACATTTTTAAAAAGATTGTAAAAATTATATTGACCAACTGAAATGCATGCGGACTCTAACTACTTCATATAGTAGATAAGCATCATCATCAAATACATGAGATAAATGCCAAAGAGGTCAACATAAATTGGTGAGAATATATGTTTCAAGTCAAAATCATAGAAAGTTGGACGACAAAAGTTTAGTTCAAGTACACATGCAACTATGGGACATATAGTGCCAAGTGTAAGATAAATAGGGTGTTCATAATATTTATGATAGCTAAGATCATGACATCGAAACTAATGATCCAGTAGATACCCCGCAATGTACATATAAATTGCCCAGACAGAGTATCTATCCAAGATAACTCAAGTTTACACAAATGGTATACACTCGTCCGGCAACAGAATGCCCGAGTAGAGGTTGTCAAGCCTCGATAGATCTATCCATAACATAAAAGCTCACTCCAGCAGAGTAATTAACGATTCATGATAGTGGGGACTATGGCTAACACAACTTAAGCTTAATCATAAACAATGCTCACTAAGCTTTCATAGAAACCAGTTTTTGTGTCCAGAAGCAAGTATAAAGCATTTATCACATCCCAAAACAATAAACGTATAGAGCAGTTTAATAGGGACCATAGACTCGCCTCAAGCAAAGAATCAATCTGCACAAGTAAGATCAAGTAATAGCAAACAACACTTGCTGCAACCTAAATATAATACTATAGTTTAGGCGCGCACGAATATATCACATAAGTCTATCACATACGTCGCTTATCAGTCATGTGAGTTTTATAGATAAAACATGACTTTTCGAAATCATATATTTATAAGTAATATCTAATACTTAGACAACTCGACGGAATTTCGAGAGCCTTTCGCGTAAATTTTAATTTATCCAAATTTAACTTATTCAAATACACAACACATTTTCTATAGAAAATTCGACATCCTTTCGGCGTCATTATAAATTTGGAATTTTTAGTAACCTCTAGATAATCAACCACTTTCACAATAAAAATCAACCAATAATCACTTCTTGCAAAATTACCCATTTACAATGTCCAAATTGCAACAATAATCAAATATCGCCAACACGCGCGTTTACCCTTTTCAAAAAGTTTCCAAAACTCATATACATCGTTTCATACTCATTTCGACACTCAAAATAGCTCGGTTTAACTCGAAAACGTCATTTCGTCCATATTTCAATCATAGAAAACAACTATTTTTAGTGTTTCCGCAAAAATTAATTTTCTGACAACAAAATACAAATGACCATATCTTGCTCGATTTAACTCCTTTTTAGCTTATAATGTACCGAAACGAAGGTATTAACTTATATTTTCATAATCTTGTACTAATCTAGTGCTAAAACAATTTTTATAAGACTTTAAACTCAAAATAAAATTCGGACAGAAAGTATAGTTTTCGCAAAAATACATTTTTGACCACTTTCAAACATAACCACTTGTACTAACACTACTAGTTTTCATCAAAATTTCATAAACATAAATAATATAATAAAAACATGTTTAGACTCATAGATCTATAATTATATCAATATATACTTTTTATTAAAAAATCAAGTCATTCTTAAAAATACATAAATTTAGTAGATCCAACCATAAAAAACATGGATCTAAACGATTATCAAGTAGAAAATATTTTCCATCTTTTGTTTTCAATAAAAGCGCATGATAAGCAACATGCATGCTTAGATCTACACATATCATGCATGAAAATGAAAGAATCGAGATAGGTTCAAGAAATAACCTTATGTAGCGTCTCTACGTAATCCCAATAACCCGATCTACTATATAATCAACACTAACCCAATACTTAATCAACTTTTTCAATATATAACAAATCAACCCAATGATTATAAACTCTAGCTTCCTTTTCTCTTTTATCACATTTGATTATGTATAACTAGTACCAAACTTTAAGAAATAAAGCTTTGAAAAATCAAGAATGGTGGTTTATGGTTTTTTAGGGTATTGGCCGTGAGCTAGAGAGAGAAAGAGATTTTTGTGTTGTGTGTGAAAATAATGAGTGAATGAGTGATAATAATGTAGTAGAATCGGTTAAAAGCATATAGTTTTTAACCAAAAATTCAACTATCCATATTGTTGGTTTTATTGGTTTTGGCCAGTTATGGGGAGCACATGGGGGGGGGGGGGGGGGGGGGTGGTTAAATAATTAAATTTTTACTAATAGTGATTAGATAAATGTTTAAGGTAAAAAGGTTAATTAGTTTTCGGTAAATATCTAAAAATATATAGTTAGGTTTAAAAATGCGTAAATGTTAGAAATTTAACAAAATAAATAAATTTATAACTTTTTCAACGTAATACGATATTTTATGATTTATAAAACGTTTTATGCATGTGTACGACGATTAAACGTAAAAACAACATAAAATACGAAAATATGTAGCGTAAAGTAATTATTCACTGTAAATACGACATTACTATAAATAGCAAAAATACAATATTACGTACACAGAAACATATACATAAGATAATAAACACTCAGTTCACATAAAGAACGATCACGTGGGTAAAACTAAATAGTTTAACACATAATTCACAGTTAACGAATAATCTCACGGCTTATCCTCAATTCATTAACCGTCATAACAATTAGGTAAGATTCATAGAAAATTCATAGAATTATGATTGAGCATAATGTCAATTCATTACGCGTCCATAAGACGATTTCTTAGAAAACGTGTGATAACCTCTCGGTTCAAGCACATAGTTGACTAAATAGAAAGTCAAAGGGTAAAATAGTCATTTTAACGGGTCAAAAAATTACTAGTTGTTACATAATGTCTTTGAGCATAGGACTTTAAATGAGCATGAATAAAGAGGAACCACCTATGCAAGTGTTTAGTTTTTATCGCCTCAAGAGCGTGGGACTTTAACTCTTACAACATTTTTAAATTGGATATGGACACCATGTCTCATTTGTTTCAGGAGCATTTAAGCATTTAGAACTTATGTGTATTTTATCTTCAGGTATTCAAATGGGTTGAAGGGTTCAATTCTTAGAACACCACGATTCTCTAATATTTGAATGTATAATTTACTAAGATGGAAATTCAATCCTCGAGATTTTTTCGTTTATGCACATGTTTTGTTTTATGTTAATTTTCATGAAAAAGGAATTGTACTCAATTAGGAAGGATTGTTGGAAATTTAGTGCATTTGTGGGATCGGATTAGACTTGTAAATAAGTTTAGAGGTATGGAGTGTACACTCATTAAGTCCCTGAACTCCCTGGACTTTATAAAGGTTATCTTTGGCAAGAAGCGGCGGTGGAGCTTTTTGGGACGGTGAGCAATGAACAAAAGCATTTTAAATTTTAGTTTTGTTTGACAAAGTGAGCAGCGAGATTTTCAATTTTTAGAGGTCGTTTGGCAAAAGGAGTAGTGTTATTTTTTAGGAAGGCTAAATTTCAATTCTTGTTTAAGAAGGGGTGAAAAATAAGCGGTGAGTTGTCATAGCTTGCTCTCACTGCTACTGCTCACAACTAATGCTCACTACTACTGATCGCAGATATTGCTCAGCAGCTATTGCTCATAGCGTAGCTCACAAATATTGCTTGTTTTAACAAACACATCCATAGCGGTTTGATGATGTTTGTTCATTTGGAAGTAATTCATTAGAAGGGTGTCTCGTTCTAATGGGTGTATCATTAGCGAGAAGTGTTTATCAACAAGTCTGATGAGTGATACTGATTACTATTTGTGCTGATAAAACATTTGACTCAGCTAAAACATCTTTGTAACCACCTTGACCGATTATGATCATGTAACTATTATACAATTATGAAGGACTTTATGAGATTAATTAGACGTTAAATCTCATAAATTTCTTTGGCTAGGAGTTACAATTCTTATGTGGATTAAGAATTTCATCTCTATTAATAGAGACAGTCGTTGCATGAAAAGGGGATATAGAAACATAAACATTTAGGGCGTGTTTGGTTAACGGGATTAAGAGATGAGGAATAGAAAAAAATTCATTAACTATGCTTATTTTAGTATAATAAAATGAAGCATGACCCAAAACAAAGTAAACACAAATTACTCAACAAAATTAAGGTTATGGTATTGATTACCCCATGTAACCACCAATCTCATCTATTTATTTCATCTTTTTTATTTTATTTTTTTAAACATACCTATTAAAATCAAGTTTAACACAATTTATACTCAAAAATAAAAATATTTGTATGCCGGGATACTACTCAAGTAATATATCAACGTATTTTCACTTTATTGCTTAAAAAGTTTGTACTTTATCATCAGGGTTCACAAGAATTCATTATTTGATATGTCAAATTTACGTGCGATTATTTTAGTAGTAAAAGGCAAATTTTATTGTTTTATATTATATTAAAAGCAGAAGAAAAAGACTAGTCACAAATGATTGTAATTGTGGTTTTTTAACGAGTTTAATAACAAGTTTTTTAACATGGATGTTGAATTGTTTTTTTAATGGCTATATATATATATATAAACAAAACTGTTAATACAAAGCAATACCTAAAAACATTGTTAGTATTAATTAATCTTTCTTAGTTTTGATCACGATAAATTACAAAGACATTTATTGTCAAACACAATCATAAAACGAATTATCTAACAAACACTATCATCAAGGTAATAATCATTACACTAACATATCTTAATCATGCTTAGTGATCATAAAAGTGATTAACCTTAAAACTCACTTTTGCCAAGCTATATGTGAATACTTGGATTAGAGTTGTATTCATCCAAGCTATATGTGAATACTTGGATTAGAGTTGTGTAAATATATTGCACATGTGTGTGCTTGGATTTGTGTTGTAGATCCAAGCTACATGTGTGTACTTGGATATGTTTAGTTGAGTTGTAATTAGATGTGTTAGTTCTCACTAAACTATAAAGTGATGTGGTTGTGTCTTGTGAGTTCTCACTAAACTATAAAGTGATATGTAGTTGTGTTGTGTGAAGTTCTCACTTAGCTTCAAAGTGAAGAGTCGTGAAGCTTGGTTCTAGCTTTGGATTAGAACTCGACATCTAGCCTTGTGTCGGAAAATGGTGAAGTAGGTGACGTTGTGAAGATTGGTTCTATCTTTGGATTAGAACTCGACATCTAGCCTTGTGTCGTAAAATGGTGAAGTGAGCGACGCTGTGTAGATTAGTCCTAGCTAAGATTAGGTCTCGACATTTAGCTTAGTGTCGGAAAATAATGTAAGCGACGTTGTAAGGTTTTCTCCGCCAAGAAGGGAGCTTGTGGATATAGTGGAAATCTCGAGTAAGGTGTACTCGAGGAGTGGAGTAGGAACGAGGATAGAGCCTCGTTGCAGAACCACTATAAATCTTGGTGTCTTCCTACTAGGTTGTTTCTTTCCTTATTCATTACTTACATTCGTTTTTCATTATACTTACTACACATTGTTAATGCATTAGAATTGAACCTAATCATTATGCAACTAGCTTTCAAGTAAAAGATAGTTTTGTGCACTCACCTAATTAAAAGGAATTTTAATTACGAGATAAATAGATGAGAAACTATTCAACCCCCCCTTCTAGTTTCTACAATTGGTATCAGAGCGATGGTGACACAAGATCTTTGAAGTATGTTGTACTTTAGAACTTGGATTGATCCATTGTCTCCTCAAATTAGAAGGTTAAGTTGTACTAAAGTTTTTCTTTGGTCAAAACTATTTTTTGTTGAAAATAAGCCTTTTAAATTACTAATATTGCATCTTATTTAGATTAGTAGTATTATAGCATTTTAGATCTACTCTTGAAATGTATCTACTAGTTTGTATATTGTTATGTGTAGGTACTCATAAAGATAAATCATTCTATTGATTGTGGATTTAGTTACTTACACTTGTAGAAGACTCATCTTCTTTGATTTCCAACATCATCAAATGATGATATCAAGATGGGTAGGAGTGATACTAGTCTTTGAAGACTTAGTAGTCACTATTAGTCATAGTTGGGCTTTGCATTGGTTCCTTAAAAGTTCAGAATGCAATTTATGGCCAAGGTACGCTTTCGTTCTTCCACACGCCCTATTGATCATTCTTTTGATCATTAATTGACAATATGCTTGTTTTTGGCATCCTTGCCTTGACTTTTATTTATGGTTTGTGATTCCTTCCTTTTTCCCTCTCAAACCTTCATTGCTTGGATACTTGACTCACTATTGAGATGTAGGGTAAGTTAGTAGAAGCTTAAAGTATCAAGCATGATTTACATGGTTTGCACCCTTACGGTTAGCAGGCGCAATATCATGTGTAACTTGTGCAATTAAGCTCATCTCTAGGATGATTAGTAAATCCATTGAGATACCAAACTACTTCATTAAGTTTTAGGTGGATTTTACACATTAGGAATTGAAATATTCCAAGGATATTGTTATTGTTAATTCTAGCAATAATTATCTGATCATGTGGGAGAGAAAGTGAATCTATACTTTGCTCATGTTTTGAAATAGAATAAGACTACTATTAAAATGATCTTATTCTATGCATCAAAACTGCTTAGTATAATTCATTACCAAAGCCATTTAGACTTTCGCCAGAAAGGCACGTCTTAAACCACTATATATGACACAAGCTCTTCACCTCCTCAACTTGAAGAATGTCATTTGTCTCTTGAGCAATGTTCTTGGTCTTGATTCACTTCCCTTGACTCCTCTACCCTTTGCTTCTTTGCTATGAGTAGTCATTTGTTTGTTTTGGTCTTTTCCTATCTAGATTCAACTCGTAATTCTTCAACAAGGCATTATTACCTAGTGTTGTGGTGGTCCATTGGTATCCTAAAAGGTTTGAGATATATTTTTAAGTATTTTAAAAACTTTAGTTTTCAAAAAATTCATTGTTTTTCTTTGATAAAAATCTGCCCCTGTAGGCGGTTCTTTATCTCTGGCGGTTCCATAGGGCGGTTCCTTATCAATAAGGAACCGCGGGCATAGACTTTGTCAGAGCACCAGTTTTTATAAAATACCCTTTTCAAACAAAACCTTCTCTCTCCTTCACACACACAGCCGACGGTTTTTTGTTTTTCACCATTGTTGAAGCTTCAAAAACCTTCAATCACTCAAATTAATTGATTCAAGTTCGTGGGTTTCACTCATCCATCATCCAAGATCAATTAATTGTAAGTTATTTCTTTCAATTTCATCTAATTTATTCTAGGGTTCATACATTCATAATTGGGGATTTTTAAAATTGACATTGAATTGGAACCTTACTAGGAATAAGAGTTGACATAGTATTGTTACTATGATTCCTTAGGTTCATATTCATTGAGATTTCACTAAAACCCATTTGTAGAACAAATCTGAATTTTGACTAAATAATTTGGGTGATTGATGGAATTAATATGAACCCATGAACAAGTTGGTAATGGCCTTGTTAAATGCTTACCTAAAAACCTTGCTTTGAAAAACCAATGTTCAAAGTTCATTGTTGATCTTACATGATCAATATGCTATTGTCAATAATGAACTAGGTACATTATGATTATGAGAATGTTAAAGATTAAACATTGTTTGTCAAGAGATTGATGAAATACATTCTCATATTTTTTTTTATTTTTTCTATCCTATATGTAACATATGAGTGATGGGACAAATATTTGTTTTTGTATTTAGGTACAAATCATGCCTTCAAAATATCAAAAAGATTACCAAGACACTAGACAATATATGCCTAACCTTGTCGACTTTTGTCACTCAACTCAACTTGCCAACACCTATCATTCACTTCAAACTCGTTGTTTCCATGAGGGTAGAGTTGTCCAAGAGGACATTAGGAATTATGCTTACATAAAGTCTATGTTTGAACAAATTGGGTTTGATTGTTTGTTATACATAGAAGAAGACATTTACCCCCAATTCCTCTTGGAGTTCTTTAGCACTTATTCTCTCATTATAGAAAATGGTAGAATATTTGTTAGGTTCATCTTAAATGGTCAACTTATTCAATACTCTCTCTCGAGGCCTTTGGTCAAATTCTTGGTGTGTCATTTGAGGGCACTTGTCAGTTCACGGATAAATAGAATCTTGAAGCTCTCCTTGAGTCCAACGATTGTCCTCCAAATGACCACTTGGAAGTTGACCTTGACTTCATCCTTGACATCATTTCCAAAGCGCGTAATAGAACCGTTGTAAGAAACCTTCATTCTAAAAAACGTTCGGTGAACGTCATGAGGTTCTCTTAAGCGACCTTAATGATGATTTGGTTCAATGGGCCAACATCCTTAGGGAAAATATATTTTGTCTTGGTGGTAATCGAGATCATGTTCCGGCATGTTTAGTGCATATGATTTTTGCATCTTTACCGAAACCAAGTACAATTTAGCATATTTTATCGCTCGACGGATCAATTATGCTATCTCCAAGCCCAAAACAAACCTCCCTTATGCCTTGCTCCTTACTCGCCTCTTAAAAAGGGTTGTTCGTGACTTTCCTAACCTCAATCTTTCTCGCTTTCAACCGGTTCAACGGGTAATGTTGCCTATTCAAGAGGTATATGAAAGAAAGCCTAAAAGTGATAGAGGTTTAAGAAAAGCCGACCAACAAGAGTCCGATGATGAGGACACTTCTATGCCAACAAGTTATGGTGATGGCATAGGAACAAGTGCTCATTTCGGCTCTTCGAGTAACTCCCACCCATTCACTAACTAATTCATGGACGGGTTAGAAGACCTATCTCCTCCTCCTCACCATGCTACTAGTGAAATTCCGGAGAACCTTAGTCTTGAGGATGTCTATCGGTCAAATCTTAGAACATAAGGTGAGTTACATGATCATCGAGTTGAGTCAAGAGGTGGATTCAAGTACTTGGGAAAATTGATCAAAGGACTTGGCAAGAAAAAGAGATGATGACTTGGATTTGATTCATGATGAACATGTTGTTGGACATGTTTTGTGGTGTTGAACTCTTTTATTTTGTGTATATCAACTAATACTTTATGTTTGGATTACTAACTATTTTAATCCTTAATTAACTGTGTAATCGATCTTTCGATTTACATAGCTTTGTCCATATTATATGTTTGTTAGCTTCATAGATTTTGATATATAGTTAACTTTGGCTTGCTATTTACATGTGTGAAATCTGGGCTGATCAAATTTTGAGGAAGTGCAATTATTTGACATCACTGGTCGCGGTTCCTTATCGAACCCGCGGTTCCTTAGCGATAAAGAACCGCGGACCTACATAAGGAACCGCCTATCCCTGTTTAGAGAGAATCTTTACTTTACTCTGTTTTCCTTAATCTGTGTAAAACTTTGATAATTATTTTTGCAAAAACCTGCACTTTACTAAACTAGGGTACCTAATTTCATTATTCACCTAAAATGATTTTAATCCATTACTAGTTTGGATCATTCCCTTCTCTTCTTAAACCCTCTCATGTTGATTGTGTTCTTCATCCCTTCAACTCCTCTCTAAACCTTAACACATAACCATGGTGTCCACTAGAACATCCACTTCCTCCAAAACTTCCTCCTCAAGAGAAGCCTCAAAATTAAGATTAAGATACCTAACATTGGTTCTTCATCTTTTCACACTCCCAAAAATGAGATCTCTCCCATTCTCGTTTCTTCTTCACCTTCACCATCCCTTGCTCTATGAAAGACAAACTCAACCCATGGTACTAACCATTCATATGGTTATACCTCCTCTTCATTCCAATCAAGAATGAATGATCTCTCTTCACCTTTCACCCTAGTCCTCCTTTGGATGGGATTTCTCAACCAAAACCTCTTCAAAGTATCCCCTTTGTACTTGAGCCTTTGGTTACCTCTCCTTTCACTCCACCAAATTCTCCCATCTCACCCTTGGACACTATGCCTCCACCACCTCATCCACCCTCTAACACTAATGATCCTATTTTGGGCATTCCTATTTCCCACTTCATGGGTGATCCTTACTTCTTTGGGTTCCTAGAAGCTCATGGTGCAAATTGCCCATGTTGTCTCTATAATAACTACATCATTCAAAACCTAAGGTTGGAGATGCTTGGTCTTCATAGAAGGTTGCATGATTTCTTGCTTGCCTTGCTCTCCATGCCTCCTCCTAGGAGATGAATGATAGTTTTTAAATTAACATGCTTTTCAAAAGAAGGTCAAGCCAAAGAGATCTATGAATTCAAGACCTAGTTTTAGCTATCTTTGTAGTAGTTAATTGTCTTTCTATTTCTTGTATTTCCTTTCTTTTCCCTCATGATTCTCTCATGTGGATGTTTTATGGATTTAGTTTTATGTGTTTTAATCTATGTGATCACATTAAACAACTTCAATTAATTTAAAATTGAACCTAAATCTATTAATACCTCTAAAAACTTGACATAAAATTGGATCAAAATGTTATCTAAATATTTTGTTACCCTTTGTCAAGATATTCTTTGTGAATGTGTTGCTTTTATGAAACCCTAGCATACTCTAGTGCTAAAAGAGGTAAGAATCCAAGATTTGCAAAATTTTGAAAAAGTCTTATTTTTTTCTCCAAAATTTTGAAAATCATGGTTTTATGTCCACTAGACGCGGCTCCTTAGCCCCTAGGCGGTTCCATATCGATATGGAACCGCGGGCTCCCTTAAGGAACCGCGTACAGGAAAGCCACTCTTGGCTTATTTTTTTGGTCTTTCTTCTTTGACCACTGTCTTGGTTAAGATTCTTTGTTTACCCAATTTGGCTAAACATTTCCTAAAACCTTTCCTTTTCAAATCTTTGCCTTGTCTATTTTCTTTAAATTCTTATTTTTTGGGAGTTCTTTTCTTCATCCCTCATAATGCCTAATTCTTCCTTTCCTAACCTTGACATTTCTTTGTCACAAACTTCTCAACCTAAAGCTTCTTCTTCTAAGCTTTCAAAGAAACCGAAAATCTCGGTTAAACCTATTTGGATCAAAAAGAACAAGAATCCTCATGATTCTTCTTCTCCAAAATCCTCCAAGAATTCCTCTTTCTCTCCGATTCAATATTGGAATGAGACTTACTCTATAAATCCAATTACCGGAGAAAAGGAAATTCTTCCACCACCACCAAAACCTTTCAACTCTCCTCAACTTAATGACCTATCTTCTTTCCCTAAGCTCACTAGGCATTGTGAAAACATCTCTTATCCATTATCTCCCTCTCCACCAACCTCTAATTTTAATGGACCTCCCCCATCTAGCGACTTTATTTTACATCATGGTTCCTCGTGTGCTTGTTGATGTTTTTAACAAATTGAACTTGCTCATATCTATGACAAGCTAAATTTCCTTGATTTCCTCCTCCCTCGACCTCCTCTCAAAGTTTTCGTTCCCGTGAACAAAACTTCGAATGATGCTTCGTCGTCTTTCTTTTCCAACTAAGGCACATTTCGTACTTTAGTTGTTTGAGTAAATAAAACTTAAGCAATCTTGGAATATTATCACTATTAGAGTATTTTATGCTTTGTGGTTTATTTTCTATAATTTTTGTTTTAAATATTCATATTGTGTGTATGAATATTTCTCTTGTATGTTTTTTCATATTTGTGTAATATGAATGTTATGTGTGTTATCTTTCCCACTAATTTTATTTCACACATTTGTTAAAGAGTTGATCATGGTTAAAACTTAAAATTAATTATGGGTGATTCCATAAATTCTAAATTTTAACCCATTGACATTTTAAATCATCTTTGATTGGTTTGGATGTTTCTTTTCTTCCTTGATTCACCAATTGAACTATGATGTTGTCAATAAACACTCTTTGGATATACTTAGCAAATGCTTGCTTCTAATTTGAGATTTCTTTTCCTTCTCCCTCTCAAGTTAGTTAGTAGGTAGTGCACATACATACATTGGTGTTTCTTTTCTTTCTTCTAACCTTTGTGTAGCATGTCACCTTAGCTCATTTTCTTGGTGCCCCAAGCAAGGAGGAGTAAGCACCAAGGGGGAGCTACTAGCAAAAGTCCGGTTCTTTTCTTCTTCAAAGACTTGTGCTAACCTTTTTGCTTCGACAAAGGGGGAGAAATGATAGTGATAAACTCGTTAATAATTCAAATAAACTTGTATTTTACGTAAATGAGTTTATAGTTTGTCGTAATCAAAAAAGGGGGAGATTGTTAATGCAAACCAATGCCTAAAAACATTGTTAGTATTAATTAATCTTTCTTAGTTTTGATCACGATAAATTACAAAGACATTTATTGTCAAACACAATCATAAAACAAATTATCTAACAAACACTATCATCAAGGTAATAATCATTACACTAACATATCTTAATCATGCTTAGTGATCATAAAAGTGATTAGCCTTAAAACTCAGTTTTGTCAAATGTAACAAAAGATCTTTAATAAACTTTATTTTTAAGAAAATGTTTTTAAAATGAAAATGTAAATTTACATATGGCATACTCCAAATGCCATAAGAATATCATTTGAAGGTTTAAACAACCTCAGATGTTTCAAATTCACTAAAAGAAAAAAAGGAGCAGAGTCTAGTACCCGCGGTTCCTTAAGTTCCTACGCGGTTCCCTATCGATAAGGAACCGCCTTGGTAGATAAGGAACCGCCCCCAGATAGCCATTGGCATTTGTCTTCTATAAATAGTGGATCAAATCTGCATTTTCATTAACCTTTTTTTGGACATCTCTTTCAGCCTTATTTCTCCTATCTAATCCTAGTCCTTTGTAAATGATCACTTAATGTGTTAAGTATGTTTACTCTTGATCTCCTTCTTTACCTTGTTCAAAGAGAAGATCACTCACACACTTGTGATGTGATTAAAGATGAAGCATTGATGAAGATCACCTCCTCCTAAAGATCTAGTCATGTTCATCATTTGTTTATTTGTGTCTTATGTAGATCCAATATATTTGTGAATACTTGGACTAGTTGTATTCATCCAAGCTATATATGAATACTTGGATTAGAGTTGTGTAAATCCATTGCACATGTGTGTGCTTGGATTTGTGTTGTAGATCCAAGATACATGTGTGTACTTGGATATATTTAGTAGAGTTGTAATTAGTTGTGTTAGTTCTCCCTAAACTATAAAGTGATGTGGTTGTGTCTTGTGAGTTCTCACTAAACTATAAAGTGATATGTAGTTGTGTTGTGTGAAGTTCTCACTTAGCTTCAAAGTGAAGAGTCGTGAAGATTGGTTCTAGCTTTGGATTAGAACTCGACATCTAGCCTTGTGTCAGAAAATGGTGAAGTAGGCAACATTGTGAAGATTGGTTCTAGCTTTGGATTAGAACTCGACATCTAGCCTTGTGTCGTAAAATGGTGAAGTGGGCGACGTTGTGTAGATTGGTCCTAGCTAAGATTAGGTCTCGACATTTAGCTTAGTGTCGAAAAATAATGTAAGCGAAGTTGTAAGGTTTTCTTCGCCAAGAATGGAGCTTGTGGATATAGTGGAAATCTCGAGTAAGGTGTACTCGAGGAGTGGAGTAGGAACGAGGATAGAGCCTCGTTGCCGAACCACTATAAATCTTGGTGTCTTCCTACTAGGTTGTTTCTTTCCTTATTCATTACTTACATACATTATCATTATACTTACTACACATTGTTAATGCATTAAAATTGAACCTAATCATTATGCAACTAGATTTCAAGTAAAAGATAGTTTTGTGCACTCACCTAATTGAAATGAATTTTAATTAGGAGATAAACCGATGAGAAACTATTCAACCCCCTTTTCTAGTTTCTACAAAAAACTAACAATATTTGTCCAACAAGAAGCTAGGAACAATTACAAAACAAAAAAGCATCAACAAATTGAATGCGTGCAAGCAATTCGAGGGTCAAACAACCAATCTAACCATACAATAGTAAGTTTCTTGCTCCTACTGACAACCCAATTAAACACCACAGCATGGAGCTTGCGAAAGAGAACGAATGAAGAAGCATGAGATGTGTCAATACCGTCAAAAACCTTATCGTTTCTACATGACCATATTAACCATATCACACTTCGAAACACAACATCAGAAACAATCGCATCCATTCCTTGAAGTCTTGTGACAGAAACGAAACACCAGATGGATTCCATTGATAAATCTTGGGGGAAAATAAGACCCCACCATTCCATAACTATATACCACAAAGTGTTGGCTAACGTACATTGGTAGAATAAATGGTGTAGATCTCAGCTTAAAAATCACAAAAAGGACACATTACAAAAGGCAGATGATACCTTTATATTGAACATTAAGTCTCGTAACCAAGCGAGAATAATGATACTCATTGCATATTATTATTTGTCTTTTTAAGTTCGTTTATTTCTCGGTATCGAATTGATTAACCTGAAGAAATCAAGTTAACTAATTATTTTTGGTATTTGATTGTTTATATTTTGGAAATCTAGGTCTAATTATCACAAACCACGTAAAAAGATAAAAATAGTATCTCTACGTATCCATACTGTGAGAACCCGTACTTCTCCAGCATTATTTTATTCTTTTATTCGTGCTTCTTGAATTTTCCAAAGTATTACGTTTTCTTGTATTCTTATATGTAAATCCTGAGATCATGATAATTTTAATAAATTATACTTTTCAAGTATTTTCTGATCATTGATAAATACTTTATTTGGAATTATAAAATTCTTATTTTATTTTTCCATATTTATTTAAATCAAAGTTTTTGATTTAAAATCACCCGCGTGCGTTTTACAACGAGTTTATTCAATTCAATGAACAACGGGAATTCCTAGTGATCGCGATACCGACGGATGCTCAAAGTTTTACATTTTATTATCGATTGTTCCGATAATTAATATTTTCGATGATGTCGTTTTAATTTCGTATTAAGTCGTGTCGGGAAATCATATAATCATTTTTATGATGCATTGTAACTTTTAAAAAGTATTTTTACGAAACCCGAGCCCCGTAAATATTTTCAAGATTTACTAATAGACATTTTCTACCCCTTTTAACTAGTAAATTGTTTTTATGTCCACAAGTTTCAAAACTTGACAACTTTAACCCTCCACTTAAACCACCATATAAATACTCAAAATTCTTCCAAATTCACACACACTTAACATAATTTATAAAAAAAATCATCACCACTTCTTTCTCTCCTCCCCTTGTCGCGAGATACCACCCAAAAACACCCCTTGATCACTAAATTTTAACTTGAATCCATCAAAACAAATTGAAGACCACTTCCTATATTTTTATGGTGATTATTTTGATACCAAATTCATTTTCATGCATCAAGTTTTCATAAAGTTATGATTTTATGGTTGGATGATGTTTTAATCATCATGCATGTGCTATTTTGGTAAAATCATCTTATTTTGATCACAAAAAATTTGGATTTTGATCTTTGATTTTGTTAAGTTTTACATACAAGTGTTTTTAGGAGTGTTTGGTTGATGGGTATGATGGTATAGTGATTCTATAGGTTTGGGATTGAGTGGTTTTGCTTGGAAAATTGATTTGACATGATTTTTAAAAGTGTATTTTGCGACAGCAGCTTAAAACGGATTTTTCGTGGGTCTAAGTTCTGCGATAGGCCGAGATTATTTGATATTGTCGTAGAGTTTTCCAAGACGCTCATTTTGGTATAAGATATAGCTTCTAACTCATTACGAGTGAAAAGTTATGCTAGTTTTCGTATTCGTGTACCGGGAGACGCAAGTCGGCACAATCCGAAATTGTGGCTGACTTTGGGTCGACTCTCGGGGACTTTAGGCTTGGTTAGATAAATGCTATTACTGGTTTTCAAAGTTTATAAACCTAATATGATGAGTCTATTAGTGGGTTTAAAAGGCATATTGTCAAAATAGTACTTTTAAAGTGGTCTAAACGGTTTTATGAAACAAGTATACAATTCTGTCCCAAATTTTAGGGTCGAGTATAGTGTCGAGCTGATGGGTTTTAAAGTGTGAACTTTGGCTCAAACTTTGGTGAGGTCTTATACAGGTTATAAGTGACATTGACACCGATTTTCATCTAAATCGGACAAGTCTGGATAGGGTAGGTCTGTGTGTACATTCAGGGTGTACTTGCTGATTTAATTTTGGACACATAGTTCAATGCTTGTGTTGCGTGAGTTTGAGTATTCACCATCGGACATAGTGACTTACTCAAGTGCTTAGTCATTATATAAATGACTTAGCTACTGGTCCGAGCGATGTAAAAGGATAGTTTGACTTGCGTTGACTTGGCGTCTTATGACGGGTCGATTTCAAGTATACAAGTGTTTAAACGAGTAACGTTGGATAAATGGATTCATTTGGTTTGTGTCAATGGTTTTGAAACATGAATACTTTGAAAACATTTGAGTCATATTATATTTGGTATATATATATCGATACTGAGTTCGAGTCTTAACGCGCGCCTTATTTTCATAGGTTGCGGTTTTCGTGTTTCCCGGACATCCATATCGTCGGTGATCGTCTCACCACCATTGTTTCTACTCAGTTGCTGAGTACCGTGATTGGCTTACCTAATGGCTAAGGTGAGTTCATAGCCCCTTTTTACTTATACATGGTTTCTAAACACGGGGTGAGATTTTACATGGTGGAACACAACCATTTAAAAACGGTATGCTATCTAGAACTTGTATGCTATCCAAAACTTGTATGCTATCCAGATCATGTATGCTTTCCTGATTTTGATATTATTATTGCTTTTCAGGCTAGCCTTGAGTTTCATCTCTCTGATCATGAACCGTTAATTTTTCGGTGTGCATTGCGCGAAGCGCGAATGTTGTGGGTGAATCCATCGGGATTGACAATCTCCGTCCCATGTTGCGGTTATTTTAACCATGACGCACTAATATTTGTTTATACCTAAGTATTTAGGCTGAATACTTACGTAGTTAAGCTTCGGTTCATGTACTGAACAACAATAATAATAGTATCGGACTGTGGTTGACGTATATAACCATTTCCCTTACTACGTGTTTTCAAATGAATGCTTGTGTTCTACACCTTTACTGCTAAACCTATGAATATCACTCAACTTTATGTTGACGATTTTATATGTTTAATCTCAGGTATTATTACTTAGCTTTGCTTGGATGGGAGCACGCAGGATATTATCACAGCTTGGAGATTTCTGTGATGCTTTTAAAAGATTAGTTTTAGTATAAAATGTTAGAAATTTATTATATCTTTTGGGCAACTTTATTTTATAAATCACGATGAATAATATATCTTTCCGCATATAAAACTCTGGGACCTATGTTTAAAACTTTGATCATTTATGATGTAATATATATGCTTTTATTACGTCAGCTTTGTGTCAACTGTAATTCATTGTTTCTTGTACTATGACGTGTTACCCCCTCATTGCCTAGTTGTTCCATGTCAGATTCTGGGGGTCTCACAGATTGGTATCAGAGCGGTGGTTATAGGGAACTGAGTCGTTTTTCAAAACTTAGTCTATAACCGAAAGTTCAATTATTTCATGTTTTAAGTGTCAAACATAGAATCTGCCAATGTTGTTCGATATCTGCGCGGGTAACTCTGTAATCCTAATTATTTACTTTTAATTATTGTTGTAATATTTCATCTCCTGATTACATGTTAAAATATTACACTACTCTAATATCGATAATAACTATGTCTTTTCAAAGCCTTTGTGCTCCATGAATTATCATTGGCTATTACTTGATTACATATGCTCTTACTGCATATCTTAAATTCTTGTTTTGTGAACTGATCTTGTTACAATGATTTTATATTGTCATGACGTTACATACTTGTATTTAGAGCGCGTATTTTGCTGACTTTTCATACTCATTTTTCTGAGTGCTATTGTTGTCTTGTTTATGCATGATACGACTGACTTCATATGCTCGTTCGTTTTGAACCGTCTGTTCTTCTCGATTCACTGTTACATGTTGTGCATACTCTCGAGATACCATTGTTCAGGATTAAGAAGTGTTGTTTTCAGTTAGACTCGTGATTTTCATTTTACTACCGTGCGTGTTGCGTTCATTGTTTAATTCTTTTAAGATATCTATTTAGATATCCAATTTGCTTGTCGACCATTTGTGATTGAATGTCTTGGAAAATAGTCTATAAACCATTGTGTAGCTCAATGTGTCTCTGAAAAATACTAAAGGACATCGTGTGAGTCACACATCTTGAAGCATTCCTTGAAATCAGTACCTGAATAATATCGTGGGTTTTCGTAATCTTGATTGACCTCTACCTCACCGTTTTACACGACAATTGTACATGGACTACATTTTATTTCATTGACCATTCTACATTTTTGACTTCGAATTACAACGTCCGTTGTACCTTGAAAACATCATCGTCATCTTGTAATCCTTCCTCTATTATGTGACAATTGTTGGAATACGATTGTACTTTTATGAACATGTACCCCCTTTTATTAAACCTCCTTGCTCCAGGAGTGCGAATTGTTAATATCCCGATCTTTTCTTGGTGTGTCTTGTGATTTTGGAAAATCACACTGCCAAGAGACCTTCCTGCATTGCACCTTGAAATCGAAGACACGGATGTCATGCGTTGTTTTTTATTTCTTAGATTTTCATTGGTATTCTTGAACCATTTCTATACTGTGTTTTCATTACATGATTAATTATACAGTTTATTCTCTTTCGTCTTTATGGAATCCACTAATTTTGTGTGTACATTAATTTTGATTTATCATGAAATTTAGATTTAATTTCAAGATGTGTCGAAAAATATACTTTGTGCAAAAACTTTACAAGGGCATTAGTCCATTTTTTATCCGTTTCAAGTCTCGAGTAAAACTAGAAAGTTGCTCAAAACATCGTTTTACATCGAATTGCATTAGATTTCGCGTCTTAGAATATCATTTAGTGAGTCAATGAGTCTAGTCAAACCCAAAAGTCAAAGTTGACTAAAAAGGTCAATACTGATGGAAGTTAAAAACATGTTTGAAGCATTTTAAGTTCGTGTGAGCTCGTAAAATTGTAACTAATAATATTTTACAACCATGAAACATTTATTGTGTTTGAAAACGTTTACAAATAGTAACTTGAGCTCGGTCATACTAAATCTTGAACTTTTAGGAACCAAGTGATTTGATAAACTGATGTTCTACTTTCTTAAAAGTGTATTTTTGTCAAATAAATTACGATGTGAACATATACGGATTCCTTATTCCTTTATTTTATTTATGACTTATTTGTCAATCTACGTTGTCTTTCTTTGCTTCTATCGTACCACTGATTTGGACCGAGGTTGAAGTTCTTGCGTTCGTACCGTTCGTTATCATCTTGACACGTGTCTCATGACGATTCCTGCTAAACCTCTTGAAACCTTAGCACCTTGTAACCATTTCATTGATTGCCTTGAACTACCCTTTATTACCCTCATGTAACCCACTCGCTATTTTATAATAAACTCAAACAAATATTGTTTGCTTTTTACAGAATGTTCCACTTGGGTATTATTAAAATACTGGAATGTTATCTTATAAAATTAATTTATATTAATTTTACAATGTATTTTCACAAATTGTTCTAATACGGTCTTATAAAGAACCCTTGTAACTATACAAATTGTTGATTTAAACAGTTAGCCAGTAACTTATAGGCGAAAAGTTTCATATGTTATTTTGATTCCTGTTTTTTTACAAATGGCATTAAATGCATATTTTAAATAATATGACTTGTAACACTTGTTTGACGAAGATGAGCATCGCATTGCTAGTCCTAAATTATGCATGGCCTGATCACCCATGCCTAATTTAGAAGGAGCCATGCAAGGCCAAATAGTAGTCACCTTAAATGTTTAACCAAGAATCAACTTTTTAATTATGTTCCTTAAAAAGTTAGATAAAATGAAAGTTTTGAAAACTCTTACATCTTATGCGAGTATCAACAGTTCGCGACTTACACATATGAACCCTTATCTTTTCTTGAACAAAGTACATGCCCCAAACACATATTTCCTTACTCAACAACCTTTGTTATACTTGTTACATCATCTTCCTTCGTGACTTAATTCTCGTTAACACTTGTCTAATTTCTTACCATTGATACCAGACTCGAAAGTTTCAACATTGCTATGCTTCTACGTCAATCGATCTTCTTTATCTATTTTGGTAGACCTTCGAAACATCTTTGGACACATATTATGATTTATGACTGGAAGTGACCGATGATTACGTGTATTTGCCATGATTTGTTTTAGACTTTATCGTCTTGAAATTCATTCGTGTGAATCATGTGTTGATTTCGCCTTTCATTACTAATGTTGTTCATTTTACTGGAATTACTCTCAGGTGACTTCTTAATAGTTTTATGTGATTTGAAAATTTATTGTGTGGCTTTTCTCTTTCGATCGTGTATCGACCACCGAGAACTTAATAAGCCACTGTTGGTGACACCAACTGCACTCAAGAAGCGATGACTTGCTATAATTATTTGTTTCTTATTATTTTTATCATCAACGCGTCTATTCTATCATATTTGTTAAAAAATTGATACGAATTACGTTTATCCTCTCGTGCTATTATTTGTACACTAATTGTTGATCGTTATTCGTTTCATAACCGTTTGTTATTTTGTCACTTTCTAAAAATCAGAAACTGTCACATGTTTATCATTTGATAACTTAAACACTTTCTTGAATTCCTAAAAATTATTATTAATTTTTAAGAACGTTTTATACAGTTTATCAAATGTTTAATTACCAAAATAATTGTTTCAAGTTAAGTACCGGATCTATACATCCTCTTTGGTAAATTTATAACTAGTATTTAAAAAGCATATCAAGCTGTATCTTTTAAAGTATTTGATTATATCATACTTTACTGTCAACCTAATGAAATTATTATATTAAATTATAATTTCTAAACAATGTTTCTAAATAACTTGGAAAATCTAAATTTTCTCTAATTGGTAACGATAAACCTGAGTTTTAACGATAATTTCATGTAGTCACCCAAAAGCTTTTAAGCCGATCAGGATAACTATTTTGGATTGTTCTACTTTTTCTTTGAAAATCCTGGTCAAGAAAAAGATATAGCAACATCATACTCACTAAATACAGATAGTTTGATTTTAAATCACTACACCTTGTATAATTTTCTTTTAATCAAGAAAATATCTAAACTGAGTTTTAAAGTTATACCAAAATCCTAGACAAGTGATTTTTACAACTAGTATTTTAAATGATCATATGTAATTCATTTTTCCCTTCTATTTCGGTTGTAACCAGATTCTTATGTTTTCAGATTGTCATGTTTTACAAGTTGCACGATTTGCGACCCCTTGTTGATTACCAATCCTGATTCATTTTAACGCACTTTGTCCGTTTAAGCGATTCTTGTGTTCATTCTTGTTAGTTTATCGTACGTATTTCCAACAATTCTATCTGTTGAATTTTTTCTCCGTACTGAAAGGTCATTATTCTAATCAGAGTTCGAAAATTTATTTGAAAAGGAACTAAGAAACTGAAGCGTAGTGAATTCTAATTGTGAAGATTTGTCGTGGTGCAGAAATTACCTGGGAAGCAAAGAGAAGTTGTTCTACACTTTGTAGCTCCTCTTGTTTGCATCTTCTACTATTTTCAGGAGAACTCTGGGGACCAGAGTTACTTTAAGGGGGAAGACTATGAGAACCCGTACATTCTCAACATTATTTTATTATTTTATTCGTGCTTCTTTAATTTTCCAACGTATTACGTTTTCTTGTATTCTTATATGTAAATCCTGAGATCATGATAATTTTAATAAATTATACTTTTCAAGTATTTTATGATCATTGATAAAAACTTTATCTAGAATTATAAAATTCTTATTTTATTTTTCCAGATTTATTTAAATCAAAGTTGTTGGGAATTATTTGTTAAGTGTCAAGTACCGTCAGTGTAATTGAAGTACTGTTAGTGCTATGTAAGTACCGTTAGTGTTAATGCGGTACATAGTAAGTACGGCTACTTATAAAGAAGTACTGCTATATTGATTAGGACAAATATATCTTTATATAAGATATGTCATAGCTATAGTTAGAGTATATCTTATGTGATATACTTAAATAGTTAGAATATTGATAATATATCGTCTGTGATATAGTTATCTTTATAGAATATTCTAAGGTTTCTAGGGACATAGGTACAATATCTTTCATGTACCTCATTCAAGTCGATTAATAAGAGAATCGAATAGTTAAAAGTAATTCTGTTCTTCTGTGCTTTATAAGTTAGATTCCGCATAACTTATTTAGTGTTAGTAAGAGTGCTCAAAGTGTTTTAGTTTGATTACAAACTACTATACTAATTCTTAACAGAATATAGATCCAATCAAAGGGATCAACAAGTGGTATCAGAGCTTTTTGAGAAACTCTGAAAAAGAAGAACACAACCCCAAACACTCCACACACACCAAAACTCAATGTCTCAACCAGAAGGTGATGATGCTTACTTTGATGATGTTCAAGACCCTGATCCTATACCACAGGGAAAACCACAAGTTGTGCATCCTTCAACAGTACAAGGTGTTCAAGCCGTGAATGCTGTAGCTACCTCTACAACAACACCTTCTCATACTCTATCTGTTGTTAAACTCCCAGTTCTCAAAGGTGAAAATTATGAGACATAGGCTATGCAGATGGAACAGTACTTGAATCATACAGATCACACTATGTGGCAAGTTATCAAGAATGGAAACACACCAAAGACTACACTGGTTGCCAGATGGTACATGCTATGCTCTACCTGCTGTGACTGCTGAGGAGGTACAAGCAGAGATCAGAGAGAGAAAAGCCATAACTGCTTTGGCTATGGCTCTTTCAGAAGACATCTTACCAAGCTTTCATCATTATAAGGATGCTAAAGCTATGTGGGATGCTATAAAACTTAGATTTGGAGATAATGGCAAATCTAAGAAGATAAAGAGGATTGTTCTTAAGCAAGAATTTGATAACTTCTCAATTACCAGTATAGAGAGGATACATGGTGGCTATGGAAGGTTAAGTAAGCTGCTTATTCAATTGGTAGTTTATGGACAAGTAATTCCTAATGAAGAAGCTAATCTAAAATTCTTAAGAAGTGTTCCACCAGAGTGGAAAGCAATGGCTATGCACTTCATCACAAGAGATGATCTGGAAACAATTCCTTTTGATCAACTCTACAACAATCTTAGAGCATACGAGATGGATGTGAAAGGCACTAAATTAAAGGCAACGACTACTTCAAAGTCTAACTTGGCTTTTGTGTCAGATGGAAACAACGGTACTTATTTTCATAATACCGCTAGTAGATCTAGCAGCGGTACATACTTCACAAATACCTCTGGAGGACTTACAAGCAGTACTTACCCACAAAGTATTGAAGGCAACCCTGTAGTCTCTCAAAATCCACATGGAAGGTCTTCACCATTGTTTAGTGACAATGATGCCTTCTCATTCTTCGCTGGACAAGACAATAGGCCAAGATTAACACTCAATACTTGTTCCAAATGGATGATGCTGATGCAGAAGAGATGGATCTTAAATGGCAAGCTGCTATGGTGTCAGTAAGATCTAATAGGTTCTTCAAGAAGACTGGAAGAAAGCTGACTATAGATCCTAATGAGCCATTAGGATATGACAAGTCCAAAGTAGAATGCTATAACTGTGGAAGGAATGGACACTTTGCAAGAGAATTCTCTAGAGACAAAGCTGAGAGTAGCAATCAGAAGTCCAAGCATAGCTATAGAACCAGTCCAAGAATAATTGAAAGCTTTCCAAAAGGAAACAACAGAAGTCCTAAAGGAACCAAAGCATTGGTAACTGTAGATGGAGTGGTGAACTGTGCTGAAGATGAAGAAGAAGAAGAGCTTGGTTTAATGGCTCTCTCACACGAAGATACTAAGGTACATCCTTGTTCTAAAGATTGTGTTCTTAAATTTAATAGCTTAAAAGTAGAACTAGAGGAACAATATCAAAAGGTTAACACATGCACTGTAGAATTAAATGCTTTTAAAAAGGGTGTTGTTAAATTAGAAGAAAATATAGTTTTGTATAAAAAGGCTCAACAAAACTATGAAGAGAAAATAAGAAATTTAACTCTTCAAATGAGGGAAAAAGATGTGGAAATAAAAGCTTTTGAAAGACAATTGTTAAAAATATCAACAAAAAATGAAGCTTTAAAAGCCAATCTTTATAATGAAAGGGAAGTGATTAATCATTGGCAAAAATCCTCAAAGGATTGGGAAAATTAATTAATTCACAAATGGGGTATTATGATAAATCAGGCCTAGGATATATTGAGGACCAACCTGGGATAACTTTAACCGACAAGGACTTATCAAAAGGGATTTTTGATAGTTCTAGTGAGGTAGATAATACACCAGAAAATGATAGATATGTTGAAGGAATGAAGGCAGTTCCTCCACCACTATCAGGAATTTTCATGCCCCCTTGTAATGATATAAGTATAGAGTTAGAAGAACGAAAGGTTAAGAATACCTCAAACTCTAGAATTTTGTCCCAAGAAAAGACTGTTGTGACCAAAAACATTGTTTATCCACCTTTAATGAACAACTTTGTTTCTGAAGAATCTAAGTCTAATTCTGCTCCCAAGCAGGTAAAAACTTCTAGCAAGATATTGGAAAACAATGTAAAACATAATAAAGCCAAAAGGGGTGGGCTAGGTTTTGAGAAAGTTAAGTCAAAACAACCTTTTGGGCCTTCTTTAAGAAGAAAGGGATGTTATGTTTGTGGTAATCTAAGTCATTTTATCAAAGATTGTACTCTACATGAAGATAAAATTGTGAAACAAAAGGCTGCACAAAGAGTTATGAAAAACAGTAATGGGAAAAATGCACAGGTTTATAGGAATCAGAAACTTAAGAATGATAAACCTAAGTTTGATCATTCTAAAGTAACCAAACATGATAAAAATGTTCCTGTCAAAAGTTTTGTTCCTAGAGCCGTACTTCTGAAACAAGGTCTAGTACCTTTAAAGTCTCGTAAATCAAGTACCGGCAAGTCTAGACCTGCAAGTACTGCTAGACCAAACTTAAGTACTGTTGGTTTAAAGTCTGTCAAACCAAAGTTCTCCAAGACTTCTAAGAATGTTGTTGAAAAAGCTAAAACATCTACAAGTAAGGATAATAACAAACCAGTGCAAATGTGGGTTCCTAAAAGAGATAAATCATGTGTTAAAGCAAGTACCGCTAAAGCAGTACTTAAGGCAAAGAAGTTTGAGCACATAGAGTCACCCTATGTCTTTGACTACATAACTGAAACCATGAAGTATAAGAGCAAAAGTAGCATTACTGAGAATGCTTTAGAACAAACTCTTAAGTGTGTAGGTCCCAGAAGATCCGAGCCAAATGTGGCTTGGGTCCCTGTTAAAAACTAATGAGTTTTATTTGTGTCCAGGGGCATCTAATTGATGAACTGAAAGATAAAGGTATAGTAGATAGTGGATGCTCAAGACACATGACAGGAAACAAATATTTTCTTGCTGAATTTGAAGAATCCAGAGGAGGACCAGTAGCCTTTGGAGGTAGCAAAGGTAGAATCACTGGCAAAGGGAAAATCAACACAGGAAAGATGGAATTTGAAGATGTGTTCTTTGTAAAATAATTGAGTGAGTTCAATCTCTTTTCTGTATCACAAATGTGTGATAAAAAGAACATGGTGCTGTTCACAGACAAAGACTGCTTGGTGATGTCTAAAGACTTTGAGATGCCTAAGGAATCTCAAATACTGCTTAAAGTACCCAAGCAAGAAAATATGTACACCTTTAATCTTCATACTATTACTCCAATAGGTGGTATTACATGTTTGTTAGCTACAGCTTCTTTTGATGAGTCTAACTTATGGCATAGAAGGTTAGGTCATGTGAATTTCAAGAATCTTAATAGATTAGTTAATAAGAATTTGGTTAGAGGTTTACCTAACAAATCTTTTCAAAACGATTTTACATGTGCTGCCTATCAAAAAGGTAAACAACATAGAGCCTCTTGTAAGACCAAGACTGTCAACACTGTGACAAAACCTTTGCAGCTTTTGCATATGGATTTGTTTGGTCCAGTTTCTATAAGAAGCATTAGTCATAAGACCTTTTGTCTAGTCATAACTGATGATTATAGTAGATTCAGTTGGGTTTTATTTTTAGCTCTTAAAAGTGAAACAAATGAATTACTTAAGGATTTTATCATTTTAGTTGAAAAGCAGTTCACTAAACATGTTTTAATCATTAGGACTGATAATGGGACAAAATTCAAGAATGCTGAATTGATGAATTCTATAGGTCTAAAGGAATTAAGAGACAATTTAGTAATCCTAGGACTCCACAACAAAATAGAGTAGCTTAAAGGAAGAATATGACACTAATTGAGGCTGCTAGAACTATGCTGGCTGATTCTCTTTTGCCAAATACCTTTTGGGCAGAAGCAATCAACACTGCATGTTATGTATTAAATAGAGTCTTAGTAACCAAGCCTCAAAACAAAACACCTTATGAACTTTTGACTGGTGTGAAGCCTACCATAAGTCATTTAAGACCTTTTGGGTGTCATGTGTCTATACTAAATACTCTTGATTATTTGGGAAAGTTTGATGGAAAATCTGATCCAGGATATCTTATAGGATATTTAGTGCAAAGTAAAGCATATAGGGTTTATAATTTGGCATCTAAAAAGGTTGAAGAAAATGCTCATGTTAATTTCTTAGAAAATAAACCCAATGTCTCAGGAATAGGTTATGCTTGGATGTTTGATTTAGACTATCTAACTAACTCTATGGATTACTATTCTTTGCAAAAGGATTGTCAAACTAACAATGCAGGTGAGGAGTCAAGTGCAACTAATGCAGGTACTCAAGAAGATGCTTCTTCATCAGATGATGATGTTCATGTCTATGTGCCTAATATGCCTACTGTTACTCCCATGTCTGGTACTCCCACCAAGCAAACCACACCATCAAAAGATGATCAAGCCTCCCAAGAGCTTCAGAGGCTTCAAGATCAAGAAAAGAATGCTATATCTGCTAATAAGCATTCAAGAGAAGAATATTTTGAGTCACAACACTCAGCAGTACATACTACACCTAGCGACACTTCATCTACAAGTACTGCTAAGTCAAAGTCTGCTAAATCTGTTGACTCACTAGAAGAGATTTTACAAGCTATGGAAGATGAAGACGTATATGCTAGTCCAGCTGAAGGAATCTTCTCTAAAGCTTCCTATGATGAGCAGGGTGCAGTAACTGATTTCAACAATTTGGAAACAAAAATTCCAGTCAGTTCTATTCCCACTCACAAAGTCAACAACAACCATCCTACTACACAGATCATTGGAGATCCCAAATCTGCTGTACAAACCAGAAGACAACTTCAAACCAATATTGAAACTCATGCACTTGTGAGTTATGTCAAACAACAGCAGAGAACAAATCATAAAGATACTCAGCATTGTTTGTTTGCCTGTTTCTTATCACAAGTAGAGCCCAAAAACATTTCTCAGGCTCCTGATGAAGAAAGCTGGGTAGATGCCATGCAAGAAGAATTAACACAGTTTGAGCTACAAAAGTTTGGATTCTTGTGGATCTTCCCTCAGGTAAGAGAGTAATTGGTACTAGATGGGTCTTCAAGAATAAGAAGGATGAAAGAGGAGTTGTTGTGAGAAACAAGGCAAGACTTGTTGCTCAAGGCTATAGACAGGAAGAATGGATAGATTATGATGAGGTTTTTGCACTAGTGGCAAGGATAGAAGCCATTAGGTTATTTTTGGCCTTTGCATCATATATGGGTTTTATAGTCTATCAAATGGATGTGAAAGTGCCTCTGTTTATGGTACTATTTTAGAGGAGGTATATGTCTCAAAACCTCCAGGTTTTGTAGATCCTAAATTCCCCAATAGAGTCTACAAGGTCATCAAAGCACTTTACGGTATGCATCAAGCTCCAAGAGCCTGGTATGTAACTTTGTCCAACTTTCTACTAGAACATGGATATAACAGAGGGACCATTGACAAAACTCTGTTCATCAAGAAAAATGCTAAGGATATCATTCTAGTTCAAGTTTATGTTGATGACATAATTTTTCGTTCTACCAAGAAGACATGGTGTGAAGAGTTTGAAGCTTTGATGAAAGGAAGATTTCAAATGAGTTTTATGGGAGAACTAACTTTCTTTTTGGGACTTCAAGTCAAACAAGGAAAGATGGAATATTTATCAGCCAAGATAAATATGTTGCTGAAATCTTGAAGAAATTTTCATGTATGGATACAAGGAGTACAAGCACACCTTTTGAAGCTAAGAAGTCTTTATCAAAAGATGAACATGGAAAAAATGTTGATATTCATCTATACAGATCAATGATTGGTTCATTGATGTATATTACTGCTTCAAGGCCAGATATTATGTTTGTTGTGTGTGCCTGTTCAAGGTTGCAAGTTCATCCAAAGGTGTCACATCTACATGCTGTGAAGAAGATTTTTAAGTATCTTAAAAGTCAACCCAATTTAGGATTATGGTATCCTAGAGATTCCACCTTTGAATTGGAAGCTTACTCAGACAGTGATTATGCTGGAGCTAATCATAATAGAAAATACACAACAGGAGGTTGTCAATTCCTAGGCAGAAGACTCATATCATGGCGGTGTAAGAAGCAAACCATTGTTGCTACTTCTACAACTAAAGCTGAATATGTAGCCGCTGCTCATTGCTGTGGACACGTACTTTGGATTCAAAATCAATTGTTAGTTATGGGTTTAACTTCATGAATACCAAGATTTACATTGATAATGAAAGTACTATATGCATTGTTAAAAATCCATTATTTCACACCAAGACCAAGCATATTGAAATAAGACATCACTTTATAAGAGATGCTTATGACAAAAAGCTTATTCAAGTCTTGAAGATTCATATAGACAACAATATAGCTGATTTGTTGACCAAGGCATTTGATACAAAGAGATTTGAATTCTTGGTAACACATATTGGTATGCTCAACCAATAGACTGCTGCATATGTTGAGGGGAGGTAATAGCTGTACAAATTTTTATAATTTTTATTGTATGGTCTATGTTTTGTGTTTTTGATGTAATTGCAGGTTAATGGAAAAAGATAAAAGAGGTTACAATGATAGTGGAAAGCATGAACTGGTCAAAATTGTGAGGTACCGTTATCACTTCAAGTACCGCTAGCACAAATTGACGTACCGCTTATGTTCCATGTACCGCTACATGTCCGTTGTATCGTTAAGGGTCTCTTTTGTAAATTTGGCGGTTTCTTCGTGCTTGGGTTTGTTATTTACTTAAATACTTACTCCAATTATACAATTGATTCACCTAATCTTTTATTTTTATCTCTTGATTCTATAACCTTCTCTCTAATTTTTCGATCATCAAAAATACTAATGGCTGCTTTACAAGTGATCTCTAAGCATAATCTGGTTGCGAGTCTTGCTATGAATGATGACTCTCTTGGTTTCCATGAGATTCTTGGATTCCTATCTCGAAGTCATGTTCGTTTTGCACTCACTGTAAGTCTAGTTGTCTCTCTTTCCATTGTTGAACAATTTTGGAATACTGTTGTGTTAGGTACTCGGTTTAATCAACCTTGCATTAAGGCTAGGGTAAATCATAGAAATATATATGTAACTGAGGTACTGCTAAGGTCAAGTTTGAGTTTAAATGATGAAAATGGACTTAGTATGCTTAATAATACATAGATTCATGATGGCCTTGCAGCCATGGGCTATGGAGGTGGTAGGGAAAGTCTTAATTTCTTTAAAGCTTTATTTTCACTTCAATGGAAATTGCTTTTTCATGCTATTATTCACTGTTTAAGCTCTAAAAGTACATCTTTTGATCAAATTCCTACTGCATTGGCATCAGCTGGTATTTGTCTAGCAAATAACAGAGTTTTCAATTTTTCAAAATTAATTTTTGAAGGCATGACTAGGAATTTGGAAGGGACTAAAAAGTTTTTGATGTATCCTAGATTCATTCAGACTTTAGTTAGTGACCAAATACCTAACCTACTAGAGTTAAATGATACATGGGATGTTCCTACATTCACAAAGAGAACCTTCTCTTTCTATACCAAACAAGGCAATGCCTTTACAGGAACAGTTACACCATTGTTTGCTCATATGTTAGCCCAACCTGCCAATGAAGAAGGTGAGGAACCTAGCAATGATAGTGCTTCTCAGCAAACTCCTTCTCACCAGAGTTACCATTCCCTTGAAGATTCAAAATCTTCTTCTCACAATGTTGGTGCTTCACCAATCAGTGATGAGATGATCCATTCACCTGCTTCTTCTATTGCTGCTAGTGGTTCACCACAAGCACAAGCACCACATGTGATGGATGTTGCAATTTTAACAGCTTTGTCTACTAGTTTGTCCCAACAAATATAGGTGTTGCAGAAAGAAAAGCTTGTTCAAGACAAGAAAATAGCTGAATTGGAAGCTAGCCTAATCAAGTTGAGGAACAAATTATCACCTTGGATGAGGCAACATTACTCTATTCAGAAGGCTGTACTCAAGAAGTAAAAATTTAGGAACCACAAGAAGAGGCAACTGAATGCAACCAAACAGGGGAGGAATTATGAAGAACAACCACCTTCTTCTGATAATCAGACAAGGATATCTGGAAATGACATCAATTTTGAGCTAGATGAAGATGTCATGGGGACTTATGAAGATGGAACTGGTTTAGAGACTGGTGTGGATGGACCTTCACACATGGAGATTCAACAAGAAGAACCACAGCCTACTCATGAGGAGCCACAAGTTGAAGAAATGATGGTAACTCAACCAGCACCACTACCTCAATCACCACTTCAAGTGAATTGGAGTGCCTTTTATGAGAAGTTGGAGGAAATTAACATTCAATTTCCTGTATCTTCAATTTCATCACCACAAAGACAAGTATGGTTTCAAAGGAAACAGACTTTGCAAGTACTGTCTAGATCAAGAATAAGAAATGGTTCAGACAAGACTGAAGAGGTGCAAGTTGAAATGATGACTTCTATGGAAGAAAGAGTATTTAGGGATACACAAGTGATTGAAGAAAAGTATTTAGGGATACACAAGTGATTGAAGAAACAAGTGTGTCTAATACTGGTGAAATCAACATTGTTGAAGATCCAAGTACTGCTAAGCCAACTAAGCCGACTGCAAGTACTGCTGACATTGTTGAAGACCCAAGTACTGCTAAGCCAACTAAGCTGATTGCAAGTACCGCTGGTGATCATCCTTCACTAGAAAGTCAAACTCCTTTTGGAGAGGATGAGACTTTAGCCCAGTTACTGCTTGACTTAAGAAAGAAGAATTCAGTTGAGAAGACTAAACAAGCAGAGGCAGAGAAAAAGACACAACAAGAAGTTCTTGCAAAAAAGGATCAAATTCAAGGTAAGAAAGTTCAAGCTTCACACCCACTAAAGGTATTGTTATTCAACATCAAGCTGATGAGGAAAGACCTTCCAAGCTGAAGAAGAAGCTACCTAAGATTAATCCTAAAGATAAGGGGAAGAAGCAAATATTGCCAGAATCTGAGAATGAAAGTGATTTAGATGATGAAATAAGCAAAGTCATGTACAAATTTAATCAATTGGACCATGATGAGGAATATGCTTTCAGAGTGCAAGCACAAATTCGTGAAGATGAATTACAAGAAGAACTTGCAGAAAAGGAGCATTTGCTAGAAGCTAAGAGAATACAGCAAGAATGGAACATACAAGAGTATGATAGGATTCAAGCTGAATTACATGCAAGTGAGCTTCTTTCAGACTCATTAATAGCTAAAGAGAGAGATGCTTATGATGAAGAAGAGAAATCAAAGTTGATTGATGATCTGGTAAGGGAGCAACAAAGATTCTTTGCTGAAAAGAGAAGAAGAGAAAAGATTAAGCCTCCAACTACTATGAAGATTAGGAATCAAATGATGAATTTTCTTAAGAGAGTTAAGGGTTTTACTCATATTCAGCTGGTCAAGAATTTTTTTGAAGAAATCAAGACTTTGTATGAGCAAAATAAGAGAACTGAATTGAATTTTGTTGAGATTGGATCTGAAGCAGATAGAAAAGCTGTTGAAGAGCTTAAAAGACATCTACAACAACAAAGGCAATTTGGAAGTACTCCTAGAATTGATCCAAGTACTGCTGAACCTACAAATACATCTCCAACTATCAAGACCACTTATGTGAGGAATAATAGAAAGTAGAAGGTAAGTTCAAGGGAGGAAGAGATTGCTCAAAGAATGAATATAGGAGTTGAAGCTTAAGATACTGCTCAGACTGAAAATGTACAAGCAGTACATACACAGTCAACAGTACATACAATAGTACATACTGAAGAGACGGTACATACAAACTTGGAAGAAGGTTCAACAGAACTTGAGCGAACCTCCAAGGGTGTTAAAAGGAAAAGGTCAACAAAGACAAAGAAGAAAGCCAAAAGGGCTAAATCAACAGCAGAAGATAGTGATGATGATGAGAGCTTAAGGAAGTACTTGAAGATTGTAAAATTTGAAGATCAATGTATTGATACAAAGATTTTTGGAAAAAGATCATCTACTGCTAGATGGATTTACTTTATGGATCAAGGACTTGAAGCTCATAGAATTCAAAGAACTGATGGCACAACAAGAATATTAGACTTTTGGAGGATATTCTTCACATTCTTGACAAACAAGATATTCAGGATCTTTTCAGGTTAGTTCAAGAAGCCAGTGCAGGTAAAACTGAAGTATCACTATTATATAGGGAATTCTCTTTATGTATGAGCCATACAATTGTGATCAAGAAATGTTGAAGGAATTAGAGAATCAGGTTTCTAGTTACTGGAGATATTATAGGTCATGTGGATTGCATATTTTGGATATAGATGATGTTACATACTATATGCTGCAAGAGAAGACTTACCCTTTCAAAAGAAGATTTTTGGAAAGGATGTTAGAACGACAATTGGAAGTTACAGAAGAATCTGTTGATGCTTTGGAGTTGATCATAATGGTTAAACAACAAATCAAGGATTTGAAAGATGAGGAAGAAGCTGAGAAAGAGCCTTAAGTGTTTGACTTTCAGTCACACTTCACAAATGGTTCTCAGTTCACCATGTCTAACACACATAAGAACTGGCTAGTCCATAAGCAAACAGTTTGTGGTAAAGACTTATCAAATCCGTTGAAAGCTGATAGTTTGCTAAAAACTATATGGTTCTAACTCACCTTGTTTCGAGACAAAGAGTTGGCTAGTCCTAAACAAACGGTACTAGATAAAGACTTCATCAAATTCGTTTATGGTTGACAATTTACCAAAAATTGTAAGGTTATCAGTACACCTTATTCTTTATGAATAAAGTATTGGCTATTCTAGAGTGTACGGCTAACTGTAAGGAATAATGTAATTAGAAGTTACTCCTGGTCATATAGTAGTTCCTGCTGGAGTACTTCGTTCCTCCTGGTCATATTATAAAGTTAAAAGATTATTATAGAAGATATGATCAAGGAAGATTGTAGAAGATAAGATCAAATATTTAGTCTTCCTATTCATATGGAAAGTATTAAATATATTGATTATGATGAGGAGGTTACAAGATTATTTATGAAATAATTAAATGGTATTAATGTATAATACTTAGGCAAGTATTAATTATGTTATAACCACCTAGGATCCCTTGCACTATAAAAGGAGGTCCTAGGACGTAGAGATGAACACACTTCTACACACACATATTCTCTACATATTTCTCTCATTGTTTGTTATAGCTTCAAGGTTGTAAACCCTATCACTATTTAGAGTGATCGTATTAATATATTGAGGCTTGAACGTTTGGTTATTTCTATTGTTCTTCTTATATAAAGATTGGTTTCCGCACAGTCTTTGTATCATGATCAAGGTTTCAAAGATCCTTCAAGAAGCGAACCCAACAAGTGGTATCAGATCCTCGTTGAGAAGCTTTGATTGAGAAGAACAAGATTTCTACATTCGTGTTGCTGAAGAAGACATGGCGTGCAGAACTTCAATTCCAGACAATGAGGTAATTCTTATGACAGAATCTGAAGTTAGAGAATATAATGCTAAATTAAAGAATAAAATGCATGCTTATAACAACTATGACGTAGTAATTAGTTGTTCTGAAAATTGTGAACAAAAATATGTTGATCTTCAAAAACAATGTTCTGATTTAGATGCTCAAAATGATAAATATTTCTTAGAAGTTCAGTCATACAAAAGAGCTCTAATAACTTTGGAACAACAGAAAAAGTGGTTTCAAAATACTCAATTAGAGTATGAAGATAAGATTAGGGTATTAAGTATTCACTTAGAAAATACAACTAATCTATTGACATATTCTGAAAAGCTTAATACTGAGGTAAATAAAGATAAACAGGAGCTACAGACTAAACTAGATAATGCTTTGGCTAGGCTTGATAAATGAAAAAATTCATCTAAAAACTTAGTCAAATTAGTAGATAGCTCTATGTCTGGTAGAACCAAAATGGGCTTAGGATTTGAAAACTATCTAGGGCCAAATGATGTTTTTGACTCCTCTTTGTCTAGTGTGTTTGATACTAACCCTGAAGATGTGGAGGGTAGGCCTGTTTTCAATAGGTATAAACTAGCTGCAGAGATGCATGCTGTTCTTCCACCTCTCACAGGGACATACATGCCTACCTTAGACCACTCTGACTTTGATGAATCACAAATGACATATGGTACAAGGTCCACTGGCTCAATTGAAACTACTTATGTGTCTAATGACTTTGTCTCTTGTAACTTTAGTGACAAGTCTTTAGAACCTAAGACTAGTGACCTTGACTCTTGTGAGTCCAACTCTAGTATTAAAACACTTGAGTATGTGCCTAAACCTGTTATAATTGAACCCATGACTAGTAAATATACCTCATGCACGTCTACCTTAAATGCTAAATCACCTAAGTTCTACCCTCAATCTGTTTGGGCTAAGAATGAAAGTAAAAGGAAAGCAGATAAACTTAGGATAAACAATAAGAGTCCTAGAGGTAATCAAAGAAGTTGGAATGGCATGATGACTCAGAAATTAGGTGATAACTTTGAGTTCAAAAATAAGGCTTGTTATGTGTGTGGTAGTTTTGATCACTTGCACTATACTTGTAAACTCAAAAGAAAGATTAATGATCAACAACAAGTTAAATCAATGTGGAATAACTCAAGACAGGTGAATCACAAGAACTTTGGTAGATTTTCTCACCCCAATCCTAAAAATAACATAATTCCACAACCAAGATGTTTTAATAATGTTAAGGGTACAAGGGTTGAGTCTGCACGGTAAAAAACAAAGCTTAATATTGTTAAGGCCTTAGCCCAGTGGGTTTGGAATCCTAAACAAGATGGTTTACAACATGTCTCCAAATCAAATAGTGCATCAAAAACCTTAACAAGATATGACTATGTTGATGTATTTGGAAGATTCAAGTCTGTCTTAGCTTGGGACTTCCATAAACACTAATCTTTGTTTGGTTTGTGTTTATTTCAGCAAGTGTGATTATAAATTACTATGTTTTGTATTTTATATATTTGTGTGAACTAACTTTTTGAAGGAAAAGAGAAATTTTTAAAATAAAAAAATAAAAAAAAATCCTTGATGGTGAATACTTTGCTCTGTTTGAGAAGAGGTTTTAGCTTAAGGGGAGGCTTGTTGTATGTATAACTGTGGTTATTCTTGTGTTTTTCTGTCTAATCAATTTTGCAGATTGACATTGGTGCTGGTGGATATGGTTCCTCCTAGTAGAACTCAGTTGCTCCTAGTCGACCAATGGTTCACCCTGGTTGCACTCATCCTGCTTCTAGTGGACCATTGTTCTTCCTGATGCATTTTATGTTCCTGCTGGTTGACTCATAGTCTTTGAGTGGTTATAATTAAAAAAAATTAAAAAAAAATTAATAAAAAAACTTTCGAATCAAAATACCTTTGTATATATTTCACTTTTTGGGCTGTTTCTGTTTGGTACTTAGGTGTTGGCTACCCCCCACACAACAATGGTGCTCAACTCACCATGTTTCACAAACAAGAAAGAGTTGATTCGCCATGAGGGTACGGCTCTGGTGTGATTCTCAAATCCGTTGATGGTTGCCAGATTACCTAAAATTGGATGGTTTTCACTTGCCTTGGTCCTAGACTGAAAAGTGGCTAGTCCAAGGGGGTACGGATCTTGGTAAAGACTCATATCAAATCCGTTGATAGTTGTAATAGCTTGCTCAAAGCTATAGGGTTTTCAGCTCACCGATGCTTTATTGCTAAGAGTTGGCTAGTCCGGAAGGGTACGGCTTCTGGTAAAGACTTTAATCAAATCCGTTAAAGGCTATGATGGTTTACCTAAAATCATCAGGGTAATCCAACTTACCGATGATTCACGTTCCAAGAGTTGGACTGGGTACTAGTCTCCCAGGGTGATGTCATGATTCCACCAAAAGGCTGGCTAGCCCAAGAGTGAGTAGCTACTTGGTAAAGGCTTATCAAATCTGCTCCTGTTGCTGTCAAGATTCAACATGTGCAAATGTTTTCAAGCTTTAAAATTGTTCAGCAATTAGAGTATCAGCAGCTAATTTTGTGTTTATTCTGGTGTTATCAACTGAGATTGTTGCTGCTGTGGTTCATATTCCAATCCTCATGCTTATTGGTGGCACATCTACTTGGAAACTTGAACTCAACCAGGTTAAATTCAAGTTTAGGGGAGGACTGTAAGGAATAATGTATTTAGAAGTTACTCCTGGTCATATAGCAGTTCCTACTGGAGTACTTCGTTCCTCCTGGTCATATTATAAAGTTGAAAGATGATTATAGAAGATATGATCAAGGAAGATTGTAGAAGATAAGATCAAATATTTAGTCTTCCTATTAATATGGAAAGTATTAAATATATTGATTATGATGAGGAGGTTACAAGATTATTTAGGAAATAATTAAATGGTATTAATGTATAATACTTAGGCAAGTATTAATTATGTTGTAACCACCTAGGACCCCTTGCACTATAAAAGGAGGTCATAGGATGTAGAGATGAACACACTTCTACACACACATATTCTCTACATATTTCTCTTATTGTTTGTTATAGCTTCAAGGTTGTAAACCCTATCACTATTTAGAGTGATCGTATTAATATATTGAGGCTTGAACGTTTGGTTATTTCTATTGTGCTTCTTATATAAAGATTGGTTTCCACACAGTCTTTGTATCGTGATCAAGGTTTCAAAGATCCTTCAAGAAGTGAACCCAACACTAACTGGTAAATAATTTATCAAATCCGTTGATAGCTGGTGATTTGCTAAAAATCATGAAGCCAATACAGATTGGTTTTTGTTGTTAACTGTTTTATTTCAGGTATGAATATTGCAAGCAAAGAAGTATTCAAAGAAGAAAATACTTAGAAGGTTTTGTCTCATCAAATCAAGACTGAAGTTCATGATTTAGAGTCAAAGATTTAACTCAAGAAGACAATTACTGTTGCTGCATAAAGGAATTTTTAGAAGACACAAAGAAGATCATAGTTTAAAGACAAAGATGATACTCATGATGTTTGAAGATTATCTTATCAGAAGAAGATCTATATTGAAGTATTTGGCTACACTCAGTTGGATACAAATACAAATTACCAAGTTCAATCCAAGGATGAAGGAAAGACTGAAGACATGTATTTTAAATACATCCAGTAAAAGAGAAACAAGAAGACAACAAGTTATCATTCTTGTTTAGGGGAGGATTGTTGGGAATTATTTGTTAAGTTTCAAGTACCGTCAATGTAATTGAAGTACTGTTAGTGTTATGTAAGTACCGTTAGTGTTAACGCGGTACTAAGTACTACTACTTATAAAGTAAGTACTGCTATATTGATTAGGTTGAATATATCTTTATATAAGATAGGTCATAGTTATAGTTAGAGTATATCTTATGTGATATACTTAAATAGTTAGAATATTGATAATATATCGTCTGTGATATAGTTATCTTTATAGAATATTCTAAGGTTTCTAGGGTTCCTTACTATATAAAAGGAACATAGGTACAATGTCTTTCATGTACCTCACTCAAGTCGATTAATAAGAGAATCGAATAGTTAAAAGTAATTCTGTTCTTCTGTGCTTTATAAGTTAGATTCCGCATAACTTATTTAGTGTTAGTAAGAGTGCTCAAAGTGTTTTAGTTTGATTACAAACTACTATATAATTTTTAACAGAATATCGATCCAATCAAAGGGATCAACAAAAGTTTTTGATTTAAAATCACCCGCGTGCGTTTTACAACGAGTTTATTCAATTCAATGAACAACGAGAATTCCTAGTGATCGCGATACCGACGGATGCCCAAAATTTTACAATTTATTATCGATTGTTCCGATTATTAATATTTTCGATGATGTGGTTTTAATTTCGTATTAAGTCGTGTCGGGAAATCATATAATTATTTTTATGATGCATTGTTACTTTTGAAAAGTATTTTTACGAAACCCGAGCCCCGTAAATATTTTCAAGATTTACTAATAGACATTTTCTACCCTTTTAAACTAGTAAATTGTTTTTATGTCCACAAGTTTCAAAACTTGACAACTTTAACCCTCCACTTAAACCACCATATAAATACTCAAAATTCTTCAACTTTCACACACACTTAACACAATTTATAAAAAAAATCATCACCACTTCTTTCTCTCCTCCCCTTGCCGCGAGATACCACCCAAAAACACCCCTTGATCACTAAATTTTAACTTGAATCTATCAAAACAAATTGAATGCAACTTCCTAGATTTTATGGTGATTCTTTTGATACCAAATTCATTTTCATGCATCAAATTTTCATAAAGTTATGATTTTATGGTTGGATGATGTTTTAATCATCACACATGTGCTATTTTTGGTAAAATCATCTTATTTTGATCACAAAAAGTTTGGATTTTGATCTTTGATTTTGTTAAGTTTGACATACAAGTATTTTTAGGACTGTTTGGTTGATGGGTATGATGACATAGTGATTCTATAGGTTTGGGATTGAGTGGTTTTTCTTGGAAAATTGATTTGACATGATTTTTAAAAGTGTATTTTGGGACATCAGCTTAAAACAGATTTTTCGTGGGTTAAGTTCTGAGATAAGCTGAGATTATTTGATACTGTTGTAGAGTTTTCCAAGACGCTCTTTTTGGTATAAGATAGAGCTTCAAACTCATTACGAGTCAAAAGTTATGCTAGTTTTAGTATTCGTGTACCGGGAGACGCAAGTCGGCACAATCCGAAATTGTGGCTGATTTTGGGTCGACTCTCAGAGACTTTAGGATTGGTTAGATAAATGCTATTACTGGTTTCCAAAGTTTATATACTTAATATGATGAGTCTAATAGTGGGTTTAAAAGGCGGATTGTCAAAATAGTACTTTTAAAGTGGTCTAAATGGTTTTATGAAACAAGTATACAATTCTGTCCCGAATTTTAGGGTCGAGTATAGTGTCGAGCTGATGGGTTTTAAAGTGTGAACTTTGGCTCAAACTTTGGTGAGGTCTTATACAGGTTATAAGTGACCTTTACACCAATTTTCATCTAAATCGGACAAGTCTGGATAGGGTAGGTCGGTGTGTACATTTGGGGTGTACTTGCTGATTTTAATTTTGGACACATAGTTCAATGCTTGTGTTGCGTGAGTTTGAGAATTCACCATCGGAAATGGTGACTTACTCAAGTTCTTAGTCATTATATAAATTACTTATCTACTGGTCCGAGCGATGTAAAAGGATAGTTTGACTTGCGTTGACTTGACGTCTTATGACGGGTCGATTTCAAGTGTACAAGTGTTTAAACGAGCAACGTTGGATAAATGGATTCATTTGGTTCGTGTCAATGATTTTGAAACATGAATACTTTGAAAACATTTGAGTCATATTATATTTGGTATATATATCGATATTGAGTTCGAATCTTAACGCGCGTCTTATTTTGATTGGTTGCGGTTTTCGTGTTTCCCGGGCATCCATATCGTCGTTGATCGTCTCACTACCATTGTTTCTACTCAGTTGCTGAGTACCGTGATTGGCTTACCTCATGGATAAGGTGAGTTCATAGCCCCTTTTTACTTATACATGGTTTCTAAACACGGGGTGAGATTTTACATGGTGGAACACAACCATTTAAAAACTGTATGCTATCCAGAACTTGTATGCTATCCAGAACTTGTATGCTATCCAGATCATGTATGCTTTCCTGATTTTTGATATTATTATTGCTTTTCAGGCTAGCCTTGAGTTTCATCTCTCCGGTCATGAACTATTAATTGTCCGGTGTGCATTGCGTGAAGCGCGAATGTTGTGGGTGGATCCATCGGGATTGACAATCCCCGTCCCATGTTGCGGTTATTTTAACCATGACGCACTAATATTTGTTTATACTGAGTATTTAGGCTTAATACTTACGTAGTTAAGCTTCGGTTCATGTACTGAACATCAATAATAATAATAGTATCGGACTGTGGTTGACGTATATAACCATTTCCCGTACTATGTGTTTACAAATGAATGCTTGTGTTCCACACCTTTACTGCTAAACCTATGAATATCACTCAACTTTATATTGACAATTTTACATGTTTAATCTCAGGTATTATTTCTTAGCTTTGCTTGGATGGGAGCCCGCAGGATATTATCGTAGCTTGGAGATTTTTGTGATGCTTTTAAAAGATTGGTTTTAGTATAAATTGTTAGAAATTTATTATATCTTTTGGGCAACTTTATGTTATAAATCATGATGAAATAATATATCTTTCCACATATAAAACTATGGGACCTATGTTTAAAACTCTGATCATTTATGATGTAATATATATGCTTTTATTACGTCAGCTTTGTGTCAACTGTAATTCATTGTTTCTTGTACTATGACGTGTTACCCCCTCGTTGCCTAGTTGTTCCATGTCCGATTCTGTGGGTCTCACACATACTAAGTTAAAAACATCGTGCACATACCTATTAGAAAGCCAAAGATACAACCAAGTAATGCAGAATATGTGAAAGTGCTAGAAATGTAAAGTATATGAAAGTTTAGGGACTGGAAATGTAAATTCAGAAAGTGTAAGGACTGAAAATGAAAATGTAACCAACTAATAACCACTAGTAACAAATTTAACAAACTTATAAACAGAAAATGTAACTAATTAACAAACTCAGGGACTTATTTGCAAAACCTAGAAAGTTTCTAACAAATTAAAACAGTTTAAACAATATCCTAATTTCCAAGGACCATTAAGCAATTTTTAAAACTATTTGGAAGAAAACGGGCTTATAGGATCATTAAGCTGTATCAAGAGTTTTAAGGCACCAAATAAGCTGGTTTAAGTTTCAAAAGTTTACAAATCCAAAATCACCTAGCCAGTATAAAAAAAATCAACTAAAAATCACTATAACTCCAATAAGCACTTTGGTAATAAGCCACTTTTAAGAGTCTGACTTATTGGAATAAGCACATGACCTGTTCTTCTCAAAATCTGATCAAAAGCCCAAATAAGGAACACCTATCCAAGAAATTTTCAAAAACAACCAAGAAATAATCTAGAAAATCAAATAAGCTGTTTTGAGCTTATGTAGACCAACGTTAACTTTTGTTGACCAAGTTTGACCAAAGTCTAATCTTGTTTTTAAGACTTGTTAAACCGATTTATGAAAGAAATTTAGGTAGTTTATGAAAGGAATAAGCCAAATTTGAAAATAAGCCAAAACAGAAATTACTTATAATTATAGAGAATGAAATGAGCTTCTAGCTTTTTCTATTTTGAGAACTGTATAATATGGCTTATCACTACTTAAAGCTAGGATGTTGGGCTATCTAAAGAACCAAAAATTAGAGTCTAACTCTAAGAAATTAGCATTTTAAACTGGTATGAAGTTGGCTAGTTTTGGACCATTATTCTGACCTAAAGCTTTTAATAACCTTTTGCCTATTTGACTGGATAGTTGACTACAAAACTTTGCAAATTTACTTGTTATCAGTATGTAAGTGAAAGCAAACTCTTAACACTCAATTACACTAACTGGATCAAAGATTAGCCTCTATACCAAACACTAGTTACTGGATTAAAGCAAATTTAAGCTAAGTGAATCACTCAAATCATACAGATTAAGACAAGTAACTATCAAAACATATCAATGAGCTCAAATTGAAAAATTATCAAGCAAAGACAAGTAAAATTACACTAGGACAAGAATTATAGCATGCAGACTAGTTGTTTTGAGGGGAAAATGTAAAGAGAACTTATAGCTAAACTTGTAGGCTACTTTGATGCAGAAATGAGCGCTGAGCTCACTTGTACACTAAACACCACCAAACAATCTCAAATCAACCACCAATCTATCACCAGTCACCATAATCAGTCTTTTCTACAACAAGAACTCTAGAAATGATCTTTGGCAAGAAATAGCGAGTGCTTTGTACTGAAACTATGAATGATCACTAACTATAGCTTCCAAATCAAAATAACAACTCTATTTTTCAAGTTAGAACAACAGAATCCATGAATTCAGGCAATGAATAGCAATGAAGTAGAATTTGAGATGAATAAAAAGTGAATGAGTAAAACTCGAGCTTTCATTAATGGAAGTTGGTTACAAGGTAGTTATAAGTGCTAAACAACTAACTAAGGTGGTGTTTGTTTTTTAAGAAATGCCTCTTAACAACATCTTAATCTGACTCAGTCAGACTTTTTAGTCATTAACACTATTTGTTTTTTCATTTCATTTAGAGGCAGTAAGAGGCAACCAGTGTTCAGAGCGTTTGTTTTTTCTGATCATTAAGAGGCAGTAAGAGGCATAAACATCTGATTGAACTAGATGTAGAGGGACTTTCTTAACACCTCTTAATGTCATTTTTCTTGTTCTTAATTTTTGTTACTTTTTTTGTTTTTATTTATTTTTTTATTTTGTTATATTTTTTCTATTTTGGTGTTATTTTTAATTCTTTTCTTGTTTCACCTTTGTCTTTTATAATCGTTGCATGTGTTTTGCTAGATAAAGAGTTTATAAAATGATTTGTGATGATTCATATTTTTCTCTTGATGTATCGATTCAGTTTATTGTTTTAAAGATCGATTTAAACTACGACACATTTATTTTAGTCAAATACACATGAGATTGCATGTTTTGTTTAAATGACTTTTAACTTTAAATCAATCGTATTATAAATTTTGGTATATTATATCTAATAAATTTTAGTTCTTGTGTGAATGCACTCGTATTATATTTTAGTTGTAAAAGTTATAGTTGATTCAGATTCAGATTTCTCAACCAGTTATTCAGATTCAGATTTCTCAAGCACTTATTCAGATTCAGATGGAAATCAGATTCAGACATTTCTACCGAATATTCAGATTCAGATGTGCGAATTAGATTCAGATTCAGAGCCTCTTAATAAACAAACAAAACCTAAGAGTGGTTGTCAACACTTTTAGTTGCTGGACTAAGTGAAGTGAAACTGAAATGAGAGGAAAATTAAGAGTGTGTGTGTTTTCACACTCTAGCTACAATTTTGAAAATGAAAGAATACATTGGTATTTATAGAGCTAAAATAGAGTGTTGGGGAGATCTCTGACGTGTTCCATCTAATGACAGGCTGCCAAGTGTCCCAATCCTGGAAATGAGATGATCAAGTGTTCTTCATGAATTGGGCTTTTTCAATTGAGTGGATTAAAGTATAATTAAATGTTTGGGTTGGGTTCGTCTCATTCCAACGATCATTTTTCATGTAAAGCACTCCTTCTGAAATCAACTCTAGCTCTCAATACGATCTGGGAATGAACTTTCCAAGTGGCATTTTCTGATTGTTCCATTAATTTTGACACAGATCACTATCTGTTTAAACAGTGAGGATAGTTGAAGTGTAAGCTTGTGATTGGAGGAGAGAAGTTAGTGGAGTTACTGTTATGATACGCCAGCTGTTACTTCTCTCCTAATTTAATGAGCCTGACGTGTTGATCCACTTACCCAAATTACTCCATTCTGATTGGCTAACAGCATCTTCACTCGGATCATGCCTAGTTTACTTTCTACAAATGGCAACTTTGGTCCCTCCTCTTAGCAGATTGTTGTTTAGGCTATAGACTTTATGAACTTGTCATTCTTGGCCCTTTGAATTTGATCTTGAACACCAAAGACCCTTTGACTTAAGTTGACTTTCTTCATAAGCTTTTGACTTTGATGAAGTTTCACTTTAGTCCTTTAACTTTGGCAATTTGGCAAGAAAGGTCCTTGATCTTTGTTGACTTGTCACCTTGAGTCCTTCTTTTGTCTTTTCTTTAATATAAATGCATTGGAATCCGTGTTTGCAACAAATTTGTATCTTTTTACCTACAAAAGCACAAACAACAAAGAATACCCCATAATACTGTTTTTACACATAGAATCTGGTATTTTACTTGTGTTTTAGAGTTTAATATGATATAATTGATATGAGATTTCACTCATATCAAATCCCCTACACTTGATAATTGCCATGGCCTCATGAAATGCCATATTTCAAAGCTCTAAATTACATTTCTCATAATTAACCCACCTTGGCCAAGATGAAATGCTTTTACACTACACTACACTATATGATGTATGATTTTGATTTTTACAATGCAATGCAATAAAAACAATTCTATTTATATATTTTTGTATTTTATTGAAATGATTTTGATGGAAATAACTCATAAAGAAATCAAGGACTTTAATTAGGCTTTGGTACCATGAACACTTATCATCCTCAAGTTTCACTTTTCCCATACCAAGCTTAAAAATGAGATCATTGTTATTCATAAAGGAAAGTGCATCGACGTATTCATACAAATTAATTGGGCTACTATTATACCCCCACTTATTTTGCCTCTAAGACCGGTTATTATTTGAGCAAATTGCTTGAGAGCAAATTTGTCATTATTTAAAGCGTGAAATATAAGAAGTATAAAATCTGAAAATAAAGAAGCACGGTTTTAATCCTAAGTAACCATCTCATCCATTACTTGAAAAATCGCTCACAATTAATATAAGTCCGACCCAAAATAATAAGTCATTAGCCTTATGTGTAAGATCCTTATGTCATGCATTAATAAGTAGCTACACACTCGCTAAGAAAAGAAAAATAAAACTCACGCAATAATTTATATCCGCCGCCTTTTTGAGACCTTAGATCTTCAATCCCGCAACATGTCAAGGTAATATTGGATTAGAGCAACTATCAAATCCCCGCAACCCTTGTGAGAGTAATATTAGAATTCAATAGCTATTATAATTAACACTTCACTGCTCCTCTTGGGAGTCTTGTATACTCATTTTTTTAATTTTTTTCTTTTTTCTCTTTTTTTTTCAAGCCACTCATTTTTTTATAAGCCGCTCTTATTTTTCTTTATTCCTTACAAATAAAATGAAAATAATAAAAGGAAAAACACCCGCTAAGTATTAAGCATGACATAAGTCTAATACACATAAAACGTTCTAACTTAGAATCTTAAGACGTACTTATACCAACCACGAATGATTAGTAAAAAATTCATAAGAGAATACAAAACAATTAAAACCGTTCTTGATTATTTATTAACAATATATACATGCGTTAACGAGAAAGTAAAGGTAACGAAAGGAGATATAAAAGCCACAATTAATTAATATAAGGTTTATCTAGCCCTTTACACTTACTTCAAGCTCTATCATTTCCCGTTCTCCACAATTTAAAATCTCAAATAATGAGACTCGTGGATGCTTAGCCTAATAAACCAATAAAGGTCTACATTGTTAAGGATACTAGCTAGAGTAAGCTTGGATAAGCAAACTCGGGTTGAGTCAAAATATTCATGGCGGGCCTAATATGTCAAAGAAGTCTAAATTTGTTAACCATATCCTTTATTATAATTTTTTTTATTTTTTATATATTTTTGATGAAAAATAAAAGAAGAAATATATACAATGCAAATGTGTTATGCAAATGAAAAATGATTAATGCAAAAATTATGAATGCATATTTTTGGTGGCCAAAGTAGATAAAAAATTTGAAAAATATTTGAAAAATTAATTTTGCCAATTATCATGAAGGCAAGGCAATGATGTAGGTAAGGTCACTTCGATAGAAGACCCTTCTACATTTAAGATAAACATTGTCCTCAATGTGTAAGAGTATTTGAGTAAACTCCCCTACACTTATGACATTGATTACTTTGCTTAACTCAAGCCAGGGAAATGTCTACTAAAGTGAATTCATTTTAGACATTATTAAGAGTCAATTTTGAATAAAAAAGTAACGAAGTGAACCCGATACAAGGGCCTCCTCCATAAGCTCCAATGCATGCAATGAGAGAGAGCATCTGTGACAACCCTGGTTTTGAGGTTCGTCACTTAGTTTTATTTTGGTGCTAGTTACGTGTCTTTACGTGTTTATGTGCTTATTGGTGTGTATAATTTTGGTTTGGATATCGTTTCCGGTACGGGGTACCTTGTGAGTGAAACGATGTGTGATGATTTCATGTTCATGAGTTCACATGGTAGTGACTATGAAGTGAGATGGTGTTATTTAATGGTTTTATGTATACGTATATGTATTATAGAAAATCGTATTTTTACGATTTACGGTTTTGCATTTAGAGGTCTCAGATGAGGTAATTAGTCATATGGATATTTTTTGGGATGGTTTTAAGTCATTTAGGACTTAGTTATAAACTTTATTTCAAAATTTGAGATTTTTTATAAAAGTGTATATTTTACGTCTTTTACGGTAAAACGCGTAAATTTGACTAGTTTTACGGTTTTAAGGTTTTGGAGGCTTTAGGAGCTGAAATAAATTAAGGAAAATTAAAGTAATATTATTAATACAATTATTAATAATTAAAATAAATAAAAAACGAAATCTAAGAGGGGAGGGTCGGTTATTATGATTAAAAGAAAAGGAAGGAAGAAAATAACCAAAAAGCCCAAAAACAGGCCCAATGGACTTGTAATGGGATTAGAAGGCCTTTAGGACTTAACCAAACCCATCCCCTTACCAAAATAATCAGGTTTTTCACCCCCATAACATCTCATAGTCGAATTTTAACAATGGTGGCCAATTAGGGTTCTTCAAAAATTGGGTGTTTCTCATCTTCCATTAATTTAAAGGTAAATCTTCAAAACCCTTTTCATATAAATTGTTTTTAATGTTATATGATCATATTATGATGGATTTAGGTTAGGGTTTAATTAAAAATAGTATATTAATCATATTTTAATGATTAAATAAATTAGGGCTTGTAATTAGAGGGATTAGGGTTAATTAATGAGGTTAATTTTGTTAAACCCGTTTTTAAAAACTGGGCAGAATTTTGAGTCTATTGTTTTGATCATATCTAGAGTTCTAGGAACATTCAAGATGCGATCAAGCTAGCCCTGGATATGTAATTGAGTTGGCTTTCTAAATCAAGAAACGAGAACTGAATTGGAGGTTGGAAAGTGGGTCAAAAATAGGTTACAACAGTCGGAGGTCAAATCAGTTTTGAATTCAGCCTATTTTCTTTTTAGGTTTTGGGTTGTTTGGGGTACTTAGGGTTGCATTCGGATCTTCTAACGAACATGAGAGATGGTTTATATATTATAGTATGTATCTGCACTTGCGCTAAGGTTGTGGTTTAGGGTAAGACCCCCTAATCATAACAAACTTTTCATACGTCTAAAATCAGTAAATCTGGATTGACGATAATATATATAAATATATCGGGACCTTAACAGCAGCTTTAAGGTTAGGGCAAGTGGGAGGTGTTAGCTAACGTATGTAAAAGTATGAATATTCTCTGTACAGAGATCATGGGTGTGTTTAGGTGGGAGTTTGGCTTATAGTTTGGAGACCTAAAACTGGGACTGTTTTTGATAAAATGTTAACGGGATGTGTTATAAAATAAAACGAGTTAAGGGCTTTATAGAGGGGTGTAATGGGATGCTTAGAGCATATAGATGAGGTGTATATATGGGAGTAGATTAGATATCCATCATAGGTTGATGAGCCATCTTGGTGATTGGTTCGTGTATTGATTATGTGTTTTTGGTTTGTTAGCTTTTGCTAGTGCGCGGACTCTTGAAGGAGCTCAATCAAGTGAGTTTCATAGTCCCATGTTTATTATTGATTTTGACTTCCAGATGGGATGGAAGAGACACTGTGTTGAGTTATTTTCTAAATTGATGTTGTGAATGTGTTTGTGATTTGAGATGGACTTGTGTGTACTTTATGTGATTAACTGCTATGTGGTTCTTGTTTGTGTATGACAAGGTAGTGGCCTTGGGATAGGTACATAGCGTGATCGTCTATGGGACCAATGGTTAATGACAAGGTAGTGGCCTTGGGATTGGTACATAGGTGTATGGGCGCCTATGGTACCATGGTGTTTGGTAAGGCGTGATGCCTTGGAAATTATGGTTGTTGGTAAGGCGTTATGCCTTGGAAATTATGGTTGTTGGTAAGGCGTGATGCCTTGGAAATTGTGGTTGCTTGTAAGGCGTGATGCCTTGGTATTGTGATGATTGATTGAACATGAATGCTAGTTGTTAATGCATACTTGTAGCGCATTGTCTATATGTTATTGTGTTGATGGTTGTTATTCACAGCTTGTAACTGATTTAGCGTTAGAGTCTAAACCTATGACTCTCACTAACTTTATGTTGACGTGTTTTAGTGTCTCTTTCAGGTGATATGTGGTTAAATGTGAGAACTTATGTGGCTAGGATTAGAGTCGAGTAGGAATGCATTTAGAAGGAGATCCATGTTCCTTCTTAGTTTATTTTCTTTCTAATTGTTTCGGTAGTGATATTGTTGGCACCTATATGTGATTGTTAGTGTTATTTGTTTGTCTTGGGTAAGAGGTAGGACTGTTACCTACTTACCTAGACTCCTGCATTGTTGAGAGATTGTCATGACATTTGTGTCACTATTTTATGACATTATAGTTGCATTTTAGTTTTCTCTATAGAGACACCGTTTGTTGTGATGATATCCATACGTCGCGCCCCATATTCCGCCATGGTGGGGTGTTACAGAATGGTATCAGAGACAATGGTTATAGAGAATTAGGTTGCCTAGTCGCGTAGCCTAGTCTATAGCTTAAGGGTCCCTGCATATAGGCGTCATAGGAGTATGCATGCATTTTACATAAATTGATGTGTTGGGATGTTATTTATTGCGAGGTTTTGACTAGTATGAATTGAACCATAGTAAGTTCATACTTAGCCACATGTTATTTTCTTTTCGGGGTGTGACTAGTGCTGGTTGAATCATAATCATCCACGCTAGTCATTGTTGTATTTTGTTTAAATTGTACATTATAGTACATAATTTGGTACATGGTAGTTTCTGTCTGTTGTTGGGTTATTTTATGTACCTGAGGTATAGTATTTTCCTTTTGATGTTTAAGTCATGTTCCCTAAGAATCGTGTGGTGGTTCGAGTTATTAGGAGTAGGTGGGTATGAAGGATTTTAAGCTGTTTCCACTCTTACGGGCGACATGACTTATAACTGATTATGTTTTCGTTTTGGATTTAGTCTATGCTGTTTTAGCTAGACTATGGATTTCTGTATTCCAAGAGTTTTATTATGTTATTTTTATAGATGGAGTTTTGGACCTTATTGGTTATGTGATTATGTGCTTAGGTGAGTTGGTGGATTTATGTGTTATATGTTGTATTGATTCTTATAAGTGTCATCATAGGAGGGAGTGCACTGGGGAAAGGGTAATTGTATAAGTATGGTGGCCAACATAGTTATACAAGTACTACAACTTCAATGGGTTCTCAAGTATGGTTGCATGAAAGAGGGTTAGTACATGCTTGTATATGATGAGATGTAGAATTTGGGGTATACGTATAATATATGGGTTTATGTAATGGCTGCCTATGATATGGCTATTGTTCTTTTTGTGTTTGATGTTTTGGGTTATAGTTGTGTTGTGTGATTGGGGTTACACGATATGGTTTGGTTTTGGTTATGGGCTTTATGCCTTGTTGTGGCATGGTGAGATGGTGATTACTCGTATGGAAAAACGAGTGTATGACGTGATTGGTTGATCCGACATGTATGGTAACGAGTATGTTTTGGGTGATTTAATAGGTATATATATGCGGATGTATATATACTACTATGTGTTAAGTTATGGTATATGGTCGTTCACTAGTTATTATAACTTGAACGTACTTTGTGTTTGTTCGTGTTTTATGGTGCTGGAGTTTGATGGAGTTTCAACGACGTTTGGAATCTTTTGAAGTGTGTCTTGTAGCGTATTCTTTGAGTTTCGTATTTCACGTGTACATTTTAAAATGGTGTTCTTGGTTTTAAGTCTATTGAAATAACTTGGGATTTCTTTTGAGATAATGAAATCTTTTGTGTTGGGTCTTACATTTCTTTTGGTCGGTATATATTGAGAAAAAAGGGGACTTGGAAATCTATTATAGGGTTAGATAGTTGGTTGTATTTGGTAAAATAAGGGTAAGGTGTTGGAGTCGTGTTTGAAACAAGATGTAACATAAGTTTCTTTTTAATCAACACTTATTTATTTCAAATTCTAAAAGACTTTCTTTAAAATAAAGCGAAGTAAAATTTCTTTCTACTCACATAGGTTATATGATTGGGTTTAACCGATTCACGTCATTTATAATTATTAATACAAGGTTAAATTGAGTTTATGAAGATTTCACATACAATTTTATCTTTCATTAATATAAAAACTGTTTTGGTCATAACTTGTTCGTTTTTAGAGCTTTTTGGGTGATTCAAAAGCCAAAAATTATGTACTCGGAACTTACTTTTCAAATATTCAGAATATATAGTCATGGGAGGTCAGTGGACTGGTCGGAATTGTTGTACAAGTGTCGGGTTCAAGGTTGAGTTTGAATAGTAGTTTCATTTTTATGATTTGAAATGCACGGGATGCCTAGTCTTTGAGTTGAGTTTTGAGTTTGTCAAGAAGGTTGTTTGTAGATTGTTTGAGTCACATAGATGTGGGGAGGTAAAGAAAAAAAAATATATATTCTTTTGGAAAAGTCGATCTTTTGCACGGTTTAAATAAGATGTCGCGGGGCGTAATATGTTTTGGTTGCCATTGGGTGTTTCTTGGAGTATTTTTCGTTGAAATGGGTCATTTTGAATGGATACACGTTTTGGGTTTGAGTTTTCTTTTGAGTCTCGTGGTTTTTGACTTGTTTTAATTGGTGCACGTGAATTGTCGTTAGTTATCCGTGGGTTTGATTCATCGATCGTATCTGGTGGATTCAGGATGTAGTTTTGGTTTCGTATTGTTTGGAAGCGTTGAGGTAGTCATATGAAAGACTTGGTCGCGCCTACATGATTAAGTAGGTGACCATGAGAGAACGGTCAGAATGCCCTTGGTGGGGAGGGAAGAAGTTCGTAGACGAACTAATACGAATATATGGTCTCTTTGGAGTACCAGGGAGAGGAATATAGATTTGTATAATATTGGCATAAGTAACGCGCCATAGAGAGTGGTTAGAAATTGCAAGGGATTCAGGATAAAGGTTGAGTTGCTTGGTAGTAAATGTGATGTGGAAGCGGGTGAGTGGTCTGATAAGAGGGAGTATTGGTCTTATAGAATACGTGTAGATTTTTCGCGAGTAGAACGAGGTAGAAATTTATTCGTATTGCTTCTAGGAGAGGGTGCAAGGAGGACGTAGTTGAAACTGTTAAGGGTGTTGTATGAACATTTTGGGTTTACGATTATTCATTTGGCTTCGCCAAATCACTAGCGGTTCTCATGGAGTCAATGAACCGAGTATGCATGAACGTATGTAAACAAGTTGTCATCGGGAGTATCGACGACATCTTGATCTACTCAAATCTAAGAAGGGGAGTGAGGCGAATTATGTGTTGGTTTTGGAGTGGAGTTAAACGTGAGATTTTCAAGTGTGAGTTTTAGGATTAAGTTGGCCAGGACTAGTAGTCAGAAATGATGGCATATCGTGGAACCAGCAAGAGGCGAAGTGAAGAAGGACGAGGAAGCATTTTGGAGGCTGAAGAGGTGGATTGAATGATGAGCAGATCTTGGCATTATCGGAAGGACTGGATGAATTCGCAAAGCATGACGATACGTGGAACAAGGATTTGGACGCGTACGAGGACGGGAAAGAAAGGCGATCGCTTATACGTTGCAGGAACTGCAGATTTGGAAGAACTGGATAGACTTAGTTAGTGGAGCTGGACTGTTATATCTGCCTAGAATGTTAGAGGCATTTTGTGTACGAGACGTGGAGAATGATCTATACGGATCATGAACGTCTCCAACACATATTCAATCATCTTGATTGAACATTTGGAAAAGGTGATGGGTGGAGTTAAGTGATGAAAGAAAATTGCAAGGCCAAGTACCATCTGGGAAAGGCAAGCATGATTGTTAAGACATGGAATAAGAAGAATGAAGTGAAGCTGAGACAAACTTGAACTATAGGGATGACGTATTAGGGTGGTTTGGATGAAGGATGTAGGTTGCGCGAGTTAAGTTGTCAAAAGCAGAGAACGCATCAACATGTATGTTACGTGGCTTGGACAATCATATGGGAAAAAGGGACGTAGACTATACTTCCTACATAGATAGGAGTTGCTTGGAAAGGGGATGTAAGGACGAAAATGGGGAAGGTGACGAGAGTTGGGTGATAATCGATAGACTGACTAATTCATCTTATATTTCAAGAGGAATGAGTAGTCACGTAGTTGAGAAGTTGGAAGGAGTGCGTACGGATGTGATGGAATAGAGGGTTTTGCGTAAAAGTTAGCCAAATATGTATGGAATGCCTTATGAAGGATTATGGCAAGGGAAGCCTCACATCGTGATGTATGGTAGGAGTTGAGGAAGAACTAATGGGTATGTGAAAGACCGCCATAGGTCACTTGGTAAGGAAATTAGGATTTTTAAGTAGTTTGGGGTACAGACTAAAGAGAGTTGAGGAACTGATTGGATTTGAGTATATGCAGCTAACTGGAAAAGGATGGGCAATTGAGATATTTATACAACCTTAGGGGTTACACTGAGTGCATGCGTGATTGATTAAGAGGGAGTCAGGAAACTCTTTAGCGATTGCTGAGTTTTCATATAATGATAGTTATCATACTAGAAGTCGATAAATGCCGTTTGAGGCACTATATGAAAGGATAGGATGAGTTGTCCCCATTGTGGACTAGAATTGGTAAAAGAGGCTACTAATGTGGTAATAATGTTTGTGGAAAGGATGAGAGCAACAAGGGATACTATGTAGAAAAGGAGGAAACCACTAGAGTTAGTGACATAGTTATGTAGGAAGTTTCACCCATAGTAACGGGTGGTATGTTTTGGTAAAATGAAAGTGCTGATGTAGAGTTTGGTAGGTCCATTTAAGATCTTTGGAAAGATCGGACCAATAGCTTATGAGCATAGAATTACCTGGGGGAAATGAGTTGTATACATGATACATTTCGTGTATTGAGATTGGTAAAAGTTGTTTGAGAATGCATTTTGCATGTACAGTTATTCGGGACTTGTGTTAATAAGAATCTTTGTCTTATCAAAGATCATTTGTGAGATTTATTGACTGTGAGGTCAAGAGTTTGGCAATGAGTTTAATTATTTTTGGTTTGTATATGTGGTATTTTGAAACTTGAACTAAAGTTCGCGTGGAAATGAGAGGAGTTCGTTTAGAACAAGTATCCTCATGTAATTTGTTGTTCGTGTGTTTGATCCTAAGGAGTAAATCTCGGGACGAGATTTCTATTAGGAGGGAGTGATGTGACAACCCTGGTTTTGAGGTTCGTCACTTAGTTTTATTTGGTGCTAGTTACGTGTCTTTACGTGTTTATGTGCTTATTGGTGTGTATAATTTTGGTTTGGATATCTTTTTCGGTACGGGGTACCTTGTGAGTGAAACGATGTGTGATGATTTCATGTTCATGACTTCACATGGTAGTGACTATGAAGTGAGATGGTGTTTTTTAATGGTTTTATGTATACGTATATGTATTATAGAAAATCGTATTTTTACGATTTACGGTTTAGCATTTAGAGGTCTCGGATGAGGCAATTAGTCATATGGATATTTTTCGGGTTGGTTTTAAGTCATTTAGGACTTAGTTATAAAGTTTATTTCAAAATTTGATATTTTTTATAAAAGTGTATATTTTACGTCTTTTACGGTAAAACGTGTAAATTTGACTAGTTTTACGGTTTTGAGGTTTTGGAGGCTTTAGGAGCTGAAATAAATTAAGGAAAATTAAAGTAATATTATTAATACAATTATTAATAGTTAAAATAAATAAAAAACGAAATCTAAGAGGGGAGGGTCGGTTATTATGATTAAAAGAAAAAGAAGGAAGAAAATAACTAAAAAGCCCAAAAACAGGCCCAATGGACTTGTAATGGGATTAGGAGGCCTTTAGGACTTAACCAAACCCATACCATAACCAAAATAATCAGGTTTTTCACCCCCATAACATCTCATTGTCGAATTTTAACAATGGTGGCCAATTAGGGTTCTTCAAAAATTGGGTTTTTTCTCATCTTCCATTAATTTAAAGGTAAATCTTCAAAACCCTTTTCATATAAATTGTTTTTAATGTTCTATGATCATCTTATGATGGATTTAGGTTAGGGTTTAATTAAAAACAGTATATTAATCATATTTTAATGATTAAATAAATTAGGGCTTGTAATTAGAGGGATTAGGGTTAATTAATGAGGTTAATTTTGTTAAACTCGTTTTTAAAAACTGGGCAGAATTTTGAGTCTATTGTTTTGATCATATCTAGAATTCTAGGAACATTCAAGATGCGATCAAGCTAGCCCTGGATAGGTAATTGAGTTGTTCTAAATCAAGAAACTAGAACTGAATTGGAGGTTGGGAAGTGGGTCAAAAACAGGTTACAACAGTCGGAGGTCAAATCAATTTTGAATTCAACCTGTTTTCTTTTTAAGTTTTGGGTTGTTTGGGGTACTTAGGGTTGCATTGGGATCTTATAACGAACATGAGATATGGTTTATATATTTTAGTAAGTATCTGCACTTGGGCTAAGGTTGTGGTTTAGGGTAAGACCCCCTAATCATAACAAACTTTTCATACGTCTAAAATCAGTAAATTTGGAATGACGATAATATATATAAATATATCCGGACCTTAACAGTAGCTTTAAGGTTAGGGCAAGTGGAAGGTGTTAGCTAACGTATGTAAAAGTATGAATATTCTCTTTACAGAGATCATGGGTGTGTTTAGGTGGGCATTTGGCTTATAGTTTGGAGACCTAAAACTGGGACTGTTTTTGATAAAATGTTAACGGGATGTGTTATAAAATAAAACGAGTTAAGGGCTTTATAGAGGGGTGTAATTGGATTCTTAGAGCATATAGATGAGGTGTATATATGGGAGTAGGTTAGATATCCATCATAGGTTGATGAGCCATCTTGGTGATTGGTTCGTGTATTGATTATGTGTTTTTGGTTTGTTAGCTTTTGCTAGTGCGCGGACTCTTGGAGGAGCTCAATCAGGTGAGTTTCATAGTCCCATGTTTATTATTGACTTTGACTTCCAGATGGGATGGAAGAGACACTGTGTTGAGTTATTTTCTAAATTGATGCTATGAATGTGTTTGTGATTTGAGATGGACTTGTGTGTACTTTATGTGATTAACTGCTATGTGGTTCTTGTTTGTGTATGACAAGGTAGTGGCCTTGGGATAGGTACATAGCGTGATCGTCTATGGGACCAATGGTTAATGACAAGGTAGTGGCCTTGGGATTGGTACATAGGTGTATGGGCGCCTATGGTACCACGGTGTTTGGTAAGGCGTGATGCCTTAGAAATTATGGTTGTTGGTAAGGCGTGATGCCTTGGAAATTATGGTTGTTGGTAAGGCGTGATACCTTGGAAATTGTGGTTGTTGGTAAGGCGTGATGCCTTGGTATTGTGATGATTGATTGAACATGAATGCTAGTTGTTAATGCATACTTGTAGCGCATTGTCCATATGTTATTGTGTTGATGGTTGTTATTCACAGCTTGTAACTGATTTAGCGTTAGAGTCTAAACCTATGACTCTCACCAACTTTATGTTGACGTGTTTTAGTGTCTCTTTCAGGTGATACGTGGTTACACGTGAGAACCTATGTGGCTAGGATTGGAGTCGAGTAGGAATGCATTTAGAAGGAGATCCCCGTTCCTTCTTAGTTTATTTTCTTTCTGATTGTTTCGGTAGTGATATTGTTGGCACCTATATGTGATTGTTAGTGTTATTTGTTTGTCTTGGGTAAGAGGTAGGACTGTTACCTACTTACCTAGACTCCTGCATTGTTGAGATATTGTCATGACATTTGTGTCACCATTTTATGACATTATAGTTGAATTTTAGTTTTCTCTATAGAGACACCGTTTGTTGTGATGATATCCATACGTCGCGTCCCATATTCCGCCATGGTGGGGTGTTACAGCATCTGTAAAACACGCATACTTTTACCATGAATAGTACACTTAGTAAACGTATGTACAAACTAAAACTTCCCTTTTATAGCACGAACACGTGTCACGAGTATCAATTACAGAAACTACGTACGTGTTATTACACGATAAGTATTAAGTACGTGATAATACACGATAATTATTAACCATAATAGTTACTATCACGAACATGAAATCATGAACGTTTAAACACGAACATGTAATTACATAAGTATTTATTATAACACGATTAATATCGTTTATGTCCAAGTATTTATGTATAACACGAAAAATTAATTATAACATAACACGGAAACACTAACGATGAACACGTAATTTATTAAACATGAAAAATGTTCGGGTTTCCCTTGTGGGCCCTACATAGCCGCGGACACCAGAGGGCAAGGGAGGGCTCAAGCCCAACTTAATTTTTTTACCAAATATTGGAAAAGGAAAACACAGAATTTTCATTCTTTAGATTTTACCAAAAATTTAAAAACCCTAGCCTTTGTCTCTTCCTTAGCCGCCGGCTACAACACACCAAAGGAGGTGATTGTTTGATCTTGGTGAATTAAAAACAAGTGTTTGTGTTCGTGTTATTGGTTTTCATTTGTTTCACGCATTCGGTATATCCTTCAATCCTTTTCTTTTATTCTTTTTATTAGATCAAGAACACATGAACATGCGGTTTACAAAACAAGTAATTAAACATGTTAATAAATCTTGGGAAATAAAATAATGGATTTTGGTTTGGGTTTTGGTGTGGCCGACGCAAGAACCGAGAGCTCTAGGCTCTCGGTGGTCTTCGTATCACCACCAACCGAGACCCCATGGTCTCGATGTGGGATGTGGTGGTCTCGGTAGCAAGAAACAAGGGACCCCGACTTAAGTCGGGGTACCGATTGTTTTGTGTTGGGTCTCGGCAGCAGCAACAACACCACCAGCTAACTGTCGGTGGCTGTTTTTGGTCTAGCAGGGTGAACACACGGCAACAACAGGGGACCACCGGCTAACTGCCGATGGGAACTTGCTGAGGTCAGTAGCTAGCCGAGGCAGACAGGGGCAAACCACCGGCTTAAGCCGGTGGTGAAAATGAACCAGCAGTGGCAACTGGCTGTGCCGGTTTGCCACTATTAAGGGGGTGTTTGTTTGGTCCGGTTCATGGGGAATTCGGTCCGGTTCACGATAGGTCTAAACTAAAATCATGAGTCCGGTTCACGACTAATTTTTACAAGTTATTATTTTGACAAGTTATATTATTTTAGCAAGAATATTAAATTAATTAAAACATGACTAATAATTAATTTAATTAAACATGGACTTAGGTTTTTATTATTTATGAAATAATACATGTTTTAACCTAAGTATTTTATTTATTTAATTTAGATTATAGTATTAATTAATTATTTAAAACATGATATATAATTAATTAATAAACATGACTTAGGTTATAATTAATATAATATTAACACATGTTTAACGTAAGTATTTTATACACCTTAATTTAGTTAAATCATGTTTATATTTAATTGAATCGTATAACCTATAGTTTATTTAATTAACATGATATTATTAATAAATTATACAAATAATTACATGACTTATGTTATTTAACCAGTAAACTTATGCTTATATTATTAGCTTATTAATCCAGCTTATTTCTAAATATGGAAACTTACTATTTTATGAAACTTACTATTTTTGGAAACTTTATATTTTTAGAAACTGGTCTATTTTTTTAAGTTATACCTATTTTTGGAACCTTTCTATTTTTGGAAACTTTCTATTTTTGGAAACCTGCTATTTTTAGAAAGTTACTTATTATTACACAACAAGTATAACAATACAAGAATACAAGAATACTTAACCAGAATACATTGAATACATGATAAACACATCATAACATTAAAATCAGTAAAACAAAGACAAGAACATATAAAACAAGCTAAGACACGATATAATAAGTTATGTACTCAGTAAAAAAAATACTTATACATGTCCCCTATTTATGTAGCATTAGTGAGATCGGAGTAGGATTTCTTCCTTTGGTCTTTCTTCATTCACTGGACACAAGGTACGGATTTCCCGTCCCTTCAGTATGGACATTCTTTCCTTATTAGGATTCCCCGTTTGCAGCCAACTGTTTTCCCAAAATTGTTTTATATGTTTGATTACTTATGTTAGTTTAAGAGCCTAAGCCATATACATGCATGACCAGTGTCACCTAGTTATGAAGGTACCATAACATAACATTGGAGGCACCAGTGTTATGACTTCCGCGCGGCGAAGTGATTGCTCGTGGCGTCCCTTTTCAGTTTTGGCCATTGTTATTATATTATCATGAGGGGTGTATGGGTGCATCCTAGTTACATGTTTTACCAGTATTACCAGAGTGAATGTGATGTGTGCCTTGCATCCTTCACTAGGAGTTGATCCCTCCTACTCAGACTAATTAATTAGAGGCAATCCCTCTAATTGCATGACGAGGTCTCCCCTACAAGTATTCATGTACGGTGGAAACTCATGACCTATATAGGCTATGGGCTAACTAATATAGATTTTACATAAAAACATAAGTCTTTTCAAACTATAAAACCAGTTTTATGAACATGTTTCCAGGTTACTTAGGACTTATACATTTCCGCTGCTATTAGTCTTTTATGCTTATGTTATTCCATGCTATACTTGTATATCCGTTCACTGGGCGTTATGCTCAGCCGTTTTCCTTTCATGTTCCCAACGGCAGGTACTCAAGGGCGCTCGTAGATTTTAAGCGTACGTGCATATGGATTGGAAGCTATCTAGCCTTCTCTACTTTATGCATTTCCTCATACATTTTGCTACTTATTTATTTGGACATTGTTTAGTCCTTTTCCTTTATAGTACTTATGTTTTTGTGTGATGAGCTTATACATGGATTACCTTTTTATGTTTCCGGTATTTCTATTCATGATCATTTAGTGTTTTTAAGACATTTACCTTGTATGCTTTGATGACACGCCATAATCACGCGTGACATTCCATATACCAAAATGAGGTGTTAAAATTATGGTATCAGAGACAAGGCATCGACCTGTAGGCTCTCAAAACATGACATGTGATTAGTGGGTAGTCACTATGGTCTTCCTAGAACTGACATTTTTTTTTCATGCATTTATATCATATGTCATTATCGCAGGAATTTTGACTAAGTAATGGTTGGTACAGGACTGGCCGTATTTAGTAGCATGTGCTTTTATCTATCGTGTTGTTTTGATGAACCAACCCATAGGTGTTCATCTTCGTCATGTCATTTTGTTTAGGTGAACCGACCCAAAGGTGTTCACCCAAACCCATGTGATTTCATCATCATGCATTCATACACTGTTTTCATGCATAAAAATTTTCTCATGATTTATTGGCATAATTTTTTTTCATGTATATAGATTATGTTTTAATCAGTTTAATCATGCATTTTGTTTTATATTGTCAGATGGTTCTCACACGCGAGCAGGAACAACTCAATGCAGTAGTTCAAGATGCGATGCAGGCCATGCTTCCTCAACTAAGGAATGAAATCAGGGCCGAGGTGCAAGTTGCCAACAATCAGCACTAGCACCAGCATCCTATTCCTCCTCCTCCTCCTACAGCTACATTGATCACATGGCTGGAGCGATTTAACAAGCAATGTCCTCGATCCTTCGAGAAGAGTGACAGCCCCAATGAGGCTGCGAGCTGGCTAGCTCATATTGAGAAGATATTTGATGCAATGGGCTGCGACCCTGTCTTAAAGGCAAGGTTGGCATGTTACAAGTTTGAAGGTGACGTGATTGGATGGTGGAAGTCAGTGAAGCAGTCTCAGGGAGGTGACAATTGGGTGGCTGGCTTAACTTGGGCTCAGTTCAGGGAGTTAGTGATGGGACAGTTCTTCCCCAAGGCTGAGCAAGATAAGCTAAAGAGGGAGTACCACGGGATCAGGTAGAGAGCTGGGGAGAATAGCAACAAGTTCATGCAGCGCTTTCTTCATTTGGCTGGTTTTCTTGGCGCAGCAGCAGGTACTGTCGAAGAGCAAGCATACCACTTTGTTGGGCTCTTCGTTTATCGGTCGCCAATAACTTGGTGTGTGCTACTTTCAACACTGTGGCACAAGTAGCCGATGCAGCACGTAAGTTGGAGATGCTGCAGGAGAGAGATGAGTTTGGAGAGGCAGAGAGACCTGAGAAGAGGTATATTTCCGTCACTCAGCAGTGATCATTTCAATTCATTCAGTACTATCCAAATAATTCTCTTTCTCTATAAAATACATCTTTCAGGCAGAAGACTGTGGTCCAGTCTCAACCGACTACTCAGTAGTAGCCTACTCAGCATAAGGGTAACAGTCAGACCCAAGACCGTTCTGCTTCGGATAGGCGTGGCGCTAATGATAATTACCGTAACAACGCTAGCAACTCCAACAGCAGCAGGTCCCTAAACTTAATCATTTCTTATGTTACATGCTTATAATTCATAATTCTGACACTTAAGTATCTTCTACCAGGAATCATGGCAACGGAAGGGAGCAGGTCCACAGAGGTTCACAGCCCAACCGTACAGCTATCACTTGTAATATGTCTTACGATTTTCTGCATTTTCTTATCTGTACCCATAAACCATGTCTTATGTGTACTTTTCTGAACAAGCTCCCAACCAGCAAGGGCACCTGTTAGAGGGTATACTCACCCTCTCTGCACTACCTGCAACCGTAGGCACCTAGAGCCATGTCGCCGCGACAGCGATGCTTGCTTCAAGTGTGGCCTGACAGGTCATCGCATGAAGGACTGCCGCAAGGGTCAGATAGAGGGCACATCTGGATATGCTGACTCCAAGCCACCTCCTACTACTGGACGGGTGTACACGACCTCGCGTGATCAGGCCAACAAGTCTACAGGTACCATCACTGGAATCTTGTATATGTATGGTCAAGCTGCATGTGTTTTATTTGACATGGGTGCTACTCATTCGGTTATTTCTATTGCTTATACCAAGAATGTTAGGATATCCCCTATGCCATTAGAGAATGTATTAAACATTTCCATGCCCTTAAGAGACTCTGTACGCATAACACATGGGTACAAGAGTCTTCCCCTCGAATTTGACGATAAGATTCGCCTAGTTGACGCACTTCCTTTGGATATGTGCGATTTTGACATGATATTAGGCATGGACTGGCTATTCAAACAACATGCCACCATTGACTGCCATTCATATCGGGTCATCTTCGGTGATGTAAATGCACCTGAGTACATTCACAACGGTTTCATACCTGGAAGGTCTGTACAGATAATTTCAACCTTACAAGCACGTGCACTACTGTCACATGGTTGCGAGGGCTATCTTGCTACTGTTCATGATTTAGAGGCTGAATCTCCATCTATCCAGAATCAGCCGATCGTGTCAGAATTCCCAAACGTATTTCCAGAAGAACTTCCGGGCATACCACCTGCTCGTGAAGTGGAGTTTAATATTGAGCTCATCCCAGGAGGTGAGCCAGTTTCTAAGGCTCCTTATCGCATGGCTCCCATAGAGCTGAAGGAGTTAAAGGAACAAATGCAGGAACTATTGGAACACGGTTTCATCCGACCTAGTGCTTCTCCATGGGGCGTACCGGTTCTACTCGTAAAGAAGAAGGACGGCAGTATGCGTCTTTACATAGATTATCATGAGCTTAACAAGATCACCATCAGGAATAGATATCCATTACCATGCATTGATGACTTGTTTAACCAACTCTAAGGGGCCAAACATTTCTCCAAGATTGAACTGAGGTCAGGCTATCATCAGTTACGGGTTAAAGAGCAGGACATCGCCAAGACTGCTTTCCGTACACGTTATGGGCACTACGAATTTGTAGTCATGCCATTTGGCCTTACCGATGCTCCAGCTATTTTCATGGACTTGATGAACCATATCTTCCATGAGTTTCTGGACAAGTTCGTCATTGTCTTCATTGACGACATTCTGATTTTCTCTAAGTCAAAGGAGGAACACGAAGACCATCTTCGTACTGTATTACAGATACTTCGCAAGAAGCAGTTGTATGCTAAATTCTCCTAGTATGAATTCTGGTTAGACAAGGTGGCGTTTCTAGGCCACATTGTATCAGCAGAAGGAATAAACATGGATCCAACAAAGGTTGAGGCTATTACCAAGTGGCCAAGACTGACATCAGCGACTGAATTTGCAGTTTCCTAGGCTTAGGTGGTTACTACCGTAGGTTCGTAGAGAACTTTTCCCGTTTAGCACTGCCATTGACTAAACTGAAGCGGAAAGGGGAGAAATTCGTCTGGACTAAAGAAAGAGAGAAGAGCTTTGACGACCTAAAGCAGAGGCTGGTATCTACACCAATTCTTACTCTCCCATCTGGTACAGGTGGATTTCAAATCTACAGTGATGCTTCAGGGAAGGGACTTGGTTGTGTTCTCATGCAACATGGGAAACTGATTGCTTACGCATCACGGTAGCTTAAGCCTTATGAGGAGAACTACCCTACGCATGACTTGGAACTTGCAGCAGTCGTGTTTGCATTGAAGATATGGAGGCACTACTTGTATGGTGAATCATGTGATATCTTCATAGATCACAAGAGCCTGAAATACATCTTCATGCAACGTGAGCTGAAGATGAGGCAAAGAAGATGGTTAGAGTTGTTGAAGGATTATGACATTAATCTGCAGTATCATCCCGGCAAGGCGAATGTAGTGGCAGATGCTCTTAGTAGGAAGTCGGGTATGATCAACGGCATCGAGATAGAGGAAGAGATTATAAGAGACTTGGAGCGACTAGACATTAAGATCATGGTACGTGGACAACACGGTTATTGGGCTAAGCTTAGAGTGGAACCTGAATTACTCTCTAGGATCAAGGAAGCTCAGAAGGATGATAGTGAAATTTGGGCAATCATTTAGAACTTAGAGCAGCAGACGAAGTTTCGGTTGGATGACGACGGTATCTTATGGCAAGGCACCAGACTTTGTGTTCCTGATGATCTTACACTCAGGGAAGCGTTATTGGCTGAAGCTCATAGCTCCCCATTCTCCATTCATCCTGGTTCAACAAAGATGTACCACGACATCAAGCAATACTTTTGGTGGAGTGGTATGAAACAAGATGTTGCTACTTATGTCTCCAAATGTCTTACCTGCCAGCAGGTTAAGATCGAGCATCAGCGGTCTAGTGGTTTACTACAACCGTTAACATTCCAGAGTGGAAGTGGGACAACATCACCATGGATTTTGTTACCGGTCTTCCGCAGACCAAGAGGAAGCATGATGCGATTTGGGTTATCGTTGATCGACTTACTAAGTCAGCTCATTTCTTACCGATCCGCAAGGATGATCCGGTTAGCAAACTCGCCGATACTTACAAGAAGGAGATCATTAGACTTCATGGTGCTCCATCCAGTATCATCTCGGACAGAGATCCTCGGTTTACTTCACGATTTTGGAGAAGTCTGCAGAAAGCTTGGGGTACAAAACTTAAGCTTAACAGACTTTTCATCTTCAAACAGACGGACAATCGGAGCGAACCATTCAGACATTGGAGGAAATGCTTCGAGCATGTCCATTGGAGTGGACATGATATTGGGATGATTATATCTAGAGTTTGCATACAACAACAATTGGCACGCTAGCATTAAGTGTGCACCGTTTGAGATGTTGTATGGCAGAAAGTGTCGCGCGCCAATCTGATGGGATCAGGTGGGTGAGCGAACACTTGAAGGACCAGAGATGATAGAGTTGACCAACGAGAAGGTCGCTGTAGCTAAGGAGAAATTACAAGAAGCTCCCGCACGTCAGAAAAGTTATGCCGACAAGCATCGCAGGGACTTAAATTTCGACGTCGGAGATCATGTCTTTCTTAAGGTATCACCGGCACGTGGTGTTAGACGTTTTGGAATCAAAGGTAAACTCAGTCCTCGATTCATCGGACCGTTTGATGTCATCGAGCGAGTCAGTGAAGTATCTTACCGTTTAGCGTTACCTCCGCAGCTTTCTCACGTTCATGACGTTTTCCATGTGTCCTTACTCAGAGGATAAAAGTATCATCCCTTCACATGGTTCAGTATCCACTTGAACAGATTCGTGAAGATCTTACCTTCGTAGAGGAACCCGAGCGATTTCTTGACAGACAAGAACGAGTCATGAGGAAGAAGATGATTCCATTCGTCAAAATACTTTGGAGGGATCATACCGAGCAGGAAGCCACTTGGGAAACAGAGGAGTCTATCCGGGCTTCTTACCCTCATTTCAAGTTTTGAATTCGGTTATGTTCCTATTTCAGTTTACTTTATCAATCGGGGACGAATTATTCTTTTTAGGGGGGGAAGAGTTGTAAAACCCGCATACTTTCACCATGAACAGTACACTTAGTAAACGTATGTACAAACTAAAACTTTCCTTTTATAGCACGAACACGTGTAACGAGTATTAATTACAGAAACTACGTACGTGTTATTACACGATAAGTATTAAGTACGTGATAATACACGATAATTATTAACCATAATAATTACTATCACGAACATGAAATCATGAACGTTTAAAAACGAACATGTAATTACGTACGTATTTATTATAACACAATTAATATCGTTTATGTCCAAGTATTTATGTATAACACGAACAATTAATTATAACATAACACGGAAACACTAACGATGAACACGTAATTTATTAAACATGAAAAATGTTCGGGTTTCCCTTGTGGGACCCACATAGCCGCGGACACCAAGGGAAAGGGGGGGCCCAAGCCCAACTTGATTTTTACCAAATATGGGAAAAGGAAAACACATACTTTTCATTCTTTAGATTTTACAAAAAATTAAAAACCCTAGCCTTTGTCTCTTCCTTGGCCGCCCGCTACAACACACCAAAGGAGGTGACTGTTTAATCTTGGTGAATTTAAAACAAGTGCTTGTGTTCGTGTTATTGGTTTTCATTTGTTTCACGCCGTCGGTATATCCTTCAATCCTTTTTCTTTTATTCTTTTTATTAGATCAAGAACACATGAACATGGGGTTTATAAAAATAAGTAATTAAACATGTTAATTAATGTTGGGAAATAAAAGAATGGATTTTGGTTTGGGTTTTAGTGTGGGTGAGGCAAGAACCGAGAGCTCTAGGCTCTCGGTGGTCTTCGTATCACCACCAACCGAGACCTCATGCTATCGGTGTGGGCTGTGGTGGTCTCGGCAGCAAGAAACAAGGGACCCTGACTTGAGTCGGGGTACCGTTTGTTTTTTTGTTGTGTCTCGGCAACAGCAAACAACATCACCGACTAACTGCCGGTGGCTGTTTTTGGTCTAGCAGGGGGAACGCATGGCAACAGCAGGGGACCACCGGCTAACTGCCGGTGGGAACTTGCTGAGGTCAGTGGCTAGCCGAGGCAGGCAGGGGCAAACTACCGGCATAAGCCGGTAGTGAAAATGAACCAGCAGTGGCAACCGGCTGAGCCGGTTTGCCACTGTTAAGGGGGTGTTTGTTTCGTCCGGTTCATGGGGAATTCGGTCCGGTTCACGATAGGTCTAAATTAAAATCATAGGTCCGGTTCACGACTAATTTTTACAAGTTATTATTTTCACAAGTTATATTATTTTAGCAAGAAAATTAAATTAATTAAAACATGACTAATAATTAATTTAATTAAACATGGACTTAGGTTATTATTATTTATGAAATAATACATGTTTTAACCTAAGTATTTATTTATTTAAATTAGACTATAGTATTATCTAATTATTTAAATATGATATATAATTAATAATAAACATGACTTAGGTTATAAACAATATAATATTAATACATGTTTAACCTAAGTATTTTATACACCTTAATTTAATTAAATCATGCTTATATTTAATTAAATCGTATAACCTATAATTTATTTAATTAACATGATATTATTAATAAACTATGCAAATAATTACATGACTTATGTTATTTAACCAATAAACTTATGCTTATATTATTAGCTTATTAATCCAGCTTATTTCTAAATATGGAAACTTACTATTTTGGAAACTTTTGATTTTTAGAAACTGATCTATTTTTTTTTAAGTTAATCTATTTTTGGAAACTTTCTTTTTTTGGAAACTTTCTATTTTAGGAAACCTGCTATTTTTAGAAAGTTACTTATTATTACACCACAAGTATAATAATACAAGAATAAAAGAAATACTTAACCATAATACATAAAATACATGATAAACACAACATAATATTAAAATCAGTAAAACAAGACAAGAACATTTAAAACAAGTTAAGACACGATATAATCAGTTATGTACTCAGTAAACAGAATACTTATACATGTCCCCTGTTTATGTAGCATTAGTGAGATCGGAGTAGGCTTTAATCCTTTTGTATTTCTTCGTTCACTGTACACAAGGTACGGATTTCCCGTCCCTTTAATATGGACATTCTTTCCTTATTTGGATTCCCCGTTTGCAGCCAACTGTTTTCCCAGTATTGTTTTATATGTTTGATTACTTATGTTAGTTTAAGAGCCTAAGCCATATACATGTATGACCAGTGTCAGCTAGTTATGGAGGTACCATAACCATAACACTGGAGGCACCAGCGTTATGACTTCCCCACGGCGAAGTGATTGCTCGTGGCGTCCTTTTTCAGTTTTGGAAATTGTTATTATATTATCATGTGGGGCGTATGGGTGCATCAAAGTTACATGTTTTAACAGTATTACCAGAGTGAATGCGATGTGTTCCTTGCATCCTTCACTAGGAGTTGATCCCTCCTAACCAGACTAATTAATTAGAGGCAACCCCTCTAATTGCATGACGTGGTCTCCCCTCCAAGTATTCATGCACGGTGGAACCTCATGATCTATATGGGTGATAACTCGATTTTATTCAGGTTAAAAATTAAAGTTCTAATTCTCGATATCTTAACGAATTGATTTCCGGCTTAAAGTACGACTCAGTTGATTTTGGTAAAACAAATATTTTTGGTTGTTTATAAATGAAAAGTGCAAAACAATTAAAGTAAATGACTTTAAAGTAAATCTAAGTCTAATTAAAATAATGGGCAAGTATTTAAAACGCGACTGAAATTAAAGGGCACTAATGTAAATGACGCAAACTTAAATCTATCTAAGGCAAACTTAAAACGCAACTAAAACTTAAACTAAGGCAAAGCTAAAATTTAACTAAGGCAAAGAAACTTAAAGAGCAATTAAATAAAAAGGCGGGAAAAAATAAAGCATGAAAATAAAAGACAGAAATTTAAAAAGAAAAAAACTAAAAAGAACCTGACAGAAACCTTGATTCGGAAGTTTAAAAACTTCCGAATGAACTGGCTTGATCCGGAACTTTCAAAGTTCCGAATGAAGAAATCTTGGGTCGGAACTCCTTGATTCGGAAGACTTCCGGATGAAGTCTTCTTGATCCGGAACTTTGCTCTTGGTTCGGAACTTTTGAGTTGATCCGGAACCTTCAGACTTCCGAATGAAACCTTGCTGATCCGGAACTTTTAGACTTCCGGATGAACCTAGCTTGAGTCGGAACTTTGGTTCTGAAGTGTTGATCCGGAACTTTTAATGTTCCGGATGAAGCCCCCTTGAGTCGGAAGTATTGATTCGGAAGTTTTCCGGATGAACTTTACTCGGAACTCTTCCGGATGAAACTTGATTCGGAACTTTTAAAGTTCCGAATGAAAGACTTCCTTCTCTTTGGCTCGGAACTTATCTGGGAACACAGAAACATAAACAAACAATCCCGAAGAACAAGGGATCACAGTAATAACAGATCTAACACAGATTAATCAAAATCAAAACAAAAGATTTAAACAAATTAATAACGAAACAACAAACAATCATAAACAAACAATCTATATCAATTAAACTAACAAATTTAACCATAATAATCAAAAACCCACTTGATCAAAATAAGAACATGAACATGAACACAAACATAAACATAAAAAATCAAAGATTAAGAAAGGTAGATAGGAGATTAACAAGATAAAATAAAGATTGACAAGAATTAAATGAAAACTTACTTGAAATTAAAGGAATTTAATGTGCAAGACAAGGTATTTAAATTGACAAGTATTTAAATGACATGAATTAAAGGTGCAAGGTAAGTAAATGGTGGAAGACTAATTGTCACACTTAGCCAACAAAGAAAATAATTAACTAGCCTAATCTATATATAGGGGAGGATTAGGAAGCTTCCTCCCCTCCTTCATTTTCTCTTAATTGCATCATTAGGCCCTTCCTTCTTAATCTCTTTGTTAATTGCATGCTTAGTCCTTTTCTTCTTATCTTCTTTAATCTTGGACTTTTAATGACTTTTGGCTCGGGATTTCTTTGAACTCGTCTTTTAATTCTTCAATAAAATAGACTTGAGTTCTTCGGCTTTAAGTAAACTTCCGTCTTTCGACTTTTTCTTCGATAAATCTTCAGAATTGGTCTTGGACTTCCGTTCTTTTTGCACTCTTGACTTCTGGACTTCATCTTTCATCTTTTTCTTCAATAAAAGCCCGTGAATGCCCGTGTTTTCTCCACTTTTCACCTTTTCGTCCTAAATCACAACAAAAACACAAACCACACATAATTCCGACATAAAAGACATAAAATACACGTTTTGGCTCGGTTATTATTGAAATTAAGTGGTAAAGAGGATGGGTGTTTACACACCTATAAAATCCCCTACACTTGACCATTGCAATGTCCTCATGCAATGCATTAGTTACAAAGCACGTTTACACTTTTCATCATGATCAATCCATAGTGGCCTTTAATACAAAGATAGAAAATTATAAAAATTCAAAATAAAGAAATCAAAAGCATACCTTGGGTTTTGGAAATGTTATGAACAATCATCATCCTCAAGTTTTCACTTTCTCCATACCAAGCTTAAAAACGAGATCATCGTTATTATATGTTAGCAAACAAACACGAACTCATGTGGGCTAATTACTCACTTAGACTCCCTTATTCCTACGGGTATCTCTTATATTTTATTGTTGTCTTGAATGATCACGAGGATGCATTTTTGACTTATTTCGATAGTTATCTAGTCCGAAAATAAAGTGAACGATTTAATCAATAGTTAGCTAAAGGATAAAATCTTTTAAAACTGCTTCTCGGGACCTCATAAATTCATATCTTGGCATAACTCGCTTCGCGATTTGAGACCTTTCTCGGACCGATATTTGGCAGCGACTTCATACTTCAAACCTTGAGAGACGTTCATGAAATTATGGCCTTCTCTTCATAATAGGAATTTCTTCACTTGAAGTTTTGAGAGATTCTTCATATATGGACCACGACTTCTTCATTTTTCTCCAATCTTTAATTTGGACTTTGATATACAACGATCCGCCTCCTTTTATGACTTGGATCTATTTATCCTCATACCTTGTGAGGGTCTTTTCGGATACATTTCTCCATGACTTTTGGGGAGTTTTTGCTTTTCGTCGTGTGTCTCGATCCTTCATATTGATTTTCGATAAATGATTCTTCACATCACTTTGGATCTTTAGCAACAAAATATAGCCCTCATGCCTTGTTAGGACCTTTTTGGACTCGCCAATCTTCGCATCCCGCTTCAATAAGTTATGCCTTGGCTATGAACTCTAATCCATACCGAGCAACTTTTAAATGATCTTGGGCTAGAAGCTAAGTAACTTTTCAAATCGTACAACCTTATTTATTGCAGATAAATTTATTAGCAAGCGATGGGAGAATAGGCTTATAATTAACTCACATAAATTCACGAAAGAATACCGAACTTATAATTTGCTCTGTCATCTCTCGTTCTTCACAGTTTAAAATCTCAAGTAATGAGACTCGTGGATACTTAGCCTATTAAATCAAAGTTTCGGGTTTTCGAATCGCCTATAGGATCTTGCAAATTCTTAGACTTTTTCAAGTTTTAGAAATCGCATTTTAAAGTTCCCTTGATAAACGACTCTCTAGGATCAATTATAGGAACTTGCGAAAAGTTCTTGTTCTTAACCCGTGAGAGTTAAGACTTTCGCGTTTTATAGCTCCCTATATAAAAGCCTAGCAAAACTTGACTTAAACACGTTAAGGATACTAGCTAGAGTAACTTAGACAAGTAAACTCGGGTTGAGTCAAAAGATTCACAACGTTTGAAAATTAAAAACCACTTTATTAAAGATTTATTCTAACAAAGAAATAAAATAACTATACAAAGGGAAAAACTAAAAGGCCAAAATAGATCAAAAATTTTGAAAAATGTCGAAAAATTGATTTTTCGGTTAAAATGAGGACAAATACAAGGAAAAGGCCACTTAGCTTCGATAGAAGTCCCCCTACACTTAATATAAACATTGTCCTCAATGTTTAAGCATGTGGGAGTAAACTCCCCTATACGTAGGACATTGTGCACGTTGTTTAAATCTTGCTAAGGAAAGGAAAACTAAAGAGATTCCTATTTTAATATTGAGAAAATATAAAATAGTGAATCGAAAAGAGTTTAGGATAGAACCAGGATAATGGAACACGGAATCACGGGTCGTCAAGAATCATCAAGAGTGGATCATTGAAGCTCGAATCCCTGATTAAGAGAGTAGAGGAGACGAAATAGCAAACCAACGGGTCTCCCCTACACTTATGATAAAGAAACCGAAAAGATAGATGCATGGGTTGCCTCCCAAGAAGCGCTTGATTTTTGTTAACCGAGTCATGAGCCTGACTCGACCTTGATCATCAACGAAAGAACCATGAAACATATCTACCAGGATCAAAGACATAGTTTTCGTCCATCAAATAGCACAAGCTTAAGGCGAACAAGGCAAGCCAAAGAAGAGTAGGCAAGGTTCCCTTAAGCAGCGATGGAGCACGGTGGAAGCAAGGGTGAAGTGCAAGCATGTCTTCAAAATTTCTAAAGATTTTTCCTTTTATTTCATCAGGTGGATACTGAGATGGCTTAAAAATTCCAATACCGGGGTCGAACACCTTTTCCTTTAAGGGAAAATAGCACTCAAGCTCAGCAGAGTGTGAAGAAGATCCGCGAAGAAGCACAACCTCATCCTCATAAGGGGGACAAAGAGGTGTTAACTCATACGTGCTGCGGATTTCGGTGTCGACCGGTTTTTTCTCCTTAGAAAGAATGTGCTTCAAATCCAAAGTAGGATCAAGACGATAATCTTCAAAATCATAAGGAGGAGCATCACTCTCATGAGGGAAGTAAGTGTTGAGAAATTCAGAGAAGTCTTCCTCAAATGAGTAATCGTCCAAAGTAGGATCGAGTGATGGCGGAGGATCTTCATCATGTGAAGAATCACTCGAAAGAGTATCGGCCTCATCAAATCATCAAAAGTGGGCATCTTGGGATACTCAGAAGTACAATCATCAAAATCATCCGAATCTGAGCTAGAATCATAATCATCATAAGCATCAAAGACCGGTGGAGAATCATAAATGGGAGAAGCTTCCAAAGTGGAGCGAGAATCATCCACATCATCATGAAAAAGTGGATTATCGATGGAAGAATCGAATAGAGGATTGTCATAGACGGTAAAGTCATCGAGCACATTAATCATATTCACTGATTCTCGTCCATAGTATTTGCCTGTAAGCTTCCCCATTTTGAAAATTTGTGAATCATTCCCGACTCTTAAGATTAACTCACCTTCGGCAACATCCACTAAAGCACGTCCGGTTCTCAAGAATGGCCGACCAAGTATTAAAGGAATACGAGGGTCCATTTCATAATCAACTACGATAAAATCGACCGGGAAAGTAAATGCGCCAACTTTAATGAACACGTCTTCGGCTATACCAACAGGGTAAGCGAGAGTGTGATTTGCAAGTTCAAGAGTCATCTTTGTTGGAGTGAGGTCGGGTAATGATAGTGTTTTCCAAACACTCAAAGGCATAAGATTAATACTAGCCACGAGATCAGCAAGGGCAGTAAATTCTTCAGTTTTATTGAACACGCAAGGCAACACAAAACGACCGGGATCTCCAAGCTTTTCCGGAAGTTCTCTAAGAAGAACTGCAGAGCTGTTTTCATTTAAGCGTGTGTTGGCGAGTTCAATCAGCTTCTTCTTCTTGTTAAGTAATTCCTTAAATGCTTTAACAAATTTGGGCATGTGGACAAGTGCTTCAAGAAAACTAATGCTGAAGTTCATTTGAGAAATCATCTTGATATAGTTTGTCACTTGAGAGTCCTCCTTTGTTAGATTGTTGGTCTTGCCTAAGCGAGAAGGGTATGGGATATTGGGTTTATAGGTGGAAGGTGAAGGTGTAGTCGGTAAAGGTTGAGATGTTGAAGAGTCCTTCCGAGATACATCGTCATGACGAGGCGGAGACGGTAATGGTGTACTAATACTAGGTGTAGGAGGAGTAGGGATACATGGTGGTGGAGGAGGTGTAGATGATGGGGGCGGGATTGGTGGTCCTACGATGGTGACTCCACTACGAGTAGTAATAGCACTCACATTAGCTCGCGGATTAGTGACGGTGTTTGAAGGTAGAGAACTCGAAGAAGAAGGTTGAGCGACGGGCAAGAAACTAGCAAGCATATTTTTCAAATCATTGGTTTGATTGCTGAAGGAGGATTGAATATTATCTCGAAGCTCGGATCTAATCTCATTTCCTTGCTTGGTAATATCTCCTTTCAGATTGATAATTTGGCTCTGCAGGTTTTTGATTTGCTCACCTTGAGTTCTCATAATGGCTTCAACATCGGGGTTAATGGGTGGGGTTTGTTGAGCGGGTGGGTGATAAAGATTAGAAGCTCTTGGTGGAATTTGGTTGCTTCTATTGTAGTTGTTGGTGGAGTTTTGGTTTTGAGGAGAAAAACCGGGTGAAAGGTAGTTGTTTGATCGGTAGCTCAACAAATTTCTATCACCTTGAGGTTGAGCTTGGTAATTTTCCGGTGAATAATTACCATAAGCTGCATACACATTTTCCGGATTTCCTTGTGTAGAAGGACAATCGGTGTATGAGTGAGGACCGCCGCATGTTTCACAAGGAGCAACAACAGCTTTAACTTGTTGTTGTTGTTGGTTTGAAGCCAAGAGTTGCATACTTATGTTCATTTCAGTCAGCACACGGGTGAGTTCGGTCATATCAGGGTTTGCTGAGGTGGAGGAAACATTGACTCTCGGGTTGTTCCTAGAAGAAGCAGAGGAATCCTAGTTTTTGTGGTGAGTAGTCATGTTCTCAATAAGCTCTCTACACTCCGCGGGTCTCCTTTTCATGAATGTGCCACCGGCGGCTGCATTAATCGTATCACGATCTCGAAAAGTCAATCCGTTGTAGAAAGTATCAATTAAGGTCACATGGAGCATGTTGTGGTTTGGACATCGATCAATGAAGACATTATATCTCTCCCAAGCATCAAAAAGAGATTCATCGTGATCTTGCATGAAACCGCTGATTTGATTGCGAAGGCTAGTGACCATGGATGGTGGAAAGTAGCGTGACAAAAAGCGTTGAGTCATGTCATCCCAAGTGTGAATAGAATTCTTCGGGAGACGATCAAACCATTTCTCGGCATGATGTAATAAAGTATGTGGAAAGAGTTGTAGGCGAAGTTCATCCATTGCGGCACCAGCCAACTTCATGCTTTGGGTGATTGTAATGAACTTGTCGAGGTGTTTGTTGGCATCATCATCAGGCAATCCACGGAATGGGTTTGTTTGTACTTGCTGAATCATGTGGTGCTTCAACGAAAACTCAGGAGCGTTGATTTGAATCGGCGCAATCGGTCCTCCTCGTCAAAACATTGTAGGTTGACAAAGCTCCTCCATGGTCCGAATATCGGGCTGTGGAAGAACATTGTTGTTATTATTAGGGTGCGGTGGATTATTGTTGTTTACACCTGACATAGCTAAATCTTCCTGAGTCTCGGGCTCTTGATAATTGGAAGATCTAGTACGCATACACCTGAAAATGCAAAAGAAAAAGAAACCAAACACAAAGACAATATATATACACAATAAAGATAAAATCTTTTTGGATTTTTGAAAATTTTAATTTTTATGGATTTTTAGCAATTTTTAATTTTTATGATTTTTTTTAAAAAATTTTATTGAAGAAAAATAACGCTCACAAGTGAACGGATCCCAAAAAGCAACGCGTCTCTCACAGAAAACCGTTAATCTTGACGAAAAGAGCCGGCAGCGGCGCCATTTGATAACTCGATTTTATTCAGGTTAAAAATTAAAGTTCTAATTCTCGATATCTTAACGAATTGATTTCCGGCTTAAAGTACGACTCAGTTGATTTTGGTAAAACAAATATTTTTGGTTGTTTATAAATAAAAAGTGCAAAACAATTAAAGTAAATGACTTTAAAGTAAATCTAAGTCTAATTAAAATAATGGCCAAGTATTTAAAACGCGACTGAAATTAAAGGGCACTAATGTAAATGACGCAAACTTAAATCTATCTAAGGCAAACTTAAAACGCAACTAAAACTTAAACTAAGGCAAAGCTAAAATTTAACTAAGGAAAATAAACTTAAAGAGCAATTAAATAAAAAGGCGGGAAAAAATAAAGCTTGAAAATAAAAGACAGAAATTTAAAAAGAAAAAAACTAAAAAGAACCTGACAGAAACCTTGATTCGGAAGTTTAAAAACTTCCCAATGAACTGGCTTGATCCGGAACTTTCAAAGTTCCGAATGAAGCAATCTTGAGTCGGAACTCCTTGATTCGGAAGACTTCCGGATGAAGTCTTCTTGATCCGGAACTTTGCTCTTGGTTCGGAACTTTTGAGTTGATCCGGAACTTTCAGACTTCCGAATGAAACCTTGCTGATCCGGAACTTTTAGACTTCCGGATGAACCTAGCTTGAGTCGGAACTTTGGTTCTGAAGTGTTGATCCTGAACTTTTTATGTTCCGGATGAAGCCCCCTTGAGTCGGAAGTATTGATTCGGAAGTTTTCCGGATGAACTTTACTCGGAACTCTTCCGGATGAAACTTGATTCGGAACTTTTAAAGTTCCGAATGAAAGACTTCCTTCTCTTTGGCTCGGAACTTATCTGGGAACACAGAAACAGAAACAAACAATCCCGAAGAACAAGGGATCACAGTAATAACAGATCTAACACAGATTAATCAAAATCAAAACAAAAGATTTAAACAAATTAATAACGAAACAACAAAAAATCTATATCAATTAAACTAACAAATTTAACCACAATAATCAAAAACCCACTTGATCAAAATAAGAACATGAACATGAACACAAACATAAACATAAAAAATAAAAGATTAAGAAAGGTAGATAGGAGATTAACAAGATAAAATAAAAATTGACAAGAATTAAATGAAAACTTACTTGAAATTAAAGGAATTTAATGTGCAAGACAAGGTATTTAAATTGACAAGTATTTAAATGACATAAATTAAAGGTGCAAGGTAAGTAAATGGTGGAAGACTAATTGTCACACTTAGCCAACAAAGAAAAATAATTAACTAGCCTAATCTATATATAGGGGAGGATTAGGAAGCTTCCTCCCCTCCTTCATTTTCTCTTAATTGCATCATTAGGCCCTTCCTTCTTAATCTATTTGTTAATTGCATGCTTAGTCCTTTTCTTCTTATCTTCTTTAATCTTGAACTTTTAATGACTTTTGGCTCGGGATTTCTTTGAACTCGTCTTTTAATTCTTCAATAAAATAGACTTGAGTTCTTCGGCTTTAAGTAAACTTCCGTCTTTCGACTTTTTCTTCGATAAATCTTCAGAATTGGTCTTGGACTTCCGTTCTTTTTGCACTCTTGACTTCTGGACTTCATCTTTCATCTTTTTCTTCAATAAAAGCCCGTGAATGCCCGTGTTTTCTCCACTTTTCACCTTTTCGTCCTAAATCACAACAAAAACACAAACCACGCATAATTCCGACATAAAAGACATAAAATACACGTTTTGGCTCGGTTATTATTGTAATTAAGTGGTAAAGAGGATGGGTGTTTACACACCTATCAATGGGCTATGGGCTAACTAATATAGATTTTACATAAAAAATAAGTCTTTTCAAACTATAAAACCAGTTTTATGAACATGTTTCCAGGTTACTTAGGACTTATACATTTCTACTGCTATTAGTCTTTTATGCTTATGTTATTCCATGCTATACTTGTATATCCGTTCACTGGGCGTTATGCTCAGGCGTTTTCCATTCATGTTCGCAAACGACAGGTACTCAAGGGCGCTCGTAAACTTTAAGCGTACGTGCATATGGATTGGAAGCTATCTAGCCTTCTCTACTTTATGCATTTCCTCATACATTTTGCTACTTATTTCTTTGGACATTTTTTAGTCCTTTTTCTTTATAGTACTTATGTTTGTGTGTGATGAGCTTATACTTGGACTATTAATGTTTGTTTCTGGCATTTCCATTCATGGTCATTTCGTGTTTTTAAGACATTTACCTTGTATGCTTTGATGACACGCCATAATCACGCGTGACATTCCATTTACCAAAATGGGGTGTTACTACAACCCTACAAACACCATGAAGACAAAAGATAGGCACCCCTCTACACTTCATCTCAACTATATACCCTTTTATTAATATCCTACCACACTCTAGTCTAAATGATCTAATCCTAGTTATTCAAGCTTGATTTAAGGAGTATCTAGCTCGACTCTTCCCACAATAAATTAATTCATGGGGAAAATGGGGGTCTCTTAGACCATTTCAACAGAAATGTCCTCCCTAAAGTAATGCTTCACACGATGACCATTCACTTTGAAATTTGGGCTATTTGGTTGAGACAACTCAATAGTCCCATATGGAAATACTTGAGCAATAGTGAATGGACTGGACCATCGTGACTTAAGCTTGCCCGCAAAAAGTTTCAACCGTGAGTTAAAGAGTAAAACCGACTCTCCAACTTTAAACTCACGGTTCTTAATCTTAGCATCATGCAATTGCTTAATCTTTTCCTTATAAAGCAATGAGTTTTCATAGGCATCGGCTCTAATTTCATTCATCTCATTAAGTTGGTCTTTCCTATGTGAACTGGCTTGATTAAGATCAAAATTAGCCCATTTAAGAGCCCATGAAGCCTTATGTTATAACTCGAATAGGAGGTGACATGGTTTTCCATAGACAAGTTTATAAGGTGTACAACCTATTGGTGTCTTAAAAGCGGTTCTAAAGGCCCACAAAGCATCATCAAGCTTATCCGACCAAGAAGCTCGATGCTCTCCTACCGTACGTTCTAAAATCCTCTTTAAACCACGATTTGTGACCTTGGTTTGCCCATTTGTTTGAGGGTGATACGCGGTAGAAAGTCTATGGTTAACACCATACTTCTTCATGACTCTTAAAAATTGATCATTACAAAAATGAGTCCCACGATCACTTATGATAGCACGAGGTACACCAAATCTAGCAAATCATTGCTTCAAGAACTTTACTACAACTCGAGCATCATTAGTAGGCATGGCCTTAGCCTCAACCCACTTAGAAAAATAATCCACCGCTACGAGTATGTACTTATTCCCCTTTGAGGATGGAAAAGGTCCTATAAAATCTATGACCCATACATCAAATATTTCACATTCTTGTATGAAATTTTGTGGCATCTCATCTCTTTGATTAATTTTTCCTTATCTTTGACAAACATCACAATATTTTACCATTTCTTGGGCATCTTTGTAAATGGAAGGCCAATAGTAACCTGAATCAAAGACTTTTTTAGCCGTGTAGTTAGGCCCAAAATGCCCCCCCCATGGGTCTCTTATGGCAAGCTTCTAAGATCTTAAATGCTTCGGGCCCATCTACATAACATCTTATGATTTGGTTCGCACATTGGCTAAAGAGGTAAGGGTCATCCCAAAAGTAGTATTTAGCTTCCTTGAGAAACTTTTTCTTTGGTTGGGAAGTGAGACCCTCAATTAGCACATCCCCGACAAGATAATTTGCAATATCCGCAAACCAAGGGGTGGCATCCTCTTGTGAAGAGTTAGACATGAGTTCCTCAAGTGGAAAGGATTCATTAATTTCTTTATGAGGTAATTCTCCTTGAAAAGGATGCTCAAGTCTACTCAAATGATCCGCCACTAAATTCTTGACTCCTTTCTTATCACGAATTTCTAGGGAAAAATCTTGGAGCAACAAAACCCATCTCAATAGTCTAGGCTTAACATCTTGCTTTGTCATAAGGTATTTAAGAACGGAATGGTCCGTATACACTATGGTCTTCGAAAGCACAAGATAGGGTCTAAATTTCTCAAAAGCATATACAATGGCTAACAATTCTTTTTCCGTGGTAGTGTAATGCAATTGAGCACCCGTCATTGTCTTACTAGCATAGTGTATAGGTAGAAAATGCTTATTGAATCTTTTCCCCAAAACGGCCCGCATGGCAAAATCACTAGCATCACACATGAGTTCAAAAGGCAAATCACAATTTGGTGAAACCAAAACTGGAGCCTTAGTCAACTTTTCTTTAAGGATCTCAAAAGACTCTAAACACACTTGTGTGAATATGAAAGGAGCCTCTTTTTCTAAGAGGTGGGTCATGGGTCTAGCTATTTTAGAAAAGTCTCGGATAAAACGTTTATAGAAACCCGCATGTCCCAAAAAGCTCCTAACTTCTTTCACCGTGACACTTCTCCCAATTAATAACAAGACGTGTTTCTTCACACCTTTTAAGCATTCGTTCTAAATGGGAGAGACAATAAGTGAATGCATCTCCAAAAACTGAGAAATCATCCATAAACACTTCCATTGTGTGCTCAATCATGTCATGAAAGATTGCCATCATACGCCTTTGAAATGTCCCCGGGGCATTCATAAGCCAAAAGGCATTCTCTTGTAAGCAAATGTGCCATAGGGACAAGTGAATGTGGTCTTTTCTTGATCTTTTGGATCAATGGGTATTTGGAAATAACCTGAAAATCCATCTAGAAAGCAATAATACTCATTTCCCACTAAGCGTTCAAGCATTTGGTCCATGAAAGGTAATGGAAAATGGTATTTCCTAGTGCCATCATTAAGCTTTCTATAATCAATACAAACTCTCCAACCCGTGACAAGTCTTGTGGGAATCAACTCATTGTTTTCATTTGGAACAACGGTGATTCCACCCTTTTTAGGCACACAATGCACCGGGCTAACCCATGGTGAGTCGGAAATTGGGTAAATCATACCCGCATCAAGGAGTTTGATAACTTCCTTTTTGATGACTTCATGGATTTTTGGGTTAACCCTTCTTTGGTTTTGGATGGCGGGTTTGTAATCATCATCCATAAGGATTTTGTGAGTAAAAAAATTAGGATCAATCCCCCTTATGTCGGATATTTTCCAATCTATATCCTTTTTATGCTTCTTAAGAACTTTTATAAGTTTTTCCTTCTCATCATCTTTCAAATCTTTGGCTATGATAACGGGTAATTTATCCTCTCCCTCTAAGAAACCATACTCAAGGTGTGATGGAAGATCCTTAAGCTCAAGGGAAGGTGGACTCTTAATAGAAGGTTGAACTAATGTGGGATCATCATTAGTAACCTCTTGTGGAGTAGTTGAAGGAATAGGATCTTCATTGAGTAACTTTTGGATAGTAAGAATATCTTCTTCCCAAGTGATGGAAGAATCTTCATTTCCAATAAAATTAGACTCAAATTCCTCTAAGATAAAATCTCTCTCTCCAAATGGTGTTAAAGAGGGAGCAATGGAGGCTACGGTCTCAACATGTGGAATGTCCTCATTATCAATTTTGCAAGCCTCATGTGTTCATTCCAAACCTCATCAAGAACATCCACAATGTTAACGGTTTCACAACTTTGAGATTTATTAGTTACTTTCCCCAACTTAAACACTACTTTCTCATCCTCTATGCTCATAATCAGTTCACCTTCCGCCACATCAATAAGAGCGCAACCGGTCCTTAAGAAGGGCCTTCCTACAATGAGAGGAACTCTAGGATCCATGTCATAGTCAACAACTACAAAATCCGTGGGGAATGTGACCTTATCCACTCCTACAAAAACATCTTCTGCAATCCCCACCGAATAAGCTATTGAACGGTTTGCTAACTCAACAGTCATTTTGGTAGGTGTGAGCTCGGGAAGAGAGAGTTGTTTCCAAACCGACAAATGAATCAAATTTATGCTTGCACCAAGGTCCGCAAGTGCCATGCAATTCTCAACCCCCGGGAAATTACATGGAATCAAGAACCGGCCCAGATCACCAAGTTTATTTGGTAAAGTCTTCAACAACACCGCGGAACAATTTTCGTTCAATGAAGTGTTAGGCATATCAATCAATTTTTCTTTGTTGGAGAGAAGGTCCTTAAACATTTTAGCAAACTTGGGCATGTAAGCTAAAGCCTCCGCAAAAGATATTTTGATATTCAATTGCTTAAACATCCTCAAAAGTTGGACACTTAAATGCCATCTTTGTTCTTAAGCTTCTCTTTTCTCAATCTAGAAGGATATGGAAGATTTGGTTTGGGTAAAGGTTGAGTGGTAGTTGTTGAAGGACTCTGTTTTTGGGTTTCTTCAATGATAGGTGTAGAAGGTGAAGGATTAGTAGGTGTAGGATTGGAAGGTATAGGCTTAGAAGGTGTAGGCTTGTCACAAGGAGGAACCATGGTAGGAATCACCAAGGTAGGGGTAGGAGGAATGGAAGTTTCAATAATTGTTTTCCCACTTCTTGTAGTGATTGCATTTATATTTGCCCTTGGATTTGTTTGAGTGTTGTAAGGTAAAGCACCTTGTGGTCTTTGATTAAAGAGCAACATAAACTTCTTATTAGTCTCCTCTTGCATTTCCCTCAATCTTGCTTAAGTCCGCCTTTCACTTTCTTGAAATCTTCTTTCATTTTCTTGACATCTCCTTTCATTATCTTGGTTCATCTTATGAAGAAGCTCAGTGGTGTTAAAATCATTTGGCACATTCCCTTGATTATAACCTTGGTTGTGGAAAGGTGGAGGTTGATTGTAAAACCCTTGGTTATTGCCATGAAAGTTATTCCCTTAGTTTTGAAAGTTATTTGGCCCTCTATTATTGTTGTTCCCTTGATAATTTCCCTTTGGCCCTTGGTTTCTATTGAGCATTTGTGGAGTGTTTGGTTGGTTTTGGGTGGGTTGTTGGGGAGGGAAATCTGGTGGAGCAAGGTAATTGTTGGACTTGTATGAAAGGTGATTAGGATTGATGTTAGGTTTAAAGTGTTCTCTTCCATCATCATTATAAGCATATCATTCTCCTTGAAAGTTTTGAACTTTATCACATTGCAAGTAGGAGTGATGGTCTCCACATGTCTCACAAGATAGGGTGATGGCTTTGACATTTTTGGAAGAAGAATTGTTCAAGGTAATCTCACAAAGCTTTTGAAGCAATTCATTGTTTTGTTTGAGTATTTGATGATCAAGTGATTGAGGAGCATTCTCTTGCACAACATGTACCATATCATCTCTATCCCTATTGCTTTGAACCATGGATTTTGTTTCAATGATATCCATTGCATCTTGTGTGGATTTTGAAATAATGTTCCCACCCGCGGCTGAGTTAAGGAAATCTTGATGGTGAGGTCTCAAACCATTGCAGAAGGTGTTAATTTGGTGAACTTGGTCAAAACCATGGTTAGGGAACTTTCTTAACAACTCTTTAAACTCTTCCCAAGCTTCACTAAAGTTTTGGTCTTTCTTTTGTTGAAAGCCTATGATTTGGTTTCTCAATGCGCTGGTTCGTGAAGGGGGAAAGAACTTGTTCATAAATTTCTTCTTCAAATCGTCCCAAGTGAAAATGCTACTTGAGGGTTGCTTGTCTAGCCAATTCCTAGCATTTCCCTCCAAAGAGAAAGGGAATAAGATCATCTTAACCGCATCGGGAGGTACCCCATTATACTTGATGGTATTACAAAGGGACATGAATCTCTTGATATGGTAATGAGGGTTATCCATAAGTCTCCCTAGGAAGGGAATAGAATAAACCATTGTAATCATGCATGTCTTTAAGCTCAGAAATGTTAGCGGCTATCTCAGGAATGACTATGGCATCCGCATTCTCATCCACATTGGATTGGAGAATCTCAATCAATGGTCGATTGTCCGTGGCTTCTTGTAAGTTGTCGAAAACACGATGCTCGTGATCAGCTTGATGGACGGTTTTGTTCTTGTTTCTCTTCCTTTTGTGAGGAAGTGGTACACCAATAGGTATATGTGCATGAGCTCGAGTGTGCATGCAACTCAACACGAGGAATGAGAGAGGAGCTCTCGGTCGACTTTGGAAAAGAATAGATTATCTCTTCCGAGGTTCAATAGTGAAAACCACAAGAATTTATAATATATATATATATATATATATATATATATATATATATATATATATATATATATATATATATATATATATATATATATATATATATATATATATATATATAGAGTAACGTTATTGTGATGACCACTTCTAAAATAAAAACTATAAGAACCACTTTCAATCGTTGGATGTGTCAATAATGATGTGATGAGATAAAATTAAAACAATGGCATTTTTGTAATTAATTTTAAAACTAAGGACAAATTATGTCACTAAATTCAGTTGACTAAATTTTAATTTGACTATTAATTGTGAGTAACTACAAAACTGATTTTTGCTTAAGCTTTATTTTATTATGAACGTATAAACAATATCACTAATGAGGATTACTAAAGTTGTTATAATTTTATTTATTGATCATTCAATCCTAACTATATTTTTTACTATCGTTTTCATAAAAAAATGAAATATATTTATTTGTAATTCGTGACACATATATTCAATTTTTCACAATAATCACAATGACAGTAACACTTTTTAAAAGCAACATATGTTTAAAACAAAATTCTTATTTTATTACATTTTTATTTAATATAAATAACTTTGTTATCTTTGTGTTCTTTAAAGTCAAACTAACATACAATTGGTATCAACAAAAAAGAAATACGAGAAACATCAAAGTAATAGACTTTAAAAATGTCGTGAGTAGCTTTCTTAATAGACAGAAAACAAACTTAAATAGGATTACATCACATATTACTAGAGATTGACGAAGAGATCGTACATTATATTTAATGATAACAAAAAATACATAATTAACTAAAAAACATAAATGATACGTATATAAAAAACACTAAAGTAACTAAAAAAACTTAAATGACACATATCAAAAAGATACACAAACAACTAACTTAAGTGACACATATCAAAACTATACAAAAACAACTAAAAAAACTTAAGTGACACGTTTGAAAACGATACACAAACAACTAAAAAAAGATAAAAGGAGATGAATATAAAACCAACAAAAACATATTTAAGTGATACGTATTCGAAAAATATACGACCAACCAAAAAATATTTAAGTGACACGTATCCGAAAAATAAACGACCAACTATAAAGGACCAAATGATACACATCCGAAAATATACAACCAACTATAAAATATCTAAGTGATAAGCATCCAAAAAATACAAAACTAAATAAAAAAAACCTGAGTGATCCATACTCTAAAAAATATACAAGTAACTAAAAAAGATTAAGCGATACATGTCTTAAAAAAAAATACATAACTCTCTAGAAATGACACGGGTGATGCATATCTTATGTAATACACAAATCATGTTACCAACTACGTAGTATGTACACGACTTTGTTTTATTAGGATGGCTCGTACCAGTTTTACTCGATAGTATCAAAAGGATATTTTTATAAACCGAGGGTTTTTAAATTCTCTATAGTAAATAAAATAAAAGATCTATATATCGATAATACTTAGAACAAAAAAGAGGTCGCAATATTAAATAATAATGAGATATTCAGATTTTGATTTTAGATGGAAAAAAGGATTTTAAAATTTCGGATACAAAAAAGAAGAGTATAGGAACAAAAGGTGTATTACGGTTTAATGGAGTCAACTGATATAGTCAAATTTAAAACAATTAAAATCCTTAAAATACCCTTGATGATATAAAACTTAATTTTGTATTTCTTTTATTAGAAAGGACACATGTCACATTTTTGTTGGTTCTTATAGTTTTTATTTTAAGACTAGTTCTTATATGAACATATATATATATATATATATATATATATATATATATATATATATATATATATATATATATATATATATATATATATATATATATAGTACTAATTGGGCGACAAAACCCCCAACAAGCCTTCCTTCTTGAAATACTTACTAGTGAACGAGGGAAATGAGGTGGCGCTAAGCTCTTAAGTACCTGTTTCCCTTAGGCTTGCATTTTATAGCAAAGCCGCCTTTCTATTCACTTAATAGTTCGTATTCCTCGAATTCTTGCTAATTGAAAGTGTTTATCTATTTTTGCCTTTATTCTTGTTTGATTGATACACGTAAATGGGACCGGAACACCCTCAAGTACGGTGTATTGCCAAAGAAATACTTATGGAAGTACGTAAATTGGTTGTTCGTATCTACATATATGTATTTACATATAATAATATATCAAAAATATTTTTGTATTTATTTGATTTTTATGAAAGTATAGTATGTACGTAAAAACGAGTGAAAACAATATATACAATATATTTTGGGTGTAATATTTTAGGAAAAAGATTACTTTTTGATTTTTTTATTTTTTGGTTCAATTCTTAGGAAAGAATTGATTTTGGTGATTTTATAGTTTTTTATATTTTTTCTTTTTTTAAAATTTTTATATTTTTTATTTATAATACGTAAAAGGAATGTTCACAAGTGAACGGATCCCAAAATTCAATATAACCGTCAATCAATCGTCAATCTCCACGTAAAGAACCGGCAGCGGCGCCATTTAATATTTGTCTTTTTAAGTTCGTTTATTTCTCGGTATCTTCACGAATTGATTAACCGAAAGAAATCAAGTTAACTAATTATTTTTGGTATTTGATTGTTTATATTTTGGAAATCTAGATCTAATTATCACAAACCACGTAAAAAGGTAAAAATAGTATCTCTACGTATCCATACTAAGCTAAAAACATTGTGCACATACCAATTAGAAAGCCAAAGGTACAACCAAGTAATGCAGAATATGTGAAAATGCTAGAAATGTAAAGTATATGAAAGTTTAGGGACTGGAAATGTAAATTCAGAAAGTGTAAGGACTGAAAATGAAAATGTAACCAACTAATAACCACTAGTAACAAATTTAACAAACTTGTAAACTGAAAATGAAACTAATTAACAAACTCAGGGACTTATTTGCAAAACCTAGAAAGTTTCTAACCAATTAAAACAGTTTAAACAATATCCTAATTTCTAGGGACCATTAAGCAATTTTTTTAAACTATTTGAAAGAAAACGGACTTATAGGATCATTAAGTTGTATCAAGAGTTTTAAGGCACCAAATAAGCTGGCTTAAGTTTCAAAAGTTTACAAATCCAAAATCACCTAGCCAGTATCAAAGAAATCAGCTAAAAATCACTACAACTCCAATAAGCACTTTGGTAAGAAGCCACTTTTAAGAGTCTGGCTTATTGGAATAAGCACATGACCTGTTCTTCTCAAAATCTGATCAAATGCCCAAATAAAGAACACCTTTCAAAAACAACCAAGAAATAAGCCAGAAAATCAAATAAGCTGTTTTGAGCTTATGTTGACCAACGTTGACTTTTGTTGACCAAGTTTGACCAAAGTCTAATCTTGTTTTTAAGATTTGTTAAACTGATTTATGAAAGAAAATTAGGTAGTTTATGAAAGGAATAAGCCAAATTTGGAAATAAGCCAAAACAGAAACTACTTATTATTACAGAGAATGAAATGAGCTTCTAGCTTTTTCTATTTCAAGAACTGTATAATATGGCTTATCACTATTTAAAGCTAGGATGCTGGGCTATCTAAAGAACCAAAAATCAGATTCTAACTCTAAGAAATGAGCATTTTAGACTGGTATGATGTTGGCTAGTTTTGGACTATTATTCTAACCCAAAGCTTTTAATAACCTTTTGCCTGTTTGACTGGATAGTTGTAACACCCCACTTGGATAAGTGGACCGTTACGTGTATTTATGGCGTGTCATCAAAGCATAAGGTAAATGTCCTAAAACATTAACTGACCATAAAGGAAATACCGAAATCAAAAATCGGTAATCCAAACATAAAGCTTAAACATAAGAAGTAAATATAGAAGGAAAAGACTAAACAATGTCCAAATAAGCAGAATAATGTAAGAAGTGAATGAAGTAAGAAGTCTGGATAGCTTCTGTCCAAATGCACATGCTCTCAGAATCCTAAGAGCGTCCTGGTGTACCCGCCGTTAGAACATGAAAGGAACTATGGCTGTGCATAACGCCCAGTGAACGGATATAAAGCATGATAAGAAATACTGAAATGAAACACATAATAAAATACTGAAACTGTAAGACTTATAAGTAAAGTTGCAGCGGAAATCTTTGTATAATCTGAAAAGTCTGATTTATAAATAATAAAGCTGAACTGTTATATGTTAAATCTGAAAACATGCATTTACTGTATTTTAATTGCCAAGAGCTTATATAGGTCATGTGATGTAACAACTGTTGCATGAATAAATGGAGGAGTGACCTCGTCATGCTGTAGAGGGGTAACCTCTAAATAATGTGTTGGGTGGAGGGATCAGCTCCAATGTGAAGGATGTAGAGCACACACCACATTCACCTGATAAACTGTAAACTGAAAGCCTCGTATGCATCCATACGCCCCGCTAATAATACTGATAAAATGGCCAATCTGAGTTGAATGGGACGCTGCAGGATATCACTCTCCTACAGGTGAGTCATGACACCGGTGCCTCAAGTGTCATGGTTATGATACCTCCGTAACTAGTACAACTAACTAGTCATGCTTGTATATAAGGATCAGGCAGTATCTTAGTTATTAAAATAATTTCTGATAATTTATAACATATACTGGGGAAAACATTTGGCTGCAGACGGGGAATCCTAATCATGCATAGAAAGGAAGTCCTTACTAAAAGGACGGGAAATCCTTACCTCGTGTCCAGTAACCGACTGAGATCAAGTGACAAAAGTCTACTATGACATCACGTGAGCTACATGAATAAAGGACGCTGAATAAGTTTATTGATATTTGTTTATTTTACTGATCTTACTTTACTTAGTTTAATTTATTTATTCTTGTATTATTGATTGTATAAAACTGATAAATCTGATGGTTCTATAATACTACTGATAAATGTACTTTTCCTGAATTTCCTGATTACTATATAGTGTATAATTCCGATATAATTATTATTACTATAAATAGTAATCTGACATAAATAAGGGTTACTAAAACCAGAAAGGTTTCTGATACAAGGCTTTTGACACCCCGTATAAAAATTAAAGTTCTAGTTCTCGAAATCTTAACGAATTGATTATTGGCTTAAAGTACGACTCAGTTGATTTTGGTGAAACAAATATTTTTGGTTGATTTTAAATAAAAATGTGCAAAACAATTAAATTAAATGACGTAAAAGTAAAATGCGTTAAAATTAAAGGCGTTAAAATAAATCTAAGTCTAATTAAACGAACGGGTGCAATATTAAAAACTTGACGGAAAGTAAAATAATAAAATGACAAAAATTAAAATAAGAATGTAAAAATTAAACAAGACAAAACATGAAAATTAACCCAAATCGGAATATATTCCGATCAACCTCGTCAGAATGTGCACAACCTTCCAATCGGAATGTGAGCTTACCCCCAAATCGGAATGTGTTCGGAACACCAGATCGGAATATGTCACTTCATCAGATCGGAATACCCAAACAAATCCTGATCGGAATAAGTACTTACCTGATCGGAATATGGCGTAGACGCTGGTCAGAATGCTGATCGGAACCCTTGATCGGAATAATTTCACTTACCCTGATCGGAATACCAAACACGCACCTCGATCGGAATGAGGAATGAAGCACCAATCGGAATAACTGTCACTAGACCAGATCGGAATATCCACTTACCTTGCCCTGATCGGAATACCAACTTACCCACCAATCGGAATGCACAAACCCTTTTCCGACCAAGCCAAGAAGCTATGGTCGGAATGTAAAACCCCTTTCCGATTTGTCAGATCGGAATACGGAAGAAAAGGCACAAATTAAGCTAAACAAATAAGCTACTAATCAAATAAGCACATGTCTAAAATCCTAAGGCAAACCGTATAAAAATAAGCTACTTAACTGAAATTTAAAGACTTTTAAAACACGAAATGAAAAAGTTTTACGAAAAACAACTTTTATATAAAAATAACTTTTATAAAAACTTTAAAAACTTAAAGATGAAAACAAATAAGCTATAAGAATCAATAATCTAACACAATCACAAGCATAAAAATACAATCTTTAATCAAATAAGCAAGATAATAAACATGTAAACATAAAGATCAAGCAAGAAAGAAAGGTAGAATGAGAGATTTTGACAAGAAAAATAAAAGTGCAATAAAGATAGAATTAACTTACTTGAAAATTAAAGTGCAAGACAAGGTAATTAAAGGTGCAAGTAATTAAAGGTGCAAGGTAAATAAAAGTGGAAGACTAATTGTCACCTTAGCCAACAAAGAAAAATGATTAACATCTAATCTATATATAGGGGAGGATTAGGAAGCTTCCTCCCCTCCTTCATTTTCTCTTAATTGCATCATTAGGCCCTTCCTTCTTAATCTCTTTGTTAATTACATGCTTAGTCCTTTTCTTCTTATCTTTTTTAATCTTGGACTTTTAATGACTTTTGGCTCGGGATTTCTTTGAACTCTCTTTTAATTCTTCAATAAAGTAGACTTGAGTTCTTCGGTTTTAAGTAAACTTCCGTCTTTTGACTTTTTCTTCGATAAATCTTCATAATTGGTCTTGGACTTCTGTTCTTTTTGCACTCTTGCCTTCTCGACTTCATCTTTCATCTTTTCCTTCAATAAAAGCCCGTGAATGCCCGTGTTTTCTCCACTTTTCACCTTTTCGTCCTAAATAACAACAAAAACACAAACCACGCATAATTCCGACATAAAAGACATAAAATACACGTTTTGGCTCGGTTATTATTGTAATTAAGTGGTAAAAAGGATGGGTGTTTACACACCTATCAAATCCCCTACACTTGACCATTGCAATGTCCTCATGCAATGCATTAGTTACAAAGCACGTTTACACTTTTCATCATAATCAATCCATAGTGGCCTTTATTAAAGAGATAGAAAATTACAAACATTCAAAGTAAAGAAATCAAAAGCATACCTTGGGTTTTGAAAATGTTATGAACAATCATCATCCTCAAGTTTTCACTTCTCCAAACCAAGCTTAAAAACGAGATCATTGTTATTATAAGTTAGCAAACTAACACTAACTCATGTGGGCCAATTATTCACTTAGACTCCCTTATTCCTAGGTGTATCTCTGATATTTTATTATTCTCTTGAATGATCACGAAGATGCATTTTTGACTTATTTCGATAGTTATTTAGTCCGAAAATAAAGTGAACGATTTAATCAATAGTTAGCTAAAGGACAAAATCTTTTAAAACTGCTTCTCGGGACCTCATAAGTTCATATCTTGGCATAACTCGCTTCGCGATTTGAGACCTTTCTCGGACCGATATTTGGCAGCGACTTCATACTTCAAACCTTGAGAGACGTTCATGAAATTATGGTCTTCTCTTCATAATGGACTTTCTTCACTTGAAGTTTTGAGAGATTCATACTTGGACCACGACTTCTTCATTTTTCTCCAATATTCATTTTGGACTTTGATATACAACGATCCGCCTCCTTTTGTGTCTTGGATCTATTTATCCTCATACCTTGCTAGGGTCTTTTCGGATGCACTTCTCCATGACTTTTGGGGAGTATTTGCTTTTCGTCGTGTGTCTCGATCCTTCATATTGATTTTCGATAAATGATTCTTCACATCACTTTGGATTTTTAGCAACAAAATATAGCCCTCATGTCTTGTTAGGACCTTTTTGGACTCGCCAATCTTTGCATCCCGCTTCAATAAGTTATGCCTTGGCTATGAACTCTAATCCATACCGAGCAACTTTTAAACGATCTTGGGCTAGAAGCTAAGTAACTTTTCAAATCGTACAACCTTATTTATTGCAGATAAATTTATTAGCAAGCGATGGGAGAATAGGCTTATAATTAACTCACATAAATTCACGAAAGAATACCAAACTTCTAATTGACTCTATCATCTCTCGTTCTCCACAGTTTAAAATCTCAAGGAATGAGACTCGTGGATGCTTAGCCTATTAAATCAAAGTTTTGGGTTTTCGAGTCGCCTATAGGATCTTGCAAATTCTTAGACTTTTTCAAGTTTAGAAATCGCGTTTTAAAGTTCCCTTGATAAACGAATCTCTAGGATCAATTATAGGAACTTGCGAAAAGTTCTTGTTCTTAACCCGTGAGAGTTAAGACTTTCGCGTTTTATAGCTCCCTATATAAAAGCCTAGCAAAACTTGACTTAAACACGTTAAGGATAATAGCTAGAGTAACTTAGATAAGTAAACTCGGGTTGAGTCAAAAGATTCACAACGTTTATAAATTAAAACCACTTGATTAAAAATTTATTCTAACAAGGAAAGAAAATAACTATACAAAAGGAAAAACTAGTAGGCCAAAATAGATCAAAAATTTTGAAAAATGTCGAAAAATTGATTTTCCGGTTAAAATGAGGACAAATACAAGGAAAAGGCCACTTAACTTCGATAGAAGTCCCCCCTACACTTAATATAAACATTGTCCTCAATGTTGAAGCATGTGGGAGTAAACTCCCCTACACTTAGGACATTGTGTACGTTGTTTAAAATCTCGCTAAGGAAAGGACAACTAAAGAGATTCCTATTTTAATATTGAGAAAATATAAAATAGTGAATCGAAAAGAGTTTAGGATAGAACCGGGAAAATGGACACGGAATCACGGGTCGTCAAGAATCATCAAGAGTGGATCATTGAGCGCTCGAATCCCTGATTATAAGAAGGGAGAGGAGAGGAAATAGCAAACCAACGGGTCTCCCCTACACTTAGGATAAAGAAAGCTAAAAGATAGATGCATGGGTTGCCTCCCAAGAAGCGCTTGATTTTTGTTAACCGAGTCGTGAGCCTGACTCGACCTTGATCATCATAGGAAGAAGCATGAAACATATCCACCAGGATCAAAGACATAGTTTTCGTCCATCAAATAGCACAAGCTTAAGGCGAACAAGGCAAGCCAAAGAAGAGTAGGCAAGGTTCCCTTAAGCAGCGATGGAGCATGGTGGAAGCAAGGGTGAAGTGGTGCAAGCAGATTTCCATAAGTTCCAAAGATATTTCCTTTTATTTCATCAGGTGGATACTGAGATGGCTTAAAGATTGCAATACCGGGGTCGAACACCTTTTCCTTTAGGGGAAAATAGCACTCAGGCTCAGCAGAATGGGAAGAAGATCCACGAAGAAGCACAACCTCGTCCTCAGAAGGGGGACAAAGAGGTGTTAACTCATACGTGCTGCGGATATTGGTGTCGACCGGTTTCTTCTCCTTTGAAAGAATGTTCTTCAAATCTAAAGTAGGATCAAGACGATAATCTTCAAAATCATAAGGAGGAGCATCACTCTCATGAGGGAAGTAAGTGTTAAGAAACGTAGAGAAGTCTTCCTCAAATGAGTAATCGTCCAAAGTAGGATCGAGTGATGGCGGAGGATCTTCATCATGTGAAGAATCGCTCGATAGAGTATCGGCCTCATCAAAATCATCATACGTGGGCAGCTCGGGATACTCAGAAGTAAGGTCATCATAATCATCCGAATCTGAGCTAGAATCATCATCATCGTAAGCATCGAAGATCGGTGGAGAATCATAAATGGGTGAGGGTTCCAACTTGGAGAGAGAATCATCATCATCATCTTCAAAAAGTGGATTATCAATGGAAGAATCGAATAGAGGATTGTTGTATATGGTAAAATCATCGAGCACATTAATCATATTCACTGATTCTCGGCCTCCAAAGAATTTGCCTGTAAGCTTTCCCATTTTAAAAACTTGTGCATCATCCCTGAATCTTAAGATTAACTCACCTTCGGCCACATCAACTAGAGCTCGTCCGATTCTCAAGAATGGCCGACCAAGTATTAAAGGAATACGAGGGTCCATTTCATAATCAACAACGACAAAATCGACCGGGAAAGTAAATGTGCCAACTTTGATGAACACGTCTTCGGCTATACCAACGGGGTAAGCGAGAGTGCGATTTGCAAGTTCAAGAGTCATCTTTGTTGGAGTGAGGTCGGGTAATGATAGTGTTTTCCAAACACTCAAAGGCATAAGATTAATACTAGCCTCGAGATCAGCAAGGGTAGTAAATTCTTCAGTTTTGTTGAAAACGCAAGGCAACACAAAACGACCGGGATCTCCTAGCTTTTCCGGAAGTTCTTTAAGAATAACTGTAGAGCAGTTTTCATTTAAGCGTGTGTTGGGGAGTTCAATCAGCTTCTCTTTCTTGTTAAGCAATTCCTTAAATGCTTTGACAAATTCCGGCATGTGGAAAAGTGCCTCAAGAAAGCTAATGTTGAAGTTCATTTGAGAGATCATCTTCACATAGCGTGACACTTCAGCGTCATCCTTGGTTAACATTTTGGTTTTGCCTAAACGAGAGGGATAAGGGATATTGGGTTTAGGTGGTGAAGGTGCGGGTGTAGTAAGTAAAGGTGGAGATGTGGAAGGGTCCTTCCTAGGTACATCGTCATGAAGAGGCGGAGACGGTAATGGTGCACTAATACTAGGTGTAGGAGGAGTAGGGATAAATAGTGGTGGAGGAGGTGTAGATGATGGGGGCGGGATAGGTGGATCGACAATGGTAATTCCACTACGAGTAGTAATAGCACTCACATTTGCTCGCGGATTGGTGACGGTGTTTGAAGGTAGAGAACTCGAAGTAGAAGGTTGAGCTGCAGGCAAGAAACTAGCAAGCATATTCTTCAAATCAGTCGTTTGATTGCTGAAGGAGGATTAGATATTATCTCGAAGCTCGGATCTAATCTCATTTCCTTGCTTGGTAATATCTCCTTTGAGATTGATAATTTGGCTCTGCAGATTCTTGATTTGCTCACCTTGGGTTCTCATTATGGATTCAACATCGGGGTTAATGGGTGGGGTTTGTTGGGCGGGTGGGTGATAAGGATTAGAAGCTCTTGGTGGGATTTGGTTGCTTCTAGTGTATTTGTTGGCGGGGTTTTGGTTTTGAGGAGAAAAACCGGGTAAAAGGTAGTTGTTGGACCGGTAACTCAGCAAATTTCTATCCCCTTGAGGTCGAGCTTGGTAATTTTCCGGTGAATAATTACCATAAGCCGCATACACATTTTCCGGATTTCCTTGTTGAAGGACAATCGGTGTATGAGTGAGGACCGCCGCATGTTTCACAAGGATTAGCAACCGCTTTAACTTGTTTTTGTTGTTGGTTTGAAGCGAGAAGCGTGATACTTTTGCTCATTTCAGTCATCATGCGGGTGAGTTCGGTATTATCAGGGTTTGCTGAGGTGGAAGAAACATTGACTCTCGGGTTGTTCCTTGAAGAAGTAGAGGAATCCCAGTTTTTGTGGTGAGTAGTCATGTTCTCAATAATCTTTCTACACTCCTCGGGTCTCCTTTTCATAAATGTGCCACCGGCGGCTGCATTAATCGTATCACGATCACGAAAAGTCAATCCGTTGTAGAAAGTGTCAATTAAGGTCACAGGGAGCATGTTGTGGTTTGGACAACGATCAATCAAGAAATTATATCGTTCCCAAGCATCAAAAAGAGATTCATCGGGTTCTTGCATGAAACCGCTGATTTGATTGCGAAGACTCGTGACCATGGATGGTGGAAAGTAGCGCGATAAAAAGCGTTGAGTCATGTCTTCCCAAGTGTGAATAGAATTCTTCGGGAGACGATCAAACCATTTCTCGGCATGATGGGATAAAGTATGTGGAAAGAGTTGTAGGCGAAGAACATCCATTGTGGCACCGGGCAACTTCATGCTTTGGGTGATTGTAATGAACTTGTCGAGGTGTTTGTTGGCATCATCATCAGGCATTCCTCTAAAAGGATTTGTTTGCACTTGCTGAATCATGTGGTGCTTCAACGAAAACTCCGGAGCGTTGATTTGCATCGGCGCAATCGGTCCTCCTCGTCCAAACATAGTTGGTTGACAAAGCTCCTCCATTGTCCGAAGATCGGGCTGTGGAAGAACATTGTTATTATTGTTGAGGTGCGGTGGATTATTGTTGTTGACACCTGACATACTTAAATCTTCTTGAGTCTCGGGCTCTTGATAATTAGAAGATCTAGTACGCATACACCTGAAAATGCACAAGAAAAAGAAACCAAACACAAAGACAATATATATACACAATAAAGATAAAATCTTTTTGGATTTTTGAAATTTTCAATTTTTATGATTTTTTTGAATTTTTTATGCAAGAAAAATAACGCTCACAAGTGAACGGATCCCAAAAAGCAAAGCGTCTTTCACAGAAAACCGTTAATCTTTACGAAAAGAGCCGGCAGCGGCGCCATTTGATACAAGGCTTTTGACACCCCGTATAAAAATTAAAGTTCTAGTTCTCGAAATCTTAACGAATTGATTATTGGCTTAAAGTACGACTCACTTGATTTTGGTGAAACAAATATTTTTGGTTGATTTTAAATAAAAATGTGCAAAACAATTAAATTAAATGACGTAAAAGTAAAATGAGTTAAAATTAAAGGCGTTAAAATAAATCTAAGTCTAATTAAACGAACGGGTGCAATATTAAAAACGTGACGGAAAGTAAAATAATAAAATGACAAAAATTAAAATGAGAATGTAAAAATTAAACAAGACAAAACATGAAAATTAACCCAGATCGGAATATATTCCGATCAACCTCGTCGGAATGTGCACAACCGTCCAATCGGAATGTGAGCTTACCCCCGAATCGGAATGTGTTCGGAACACCAGATCGGAATATGTCACTTCTTCAGATCGGAATACCCAAACAAATCCTGATCAGAATAAGTACTTACCTGATCGGAATATGGCGTAGACGCTGGTCGGAATGCTGATCGGAACCCTTGATCGGAATACTGTCACTTACCCTGATCGGAATACCAAACACGCACCTCGATCGGAATGAGGAATGAAGCACCAATCGGAATAACTGTCACTAGACCAGATCGGAATATCCACTTACCTTGCCCTGATCGGAATACCAACTTACCCACCAATCGGAATGCACAAACCCTTTTCCGACCAAGCCAAGAAGCTATGGTCGGAATGTAAAACCCCTTTCCGATTTGTCAGATCAGAATACGGAAGAAAAGGCACAAATTAAACTAAACAAATAAGCTACTAATCAAATAAGCACAAGTCTAAAATCCTAAGGCAAACCGTATAAAAATAAGCTACTTAAGTGAAATTTAAAGACTTTTAAACACAAAATGAAAAAGTTTTACGAAAAACAACTTTTATATAAAAATAAATTTTATAAAAACTTTAAAAACTTAAAGATGAAAACAAATAAGCTATAAGAATCAATAATCTAACACAATCACAAGCATAAAAACACAATCTTTAATCAAATAAGCAAGATAATAAACATGTAAACATAAAGATCAAGCAAGAAAGAAAGGTAGAATGAGAGATTTTGACAAGAAAAGTAAAAGTGCAATAAAGATAGAATTAACTTACTTGAAAATTAAAGTGCAAGACAAGGTAATTAAAGGTGCAAGTAATTAAAGGTGCAAGGTAAATAAAAGTGGAAGACTAATTGTCACCTTAGCAAACAAAGAAAAATGATTAACATCTAATCGATATATAGGGGAGGATTAGGAAGCTTCCTCCCCTCCTTCATTTTCTCTTAATTGCATCATTAGGCCCTTCCTTCTTAATCTCTTTGTTAATTACATGCTTAGTCCTTTTCTTCTTATCTTCTTTAATCTTGGACTTTTAATCACTTTTGGCTCGGGATTTCTTTGAACTCGTCTTTTAATTCTTCAATAAAGTAGACTTGAGTTCTTCGGTTTTAAGTAAACTTCCGTCTTTTGACTTTTTCTTCGATAAATTTTCAGAATTGGTCTTGGACTTCCGTTCTTTTTGCACTCTTGACTTCTCGACTTCATATTTCATCTTTTCCTTTAATAAAAGCCCGTGAATGCCCGTGTTTTCTCCACTTTTCACCTTTTCATCCTAAATCACAACAAAAACACAAACCACACATAATTCCGACATAAAAGACATAAAATACACGTTTTGGCTCGGTTATTATTGTAATTAAGTGGTAAAAAGGATGGGTGTTTACACACCTATCAGTTTCCAAATTAGTTTTTCTTGAAATTAACTCGTAATAATTCTCATGTTTAAAAATAGTTAACAAGATAAAATAATATCAATTTAATTTTTTTTAATTAAGTTAATACAACAAAACAGTACGATTAACCTTGTTTTTAAACATATTCGTAATTGGTTTAATAAAACATGACAAAATTTCTAATATTCTAAATATTACTCGTGATCTCGAAAAACCCGAGTCGAAACACTCCCCGGGACACTATGTCTCGGGTTAACCCGAACCGAGCCCAACAGCCCCCGGCTGTGGCGCGTTTGCTGCTGATCCACCATAGTTGCCACTTGGTTAAGCCAGTAGCCACTGTCCCCTACGGTTTCCCACTGTTTTTGGTCAGATCTGTTCCCCCCGTTACTGTAGTGGTTCCCACTGCTAATGCAGTGGTTCCCACTGCTAGTTTATATTCTCACTACTCGCAATCCCAAACACCCCCTTATCTACGGTTTAAACCCAAACACCCCTGGCTGTGTTTTTTTTAATCGTTGCTGTCAACCACAAAACACCACCCGTTAGTGCTGGCCGAGACAGAAATACACCGAGATACTAGTGTGTCTCGGTTTTTGTGTTAAACATAAGAAACGACCCCCCACCTCAATTGATTTTGAGGCTATGCCCTTGTTAAACACGTTTTATTCTATTTAACGTAGGATTCGCGATATCATATGAATAATAAGAAGAATGATCTTACCTTTTAACATATTTAGGATGAATAACAAGGACATTCGGATCCATAAGCCCAAAATACCCTCGTCTTTCTTTTTTTTCTCCTTCCTTGTTTTTGATCTTATTACTGGCGGCAGCTTTTGTTTTAACCTAGTCGTTTCCCTTTTTTTTGTAAGATTAGACAAAGAACAGTGGTGTATACTTTGTTCCCTGTGGTTTTAGTTGCAAGTAGGGCTGGGCTAAAAGCCCAATATATTACCTTGTAAAAGTCCAAACCGCCACTCCTTTTATTATGTTGATCCATGTTTCTTTTTTGACTTAATTATTTTATCGCGTGCATTCGTATATTTCTCGTGTTTTTAATTTCTGAAACGTAAAACTCTTTTCTGTATAATAATTAATACATACATACTATTTTTTGAAACTTAATAATTATTTTCTGAATAATTATTTATTTGTAAGATTTAAATAAAACTGAGATTACGTAATTACTGTTAAGGTTTAATTACTTTATGTATAATAAATAATACATACGTAATATTTTCTGAAGCTTAATAATTATTTTCTGAATAATTATTATTTGAAATATATAAATAACCGAGACTGCGTATTTACTGTTTACGTTTAATTAAAGTTAAAGCTGAGACTACGCGTATTTAATATTCGGGGATTTTAAATACGGGTTTTACAATTCTTCCCCTCTAAAAAAATAATTCGTCCTCGAATTAAGGATGCGATAATGCTGTGGTTTTACAATTCTTCCCCTCTAAAAAGGGGAAATTCGTCCTCGAATTAAAGGTAATAAGCTGATGAAGTTATAAGAACTGAAAGAACACGTAAACTGAAAAGACAATTAAGCTGAAGAATAATTTGTCTTCTAATTAAGACATAATGCTACTGATAGGTATTAACATGACATGACTGAAGTGATCATGTAACGTGACATGGCTGAAGAGAACATGGAATGTGACATGACTGAAAGGACTTAACTGAATTTATTAAAGGAAAAGGAATGAGAGGTCCGGATGGACTCCTCTGCTTCGAGTGGTTTCCCGCTCGAAAAGGTTCCTTCAAAGTTTTAAACATAATGAAAATCTTGGTTCTGATGACCCTGTCCTGGTGATGCTGAATAGTTTCTGGTTTCATACTTAAGATGGATTTTCTGAATCTGATAGAATGAGTAAGCTATAACATGTAGTATGGAAAACCATACTCAAGTTGAGCACGGATTATGTCTGATACGATGGTTGATGGAATACCTTGAAATCGTACGATTTACTGCTGAACTTCTTGCAGGTCCGCTACTGCGTAATCATTTTGGATAAACGAAGACGCGTAGGCTTGGTTAACTGGTTAAAAACGACTTAGATAGCATCATGCTTTGTCTGACTCTGTGATAACTGAAAACAACCCCCATGGAATCTTATCTCATTTTTGTTCCGAAATTCTAATTATTGTAATAACTCATTAGCATGTCGGTGTCCTATCTTGAACCTGAGGTATGTTAGGCATCCAGATATGAACATAGCTGCATCAATTGTGTTATACTGCTTCTATCAAAATTCTACCTGGGATTGTGGTACATTCTGGTGGAATCTGGGTGAATAGTTGATAGGTGTGAAAACACCCATCTTTTTACCACTTAATTATAATAATAACCAAGCCAAAACGTGTATTTTATGTCGTAAATGTCGGATTTATGCGTGGTTTGTGTTTTTATTGTGTTTTAGGACCAAAAGATGGAAAAGGAAGAAAACACGGGCTTTCAAGGGCTTTTATCGAAGATAACGACAAAAGACAAAGTCAAGAGATCAAGAATGCAAAAAGAACGGAAGTCCAAGGCCTATTCTAAAGATTTATCGAAGAACAAGTCTAAAAGACGGAAGTTTAATAAAGCCGAAGAACTCAAGTCTAATAAATGAAGAATTATAATACGAGTTTAATTAATCCCGAGACAAGGTCAAAAAAGTCGAAGAACTTAAAAGACGAGAAGACGTGAAGAAAGAAAGAAAGAGGAGGCAACACATGCACCTCCCCATTTTCCTATAAATACCCTCCTAAACACACTTAGGAGGGTTGGTTAGTTTTAGTTTGTTTTAGTTTTCATTTTCATTTTGTAGGTGATTCTAGAGAGAGAAAGTGACAGTTTCTCTCACTAGGATCTCAATCTTTTATCTTGCTTTCTTGTTTTTAATCAAAACTTTACTTTCAAATAGCTTAATTCTTGTTTTAATCTTAATCTTATTCTACCTCTCTTAGTTTTTTTATATGATCTTAAATCCGATCTCTTTTATATACATGTCTTGTTGATTTCGATGTTTGATTAAAAAGTTCATCTTTTTGTTTCCATCTAAGCTTTTATACGAATTAAGCTATAAGTTTGACAATCTTATTGGCTTATTTTGTATTTAGCTTATTTGATTTTAAAGTTTTCTAAAAAGTTTTATCTTTTTAAAGTTCCTTTTATAAAGTTTATGAATTTCATATTTCAAAGTTGTCAAATTTATGCTTAATGAGTTGTTTAAAATTTGGTTAAGTAAGCTTATTGAAAGTGCTTACTGAGTTTCTAGCTTAACTTCATTTTCGGATTATTTTTGTGTTCCATCGCAATTTTGAGCTTTTCCACATTCCGACGCCTCATTCCGATAGGTTGCTTGTTTGTATCGCAATAACCCAAAGGGGGTTCTACTTTGTGATAGCTTGTGTTCTCATTCCCTTATTCCGACCAGGATTGCGATCGCTCATTGCGGTCGCATATTCCGACGGAGTTTAAGGTTTATTGCGACGAAGTGCTGCCCAAATTTTGACAGCCACATTCGGATGGATTTTGGTACTTTAGTTATTCCGATAGTCTTTATTTTTTAGACATTCCGATACTAACAAGAACATTCCGATACTAACAAGAACATTCCGATACTAACAAGAACATTCTGATGGAAAATACACAAACATTGCGATGGTATATCAACATTGCGATACTGTAACAAAACCACCTACATGTCTGCTAGCTTAACCCTTTTTGGCGCCAAAATGAGCAGCTAGGCTGGCTGCTTCCAGCAGCTAGCCTGCCTGCTTGCTTATTTCTTAGTATTGTTCCGTAATTGTCTAGTTTTATCTGAATGTTGTTCCGATTTTATTTTTGAAAGTTACGTATTTTTAGTTGTATTTTTCTTCCAATTTTAAAATTAACATTTTTACGTAAAGTTCAAGTTTTATCTTTTTTTTAGTACCCGATTTAGGTTTTTCCTCGTTTAGCTTTAAAGTACCATTTTAGTTTTATTCTCTCCTTTTTCATTTAGTAAACTTTATTTTCGAGTCGATAGTTAACTTCGTCTTTTAGATTTATTTTTATTAATTGTTTCGTTTTAAATTTCGTTTTATTATTTGTTTTAATATTCGTCTTAATATCGTTTTAATTTTTAGTTTTTAATATTCACCTTGTTTTACTTTTATTATTTGAACTTGTCTTTAGTTTCTTTTTAAATACTTTTCGCATTTACTCTTTAATTAGTTTTAGATAATCAACTTCCTTTTTTCTTAACTAAAAATAACTGAGTCACACATTTAACCGGAAATCAATTCGATTAGACACCGAGAAAACGAACTTTTCAACTAGCAAAATCTCAATTTCAAATGGCGCCGCTGCCGGCTCTTTTCGTGAAGATTAACGGTTCTTTGTGAGAGACGCGTTGGCTTTTGGGATCCGTTCACTCGTGAACGTTATTTTTCGTGTCAAACATTTTCAAAAAAAATCCAAAAACATTTGAAAAACCATAAAAAGCATTTCTTTTTTCAAAGTTTTGCAACCAAAAATATTCCTCTTTATCCTCTATTGTGTTTAATTCTTTCCTCTACCCCTCTTATTTATAATTCTTCATGGATTCGTCTTGCGTACGGTGTGGGAGACCATGGCATGGTTTTCAAACATGTCAATGGTGTACTTGTGAGCGGTGTGGTTCTGATATCGACGATACACAATTTGGATTTTGTCAATTTTGCAATTCAACAAATTTGTACTTCTCCTCTTACAATACTTTCTCACCCTCTCCCGTCTATGACGATCCTTATCCTTAAAATGCACCAGATTTTTCTCCATACCCGTGGTGCTATATTTGTGGGGCTCCTCATGAAAGTTTTCACTGTCCAACGCGGGATCAAAATTACTATAATTATACCCCTTCCAGTTTTGACCAACCCCTGCAATACCTAATTGATCATCAGCCTCGTCACGAGATGAGTTACCAAGAACCAATTGACGATCTTGCTACAGCTATTCAAGAACAAACGAAAGAGATTTTACACACGCTGCAAACTTGTATGGAGTCATTTTTAAAGCAGCGAGATCAGACGAGTACTCATATCCCTGAGCTTATTGTTGGCCCTTTAGGTAATGAGGAGAGCGATGACGATATTGAGGTTATTTTTGACGAGGAGGAATTTCTAAAGCAACGTAAGACTTCTCTCATTCCTCCTGCGTATATTGCTATCACACCCGAGGAGCCCGTTGGCTCTCTCATAATGGAGGATGAGCATCTTGACATTATTTCGGCAACGGAATCGGACAAATTCCTAAAGTCTAGTGTCGAGGAACTTGTTGTCATCCAAAGTGAGCCCGAGGGTATTCCTGAAAATTTGTGTGATATACCGACTTTTGCGGAGCTTAAGGCCGAGGTCACTTCGCTTATCGATGATCACATACTCACAAATCCACAAGCACTAATTGATTCTCCCAACAATAGTTCAACATGTGGTGAGTATGATGATTTCGTCTTCGAGCCCGAGATTGAGGAAATTATCGACCGAGAGCTAGCTCTTTTACCTCCACTTCCACCTTCGAGTGAGGACGATTTTTCCAATATCGAGGCCGAACTTGATGAGTTGGAACGTCTTATTTTTCATAATAATGATGAACCAACTCACATGCCCAAACATCCAATTCTCGAGGAGTTTCCTAATCAACACTCCTCTAATGAGAGTTACGTTTACCACATTCGTGAGGATTTAACTTATCAACAATCCCCACAAATGAATGCTGGTTTCGTACTTGATCATGATCTTTTCAAACGAGTTTCTAAAGTCCTTATCTATGATGAAATCGAAAAGATTATCGTTCATGAGGATGAATGCTTTGACCCGGGAGGTGACATGGACCATTCTGTGATTGATAACTTTACAGCTTTGCCAATTGGTCAGCATCCATTGTCTATGGAGGATGACAATGTGATTCCTTTACCCACCCCACCTCCCGTCAATCTGGACTTCACTTGCTTTTCTTGTATTGAGAGGACCTTTTTACCATTCAAGACTTATCCTCCTGCCTCTCCTTTATTAATGTCCTCCGAGAACGAGGACAAGGTCTTTGATCCCGGTATTACATTTGAGGCTTCCCCATGGAACATTTAATTCGGGGACGAGTCAGGCTCGTGACTCGGTTAACAAAAACAAGCGCTCTTCGGGAGGCAACCCGATTATCTATCTTTACTTGTTTTCATCATAAGTGTAGGGGGAGCCCCGTTGGTGTTTCTTGTTTTCTTTCTTATCATGTGCAGGGATTAGAGCTTCAAAGACACACTCTTGATGACTTTTGACGACCCGTGTTCCCGTCTTCCCGTCTTCCCGGTTCTATCCTAAACTCTTTTCGATTCACTATTTTATATTTCTCAATATTAAAATAGGAATCTCTTTATTTGTCTCTTTCTTAGCAAGATTTAAGCAAAGTGCACAATATCCTAGTGTAGGGGAGTTTACTCCCACATGCTTAAACATTGATGACAATGTTTATATCAAGTGTAGGGGGGACTTCTATCGAAGTTAAGTGGGCTTTTCCATTAATTTGTCCTCATTTTAACCGGAAAATTTGATTTTTCGGAATTTTTCAAAATTTTTAATCTATTTCTGCCTAGTAGTGTAGTAGTTTTTCCTTTGCTGTCGTTATTTTCCTTTCTTATTTTTAATAAAGTGGTTTTGAATTTTTCAAAGTCATGAATATTTTGACTCAACCCGAGTTTACTTATCTAAGTTTACTCTAGCTAGTATCCTTAACGTGTTTAAGTCAAGTTTTGCTAGGCTTTTATATAGGGAACTTTAAAACGCGAAAGTCTTAACTCTCACGGGTTAAGAACAAGAACTTTTCGCAAGTTCCTATAATTGTTCCTAGAAAGCCATTTATCAAGGGAACTTTAAAATGCGAATTCTAAACTTGAAAAAGTCTAAGAAGTTGCAAGATCCTATAGATGACTTGAAAACCCAAAACTTTGGTTTAATTGGCTAAGCATCCACGAGTCTCATTCCTTGAGATTTTAAAATTGTGGAGAACGAGAGATGATAAAGTCAATGATAAGTTTTGTATTCTTTCATGAGTTTATATGAGTTAATTATGAGCCTATTCTCCCATCGCTTGTTAATAAATTTATCTGCAATAAATAAGGTTGTACGATTTGAAAAGTTACTTAGCTTCTAGCCCAAGATCGTTTAAAAGTTGCTCGGTATTAAGTACAGTTCATAGCCACGGCATAACTTATTGAAGCGGGATGCGAAGATTGGCGAGTCCGAAAAGGCCCTAACAAGGCATGAGGGCTACATTTTGTTGCTAAAAATCCAAAGTGATGTGAAGAATCATTTATCAAAAATCAATATGAAGGATCGAGACAAACGACGAAAAGCAAATACTCCCCTAAAGATCATGGAGAAGTCTATCTGAAAAGACCCTAACAAGGTATGAGGATAAATAGATCCAAGTCTTAAAAGGAGGCGGATCGTTGTATATCAAAGTCCAAAATAATGATTGGAGAAAAATGAAGAAGTCGTGGTCCAAATATGGAGAATCTCTCAAAAACTTCAAGTGAAGAAATTCCTATTATGAAGAGAAGACCATAATTTCAAGAACGTCTCTCAAGATTCGAAGTATGAAGTCGCTGTCAAATATCGGTCCGAGAAAGGTCTCAAATCGTGAAGCAAGTTATGCCAAGATATGAACTTTATGAGGTCCCAAGAAGCAGTTTTAAAAGATTTTGTCCTTTAGCTAACTATTGATTAAATCGTTCCACTTTATTTTCAGCCTTAAATAACTATCAAAATAAGTCAACAATGCATCCTCGTGATCATTCAAGACAACAATAAAATATAAGAGATACACCTAGGAATAAGGGACTCTAAGTAAATAATTGGCCCACATGAGTTCGTGTTAGTCTGCTAACTTATAATACCAATGATCTCGTTTTTAAGCTTGGTTTGGTGAACGTGAAACTTGAGGGTGATAATCATTCATGACATTTCTAAAACCCCAAGGTAAGTTTTTGTTCTTTTTACTTGTTTTCTTCTTTTGAATATTTTGTAATTTTCTATCTTTTTAATAAAGGCCAATGTGGATTGACTATGATGGAAAATGTAAAAACTTGCTTTGTAATTAATGCATTGCATGAGAACATTGAAATGGTCAAGTGTAAGGGATTTGATAGGTGTGAAAACACCCATCTTTTTACCAATTAATTATAATAATAACCAAGCCAAAACGTGTATTTTATGTCGTAAATGTCGAAATTATGCGTGATTTGTGTTTTTATTGTGTTTTAGGACCAAAAGATGGAAAAGGAAGAAAACACGGGCTTTCACGGGCTTTTATCGAAGATAACGACAAAAGACGAAGTCAAGAGATCAAGAATGCAAAAAGAACGGAAGTCCAAGGCCTATTCTAAAGATTTATCGAAGAACAAGTCTAAAAGACGGAAGTTTAATAAAGCCGCAGAACTCAAGTCTAATAAATGAAGAATTATAAGACGAGTTTAATTAATCCCGTGACAAGGTCGAAAAAGTCGAAGAACTTAAAAGACGAGAAGACGTGAAGAAAGAAAGAAAGATGAGGCAACACATGCACCTCCCCATTTTCCTATAAATACCCTCCTAAACACATTTAGGAGGGTTGGTTAGTTTTAGTTAGTTTTAGTTTTAATTTTCATTTTGTAGGTGATTCTAGAGAGAGAAAGTGACAGTTTCTCTCACTAGGATCTCAATCTTTTATCTTCCTTTCTTGTTTTTAATCAAAACTTTACTTTCAAATAGCTTAATTCTTGTTTTAATCTTAATCTTATTCTACCTCTCTTAGTTTTTTTATATGATCTTAAATCCGATCTCTTTTATATACATGTCTTGTTGATTTTGATGTTTGATTAAAAAGTTCATCTTTTTGTTTCCATCTAAGCTTTTATACGAATTAAGCTATAAGTTTGACAATCTTATTGGCTTATTTTGTATTTAGCTTATTTGATTTTAAAGTTTTCTAAAAAGTTTTATCTTTTTAAAGTTCCTTTTATAAAGTTTATGAATTTCATATTTCAAAGTTGTCAAATTTATGCTTAATGAGTTGTTTAAAATTTGTTTAACTAAGCTTATTGAAAGTGCTTATTGAGTTTCTAGCTTAACTTCATTTTCGGATTATTTTTGTGTTCCATCGCAATTTTGAGCTTTTCCACATTCCGACGCCTCATTCCGATAGGTTGCTTGTTTGTATCGCAATAACCCAAAGGGGGTTCTACTTTGCGATAGCTTGTGTTCTCATTCCCTTATTCCGATCAGGATTGCGATCGCTCATTGCGATCGCATATTCCGACGGAGTTTAGGGTTTATTGCGACGAAGTGCTGCCCAAATTTTGACAGCCACATTCGGATGGATTTTGGTAATTTAGTTATTCCGACAGTCTTTATTTTTTAGACATTCCGATAGTTAAAAAAAAAAAAAAATAATTATTATAATAAAAACATTCCGATACAAACAAGAACATTCCAATGGAAAATACACAAACATTGCGATGGTATATCAACATTGCGATACTGTAACAAAACCACCTACATGTCTGCTAGCTTAACCTTTTTGGCGCCAAAATGAGCAGCTAGGCTGGCTGCTTCCAGCAGCTAGCCTGCCCGCTTGATTATTTATTAGTATTGTTCCGTAATTGTCTAGTTTTATCTGAAAGTTGTTCCGATTTTATTTTTGAAAGTTACGTATTTTTTAGTTGAATTTTTCTTCCAATTTTAAAATTAATATTTTTACGTAAAGTTTAAGTTTTATCATTTTTTAGTACCCGCTTTAGGTTTTTCCTCGTTTAGCTTTAAAGTACCATTTTAGTTTTATTCTCTCCTTTTTCATTTAGTAAACTTTATTTTCGAGTCGATAGTTAATTTCGTCTTTTAGATTTATTTTTATTAATTGTTTCGCTTTAAATTTCGTTTTATTATTTGTTTTAATATTCGTCTTAATATCGTTTTAATTTTTAGTTTTTAATATTCACCTTGTTTTACTTTTATTATTGGAACTTGTCTTTAGTTTCTTTTTAAATACTTTTAGTTTTAGATAATCAACTTCCCTTTTTCTTAACTAAAAACAACTGAGTCACACATTTAACCGTAAATCAATTTGATTAGACACCGAGAAAACGAACTTTTCAACTAGCAAAATCTCAATTTCAAATGGCGCCGCTGCCGGCTATTTTCGTGAAGATTAATGGTTCTTTGTGAGAGACGCGTTGGCTTTTGGGATCCGTTCACTCGTGAACGTTATTTTTCATGTCAAACATTTTCAAAAAAAATCCAAAAACATTTGAAAAACCATAAAAAGCATTTCTTTTTTCAAAGTTTTGCAACCAAAAATATTCCTCTTTATCCTCTATTGTGTTTAATTCTTTTCTCTACCCTCTTCTTTATAATTCTTCATGGATTCGTCTTGCGTACGGTGTGGGAGACCATGGCATGGTTTTCAAACATGTCAATGGTGTACTTGTGAGCGGTGTGGTTCTGATATCGACGATACACAATTTGGATTTTGTCAATTTTGCAATTCAACAAATTCGTACTTCTCCTCTTACAATACTTTCTCACCCTCTCCTGTCTATGACGATCCTTATCCTTAAAATGCGCCGGATTTTTCTCCATACCCGTGGTGCTATATTTGTGGGGGTCCTCATGAAAGTTTTCACTGTCCAACGGGGGATCAAAATTACTATAATTATACCCCTTCCAGCTTTGACCAACCCCTGCAATACCCAATTGATCATCAGCCTCGTCACGGGATGAGTTACCAAGAACCAATTGACGATCTTGCTACAGCTTTTCAAGAACAAACGAAAGAGATTTTACACACGCTGCAAACTTGTATGGAGTCATTTTTAAAGCAGCGAGATCAGACGAGTACTCATATCCCTGAGCTTATTGTTGGCCCTTTAGGTAATGAGGAGAGCGATGACGATATTGAGGTTATTTTTGACGAGGAGGAATTTCTAAAGCAACGTAAGACTTCTCTCATTCCTCCTGCGTCTATTGCTATCACACCCGAGGAGCCCGTTGGCTCTCTCATAATGGAGGATGAGCATCTTGACATTATTTCGGCAACGGAATCGGACAAATTCCTAAAGTCTAGTGTCGAGGAACTTGTTGTCATCCAAAGTGAGCCCGAGGGTATTCCTGAAAATTTGTGTGATATACCGACTTTTGCGGAGCTTAAGGCCGAGGTCACTTCGCTTATCGATGATCACATACTCACAAATCCACAAGCACTAATTGATTCTCCCAACAAGAGTTCAACATGTGGTGAGTATGATGATTTCGTCTTCGAGCCCGAGATTGAGGAAATTATCGACCGAGAGCTAGCTCTTTTACCTCCACTTCCACCTTCGAGTGAGGACGATTTTTCCAATATCGAGGCCGAACTTGATGAGTTGGAACGTCTTATTTTTCATAATAATGACGAACCAACTCACATGCCCAAACATCCAATTCTCGAGGAGTTACCTAATCAACACTCCTCTAATGAGAATTATGTTTACCACATTCGTGAGGATTTAACTTATCAACAATCCCCACAAATGAATGCTGGTTTCGTACTTGATCATGATCTTTTCAAACGAGTTTCTAAAGTCCTTATCTATGATGAAATCGAAAAGATTATCGTTCATGAGGATGAATGCTTTGACCCGGGAGGTGACATGGACCATTCTGTGATTGATAACTTTACAGCTTTGCCAATTGGTCAGCATCCATTGTCTATGGAGGATGACAATGTGATTCCTTTACCCACCCCACCTCCCGTCAATCTGGACTTCACTTGCTTTTCTTGTATTGAGAGGACCTTTTTACTATTCAAGACTTATCCTCCTGCCTCTCCTTTATTAATGTCCTCCGGGAACGAGGACAGGGTATTTGATCCCGGTATTACCTTTGAGGCTTCCCCATGGACCATTTAATTCGGGGACGAGTCAGGCTCGTGACTCGGTTAACAAAAACAAGCGCTCTTCGGGAGGCAACCCGATTATCTATCTTTACTTGTTTTCATCATAAGTGTAGGGGGAGCCCCTTTGGTGTTTCTTGTTTTCTTTCTTATCATGTGCAGGGATTAGAGCTTCAAAGACACACTCTTGATGACTTTTGACGACCCGTGATTCCGTGTTCCCGTCTTCCCGGTTCTATCCTAAACTCTTTTCGATTCACTATTTTATATTTCTCAATATTAAAATAGGAATCTCTTTATTTGTCTCTTTCTTAGCAAGATTTAAGCAAAGTGCACAATATCCTAGTGTAGGGGAGTTTACTCCCACATGCTTAAACATTGATGACAATGTTTATATCAAGTGTAGGGGGGACTTCTATCGAAGTTAAGTGGGCTTTTCCATTAATTTGTCCTCATTTTAACCGGAAAATTTGATTTTTCGGAATTTTTCAAAATTTTTAATCTATTTTGGCCTAGTAGTGTAGTAGTTTTTCCTTTGCTGTCGTTATTTTTCTTTCTTATTTTTAATAAAGTGGTTTTGAATTTTTCAAAGTCATGAATATTTTGACTCAACCCGAGTTTACTTATCTAAGTTTACTCTAGCTAGTATCCTTAACGTGTTTAAGTCAAGTTTTGCTAGGCTTTTATATAGGGAACTTTAAAACGCGAAAGTCTTAACTCTCACGGGTTAAGAACAAGAACTTTTCGCAAGTTCCTATAATTGTTCCTAGAAAGCCATTTATCAAGGGAACTTTAAAATGCGAATTCTAAACTTGAAAAAGTCTAAGAAGTTGCAAGATCCTATAGATGACTTGAAAACCCAAAACTTTGGTTTAATTGGCTAAGCATCCACGAGTCTCATTCCTTGAGATTTTAAAATTGTGGAGAACGAGAGATGATAAAGTCAATGATAAGTTTTGTATTCTTTCATGAGTTTATATGAGTTAATTATGAGCCTATTCTCCCATCGCTTGTTAATAAATTTATCTGCAATAAATAAGGTTGTAAGATTTGAAAAGTTACTTAGCTTCTAGCAAAAGATCGTTTAAAAGTTGCTCGGTATTAAGTACAGTTCATAGCCAAGGCATAACTTATTGAAGCGGGATGCGAAGATTGGCGAGTCCGAAAAGGCCCTAACAAGGCATGAGGGCTACATTTTGTTGCTAAAAATCCAAAGTGATGTGAAGAATCATTTATCAAAAATCAATATGAAGGATCGAGACAAACGACGAAAAGCAAATACTCCCCTAAAGATCATGGAGAAGTCTATCTGAAAAGACCCTAACAAGGTATGAGGATAAATAGATCCAAGTCTTAAAAGGAGGCGGATCGTTGTATATCAAAGTCCAAAATAATGATTGGAGAAAAATGAAGAAGTCGTGGTCCAAATATGGAGAATCTCTCAAAAACTTCAAGTGAAGAAATTCCTATTATGAAGAGAAGACCATAATTTCAAGAACGTCTCTCAAGATTCGAAGTATGAAGTCGCTGTCAAATATCGGTCCGAGAAAGGTCTCAAATCGTGAAGCAAGTTATGCTAAGATATGAACTTTATGAGGTCCCAAGAAGCAGTTTTAAAAGATTTTGTCCTTTAGCTAACTATTGATTAAATCGTTCCACTTTATTTTCAGCCTAAAATAACTATCGAAATAAGTCAGCAATGCATCCTCGTGATCATTCAAGACAACAATAAAATATAAGAGATACACCTATGAATAAGGGACTCTAAGTAAATAATTGGCCCACATGAGTTCGTGTTAGTCTGCTAACTTATAATACCAATGATCTCGTTTTTAAGCTTGGTTTGGTGAACGTGAAACTTGAGGGTGATAATCATTCATGACATTTCTAAAACCCCAAGGTAAGTTTTTGTTCTTTTTACTTGTTTTCTTCTTTTGAATATTTTGTAATTTTCTATCTTTTTAATAAAGGCCAATGTGGATTGACTATGATGGAAAATGTAAAAACTTGCTTTGTAATTAATGCATTGCATGAGGACATTGCAATGGTCAAGTGTAAGGGATTTGATAGGTGTGAAAACACCCATCTTTTTACCACTTAATTATAATAATGACCAAGCCAAAACGTGTATTTTATGTCGTAAATGTCGGAATTATGCGTGTTTTGTGTTTTTATTGTGTTTTAGGACCAAAAGATGGAAAAGGAAGAAAACAAGGGCTTTCACGGGCTTTTATCGAAGATAACGACAAAAGACGAAGTCAAGAGATCAAGAATGCAAAAAGAACGGAAGTCCAAGGCCTATTCTAAAGATTTATCGAAGAACAAGTCTAAAAGACGGAAGTTTAATAAAGCCGAAGAACTCAAGTCTAATAAATGAAGAATTATAAGACGAGTTTAATTAATCCCGTGACAAGGTCGAAAAAGTCGAAGAACTTAAAAGACGAGAAGACGTGAAGAAAGAAAGAAAGTGGAGGCAACACATGCACCTCCCCATTTTCCTATAAATACCCTCCTAAACACATTTAGGAGGGTTGGTTAGTTTTAGTTAGTTTTAGTTTTAATTTTCATTTTGTAGGTGATTCTAGAGAGAGAAAGTGACAGTTTCTCTCACTAGGATCTCAATCTTTTATCTTCCTTTCTTGTTTTTAATCAAAACTTTACTTTCAAATAGCTTAATTCTTGTTTTAATCTTAATCTTATTCTACCTCTCTTAGTTTTTTTATATGATCTTAAATCCGATCTCTTTTATATACATGTCTTGTTGATTTTGATGTTTGATTAAAAAGTTCATCTTTTTGTTTCCATCTAAGCTTTTATACGAATTATACTATAAGTTTGACAATCTTATTGGCTTATTTTGTATTTAGCTTATTTGATTTTAAAGTTTTCTAAAAAGTTTTATCTTTTTAAAGTTCCTTTTATAAAGTTTATGAATTTCATATTTCAAAGTTGTCAAATTTATGCTTAATGAGTTGTTTAAAATTTAGTTAAGTAAGCTTATTGAAAGTGCTTATTGAGTTTCTAGCTTAACTTCATTTTCGGATTATTTTTGTGTTCCATCGCAATTTTGAGCTTTTCCACATTCCGACGCCTCATTCCGATAGGTTGCTTGTTTGTATCGCAATAACCCAAAGGGGGTTATACTTTGCGATAGCTTGTGTTCTCATTCCCTTATTCCGATCAGGATTGCGATCGCTCATTGCGATCGCATATTCCGACGGAGTTTAGGGTTTATTGCGACGAAGTGCTGCCCAAATTTTGACAGCCACATTCGGATGGATTTTGGTAATTTAGTTATTCCGACAGTCTTTATTTTTTAGACATTCCGATAGTTAAAAAAAAATAAAAAAAAATAATAATTATAATAAAAACATTCCGATACAAACAAGAACATTCCAATGGAAAATACACAAACATTGCGATGGTATATCAACATTGCGATACTGTAACAAAACCACCTACATGTCTGCTAGCTTAACCTTTTTGGCGCCAAAATGAGCAGCTAGGCTGGCTGCTTCCAGCAGCTAGCCTGCCCGCTTGCTTATTTATTAGTATTGTTCCGTAATTGTCTAGTTTTATCTAAAAGTTGTTCCGATTTTATTTTTGAAAGTTACGTATTTTTTAGTTGAATTTTTCTTCCAATTTTAAAATTAATATTTTTACGTAAAGTTTAAGTTTTATCATTTTTTTAGTACCCGCTTTAGGTTTTTCCTCGTTTAGCTTTAAAGTACCATTTTAGTTTTATTCTCTCCTTTTTCATTTAGTAAACTTTATTTTCGAGTCGATAGTTAATTTCGTCTTTTAGATTTATTTTTATTAATTGTTTCGTTTTAAATTTTGTTTTATTATTTGTTTTAATATTCGTCTTAATATCGTTTTATTTTTAAGTTTTTAATATTCACCTTGTTTTACTTTTATTATTTGAACTTGTCTTTAGTTTCTTTTTAAATACTTTTCGCATTTACTTTTTAATTAGTTTTAGATAATCAACTTCCCTTTTTCTTAACTAAAAATAACTGAGTCACACATTTAACCGTAAATCAATTCGATTAGACACCGAGAAACGAACTTTTCAACTAGCAAAATCTCAATTTCAAATGGCGCCGCTGCCGGCTCTTTTCGTGAAGATTAATGGTTCTTTGTGAGAGACGCGTTGGCTTTTGGGATCCGTTCACTCGTGAACGTTATTTTTCATGTCAAACATTTTCAAAAAAAATCCAAAAACATTTGAAAAACCATAAAAAGCATTTCTTTTTTCAAAGTTTTGCAACCAAAAATATTCCTCTTTATCCTCTATTGTGTTTAATTCTTTTCTCTACCCTCTTCTTTATAATTCTTCATGGATTCGTCTTGCGTACGGTGTGGGAGACCATGGCATGGTTTTCAAACATGTCAATGGTGTACTTGTGAGCGGTGTGGTTCTGATATCGACGATACACAACTTGGATTTTGTCAATTTTGCAATTCAACAAATTCGTACTTCTCCTCTTACAATACTTTCTCACCCTCTCCTGTCTATGACGATCCTTATCCTTAAAATGCACCAGATTTTTCTCCATACCCGTGGTGCTATATTTGTGGGGGTCCTCATGAAAGTTTTCACTGTCCAACGGGGGATCAAAATTACTATAATTATACCCCTTCCAGTTTTGACCAACCCCTGCAATACCCAATTGATCATCAGCCTCGTCACGGGATGAGTTACCAAGAACCAATTGACGATCTTGCTACAGCTTTTCAAGAACAAACGAAAGAGATTTTACACACGCTGCAAACTTGTATGGAGTCATTTTTAAAGCAGCGAGATCAGACGAGTACTCATATCCCTGAGCTTATTGTTGGCCCTTTAGGTAATGAGGAGAGCGATGACGATATTGAGGTTATTTTTGACGAGGAGGAATTTCTAAAGCAACGTAAGACTTCTCTCATTCCTCCTGCGTCTATTGCTATCACACCCGAGGAGCCCGTTGGCTCTCTCATAATGGAGGATGAGCATCTTGACATTATTTCGGCAACGGAATCGGACAAATTCCTAAAGTCTAGTGTCGAGGAACTTGTTGTCATCCAAAGTGAGCCCGAGGGTATTCCTGAAAATTTGTGTGATATACCGACTTTTGCGGAGCTTAAGGCCGAGGTCACTTCGCTTATCGATGATCACATACTCACAAATCCACAAGCACTAATTGATTCTCCCAACAAGAGTTCAACATGTGGTAAGTATGATGATTTCGTCTTCGAGCCCGAGATTGAGGAAATTATCGACCGAGAGCTAGCTCTTTTACCTCCACTTCCACCTTCGAGTGAGGACGATTTTTCCAATATCGAGGCCGAACTTGATGAGTTGGAACGTCTTATTTTTCATAATAAATGACGAACCAACTCACATGCCCAAACATACAATTCTTGAGGAGTTACCTAATCAACACTCCTCTAATGAGAATTATGTTTACCACATTCGTGAGGATTTAACTTATCAACAATCCCCACACATGAATGCTGGTTTCGTACTTGATCATGATCTTTTCAAACGAGTTTCTAAAGTCTTTATCTATGATGAAATCGAAAAGATTATCGTTCATGAGGATGAATGCTTTGACCCGGGAGGTGACATGGACCATTCTGTGATTGATAACTTTACGGCTTTGCCAATTGGTCAGCATCCATTGTCTATGGAGGATAACAATGTGATTCCTTTACCCACCCCACCTCCCGTCAATCTGGACTTCACTTGCTTTTCTTTATTGAGAGGACCTTTTTACCATTCAAGACTTATCCTCCTGCCTCTCCTTTATTAATGTCCTCCGGGAACGAGGACAAGGTCTTTGATCCCGGTATTACATTCGAGGCTTCCCCATGGACCATTTAAATCGGGGACGAGTCAGGCTCGTGACTCGGTTAACAAAAACAAGCGCTCTTTAGGAGGCAACACGATTATCTATCTTTACTTGTTTTCATCATAAGTGTAGGGGGAGCCCCGTTGGTGTTTCTTGTTTTCTTTCTTATCATGTGCAGGGATTAGAGCTTCAAAGACACACTCTTGATGACTTTTGACGACCCGTGATTCCGTGTTCCCGTCTTCCCGGTTCTATCCTAAAATCTTTTCGATTCACTATTTTATATTTCTCAATATTAAAATAGGAATCTCTTTAGTTGTCTCTTTCTTAGCAAGATTTAAGCAAAGTGCACAATGTCCTAAGTGTAGGGGAGTTTACTCCCACATGCTTAAACATTGAGGACAATGTTTATATCAAGTGTAGGGGGGACTTCTATCGAAGTTAAGTGGGATTTTCCATTAATTTGTCCTCATTTTAACCGGAAAATTTGATTTTTCGACATTTTTCAAATTTTTTAATCTATTTTGGCCTAGTAGTGTAGTAGTTTTTCCTTTGCTATCGTTATTTTTCTTTCTTATTTTTAATAAAGTGGTTTTAAATTTTTCAAAGTCGTGAATATTTTGACTCAACCCGAGTTTACTTATCTAAGTTTACTCTAGCTAGTATCCTTAACGTGTTTAAGTCAAGTTTTGCTAGGCTTTTATATAGGGAACTTTAAAACGCGAAAGTCTTAACTCTCATGGGTTAAGAACAAGAACTTTTTGCAAGTTCCTATAATTGATCCTAGAAAGTCGTTTATCAAGGGAACTTTAAAATGCGAATTCTAAACTTGAAAAAGTCTAAGAAGTTGCAAGATCCTATAGATGACTTGAAAACCCAAAACTTTTGTTTAATTGGCTAAGCATCCACGAGTCTCATTCCTTGAGATTTTAAAATTGTGGAGAACGAGAGATGATAGAGTCAATTATAAGTTTGGTATTCTTTCATGAGTTTATGTGAGTTAATTATCAGCCTATTCTCCCATCGCTTGTTAATAAATTTATCTGCAATAAATAAGGTTGTACGATTTGAAAAGTTACTTAGCTTCTAGCCCAAGATAATTTAAAAGTTGCTCGGTATTAATTAGAGTTCATAGCCAAGGCATAACTTATTGAAGCGGGATGCGAAGATTGGCGAGTCCGAAAAGGCCCTAACAAGGCATGAGGGCTACATTTTGTTGCTAAAAATCCAAAGTGATGTGAAGAATCATTTATCAAAAATCAATATGAAGGATCGAGACAAACGACGAAAAGCAAATACTCCCCTAAAGATCATGGAGAAGTCTATCCGAAAAGACCCTAACAAGGTATGAGGATAAATAGATCCAAGTCCTAAAAGGAGGCGGATCGTTGTATATCAAAGTCCAAAATAATGATTGGAGAAAAATGAAGAAGTCGTGGTCCAAATATGAAGAATCTCTCAAAAACTTCAAGTGAAGAAATTCTTATTATGAAGAGAAGACCATAATTTCAAGAACGTCTCTCAAGATTCGAAGTATGAAGTCGCTGCCAAATATCGGTCCGAGAAAGGTCTCAAATCGTGAAGCAAGTTATGCCAAGATATGAACTTTATCAGGTCCCAAGAAGCAATTTTAAAAGATTTTGTCCTTTAGCTAACTATTGATTAAATCGTTCCACTTTATTTTCAGCCTAAAATAACTATCGAAATAAGTCAACAATGCATCCTCGTGATCATTCGAGACAACAATAAAATATAAGAGATACACCTAGGAATAAGGGAGTCTAAGTAAATAATTGGCCCACATGAGTTCGTGTTAGTCTGCTAACTTATAATACCAATGATCTCGTTTTTAAGCTTGGTTTGGGGAACGTGAAACTTGAGGGTGATAATCATTCATGACATTTCTAAAACCCCAAGGTAAATTTTTGTTCTTTTTACTTGTTTTCTTCTTTTGAATATTTTGTAATTTTCTATCTTTTTAATAAAGGCTAATGTGGATTGACTATGATGGAAAATGTAAAAACTTGCTTTGTAATTAATGCATTGCATGAGGACATTGCAATGGTCAAGTGTAGGGGATTTGATAGGTGTGAAAACACCCATCTTTTTACCACTTAATTATAATAATAACCAAGCCAAAACGTGTATTTTATGTCGTAAATGTCAGAATTATGCGTGGTTTGTGTTTTTATTGTGTTTTAGGACCAAAAGATGGAAAAGGAAGAAAACACGGGCTTTCACGGGCTTTTATCGAAGATAACGACAAAAGACGAAGTCAAGAGATCAAGAATGCAAAAAGAACGGAAGTCCAAGGCCTATTCTAAAGATTTATCAAAGAACAAGTCTAAAATACGGAAGTTTAATAAAGCCAAATAACTCAAGTCTAATAAATGAAGAATTATAAGACGAGTTTAATTAATCCCGAGACAAGGTCGAAAAAGTCGAAGAACTTAAAAGACGAGAAGACGTGAAGAAAGAAAGAAAGAGGAGGCAACACATGCACCTCCCCATTTTCCTATAAATACCCTCCTAAACACATTTAGGAGGGTTGGTTAGTTTTAGTTAGTTTTAGTTTTGTTGGGAATAAAATTAGCTAAGTCACTGGAACGCTGACAAGAAGAAATTGGACGCTGACAAGAGTAAACGAGGCACTGACAGATGAGACGCTGATAAGAATTATCAAGGCGTTGACAAGAAGAATCTTAAAGACAAAGACAAGGACTAAATCTGCCAATGATGAATTCTTCAAGCTGGTGGACAAAATATGAAGATAAGAATTCAGAATATATTCTTAATGTTTAAAAAGATTTAGTCAATAAGCTATGTTTATCTTATGTCTCTTCCTAAAATAGTTGATCTTAGCTTTTTGTACAAGGCTCCTTAAACCTATAAAAGGAGGCCTTAGGGTTAGACATAAGACATATCTCACATACACCTCTTCCACATATCTCATAACACTTTCATTGTAATCTTTCATTGTTATTATTAATCAAAGTGAAAGTTTGGTATTCATATATTCTGTTTGTTCTTCGTTCTGAGTATTAGTTTTCGCATAATACTTAGATTGTTGAATACACAAAGTTTCTCTACGTGTTATACTTGATCTAATCTCGATAACACAAAGCTAAATCGATCTAAGTTTGGGATCAACAAGTGGTACCAGAGCTTGTTGAGAAACTTTGATTTGAAGAACGAAATCCAATATCGTGAGGTGAACCAGGCTAAGGAAGAAGGTGAAGAAGAATCTGATGATGTTTTCAGTTAAGGCCACGTCTACTTCAAATTCCACAAGTTCCAATTCATCTTCATGTTCTGATAGTGAGGTATGTGATAACTCTTCTTGTAGGTTAAATACTGAAAGACTTAATAAAGAGGTTTTAAGATTGTTAGGAGATGTGAGTACTGAGAGATGAAAGTTGTCTAACTATCAATTTGCTCTTACTCAAACTGAAAAGACTGTAGCTGAGTATCAGAAAATGGAGTTTGACCTAAAAGATAAAATTAATATCTTAAAACATGATTTAAATGCTAGTAATGATATTAGAAACATCATGAATAGGGTCAATGTTGAACTACATGCTAAGTTAAATGAGGCTATCAAGAATAAGGACAATGTAGGTCTTAAAATTCAGAGATTTGATAAGGCCACACAAACCCTAGGTGAATGTGTTAATAAACAAAGGAATTCTAGGGATATGTCTGGGATTGGGTTAAAAGAATATGTGGCTGTTCCACCACCTGCTGGGGACTTCTATGGTGTCCATAGAAAGGATCTCTCTTGGACTGGTATTTCAGAACTCCAAGAAGAGGAATTTATTCCTCCACCTAGATTTCTTTCCCCAGTTGAGGAATATCAACAAAAGGTTATTGACCTAGAAGAGTGGAAAAAGGCCAACCCTACTTTATTTGTTAAAGATGGGATACTTAGTGAGAGTCCATTTGTGCCTACACCCACTGAGAGTCCAGTTGTATCTACACCTATAACTGTGACAAATCCCATCACTGGAAAAGCTGTTAATCTTGGCTCCCCAATTAAGAAACAACCTAGTGTTAAATACGCCGAAATGTATAGGAAACCTAGGTCATTCAAAAGCCAAGCAAGTATTAATGGGACAGGGTTTTATCAGTCTAAGCCTAAGTTTGTGTCCAAAAAGGCTTGTTACTCATGTGGGAGCTTCTCACATTTGGCCTATAATTGTGTGAGTAGATACAATTCATTCGCTGACAATAGGTCATTCAATGTCAACCATAGACCTTTTGTTCACACTAGACCACAGGCTACTAGACCAGCTCCTTTCTTCTCTAAGGCAGCTAACACCCATGGACAAAGGCCCTTTCAAAAGACCAACACTTGGTCAAACAGACAGTATCTTCCTGTATTAAACCCTAATTTGGGCGCTGATAGGAACAAATTTAGCGCTGACAAGAAAAAATTCAGCGCTGACAGGAACAAATTCAACGCTTGTAGAAATGTAAATCTATGCTTATGTTTTAGAGAGAGAAAGAGATAGAAAGATGGTGGATTATACACACTTCTAGAGAGAGAAACTTAAGAGAACTATGTGAAAAAGTGAATAACCACACACCCTCTCCATCAAAGGAGAGGGTTTATATACCCAAGCCTTGTAATGGGCTTGGGTTTACACGTTTGGGCCGGCCTACAAATGTTGTAGGCTAGGCTTGGACTTGTTTGTTAAATAAAGAAAGTTAACTAAACTACGAGCTATTACATGGACTATCGTTGGAGTGACTGATCCTTCTTAATACGTAAAACGTATTTCCAACAATCTCCCCCTAAGGGAGGTCACTCCAAACAAGGGCATTACCCAAGTTACAATAATTAAATAAACCTAGCATACTATGCTTGTCTTGAGCTCGTAGTCTTCGTCTTTCTTTTCTTTTTCTTTTCTGGTGAACATGCTGATGTGATCTTTGATATCAATCTTGAGCATTAATCTCTTGCCTTGATCTCGTGCATCCATCACTTGTGATCTTCTCCTCTTCGTGACACCATGTCCCACATACTTATACCTTCGTAATTCTTGAGAGCTTCAGAGTTCGATACAACGGAAGACTTAACTTTTAGGCTTTCTTGAATTAGATGAGATATTAAGTGCATAAAGTATAAGCATGCAAGGACGACTTCTTCTTGGATTTCGCAACGCCACCGTCTTCAAATGTCGCAACATAAGTAGACACGAACGAAATGGCTTTGAACATTTCATTCTAATTTGGTAGCATTTTACCTCCGGTCGGTGAAGACCGTTGGACGATATTAGATATCGTACCCGTGACGGATAGTTTCAATTAAGTAACTTCCTGACAGGATTTCGCGGGTAAACCCGTTCTCTTTATTCGACCGTCCAAAGCTGACTGCGAACATAAAGAGTGAATCATTTGGATAATAATATCCGCATGATTTGAAGCCGTCAATTCATGTTCCTGGAACAAGTGAAATTCAATTAAGAACCGCACCATCGTTGCTTTCCAGTTGTCACGAGCTTGATTCGTATAGAATCTTGCAAGTTACCTACCAAGTGCTGTTTGAGGTTAACACTAGAAGGATTTCCACTCATCACTATGAACACTAAGGTATCACTCTGAGTGTTCTGGCAAGATCACTAAGATATTGCGTAGAGGCCTGGAACGTGTTTAAATTCATTTAAGAATTAAACCACTGTTGCTTTCCAGTTATCACAAGTTTGATTCATAAAGAATCGCACAAGTCACCTACCATGAGCTTTTTGATGTTCGCTCAAGAAGGATTTCCATCTTCATTGTAAATACTTTCGTATTACTCAGATGTTCAGGCAAGATCATGAAGATTTTGCGTAGGACTCTTTAAGATCTTTCTTACTTTTCACAGTGTGTGAAGAAGCAAGGAATTATGAAAGTGTGTCCTAATGAGATATTTGATGATCTCAAATGGCTCTAGACTCGACCGTGCATTTTGGATTTTAGTGATCGGAGGCTGGAGAGGAGTGCCACCATTTCAATACCAATTTATTCGGAGTGAATAAATCGATAGATAACGTGTTGTCTCCGTGTGATTAAAACAAATATCTTTTAAGAGATATCTGAGTTAGCTGGGATGGGTTGTGCATTGCATCACTGGGTCCATGATGTCTATCTTCAATATCGAGAATCATTAAAATGATCTCAATAGCATATGTGTTGAACCGGTTTCTGCCTAAGGTTGTAAGGAGGGCTTATTTCTTTACACCCTTTATCTTTACAATTCTTTTTCATTCTTCAACCCCTTCAATGCTTACCAATACGTCATCACTAGCACCTTGTTGTGATTGTTCCAGTGCTAACTTAAGTACTTGGTCGGCATTCAGCTACGTTCACAATATTTCTCCAACTTTCCTAAGGACTACTGTTTCTAGCTATGGAATGTCCTTGGGAAGATTCCTCCGGTTCTGGAAGAATCATAGGACTTAACCTATCCTACCGTCCTTATGTCACCACAATCTTCATCGTCGTGAAAGAAATGGGTTTTGGGTAAGTATATGTCACCATGAAAATCCATTTTGATATAAAATCCGTTTTGCTCCCCTTTAACATATGCCACGATATTCGAAAACATTTCGCATATGTTGGGATGAGCCAGCACATTAAGTCAAACCATTTGTGAGAATATCCCATATTAAATCACATTTTCTCCCCCATATTAAAAATATTAACCCAATCGATGTTTTTAATATCAATTGATTTAATGAAGTTTTAACAAAGGTTTTGGGAAGAAAAATGCGAGTCCGTTTTATCTTCATAATATCAAACGTATGAGATATGATACCGATTAATAACATGATCACATATTCACCATATTAGAAAAGAATTGACAAGGTTGGACCTGATAGATGAGAAAATCATATGATAATATCAAATGGTTCTTGTCAGCATATGTTGGTCGCCTCGTCACATCTGAAGTCATTTCTTGACACCACATGTACGATTGGTATTGTTGTCTTGACACCAACTTGTGAACTTGGCACGTTCGGCATCGAAGATTCTGAATGCTTGACAATTGCTCCCCCTCAATTGTTGACCCGTGTTCTATTGAAAGAGCTGTAGTCGTCGGTTGGGTAGTCGCATCGTCGAGTATGTAGATACCAATTGTAGATTGCTATGGTTGTAGAGATGATAGCTTCATAAAAAAAGACTTCTCTTGTTTTAACAAATAAATGCACTGAAACGTACATATATTTGTGTTAGACCAAGTTATAAAGTAAACTTGATCCCTTACAAGGTTTTAAAGTAAACCTTGCCCGAGAAAATTAATTCCCGTTGTGAGCCAAAGCTTTTAGAAGAAATACTTGACTTTAATGTGAAAACCGGGTTGCAGTCTGAAATAACTACAAGCCATAAGGGCATGTTTTATGAAATATTTACAACTTTTGTACGAACTCTATTTATGGCGCCGTGTCAATATTAATCAACATTTCTAAGGCCGTAAATATTATCGTACCAAAAGACATGCCTTTGAAAAAGAAAGTAAAAATATTATTGGATTTTTCTAGATTTTTCAATTTTTATGGTTTTTATATTGTTTTATATTTTTGTATTTTGCTTTTGTGGATAAAAATATAAACAATATATACAAATGATCACCAAGGATACGGAGAATAGTTTTACCACCACTATTCTTTCGCTTCATCTGCCAGTTCCTTTAGAGTCTCAGGCGAGAAAGTTCTCATTCCTAGCTTGTCGGCCAAAAATTCAATTCGAGCGCGATGTAAAGCCTTCGTGAAATTATCCACCAATTGATACTCAAATCGGACAAAGTAAAGCTCGATTACTCCATTTTCCACTTGCTCCTTGGTGAAGTGGTAGCGAATGTCAATATGCTTCGACCGGGAGAATTGAACATTGTTGCAGCATAAGGCAATTGCACTCTTGTTGTCGCAGTACATCGGAATTTTGTTGAAACCTAGACCATAGTCGGTTAATTGCGATCTCATCCAAAGAATTTGAGCACAGCAACCGGACATAGCTATGTATTCTGCTTCCGTACTTGAAATTGCAGCGCTTTTCTGCCTCTTCGATGCCCAACTGATTAGTCGATCTCCTAGTAGTTGCAAAGTTCCACTCGTGCTACGTCGTGTATCTTGACAACCCGCGTGATCCGCATCTGCATATGCCATTAGTGCAATAAAAGAGTCCTTCGAATACCGAAGTCCCCGATTAATGGTTCCTTTAAGATATCGAAAGATCCTTTTAACAGTAGCTAAGTGTAACTCAGTGGGCCTAGTTTGATACCTGGCACACATACATATAGCAAACTGAAGATCAGGTCGACTGGCTGTGATATATAGAAGAGTACCGATCATTCCACGATAAAGTGTCGGATCAACAGCAACTCCATGTGGATCTGCATCAAGCTTAGTTCGTTCCACCATTGGAGTATCCACGGGGTCGCAAGATTCCATCTTGTACTTCTTTAGCGATTCAAGGGCATACTTGGATTGATTGATAAAGATGCCTCTGGGACTCTGAGATATCTGAAGACCTAAGAAGAATGATACCTTGCCCATCATTGACATCTTAAACTTGGAAGACATGAGTGTCCCAAACTCATCCGATAAAGTTTGGGTCGAGGCTGCAAATATAATATCATCAACATATATTTGTACCATAATCATATCTTTACCTCGTTTCTGAATGAACAGCGTTGGATCCACCTTGCCTTTAGCGAAGCCTTGCGTGATGAGAAATTGTGATAATAGATCATACCATGCGCGTGGAGCTTGCTTCAACCCATAGAGAGCCTTCTTAAGCTTATACACATGGTTAGGATAATTAGGATTCACAAAACCATCCGGCTGTTGAACATAGACCTCTTCCTTGAGTTCACCATTAAGAAATGCCGTCTTCACATCCATCTGATAGAAGATCATATTCATATGGGCTTCATAAGCGAGGAATAGGCGAATTGCTTCCAAACGGGCAACAGGTGCAAAGGATTCCATAAAGTCGATGCCCAATAAATGCTTGTATCCACGAGCTACTAGTCGAGCTTTGTTCTTCAATATTCCGCCTAACTCATCGAGTTTCACCTTGTAAACCCATTTCAAAGTGAGTAACTGCACTTGATCCGGGCATGGGACAAGTTCCCATACTTCAAGACGTATAAATTCATTAAGTTCTTCTTGCATAGCTTCTATCCAACATGATTGAGTAAAAGCTTGTTGCCATGTCTTAGGTTCAACTTTAGTGAGAAAAGCATCAAAGTGACAAAACATTGCACTTTCTTGTAACTGACTTCGTGTGGATACCGGACGATTAGGGTCACCAATAATAGAATCTATAGGATGATCCTTTGTCCACTTGCTGTCATGTTCACGAATCCGTGGATTGGAGTAAACCGTAGTAGGAGCTTCCTCTGAGGTGGAGGACCCGGCTTGATTAGGGTCGAGAATTGGTACACCAAAGAATGGAAGTTCACGCATTTGAGCGAATTCCAAATCGTGATCATCATCATCCTCTTCATCATCAATAGGCATGACATGGGTAGTTGAAACATGTGTTGGTTGAGAATTACTCGTTGAAGGTATATCTTAACCAATTGTAGGTTCAGATGTATCTGATTGTGCAACGGTTGCTGGAGCGACAACTTCGGTTACCGGAGCTATTACCTCAGGTTCTGGAGCTACAATATTTTGAGGAGTAAAGAATTCATCAAAGAACGATTGAAACAACGTATCCCATTCAGTCCTAGAAGGTGGTGTAAATGATGATGAAGTAGGGTTGTTTGGGATAAGACCAGAACTAATGTTACTGGGTCCCATTTCATGAAGTGCGGGTTCAGAGCAGCTTTGCTCATAATCCATTGCTGTCAGCTCATCAAAATCAACATTCATAGTTTCTAGGATCTTGCGAGAGTTACGGTTGTAGATTCGGTATGCCTTCTTTGCGGGTGCGTAACCAATGAAAATACCAATATCAGCCTTTGGTTGAAGTTTTCCCAAATTGTCACCATCATTATTTGGATAGCAAAGAGAACCAAATACATGAAGATATGATAAATCTTGTATTTTACCATGGAGAAGCTCATAAGGTGTTTTACCATGGCGTTTGCGAATTAGTGACCGGTTTTGGGTGTACACTGCTGTAGATACTGCTTCTGCCCATAAAAACAATGGAGCCTTTGCGTAAATTAACATCGTTCGAGCAGCTTCCATAAGTGTGTGATTTCGCCTTTCAACGACACCGTTTTGTTGTGGAGTGCGTACAACGGATGTTTCATGAGATATGCCAACTTCTTCATAATAATCACGCAAGATTTGATTCACAAATTCGGTTCCATTATCTGTACGAATGCGTCGGACAGTAGTGTTGAGACGCACTTGAATCATCTTGAGAAATCCGATGATGAATTTAGGTGCCTCATTTTTTGCTTTAAGAAATTTCACCCATGTAAACCGAGAGTAATCATCAACAATGACGAGGATGTACTTTTTGCCACTAAGACTTTCAACACGCATTGGCCCACAAAGATCCATATGCAACAGAAAAAGTTTCTCTTGGTTGGTGTCTTCCGTCTTGGGTTTGTAAGATTTCTTAGTGCTTTTCCCCATTGTACACGCGGAACACAAATGATCCTTGTGAAATGAAAGTTTAGGAAGACCACGAACAAGTTCGTTTTTCGCCAAATGATTAATAGCGTCAAAGTTAAGATGAGATAACTGTCGATGCCATAACCATGACTTAGTCTTCGATGCTTTGGAGAGAAGACATACGGGAGAAGCGGTCATCATGTCTTGTAGAGACAAAGTATACAAATTATTCCCTCGAGTACCTTTCAATAAATCAACCCCTTCCAAATTACGAATGAAGCAGGTATGTTCTCGAAAAGCGACTTCTAGGTTTGCATCACAAAATTGTCCCACAGAAAATAAGTTGCGACCGAGACCTTCCACATAATACACTCTTGAAATTATAACATTCCCAATATGATATTCACCATAACCCATTATATTTGCAATATGATCATTTCCAAATCGAACCGTACCAAGAAACTTGCTGACGAAATTTCTGAGCTGAGAGCGATCTCCGGTCATATGCTTGGAGCAACCAGAGTCCAAATACCAGAGAACAATTTGGACCACCTGTTTTCAATAACAACAGTAGACAATGCATTTGAAACTATTGGTTCCGGAGTGTTAGCAGATACAGGTATAGAATTATCAGAATTGCTAACATTTTTTAGACCCTTAGATTTCCTGCGTTTTCTAATGTGAGTTTTAGCACTAACAGGTTTTACGGTTCCAATTTTCTTAGGTTTTGGATTATTCGCGGGCACTACAGTGGGAGTAGACCTATTTAAAGGGCACTTGGTTCCTACGGTAGTGTCGGTGTTCCTAGTTAAAGGACACGCTTGTGTTTTGGTAGCCTTGGTACTCCTAGTTAAAGGGCACGCTTTTTTCGCTGTAGTGGGAGTGATCCTAGTCAAAGGGGCACGTATTTCCTACTATAGTGAAAGTTCTACCAGTAGGGCGCCACATCCAACCAACTTGGGTTAACACTTTCCCAGTCGGTTTCCATTCTAATACATTTTTCCGGGCATACATTTCATTCACATGATCAATAAGGCAAGAATCATGACGACTATAAAACATACATTCATTGCAATTCCAACATTTCAAATTAGAATTCACAATAGGCTTAGAACGCTGCACAACCGCAGAGCCTTTAGGTTTAGCTACATGATTCTTTTTATTCAAAACAGAAATAACATTCCTAGGATGGTCTTCTACTTTCTTCTTCACTTGACTACTAGATGGGGGCAAGATCCTATCATTCTTCTTGTTTCCCTTAAGCTTAGATCTTTGAGCCTTAGTAGTGGTGCTTACTCCTGTAGAAGGCAACACGGGAATATTAGAAGCTGGTTTTGATTCCGCCTTATCTTTAGTGACCAAAGTTTGAGATGGTTTAGTCCTAGGGCCCTTATTAAGTGATGTGACGGCTATAAGGTTCCTTTTGATTGCACTAGAGGACGATGCTGAGACAGTGGCTGCGTTATCCACAACATTCTTACCTTTTAGAGTACGAAGTGTTTCCTTTAACTCAGCCAAGACCAGATTCTTATCACAAATTTGTTCCCTCAAATCAGATATTTCCATCGACTTTCGATTCAATTGTTCAATCAATGATTGATTCTGTGTAGTGGTATCAACACATGCGGGCTGTACTGAATCGAAGAGTTGTGTATTTTTCTGTTTTAAGTTATCAACTTTGGACAAAATCTTGGAAACTTGATTATCTAGATCAAGTCTAAAATTCTCAGCGGCCTCAAGTACGTTCACACAGTTAAGCTCCTTAAATTTCTCTATTTCTATCGGCAAAGATGTAGCAATTTTGTCACTTGGCTGACACTGTTTTGATTGTAAATTCAATCGAAAATTCTTTTCAAAGTTTGCATCATCGATATTAACACCTTCGAATGAAGTTTCAAAGATTTCTTGAATAAATTGTTGCTTGCATTCAAGCGAAATACAATGTGTTTGAATCTCATCAAAACGTTTTGAAAGCGAAGAATATGAATCTTGAAGCTTTAAAAATTCAGCGTCAGATTCGTGACAAGTACTATCTACCACATTATCCACAGATTCAACATTATGCACAATAGAATCATCATCAACACTTTTATTCACACAGACAGAAACTATATCATGAGACGTCACTTGCTTCAGAAGCAGATCATTTTGGCGTGAAACCCGTTCTATTTCAAGTAAACTGTTTTCATAAGCATCTTCCATTTCATTGAAAACACGTCTAACTTCTTCTATTTCCAAAAACAAATCTTGATCAATATTACTAAGACAAGCTTTAACATTGTCTACAAACGGAACAATTTCATTTCGGAACGCAGCTCTAGTGTGCTCAAAGTTCCATTCACCTTCCGTTATGGCCGAAGCCGTCGTACGTTCCAAAATGACCTTGTCAAAATCGGCTAAGTGTTGGTGAACCGCATTTAAGTTAACGGACGCCTTGCTTACCGGTGGAATTAACTTTGTTAAATCCTTTTTGACAAGTGTAGGAGACGTACTAGGAAGGTTTTCATTTGACAAACTTTGGGGCGCAAGAATTGTCAATTCTGCTAATTCCTTTTGTAAGCGAATGCGTGTCTTTTTTGAAAATTGATCTTTGTTATGTTGATCATAATCAATTGTATGGAATTTTGAAGGCATTTTAGAGTGAGTTTCATCCGCAAGTGACTGTGACTCCTCAGAATTACGAACAAACGCTCTGATACCATTTGTAGAAATGTAAATCTATGCTTATGTTTAGAGAGAGAAAGAGATAGAAAGATGGTGGATTATACACACTTCTAGAGAGAGAAACTTAAGAGAACTATGTGAAAATATGAATAACCACACACCCTCTCCATCAAAGGAGAGGGTTTATATACCCAAGCCTTGTAATGGGCTTGGGTTTACACGTTTGGGCCGGCCTACACAAGTTGTAGGCTAGGCTTGGACTTGTTTGTTAAATAAAGAAAGTTAACTAAACTACGAGCTATTACATGGACTATCGTTGGAGTGACTGATCCTTCTTAATACGTAAAACGTATTTCCAACAATGCTGACAGGCACAAATGCAGCGCTGACAGCTCCAAGTTTGGTATGAGACCTTATTTTAGACCATATAAACAAAGATACTTGGTTAATAAGGGTCAAGGGTCTAAAGCATCATCCCACTTAACATGGAAACCTAAACAAGAACAAAACTCCAATTTTAATGGTATTTCAATGAGTTGCAATAGACTTAAATATCTTGAGAAGGTCATTACTAGACTCATTGGAACAAATTGGGTGATTAGGTCCTAAAGGGATGAACAGGGATTTATGGTAAAGAATAAGACCACTCTAGTTGAACAACTAGATAGATCCAAGTCTGACAAGGATTGGATCTCCAAAGGAAACTAATTTGTTTTCTTTTTGAGCAGCCTATCAAAAAGCAGGTTAATGATCAAGGATATTGGGATAGTGGATGCTCAAGGAACATGCATTGTTGGTCTTTCCACTAATATTATTTTTATCTACTGACATGTTCTCTCTACCCATTATCATGGGATAGGGTAGTTTCTGTTGGTGTGTGTTTTTGTGGTTTTTGTGGTTTTTGTCTAACTATGCAGGAATGTGGAGCTACATTTGGATGGATACAGAATTGCAAACTTTTATTTATGATGGTTGGAGTGTTTACATTCCTATCTTGAGATAAAATTTTGCTTCTTCACATATAATGATTTATATGCTTATGTTAAGGGGAGGTAAACCTTTAGGTTTTTGGGTACTCTTAAAGCACTCTTGCACAATTCTAGATTGTGTCCACAGGTGAGTGGAGGTTAGAAATAATGAAGGCTCTTTCCTTATGAAATTGTTGGAATTTCTAAACCTCGAGGCACTGTAGCATGCACGTAATTTATTTTGCATGCATGCTGCCAAGACTTTTGACCTAGAATTGGGTGTGGTCGTATGGGTGACTTGGGGTAGATATATTTTTGGGTTACTTGGGGAGTTGCAAAGGTTTTATATGAGTTAACTTTCTCTTTGGGGCATTTGTGAACAAAGGACTCTAGAGTTCATGTGTGTCTATCATGCTTTTGCATGAGTGTATGCATGAACAGTGTTTGTCATTCTTGCTTATTAGAGACTAGTTAATTTCCTTAGGTTTATTACCTTTGTTTATGTTCTAACTAAAGTTTTCCATTTGGAAGTCCATTTTATGCTATGACATCTTAGCTGGTGTCATTCATAAACTTCTTTATAGACCCAAAACGTTTCATCACCCTTTCATTTTTCAAATGTTTGGATATCTGGAAGCCTAATGATCATTGAGATGTTTTTCCTAGTGATTGACATCTAGTAGCAGCAGAGATCACATTCACAAGGGTGTATAGTGTTATGGAGATGGCTGAGACTATTGGCACTAGCTTTAATGCAGGTCAAGTCAGTCTTATCATTAGTAAGTCCATCCCCATGTCCTATGAATCAACATTGAGGATTCATTTTCCTAATGTTGATGAGGACAGTATGAAACCTTTGACATTAATAGAATTGACGAAAATCTGTATTAGCTTGTAAAAGCATAATACAGAAATGGTACAAATTGTCAAGGATCACTGTTTTGAACTGATAGACTTGTTGTTTTGGAAGCTGATGCAAGGAGGATGTTCTTAGTTCTGTCCTTGGAGAGGAGTCTTAAAAAGGGGAGGAGCAATCGAATTTGAGTGACAAAAGTAATAAAGAAAGCTTCAAAGACTCTACAGGTGTTGAAGATGATTAAGACCAAGTGAAGGCTGACTATACAAGTGATTTGAGTGATTGAATTTTCGAGATTTATTATTACTCAAATATAGGGATAAGTATATTTGTAAGAATCCTCTCTGTATGTTTTATTTTATTCAGAAACTTGATTACTAGAGTAGATATCAAGTTTAGGGGAGGATTGTTGGGAATAAAATTAGCTAAGTCACTGGAACGCTGACAAGAGGAAATTGGACGCTGACAAGAGTAAACGAGGCGCTGACAGATGAGTCGCTGATAAGAAGTATCAAGGCGTTGACAAGAAGAATCTTAAAGACAAAGACAAGGACTAAATCTGCCAATGATGAATTCTTCAAGCTGTTGGACAAAATATGAAGATAAGAATTCAGAATATATTCTTAATGTTTAAAAATGAAAGATAACACAAAGCTAAATCGATCTAAGTTTGGGATCAACAAGTTTTCATTTTCATTTTGTAGGTGATTCTAGAGAGAGAAAGTGACAGTTTCTCTCACTAGGATCTCAATCTTTTATCTTCCTTTCTTGTTTTTAATCAAAACTTTACTTTCAAATAGCTTAATTCTTGTTTTAATCTTAATCTTATTCTACCTCTCTTAGTTTTTTTATATGATCTTAAATCCGATCTCTTTTATATACATGTCTTGTTGATTTTGATGTTTGATTAAAAAGTTCATCTTTTTGTTTCCATCTAAGCTTTTATACGAATTAAGCTATAAGTTTGACAATCTTATTGGCTAATTTTGTATTTAACTTATTTGATTTTAAAGTTTTCTAAAAAGTTTTATCTTTTTAAAGTTCCTTTTATAAAGTTTATGAATTTCATATTTCAAATGTGTCAAATTTATGCTTAATGAATTGTTTAAAATTTGGTTAAGTAAGCTTATTGAAAGTGCTTATTGAGTTTCTAGCTTAACTTCATTTTCGGATTATTTTTGTGTTCCATCGCAATTTTGAGCTTTTCCACATTCCGACGCCTCATTCCGATAGGTTGCTTGTTTGTATCGCAATAACCCAAAGGGGGTTCTACTTTGCGATAGCTTGTGTTCTCATTCCCTTATTCCGATCAGGATTGCGATCGCTTATTGCGATCGCATATTCCGACGGAGTTTAAGGGTTATTGCGACGAAGTGCTGCCCAAATTTTGACAGCCACATTCAGATGGATTTTGGTACTCTAGTTATTCCGACAGTCTTTATTTTTTAGACATTCCGATAGTTAAAATAAAAAAATGTAATAATAACAAGATTCCGATACAAACAAGAACATTCTGATGGAAAATACACAAACATTGCGATGGTATATCAACATTGCGATACTGTAACAAAACCACCTACATGTCTGCTAGCTTAACCCTTTTTGCGCCAAAATGAGCAGCTAGGCTGGCTGCTTCCAGCAGCTAGCCTGCCTGCTTGCTTATTTATTAGTATTGTTCCGTAATTGTCTAGTTTTATCTGAAAGTTGTTCCGATTTTATTTTTGAAAGTTACGTATTTTTAGTTGGATTTTTCTTCCAATTTTAAAATTAATATTTTTACGTAAAGTTCAAGTTTTATCTTTTTTTTAGTACCCGCTTTAGGTTTTTCCTCGTTTAGCTTTAAAGTACCATTTTAGTTTTATTCTCTCCTTTTTCATTTAGTAAACTTTATTTTCGAGTCGATAGTTAATTTCGTCTTTTAGATTTATTTTTATTAATTGTTTCGCTTTAAATTTCGTTTTATTATTGGTTTTAATATTCGTTTTAATATCGTTTTAATTTTTAGTTTTTAATATTCACCTCGTTTTACTTTTATTATTTGAACTTGTCTTTAGTTTGTTTTTAAATACTTTTCGCATTTACTTTTTAAATAGTTTTCGATAATCAACTTCCCTTTTTCTTAACTAAAAACAACTGAGTCACACATTTAACCGGAAATCAATTCGATTAGACACCGAGAAAACGAACTTTTCAACTAGCAAAATCTCAATTTCAATAGTCATGAAAGAATTTTGGAGTCTGGGTAAAGTAGATCTCTCCTAGTGTAGGATCTTATGTGATGAAAAATTTTAGTGTAGGTCCTCTCCTTTATGCGTAAGCTTAGCCATGGAAGGCTAATCGTGGGAAGTGTCCGCAATTTCTGTGGTATCAGTCAACTCAGTTCTAGAAAATTTTGTACTCTAGTCATAGGCGTCGATCTTGACCATCTAGTGATGGCCTCCATCTTCGCAGGATTGTCTGAAATTTCTTCTGATGAAATAGGGTGACTCAGAAATGCCACCTTGTTCATCTGGAACTCACATCTGGAAAGTTGCGTATATAATTTACTTCTATAAGAAAATCTACAGGATTGTGAAAAGATGATTCCCATGTTCTTCTCTAGAATTTAGGAGATCAGGATGTTATCAAAGAATATACTGACGATTTTGTCTACGAAGTCAAAAAAAAAATTATTCAATAGATTTCATACTATAGCTGGGGCATTAGGGAGCCCAGACGTATAAGTCAAAATTTTAGAGAGGCTGTAACGTGGTCAACAATAATCTGAAAAACATCATGTTCTTCTCTCACCACTGCTGGTGGCATGGTCGCGAATTGTTCTGGAAAATATTTACGATATTATAGAAAGTTAGGTAAACCTTCTATATGTGGAATGAATATCGATTAAGAATGGTGATCTGGTAAATTTTTCGGTGGTCGATACATGATCTCATGTTACCGGCCTCCTTTCTAATAGATAGAATGGTGCACTTTCTGGTGGTGCGTTAGGGCGAATAAGGCCTTGTTCCGGTAACTCTTGCAGCAAATGTTGCAACTCCTTAACATAGGTGAAGCCCTGCAATAAAGAGTTTTGAAAATAGGTTCTGTTCTTTAGACTAACTCGATGTTAAATTCTGTCTCGTGGTTAGGAAGGAATTTCTTGAAAAATTTCTGAATTTACATTTGGGAGCTCTGGAATAATCTGCTAATCATGAATTTAAAGAACTTCAGAAGTGGATTATAACTGGTGGCTAGAAAGTCTTCGTAGCTATGGACTGATAGGTCACGCGCTTGTAAGGCAGAAACAATTTGTACTGATTTTTTTCGGGCAGAAAATGAAATGAATATATATTTGGAATTTAGTATGACGGATCTCGTCGTTAACTAAAAATAAAACCTCAAAAATATGGGTGATACTGTGGAGTCTTTTCTGGCTGGGAGGTAGGTAAAAATCTGATTTAAGATAAAGGTGACATAGGAATACGTGAAGTAAACGTGGCGACTTACACTCAATGTGTTCGTCTGTAACCTCACAGAATGAATACTGCGTGTCTAATCTGAATAATACTCCAGTGGTGGTGACTGAATCTTTAATGATCTGAAATATGTGTGGCATGACACAACGGGTATACCCCCTTGGAGGGTACCCTGAATTTCCGAGGGCCTGTTTTAGAAAACATATGGTGTCCTGACATGTGTCTTCTGAATGATACTTGAGACCTGTGTCTTGACTGTTGTCTGGACATGTATTTTCATGGGTGAATCTAAACAAGGCTGAAAATTTTGCTAACTGTTAGGATTGGCGGACCGATTAGACTACTGACCTCTGCATTTTTGGTCACGTCCGTTCCGGAGTTCTGATGGTTACTGACTGATTAATTATAAGCACGGTGGTTGTCACTACTGCTTTGTCTGTCAATTTATGACAGTCATCATCATGACCGTGATTCATGTAACTATTCTGTTGAGTGACCGGCTGGGTTCTGGTTCCTACTCTTCTGAATGAAAGGTTAGCTGAGTGAAGTGTGACACCTAGCTGAGGAGTAAAAGCATGGAATGGAATGGTAACGTCTGATGGTTGAAATATAGTCTTGTCAAGAATTTCAATTTTATAGTTCTTGTCCTTGCTCTGGAAGAGTCTTCATGGTATAAACAGCATCAGCATCTTGGGTTCTCCAAAGTATTAGCAGCACCAACATTCGTGAGGGTTCCAAAATATTAGCAGCAACGGTGTCTGGTAAAATCTTCAACACTCGAACAGCATCGACATCTTGTAGAGTATCGACAAGTGGAAATGCCTGAGGTGGTTAAGGATCGATTAACGGTACACATGGAGTAAGGTACATGGAGTACACCTGAAATACTATACGTGAAGTACACGATGAATACTGTTCATGTAATACCGCTGAAGGTCTGTTGATATGATCGATACTGGTGTCAACTGTCTGACATGGTCAACGGAAGATAATTGATTTAACTAGTTAGCAAAATGAACTGAAACGGTTAACATGATAGGCTGATAATTTATGCGTCGACTTAATGCTGGTTGTATAGAGGTTCAAGAATATGATTAAACTGAATTTCAACAATGGTCAGCATGAATACATGATGGATGAAGACCAAACATGATTTATCATGAAACATGATTTTACTGAAATCCTTTCGTGTCTTAGTATGAAAAAATCATCACCCTGCTGATAACATAATCCTCATAAGGAAACATGAGGTTGAATTAATATGAAAACGACATCAACGTGAAATTGTGAGAACTTGATTGTTACAAAGAACAAAAAAGTATAATCAACTGAAGTTTAACATCAACTGGTGTGGATGGCTATGGTTCAATCCACAGAATTCAAAAAAGAAAACATGTGACTAAGTATGGGCGATTCTGGTTCGATCCATACTTGTCAAAATTTCATGAGAACTGTCATGTATAGAAACTTACAATCTGGGACTAAATATGGTTGGCTGTAGTCCAGTCCATACTTGTCAAAATTTTATAAAATGTCATGATATGACAAAGGTGAACAACTATGGATCGGTTCACAAAACAACATTCGACTGAAAAGCATGAAAATTTGACCTGAATAATGGTAAATGTCTATGGGCTGGTTCACCAAGTATTTTTAGACTAGAACATGAATCTGTCATGAGTAAGGATGAACGCCTAAGTCAGTTCATCAATACAAAATCTAAACGAACAAGGGTGAACGCCTATGGGTCGGTTCACCAAAACAAAATTAGCTGGAAAGCACATGCGACTAAATATGGCCAGTCACGTACCAATCTTTTACTTAGTCAAAAACTATAATAAAAACTGACTCATACATGAAGAAAACTGACTGATAAATGCATGAGAAACATGAAAGGTAACAACACCAAAATCTAGGAAGTTCCTGGTAACTACCCACTAGTCATAGGTCAAGTTTTAGAGCCTACATGTCGAACCAGGCTCTGATACCATAATTGTAACACACTACTTGGATAAGTGGACCGTTACGTGTATTTATGGCGTGTTATCAAAGCATAAGGTAAATGTCCTAAAACATTAACTGACCATAAAGGAAATACCGGAATCAAACATCGGTAATCTAAACATAAGCTCAAACATAAGAAGTAAATACAGAAGGAAAGGACTAAACAATGTCCAATTAAGCAGAATAATGTAAGAAGTGCATGAAGTAAGAAGTCTGGATAGCTTCGATCCAAATGCACATGCTCTCAGAATCCTAAGAGCGTCCTGGTGTACATGCCGTTAGAACATGAAAGGAACTACGGCTGAGCATAACGTCCAGTGAACAGATATAAAGCATGATAAGAAATACTGAAATAAAACAGATAATAAAATACTGAAACTGTAAGACTGATAAGTAAAGTTACAGCGGAAATCTGTGTATAATTTGAAAAATCTGATTTATAAATAATAAAGCTGAACTGTTATCTTTTAAATCTAAAAACATGCATTTATTGTATTTTAATTGCCAAGAGCTTATATAGGTCATGTGCTGTAACAACTGTTGTGTGAATAACTCGAGGGGTGACCTCGTCATGTTGTAGAGGAGTGACCTTTAAATAATGTGTTGGGTGGAGGGATCAGCTCCAATGTAAAGGAGGTAGAGCACACACCACATTCACCTGATAAACTGTAAACTAAAAGCCTAGGATGCATCCATACGCCCCACTAATAATACTGATAAAATGGCCAAGTTGAGCTGAATGGGACGCTGCAGGAGATCACTCTCCTACAGGTGAGTCATGACACCGGTGCCTCAAGTGTCATGGTTACGGTACCTCCGTAACTAGTACTACTATCTGGTCATGCTTGTATATAAGGCTCAGGCAATATCTTAGTTATTAAAATAATTTCTGATAATTTATAACATATACTGGGGAAAACATTTGGCTGCTGACGGGGAATCCTAATCATGCATAGAAAGGAAGTCCTTACTGAAAGGACGGGAAATCCGTACCTCGTGTCCAGTAACCGACTGAGATCAAGTGACAAAAGTCTACTCTGACATAACGCGAGCTACATGAATAAAGGACGTTGAATAAGTTTATTGATACTTGTTTATTTTACTGATCTTACTGTACATAGTTTAATTTATTTATTCTTGTATTACTGATTGTATAAAACTGATAAATCTGATGGTTCTATAATACTACTGATAAATGTACTTTTTCTGAATTTCCTGATTACTGTATAGTATATAATTCCAATATAATTATTATTACTATAAATAGTAATCTGACATAAATAAGGGTTTCTAAAATCAGAAAGGTTTCTGATGACGTATAGTCCCTAGTTGGGCTGGATAGCCCGACCCACGGGTACTACCCCCATCCATCAGGAATGGATAGAATGCTTATGCGATGAACGCGCAAGCCCAGGAGGCCCGGTAAGCCGCTGTCGCACATAAGGTTAATTGCTTAACCAGGTCCTTGTTGCAGCATAACAGGATCAGACAAGAGTATAATCTATCATATAGATATATTCGGCTAAAGTGAAGAGATATACGCTTTCCTTGGTTATGCGATAAGGATCAAGCTATTTTAGGTCATTATCTCTTCCTTCGGTCGCAAGAGTAGGAGAGCCCAGCCAAGACTCTCTCAAGTATAAAAGGAACCCCATAGGTTCCACAAAGGTACGATACACATAATACCCTAAACACTACATACTCAAATCGGTTACTTACTCTCACGCCGGAGTCTAATCGTGGGCCACAAACCCACGTTAAGCCTAACGGTTTCTGTTTAGTGCGCAGGGTCCTCAAAGCAAATTTCACTTGGTGCAAGAGCCGGAGTCTACAAGAGCCCAAATTAAGCCTAATTTGGGTCAAGCTCGGTCTACCCAATTTTTGTATCAACAAGTTGGCGCCATCCGTAGGGCCCACACTAAGCTCTAACTAATGACGAAAAGCGGCATGAATGAAGGTCGTCAAGGATCCTCAACGGTATATGGTCGTATCACATCCGTCAATGCTACTCCTGGATCTGCCAGTGAAGCAAACATCCGGGATATAAACAACCCTCCAATCATAAGGACGGGCAGACTGTTCTCAACTCCCCTACCCACCGTGGGGGAAAAGGCATAAAACGGGAGTCAATCCAGCCTCCTCCCAATATGCAAAAGAGAAAGACACTCCAAGAGGAAGGCGGGGAAGTCGTTGCTACGGAGGCACGCATGATGGAGGAGTATGTACCTAATAACCTACAAACCCTCATCCTTTGGTTGCTAAACATGAGAAGATAATAAAAGAAGCAAAACGCGCGAAGCGCGCCGTATCCTCGAAAAGCAAGCTGTCAGGATCGAGTGATAACCTCCCAGAAATACACATGCGCACGAGTTACTCCTTGGACGACCAAAGCTTCTCGCAGCCATGGAGAAGAGCCAGGAAAAACGCTTTCACAAGGCGCACACAGTATTACGAAGACACAAGAAAGTGTCGCATGCCATCAAACGTGAAAACCTATGATGGTACTTCAGATCTGGAAGACCACTTAAAAGTCTTTGAATCCCAATCCGGTATTGAACAATGGCCAGAACCCGTATGGTGCAATATGTTCAACTATACAATCGTAGGGAACGCACGGATGTGGTTCGATAGGATTCCGCCACGAACAATCAACGGGTATGAAGGGTTGCGGAAAGCATTCAAAAGAAACTATGTGCAACAGAAAAGACATGATAAGAGCGCCGTATCACTCGCTACAGTGAAGCAAAACCAAGGCGGATACCTGGAAGACTTTCTGGAACGTTTCAAGAGCGAGTGTGTTCAGATAAAAGACTGCCCATAAATTCTGAAAGTATCTTGCTTCATGGCGGGTATACGAAACAACGATCTAATAAAGAAGCTGAATGAAAGAACGCTCGAAACCTTCGATGGAGTATTAAGGCGGGTAAGGTCTTTCATACAGGGAGAATCGGCTGCTTCAGAAGTAGCACGAAACACTTATGACTACAGATCTATCCACGCGCCCAGTGAAGTGCCCAACAAGCAAAGCAGACCTCTAGGCCTTGATAACTTAGGAAGGAGAAGAGAGGGACGAGCATATAACTCTAGGTTTACTCCCCTGAAGTTAACCCCAAGAGAAATCCTCGTATCAGAAGGTGCGAATTTCCCAAGGCCAACACTAATGACGACCCCGGTCGAAAAGCGTGTTGGTAATAGATATTGTGAATACCATGATGAGAGGGGGCATGCTACGAACGAATGTATTCAGCTGCAAAAATATATAGAAAACATGATAAATAAAGGCGAGCTGAAACACCTGGTCAAGGAAACCATAAAAGACGAAAGCCAAAAAATCGCTAGCGCGAATATTTACATGGTGGAATCATGGCAGCGAAGGACCAGACAAAAGGTGAGCCAGAAATTCTCGAAGGGAAAAGACATTTCCTTCCCTCCACTCAACGCGAGGAACGTCGCGGAAGGCCCGTTAGTCATAGAAATAAGCATTGGTCAGCACAACATATATCGCATGTATGTGGATGGAGGTTCATCAGCAGAAATAATGTATGAGCACTGCTTCCTAAAACTTAGTGTAGAGTTACAGAGCCAAATGATACCTGCAACCTCCCCGCTCATCGTTTTTAGTGGAGAAGCAGTGTGGCCTTTTGGCCAACTAAATCTAGTAGTGAAAGTATGAGACGATGAGCACTCAACAAGCGTCTCCATGAATTTCCTGATCCTACGGTCGCCATCGTAATATAACGGGATTATAGGGCGACCAGCTATACTAGCAATAAGAGTGGTGCCTTCCACAGCTCAGGGCATGATCAAATTCCCAGTGGAACGAGGAATTGTAACGATCTTCAATACAGCGATAACTCCCACGGAGTGTAACGCGATCACAGAACCTCCACGATTCACAATGGAACCTAAGGTAAACTCACCGCCGAATCTAAAGGTGGCAGTACATCCGCAGTATCCGGATCAAGAGATTACAATCGGAGGAACACTGTCTGACGAAGGAAAAACGGACTTGTGTCGCCTTTTAAAGAGCAACCTAGACATCTTCGCATGGGAACCCAAAGATATGACAGTGGTACCAAGGTTAATAGCCAAGCACAAGCTCCAAATCCGAGAAGGTTACCCTCCGGTTAGGCAAAAGAAGAGAGGACAGGCCCCAAAACGCAACAAGGTGATACTCGAGGAAGTGAAAAAACTAGTATACGCAAGAATCATGAGGGAAGTTTACTATCATGACTGGCTGGCTAACCCAGTAATGGTAAAGAAACATGATGGTAGCTGGCGCATGTGCGTTGATTTCACAGACCTAAATAAAGATTGTCCCCAAGATTGCTATCCACTCTGAGAGATAGATTGGAAGGTGGAATCGTTGTGCGGATACCCCTTCAAATGCTTCCTGGACGCATACAAGGGATACCACCAGATACAAATGGTAGAAGAGGACGAAGAAAAAACATCATTCCATACCAGTCAGGATGTGTACTATTACACAAAAATGCCATTTGGACTTAAGAACGCAGGGGCCACGTATCAACGGATGGTTGATAAAGCATTCGAAGGCCAAATAGGGCAAAATCTGGATGTGTATGTCGACGATTTGGTAATCAAAAGTCACACAGAGAGCGAGCTTCTCCAGGATATAGAGTAAACATTCTCAACACTAAGGAGAATAAACACGAAGTTAAATCCCAATAAGTACACGTTTGGGGCAACAGAAGGCATGTTCCTAGGATACATGATTGACCCCAATGGCATCAAACCCTGTCAAGAAAAAATAGATTCGGTCATTCAACTCCAAAGCCCAAAGACAAAAAAGGAAGTACATTCGCTGAATGGTAAACTCGCAGGGCTGAACAGGTTCTTGTCCAAGTCAGCGGAGAAGTCGCTCCCTTTATTTAAAACGCTATAAAGTTGCATTTAGAAAGGGGATTTCAATTGGACTAAGGAAGCGGAAAAGGCCTTCGAGGAATTGAAAACACATTTGGCTTCGCTCCCTATGTTAGTCGCGCCACGACCTAACGAGGAGCTAATAATTAATTTGTCTACTACACATGGAGCGATCAGTGTAGTGCTAATGACGAATATAGAGAATGTGCAAACTCCAGTATACTTCATAAGTAGAGCGTTGTAAAGCTCGGAGCTAAATTATACCCCAATGGAAAAATTAGTACTCGCACTAGTGTTCGCGGCAAAGAGGTTGCGTCGATACTTCCAAGCGCACCCAATAGTAGTGATATCTGATCAGCCTATAAAACAGGTAATATCAAAACCGGAGGTCGCAGGTAGATTCCAGAAATGGAGTGTTCTACTAGGGGAACACAACATTACTTACAGCCCGCGCAATGCCATAAAGGGGCAAATTTTGGCAGATTTCCTCATTGAAAAACCAGAAGAATGAGTTCAAGGGCTAGATCAAAAGGAAGAAGACTCAACCCCGTGGGTTTTGTTCACTGATGGGTCCTCTTGCACTGATGGATCAGGTGCGGGTCTCATACTTACCAACCCTGAAGGAATGGAATTCACCTACGCATTGCGTTTTGAGTTCACAGCCACAAATAATGAGGCAGAGTATGAGGCGCTAATAACAGGGCTAAGAATTGCAGCGCGAATGGGTGTGCGCAATCTCGAAGCAAACGTGGATTCTCGGTTAGTGGCAAACCATATACTTGGCGAATACGAGGAGAAAGAGGATAACATGGTACAATACTTACAAAAATCCAAAGCATTAATTGAAGGTTTCAATATGTTCCGAATACGCCAAGTACCCAGGGGGAGAACAAGAAAGCGGATGCACTTAGTAACATAGCATCTACCAGCTTCACACACCAATCAAAACAAGTCCTGGTGGAAATTCTCAAGGACAAGTCAATAAAAGAGCAGGAAGTCACATCGGTCATAGAGGAAGAAGGCCCTAGATGGATGACATCGATTATGGATTATTTGACGAATGATACACTCCCGCATGACGAAACCGAGTCACGACGAATACCGAGACGTTCGAGGCAGTTTGAAGTCAGAGATGAGGTTCTTTACAAGCGATCATTTCTCCAGCCATGGCTAAGATGCGTAGGGCCGCTCCAGGCATAGTACATCATTAGCGAGATCCAAGAGGGGTCATGCGGCATGCACGCATGACCAAGGTCCGTGGTAGCAACAGCGTTGCGCAGCGGGTACTACTGGCTAACCATGCATTCGAACGCGCGGACGCTCATTGATAAATGTAATGACTTCCAGGTGCACAGGCCAATACCTCGGCCAATGTGGGTAGGCACACATTTGAATAAGAAATGCTACCTTTAGCGGCGGACTTCTTGAATAAATGTATTGTTTTTCTTTTATTGCATATGTTAAAACTTGCAAGTATTAATAAAACTGTCGTGGTACCTAGCTAGTTCCATGGCACATTCTGAAAGAATTTTTCTATCATACATATTTTCTTTTTTGTGTATTATATATTCCCTCTTGGCGCACGCGTGCACAACGTTTCCAGGTGAAATAAGAGGAATGAGCCTACCCTACTAATTAGACTTGTCGAGTAAGTGGGATGCAACCCCAACGACCATGGATCGTGTATCCTTGTTAGGCCCCTTTCTATTTATGACATCGTAGCAAGTTATGCAGCCAGTAAACTCTGTTAAGACACAATCGTGTGCACCTAACAATTGGCCAGCCTCACCTGCCGTCCTTATGGTAGTAGCGGTATACCGCACGTAATGAGCTTCTCAAACCCATATGGACCATTTATGAGTTTACATTAACTCATTAATCAAAGTCGTGTTACAAACATTAAGCACACTTATCATAAATAAATAAAAATTGTTTGTTACAACCAAGAGCGAACATTTGGGGAATCACAAAATAAGCAACATATTTACAAGTCAGTAGCGCGGTTGGTGAGCAAATGGGTCTCGGATGATGACCTCTTCAATTTCAGCAGCGGTGGGCAGTAAGCGGTGGCGCGATGGTCCCTTAGGCTCTTCTTTATTCGGTCCAACGTGCGAGAGTCGCTCTCTAGCAATGGTAGTGGCAGCACAGGAATGAAGGGCGCTTTTCCCGGGTACCAAGGAGGTTAGGTAAAAGGGGGATGAATGTATTCTTGGCGGGAATGTTTGAAATCTTTGTTCATATCTGGACTATGCGAGTGTTCTAGTTAAATTGTAGTCTAGCAATCGCGGTTAGAACCTGCGACCACTAGACTGGGGGACATGATGACGTATAGTCCCTAGTTGGGCTGGATAGCCCGACCTACAGGTACTACCTGCATCCATCAGGAATGGATGGAATGCTTATGCGATGCGCGCGCAAGCCCAGGAGGCCCGGTAAGTCGTTGTTGCACGTAAGGTTAATTGCTTAACCAGGTCCTTGTTGCAGCGCGACAAGATCAGACAAGAGTATAATATATCATATAGATATATTCGCCTAAAGTGAGAAAACATACACTTGCCTTGGTTGCGATAAGGATCAAGCTATTTTAGGTCATTATCTCTTCCTTTGACCGCAAGAGTAGGAGAGCCCAGCCAGGACTCTCTCGGGTATAAAAGGAACCCCATAGGTTCCACAAAGATACGATACACACAATACCCTAAACACTACACTCAAATCGGTTACTTACTCTCACGTTGGAGTCTAGTCGTGGGCCACAAACCCACGGTAAGACAAACGGTGTCTGTTTAGTTCGCATGGTCCTCAAAGCAAATTTCACTTGGTGCAAGAGCCGGAGTCCACAAGACCCCAAATTAAGCCTAATTTGGGTCAAGCTCGGTCTACCCAACATTTGTATCAACAGTTTCCAAATTAGTTTTTCTTGAAATTAACTCGTAATGAATCTCATGTTTAAAAATAGTTAACAAGATAAAATAATATCAAATTAATTTTTTTAAATTAAATTAATACAACAAAACAATACGATTAACCTTATTTTTAAACATATTCATAATTGGTTTAATAAAACTTGACAAAATTTCTAATATTCTAAATGTTACTCGTGATCCCGAAAGACCCGAGTCGAAACACTCCCCGAGACACTATATCTCGGGTTAACCCGAACCGAGCCCAACAGCCCCCGGATGTGGCTCGTTTGCTGCTGATCGACCACAGTAGCCACTGGCTTAAGCCAGTAGCCACTGTCCCCTGCGGTTTCCCACTGTTTTTGGTCGCATCTGTTCCCCCCGTTACTATAGTGGTTCCCACTGCTAATGCAGTGGTTCCCACTGCTAGTTTATATTCTCACTGCTCGCAATCCCAAACACCCCCTTATCTACGGTTTAAACCCAAACACCCATGGCTGTGTTTCTTTTAATTATTTATGTCAACCACAAAACACCACCCGTGTGACAACCCTGGTTTTGAGGTTCGTCACTTAGTTTTATTTTGTGCTAGTTGCGTGTCTTTACGTGTTTATGTGCTTATTGGTGTGTATAGATTGTGGTTTGGATATCGTTTCCGGTACGGGGTACCTTGTGAATGAAATGATGTGTGATGATTTCATGTTCATGAGTTCACATGGTAGTGACTATGAAGTGAGATGGTGTTATTTGGTGGTTCTAAGTATACGTATATTATTAAAATCGTATTTTTACGATTTACGGTTTAGCATTTAGAGGTCGCGGATGAGGTAATTCGTCATAAGAATATTTTTCGGGATGGTTTTAAGTCATTTAGGACTTAGTTATAAAGTTTATTGCAAAATTTGAGATTTTTTTTAAAAGTGTATATTTTACGTCTTTTACGGTAAAACGCGTAAATTTGACTAGCTTTACGGTTTTGTGGTTTTGGAAGCTTTAGGAGCTGAAATAAATTAAGGAAAATTAAAGTAATATTAATAACATAATATTAAATAATAAAAATAAAAAAAAACGAATTTAGGGGTGTTTGGGTCGGTTTAGACGCACCAAAGAAGAAAGAAAGAAGGGAAAAGCCCAAAACAGGCCCAATGGACTTGTAAAGGGATTAGGGGGCCTTTAGGACTTAACCAAACCAAACTCATAACCATAATAATCAGGTTTTTAACCTCCATAACATCTCCTAGCCGAAATTCATCAATGGTGGCCAATTAGGGTTCTTCAAAAATTAGGTTTTCTTCATCTTCTATTAATTCAAAGGTAAAACCTTCTTAACCCTTTTCATATTAAATGTTTTTAATGTTTCTATGATCATATGATGGATTAGATTAGGGTTTAATTAAAAACAGTATATTAATCATATTTAATGATTAAATAAATTAGTGCTTATAATTAGAGGGATTAGGGTTAATTAATGAGGTTGATTTTGTTAAACCCGTTTTAAAAAAACTGGGCAGAATTTTGAGTCAATTGTTTTGATCATATCTTGAGTTCTAGGAACATTCAAGATGCGATCAAACTAGCCCTGAAAAGGTATTTGAAGTGGCTTTCCAATGCAAGAAACTAGAACTAAATTGGAGGTCGGGAAGTGGGTCAAAAACAGGTTAAAACAGTCGGAGGTCAAAGCGGTTTTGAATTCAGCCTGTTTTCTTTTTAAGTTTTGGGTTGTTTGGGGTACTTAGGGTTGCATTGGGATCTTCTCACGAACATGAGAGATGGTTTATATATTGTAGTGAGTATCTGAACTTGGGCTAAGATTTTGGTTTAGGGTAAGACCCTCTAATGGTAATGAACTTTTCATACGTTTAGAATCAATGAATTCTGGATAGGTAGCAATATATACACATATATCGGGGCCTTAACAGTAGCTTTAAGGTTAGGGAAAGTGGGTGGTTGTAACTAACATGTATAAAAGTGTGAATATTCCTTTTACATAAACCATGGGTATATTTAAGTGGACGTTTGACTTAAAGTTTTGAGACCTAAAACTGGGACTGTTTTGTGTAAAATTATGAACGGGATAACTATTAAACTTAACCAAGTTAGGGACTTGTTAAGGAAGGTTAATGGGGTGATTAGAACTTAGAAATGAGGTAATTATATGGGAATAGGCTAGATGTCCATCATAGGTTGATGAGCCATCTTGGTGATTGGTTCGGGTATTGATTGTGTGTTTTTGGTTTGTTAGCTCGTTGCTAGTGCGAGGACTTGTGAAGAAGCTATCAGGTGAGTTTCATAGTCCCATGTTTACTTTTGATTTTGACTTCCAAATGGGATGGAAGAGATACTGTGTTGAGTTGTTTATAAATTGATGTTGTGAATGTTTTTAAGGTTGAGATGGACTTGTGTGTACATTATGTGATTAACTGCTATGTGAATCTTGTTTGTGTATGATCTGGATTGGAAAGGTACATAGGTGTATGGGTGCCTATGGGACCAATGGTTAATGACAAGGTAGTGGCCTTGGGATAGGTATATAGCGTGATCGTCTATGGGACCAATGGTTAATGACAAGGTAGTGGCCTTGGGATAGGTACGTAGTTGATCATCTATGGTACCATGATGTTTGGTAAGGCTGAGGGCCTTGGATTTGGTTTGAAATGTTTGATCTTGAATTTTTAGTTGTTAATGCATACTTGTAGCACATTGTCCATATGTTATTGTATTGGTGTTTTTATTCACAGCTTGTAACTGATTTAGCGTTAGAGTCTAAACCTATGACTCTCACCAACTTTATGTTGACGTGTTTTAGTGTCTCTTTCAGGTGATAACGTGGTTAAGCGTGAGAACTTATGTGGCTAGGATTTGGAGAGCGTAGGAATGCATATAGAAGGATATCCCCGTTTCCTTCTTAGTTTACCTTTATGTTTTTTTGATAAGTGATGCATGTTGGCACCTATATGTTTGATATGTTTGTGTTATTTGTTTGTCTCGGGTAAATGGTAGTACTGTTACCTATTTACCTAGACTCCTGCATGTTGAGATATTGTCATGACATTTGTGTCGCCATTTATGAGATTTCTTATTTCATTTAGTTGTCTCTATAGACACGCCATGTTGTGATGATATCCATACGTCGCGCCCTATATTCCGCCATGGTGGGGTGTGACAGAATGGTATCAGAGACAATGGTTATAGAGAATTAGGTTGCCTAGTCGCGTAGCCTAGTCTATAGCTTAAGGGTCCCTGCATATAGGCGTCATAGGAGTATGTGTGCATTTTATTATAATTGATGTGTTTGAATGTTATTTATTGTGATGTTTTGACTAGTATGAATTGAACCATAGTAAGTTCATACTTAGCCACATGTTATTTTCTTTTTGGGTTGTGACTAGTGCGGGTTGAACCATAATCGTCCACACTAGTTATTGTCGTATTTTGCTTAAATTGTACATTATAGTACATAATTTGGTACATGGTAGTTCTATCTTTTGTTGGGTTATTTTATGTACCTGAGGTACAATATTTTTCTTTTGATTTTTAAGTCATGTTCCCTAAGAATCGTGTGGTGGTTCGAGTTACTAGGAGTACATGGGTAGGAAGGATTTTAAGCCGTTTCCACTCTTATGGGCGACATGACATATAACTGATTATGTTTTCGATTTGGATTTAGTCTAGGCTATTTTAGCTAGACTATGGATTTCTGTATTCCAAGAGTTTTATTATGTTATTTTAATAGATGGAGTTTTGGATCTTATTGGTTATGTGGTTATGAGCTTATGTGAGTAGATGGATTTATGTGTTATATTTTGTATTGATTCTTATAAGTGTCATCATAGGAGGGAGTGCATTGGGGAAAGGGTAATTGTATAAGTATGGTGGCCAACATAGTTATACAAGTACCACAACTTCAATGGGTTCCCAAGTATGGTTGCATGAAAGAGGGTTAGTACATGCTTGTATATGATGAGATGTAGAATTTGGGTATACGTATTATATATGAGTTTATGTAATGGCTACCTACGATATGGCTATTGTTCTTTTTGTGTTATATGTTTTGGGTTATAGTTGTGTTGTGTGATTTTGGGGTCACACGATATGGTTTAGTTTTGGAGGTGGGCTTTATGCCTTTTTGTGGCACGGTGAGATGGTGATTACTCGTATGGAAAAACGAGCGTATAAAGCGATTGATTGACTTATGTGTATGATAACGAGTATGTTTGGGGGATTCAATAGGTATACATATGCGGATGTATATATACTACTATCTGTTAAGTTATGGTATATGGTCGTTCACTAGTTATTATAACTTGAACGTACCTTGTGTTTGTTCGTGTTTTATGGTGCTGGAGTTTGGTGGAGTTTCAACGACGTTTTGAATCTTTTGAACTGTGTCTTGTAGCGTATTCTTTGAGTTTCGTATTTCACGTGTACGTTTTAAAACGGTGTTCTTGGTTTTAAGTCTATTGAAATAACCTGGTATTTCTTTTGAGATAATGAAATCTTTTGTGTTGAGTCTTACATTTCTTTTGGTTGGTATATGGAAAAAGGGGACTTGGAAATCTAGTATAGGGTTAGATAGTTGGTCGTATTCGATAAAATAAGGGTAAGGTGTTGGGGTCGTGTTTGAAACAAGATGTAACATAAGATTTCTTTTTAGTCAACACTTATTTATTTCAAATTCTAAAAGACTTTCTTTAAAATAAAGCGAAGTAAAATTTCTTTCTACTTACATAGTTTATATAATTGGGTTTAACCGATTCATGTCATTTATAATTATTAATTCAAGGTTAAATTGAGTTTATGAAGATTTCACATACAATTTTATCTTTCATTAATATAAAATTGTTTCGGTCATAACTTGTTCGTTTTTAGAGCTTTTTGAGTGATTGAAAAGCCAAAAATTATGTACTCGGAACGTACTTTTCAAATATTCAGAAAGTATAGTCATGGGAGGTCAGTGGACTGGTCGGAATTGTTGTACAAGTGTCGGGTTCAAGGTTGAGTTTTGAATAGTAGTTTATTTTTATTTGGGGTGCACGGGATACCTAGTCCTTGGGTTGAGTTTTGAGATTGCCTAGAAGGTTGTTTGTAGATGGTTTGAGTCACATAGATGTGGGGAGGTAAAAAATAATAATAATAATAAATAATAGTATATTCTTTTGGAAAGGTCGGTCTTTTGCACGGTTTAAATAATATGTTGCGGGGCGTAATATGTTTTGGTTGCCATTGGGTGTTTCTTGGATTATTTTTCGTTGTCATGGGTCATTTTGAATTGATACATGTTCTGGGTTTGAGTTTTCTTTTGAGTCTCGTGGTTTTTGACTTGTTTTAATTGGTGCACGTGAAATGTCGTTAGTTATCCGTTGGTTTGATTCGTTGATCGTATCTGATGGATTCAGGATGTAGTTTTGGTTTCGTATTGTTCGGGAGCGTTGAGGTAGTCGTATGAAAGACTTGGTCGCGCCTACACGCTTAAGTAGGTGTCCATGAGAGAACGGTCGAAATACCCTTGGTGGGGAGGAAAGAAGTTCGTAGACGAACTAGTGTGGTCATGAGGTCTCTTAGGAGTACCAAGGAGATGAATAGAGATTTGTGGGATATTAGCACAAGTAACGCGCCATAGAGAGTGTTGGAAGGGGAAGTAATACCTCAAAGGTATTTATGATTGTTCGTAGGGCATGTAAGTTTTCCGAAAATTTCCTGAAATTTAGTAGGTTTGCCTATTACTGTGAGGTAGAATCATAAATAGAGCAAGTAGGAGAAGTGAGAGGAGTTGTAGTTAGTTCCCTTCTAAGGCAAATCGTTGATGGAGTGATTTAAAAACAAGAGTTGTTAGAGATTGCAAGGAATGCCGGATAAAAGTTGAGTTGCTTAGTAGTAGATTGGATGTGGAAAGAGGTTGACTGGTCTGATGAGAGGAAGTACCGGTCTTTTAAGATGCGTGTAGAATTTTGTAAGTAGAACGAGGTAGGAATTTATTCGTATTGCCGCTAAGAGAGGGTGCAAGGAGGACATAGGTGAAACTGCTAAGGATGTTGTATGAACGCTTTGGGTTTACGGTTATGTATTTGGCTTCACCAAAGCACTAGCAGTTTTCATGGTGTCAATGAACCAAGTGTGCATGAACGTGTATAAACGAGTTGTCATCGGGAGCGTCGACGACATCTTGAACTACTCAAATCTGAGAAGGAGAGTGAGGCGAATTATGTGTTGGTTTTGGAGTGGAGTTATACGTGAGATTTTCGAGTGTGTGTTTTTAGTATTAAGGTTACCATGATGAGTAGTTAGAGATGATGGCGTATCATGGAAACAGCAAGGGGCGAAGTGAAGAAGGATAAGGAAGCGTTTTGGAGGCTGAAGAGGTGGATTGGATAATGATCCGATCTTGGCATTATCGGAAGGACCGAATGAATTCGCGAAGCATGATGATACGTGGAGCAAGGATTTGGACGCGTACGAGGACGACAAAGAAAGGCGATCGCTTATACGTTGCAGGAACTGAAGATTTGGAAGAACTAGATGGACTTAGTTAGTGGGGCTGGATTGTTATATCTGCCTAGAATGCTAGAGGCATTTAGTGTACGAGACGTGGAGAATGATCTATACGGATCATGAACGTCTCTAACACATATTCAATCATCTTGATTGAACTTTTGGCAAAGGTGATGGGTGGAGTTAAGTGATGAAAGAAAATTGCAAGGCCAAGTACCATCTGGGAAAGGCAAGTATGGTTAATGAGACATGGAATAAGAAGAATAAATTGAAGCAGAGACGAACTGGAACAATATGGATGACGTATTAGGGTGATTTGGATGAAGGGTGTAGGTTGCACGAGTTGAGTTGTCTAAAGCGGAGAACGCGTCAACCTGTAAGTTGCGTGGCTTGGATAATAATATGGAGAAAAGGGACGTAGACTATACTTCCTACATAGATCGGAGTAGCTTAGAAAGGGCGATGTAAGGACGAAGTTGGTGAAAGGGATACATAATGCGGTGGAGGAATAAGTACGACGAGAGTTGGGTGATAGACGATAGACTAACTAATTCATCTCATATTTCAAGAGGAATGAAAAGTCACGTAGTTGAGAAGTTGGAAGGATTGCGTACGGATGTGATGGAATAGAGGATTTTGCGTAAAAGTTAGCCTAATATGTATGGAATGCCTTATGAAGGATTATGGCAAGGGAAGAAACGATGGGAAGCATCACATCGTGATGTATGGTAGGAGTTGAAGAAGAAGAAGGAAGTGTGTATAGAAGCGAAGCATGAATGAAATAGGTCGAGATAGGAACCGAAGGTAAAACTTTGGTAGAGCTTAATGAGTAGAATAAAGCACAAGCAGGCTAATACTGTCGTAGTGTGGAAAAGGAAATGGCACTGACCTATACTGATTGATTTAGAGGTAGTTAGGAAACTCGTTAGCGATGGCTGAGTTTTCATATAATGATAGTTATCATACTAGAAGTTGATAAATGCCATTTGAGGCGCTATATGAAAGGATAGGGTGAGTTGTCCCTATTGTGGACTAGAATTGGTAAAAGAGGCTACTAATGTGGTAATGATGGTTGTGGAAAGGATGAGAGCAACAAGGGATGCTATGTAGAAAAGGAGGAAACCACTAGAGTTAGTGACAAAGTTATGTAGGGAGTTTCATCCATAGTAACGGGTGGTATGTTTTGGTAAAATGGAAGAATTGATGTAGAGTTTTGTAGGTCCATTTATGATCTTTAGAAAGATCGGACCATTAGCTTATGAGCATAGAATTTCCTGGGGGAAATGAGTTGTATACATGATACATTTCATGTATTGAGATTGGTAAAGGTTATTTGAGAATGCATTTTGCATGTACGGTTATTCGGGACTTGTGTTAATGAGAGTCTTTGTTTTATCAAAGAGTCATCTAGGAGATTTATTGACTGTGAGGTCAAGAGTTTGGCAATGAGTTTAATTGTTTTTTGTTTGTATATGTGGTATTTTGAAACTTGAACTAAAGTTCACGTGGAAATGAGAGGAGTTCTTTTAGAACAAGTATCCTCGTGTGATTTGTTGTCTGTGTGTTTGATCCTAAAGAGTGAATCTCGGGACGAGATTTCTATTAGGAGGGAGTGATGTGACAACCCTGGTTTTGAGGTTCGTCACTTAGTTTTATTTTGTGCTAGTTGCGTGTCTGTACGTGTTTATGTGCTTATTGGTGTGTATAGATTGTGGTTTGGATATCGTTTCCGGTACGGGGTACCTTGTGAATGAAACGATGTGTGATGATTTTATGTTCATGAGTTCACATGGTAGTGACTATGAAGTGAGATGGTGTTATTTGGTGGTTCTAAGTATACGTATATTATAAAAAATCGTATTTTAACGATTTACGGTTTAGCATTTAGAGGTCGTGGATGAGGTAATTAGTCATATGAATATTTTTCGGGATGGTTTTAAGTCATTTAGGACTTAGTTATAAAGTTTATTGCAAAATTTGAGATTTTTTTTAAAAGTGTATATTTTACGTCTTTTACGGTAAAACGCGTAAATTTGACTAGTTTTACGGTTTTGTGGTTTTGGAAGCTTTAGGAGCAGAAATAAATTAAAGAAAATTAAATTAATATTAATAACATAATATTAAATAATAAAAATAAAAAAAACGAATTTAGGGGTGTTTGGATCGGTTTAGACGCACCAAAGAAGAAAGAAAGAAGGGAAAAGCCCAAAACAGGCCCAATGGACTTGTAATTGGATTAGGGGGCCTTTAGGACTTAACCAAACCCAACTCATAACCATAATAATCAGGTTTTTAACCTCCATAAAATCTCCTAGCCGAAATACATCAATGGTGGCCAATTAGGGTTCTTCAAAAATTAGGTTTTTTTCATCTTCTATTAATTCAAAGGTAAAACCTTCTTAACCCTTTTCATATTAAATGTTTTTAATGTTTCTATGATCATATGATGGATTAGATTAGGGTTTAATTAAAAACAGTATATTAATCATATTTTAATGATTAAATAAATTAGTGCTTGTAATTAGAGGGATTAGGGTTAATTAATGAGGTTAATTTTGTTAAACCCGTTTTAAAAAAACTGGGCAGAATTTTGAGTCAATTGTTTTGATCATATCTGGAGTTCTAGGAACTTTCAAGATGCGATCAAACTAGCCCTGAAAAGGTATTTGAAGTGGCTTTCCAATGCAAGAAACTAGAACTAAATTGGAGGTGGGGAAGTGGGTCAAAAACAGGTTACAACAGTCGGAGATCAAAGCAGTTTTGAATTCAGCCTGTTTTCTTTTTAAGTTTTGGGTTGTTTGGGGTACTTAGGGTTGCATTGGGATCTTCTCACGAATATGAGAGATGGTTTATATATTGTAGTGAGTATCTGCACTTGGGCTAAGATTGTGGTTTAGGGTAAGACCCTCTAATGGTAATGAACTTTTCATACGTTTAAAATCAGTGAATTCTGGATAGGTAGCAATATATACACATATATCGGGGCCTTAACAGTAGCTTTAAGGTTAGGTCAAGTGGGTGGTTTTAACTAACATGTATAAAAGTGTGAATATTCCTTTTACAGAAACCATGGGTATATTTAAGTGGACGTTTGACTTAAAGTTTTAAGACCTAAAACTGGGACTGTTTTGTGTAAAATTATGAACGGGATAGCTATTAAACTTAACCAAGTTAGGGACTTGTTAAGGAAGGTTAATGGGGTGATTAGAACTTAACAATGAGATAATTATATGGGAATAGGCTAGATGTCCATCATAGGTTGATGAGCCATCTTGGTGATTGGTTCGGGTATTGATTGTGTGTTTTTGGTTTGTTAGCTCGTTGCTAGTGCGAGGACTTGTGAAGAAGCTATCAGGTGAGTTTCATAGTCCCATGTTTACTTTTGATTTTGACTTCCAGATGGGATGGAAGAGACACTGTGTTGAGTTTTTTATAAATTGATGCTGTGAATGTTTTTAAGGTTGAGATGGACTTGTGTGTACATTATGTGATTAACTGCTATGTGAATCTTGTTTGTGTATGATCTGGATTGGAAAGGTACATAGGTGTATGGGCGCCTATGGGACCAATGGTTAATGACAAGGTAGTAGCCTTGGGATAGGTACATAGCGTGATCGTCTATGGGACCAATGGTTAATGACAAGGTAGTGGCCTTGGGATAGGTACATAGTGTGATCATCTATGGTACCATGATGTTTGGTAAGGCTGAGGGCCTTGGATTTGGTTTGAAATGTTTGATCTTGAATTTTTAGTTGTTAATGCATACTTGTAGCACATTGTCCATATGTTATTGTATTGGTGTTTGTTATTCACAGCTTGTAACTGATTTAGCATTAGAGTCTAAACCTATGACTCTCACCAACTTTATGTTGACGTGTTTTAGTGTCTCTTTCAGGTGATAACGTAGTTAAGCGTGAGAACTTATGTGGCTAGGATTTGGAGAGCGTAGGAATGCATATAGAAGGATATCCATGTTTCCTTCTTAGTTTACCTTTATGTTTTTTTTTATAAGTGATGCATGTTGGCACCTATATGATTGATATGTTTGTGTTATTTGTTTGTCTCGGGTAAATGGTAGTACTGTTACCTATTTACCTAGACTCCTGCATGTTGAGATATTGTCATGACATTTGTGTCGCCATTTATGTCATTTCTTATTTCATCTAGTTATCTCTATAGACACGCCATGTTGTGATGATATCCACACGTCGCGCCCCATATTCCGTCATGGTGGGGTGGGACAACCCGTTAGTGCTGGCCGAGACAGAAATACACCGAGACACTAGTGTGTCTTGATTTTTATGTTAAACATAAGAAACGACCCTCACCTCAATTGATTTCGAAGCTATACCCTTGTTAAACACGTTTTCTTTGATTTAACATAGGATTCGCGATATCATATGAATATAAGAAGAATGATCTTACCTTTTAACAGATTTAGGTTGAATAACAAGGACATTCGGATCCATAAGCCCAAAATACCCTCGTCTTTCTTTTTTTTCTTCCTTGTTTTTGATCTTATTACTAGCGGCAACTTTTGTTTTACCCTAGTCGTTTCCCTTTTTTGTACGATTAGACAAAGAACAGTGGTGTATACTTTGTTCCCTGTGGTTTTCTTTGCAAGTAGGGCAGGGCCAAAAGCCCAATATATTACCTTGTATAAAAGTCCAAACTGCCACCCCTTTTATTATGTTGATCCATGTTTCGTTTTTCGACTTAATTATTTTATCGCGTGCATTCGTATATTTCTCGTGTTTTTAATTTCTGAAACGTAAAACTCTTTTCTGTATAATAATTGATACATAAATACTATATTCTTAAACTTTATAATTATTTTCTGAATAATTATTTATTTGTAAGATTTAAATAAAACTGAGATTGCATAATTACTGTTAACGTTTAATTACTTTCTGTATAATAAATAATACATACCTAATATTTTCTGAAGCTTAAATATTATTTTCTGAATAATTATTTATTTGTAATATTTAAATAAACTGAGACTGCTGATATGAGCAAAATCTCATATCAATTAATCAACAAATCACCCTAAAACACATGGAAAATACCTAACTTTTGTGCTATAAAGCAGAATTATGTGGTGTGTTTTGTGTTTGTGTTTAAATAGGTAACAAGGATACATTTTCAAGCAAACAAGAAGAAATCAAGCTCATTTATGATGAAAAGATAATAGAAGGATCAAAGATGACAAGTCAATTGAAGATGAAGGACCTATCTTGATAATACTCAAAATTTGAGGGACTTAAATGCAATTTGGATAAAGTCAAGATCAAAGTCAAACCTGGTCAACTCTCAAGTCAACCAAGTCAAAGGGCTAAACTGTTCAAGGATGCAAGTTGAAGGATCATATTTGCCAAAGAAATGAAGTTTGAAGTCCAAAATACAAATCTGCCAAAGTCTAAGGGCTTAATTTGCCAAAAATGTATCAAATTTATGTTCAATCCGTGTCACTTGTTTTTCCATCAATGAGAACACAAGAAGAAGAGATTGAGGATCGCCAGCACGTTTGCCACCTCACACCCTCATTTAATAAACGGATCTCACAACAGTACTCCCAATATCCCTCTTTTCCACCAATCAGGACTCAACATGCAATAATCCACTTTATCCAAAGTGGAAAACGATCCGAGCGAAGGGCGAAGGACAAATCAAGAGCTGACACGTGTCACTTTCTTCTTCAAACGAGCCCAGGTTATGGATTCGTCTACAATGCATTTCACAAAAAGATTTATACATGAAAAAGACTCGTTGTCAAGCAAGGAATCTATCCCACGTGCTCAATTAGCCTAAAAGTCAACACATTAGAAATGCTCAAATTCAAGCTTGCAACGACTAGTATCAATCAAGAACTTGAGGATACCTGGCAATTTCTTATTGGTGGGAACACGTCATTGACGCCCCCAAGACTTCATTTAAAGTCTATAAATAGAGAGGATAGGTCTCATTTGTTTGAACGTAGAAAGTGTGCAAAACACACACATTTCTCTTTTCTCCTTCAAGTTAGTTAGAAGTTAGCATAACCAACTCAATATATTGACAACCTCTTGAGCAGTTATTAGTTAATTCAGTTGTAACCAACTCTTGTAACCACTTTTTACTTCTCAATAAAATTCATACAAATTTCAGTCCAATTATGTTCTACATTGATCTACATTGCTTAGCTACTACTGTTCTTGATAGTTTCCATTGATCATAATTAATCAATGGAAGCTTTGTGAGTACCTGTTATTGTTCAGTTTCATCCAGTTCGATTCCAGTAGCTGATTCAGAGTTTGTAGCTGATTTGGGATGATTTTGATCAGACATGGTGTTTTGAGGTTGTTGATTGGTTAATGGTGGTTCTGGTGTAGTTCTAGTGCAGATCTTAGAAGGCTCAGCGCCTATCTACTCCATCAAAGGAAAGTTTGTTCATTCTGTTTTTGGTTCCCCTAAATGGAAGTTTGCATGCTCAATTCTAGTGTAAACAGTCTATGCTGCTCTGATCATGTGTTAGAACTTGTTTTAGTGTAATCTTGAATGATTTGATAGCTCTTGAGTAGTCTTGTAGCATTTTATATGTTTTTACTTGATTTCACACTTTTATTCATCAGTCAAGTGCTTTGGAGTTCATTTTGTGTCCAGACCTGTTTACAAGTCTGTTTTTGGTTCTATTCCCTTTCATTCTACTCATATAACATGACTTAATATCAATCTTTTCCTACTTCACTCTTTTATTCAAAATTTCTTTGTTAAAGTTCATAACAGATTAGTTAATTGGTGTTTGGATCTGCATAGTTTTTTTTATTCAAGTGTGTTAATCTTGTTAAGCTTTGCTTATTTTCATTCAGTAAACCATTTGAAACAATCTTGTTTGGTTTTGAAGTCAAAACTCAGGTCAAAAAGGCAATTGGTCAAGAAAAAGTTTGGGTCAAGTCTGTGAACTTTGTTAATCAGGAAACTTGCTCTTTTCAAATCCATGTTATTTCTTCAATTCTTAACCAATTTTCTTGAAACAAGTTCCTAGCTGTAGCTTAACATCTAAAGAACAAGACTGTTTAAGGAATTTCAACAGTAATAATACAGGGTTTTTGCCAAGTATGAAAATTTGTTCGTCTCGATTCAATTCGAATTGATTTCTGGTTAAAAGTGCGACTCAGTCGTTCTTGGTGGAAAATAAAATGGTTTGGTTATCTATTCTACTTAAAAGGTAAATGCGCAAAATAATAACAATAAGCTAAAAACAATTAACTAATAAAAACAAAACAATATGAATAATAAAACGTGAATTTATAATGAAACAATTAATAAAAATAAAACTAAAAGACGAAATTAACTATCGACTCGAAAATAAAGTTTACTTAATGAAAAAGGAGAGAATAAAACTAAAATGGTACTTTAAAGCTAAACGAGGCAAAACCTATAGCGGGTACTAAATAAAAGATAAAACTTGAACTTTACGAAAACATATTAATTTTAAAAATAGACGAAAAATTCAACTAAAAATACGTAACTTTCAAAATTAAAATTGGAACAACTTTCAGATAAAACTAAACAATTACGGAACAATACTAATAAATAAACAAGCTAACAGGCAAGCAGCTGGAAGCAACCAGCCAAGCACCGCCAAACGCACTAAGCAAGCAAGCACGCACGACAAATTTTTCGGAATTGCTACAGTACATTTCATAACTTTCATTTCTTTGGAATATTCATGTTTTTCGCAATAATTGATTTTTTTCAGAACTTGTTTCTATTTAGGAAGAATTGTTTTTTTCGCAATAATTGATTTTTCTGAAAAACTAATTTCTTCGGAATAAAACTTTTCACAACTTTCTTCGGAATATTGACTTTTTCGGAATAATGACTAAATTCGGAAAAATGAATAATTTCGGAAAAATGAATAATTTCGGAAAAATTAAGAAATTCAGAGAAAAACTAGATCTTCGGAAAAATTGACATTTTCAGAAAAACTATTATTCGGAATAATCAACTTTTTCAGAGAAAGGGTAAATTTTCGGAATATTGAACTTTTCAGAGAAAAGGTATAATTTCGGAATTCAAAACCCTTTTGCGAAGAAACATGAAAGACGGAATAACAAGTTACTGTAACATTAAAACTTCACGAAATAAGCTAAAAATAAGCACAAATCAAATAAGCAATTAACCAAAACTTAATCTCAAACACTTTTAAGAAAAACTAATTTAACCACAAATCAAAAACTTGAAAAATACTAATAAATCTAAAAATTAAAAATCAACTTTTTATAAAATAAACTAATAAGCACTTATCTAAAAACTTAACCAAATTGATTTTTAGAAAAAGCTAATAAGCCAAAATTTAAAAACTTTTAAAAACACTAAATAATAAAAATATTTAAAAACAATTTTTTATTAAAATTAACTAATAAGCACTTAATTAAAAATAAGAAAATTAACACAATAAGCACTAAAACACTATAAGCTATAAAAATCAAACACATAAAAACCAATAAGCACAATCAATCAAAAGCAAACATTAAGATTAAGCAACTACAAGATCATCTAAATCAACACAAGATTAATAATAAAGAAAGGAAGAATGAGAATGATTAATTGAAAAGCTTGATTAAGATAAAGATTAAGATCTAATACAAGATTAATGAAAAAGATTAAAACATGAAATAAAAGCTAGAGAGAGAAAATGAAAATTAGAGAGAGAAAGTAAATCTACACTACTCCTAATCTAAACTAATTAACCACCTCCTAATGACACATTAGGAGGGTATTTATATGAGGAGTAAAATGTTGGTGCTTTCTTCCTTCTTTCTTCTTGTCTTGACTCGATTTAAATTCTTTGTCTTTCTCGACGTCGTCTCGGGATTTGTCGATATAATTTGAACTCGTCTTATAATTTTCTTCTTTAATTAGACTTGGTTCTTCGACTTCATTAAACTTCCGTCTTTAGACTTTTTCTTCAATAAATCTTCAGAATAGGCCTTGGACTTCCGTTCTTTTTGCACTCTTGATCTTTTGACTTCGTCTTTTCTCATTTTCTTCGAAAAAAGCCCGTGAAAGCCCGTGTTTTCTTCCTTTTTCATCTTTTGGTCCTAAAACACAATAAAAACACAAACCACGCATAATTCCGACATTTACGACATAAAATACACGTTTTGGCTTGGTTATTATTATAATTAAGTGGTAAAAGGATGGGTGTTTTCACACCTATCAAATCCCCTACACTTGACCATTGTAATGCCCTCATGCAATGCATTAGTTATAACGCAAGTTTTACATTTTCCATCATAATCAATCCATCTTGGCCTTTATTAAAGAGATAGAAAATATTTAAAGGAAGAAAACTAGTAAAAAGATCAAAAACTTACCTTGGAGTTTTGGAATGTCATGAATGATTATCACCCTCAAGTTTCACGTTCCCCAAACCAAGCTTAAAAACGAGATCATTGTTATTATAAGTTAGCAAACTAACACAAACTCATGTGGCCCAATTATTCACTTAGACTCCCTTATTCCTAGGTGTATCTCTTATATTTTATTGTTGTCTTGAATGATCACGAAGATACATTGTTTGACTTATTTCGATAGTTATTTAGGCTGAAAATAAAGTGGGACGATTTAATCAATAGTTAGCTAAAGGACAAAATCTTTTAAAACTGCTTCTCGGGACCTCATAAAGTTCATATCTTGGCATAACTCGCTTCACGATTTGAGACCTTTCTCGGACCGATATTTGGCAGCGACTTCATACTTCAAATCTTGAGAGACGTTCATGAAATAATGGTCTTCTATTCATAATAGGAATTTCTTCACTTGAACTTTTTGAGAGATTCTTCATACTTGGACCACGACTTCTTCATTTTTCTCCAATCTTTATTTTGGACTTTGATATACAACGATCCGCCTCCTTTTAGGACTTGGATCTATTTATCCTCATACCTTGTTAGGGCCTTTTTGGATAGACTTCTCCATGATCTTTACGGGAGCATTTGCTTTTCGTCGTGTGTCTCGATCCTTCATATTGATTTTTGATAAATGATTCTTCACATCACTTGGGATCTTTAGCAACAAAATGTAGCCCTCATGCCTTGTTAGGGCCTTTTCGGACTCGCCAATATTCGCATCCCGCTTCAATAAGTTATGCCTTGGCTATGAACTCTAATTAATACCGAGCAACTTTTAAACGATCTTGCGCTAGAAGCTAAGTAACTTTTCAAATCGTACAACCTTATTTATTGCAAATATATTTATTAACAAGCGATGGGAGAAAAAGCTTATAATCAACTCACATAAATTCACGAAAGAATACAAAACTTATAATTGACTCTATCATCTCTCGTTCTCCACAATTTAAAATCTCAAGGAATGAGACTCGTGGATGCTTAGCCAATTAAAGCAAAGTTTTGGGTTTTTGAGTCATCTATAGGATCTTGCAAACTCTTAGGCTTTTTCAAGTTTAGAATTCGCATTTTAAAGTTCCCTTGATAAACGACTCTCTAGGATCAATTATAGGAACTTGCGAAAAGTTCTTGTTCTTAACCCGTGAGAGTTAAGACTTTCGCGTTTTAAAGTTCCCTATATAAAAGTCTAGCAATACTTGACTTAAACACGTTAAGGATACTAGCTAGAGTAAACTTAGATAAGTAAACTCAGGTTGAGTCAAAAGATTCACGACTATAAAAAATTAAAACCGCTTTATTAAAAATTTTATTTTAGCAAGGAAAGTAAATAACGATAACAAAGGAAAATACTACTATACTACTAGGCCAAAATAGATTAAAAATTTTGAAAAATGTCGAAAAATTGATTTGTCGGTTAAAATGAGGACAAATACAAGGAAAATCCCACTTAACTTCGATAGAAGTCCCCCTACACTTAATATAAACATTGTCCTCAATGTTTAAGCATGTGGGAGTAAACTCCCCTACACTTAGGACATTGTGCACGTTTTTTTAAATCTTGCTAAGGAAGAGACAACTAAAGTGATTCCTATTTTAATATTGAAAAATATAAAATAGTGAATCAAAAGAGTTTATGATAGAACCGGGAAGACGGGTACACGGAATCACGGGTCGTCAAAAGTCATCAAGAATGTATCTTTGAAAGCTCGAATCCCTGCACATGATAAGAAAGAAAACAACAAACACATACAAGGGTCTCCCCCTACACTTATTATAAAAAATAACGTTCACGAGTGAACGGATCCCAAAATCCAACGCGTCTCTCACTAAAAAACCGTCAATCTTCAAGAAAAGAGCCGGCAGCGGCGCCATTTAATACAGGGTTTTCGCCAAGTAGTTCGTCTCGATTCAATTCGAATTGATTTCCGGTTAAAAGTGCGACTCAGTCGTTCTTGGTGGAAAATAAAATGGTTTGGTTATCTATTCTACTTAAAAGGTAAATGCGCAAAATAATAACAATAAGCTAAAAACAATTAACTAATAAAAACAAAACAATATGAATAATAAAACGTGAATTTATAACGAAACAATGAATAAAAATAAAACTAAAAGACGAAATTAACTATCGACTCGAAAATAAAGTTTACTTAATGAAAAAGGAGAGAATAAAACTAAAATGGTACTTTAAAGCTAAACGAGGCAAAACCTAAAACGGGTACTAATTAAAAGATAAAACTTGAACTTTACGAAAAAATATTAATTTTAAAAATAGACGAAAAATTCAACTAAAAATACGTAACTTTCAAAATTAAAATTGGAACAACTTTCAGATAAAACTAAACAATTACGGAACAATACTAATAAATAAACAAGCTAGCAGGCAAGAAAAAGCTAATAAGCCAAAATTTAAAAACTTAACCAAATTCATTTTTAGAAAAAGCTAATAAGCCAAAATTTAAAAACTTTTAAAAACACTAAATAATAAAAATATTTAAAAACAAATTTTTATAAAAATTAACTAATAAGCACTTAATTAAAAATAAGAAAATTAACACAATAAGCACTAAAACACTATAAGCTACAAAAATCAAACACATAAAAACCAATAAGCACAATCAATCAAAAGCATCAATAAATCAATAAACATCAAGATTAAGCAACTACAAGATCATCTAAATCAACACAAGATTAATAATAAAGAAAGGAAGAATGAGAATGATTAATTGAAAAGCTTGATTAAGATAAAGATTAAGATCTAATACAAGATTAATGAAAAAGATTAAAACATGAAATAAAAGCTAGAGAGAGAAAATGAAAACTAGAGAGAGAAAGTAAATCTACACTACTCCTAATATAAACTAACTAACCACCTCCTAATGACACATTAGGAGGGTATTTATAGGAGGAGTAAAATGTTGGAGCTTTCTTCCTTCTTTCTTCTTGTCTCGACTCGATTTAAATTCTTTGTCTTTCTCGAAGTCGTCTCGGGATTTGTCGATATAATTTGAACTCGTCTTATAATTTTCTTCTTTAATTAGACTTGGTTCTTCGACTTCATTAAACTTCCGTCTTTAGACTTTTTCTTCAATAAATCTTCATAGGCCTTGGACTTCCGTTCTTTTTGCACTCTTGATCTTTTGACTTCGTCTTTTCTTGTTTTCTTTGATAAAAGCCCGTGAAAGCCCGTGTTTTCTTCCTTTTTCATCTTTTGGTCATAAAACACAATAAAAACACAAACCACGCACAATTCCGACATTTACGACATAAAATACATGTTTGGCTTGGTTATTATTATAATTAAGTGGTAAAAGGATGGGTGTTTTCACACCTATCAAGTATTTAGTTTTGAATGAAAATTCAGCTTATTAATAAGCATCCTAGCAAACTCAAGTTTCTGTAATCAAGAGTGGACTGTTTTCCTAGATAGCAAATTCTACTTTATAAATGTTGACATTTTCTTTCAGAAATCTGTTTAAAAACAAGTCTTGAGTAAATTTTGAGCTTTTTAGCTTTTTCACAAATTTGGTCAAACTTGGTCAAATAAGCTACGTTTCAGCTTAAATCCATTTTCTAGCTTATTCACTTGACTATTTTCAAAAAGAAAAGACATTCCCTACTCTTTATAAGCTGCTTAACAAGTTTGGACTTGAAAATCAAGTTGTGCTTAGTTGGATTTCATTTGAGCTTATTAAGAGCTTATTGGATCATATGTTTGAGAGATTTAGGTCACCACAGCTTATAAGCTTTAATTTCCCTAGCTAATTTTCCATTTAAAAACGTTCGCAAAAAGAATTTCTGAATAAGCTTTTGTTTTGATCTTATACGAGCTTAATAGTTCATTGAGCCTGTTTTTGTTAAAAAGTGTTGATTATTTGCATTTAGTCCCCAGGATTTGTAATTGTTTGCATTCGTAGCTAATCTTTCTATTAATTAGGGTTTGCAATATTTCACCCCTTAATCTTTTGGTCACTTGTCAATTTCAGTTTAGCAGTTTGTTAGTTTGTTAAAATCAGTTACAAAGTTGTTAGAATTTACACTTTTGGTCCTTTTACTTTCTAGAATTTACATTTCAAGCTTTAACTTTCATTTACTTAGATTTTGAGCACATTACTTTCATGTTTTGATATTTTGGACTTTTGTGAATAAAATTTGGTATTTGCAAAGTGTTTTACACATATATAGCTTAATATTTTTCACCATTTTTACTTGTTGTTGAAATAGACATAGAATATCCAAAAAAAAACCTATCAACCAAGAACAATAATAAACTTGAGATTTGTAGGACTTTCAATTGGTCGAGAATCAAGAGAAAACGAACTTCAATATATTCAGTTTCAAATGGCGCCACTGCCGGTTCTTTGACTTTACGAGAGACTATTGATTGACGGTTTCCATTGGCTTTTGAGATCCGTTCACCTTGTGAACGTTATTTTTACGTATCATAAATAAAAAACATAAAAAAATCAAAAATATAAAAATATAAAAACTAAAAAATAACAAACACAATTCTTTTCCTAAAGAATTGACCAAAAAAATAAAAAATTCAAAAAGCAATCTTTTTCCTAAGAGATTGCACCCAAAAATATATATTATTGGATTTCCTCGGTTTTTTTACGTACATATAGTATTTTCTTTTAAAAACCCAATAAATACAAAAATATTTTCTCTATATTATTATATGTAGATACGTATATATATACGAACAACCAATACACATATCTCCATAAGTATTGCTTTTGCAATACACCGTGTTAGGGAGCGTTCCGGTCCTTGACATGTGTATCGATCAAATTTAATTAAGCAAGAATAGATAAATACTTCCAATAGGCAATAATTCGAAGAATACAAACTAGAAAGTGAATAGAAAGGCGATGTGCTATAAAATGCCATATAAGGGTTAATAGGTACTTAAGTGCTTCGCGCCACCTAACCCCCCGTTCACTAGTGCGTATTCTAAGAAGGAAGGCTTGATTGGGGGTCTTGCACCCAAGTAGTAATTACATATATTATACTTTCTTGTGGATATTTAATATTGAATCTCGAAGAGGATAATCCCTTCTTCTTCAAAGTCGAACGAGAGCTTCTCTCTCACTCCTTGTATTGAGTTCCATGCTCACTCGCGGGCGTGCACAAATACCATTTGGTGTACAAACCTTTCCTCCCAAAAGGAAGAAAAGGAGAAAGAGTAAAAACACCACCGCCCATCAAGTCGATCCCGAGAATCGTGCTTTGATCCACACACAACAAGAAGCCATGGCCGGTGTAGACACTCGACCTTTGATGGAGCACTTGCAATCCAATGTGCAAGGATATGCCGATGCTATCAAGATACCCGATATTCCCGCAAACACATTTGAGCTAAAGACATCTATGATTAACTTGGTTTCAAACACACCATTTTTTGGGAATAAGAATGATAATCCACATGATCACCTTAACAAATTTCTTGCTCTTTGCAACACCATTAAGTACAATGGAGTTCCCCATGATGCCATTAAGTTGATATTGGTACAATTTTCACTAGAGGGCAATGCTAAGCATTGGTTAGATACACAACCACCCGAGAGCATTACTACATGGGATGATTTCACTAACAAGTTTTTGAATAAGTTCTTTCCCCCATCTAATACCATAGCTTTGAGGAACTTAATTATAGGCTTTCAACAAAAACCTAGTCAAACCTTTAGTGATGCTTGGGAGGAGTTCAAGGAGTTATTGAGGAGATGCCCAAATCATGGATTCAATGAGGTTCACCAAATCAATACTTTCTATGATGGATTAAGACTACACCACCAAGATTCACTTAATGCTTCCACGGGTGGAAATATTCTTGCTAAATCAATTCAAGAAGCTTTGGACATTATTAAGACAAAATCAATGGTGCAAACTAACACATAATTTGAAGAAAGGGTACATGTTATGCAAAATAGTTCTCAAACACCTTGTGATAATCTAATCCTCAAGAGTCACAAGAGATACTCCAAAGAATAGATAGGGATCATGAGATGAATCTTAAGGCAAATCAAGAACTAATCCAAGCCATTGAGGGCCTTTCCTTGAACAATTCCACCAATGATGTGCATGTTGTCACTCTTTCATATGAGACTTGTGGAGGTCCCCATTCCTACCAACAATGTGATAAAGTTCAAGATTATCAAGGGGAGTGTTATGCTTACCAAGAAGAACATCGAGAACATTTCAAACCCAACATGAATCCAAACAATCTTTCTTACAAGTCTCAAAACTACCTTGCTCCACCGGGATTCCCACCCCATCCACCCACCCTTACTCAACCCAATCCCCCTCAATTGCTCCAAAGGAACCACGGGCCAAGACCACAATATCAAGGGAACAACTACAAAGCACCTAACACCTTTCAAAATCAAGGAAATAATTTTCATCCACACAATCAAGGATTTCACCCACCACCACCCTTCCCAAATCAAGGATACCCTTAAGTTCAAAATCAAGGATTTGTTCCATATGATAATCATGAGTATGTTGAGAGGATAATTCGTGAAAGTGAGAAAAGAATGCAAGAGCAAATGAAACTTATTACGGAGGAGCAAACTAAGAGGATTCTAATGGCATTTAATCAAAGACCACAAGGGGCTTTACCATCTAACACACAAACAAACCCGAGGGCCAATGTCAATGCTATTACAACAAGAAGTGGAAAAACGACCAATGATCCTTCACCTCCTATACCTTCTATTGTTAAGCCTACTTTGGTTCCAACTTGTGATAAGCCTTCTACATCTTCTTCACCACCTCCAAGCTCTACTACTTCATCACCAACACCTTCTCAACCTATACCCACTTCTCTTTTACCTTCCACAACTCCCAATGAAGAAGCTAACAAAGAGAAATCTTCTACTACAACACCTACTCCACCTACACCTAAGCCAAACCTTCCTTACCCTTCAAGATTGAGAAAGGACAAATTGAAAAACAAGGATGATATACAAGTCTCAAACTTTTTGAGGATGTTTAAGCAACACAACATAAACATCTCCTTTGCGGAAGCTCTTGCTTATATACCAAAATTTGCTAAGATGTTTAAAGATCTCCTTTCCAACAAAGAAAAATTGGTGGATTTGCCCAACACATCCCTTAATGAGAATTGTTCTGCCGTGTTGCTCAAAACCTTACCTAAAAAACTTGGAGATCGGGGGCGCTTTTTGATCCCTTGAAATTTTCCTAGGGTGGAAAATTGCATGGCATTGGCAGATCTAGGGGCAAGCATAAATCTCATGCGTTTATCGGTTTGGAAAAAAACTCTCTCTTCTCGAGCTCACTCCAACTAGGATGACCCTTGAGTTACCCAATCGTACCATAGCTTACCCGGTAGGTATTGCGGAGGATATGTTTGTAGGTGTGGATAAGTTTACCTTTCCGACCGACTTTGTAGTGGTTGATTATGACATGAACCTGAGAGTTCCTTTAATTGTTGGTAGACCATTTTTGAGGACGGGTCGTACTCTAATAGACGTGGCGGAGGGAGAATTAATCATGAGAGTAGAGGATGAAAAAGTGGTGTTTAAGTTAGGAAAGGTGACTAAGAAGTCTCAAGCTTGTGAAACCATTAACATAGTTGATGTACTTGATGAGGTGTGTGATGAGCATTTCCATGACGCTTGTAAGAGTAATAGTGAAGATATGCCCCATGTTGAGACCGTGGCCTCAATTGCTCCCTCCTTAACACCTTTTGGAGAGAGTGATTTCCTCTTGGAGGATTTTAAGTCCAACTTCCTCGGTAATGATGATTCTCCCATCAATTAGAAAGAAGACATTCTCACTATCCAAAAGTTGCTCAATGAGGATCCCATTCCTTCATCCATCCCATAAGAAGTAACCAATGATGATCCATCTATAGTGAAACCTTCCATAGAGAGTCCACCTCCTCTTGAACTTAAGGACCTTCCATCTCACCTAGAGTATGGTTTCTTAGAAGGGAAAGACCAATTACCCGTGATCATTGCTAAAGATTTGAAAGAGGATGAGAAAGAGAAACTCATAGAAGTCCTTAAGAAACATAAGCAAGCCATAGCATGGAAAATATTCTATATAAGGGGAATTGATCCACATTTTTGTACACATAAAATTCTTATGGAGGATGATTACAAACCTGCTATTCAAAGCCAAAGAAGGGTTAACCCTAAAATCCATGAGGTCATTAAGAAAGAAGTTATCAAACTCCTTGATGCGGGCATGATTTACCCCATTTCCGACTCTCCATGGGTTAGCCCGGTGCATTGTATTCCTAAGAAGGGTGGAATCACCGTAGTGCCCAATGAGAACAATGAGCTTATTCCTACTAGACTTGTTACGGGTTGGAGAGTTTGTATTGATTATAGGAAGCTCAATGATGCTACTAGGAAAGATCATTTCCCATTGCCTTTTATGGACCAAATGCTTGAACGTTTAGCGGGAAATGAGTATTATTGCTTTCTAGATGGATTTTCGGGTTATTTTCAAATACCCATTGACCCTAAGGATCAAGAAAATACCACATTCACTTGTCCCTATGGTACATTTGCTTACAAGAGAATGCCTTTTGGCTTGTGTAATGCACCGGGGACATTTCAAAGGTGTATGATGGCAATTTTCCATGACATGATTGAGCAAACTATGGAAGTTTTCATGGATGATTTCTCGGTTTTTGGAGATTCATTCACCTCTTGTCTCTCCCATTTAGAACGTATGCTAAAGTGGTGTGAAGAAACACGTCTTGTTCTTAATTGGGAGAAGTGCCATTTCATGGTTAAAGAGGGGATAGTCTTGGGACATAAGATATCCAACAAAGGTTTAGAAGTGGATCGTGCTAAGATAGATGTGATTGCTAAGCTTCCCCCACCCACCACGGTGAAAGGAGTTAGGAGTTTTTGGGTCATGCGGGGTTTTATAGACGTTTCATACAAGATTTCTCTAAAATAGCAAGACCGATGACCCACCTCTTGGAAAAGAGGCTCCTTTCATTTTCAACCAAGAGTGTTTGGACTCTTTTGAGATACTTAAGGAAAAGTTGACTAAGGCTCCCGTTTTGGTTTCTACAAATTGGGATTTGCCTTTTGAGCTTATGTGTGACGCTAGTGATCATACCGTGGGGGCCGTGTTAGGACAAAGAGTGAATAAACATTTTCAACCTATACACTATGCTAGTAAAACCATGACGGGTGCACAACTTCATTATACCACCACAGAAAAAGAGTTGCTTGCTATAGTCTACGCCTTTGAGAAATTTAGACCCTATCTTGTGCTATCCAAAACCATAGTGTATACGGATCATTCCGCTCTCAAGTATCTCATGACAAAGCAAGATGCTAAGACTAGACTTTTGAGATGGGTTTTATTGCTACAAGAGTTCAAGATAGAGATTCGTGATAAAAAAAAAAGGAGCCGAGAATTTAGCGGCAGATCATTTGAGTAGACTTGAGCATCCTTTTCAAGGAGATTTGCCTCATAAAGAAACCAATGAATCCTTTCCATTAGAGGAGCTCATGTCTATCTCTTCTCAAGAGGATGCCACCCCTTGGTTTGCGGATATTGCAAACTATCTTGTGGGGGATGTGCTAATAGAGGGTCTCGCTTCCCAACAAAAGAAGAAATTTCTTAAGGAAGTAAAGTATTACTTTTGGGATGACCCTTACCTCTTTAGGCAATGTGCGGACCAAATCATTAGAAGGTGTGTAGATGGGCCGAGGCATTTAAGATTTTAGAAGCTTGTCATAAGGGACCTACGGGTGGACATTTTAGGCCCAACTACACCGCCAAGAAAGTCTTTGATTCGGGTTACTATTGGCCTTCCCATATACAAAGATGCCCAAGAGATGGTGAAATTTTGTGATGTATGTCAAAGACAAGGAAAAATTACTCAACGAGATGAGATGCCACAAAACTTCATACAAGAATGTGAGATTTTTGATGTGTGGGGAATAGATTTTATGGGACCTTTTCCATCTTCCAAGGGAAATAAGTACATACTCGTAGCGGTGGATTATGTGTCAAAGTGGGTTGAGGCCAAAGCCTTACCTACTAATGATGCTCGAGTTGTAGTGAAATTTTGAAGCAATTATTTGCTAGATTTGGTGTACCTCGGGCCATCATAAGTGATCGTGGTACTTACTTTTGTAATGATAAATTCACGAGAGTTATGAAGAAGTATGGTGTTAATCATAGACTTTATACCGCGTATCACCCTGAAACCAATGGTCAAACCGAGGTCACAAATCGTGGTTTAAAGAGAATTTTGGAAAGAACGGAGGGAGAGCATCAAGCTTCTTGGTCGGATAAGCTTGATGATGCTTTGTGGGCTTTTAGGACAGCTTTTAAGACACCAATTGGTTGTACTCCATATAGGCTTGTCTATGGAAAAGCATGCCACCTCCCATTCGAGTTAGAGCATAAGGCTTCTTGGTCTCTCAAGTGGGCTAATGTTGATTTAAACCAAGCCGGTTCTCATAGAAAGGACCAACTCAATGAAATGGATAAATTGAGAGCCAATGCTTATGAGAACTCATTGCTTTATAGGAGAAGACTAAGCAATTGCATGATGCTAAGATCAAGAACCGTGAGTTTAAAGTTGGAGAGCCGGTTCTCCTCTTTAACTCAAGTTTGAAACTCTTTGCGGGCAAGCTTAAGTCGAGATGGTCCGGTCCATTCACTATTGCTCAAGTATTTCCATATGGAACTATTGAGTTGTCACAACCCGATAACTAGGTTTAGAAGTTTTATACTTAGAGTGTTGTAGGTTAGAAATAAGGATGGAGAGTTGATGAGAAGTGTAGGAGAGACCTTCCTTTTGTCGTCATGTTGTTTGTAGGGTTGCTCACTCATCACGTGCTTTGGAGCTTATGGAGGAGGCCCTTGTATCCGGTTCACTTCGTTACTATAGTGATTTTTCATAGACACATTGTGCTTTAAAAAATGAATTCACCATAGTTGATCTCTCCTTAGCTTGGGTTAAGCAAAGTCTATTCATTATCATAAGTGTAGGGGAAGTTTATACTTCCATGCTCTTAAACATTGAGGACAATGTTTAGCTTAAGTGTAGGGGGGTCTTCTATCGAAGTGATCTTGCCTAGACTTTGTCATTGACCTTCATGATAACTTGGAAATTAAAATTTTCAAGCATTTTTCAAATTTTTGATCTACTTTGGCCACCAAAAATATGCATTCATAATTTTTGCATCAATCATTTTTCATTTGCATAACACATTTGTATTGTATATATTTATTCTTTTGTTCTTAATGAAAAGTTGAAAAAGGAAAAAATATAATAAGGACATGGTTTAACAAATTTAGACTTCTCTGACATATTAGGCCCGCCATGGATATTTTGACTCAACCCGAGTTTGCTTATATAAGCACTCTCTAGCTAGTATCCTTAACCATGTTGTCCTTCATTGGTCTATTAGGCTAAGCATCTACCACTCTCATTATTTGAGATTTTAAATTTGTGGAAAATGGGAAATGATAGAGTTGAAGAAAGTATAAAAGGGCTAGATAAACTTCATGACGATTACTTGTGGCTAAACCTTTCTCTTCTTTACCTCTATTTTCTTTGCATGTATATATGTTAATAAATAATCAAGAACGGTTTTAATTGGTTTGTAGTCTCTTATGCATTTTTGTCTAATCATTCATGGTTGGTATAAGTACGTCTTAAGATTCTAAGTTAGAACGTTTTATGTGTACTAGACATATGTTATGCTTAATACTTAGCGGGTGTTATTCCTTTTATTCTTTTCAACTTTCTTTGTGAGGAATAAAGAAAAATAAGAGCGGCTTATAAAAAAATGAGTGGCTAGGAAAAAAAGAGAAAAAAAAGAAAAAAAGAAAAAAAATAATTATACAAGACTCCCAAGAGGGACAGTGAAGTGTTAATGATAGTAACTATTAGATTCCAATATTACCTTGACAGGTTGCGGGGATTTAATAGTTGCTCCAATCCAATATTACCTTGACGGGTTGCGGGATTGAAGATCCAAAGTCTCAAAAAGGCGGCGGATATAAATTATTGTGTGAGTTGTATTTTTCTTTCCTTAGCGAGTGTGTAGCTACTTATTAATGCATGACATGAGGATCTTACACATAAGGCGAATGACTTATTACTCTTGAAACGGACTTATATTAATTGTTAGCGGTTTTTCAAGTAATGGACGAGAGGATTACTTAGGATTAAAACCGTGCTTCCTTATTTTTGGATTTTACACTTCTTATATTTCACGCTTCAAATAATGACAAATTTTCCTTCAAGCAATTTGCTCAATTAATAACTGGTTCCACATTTAATTGTCATGAATAAGTTGATGCACTTTTTACTTGTGAATGCAATGATCCCATTTTTAAGCTTGGTATGGGGAAAGTGAAACTTGAGGGTGATAAATGTCCATGGTACCAAAGCCCTAATTTAAGTCATTGGATTATTTATGAGTTTTTCCATCAAAACCATTTCAAGAAAATCAAAAATATATAAATAGAATTGCTTTCTTTGCATTGCATTGTACGAAATCAAAATCATGCATCATATAGAGTAGAATAGTGTAATAGTATTCCATATTAGCCAAGGTAGGTTAATTATGAGGAAAATGTAAAATTATGCTTTAAAATATAGCATTGCATGATGTCATGGCAATGTTCAAGTGTAGGGGATTTGATATGAGCAATATCTCATATCAATTAATCAACAAATCACCCTAAAACACATGGAAAATACCTAACTTTTGTGCTATAAATCAGAATTATGTGGTGTGTTTTGTATTTGTGTTTAAATAGGTAACAAGGACACATTTTCAAGCAAACAAGAAGAAATTAAGCTCATTTATGATGAAAAGACAAGAGAAGGATCAAAGATGACAAGTCAATTGAAGATGAAGGACCTATCTTGACAATACTCAAAAGTTGAGGGAATTAAATGCAATTTGGATAAAGTCAAGATCAAAGTCAAACCTGGTCAACTCTCAAGTCAACCAAGTCAAAGGGCTAAACTATTTAAGAATCCAAGTTGAAGGATCATATTTGCCAAAGAAATGAAGTTTGAAGTCCAAAATACAAATCTGCCAAAGTCTAAGGGCTTAATTTGCCAAAAATGTATCAAATTTATGTTCAATCCGTGTCACTTGTTTTTTCCACCAATGAGAACACAAGAAGAAGAGATTGAGGATCGCCAGCACATTTGCCACCTCACACCCTCATTTAATAAACGGATCTCCCAACAGTACTCCCATTATCCCTCTTTTCCACCAATCAGGACTCAACATGCAATAATCCACTTTATCCAAAGTGGATAATGATCCGAGTGAAGGGAGAAGAACAAATCAAGAGCTGATACGTATCACTTTATTCTTCAAACGAGCCCAGGTCATGGATTCGTCTACAATGCATTTCACAAAAAGATTTATACATGAAAAAGACTCGTTTTCAAGCAAGGAATCTATCCCACGTGCTCAATTAGCCTGAAAGTCAACACATTAGAAATGCCCAAATTCAAGCTTGCAACGGCTAGTATCAATCAAGAGCTTGAGGACACCTGGAAATTTCTTATTGGTGGGAACACGTCATTGACGCACCCTACACTTCATTTCAAGTCTATAAATAGAGAGGATAGGTCTCATTTGTTTGAGCATAGAAAGTGTGCAAAACACACACACTTCTCTTTTCTCCTTCAAGTTAGTTAGAAGTTAGCATAACCAACTCAAGAGATTGACAACCTCTTGAGTAGTTATTAGTTAATTCAGTTGTAACCAACTCTTGTAACCACTTTTTACTTCTCAATAAAACTCATATAAATTTCAGTCCAATTCTCTTCTACATTGATCTGTATTGCTTAGCTACTACTGTTCTTGATAGTTTGCATTGATCACAATTGATCAATGGAAGCTTTGTGAGTACCTGTTATTGTTCAGTTCCATCTAGTTCGATTCCAGTAGCTGATTCAGAGTTTGTAGCTGGTTTGAGTTGATTTTGATCAGACATGGTGTTTTGAGGTTGTTGATTGGTTAATGGTGGTTCTGGTATAGTTCTAGTGCAGATCTTAGAAGGCTCAGCGCCTATCTACTCCATCAAAGGAGGCCTTTAGCAAAAAGTTTGTTCATTCTGTTTTGGTTCCCCTAAATGGAAGTTTGCACGCTCAATTCTAGTGTAAACAGTCTATGCTACTCTGACAATGTGTTAGAACTTGTTTTAGTGTAATCTTGAATGATTTGATAGCTCTTGAGTAGTCTTGTAGCATTTTATCTGTTTTTACTTGATTTCACATTTTATTCATCAGTCAAGTGCTTTGGAGTTCATTTTGTGTTCAAACCTGTTTACAAGTCTGTTTTTGGTTCTATTCCCTTTCATTATACTCATATAACATGACTTGATATCAATCTTGGCCTACTTCACTCTTTTATTCAAAATTTCTTTGTTAAAGTTCATAACAGATTAGTTAATTGGTGTTTGGATCTACATTGTTTTTGTTATTCAAGTGTGTTAATATTGTTAAGCTTTGCTTATTTTCATTCAGTGAACCATTTGAAACAATCTTGTTTGGTTTTGAAGTCAAAACGCAGGTCAAAAAGGCAATTGGTCAAGAAAAAGTTTGGGTCAAGTCTGTGAACTTTGTTAATCAGGAAACTTGCTCTTTTCAAATCCATGCTATTTCTTCAATTCTTAACCAATTTTCTTGAAACAAGTTCCTAGCTGTAGCTTAACATCTAAAGAACAAGATTGTTAAAGGAATTTCTATAGTATTCAGTTTGAATGAAAATTTAGCTTATTAATAAGCATCCTAGAACACTCAAGTTTCTGTAATCAAGAGTGGACTGTTTTCCTAGATAGCAAAATCTACTTTATAAATGTTTACATTTTCTTTCACAAATCTGTTTAAAAACAAGTCTTGAGTAAATTTTGAGTTTTTCAGATTTTCACAAATTTGGTCAAACTTGGTCAAATAAGCTACGTTTCAGCTTAAATCCATTTTCTAGCTTATTCACTTGACCATTTTCAAAAAGAAAAGACATTCCCTACTCTTTATAAGCTGCTTAACAAGTTTGGACTTGAAAATCAAGTTGTGTTTTGTTGGATTTCATTTGAGCTTATTAAGAGCTTATTGGATCATCTTTTTGAGAGATTTAGGTCACCACAGCTTATAAGCTTTACTTTCCCTAGCTAATTTTCCATTTAAAAACGTTCGCAAAAAGAATTTTTGAATAAGATTTTGTTTTGAGCTTATACGAGCTTAATAGTTCATTGAGCCCGTTTTTGTTAAAAAGTGTTGATTATTTGCATTTTGGTCCCCAGGATTTGTAATTGTTTGCATTAGTAGCCAATCTTTCTATTAATTAGGGTTTGCAATATTTCACCCATTAATCTTTTGGTCACTTGTCAATTTCAGTTTAGCAGTTTGTTAGTTTGTTAAAATCAGTTACAAAGTTGTTAGAATTTACACTTTTGGTCCTTTTACTTTCTAGAATTTACATTTCAATCTTTATACTTTCATTTACTTACATTTTGAGCACATTACTTTCATGTTTTGATATTTTAGACTTTTGTGAATAAAATTTGGTATTTGCAAAGTGTTTTACGGATATATAGCTTAATATTTTTCACCATTTTTACTTGTTGAAATAGACATAGAATATCCAAAAAAAACTATCAACCAAGAACAATAATAAACTTGAGATTTTTAGGACTTTCAATTGGTCGAGAATCGAGAGAAAACGAACTTCAATATACTCAATTTCAACTGCGTATTTACTGTTTACGTTTAATTAAAGTTAAAGATGAGACTACGCGTGTTTAATATTCGGGGATTTTAAATAGGGGTTTTACAATAGTTGACTACAAAACTTTTCAAATTTACTTGTTATCAGTATGTAAGTGAAAGCAAACTCTTAACACTCAATTACACTAACTGGATCAAAGATTAGCCTCTATACCAAACACTAGTTACTGGATTAAAGCTAATTTAAGCTAAGTGAATCACTCAAAACTTACAAATTAAGACAAGTAACTATCAAAACATATCAATGAGCTCAAATTGAACAATTATCAAGCAAAGACAGGTAAAATTACACTAGGACAGGAATTATAGCATACAGACTAGTTGTTTTGAGGGGAAAATGTAAAGAGAACTTATTGCTGAACTTGTAGGCTACTTTGATGCAGAAATAAGCGTTGAGCTCACTTGTACACTAAACACCACCAAACAATCTCAAATCAACCACCAATCTATCACCAATCACCATAATCAGTCTTCTCTGCAACAAGAACTCTGGAAATGATCTTTGGCAAGAAATGGCAAGTGCTTTGTACTGAAACTATGAATGATCACTAACAATAGCTTCCAAATCAATCTAACAACTCTATTGTTCAAGTTAGAACAACAAAATCCATGAATTCAGGGAATGAATAGCAATGAAGTAGAATTTGAGATGAATAAGAAGTGAATGAGTAAAAATCGAGCTTTCATTAACGGAAGTTGGTTACAAGGTAGTTATAACTGCTAAACTACTAACTAACAGTGGTTGTCAATCACTCTTAGTTGTTGGACTAAGGGAAGTGAAACTGAAATGAGAGGAAAATTAAGAGTGTGTGTGTTTTCACACTCTAGCTAAAGTTCTGAAAATGAAAGAATACATTGGTATTTATAGAGCTAAAATAGAGTGTTGGGGAGATCTCTGACTTGTTCCATCCAATGACAGGCTGCCAAGTGTCCCAATCCTAGAAATGAGATGATCAAGTGTTCTTCATGAATTGGGCTTTTTCAATTGAGTGGATTAAAGTCTAACTAAATGTTTGGGTTGGGTTCGTCTCATTCCAACGATCATTTTTCATGTAAAGCAATCCTTCTGAAATCAACTCTAGCCCTCAATACGATCTAGGAATAAACTTGCCACGTGGCGTTTTCTGATTGCTCCATTAATTTTGACACGGATCACTATCCATTTAAACAGTGAGGATAGTTGAAGTGTAAGCTTGTGATTGGAGGAGGGAAGTAAGTGGAGTTATTGTTATGATACGACGGTTGTTACTTCTCTCCTCATATAATGAGCCTGACGTGCTGATCCACTTACCCAACATACTCCATTCTGATTGGCTAACATCATCTTCACTCGGATCATGCCTAGTTTACTTTCCACAAATGGCAACTTTGGTCGCTCCTCTTGGCAAATTGTTGTTTTAGGCTATACACTTTATGAACTTGTCATTCTTGGCCCTTTTACTTTGATCTTGAACACCAAAGACCCTTTGACTTAAGTTGACTTTCTTCATAAGCTTTTGACTTTGATGAAGTTGCACTTTTAGTCCTTTAACTTTGGAAATTTGGCAAGAAAGGTCCTTGATCTTTGTTGACCTGTCATCTTGAGTCCTTATTTTGTCTTTTCTTCAATATAAATGCTTTGGAATCCGTGTTTGCATCAAATTTGTATCTTTTTACCTACAAAAGCACAAACAACAAAGAATACCCCATAATATTGTTTTTACACATAAAATCTGGTATTTTTCTTTGTGTTTGAGGGTTTAATATGATATAATTGATATGAGATTTCACTCATATCACATATTATTCCTGTTATTTTATATATTGATATTTCTTGTTTCGAACTAAACGTCCTTTAAAAATGAAAGGTTCTTGATTTATGCTTAAAACAATAACAGATGTGGTTTTATCCTCAAAAGGTATTCATGCTAATCGAAGCATGGGATCCAATAATATTCTTATCAAAATGATTCAATGAGTTAAAGTGATATCCAATAATCTTTATCAATAAAGCAGGGTACCCGCGCGATGCGGCGGCGGGTACCCTGTGAATAAATTTTCTTACGAGTAAATGTTATTCGGTTATTTGTCTTTCATAGCAATATGAATGACAATAGTTTACACTTAAAAAAATTGTCTCAAAAACGTAATTTTGATATATGGGTATTATTGCTTATGACGTATATGTAATATGTGTAACTTTATTTTGGGAACTCAATTAAGTGCAAGAATTGACAGAACTTGTTTTGAGCATTTTAATGAGTAGATCAACCTAAATGTGGTTTGTACATATGATTGTAATGAAAAGAAATAATGGCAGAGATTTATACAATATGTTGCTTTAATTATAAATTGTGGTGATGGGTGCTTTAATTGTATTATTAATTATGTTTTAATTAAATATTATTCATGTTTTGTATATATTAGAGATATAAAGTTGTACATATGGATTAAAATCTTGTATTATTTAGATTCGATTTTCTTGACTGTATTAATATGTTGTACATTATATTGTATTTGTTGTATTATTTATTTTTTTTGGCATTAAATAAAGAGAGTGTCTAATCTCTTTTATAAGATAGTATGATTAGCTAAGCATTACCAACAATGTGTTCTGGTTATGGGTGATAAAAATATCTTGTTTCTTTGGCATGTGCTGGAAAAATACTAATAAAGTTGATCACCGGTTTTGAGCAATACCAAACACCAACAATGTGTTCTGGTTATGGGTGATAAAAGTATCTTGTTTCTTTGGCATGTGCTGGAAAAATATTGATAAAGTTGATCACTTGATATTTGAACGCTGTCAGTTGATCATTTGACAATATAATAGGACAAATATTGTTGTTGTTAGGGGAACATGTATGGGATCGATTATTGTTTAAAAAGTATACTTGATTATGTATAGGGAAAAAGACCAATTTGGTCATTTTGATCACTTCATAACCTTATCATGGTCAAGTTTCCAACTAAAGACCAATATGGTCATGTTGAGCACTTCACAACTGCACAACTCCACTACTTTATTGCCATGTGTCTGACTGACACAATATTTATTATATTATTAAAATATTGAAATTACAAATATACCCTTATCTATTTCTCTTCTTCTTTTTTCATCTGCTTTCTCCTTCTCTTCCTTCTCATCCTTCATCTGGCACTTTTCTATTCTTCGATCTCAAATACCGTTTTTTCAACACCGTATTTTTTTATCCAACTCTCGGTTCCAACGAACTACGCCCATTGCAATCACCAGTGAATCTCATTGTTCAGGTATGTTTTATATTAAATTGTTTTTATTTGCCAAATTTTAATACTATTTGAATTGGGGGTTTTTATTTGCCAAATCTTTTAATCATTGATTTTATTTATATTCGATTTATTATTTGATAATAGTTTTTAATAATCATTCTAACAACTGATTAAGTGAATTATGATTTTTCTTGATTAGAGCTATGTTCAGGATCCTTGATAGAACCTTAATTGGATTTATTTTGCTTAGATCAGTGCATCGTATTAATAACATTACTAGGATCCTTGATACAACCGTAAGTGTTTGCTTTAATGCTAGAGAGACCACCTTAGCTATTAACTTAAGCCTTTGTTTCAGAAGCTACACTCTTCACGACTTCGAGATGATGGCAAACAAGGTTTCTGCTAAGAAGTACTGTTTATCTGGATGTCTTCCATCTGCGTACATTGAAAAGGAATTTTGGTTCGAGATGACACATGGAAAAAAGGGAACTGTTGAATATGGAGTGAATGTAGATGGCAGAACATTCTCATCTTCCTCTAATGATCATCTCGGAAGCAGTAAATGGAACTTGAAGGTTACAAAACCTTTAGTACATTGTTTGATCTCATTAGCAATTTTTCTTGCACTTAATTTTAGGAACCATACACGGCAACCATTTTCTCTGTCGAAAGACTTGTAGGCCCAAAAGCTCCTGGAGAGACTTGTCATATTGTGATTGATCATGGTGGTAATGTTCCCTATTGGGAAGGTCAAAGTTATGGAGTAATTCCCCCTGTAAGTCAAAACCTTTTAATAATGCTATTTTGTGTAAGACATGATTTCGGGACACTCATTTTGTGTTGGTTTTCTGATAACAGGGTGAGAACCCCAAGAAACCTGGGGCTCCTCATAATGTCCGTCTTTATTCATTGCATCCACAAGGTACGGTGATTCTTTCGATGGAAAGACGGCTAGTTTGTGTGTTAGATGTGCTGTCTATTATGATCCCGAGACAGGTAAGGAAGATCCTTCTAAGAATGGTGTGTGCAACAACTTCCTTTGCAACTCAAAGCCCGGAGACCAAGTTAAAATAACAGGTATATTTTCTTCTATTTCTGTAACATACATTTAAGAAGTCTAGTACTCGTATAACACAATTACTTTGGCAGGTCCATCTGGAAAGATTATGCTTTTACCTGAAGATGACCCAAACGCAACCCACATCATGATTGCTACGGGTACAGGAGTAGCTCCATACAGAGGTTACCTCAGGCGCATGTTCATGTAATCTGTACCTAAATACAAGTTCAACGGTCTAGCCTGGCTATTCCTCGGGGTAGCCAACAGTGATAGTCTCCTTTACGACAGTGAATTTAGCAAGTATGTTGAAGATTACCCTGGTAACTTCAGATATGATCGAGCTCTTAGCCGAGAGAAAAAGAACAAGACAGGAGGGAAGATGTATGTACAGGATAAAATTGAAGAATACAGCGATGAGGTATTTAAACTGTTGGATGAAGGCACTCACATTTATTTCTGTGGACTTAAAGGGATGATGCCTGGGATCCAGGATACGCTTAAAAGAGTTGCGAAGGGTAGAGGGGAGAGCTGGGAAAATAAACTTTCGCAACTAAAGAAGAACAAGCAGTGGCATGTTGAAGTCTACTGATCATTTTTAAAAATCGACGTGGTCCATGAGTATTTGCATTGCTATGTGTAACATTATTTTACGAGGTTTGAGATGATGCATGTCCCTTGAAACATTTCTGGTTCATATGTTTTCAGATGTTGTCTGCAACTTTGCTACGTTTTTGTTCCGGGTTATCACAGTAGTCTGAAATTTTTACTTATGACATTTTTTTCAAGCAGTGACATGCTGCTGTTGTAGCCTGTAGGCTCTTAGTCAATTGTCTACAAGCAGTGACATGCTGCTGCTGTAGCTTGTAGGCATTTAAGTCATTAGCTTACTACTACTACTCAACTTTGTTGTTCTATTAGATCTATAACTCTGTCATAGATTGGAATATCTGGTATATATAGTAGCTCGGATTATAGGACATATTATGTTATTTCCTTGCACCCCAAAATATTGTCCACAAACAAAATTGACCAGAATTTGATATGATAAACCACTTAATGTGATTTCACATACTTGTACATTTAGCCATTATATTGTTCAACATACAGTGTCCACATTTTAGTCCACATCTTACAGATCGAAGTTTATTCCTCCTTTCAATCGTGGATGCAGGTCGTTCATAATATACACAGTATACCGGTCAAAATACATGTGGACGTGTCTTGGTTAGAAACTCAAAATACCCAAACAGAAAAATAAATAAATACAGTAGCAATTATCAATAATCAAAGGAAAATCAAATATTATATACGCAGACTAATCAATTTGTGATCTGTTAATAAAGAAGAATTACATTTTTCTTCATCCAGAACCAACTTGCTGCTCGCAAAGAAGAAGCTGTCGCAGCTTGACCACCATGCTCAACTGCTCCACCGCCATGTTCAACTGCTCCACCACCACTGCTCAACTGCTCCACCACCACGTCGCAACTGCTCCACCACCACGTCGCAACTGCTCCACCACCACTGCTCAACTGCTCCTCCGCTACTGCTTAACTGCTCCACCGCCACTGCTCAACTGCTCCACCGCCATCTAGATGCAACACTCGCTTTTTAACCCTGCTCGACCATACGATATCTTTGACAATAGGTTGCTCCGATTGATAATTCACAGCGAATAGTGAATCATATGAGACAGATGTCATGGTTGAACGAAGGGGTCATTTGTGTACCTAAATTATTGACAAAAAAAGAGAGCATGAAATAGGTAAATAACTGTGGAGGGACAGTTGAGTACTTTAACTAAAAAAGATTACGTGCTTAAGTATTGAAACTGTCAAAGTAGTACCTGAAGCTCTTTCAATGTGAGTTCCATATACTTTTCCAGATTCACCTTCAACAAGACCATCTAGTTCTCCATCATCTAAGTGCGACAATCCGGAAAGGAACATTTCCCTAAACATAGGTTCAGCGAAACAGCTTTTGCCCGTTGCTTCAGTTCACAGCATAAAAATGAGCTCCACATACAGAAGCGATACTACATACGTATACCTAATTGATCGTTTTATAAACTATTTTAACAAATGGTAATAATGGCTTGACCATGAAGAGCATTATTGCTATTTTTCTCGACCAAAAATTTCACCACCTACATAGAGGAAAATCAATGAAAATATGCTTAGTCTGTACCAAAAATATAGGGAAATAGTTTGAAAATAAAAGATCAGGTAACAAACCACTGCTGTTGATGACATTGACAAGAAGCAGCCAACAAATATACCTTCAGAAAGCTCTGCTCCACAAAACTGTGCCAATTGCCAATTAAGTCAACACAAACTATAAAGTGAAGCTATTTTATGCGTAAATTTGTGGCTAAGTACCATGGCTAATGTTCCGCACAAAAACATAAGAATAAGTATTTGAAGTAGACCTCCTATCATAGCTACAGGACCCACAGCTTTTATCTGCATTAATAACAAAAGATGACAATATTAGAAACAAAAACATAGCATTAATAGATAAAGAAGCATATAGACAGCAGGAAATTAACCTTTGGCATAGAAAACTCGAGTCCTAAAGCAAATAAAAGGAACACCACACCGAACTGAGCAAATGTCTCCACCTGTACCATCTCACTTACGAACTTTAAGCCGCCAGGTCCAACGAGAGAACCCGCAAGAATATAGCCGACGATAACCTACCGAAGCTGCCATGAAACAAGGTAATTCAGCTTATAGCTAATAAAAGTTACAGTTAAAGATATGGGCAGGTCAGGCGGTTGGGTTGAGCAAACAATCAACACTGGTCACTTTTTACGGGTTGACGAGTTGAAATGACCAGAAAGACTTTTGTCTAAAAGCATTAAATTACTACAAAATAGTATGTGTGTGAAATATGATTACAATTAATATATTAATTCAACCTTAATGTAGTTTTTTAAAATTAACTTTTAAAAAGGTTTTATGCGTTAAAAACATATTTTGGGAGACTAACAACCCAGTAACCATTCTTATTTAATCCGTTTAACCCGTTAGACCTGAATCGACCCACTCATAGGTAGATGGTCTATGAAAGAACTCAGATATACACACCGGTTGTCCCAGGCAGGAACAGATAATTCCCCCAATAGCAGCAGAAACAATGGTGACCACCAAATCTGAAATCAGCCTGTTTACACAAATCACATAATACCACAGTTACTATAGGAACAATATCAACTAAAAAATAGGACTGCGAGCTTTTCATCAATATATGCTATAAACTCTAAGCGACTAATCATTCATTAAAAAAAGTATCTGAAACATATAAAAGATCTGACCTTACATCTACTTGAAGTATTGGATATTTAGAGTTTTTTATTTGATATTACAAAAACATTGTCCTGCAATCAAGTAAAAACAAATTAGGGGAGGTGCCACAAGGTAAAAATTGAAGCCTGACACATTATATTGACATCATGTCCTATATATGTTCACCTGTTTGTCTATCAACGTTTGGGTACCCTCATCTTCACTGTCAATAGAAAAAACATTATAAACAAATTAGCGTCAATTGAGCAGGCATTTACTTTTAGAGCTATAGGAATCAATATAGCAAAATGAGACATGACATCATGGTGGCATATCAGAAGTGAAAAGGAGAGATATTCCACTACACTAACTATTAAACAAATGGCTATAGTTCAATTAGCTATCACATTTGTATGCACGATAGGCATGTTCAGATACTCACCTTGCCTCTTGAGTGTCATTTTTGTTAGTCTTCTCATGCGTAATTTTAGCGACAGTCTCCAGTACAGCCTGCAAAACGTCATTTGAAGAATTTAATGCTATAATGTTACTGAAATAGCCGAGTAATGATATGGACTACTATTTCAAAACTTGTTACAGAATACCTCTTGATCAGCCACGCTGTTATTGAAACTGCTTCGAGTGGAATCTAACATTGTACGAAGCGGTAACTAGTGTGAGATACCAACTAAACAAATGAGCTGAAACAAAGTATAGGACTGAAGATGTGCCAACCAAGTAAGTTACTAAGGGATTATTTCACGATGGACAAAGTATTTCAGTGTTTGTATTAAGCGTCAGTTGAATTTTTACCATCTTTTCAGCTATTGGGTGTAAACATAATATCAGGGTGATACTAACTGTAGAATTATCACTTATATACCAGCTTATTGCACATGTTAATACGTAACTGTAAAAAATCTATAATTTTCAAATACCCGTTGTATTACAAAACACACTTGCTTAATTCGACAGCCAAGTTACAAGGTAAACACACATTTCACGCATCACACGAAATTACAATAGCATATCAGGGAGGTCATATATCTGATCAGATCAGGCAAACATGTCTCGTTCCATGATCCATGGTGTTTTTTCTTCTCTAATTGTAACAGTAAGATGCAGCATAGAGTTCAATGCCATGTTCAAGTTCGATAATGGATGTGTGATGTACAATAAACTATAGAGTAGTCCATGCCAAAAAGAGTGACTAGAATCATTGATTGGATATTCCACCACCCTGCTCAAAGCCCTGAGAATCCTCGTTATCAAAAAACTTGGTATGCTTCGTTTCTATCCAAACTTGACTTTCACTTGTAAAGTCATCTTGAAAACTTGTTTATATATTTCCCCAACACTTCCAATATTAGCAAGAAATTGTGTCTGTGGTTGAATATTTCCGTGTAAGAGAGCTAAGTGAAGATGTGCCCTATAAATCACGCCACTTTAGCACATACCCTATAACACTACTATAACTAAAACTCCCTCCCCCGCTATAACATGTGGGTCCCATAACACACCACTAAATAAAGCCCACAAACTCACAAAACAAACAAAAAAACCAATAACGCCCGTTAATAGGCAGGTGAAGGGACGGAAAAGGTGAGGATGGCGTGGACCACGGTGCAGATTGGTGGCGCCATAGGGCAAAGAAATCCCTATGGCGTGTTATCTGCCACTGCACCGTGCACTCTAATAACCGTCAGTAGGAAATCTATATTCACCAAGCACGTGTCCTTATAACTTCTAAAATACAGGAAAGAGATATAACTCCAAGAAACCGGGAACGAGACAGTGCTATCTCATGAACTAAAGGATGGTAATACATAAAGCACCTAGATGTTCCGCCACTAAACACATTCCAAATCAACTATATAACAGATGAACGCAATAATACATGAAACAAGAAGCTAAACCTTAAAACACTAATCACATAAAAAAACACAAACTCAATAACTAGTCCTAAACAGATCAACAACAAAAAAAAACAGACAGAAAATTCAATACCATCAGTAGATTCATTGTCGGAAAACTCTTTCTCCAAGACACGATCAAACATTTTGGCGATACTCCCGTCACCGGAATCCGGCGCGGACGAATTGACCAAGCTCCCGTAGAATCGCTCCCGAGTTTCTTTATCAGATCTCGCTCCACAAAACGCGATCATCATCATCATGACGATGAATGGAATCGAGAGAAGATGATGTTTTACACAAACACTCGCCATTGAATCAGATTGATTTCAGACGAGGTTCATGTGAATTGAAAAAAACCCTAATTTTTGTGAATTGGAATAATCAAAGTGAATAAAGAAACAAAGATTCGGGTTTACGTAATGTAATATGTTTTGATTATTCCAAAGATTCGGGTTTACAGAAGAAAGAACAAAGAACAAAGAAGAAAGAAGAAAGAGAAAGAGAAAGAGAAAGGGCGTTTTAGTAATTTACTATTCTGATAATATTCTGTCAGTGGACACGTGGCGTTTATTGGATGGAGTTGTGCAGTTGTGCACTTGTGTATGACCAAATTTGTCACAATGAAAAAACTTGACCATTGTTTAACTTTTGAGGGGTGATTTTGACCAAATTGGTCTTTTTCCCTTATGTATATGGCAACCATATAATAAAGTTAATTGTATATGAACAAATCCGTTAAATTTTTTTCACGTGATAAAAAATGAATTAAGAGAGAATTTTAACTTCATCAGTCTTTTTCCTGTAATAGAAGGACCCCATTATCAAACACTAGGGGTGAGCAGGCCCGACCGAAACCGAAAAAACCGACCGAACCGAAAAAACCGACTAAACCGAGCCCGGTACCGAGCTAATCGATTCGGTAGTCGGTTGGTAAAAATGTTATTTTCGGTATTCGGGTCGGTTCGGTACAAAAACCGACATAAACCGAATTAACCCGATATATCCCGAGAAAAGTAAGAGGGTATTGTTACATACTGTTTATTTGTTTAACACAACATACATCTCTGTCAAAGATATAGCCACATATCTTTCTCTCTCTTTTTTTTTCTTATCTCAGCCATCTTAAACATCAATCCATCTCTGTCAAACTTCATCTCCAAGATTTCCAGATCTTCATCTTTGTCTTCGTCTTCAAGATCTTCATCTTCAATCTTTGTCTCAAGCTTCAATGAAATCACATATTCAAGATCTTCGTCTTCAAAACTTTCAAGATCTTCAAGATTTTCAAGATCTTCAAGATTTTTCAAGATCTTCAAGGTTTCCAAGATGTTCAAGATCTTATATCGTAACATTGGTAACATTAGGGCTGGAAAAACGGACTTCTTTCATCTTCAAGATTTTATATCTTTTAAAGATCTTCAAGATTTTATATGGTGCTGGCTGTAAATTGGTGTTTGGATTTTCTTTTTTCTGATTTTTTTTAGCTGTAACGGGGTGTTTAGTGTAAGGAATTCGGTTTCGGTATAACCCGACTGAAACCCGAGTATATACCGAGTTAATACCGAACCGAACCGACCTTTTCGATTTCGGTTTCGGTTCAAGTTTCTGAGCTTTCTCGGTTTCGGTAAATCTCGGGTCGGGTCGGACCAGGTCGGTTCCGGCCCGAAGCTCAGCCCTATCAAACACCAATAATCTGTTCTGGTTATGGGTGATAAAATATCTTGTTTCTTTGTCATGTGCTGGAACTTTTAAGTGGTCATAAAAGTAGGGGGATGTGGCACCACAAGTTTCTTCGGAGTCATCAAAAACAAAATAAATGGAATATGTTGTCGACGCGCTCATCAAACTCTCTTTATGTCACGTCTCACTTTCCATTTGGGATGAATGATGGTCAAATCTTTTTTAATCCTGATATTCGACCATAAAAAGCTAAATTAAACATTCTTAGCTAAAAGTCACTTGATTAAAAATGAAATAACAATCATTAGTAATACAGTAATTTTCTAGCTCTTAAAATAACGTTTCAAATTCAATACCTCAAGCATATCGATAATTCTAGCCTTTTTATATAAAGTTGTGATCAAATGAAAAGTCTTTTTAAATAAAAAAGATAAGAAGTAATTTGTATATCTGAGATTCATTGACATAAATTAAATGTATTTTTATAATTTTAGATGTATTATAATTATTAGATGTATTTACATATATGCATTTTATGATTTTTTTTTTCTTTTTTTTTCTCTTTCTTTTTTGTTTTTTTTTTCTATATGTACTGAAATCATGAAAATTAATGTCCACCATCTACACTTCAAATGATGCATCTATATGAATACAAATGCATCTAATAAAAATCGTTGTATTATGTATAATTTTAGTCACTTTTCACTACTTTTTAGTTTAATTTACTTTTATTGAATCTCTACTCCACATATATTACGTAAATGTGAGATTTTTTTCACAACCAATAAAATGTATAAAACTGCGAGATTACATTTTTACTCTTAACAATACATATATATTCATCGTTAGGTTTAAATTAAACGTTTCTTACTTGTTTTATCGGTTATAGATTCGAATATAATTAGCGATATGAAGAGTGCACATGTATTTTCATAATATTCATTGAAAAGATAGTTTTGATATAAACGAGAAAAAACATGTGCATGATCTTAACTTACACATATCTAGTGATCTAAAGCGATAAAAATTTAATGCTTCTTCCGTCTCATATTAATAGTCTACCGATAAAAAACACGCAGTTTAATAAAAATATCATTTTTTCAGTTTTCTCTCTTAATTTTTACACAATGATAATTTTACACTTAACTAATTAATTTACAACTTATTTATTGTTTGTAATATACCCTCAAATAAAGATGATATGGTAAATTTAATATACATTTTTTATCTATTTTTGGATTGAACTATTAATTTAGTACGTCCCAAAATAATAACATGACTATTATTAATATGAGACGGGGAGGGAGTAACATTTGACTAACACAATGAAAAAAATATGTCTATCTTAAAGTAAAACATTAATTATTATAATTATCTGCATTTATTTTGTTCTAAAAATTATTCTAACATGATAACTAGGCTTCAAAAGGTTGGCCACGTACCATTAGAAATGTATAAATACCTTGTCGACAAGGCTAGGAACATGTGAACTTATTTCCTAACTCCTGACAATAAAAAAAAGAGAGTATATATATGTAAACCACCTTCTCTTCGATTCTTCTCTATATCACATGCTTATCTCCTTCTTTTCAGGTTGTGAGAGATTGTCAGAGGAGCTCAACAATAGGCGAAGCAAGAAAACAATAATTTCCATCCAGTACTCAAGCCACGGTATAGCATAACTTTTTGTTTTTCCTACAGTTTATATATTTAGTTACTCCAATATATGCTCAATCTATCTATGCGTATCCATATAGTTCTCAAACTTGATTATCCAGATGGCCTTTTTTTAAGAGCAAATTATATGGCATTTGTTAAGTTTTTTTTATTTTTTATGATGCAGTTTTAGCTAACATGATATTGTCAAGTTCTTCGAATCGTCCATTGGCCCTTTAGAATCAGAGCGGTTCACAATCGTTCGGATTACAAATCATACATTTAGGTTGAGACTTGAGACACATGTTCAAATTATTTTATGATAGGATGCTACTCACGCGTTACGACCTCGTGAATGAATTGCGTAACTGATTTTTCGGCAAGTAATGGTGTTTGGTTGTACGTTTTTTTCTAAATTTTATGGATGTAAAACGTTTTAAGTGTATTGTTCGAAATGACTTTGCAAATTCTATTTGAATTGTGTTAAGTTAGAGAAGAAAATTTCCGTAAACCAAATGTTCTAGATCTTTTTTTTTCTCTTTAGTACATAAATAGTGCATGCTAAGCAATTCCGGCTACATTTCTTTGTAAATCCTTTTTTTCCTTTGCAAAAATTGGAATGGAGTGCAAAATAAATGTTCGTGATCTTGCTATCGGATTTTTATAATTTCAATAAACCAAATGTTCTAGATCTAGGATTAAACCAAGAACAAGGTGATTAATATTTCTATGCTACTGAGTTTCAATTAAAAGGTTTAGACTTAGGTTTTGTCTTTTTTATCTAAGTAAAAGAAAATGTTTAAATAAAAGTGTATTATCATCCGGAAATAAGTACTAAAAAGTACTCCCTCCCCATATTTTATTTTTTCTTTTTATACGGTTTCATCGTTTTCTTTATGTATTTATTCATTTTTTATGTTTGTTATATGTTTTCATCGTTATACCTATTTGTATTTTTATACGTTTTCGTCCATCTCCATATATTTTCGTCCGTTTTCATACTTATTCGTATGTTTTCATACATTTATTGACGTTTCCACACGTTTTCTTATCTCTATGGGACATTTCGCTATAACAAAATTGGCTTTAGTGACAAATTTAAGAACACACAAAGTGTCACAATAAATCTAAAATGATAAACATCCTAGCGACTTAAAAATGTGGGAAACGCATAACTTTTTACAATAACTGTTACTCCATTATAAATGAAATGTGCACTCACACTTCTTTTCTGTCACTATAAATAGACTTTCGACTACACTTTTTAAGTGTGGAAGAAACATTTTGAAGACATTTTTTATGTGTATATAAATTTGCATCAGTTCTCCTCTCTAAGGGATGAGAGAATGATTTATTTATTATGCCTCTCCGAATGGAAACTAATAAAATTAGGCATACTCGGATTTGTTTCTCAGATTTGTTAGCTTTTTATTATCCGAGATGTCCGAAAAGCATATATATTCTTTATATTTTCCTAACTCGGTTATTATATTGACATGTTCGTTCAACTGGGTTATCTGTATTTAACTCATGGTATATGCTAGATGTGACATTGCTCTTTATAATTCTTATAATCCTGGAGTCGGTACTGGATCTAGTACACAAAAACGGTCCCTATTATCATAATTGCGTTAGACAAACATCACTTATGCGGTTTAGGCCAGCGTACCCAGATGGAATAAATTTTGCCTCAAGAATGCAACTGGGTCATAGTCCGCTTAGAATAATATGATTACCAATCTGATATCGATCTGGGCAATAACATGGTGCAACATGGACCCCTCAAATATTTACGAGAAGTTGTTCAAGTGACTGTTTGGTAGATATGGTATCAAAAATCAATGTGGTTTAATACTAATCAAATACCGAAGAGGTGAAGAGTCATGTTTTTCGATTGGCAATAAGAGAACAGAATGCATTTATGGTGGTGGGAAGATAATTCCAACGAACAAAACAAACAATCAAACACGAAAAACGAAGCAGAAACTTTTATTAAATATTTTAAATTATAATTCGAAAGTTATAAAAAAAACTAATATCATTGTCTTCTATTTATAAGGAACTGATGACCTAAACATAGTATCAAATTTGGACATACTAAAAATAACAAAGCTTGTTGGAAAAATCAAACAAATTTACGAAAAAACCTAAAGTTTAACTCACTTTACAACAATTTTCATCGTGAGTTAAAAACTCTCCATATTTTTCAAGCCAAGTTCCAAACGCTCCATGGAGTTTAAGTCACTTTTCTAATAATCTTCAACCGTGACTTCAACTTCATTCCAAGCTTTAAACCAGACGAACATTCCTTCTTCAAATCCGGAAGTCCAACGCTAGACATACTAGCCTAATTTAAACAAACAAACAAACAAACGATCGAATCTGAAAACGATCTCAAATCAAACAAACAAATGATCGAACCTGAAAACGATCCCAAAAAACAAACTAATGATCGAACCTAAAAACGATCCAAACAAACAAACAACTGATCGAACCTGAAAACGATCCAAACAAACAAACAAATGATCTTCATCAAAGTCTGTCGAATTCGAACAACAAATTTCAAATATCCTTCGAACGAAGACCCCAAATTCTCAAACTAACGAATTTCAAACAATTGAACAAATTCCAACGACCCGATACTAATCAAGTCTTCAAACGCCAAATCAATATTCAAAATTCAAGTACTTGTATGGCTTCACCATAACCAAATCCGAAAAACCAAAATCAACTTATTATCCCTAGTTGATATTGGAAAATCTCATACCATGGCAATTTAATCAAACAAATCAAATTGCCCTCATAAAATCAAACGGTTGCTCACAATCCCATACGCGAGGATACTAACTTAATTTGCTCTCAGGTAAAGCGGATAAGAAGTTTGACATAACTAGGTGAGGGTTCGAAGAAAACATTCTGTCGCTTGAATATCATTACACGACTCGACTCACTAAACTAACATTTTCTGTTAAAAAAAATATATCCCACTAAACTTAAAACTCAACCACCACTAATAGACCCAGCGAATACTAATAACCAAATAATATTCTAACAAAATCTCTCACTAACAAAACTAATTTTCGAATCTGCTGTATCAAAAAAGGATCGACCATAAATCAATGGTAACTCGAACAAAACCTTCTTTTTCTTTTTTCTTCATAGTGAATCGACTTATCTCTAGTACCACTTGTTGTATAATTCAAACGAAAAAAACAAACACTCAAACAGGAAACATAAGCTTTTATTAAATACCCTAAATTACAATTCGAAAGATATAAAAAAACTAATGTCATTTTCTTTTATTATAAGGAACCAATGACATAAAATATACCAAATTCATATATACTAAAAATAACAAAGCTTGTTGGACAAGCCAAACAAATTTATGAAATGAACTCTATTTTTTAACTCACTTTCCAACATTATATGTTCTTTGTGTGTCCTTTTTAGCTTCTTGCTAAGCACCATTATTTTAGCGATTTAAAGTATCAATCAAATAGTTGCTAGGCAATTGTGACCTCGTCTAAAAAGTGTACAATGATGAAAACACTTACCTCGATCCCGTGTATTTTTTTATATCAATCAAACTTTTTCTCAAAGAATCATGCCCAGACAATCAAGAACTATCCAAGTTAGTAATTAGCCAAGGTTTGAGGTTGAAACCAAACCAACATCCAAATAACCCTCTTTTATTGGTCAACAGAACGTTTGTGACGAAATGGTAACAACTGAGCTGAGACCTAGTTGATAAATAGGACCTCGTTAATAATCAAATGAAATCCGGCCATAAACACAATGATTCAGCAACGACCTAAGGATCTGGCGGTATATTCTAGCTAGTTCAATAGTCTTTTTTTAACGGAAAATTTCATTAACTAGCAAGGAGCTTGAAAAATTACAAAGGAATAAGATTAGGGTTTTTTAAACACTCTAACCAAGAAAAATAAATCTTCTAAACCGATTAATACACCGATTAAACGTACAAAGAACTATATCATCAAAATTCTCTGATCTTAGGAGTGACCTCGTCATAAATGATGCGATTGCAAAGCTTCTAAATGAGCCACCAAGAAACATAAAAAACCGCCTCTAGTAAAACCTTAATCGTAGAAGATAAGGGAACCGAAGAAAACCAAACATTCCACTCATGGAACGATTCCCAATCGTGGACACCCAGGTCCCACCACCTGCAAACGCGACGTGAAATAAGCCGAGCAAGGTCACACCGGAACAAGAGATGTTGTACACCGGAACAAACGAGCCCTCAATGCAAAAATATTTATCTTGATTGGAATGAAACGGACCCATCTGGTAGCAACAATTTGAGACGGAAGGGTAATCTCATCAATAATATTACGGACTTCCTTAACCCGAAAATCACCATCTCCTGTAATATCACAATGCCATCGATCTCCAGAATTAGACAAAGATACTGAATCTAATAAGGACGTTAAATCCGCCAGCTGCTGTGATTCACGAGCGTCCCTAACCTCTCTACAAAAGGACTGTGAAATAGCACCATTCATCTTTTCCGCCACAGAAATATCTTTATTCGGCTCTAAGAACAACTTAGGGAATTTAGAAAAAAACGCAATGTCACCATTCCAACAATCATACCAGAAAAAAGTCTGAGCGCCATCACCAACTCGTTCCTTACAATGGGATTTAAAGTCAAAACCTTGATCTTTAAGATGATCGACCACCTTTAACCTTTAAAATTGAGCACCAAATAGAAGGCCACTTAGATGAATGTGAGTCAATCGACGTACCGTATAAAGAGCGTATAGACTGCCGCCAAAAAGATCATCATTTGATAAAAACCGCTGTTATTTTAAAAGAAGGGCTCGGTTGAGAGCAAAATAACTCGAAACCCCTAGACCTCCATGTTTCTAATGATATCCAACAGTATAAACATAGTGACCTACTAAGCCACGAGCTAAGACACCGTTGATATACTCATTTGATAATCGAATGAATCTCGTCGTAAACATAGTGGTTTAACAACGACCTAAAATCTTTTGGTATGTGCTCATTCCATAATCAAATGAAATCCTGCTGAAAAAATAGTGGCTTTAACAACGACCTTAAAACCCGTTGGTATTTTCAACAGAAGTAAATTCACTAGGGTGTCGAAAGATCGAATTCGAATATACTAGGTGGGGACGTGGATATAAATGTATTGAGTTGTCATCATATATGAATTTCTTTATGAAATAAAATCAATTTCTATACAAGTATTGCTCATTTAGGTGGGGCCAAAACACACTTGTGGTTATAGTTTGCCTAGTGTAGCTACATTTTGCTTGTGTGGTAGACTGGTAGTTAACCATCCGTATGTGATTAGGTACAGTCATCTGCTCTTTTCTCGCTTATTTTTTAATTATTGTCCATCTTTACTCGTTTCAAAATATTTTTCATTTTCACATTTAACCGATTAGAATAGATTTTAGTAGTGTTTTAAAATTCGAGTTGAGCATGCAAGTTGAACCGATTGAATCGTTATTCTTTTGGGTGGTTGTATTCGATAGCTCGATCAAGACAATTAAAAAATCGAGTTTTAAAACATTGGATTTTAGTTAATCAATATAATATTTAGTTTATTTAGGTGCTATCTATGTGTTTTTTTGTTTTAGGATAACAAATTTTAAAATAACGGAAGTGTTTTTTTTTCACGAGCCCACTAATGAATTGTTTTTTTTTTCTTTTTTCTGTAACTATATACCATTCGACACATTTTATGATTGATTTATGAGGTTCGAATCCACCGTCGTATATACTCTAACCTGATAAAAAAAATATACTCTAACCTGATAAAACAATTTCTTTTCAATAAATTGGTATATGATCACTTCAAAGTCGTTTTTATTCACCAGAAAATTAAACTTAAAAACTCACGCACTTTAAAGTATAACCTTTTTTTTAACTAGGCTATCCTTAAGCGGTATAATAAATTGTTCATGCACCTCTTTCCACCTTACTGGCTTATATATTTCTAAGCAAACAGCACAGTTTGTTAATGGGTACCTAACAACATGGTAACAAGAACCAGCTTCACTCATTGTTCGTCCTTTCTGCAACGCTCTCACGACCATCCTTAGGTTTTTTTGTTTTGTGAGTGAGTTATTTTTGGTGTGGTTTTATGAGACCTGCATACAAACAATTATAGCTAGTAAAGATATTTTAGCTATTGTGATATTAAAGTGACACACCAATAACAATTATTGGCGAACCACTGCGCACCTTGCGGTCTTAGACTTAGGTTACTAAATATCTTAGTATTTTATATGGAGCTAGCATCTTGAGCTTGATCGGGTCGGGCTATATTATTCGGTTTCCTACCCAAGCCTGGAAGGCAAGCTGAATTCATTGATATTATGAGTAATTAAAACAATACTGGTAAAAATCCTTATACGGAGTATCTAGGTTTTGTTAAGAGCCTTTTTAAGAAACAATTTGCAATAGAAAATATCACTTTCCTTTTATAGTATTCGGTAATATGCAGCTCTCGTTAAAAGTAAACAGTTGCTGTAGAATATATGACCTTCCTTTATCATCACGCGCATGAAACAAAAGAAAATAAATTAATAATTAAATTGTATATTTGACACGCTCGAGACAAAAATCACTGCCTATATATAGAAAGATATTTCAACATTTATCAATAACTTAAAACTCAAGCAAACACTTCACTAACAATTACTTGCAACTTAATACTACCAACACCAAAACCTACTTTTATGAATATGGATATGAACCCCTTCAACTTCAACGAATCGTACAACTCTTTTCTGTCTTCTTCGTCCATTCAAACACCTTCAATGTATACCGACGGAAGTGGTAGCTCTTCATCAGAACCTGAAGTACAACATATGCTAGCTTCAGAGACTCCGAAGAAGAGGGCCGGAAGGAAGAAATTTAACGTAACGCGACATCCGGTTTACCGGGGAATAAGAAGTAGGGATAATGGAAAATGGGTTTGTGAAATGAGAGATCCGAAAGATCAGGCGAGGGTTTGGCTAGGGACTCATCCAAATGCCGAAATGGCAGCCCGAGCACACGACGTAGCAGTTTTAGCCCTGAGAGGGAAAGACGCGTGTTTGAACTTTGCTGACTCTGTATGGCGACTGCCGGTCCCTGAATCGAAAAGTATACCGGATATCCAAAAGGCAGCAGCCGAAGCGGCAGAGACTTTTCGATATCCGGAAGATGACATGGTGGCCGAACTTCAGTCACCGGAAGTTATGGATTATGTGGATGAAGAGGACTTGCCAGGGTTTCTTGATAACATGGCTGAAGCACTCATGGTACAACCACCTCAGACAGTGGGCCAAGGTAACTTTTTTGATGATGTGGAATCATATACGGATGACATGTCCCTGTGGAGCTTTCAGTACTAGTATATCCCTTTTACTCAAGATTGATTTATTGTTTGTATTATTTCCTGTGTTGCGTGGACCTTACCTTTTTAAGTCAAGCCAATTAATAATGGAGATATTTCTCTGGACAAGAAGGACATAAAGATTGTTAATTGTTCAATTATAAATTTGGTTTATCAACAAAACAGGAAAGTCTTGCTCGCATGTTGTTGTTCGTACAACCTTGTGGAAGATTTGGGTGAACCATAATCGAGCTTGGTTTGATCTTAAACCTCCGAAGAAAGATACTTTAGGTGACGATTCACTCTCAGGTGTAAATCAATTATCAGAACAGAAAAGCCGTAGTGAATTTAACTCCTTGATAGGTTGTTTACAAATTGGGAAGGCCGCTGACGGGTTTTAAATGCTCATGATGGCATTTTGTTGACTTCCTTTTACTCTGATCCGAAATTTCAACAAGTGTCAAGGAAGAATGAGGCTTGTAAAAGTGATACGAAGAATAATGCAAAAGTGACTAGCAATAAGTTTCAGTTAACGAAGTTTCAGGAGTAAATGGGATAGTGCTAGAAAGGTTGATTTCGTGGAGAGTTTCACTTCTAACGTGGCCCCTATTGTTGAACGGTTAGTTAACAGTAGTAATGATATTATGGCAAGGAAGTCGAGTGTGCAGGCTGATGAAGACAATAAGAGTAGTAAGAGTGACGTGGATGATGTATATGGCGAAATTGGGGACTTATGGCCAATTTTGACGGATATTTGTTTATTTAATGTGGGATCCAGTTGTGCTAGTCAGTGTTTTAAAATCCGGGTTGATTCGACGGTTGAATCGGTTAAATCGTGACCCGATCGAGTGATCGGACATTGGTTTTGATCGAAAAATCTGATTAAACCGCCGATTGAACCGTAATCCGATGTCTCGACCGATTCAATTAAAAAACTAGGTTTTAAAACATTACTACTAGTACCTCCTCTAATGTTGAAAAATTTGATAGAATTGAAAGAGTAATTAATGATGGAAAATTTACTATGGTGGATGTTTCAAGTTAAAACGTAAGAAGATATACATTACTTGGATATTATTAAATCATTGTAGTCTAGTCATTTTGTGTATATCCTTTTAAGAAAGTAGACTGCGTGTATAACATGCAAAAATGTGAAACTCACCCTCAAGCCATTGTATTAATTATTTTTTAGAGTAGTTATTAAGAGACTATTTACCAAAAAAAAAAAAAACTAGGGACGTATGGCAGCAAAACATTTAAAAAATGAAAGTGAAATTGTGAATAAGAGATTGTATAAACGTTGAAAGGATACATCGGATGATGATCCCCATAGGATGATGACGAGTACAATGTGTATGATCTTTTCGGAGAACAAATGGCGTTTTGTGACGCTTCAAATATCAAGTTTCATACTCGAATTAAGTAACAGATTACGTTCGATGTCTTGTTGAGTCAAATGTCTTGTTGAGTCAAATGTAATCTAGTGATAGTTGTTTCTTTCTGTATATAAGTATCCATGTCTTGTTAATATAGCTTTATCAACTATTTAACGGCTTAATATGATAAATTTCATACACATTCTTCGGGCTAAAATGGTTTTTAGAGTAATCGATTTACTTGATTTAACAACCTTTTAACCAAAAAAAGAACATGTTAGTCAATTAGATTGTTTCCTTTACCAAATATAGATATATCGGAAACGTGATGAAAAATTTTTCGTGCTTGGGCAGGTGAGAAGCTTGAACTTTGTAGCCAAAAGTGTAAAAGTTGAACCGGTGACCCATTAGAATTGATTTCCAAGTACACGACGTGACCATACGAACTATAAATATGATGAGTTTAGAAAAGGTATTTATCTTTTCTTTGATTACGTGCATATTTATTGGGAGAAAACCCTAATTCAAGGCATTGTTATATACACGATCACAGAGGATATTTTTCATTCATTATCCTTCAACTCTAATCGTTATGTGTTCGTTTACTTTTCGCATACAAACTATAGATATGATGAGTTTCTAAGCTTAATGCCATGTCTAATGGGCGTAAGATCAACGTCAAAATCATATCTTCATGGAAGTAGTACACTAAGGTGATGTTTTTTATTAAGAGTGTGTGAATTTGAATTTGATTCACACGAATCTGAATATTCGGTAAAGAAGTCTAAATTTGATTTTCATTTAAATTTGAATAAGTGGTTGAAAAATCTAAATCTGAATCAACAATAATTTTAGAATTTAAATATAACATGATTCATTCCTATAAAAAATAAATTATATTAATTTATAATATAATCAATTTAAATATATAATTATTTTTAACAAAATATGCAATGTCATGTTTATTTGAAAAAAATAAACGTGCCGAAGTTCAAATTGAACTTGTTCAAACGAAGTAAATGACACTACAACAATTTTGAACCCTAGGGACGACTTATTCGTCCCTAGGGAAGCACCTTTTCGACCCTAAACTCCTAGGGACGACTAAGTCGACCCTAGGAGGTTGTGCCTAAAAAATCGTCTCTAGGATCCTAGGGACGAACTCCTCTTTGTATCCTAGGGACGACTTAGTGAGTCCCGCAACCCACTACGTTGAAAAAATTGACTAACCTAGGGACGACCCTCTTTGTAACCTAGGGTCGACAAAGTCGTCCCTAGGTTATAAATAAATAAAATCTTTTTCAAAATTTTTCTTAAAAATTCTTTTTTTTATTATTTTTAATAAAATCTTTTTTATAAATATTAAAAAAAACATTTTTAGAAAATAAAAAAAAAATATATTTATTACCCTAGGGACGACTTAGTCGTCCCTAGGTTTAAAAATGCCCAGGTATTCAATACCTAGGGACGACTAAGTCGTCCCCAGGTATTGACACCTGGGCATTTTTAAACCTAGGGACGACTAAGTCGTCCCTAGGATGATAAACTGGATGATATTTAATTTCCTAGGGACGACTAAGTCGTCCCTAGGTGTACCTGGGGCTAAAAAAAAACTGGGCTATTTTGTAGTTTCCAGATTTTTTCCGGAACTTTTTCCGGACAAAATCCACAATTCAAAATGGCAGAATTCGACAAATACAGAATAATAACAAATCAATAAACGTTACAATACCATATTACGATAAATTATCCAACGTCACGATACAATATTCATCAAATACACTTATTCAATCCTAAATCAAATGTTTCAAACGCTACAAGTCTCAAACTTTATTAAACATGCATAATAAGAAAAATACTACCACAACCTCTACTCCGCATCCTCGTTAGGTGAAAAGTCACCTTCCCTATCGTCACCCTCCTCGTCACTCCCCTCGTCATTCACCTCGTCATCGCCTAATAAGTCGTCACCACTGTTTTGTACAGTCCTATCTCGACCCAACTCGTCAACGGACCGGTAATCGTGCTCATGGGGATTTGAGATTACACGAGAACCTCCGGGTATGGATTGTGAAGTAGAGCCGATCTCATAAGCCGAGTGTGTGGTGGGACGATAACAATAGTTAAATGTGTTATTGTTGGTGACGGGAGTAATAGGATAAGTGCCGGTATAGGGAGGTTGGAGTGGTTGGAGATTGTCGGGCAAAGATGGTCGGTATGGGTCGATGGAAGGAGGTTGCACTGGTTGTGCCCAAGGATAGGGGGGTTGGACTAAATGATCCCAATCAGGAGCTAGGGTGGGCATAACAAAGGGTCGGGGCGGGGGTACAAAAGTAGGAGGTCTAATTGGGTGATCAGTATTTGAGTTGTAGTTCTGGAAAAACTCACCCAATTGACTCTGATATTGCGCCATATGCTGGTACGACGTCTGACTATATTGTTGCGCCGCATCTGCCTTTAACGCTGCCAAGTAAGCCCGTTGCTGCGCCTCCTGATTCTCTTTCCTCAGCAGCTCCATCTGTCGCTCATTTCGTTCTATCAATTCTTGAAATTCACTACGAGAGGGAACATCTGGTCGACGTGGAGCACCCCGCCTGCGATAAGTTACAACAACAATGTTTCATTATATACAACAAGACATAAATATGAACAGTTGATTTACATTTTGTTTTATTGAGGATATATAACCTGCGAGTTGTGTTATTGGCACCACCCGGTAACTTTCTGCCTTGTCCCGACACATTTTGCTTATTTTGACTTGGCATGATTTGAGCCACTATTTCTTTATCAGACATGTGCGGGACTATACCGGCTCTCACTTGGTCACTGAGGGCTTTCATCTTTTGCTGGAAAAAAAAACGATTTAAAACAAATGAAATTAGTTACTAAGGCATGTAAAGAGTTATATATTACTTACATATCTTTCCTCGTTTTCTTTACTTTTAAACGTGCCACCACTTGAGTGCCCCTTCCTCCATGTTTCAACCAGGTCCTCGTAAACCCCTTCCTTGACTTTCTGTAAAATCTCAAATAAATTAGTAACGAGCTATAATAAATAAACAATATAAACGCTTTTAAATAAATCACAAAAATTATAAAGAGTCTTACGTATTCATTCCTTCCTCGGGCGAATGGTTTTTTGCCTTGAGTGGTCGGTACCGTGTTTTTGGAACGATTAACAGTATTAACCTCACTTCTTGCCACCCTCTTTGGGTCTGACCACCACTGAACCAATTCAGCCCAATCACCTTCGGTTCTACCGTCCCACACACTCTCAGGCGGTACATGTTCTTGTGCCAGTGCGGGCGTCTCATATTTCGAATAATAATGTTTCTTGATCCTGTTCTTGTATTTTCTATACAGCAACCTCAGCTGATATTCCAACGCAAGCCTAACCCGAGTACACACCTCATACACACCACTGCCACACACCACCTGAGTACGATCATTGTACCATGGCTCGAGGTCGAAATATGTCTGCATAAAAACATATGAATTTAAATAAACAAACAAATTAAACATAACACACATATCTAAATGTCGATAACAATAACAATATAAGTAAAATAAACAATTTTCACCTCAATTGTAGGATAAATATGAGCTTTATCAGACTCTGGAATTTCGTCCCATTCGCAGTTCAGGGGAAGTGACCGGATTAATTCCCCCAAAAGATGAGTCAACAATGATGCATAATTGCCCAGAAAATGGAAGGTTTTCAGATCTTTAAATTCAAAGCCAATTGTCAAAGGTTTTTCGTTATTATTTCTGTACGCCGTCCTTAATTTTCCTAGGTTGGTCACAAAGCGTTGATTTGAACCTACAAAAGATATGTTATTTACTCGTAAAAATTCAAGTGACATAAATTATAAATATCAGTGTTATAAAAAAATATAATGATTTCTTACGCTGACACTCGGCCGGTACAGGACGTGTGGGCCGTCTGGGTGGACTACCACCAGCATCCCCACCGTGTGACCTAGGAGCTACACATGCCATCTGTAAAATAACAAGTTCATATCAGTATACACATTTTATCAATATACACATTTTAACATATAAAAACATTTTCATTAAAAAACAAAATTACACAATTTAATTAACCAATTAATACTAATACACAAATTCATATCAATATACACATTTTAACATATAAAAACGTTTTCATTAAAATACAAAATTACACATTTAAACAAATAAAAACAACTCATCATCATTTAAACGTATAACAATTGTTTCATTCAAACAACAACTTAAGCATATAACAATCGTTTACAAATAAAAAATTACACATTAAAGCATATAACAACTGTTTCATTCAAAATACAACTTAATATCAATTGTCATCATCTTCAGAATCATCGCTAGATAAAACTTCTTGAACATCATTATTATGGTTCACTTCATCATCATCCGACACTAAATCATCATCATCAACATCACCAATGACGTGTGCAACTACTTCATCATCTTCAATATTAATAATATCATCATCAACCGGTGGGGCGTCCACTTCCGTTGGTTGAGTATTTACACTCAAATCCGTAATACCCAAATTAGGCAAAGCAACAGACAGTGTAACATCTGATGAACTGCTACCATGTATAACATCTTCATCGGACTCTACCACATCTCGATGATAAACCTGTTCGACGACCTTCCAATGAAGCGGTCGTCTAGCAAGGTCTTCAAGGTAGAATACTTGTGTTGCTTGTGTCGGGAAAATGTATGGGTTATTTTGGTGAAATAGCCTATCGGTCAAAATATGATGTATGCCTTGCTCAGTGTAAGAACGTCTGTTGCGTTTGGTGCAATTGGTAGGGTTAATTGTGTCAAACCATTTACATCGAAACAACAAAACCTTGCGGTTGCCGATATAAGTGAGCTCCAGAATTTCTTCGAGTTGACCATAATACATCTCTCCATCAACCCCGGGTGTTGAAACTCCGCTGCATTGAGTGGTACGAAGTATATCGCGTTCACGTACCACAAACTTCACACCGTTCACTATGCAAGAGGGGTATGTACATGAACTAATAGGTCCACATGCCAAAGAGAATAACTCGTCACTACAGCCCACACTCACTTTTTTTTCACGAGTCTACAAAAATGAGATACAAAAAGGTTTATTAGATGAGGAATAACTCCAAGGTAATATATCTAATGTATTTACCATGTTATTAAACCACGCAGGAAAACTCGTTTCCACATTATCAGGCACCTCTCTGCAAAGGTTCATGATATTAGCAGAAGTCATCGAGAAAGAATAATTTTCAAAATTATAAAAAATAGGAAGAAACATACTCGTTGTAAGCTGAGATGTCGGCTTCGACTTCAGGACTGTTGTTAAGTATAAACCACGTAACTCCCTGCATGTCGTCATTAGTCATACGAGTTGGTTTGATTCCACCCGTCGGCGTGTATACGGTCCGGAACACCTCAAATTTATCTGGTTGTCCAGGCAAATCGTCTTCATTTCTGCCAAGGCGGTTAAATCTCGTCTCGACATCCTTAAGGTAACGCGAACAAAAAGTTAATGCCTCTTCTGTAACATAACCCTCAGCAATAGAACCTTCAGGCTTTGCTTTATTTCGTACATAATTCTTTAGCTTTTTCATGTATCTTTCAAATCGATACATCCACCTGCCGCGAGTAACGGAACCTAGAATAGCCTCATCGGGTAGATGTATAACCAAATGAGTCATTATGTCAAAAAAAGCAGGAGGAAAGATTTGCTCTAAATTAACCATCATAATGATCAATTTGTTTTTAGCTTCTTTCATGTCCTGCACAGTCAAACTTCGAGCACAAAGCTGCTTAAAGAATAAGCAAATGTCGATTATAGGTTTTGCAACGTCTTTGGGCAAGTATTGTTGCACTCCATAAGGAAGTAACCGATGCATCATTATATGACAGTCATGAGATTTCAAGTTCGTTATATTGTCATCATCAGCGGTCACTTTTTTCTTGAAGTTGGATCCAAAGCCATCAGGTAGTCTGACTCCTTTAATGAATTTACAAAAAAGTTTTCTTTTTTCTGGAGTGAAAGAGAACTTTGGATGAGGCTTATCGAACTTCCCGTTATCTTTTTTAACTAACCACAACTCCTTTCGAACTCCCATTTTTTCTAAGTCTAGCCTTGCCTTTGGCGTGTCTTTGGATTTGTCGTTCTGTAACAGGGTATTCAGTAAAGCCTCAAGGAAATTCTTTTCGATGTGCATGACATCGTAACAGTGTTTTAGTAGAAGAAAGGGCCAATACTCAAGATCCCAAAAGATAGAACGCTTACTCCAGTTCAATTCAACATCTCGATTTTTGGGGCGGTTCTCTTTGAGAATTAGTTTATGTTTCCCCGGTTTACGTTTAAAGACTTTACTAATCTGCAATTGAATATCAAGTTCTGAAAACTTTCTTGGTTTAGGCTTATTTTCGGGAAAACCGTAGAATTCCTTGGATTTTTTCCGATCTGGATGATTTGTTCTTAACCATCTTCTGTAACCAACATAAATGATTTTGCTGTTGATACGCATCGATGGAGTGTCAACATTACAAGTAGGGCATGCGAGGTACCCTTGCCCAGTCCACCCAGACAAACTACCTCGAGCTGGAAAATCATTGATGGTCCATAAAACCGCCGCTTTCATTTTGAAATGAGTACCCGTAGCAGCGTCTTTCGTCCAGACTCCCTCCCATAAATCTTTGAGTTCTTTAATTAGAGGCTGCAAGTAAACATCAATGTCCTTTGCAGCTGATTTAGGGCCGGGAATTAACATCGTCAACATTAAAGAAGTTTCTTTCAAACACATCCACGGTGGTGTGTTGTATGTTGTCAATATAACCGGCCACATGCTGTAAGTTTGGCTCATCATGCCATAAGGATTAAAACCATCAGCAGCCAACCCTAATCGAACGTTTCTAGGGTCACAAGAGAACTCAGGTTTCATCATGTCAAAATATTTCCATGCTTTGCCGTCACAGGGGTGATTCATTTTACCGTCTTTCTTAGACTGTCCGGTCGCATGCCAAGTCATCCACTTTGCTATGTCTTTTGTGTTGAACATACGTTGTAGTCTAGGTGTTATCGGAAAGTAACGCACCACCTTGTTGGCAACTAATTGCGTCCCCTTTTTCTTCTTTGGGTTTTTCCATCTGCTCGCGTTACAGATTGGACAAGTTTGCCTCTCCTTGTTTTCCGGTGATCCCCAATATAAAAAACAATCATTTATACAAGCATGGATCGATTCGTATCCTAACCCGATCTTTTTGTATGTCTTTTTTATTTCATAGTATGAAGACGGGAAATTGTATCCTTTACTAGGGGAACATGCCTTTTGGAGAAGAGCTAGAATTTTGTTAAACCCGGCATCAGTTATTTTGTGTAAAACCTTGATGTGCGAAATCTCTGATGTAAATTCCAATGTGGTCATATCACAACCCGGGTACAACTTTTGGGCAGACCTAGCGAGTAACTCTTCAAACTCGTTACTAGGACCCGATGTTTGGGTTGGTTGAGGACCGGTTGTTTGAGTTGGTGGAGTTTGAGAGGGTGGAGTTTCAGATGGTGGATTTGGAATATTATTTGCAGAAATATCTTCGAAGAACGCATCCATGTGAATTCGATCAGGTGAATGTGGTAATAGTGGAGGTAACGGAAGAATTGGTTCACCGTGATATATCCAAGTGGTGTAATGTTTGTCAAACCCGAATTTGGATATGTGTGCCTCAAGTTGGCCGAGGGTAACCAACTTTTCACGGTTACAACAATGACTACATGGGCAACGGAGCTTTTGTGAGATGGGGTGCAAAAATTTCTCACAATTCTGGATGAATCCAAAAAGACCATCTAAAAACTCATTGGAATTACGATTGTTTACAGTGGTCCAACTCTTATCAATTGTCATAACTGCGTTGCAAATAAAAATACTCAGATAAATTATTTTTTTTATACGTAAAATGTCATACTAACAAAATGAATATGAACTCTTTTTTTTCTTCCTAGTGCAACTATGGAAGGCAATCCTAACCCACCTTTTGAATGTTTCGTCCCATATATGAATGCGTATAACCGGTTTACTATTTGAGTAAATTTCGGCAGCATTTCCCCTCTACTCCCCAAATATGTGTTTAAAGACATATTCGTAGGAGTAAAGGAGAAACACTGTCGAAATCATCTCAAATAATAAACCAGTTATACGCATTCATATCCTAAATGAGACGAAACATCAAAAAGCAGTCCCAAACAGGGGACTTTCCGAAATTAATTCCTAATAAATTAATTTCGGACGGGTTTTCTATAGGTTGATTAACTTCGGACAGGAATTTTCCGAAATTAATCGATAAAATCCTAAAATATTCCTAAAATTATTTACTACAAAGACTAACAATCATATATCATATATATATAATATAATAAACATATGCATAATATTAATTACACACCTCGGTCACGACTGGAATAAGCAAAGATATAAAGATAGAAAAAGAGGTCCGGATGAGGAAGTTGTCCCGACTGTCCTGGTGCTAACCAAACACAAACATAAAATAAAGAAAACCTAAATTAGTTGGTTTCCAAAAAAATTTCTAATTTGAAACAAACAACACCACAACAATTTAAAAAAAAAACATTACCTTTTTTCGGCTGTGACACGGGTCTCAGTTCTTGGCTGTGACTCGGTTCCCTTCGACTGTGACTCGGGTCTCGGCTACGAGAAACATATAAAAAAAAAATTAAACTCATGCCTATTTCATATTAAGCCTAAATATTAACCCGAATCCCTATATAAATATCAAGCCATATATAACCCGAATTCTATTAAGCCTAAATCAATTAAGCCGAAATCATCTATATATATTAAGCACTATATACAACGGAAATCAACTAATGCTAAATCAATTAAGCCGAAATCAATTATATATATATATTAAGCCGAAATCAACTAAGCCTAAATCAATTAAGCTTAAATATAATCCGAAATCATAAGCCAAAATAACCTTTGGTGGTGGTGGTGGCTACTGCTGCCGGTGCTGGTGGCTACGGCTGTCGGTGTTGGTGGCTACTGCTGCGACGGCAGTGGTGGTGGTGGTGACGGCAGTGCTAGGAAATAAAACATAAACATTAATAATAATTAAACATAAACAAATTTAAACAAAATTAATAGATTAAAAAAAATCATTTACCTTTATATTTATTTAAAAAACAAAATTAAACAAAATGTGGTGGTGGGTGGTTGATGCTGCCGTGACTGCTGCCGTGACTGGTGGTGGTCCGGTGGTTGACTGGTGGTGGTCCGGTGGTTAAACTAGAAAAAATAAACACCTTTTAACAATTAAACTAAAAATTAATCAATTAATCTACAAAAATTAAACTACAAAAATTAATCAAAATTAAAAATATATATAATTCAAAATCAAATACCTTAACTGGGAAATATATATAAATTCATGAATGGTGGCGGTGGAGGTGAAGCGGATAGAGGTGAAGTGGTGGCGGTGGAGGTGAAGCGGTGGCGGTGGAGGTTTGGATGGTTGGATGGAGGTGAAGTGGTGATGAAGATGAAGTGGTGCTCGGATGGAGTGGTGCTCGGATGAAGATGGTGCTCGGATGGAGTGGATATGAAGATGAAGATGGTGCCCGGTTTTTTTTTTGGTGTAGAGATAATGAGAGATGAAGGAAAGAAAGATAAGGTAAGTTACTGGAAATGATGCCTAGGGACGACCCACTCTATGTAACTTAGGGACGACTTAGTCGTCCCTAGGTTAATTATAAATAAATTTTTTTTTTCGTTTATTACTGAGACCTAGGGACGACTTTTCTAACCTAGGGACGACTAAGTCGTCCCTAGGTGTAAACCGGGAACCTCAAACCCAAAGCGGGTTATTTAAAATTTTCCCAAAATTTTCAAGTTTTACAAAATTTGGCTAAGTGTTTTTGGAGGGTTTTTTAGGGACGACATCCTTTGATATTTAGGGACGACAAAGTCGTCCCTAAGTGTTTTTCAAGAGATTTTTGCATTATATCTTCCCTATATGTAATAAAATTAATAATAAAAATCAAAATAAATTATTATAATTAATATTAAAATATACGTTATACTTAATTTGTTATAGGTTCAACCGATGAGTCCATATGTTACGGTTATACGTTCAACCGGTGAGTCCATATGTTACGGTTATACGTTATAGGTTCAACCGACGAGTCCATATGTTACGGTTATACGTTATAGGTTCAACCAATGAGTCCATATGTTAGGGTTATACGTTATAGGTTCAACCGATGAGTCCATATGTTAGGGTTATACGTTATAGGTTCAACCGGTGAGTCCATATGTTACGGTTATACGTTATAGGTTCAACCGGTGAGTCCATATGTTAGGGTTATACGTTATAGGTTCAACCGGTGAGTCCATATGTTACGGTTATACGTTATAGGTTCAACCGATGAGTCCATATGTTGGGGTTATACGTTATAGGTTCAACCGGTGAGTCCATATGTTACGGTTATACGTTATAGGTTCAACCGGTGAGTCCATATGTTAGGGTTATACTTTATAGGTTCAACCGACGAGTCCATATGTTACGGTTATACGTTATAGGTTCAACCAATGAGTCCATATGTTAGGGTTATACGTTATAGGTTCAACCGACGAGTCCATATGTTACGGTTATACGTTATAGGTTCAACCGGTGAGTCCATATGTTAGGGTTATACGTTATAGGTTCAACCGGTGAGTCCATATGTTACGGTTATACGTTATAGGTTCAACCGGTGAGTCCATATGTTAGGGTTATACGTTATAGGTTCAACCGGTGAGTCCATATGTTAGGGTTATACGTTATAGGTTCAACCAACGAGTCCATATGTTACGGTTATACGTTATAAGTTCAACCGACGAGTCCATATGTTACGGTTATACGTTATAGGTTCAACCGGTGAGTCCATATGTTACGGTTATACGTTATAGGTTCAACCGACGAGTCCATATGTTACGGTTATACGTTATAGGTTCAACCGACGAGTCCATATGTTAGGGTTATACGTTATAGGTTCAACCAACGAGTCCATATGTTACGGTTATACGTTATAGGTTCAACCGACGAGTCCATATGTTACGGTTATACGTTATAGGTTCAACCGGTGATTCCATATGTTAGGGTTATACGTTATAGGTTCAACCGACGAGTCCATATGTTAGGGTTATACGTTATAGGTTCAACCGACGAGTCCATATGTTAGGGTTATACGTTATAGGTTCAACCGGTGATTCCATATGTTACGGTTATACGTTATAGGTTCAACCGATGAGTCCATATGTTACGGTTATACGTTATAGGTTCAACCGATGAGTCCATATGTTAGGGTTATACGTTATAGGTTCAACCGGTGAGTCCATATGTTACGGTTATACGTTATAGGTTCAACCGGTGAGTCCATATGTTAGGGTTATACGTTATAGGTTCAACCGACGAGTCCATATGTTACGGTTATACGTTATAGGTTCAACCAATGAGTCCATATGTTAGGGTTATACGTTATAGGTTCAACCGACGAGTCCATATGTTACGGTTATACGTTATAGGTTCAACCGGTGAGTCCATATGTTAGGGTTATACGTTATAGGTTCAACCGGTGAGTCCATATGTTACGGTTATACGTTATAGGTTCAACCGGTGAGTCCATATGTTAGGGTTATACGTTATAGGTTCAACCGGTGAGTCCATATGTTAGGGTTATACGTTATAGGTTCAACCAACGAGTCCATATGTTACGGTTATACGTTATAGGTTCAACCGACGAGTCCATATGTTACGGTTATACGTTATAGGTTCAATCGGTGAGTCCATATGTTACGGTAATACGTTATAGGTTCAACCGACGAGTCCATATGTTACGGTTATACGTTATAGGTTCAACCGACGAGTCCATATGTTAGGGTTATACGTTATAGGTTCAACCAACGAGTCCATATGTTACGGTTATACGTTATAGGTTCAACCGACGAGTCCATATGTTACGGTTATACGTTATAGGTTCAACCGGTGATTCCATATGTTAGGGTTATACGTTATAGGTTCAACCGACGAGTCCATATGTTAGGGTTATACGTTATAGGTTCAACCGACGAGTCCATATGTTAGGGTTATACGTTATAGGTTCAACCGACGAGTCCATATGTTACGGTTATACGTTATAGGTTCAACCGGTGAGTCCATATGTTACGGTTATACGTTATAGGTTCAACCGGTGATTCCATATGTTACGGTTATACGTTATAGGTTCAACCGACGAGTCCATATGTTACGGTTATACGTTATAGGTTCAACCGGTGAGTCCATATGTTAGGGTTATACGTTATAGGTTCAACCGGTGAGTCCATATGTTAGGGTTATACGTTATAGGTTCAACCGGTGAGTCCATATGTTAGGGTTATACGTTATAGGTTCAACCAGTGATTCCAAATATTGGCGGGAAATGTTGGCGGTAAATGCTGGCGGGAAAATGTTGGCGGGAAAGCTAGGGTCGACTAAGTCGTCCCTAAATGTGTCGACCCTAAATTTTTATCTTTATTTATGGTAGCTCTTATCCTCACAAACTCTTATCCTCTCATACCAAACTCACCACCACCACCACCCGATTTTGCATAATATGGATCCGCTTGAAGCTTATAAGTGTACATGTAGAAAGGGATATATTGTGTTGAGACAGTCACATCAACCTCATAGCTTTGGTAAACTTTACTATGCTTGTCCTCTTTCGAAGGTAAACAATCAAATGTTTTAGTTATGTAATACGTGTGATTATTAAAATGACATGTCATGTTATTTGTTTACTTTGTAACAGCCAAAAACAAATGATTATGGATGTAAATATTTTAAATGGAAGGATGATTTTGATCTCGAACTCCGTATAAGATCTTCCCCTGGATCTTCAACACCTCAAGGTTCACATCCAAGTTCTTATACAGGTCCTTCTCAATCTGCACCAACTGAGTGCTCTAATTGCAAGATCAAAGATCTAAAGATAAAGATGCTAGAGACAAGACTAGAAATGGAAAGGCATCCTGAAGACCACGCATGTCAATCGGCTGCAATACTTCATGAGCTTTTAAATGATATGGAAAATCTTAGCTTTGAGTAGTAATCTATTTGTTATTTTAATGTGTTAATTTGTATTTTATTATTATGTGTTAATCTGTACGTTTAGTTTTAACTAGTTTGTGATGTTTTTTTTCTTATTTATGAATCTATTATCGTTGTAATATATATTTTTAATTAAGCGCGTGTTTAAGTGTTAAATATATATCTAAAGTTTTTTTTTAAATAAATATAAAGTTTTTTTAAATATGTATAAATTTTTTTTTAAATAAATATAAAGTTTTTTTTAAATATGTATAAAGTTTTTTTTAAATATGTATAAAGTTTTTTTTTAAATATGTATAAAGTTATTTTTAAATATGTATACTTTTTTTTCTAAATATGTATAAATTTTTTTTAAATATGTATAAAGTTTTTTTAATATGTATAAAGTTATTTTTAAATATGTATAATTTTTTTTCTAAATATATAAATTTTTTTTAAATATATATAAAGTTTTTTTTTAAATAGGTATAAAGTAATTTTTAACTAAATATATATATTTTTTTAAATATGTATAAAGTAATTTTAAATAATTTAATTTTAAAATTATTTATATTTATACGTTTTTTAAACGTTTTTTTAAATAATATTTATATTAATTTTAAATAATTTTAAATAAATAAAAAAGATAAAAAAATATATTTACTTAACCTAGGGACGACTTAGTCGTCCCTAAGGTAAAGTGGGTCCACTTTCATTTTAAACTTTTTAAATAAAAAATATTTATATTAATTTTAAATATATAAAAAAGATTTAAAAACGGGAAAAATAAGTTTATTTAACCTAGGGACGACTAAGTCGTCCCTAGGTTTTCTGGTCCCCACTTTCATTTTAAACTTTTTAAATAAAAAATATTTATATTAATTTTAAATATATAAAAAAGATTTAAAAAGGGAAAAATAAGTTTATTTAACCTAGGGACGACTAAGTCGTCCCTAGGTTTTGTGGTCCCCACTTTTTCCCCACAGCCCTTTTGACCAAGATTTTGTTGTAAAAGTGGTGGGTCCCCCCTTAATCTAGGGACGACTAAGTCGACCCTAGAAAAAAGGCGACCCTAAACACTTGTTTTGTTGTAGTGTGAATCGCGTTAAAATTAAAATATATGAGTCTGATACATGAAAAAATATCAATTGTCACATATCATTTGTACGCTCTTTATCAAACAATATATATATATATATATATATATATATATATATATATATATATATATATATATATATATATATATATATATATATATATATATATATATATATATATATATAGTAGCGATCCAGTAAGAAGAGAAATAAAAATAAGAAGAATAAGAAGAATTCTGGACCACACATTTTAAATAAGAGTGAGAATTTTAAGGGGAGATGCAGAAGATTTTGTAGGTGCATCTGAAATGAGTGGTTGTGGTTTCTTCTCATCCTTCTCATTTTTGTTAATCTTCTTATTAGATCCTAACTCTATATATATATATATATATATATATATATATATATATATATATATATATATATATATATATATATATATATAGTTATGATCTAATAAGAAGATTAAAAAATGAGAAGGATGAGAAGGAACCACAACCACTCATTTCAGATGAACCTATAAAATCTCTTGCATCTCCCCTTAAAATTCTCACTCTTATTTAAAATATGTGGTCAAGAGTTCTTCTTATTCTTCTTATTTTTATTTCTCTTCTTACTAGATCGCTGCTCTCTCTCTCTCTCTATATATATCTATATATCTATATATATATATATATATATATATATATATATATATATATATATATATATATATATATATATATATATATATATATATATATATATATATATATATATATATATATATATATATAGTGGGGTTATTTTAAAACAAAACTTATAATAAAATAAATGAGGTGAAATCTCAACCCTTGGATCAAAATCACCTAATTTGATAAAAAAAAATGGTGTATTTTTTGTAAATTCTCAAACTTTAAGGGTAATTGTTGAAAATAATGAAAATTAAAACGGGCCCCGATCAAAAAACACACACTTCACAGACCAAAAACCGATCAAAACACACAGTACACCAAATCCTCTCGAATCCACCAAATCAAACCTACTGAATCCTCTCGAATCAAATCTACTGAATCATCTCGCATCGAGATGGTTCGCACATTTATAGGACTACCGCCGCCGCCTTCTCCTACTGGTTCGCACACTATATCTTGTTTTTTTTATACATGTTCTTAGATCTGTAAACAAATATAGAAAATGTGAAAGTTGTATACAAAGTGTTTGATAAAATGTCTAAACTAGACTTTATAACTGTGATACACTTAATTCACAATGTGATGCAGTAAGATATACAGTAATGGAGTAGATCGTAACTGCAATTCGGTAGAATCATACATGTGACGCAGTAGGATATAAAGTAATGTAGTAGAACGTAATAGTAATGTAGTATAAGCTATTTGTAGTGTTTTTATAGTTTTTACTGAATCACAACTTTATTTCTACTACATTATATTTATACTCTGGTGCATATGCTTAAGTAGGATAAAGTTGTATTTTGAGGTTTTGTCGAAATTAAGTATTTGTATGTAATATAGAAGTTATTTGGTAAAATTATAACTGTGATGGAGTAGGATTAACATTATGATTGAGTAGAATTAATATTATGATGGAGTAAAACTAATACTATGCATGTGATTTGGTAAAATTTTAATAATAATAAGCAAATTTTATTCTACTGCATTACAATTAAATTCAAATGCACTGTAATGCAGTAGGTCACTTGCATTGTTCTTTCTACTACATTACTGTTTAATTTTAATGCACTCTAATATATAACGATACTTGCATTTTTCTTTCTACTACATTACAGTTTAATTTAATGCATTGTAATGAAGTAGGTTACGTACATTCTTCATATGCATGATTTAATGCATTAAAACTTTATTTCTACTACATTAAGGTTTAAATTCTAATGCATTTAATGCAGTAGGTTACTCGTGTTGTTCATATGCATGATTTACTACATTGCAGCTTTATTTCTACTACATTACAGTTTAATTTTAATGCATTGTAATGAAGTAGGTTACGTACATTCTTCATATGCATGATTTAATGCATTAAAACTTTATTTCTACTACATTAAGGCTTAAATTCTAATGCATTTAATGCAGTAGCTTACTCGTGTTGTTCATATGCATGATTTATTACATTGCAGCTTTATTTCTACTACATTATAGTTTAATTTTAATGCATTGTAATGAAGTAGGTTACGTACATTCTTCATATGCATGATTTAATACATTAAAATTTTATTTCTACTACATTAAGGTTTAAATTCTAATGCATTTAATGCAGTAGGTTACTCGTGTTGTTCATATGCATGATTTACTATATTGCAACTTTATTTCTACTACATTACAGTTTAATTTTAATGCATTGTAATGAAGTAGGTTACGTACATTCTTCATATGCATGATTTAATGCATTAAAACTTTATTTCTACTACATTAAAGTTTAAATTCTAATGCATTTAATGCAGTAGGTTACTCGTGTTATTCATATGCATGATTTAGTACATTGCAGCTTTATTTCTACTACATTACAGTTTAATTTTAATGCATTGTAATGAATTGGTTACGTACATTCTTCATATGCATGATATAATACATTAAAATTTTATTTCTACTACATTAAGGTTTAAATTCTAATGCATTTAATGTAGTAGGTTACTTGTGTTGTTCATATGCATGATTTACTACATTGCAACTTTATTTCTACTACATTACAGTTTAATTTTAATGCATTGTAATGAAGTAGGTTACATACATTTTTCATATGCATGATTTATTTAAAACTTTATTTTTACTACATTAAGGTTTAAGTTCTAATGCACTTAATGAAGTAGGTTACTCGTGTTGTTCATATGCATGATTTACTAAATTGCAGCTTTATTTCTACCACATTACAGTTTAATTTTAATGCACTGTAATGAAGTAGGTTACGTACATTCTTCATATGCATGATTTAATGCATTAAAACTTTATTTCTACTACAATAAGGTTTAAATTCTAATGCATTTAGTGCAATAGGTTACTCGTGTTGTTCATATGCATGATTTACTACATTGAAGCTTTATTTCTACTACATTACAGTTTAATTTTAATGCATTGTAATGGAATAGGTTACTTACATTTTTCATATGCATGATTTACCGCATTAAAACTTTATTTCTACTACATTAATGTTTAAAGTCTAATGCATTTAATGCAGTAGGTTACTCGTGTTGTTCATATGCATGATTTTACTACATTACAGCTTTATTTCTACTACATTACAACTTTATTTCAACTGCATGCTAGTTTTAAATTCTAAAGCATCACATAATATATATTGATGCTTTCATATATAATTCTTGAATTATTCTACAGGTAAAAAGGCACAAGAAAAAAACCTAGGGGACAAAGGAAGATGCATTTAACTAGCTGCAAGCAGTATATAGCTTCCTCTAATACCAAATGATATACTCTAATTGAAAGATGAAATGGTACAAGGATGCATTGGGCGCGCAACAGGATTCTTGGAAGATACTTGTGCATCATTTAAAATAATGTTTAATTTTTATTAGATATAATACTTTAAATGTCTAATACGATGTAGTGTATATTTTAATGATGACGTTGTTCGTTTGTAATCATATTTTATATTCTACTACATTATTATCGTTTATTTTACTGCATTACCATATTTCATTCTACTACATTATAGCTATATTTTAAGACATTACAATTATATTTTACCGCATTGTATTCTTATAATTTACATATAACTGAGATGCAGTATAATATAAATTGAATGAGTAAAAATAAACACTAATGTAGTAGGATATAATCCTATAATGCAGTAAAATAAAATTTACTTATTTAATGCATTATAGCTATATGCTACTACATTGATGTTATTTTATATTCTAATACATTACATTTACTTGCTAATGTTATTTTATTATAGAAAAGGAATGATACACTAACAAAATAACTATTGTAGGATATAAAATAACTAAAATGCATTAGAACATAACTATAATGAGACAAAATCCTGAAATGCAATATATTTAACGTTGTGATGCACTAAAAAACATTCAAATAAAAAACTACAACGTACTCATGTTTACATTGAAGTTGTAACATAAAATCATAATTTTATTTGTAAAAAATGACAAAAAAATTGAAAAACAATTTATTTTCGATGTATAGATTCTCTTAAACTAGCCTTCTTTGACATATCTTGTTTCTTTGTTTTCTTCGATACAAACAATAATTTATACAACTCGTAGAACTGGAATTGTGGCCTCATTTATCTCCATATGCCGAACAACCCCTTCTCTTGGTTATTCCTTCAACAGTTACTTCAGTTCTTCGCTTTATCATTTCGTACCCTAGATTATTGATTTTAACCTTCATCTGAAACTTATAAAAGATATAATTCAACAGAAGATAAACTATATATCAGTAGAGTATAAACTACAATTCGGTAGAACATAAATTATAATTCAGTAGAACATAAACTATTATTCAGTAGAAGACAAATTATAAATCGGTAGAACATAAACTATAATTCAGTAGAACATAAATAAAATTCAGTAGAAGATAAACTAAAATTCAGTAGACGATAAACTATAGCTCGATAGAACATAAACTATAATTCAGTAGAACATAAACTATAATTCAGTCGAAGATAAACTATAATTCGGTAAAACATAAACTACAATTCAGTAGAAATAAAGTTTCAATGCATTAAATCATGCATATGAAGAATGTACGTAACCTACTTCATTACAATGCATTAAAATTAAACTGTAATGTAGTAAAAATAAAGCTGCAATGTAGTAAATCATGCATATAAACAACACGAGTAACCTACTGCATTAAATTTATTAGAACTTAAACCTTAATGTAGTAGAAATAAAGTTTCAATGCATTAAATCATGCATATGAAAAATGTACGTAACCTACTTTATTACAATGCATTAAAATTAAACTGTAATGTAGTAGAAATAAAGCTGCAATGTAGTAAATCATGCATATGAACAACACGAGTAACCTACTGCATTAAATGCATTAGAACTAACCTTAATGTAGTAGAAATAAAGTTTTAATGCATTAAATCATGCATATGAAGAATGTACGTAACCTACTTCATTACAATGCATTAAAATTAAACTGTAATGTAGTATAAGTAAAGCTGCAATGTAGTAAATCATGCATATGAACAACACGAGTAACCTACTACATTAAATGCATTAGAATTTAAACCTTAATGTAGTAGAAATAAAGTTTTAATGCATTAAATCATGCATATGAAGAATGTACGTAACCTACTTCATTAGAGTTATGTAGTAAAAACTGCATTTCTATTGCGTTAATGTAGTAGAAATAACAAATTATAATTCAATAGAAATAACAATGTAATGAAGTAGAAATAAAACTGCAATGTAATAGAATAACACTTTAATGCAGTAAAAAAACAATAAAAACATTACAAATAGTTTCTAACTTCATTACAGTTATGTTCTGCTACATTATTGTATATCCTAATGCATTACAGTTATAAAAATCTCTATGACATATTTTATCAATGTTTCTCAACCTTTTTTCAGGTCTTGAACAAAACTCCGAATTTAACATTTTAGATTGATAAAAACACAAAATCTATACAAATTATTCAAATTGGATCAATAAAAAGTCGTATTAACCAACAACGACGAAAAGCATAATGCAGTAAAACGTAAACTTTTAATTCGGTAGAATATGATCAGCAAAACTATAATGCACTAGAAAATTAAGCGTAATTCAGTAAAATAAAACTACCCTTTAGGCAACTGTAATCCCATGTGTTTAACAACTTTCCTCTAGTTGAGGCATTTTATCAAACACATTGTATGTAACTTTTTTAAACATGTTTTGTATTTATATTTTTCTATACTTTATAACAGATCTATAAGAAAATATGATGCAAAATTGGAATTAGACTCTAAATATAACATACTTAAATCAAGAAAACCAGATAAATCAAACATCAACTTTTTGAATTAAGAAATTACATTCATTGTCTCTTGATAAGCTTCACCTAGAGGAGTACGGTGAATCAATCAACATCTTAATTCTATGGTGGTGGGGGTGACGATGGGGAATTAGTTGTTCATGGCGGGTCAGGTGGTGGATGGGTTTACGAGTTAAAGGAAGAAGAAGAAAAAAATAAGAAAATCAGAAGGAAAAAAGAGTATTTATAGTTTCAATAAAAATTCTAAAACTGCCCCTAAAGTTTTTAAAATTACAAATGTACACTATTTTTTTTGGAAAAATGAGGGGGGACACATGGCAGCATGTGGTTCTACCTCATTTATTTTATTATAAAAATGTTTTATTTTACTCCAACTCTATATATATATATATATATATATATATATATATATATATATATATATATATATATATATATATATATATATATATATATATATATGTATATATATATATATATATATATATATATATATATATATATATATATATATATATATATATAATGTTTTAATTTAGTTCTTTCTAAACAAAAAAGAAATGTGTAATAAGAAAAAAAAATCAAGAATTTAAAGAAAACAGAAAAAAAATTCATAACAAAGTAGAAAAAAAAAAAAATATAGAAAAAAAAAAATATATTAAGATGTGTTAAGACACTCTTTTTATGTTTAGTGTGTATTAATGATAGGAAAAAACAAACATTGTTAACATTGTTGGCTTTTACCACCTTTGAATGACATGTAAAAAACAATCTTAATGAGCTAATGTTTGACCATATGTGATTGAGTCACAATTATAATGTTGTTAAAAGTCATTTCTAAAATATAAACACCACCTATGATCATACCATGTACATTTTAGTTAATGATTCAAAATGTTTTTTCTACAATGGATATTGATTATGCTTTATGTTGTGTTTTTTTAGTGTTTGTTTGTCGCTTTATACATGATATTGCGGTTATAGATCCGTAGATCAATACTAAATTGTTTCTAACGTACAAGCTTCAAGATTTGATGTAAGATGCTCATATTCATGAGTTTTACTATCGTAATGACGTTGATTTTATTTTGTTAATTTCTATTGATGTATGACGATCTTATGCACATTCTTATATGGACTAGCTTTTATCAATTTAGACAATTACAGCGTTTAAAAAGATTTATCTAACGCTTTTAGGTAAATTTTCCTTGTATAATAAATACAGGTTCTTCATATTTCTAAAACGCTTTTTGGTAAATTTTCTTCATATAAACTAATAACGAAAAAATAGTTTCTTGAGATACTAGAATTCAAAGGTTTTTAGGCTAAAGAGACTGGGAGTAAATCTACTCACCTCCACGTAAGCGTCACATCAGCTTTTTAACAAACTCATTACAACTCACTGAAACTCACTGAAACTCACTTTGGGAGGTAATGACACTCACTACAACTCACTACACATCACTCTTACTTTTTATTAAATATTTTTTATTCATACAATACAAAACTTTTATTTATACATTTTATTCAAACACGCTACACGCGGGTAAATGAAAACGATACACGGGTAAATAAAAACATTAAAAGGATATTAAAAACAACACATGGATAAATAAAAACGACACACGAATTATTTAAGAAGTAAAAAATCGCGGACTAGTTTTCAAAACCTCCCAACAAGGAAGATACTTTCATTACATCCTCTTCAGATGCTCCAGTTACCCGTGTACGATTTGCGTTTTCGTAACATGCATCAAACCTACGCACGACGCACATTAGGGACTTCCATTTCCCGTTTAGGCTATCGTACGTTCGTGTCCTTGGATCATCTAAACGACCTCCATCATTTGCAAAATCTCATCTCAAAAACTGCGAGAATCTCTTGTGTTACATGGCACGGTGTGTTCAACAACAAAGCACCAAGCCCGACGCAATGCTATTTCTTCCTCGGGTGTCCATACTGACGACGCCATTTAGAAATGTTAAACATAAAATAAAATGGTGTGTGACGAGGAAGAAGATGATGTGATAAAATGAGAAGTAATAATGGTATTTCATAGGAAGACATTGGAATAAAAGTTAATAAAAATAAAGTAAAATGGAGAATATCTAAAAGTTAGATAAAAAGGAATAAAAGTTAAATAAAAACTTAAATTCGTAAATCATATCTTATTTTATTTGCATTTTAATTATTTAAATTCGTAAATTAAAAACTTAAATAAAAACGTAAGCGTAAACAATTTTTATTCGAAAATTAAAACATTTATTCCATACTTAAAACATGAAAATACCGGAATTCGAATACAATAGGAAAGGAAATACACTACTAGATAGATAAAATAAAAATACATAATCCGATTAGTTAGTTCCCGGATCTGAATCCGATAACTGACCAGGTAATTCCCAACGCATTGTTTCTTCTTCATCTTCTTCGGCCATAATTTGGGCCTCCAGCTCCCTTTGTGTATTTTCTTCTTCTTGCACTGTTTGCCTCAATACTTATGATCTAGGTATGGTTGATACACCTCATTGTTAGTAAGCAAGCCATTTGAGTCGTTTGAAATTGGAAAGGGTAGATCGGGAGAATCATTTCGGCGTCAGTGTTGTTGTGACGAAGAACCGATATGAGTTGTTTGAGTTCGGGATGAACAACCGATATGAGTTTGGGATGAAAAACCCAAATTATTATTCAGTATTTTTTTTAATTCGAGCCTCCAATTTTGCCGACTTTCTAATCACAGATCTTTGGATGTTGTAATCGGTATCAGATTGATTACTTAGATACATGTCGATTAAATGACGTTTCTGTGGGGGAAGATCACGGCATTTATCACATGCTATGCACAGTGTCGTATTAGCTTCGTACGCGACATCGAAATCTTCAGCTAATGTCGTAAGCGCATCCTAGCGACGTTGTTGTTGAATTATTTATTTCTGAATCATTGCCTTAATCTCGTTATCAGTGTGTGGAAAAGAGCATGTCATTTTTTAATTTTGAATATGGGTTTGAAAATAATGAAAGTTGTGTGTAAAAATTTTGTGTATGAAAATTTGGTATTTATAAAGAGAGAAAAATGATTTTAGAAAAAAAAAATAATGGTGAGACCCGGTTAAGTTATAACTCATGCTGGTGAGTTTGGGTATGGTATTTGCTCGCAGAGAGTCACTCGCGCGTAAGTGACTTTCCATGGTAATGGCAACTCGGGGGACTCATGCGTGGGTTTAACCCCACTCCCTTCAGCCTTAGATTAAGAGAAAAGTTTATTTACATTCTTGTTTTCTCACATGCTAAGATAAATATCTACTACTTATTTTGATTTTATCTAGTGATAAAAATTAATATAAAATAAAAAAAACATGTAAAATAAAGTTAGACTGACTAAAATTACAAATATTTCGAAATCATGTTTGTCACTAATTATATTTAACTACTGATAAAATAATAAAATATTATTAGTCATAAAGAAATATCGTTGGTGATATTACATAATAATTATGTTTATAAAATATCACTAGTGATATTTTATTTCTTTATCACTAATAATATTTTATTACTTTTATTATTAGTGATAACCAGTTTTTCTTATAATTATAACTTTAGTTTGTTTTTTTATAACTTTTGAATATTTTATAAAAATGAATATTTCATGTTATTTCTAATAAGATATAATATAAATATACAGTAATAAATAGGTAAAATTTGTCTCTTAACATGTGAAAAAAACAAAATAACTCAACAATTAAAGTTAGTTTCTTACTTTCTATCAAATATTTAAAATGATACACAGTTATATGATATAGGACATACATATGTCATATGTGGAGTATGATCACTTTTTGCATTCTGGAGTATGTGGAACTAATATACAATTGACGAGCCTTTACGAAAGTTCCGTATATAACTACAAGCAATATTAATATTAGTATTACACTTTATGATACATGGCTAGAAGAAATGATAGATGACTGCCAAATTGGAAGGTTGTGGCATTGAAACCCATGATTAAAATAAAATAGAAAGAGCTGTTAACTTTCAGTCAATTCAAGAAAGTTATGGTCTTTAAATATCTAAACCTTTTTTTCCGGAAGAAAATACGCTTATTATTATTATTATTCCTATTTTGGTAAACATTTTTGGTATCATTTTCATCAAAGAAATAATGATCGTGAAACTGGTAAATGTCTACTTCACATTTGATGTCACCTTCTAAACCAATTTCTCGGAAAAAATGTCTAGATCATAATGATAGTCTCGAAGTTAAAAGATGCGTTTAGTTGTTGAAAAATAGAAAACCTGTTCAAATTAAGTACTTTTAAGCGAATGGAGTTGAATCTACCATTGAAGAAATCAGAATGAGTCCCCGGGACCCCGGGACATTGGCTTCCGCCAACAGTGAACTATTAAGGATCTGCCTTCTTGTGACACATCGATTGGGTTCCCACCCCAGCTTTGAGATAACTATTTCAGAGCTCTATCCCTTTCTTTCTCCCAACGCCGTTTAGCCGGGTCTAGTTTTCCTCTCACCCGGAAGGTGGCTAACTCCTTCCTTGGTCTTACGAGCCGCTTTACGCTAACTCAAGCAGGTACCGGGAGGGACATCTTACGCAGTAGAATCGAGCGGTGCCGTTCAGTGACTACATACGAGTTTATGAATCAATGAAATTTCCTCTTCTATTGTAGCGATACGAACTCAGAAGCAATAGTAAAAGAAGCTATCGTCTCCGGGGGGGGGGGGGGGGGGGGGGGGGGAGGGGAGTCAGATGATTGTTTGGACTGGTTCTTTTGAGGGAGGCCTATCTATTTTTTTAATTACTTTTTTTTTAAAAACGGCAATTTTTACAACTCACACTAACTATCTCACATGTCTCCACTGAGACTTGAACCCATAACCTTGAGATTAGAGGGCCACTCATATACCGCTAGACCAAGAGGCCTTTGGTTGAAAATTTCTATTGAAAACAGAAAATCTGTTTTCTCATGTTATAACTAATATTTAAAGAATTTGGGTTTAGAGTTCTTTAGTTTTCAAAAAGTTATGAAGAAAGAAGAGTTACTTAGGTTGCGTTTAGTTATAGAAAAATTTTCTTAATTATTCTTCTTTAGTTTTCTTGAAAATTGAGCAACTCTTCATTATCCATAAAAATTTTAGAAAACTGAAGAACTTCAAACCCAAGTTCTCTAAATCTTAGTTATAGCATAAAAAACAGTTTTTCTGTTTTTCAGTAGAAAAAATTCAAAAAAATACTCATTTAGATTAGGTTTTTTGTTTCTTAGAAAACTTTTTTTAAAAAACTTCTCATTTTTCAACAAATAAACACAGCCTTAATATTTAAGAAAACTAAAAAAAGAAAATTAAGAAAACTTTTTTCACTACTAAACGCAATCTTAGTTGTTGTACCTCCTAATCATGTTTATTTCTATACTCAATAGTTTGATGGTTGATTAGAAAAGGTGATCAATAAGAACTCAAAGAAAAAATATGCATAATAGATTGTACATGCAATAGACATGTATTTTTACATGTGTTTTAAGTCTAAATAGCACTACTTTTTATAAAATACACAAACCAATAAATATAATATTGTTTACAAAAATGAATATAACACACTTGGGTGCTCACGAAAAGACTTGAATCGGTGACAAATGTACGCCAGTTAGATCACGTACATCTAGCACCCATCATCACTTACAAATTCGTCTCGTGATTAGCAATTTCATGAAGGTTCGCCCAAACAAGGAAATTCGAAGCTCGAGGCTATCACAAAAGAAAGATATGTCCTTTATTTATTATTAACCTTTCCTCGAGAAATCTTGTCTCCTCTAGATTTCTCATTATTTCTCCATCTACATTTGGCTTGGACGATCTCTCCAAGTACAAAAATCAATTAAGGCCTTGACATCGGCAATAGCCGTTGCATGGTGCCAAAATAAACTTCTTTCCAACAATGTACGAGCCCAACGCATGTAAACCATAGAGTCTTAATAGGAAATATTCATAATATCTAAGACAAGGGTAAGGTAATCCGTGATATATTTTCCCGAAATGCTTAACTTTTGGGAAGAGGCTCTTTGTTTTATTATTAGCCGAAAAAACCTTGAAATCCGTAAGAAAATAAGCCCGTTTATAAATAGAACAAATAAATTTGTCGCCAACTCATATCGCAAAGGCATTCTTAAAGTATTAGTGCGCCCTCTTGATCTTACTTAACTGGAGCGGATCGCGACTCAAGCACTGTAATACCCGTGAATGTGCCATATGATGCTAAGTTATTGTCTCAAGAGCTGTTCAGTATGAGCACCACTCTTAAGTTGTGGCTCACTTGTGGATGTGATATCCCGAGCCCAATGTCATTTATTTAATCCTATTTTACGAATATTTTTGAAATTTTTAAGAAATTTCGTTTGTTATATATTTGACGGTTTAAGTTGAAACCAACGTTTACGGTCGTAATTTTAACATTTGACGGTTTAAGAAGAACCGATGACGACTATGATACCGACGGATGCCCAAAATTTATCTTTTATTATCGATTGATCGATATTTGAGTTTTTTGATATTTTATTTTTATTACGTGTTAAGTCGAGTCGGAACCATGTGTATATTCGTTTTGTGTGCGTTTGAACCATTTAAAAGTATTTTCGAGTGTTCGAGACGACCCCCGACTCCCGTAAATTTTCAAAACCCGTCATTTAGCCAAAATCCCGTTCTTTAAATGGTCGTTTATTAGTAAGGCCAAAATAAAGCAAAAATTACCACTTGGGTCCCTCCATTTTTACAAAAAGGAACAAGGACATACACACACTTCATTTTGAAAAAAAACATCATCTCTTTCTTTTTCTCTCTAGGCCGCCGACCACCCACCACACAACCACCACCACCATCATTTTTTTTAGGTTTTTGACAAATCTAATCAAAGACCATCCTTTATAATCATCTTGTAAGTAAATCCCACCAACAAAAACAAACATGCAACAACTTGATTTTTCCAAAAATTATGATTTTTCAAAAACGGATTTTGATCTAATTAAATGGTATAAGTTTAATTCATGTGTTTATAATGTTAAATCTTCAATAAAACAAGTTGGAGGGGCTGTTTTCTTGGGTGTTTTGGCTACACCAAACCCACGGCCAAATGGGTTTGGTGGTGGCTTGATGATTTTGATGCTTATGTGTTGTGGCTTATGTTTAGGATCATGTTTGTGATGTTTTAAATGATTTAAGCTAATTGCATGTATGATTTAGGCTTTAGGTTTTGATGAGGATTCGATTTTCATATTGTTATAGGCTGTTTGGATGATTGGGTATGATTATAAGTGGTTAGCATAGGTTTAGGTAATGATAGAATGGATTGGAAACAAGTTTTGGAATGATTTTGGAAGGGTGATTTTAGACCAGATTGTTTAGGGCTTATTTTCGTGGGTTTAACTTTGTAACCAGGTCATAAGCATTGGATGTAGTTGTAGAGCTTTGTCTTAGCTTCGTTTCGGTATAAAGTAGAGCTTACGACTCCAAACGAGTCAAAAGTTATGTTATTTTGAAAATACGTGTACCGGGAGATGAGAACCAACACAATCCGAATTTGTGTTTGGTTTTGGGTCAAATCCCGGGGACCATAGATAGAGTTTGGTAAATGATTGAAAGTAAAATTTTGGTTTCAAACCTGCACTTGTGAGTCTATTTTTGGACTTAGGAGTCAAAGTAGTCAATGGTGTATTTTAAATGGGTCAAACAAGTCCAACATGGTCAAAGTGCAAAATCAGTCCTAAATGTGTATGTCTAGTAATGTGATGTGCAACGAGTCATAGAAGTGAAAACTTTTCATGGGATTAAATATGGGTTTTATACAGGTCATGAGGTATTTTTGTGAATTTTCTTGAAATTTATATAGGTGCTTAAGTCATATCAAACAGCCCGTACTTTTGGTAAGTACCGAAAAATCTATAAAATGGGAATCAACTTTAATTACGTAGGTAAATGGTATAAGTCTAGTAACAACTACTTGTTTGATTTTGGCGTGAGTTTTCATAAGCATTGAGTGTGGTTGCATATGCGTGTGTTTAGTACAATAATGTACGCGGAGTATTGATTCGGTTTTCGTACCTTGATTTTTAGGTCAAGTGTTAAATTTTCTCGGGCATCCACGTCGTCGGTGACATTTCTCGTTATGTCTTCGCTAGAACCACTACTACTACTACGCTAGGTGAGTCTATAGCCTCTCTCTTTACTTATTTCAAACGTTTTTACCCGCGAGGGGGATGCATGCTATTTAAATAAAAAGAACATAAGTCATGAATGATTGTTGGACCCGAATGTTGCCTTGAATTGTGTTGAGTACCTAGTTGTAAAAGTCCCTAAATTCGTGAACTATTAACTATTGTCTTGCCCTTCTGTGGGTTGGAGATAGCCGCTTATACAATTGATAGTACTATGGGGTTGACGACCCTATCCGAGACGAGAGCTAGTACGTTGAGTACCCTCTGCGGACGGATAACTTGTGATAAGAAATAAGGTATAATTACAACTAATGCCTTTAGAAGGGGCACTGGTTTCACTTAAATCATGCCGGTCTATGTACGCGGATGATTGAGTTAACGGATTAGTGTCACGAGCTTAAAAACAATTATTAGCTATTGCTAAAGATAATATCCTTTATTGTGAGTACGGCAATGCTATTGAATGGTCGTGATTGGTTTTAATACTTATGTTCAACCTATGATTTGATAAAGCTATGGATTCGCTCAACCTTTCTGTTGACGATTTTAAGCATGTGTTTCAGATAACAAAGATTGATAGCAGCGGAGCATGCGAGGATGGAAGTTGTTGTGGCTTGGCGGTCTACTTTATTTTTCCTCCCTTTTAGCAGTTAAAATTTTATATTACGTCATGTGAACGAAAATGTACTTTTGGGTTGAAATTCAGTGGGGACCAAAACGCGACTCTGTTTTGTATTATCTTTGGGGTTTGGAAAACAGTAGACTTTGATTTTTTAAACAATCTTTAATTCATGTTTAACTTCCTACGTCTCTTTGAGTCGTTCAAAATAGCTTGTGTGTGATGATAACTGCATAGCAGCCAAATGTTGTAGTTCCGCTGCGCATATAATTTGGGAGTGTTATAGATTGGTAATCAGAGCCATGAGTTATAGAGAACTAGGTCATTTTTGAAAAACCCTAAACTATAACTTTTGGTGTCGTAAGAAATTGTCCAAGCACACAACTATCCTGCATGGCTCCGGTAAGATTTCTTTAGCATTGCTTTATATTTTAGATGTATCTCTCAAAACTGATATGAATTCCCTAGTATTTAGTAAGTAAATACTATGATATATATTGAGATATATTGTTGTGTACGTCGAGTACTTAATATCGTAATTTGCAAACATTTATACGACTATCATATATGTTGCATGTAATTGGCATACGGGCTACATTGCATTACATGGCAACACTACTTTATAATCTTACGTGTATGTAGGAATGATTGTATGTATAGGTATGTATATACTATGGTATTTAAAGGCATTGCACGCGAAGCCATGGTCCTTGGGTGATTATCGTGCATTTAAAATGCGGTTTTGTTGAGAATTCAGCCTCACCGCCAATTATCAATCTTGATAATTAATTTATTGTTCGAATAACCGAGTGTAAACCTCGTTTGATATTATAGATACGTAAATAATTCTTTGTTACATATTGTATATCGACTAGATTGATCTCGATTGTCGTTATCGCACGGTGGTGTGTCATTTTGGGACATCTTCTTTTTTGAACGTAAATTACTAACATATTACTGTATTTCCTTTATCCTTTATGGGTTTGATATATTAGTCCACGTAACTATAACATAGCCAAAGTATAATCAATGATGCGTACGTTTTAGCGGCGATTACGTGTGTATATTATGAAACGTGGTTGAGGCACGTCGTCATTTAATCGTTGTTTACCATTTTACTCGAATTTAAAAATGCATTTTAAAAATAGACTAGTGTTGTGATCAGGCGAGATAGCTTGAAGTTTGGATGTTTTGTGTTAATTTTATTTGAGTACGATTTTGAGACCCACCCGAAGCCGATATCAACATTTAGTTGACATAAGTATTCTCGCTTCGTTTCTTTCATTTTGTTTTTGTTGTTTCATTATTTTGAATTCGATATTATACATGACGAGGTCCGGCATTTGTGTGAGTTAAATAAGCATTAAACTTTGTTGATTGAATGATTTAAACATAAAGTGTTTTACATATTTAATATTTGGCGAATGAAACTTTTGGATAAAAATGACCTATGATGTGTCTTGTAACCATTAAAATATGTGTAGAGAATAAATGAATAAAGTGAAATTATTTTTCTTTTAACCTTCGTTGGTAGATCATAATAAGTAATTTATATTACTCGTAAAATCCTTGTTTTCATATATTAATAATTTGATACTAGAAGCTTGTGATAGATTTGTCAAGAATTTGTTTAATATAATTTGAAAAAGGAGTTTATAATAAAATTTACGATATGTCTTTTGAGTATATGTAACTTTGGATTTAGTATGAATTAATTTTCGGGTCAATGTAGCAAACTTTTGGCGTATCTTGTAATATAAAACATGAGTAGAAGAATTGGTCATGTATTTTGAAGCTAAAAACTTTGTAAAATTGGTTTTATTTTAAATATAAGGTCATGTTATATGCATTGGCATAAAATGGAACTCATAACTCCTTGTAGTGATTAACGTGGGACAAAATCGGAATATACACTCTAAGTGAGAAATTCTAACGCTTGAAACGAATTTTAAATGTGGATGGAACGTCATTTTACTCTACTGCGAGATGTGTTAATTTTAAAAATCGTTTGATAATTGGCTAAAGATTTAAAATTCGAATTTTCTATATTTTAGAATTATTAAAATAAGCATCTTAATTACTTATTATTATTATTCTTAATATCGAGATTCAAGTGTCGACTAAAATCAGTAAGTATCCGAGATAATACTACGTGAAACCTCTTTAGCATCTAAGTCGAATTGCGCGAATATGATTTAACAAATCAGTTGTAAGGAAAACATGTGTGTAATAAAAAGTCAAGGTTAATTTTAAGAGTCAATTGGACTAATTTGAGTTGTGTTGGTTACTTGTATATATGTGATAAGATAAGTCGTATTAATAATAACATAAAACTTGGAAAAATTTTACTATGCACGTTTTTGGTACTTAAAATATTGATATTAATGGGATTTTGGCCACAAGTATTGAGATTTTTAAACCTAATGATTTTACCAATTATGATAACCGGGTCACCGCATTTATTAATGTTAGTAATTTCCTAGAGATTGAAATTTTTCCAGAAATATTTGTAAGTTGAAAAATGAAAGGTATAAATTCTTTAATGGTGTAACACAAATTTAAATATGCAAATGTTCGGTTTTACAATGTACAAGGTAACACTAATTAGAATACGCAAGTGGATTACCCAACACACGCCTACTTGTATATAATTTAATAAAGATGTATATATAATGTTTTGAGTCACGATGGTTCGACCGTACGACATCTCTTCTTCGACTTTGCGAGTCTATATCTGAACTTGAGTAGTCATGTGATTGTTTATTTTAATATTGTCTATGGCATGAAACCGTTATTTATTTTTAAAGTACTACTTCGCTATTACTTGATAATATGGGTATGTCACTCGGTGTATTTTTGTCCTCTTCATGGACGCTGAAACTTTTCTTCTTTCGGTTAATGGAACCTAAAAGTTTGTATTTACTTAAATGATGATATAAATCTTCATTAAAGTGGTTATTTATTTATATTGAACAAAAGCGAGGAGGGGAAGCCGCTTTTTGAATTGTAGAGGTGAAGGAACTCGATCTTCCTGGTGAAATTGTTTATATTCGACCAGGTGATCCTTCTCCTCTCCCCGTATACCCTTGGCGGAATGTGTGTGCAACTCGAGACGATGGGAATTATGATTGTTGTTCTATTTTTGACGCTTGTGTTGATATTCAATTTTTACTCCATGTATTTGTAGATCGCTGTTGTTACCCCGAGAACCTTGTCATATATTTGAAGTCTTTTCATTTCTAATGTAGTAAATTTCAGTTGGCAAATATATTGCTCGTTTACCTCATTCGATCTCATTGATTTTTGATTTTATTACTTGTTGTGCTTGCAATGATATTTAATCTTGAACCACCTTACCGTTATTTTGTGAATAGTCTATTTTGAAAATATGTATGAGTGTGTCAAATGGTTCGTTCAACCAAATGTAAATGGTGTCGATTTATTTATTTAATTATTTATTTATTTTTCTCATAAAAAGGCAAAGCAAAGGTATGTTTTAAAAATGGAAGAAAAATGTTTAATGTGTTTCTTGAAACGATGGTAGCTATATTTTCCCATTTCAAATTTCATTTCAAATAATTTAATTATTTTAAAGATTAGGTAGAAAAATTTCATAGTCATATTTGGTATGTAATAATAATGTTGTGTCGTCACTCGATCCTCAGTTATGCACAGCTTAGCTAACTATGCATAATTCAGGAAGAGTCCTGTTTTGTTGGTTGTTGATGCTTGATCCTCGATTATGCATGATCTAGCTAGTTATGCATAGTTTAGGAAGGGCAATGTAGTTTCAAATCAATTGGCCATCTTTAAAACTGGTAGTGTTTTTGATAAATGTTTGGATGAGAACGCTTTTAAAATGGTGGATCCTTATGCAAGTAATCGTATTTTCTTTGATTCCTAAAGAAATTTTTTGAATTTTCTTGTGTTTCTTGAAATCTTTTCTTTTCGTTTGGCGTTCACTTAGTAAGTCACCACGACCGAGTAATTATAGAAAATGTTTTATGTGTTGTATGTAACGTGTGAATTTTATCGGAATCGCTAGGGTGTTGATGAAATACCAAAGGAGCTCATACCGACACTCAGAAGAAATATTAACAAAAATAGAAGACTGCCGAAGTAGAGGAAATTCGAGTTCAAGTAACTCTGAGGGAAATGACGAAGACTTCTCCTACACCAAATGTACCGTACCTTAATTATTTTCTTTTCTTGTTCTTTTGATATGTCAAATGAAACGCGATAAACTGTTTAAGTTTACCAACTGTGCATCGGTAATTGGAAGACTATTCCAATTGTCGTCTTCGTTTATTCAAGTGAGGAGTCCTCTTTCCTTGACTCGATCTTCTTTGATCATCGAAGGTTAAACGACAGATGGCCATAGTTGATGTTTTTGTGGTAAACCCTTGCCTTTTATGTGTTTATGTTGTATGTGATATAGTCGAGTGATCGAAAGTTGTGAGAACTTCAGACGACATTGTCCAGTGACGTCCGATCATGGAGAACACGTGCCATGTAATATATTTTTTTTAGTTAGGAACGATGATGCTTATTGAAATTTTGACCACGGTTGGGACGAAAGTGAGATGGTGTTCTTGTATTATTATTATATTTTTTTGGGGTATGGATCCGTGTGTGAGCACCCTACAATGACATATGTATGTATTTTCTTTCTTTTTATTGATATGCATCCACGGCTAGCAAGCTTGTAAACCTACTTTAACTTGCAATTTCCTTTTGACTGGACTCATCCGAGAATCATGTCAATATTTCTTATTTTATCATGGCTTGGCTGATTAGCAAGCATGAGTTAACTTGATTTAACTGATTGGCTTGGCATGGTTTGGCTATGTTGCAAACATGTCGTAATGTGGTTGTATGTGTTTTATTATGGCTTTTGTGTTTGATTGGATTGTGATGTTTTCGAGAGAGTTATATATACGTCGGATGATTTCGTATCGATGAATTCGTTTTTGACGAAATAGGTTACTATGTACGTAATATTGCAATAAGGTTATTTTGTACGACTAGTATTAATTACTTCGTCTGGTATATTATGAACGTTTTCAATAGGGTTATGTGCGACCCGTGCGATTTTATTTTGTGAATAATTATTTTTATGAGACGATGAAACTAAGTGAAAGGACGATTCGAACGTTGGAAGACATGCTCCAAGCGTGTGTGATTGATTTTGGTAGTTGTTGAGATCGACACTTGCCGTTGGTAGTACCTTTATACAACGACATTTACCATGTTAGCATTAAAGCTACAGCATTTGAAGAAAATGTTGATGAAAATGTAGATCGCCAGTTGGATAGAATGAAGTAGGAAAAAGTCAGTTGAATGGACTTGAAATGATTCGAGAGGCTACGGAAGAGATGGTATAGATTAAGAATCACTTGCTAACCGCGAGAAGCTTTGAAAAGAGACGTGTTTATAACCGTAGGAAGAATTTGGGAAATTGAAGTGGAGATCATGGATCGAGATGTTAAGGGAATTGAAGCAAGGTATAATACTCATTGTAAAGGTGTGATGGAACCCGAGACGTGAACCGAAGTCCACATTGGAACGTGAATACCTCTTTAGTAAGAAGTACCCTCATCTTTCTAGTAGTACGAAATGCGAGTATAAGAACCGGAGAGCGCCAGGACGTCTCTTCCTTAAGGAGGGGAGGATGTAATACCCGTGAATGTGCCATATGATGCTAAGTTATTGTCTCAAGAGCTGTTCGGTATGAGCACCACTCTTAAGTTGTGGCTCACTTGTGGATGTGATATCCCGAGCCCAATGTCATTTATTTAATCCTATTTTACGAATACTTTTGAAATTTTTAAGAAATTTCGTTTGTTATATATTTGACGGTTTAAGTTGAAACCAACGTTTACGGTCGAAATTTTAACATTTGACGGTTTAAGAAGAACCGATGAAGACTACGATACCGAAGGATGCCCAAAATTTATCTTTTATTATCGATTGATCGATATTTGAGTTTTTCGACATTTTATTTTTATTACGTGTTAAGTCGAGTCGGAACCATGTGTATATTCGTTTTGTGTGCGTTTGAACCATTTAAAAGTATTTTCGAGTGTTCGGGGCGACCCCCGACTCCCGTAAATTTTCAAAACCCGTCATTTAGCCAAAATCCCGCTCTTTAAATGGTCGTTTATTAGTAAGGCCAAAATAAAGCAAAAATTACCACTTGGGTCCCTCCATTTTTACAAAAAGGAACAAGGACATACACACACTTCATTTTGAAAAAAAGCATCATCTCTTTCTTTTTCTCTCTAGGCCGCCGGCCACCCACCACACAACCACCATCATCTTGTAAGGAAATCCCACCAACAAAAACAAACATGCAACGACTTGATTTTTCCAAAAATTATGATTTTTCAAAAACGGATCTTGATCTAATTAAATGGTATACAAGTTTAATTCATGTGTTTATAATGTTAAATCTTCAACAAAACAAGTTAGAGGGGCTGTTTTCTTGGGTGTTTTGGCTACACCAAACCCACGGCCAAATGGGTTTGGTGGTGGCTTGATGATTTTGATGCTTATGTGTTGTGGGTTATGTTTAGGATCATGTTTGTGATGTTTTAAATGATTTACACTAATTGCATGTATGATTTAGGCTTTAGGTTTTGATGAGGATTCGATTTTCATATTGTTATAGGCTGTTTGGATGATTGGATATGATTACAAGTGGTTAGCATAGGTTTAGGTAATGATAGAATGGATTGGAAACAAGTTTTGGAATGATTTTGGAAGGGTGATTTTAGACCAGATTGTTTAGGGCTTATTTTCGTGGGTTTAACTTTGTAAACAGGTCATAAGCATAAGATGTAGTTGTAGAGCTTTGTCTTAGCTTCGTTTCGGTATAAAGTAGAGCTTACGACTCCAAACGAGTCAAAAGTTATGTTATTTTGAAAATACGTGTACCGGGAGATGAGAACCAACACAATCCGAATTTGTGTTTGGTTTTGGGTCAAATCCCGGGGACCATAGATAGAGTTTGGTAAATGATTGAAAGTAAAATTTTGGTTTCAAACCTGCACTTGTGAGTCTATTTTTGGACTTAGGAGTCAAAGTAGTCAATGGTGTATTTTAAATGGGTCAAACAAGTCCAACATGGTCAAAGTGCAAAATCAGTCCTAAATGTGTACGTCTAGTAATGTGATGTGCAACGAGTCATAGAAGTGAAAACTTTTCATGGGATTAAATATGGGTTTTATACAGGTCATGAGGTATTTTTTTGAATTTTATTGAAATTTATATAGGTGTTTAAGTCATAGCAAATAGCCCGTACTTTTGGTAAGTACCGGCAAATCTATAAAATGGGAATCAACTTTAATTACGTAGGTAAATGGTATAAGTCTAGTAACAACTACTTGTTTGATTTGGCCGTGAGTTTTCATAAGCATTGAGTGTGGTTGCATATGCGTGTGTTTAGTACAATAATGTACACGGAGTATTGATTCGGTTTTCGTACCTTGATTTTTAGGTCAAGTGTTAAATTTTCCCGGGCATCCACGTCGTCGATGACATTTCTCGTTACGTCTTCGCTAGAACCACTACTACTACGCCAGGTGAGTCTATAGCCTCTCTCTTTACTTATTTCAAACGTTTTTACCTGCGAGGGGGATGCATGCTATTTAAATAAAAAGAACCTAAGTCATGAATGATTGTTGGACCCGAATGTTGCCTTGAATTGTGTTGAGTACCTAGTTGTAAAAGTCCCTAAATTCGTGAACTATTAACTATTGTCTTGCCCTTGTGTGGGTTGGAGATAGCCGCTTATACAATTGATAGTACTATGGGGTTGACGACCCTATCCGAGACGAGAGCTAGTACGTTGAGTACCCTCTGCGGACGGATAACTTGTGATAAGAAATAAGGTATAATTACAACTAATGCCTTTAGAAGGGGCACTGGTTTCACTTAAATCATGCCGGTCTATGTACGCGGATGATTGAGTTAACGGATTAGTGTCACGAGCTTAAACACAATTATTAACTATTGCTAAAGATAATATCCTTGAATAATAGATTTTGAGTACGACAATGCTATTGAATGGTCGTGATTGGTTTTAATACTTATGTTCAACCTATGATTTGATAAACCTATGGATTCGCTCAACCTTTGTGTTGACGATTTTAAGCATGTGTTTCAGGTAACAAAGATTGATAGCAGTGGAGCATGCGAGGATGGAAGTTGTTGTGGCTTGGCGGTCTACTTTGTTTTTCCTCTCTTTTAGCACTTAAAATTTTATATTACGTCATGTGAACGAAAATGTAGTTTTGGGTTGAAATTCAGTGGGGACCAAAACGCGACTCTGTTTTGTATTATCTTTGGGGTTTGGAAAACATTAGACTTTGATGTTTTAAACAATCTTTAATTCATGTTTAAATTCCTACGTCTCTTTGAGTCGTTCAAAATAGCTTGTGTGTGATGATAACTGCATAACACCCAAATGTTGTAGTTCTGCTGCGCATATAATTTGGGGGTGTTATAAGCACAACTAGAGTTCACTCACCCACTTGCCTAATACCTGATCTTACTAGCCTCGTGTCATCCTTCCTCATGCTAATACATCCATTCTCGAACATGTCTTTCTCATCTCATTCATTGGAGCACTTTTCAATTCTTGCATCCTCTACTATGTTGACACAATCCCAATATTGCTTCATCTCCATAAGAAGTCATCAACCACCCTAGCTTGCCACTGTCCCGCAAATGATGATGGCTTTGGAATATATACCTTTTAATCATGATAGCGAGTGTTTCATCTCCATTAGCGATTAACCATTTGCAAAAATCATATCGACATGTAAATCTTCAATGCTTTACGAAAATATGAGACCTCTTGTCATTCATTTTCCCGAAACCATGTGATTTTCTCATGAGTAGGGATGGTAAGGGAGCCGGTTTGGGGCAGAGAGACCATCCCCATACCCAAACTAGATTACTTTAGTTCTCCTCAAACCCGCCTGAACGCCATCATTAATCAAAATTTCCTTATTGAGGAACGATGCTCTCCTGAACGCAACCCACACTAATATGAGATCTTACCATGTTGGTAATTTTTTATTGAAATTCTAAGTCAAAGTTGCACCATTTCCAATTTACTATTATATTTAGACTGTTAGCAATAAGTTGAAGAATTAAAAACTTATTAATAATCGATTACAAGCAATGCTTATCAAGTTTTCAATGATAATATCATGCATAAATAATAACAAGTTACACAACAAAAAGTCACAAGTTAAAAATATGACATTAAAGAAGTATCTATAATTACATTTTCACAATATTAAAAAGATTAAAAAAACTAACAATATTAAAGAAATATCTATTTATTACATATATAGTAAAAGATTACTATATAAATATACATATATTTGTATATGTGTATGCATTAATCAGGCGGGATGAAGAATGTTATTCCCCACATTCGCCCCAAACCCATTAAAAATCCTAATTCAAGCTCGAAACTCGTTACGTAACCTGATAAGCATGCCTCACCCGCCCCTAACTATTTTGGGTTTTAGATTTCTGATACACGGCTTTGACACCCGTATAAAAATTTATCGTTCTAGTGTTCTAATCGAATTGAAAAACTTGTGTTTAATGTGTGACTCAGTTTTATTTTGGTGGAACAAAAAGGTTGTCGTTGTAGTATATTAAAATGTGCAAAACAATTAAAGTAAAAGTGCGTTATAATAGAAGAGCGTGAAATTAAATCTAAGTCTAATTAAAAATAAATGTGCGATATTCAAAAGACGTGACGGAAAGTAAATTAACTAAATGGCTAAAAATAAAGCGCGACGGGAATTAAAATTTGACAAGTATTAAAATGAGAATGCAAAAATTAAACAAGACAAAGCCATAAAAGAAATCCCAATCGGAATATATTCCGATCAGTCCACAATCACCTCAGATCGGAATGATGGCCGGACCCAAATCGGAATGCTGTCACTCACCCAATCGGAATAACCAACACCCTCTGATCGGAATGATGAACTTACCTTGATCGGAATATGGGTGGACCTGGTCGGAATGCTGATCGGAATACCCAATGATCGGAATATTGTCACCTACCCTGATCGGAATACCAAACGAGCACCTCGATCGGAATGTTTAGAAATGGATTCAAATCGGAATGCTGTCACAATTGCTAATCGGAATACCCAAACACTCGCAGATCGGAATACCAAAGTCTCCCCCAATCGGAATAATGAAACCCTTTTCCGACCAAGCTATGTAGCTATGGTCGGAATGATAAAACCCTCTTCCGATCTTACCAATCGGAATACAGTGAAATGGATGAAAAATAAGCTAAGTAAATAAGCTATGATTCTAATAAGCACAAGACTAAATCACTAAGGTAAACTGTATGAAAATAAGCTACTAGACTGAAATTTCACAACTTTTAAAACACGAAATGAATAAGTTTTAAGAAAAACAACTTTTTAAACAAAAATAACTTTTATAAAAACTATATAAACTTGAAAATAAACAAAATAAGCTATGAAAATAAATGATTTAAAACAATCAAAAGCATAAAAATGAAATCTTTAAACAAGTAACAAGATAAAAAGCATATAGATCAAAGATTAAAGAAAGGTAGAATGAGATCAACAAGATAAAGTAAAGGTGCATGTAATTAAAGAAACACTTACTTGAAATTAAAAGGTAATTAAGGTGCAAAACATGTATTTAAATGTGCAAGTAATTAAAGGTGCAAGTAAATAAAAGTGGAAGAGATAGTTTGTCAAGCTATCCAACCATGGAAGAACTAATTGTCACTATTAGTCAACAAAACTTAATGAAATGAAAATGAGAGGTATATATAGGTGATTAGGGAAGAGGTTAGAGGAAGCTTCCTCCCCTCCTTCCTTTCTTCTTAATTGCGCTCTTAAGTCCTTCCTTCTTAATCTTTTTGTTAATCTTGGAATTTGATGACTTTTGGCTCGGGATTTCTTTGGACTCGTCTCTTAATTCTTCGATAAATAAGACTTGAGTTCCTCGGCTTTAAGTAAACTTCCGTCTTTTGACTTTTTTCTTCGATAAATCTTCAGAATTGGTCTTGGACTTCCGTTCTTTTTGCACTCTTGACTTCTTGACTTTGTCTTTCATCTTTTTCTTCAATAAAAGTCCGTAAATGCCCGTGAATTCCCGTGTTTTCTCCATTTTTCACCTTTTCATCCTAAATTACAACAAAAACACAAACCACGCATAATTCCGACATAAAAGACATAAAATACACGTTTTGGTCCGGTTATTATTGTAATTAAGTGGTAGAAAAGATGGGTGTTTTCACACCTATCAAATCCCCTACACTTGACCATTGCAATGTCCTCATGCAATGCATTAGTTACAAAGCAAGTTTACATTATTCATCATAATTAATCCACGTTGGCCTTTATTAAAGAGATAGAAAAATATAAACATTCAAAATAAAGAAATCAAAAGCATACCTTGGGTTTTGGAAATGTTGTGAATGATCATCATCCTCAAGTTTTCACTTTCTCCAAACCAAGGTTAAAAACGAGATCATTGTTATTATAAGTTAGTAAACTAACACGAACTCATGTGGGCCAATTACTCACTTAGACTCCCTTATTCCTAGGTGTATCTCTTATATTTTATTATTGTCTCGAATGATCACGAGGATGCATTTTTGACTTATTTTGTTAGTTATTTAGTCCGAAAGTAAAGTGAACGATTTAATCAATAGTTAGCTAAAGGACAAAATCTTTTAAAACTGCTTCTCGGGACCTCATAAAGTTCATATCTTGGCATAACTCGCTTCGCGATTTGAGACCTTTCTCGGACCGATATTTGGCAGCGACTTCATACTTCAAACCTTGAGAGACTTTCATGAAATAATGGTCTTCTCTTCATAATGGGATTTCTTCACTTGAAGTTTTGAGAGATTCATGCTTGGACCACGACTTCTTCATTTTTCTCCAATCTTTATTTTGGACTTTGATATACAACGATCCGCCTCCTTTTATGACTTGGATCTATTTATCCTCATACCTTGTTAGGGTCTTTTCGGATACACTTCTCCATGACTTTTGGGGAGTATTTGCTTTTCGTCGTGTGTCTCGATCCTTCATATTGATTTTCGATAAATGATTCTTCACATCACTTTGGATCTTTAGCAACAAAATATAGCCCTCATGCCTTGTTAGTGCCTTTTCGGACTCGCCAATCTTCGCATCCCGCTTCAATAAGTTATGCCTTGGCTATGAACTCTAATCCATACCGAGCAACTTTTAAACGATCTTGGGCTAGAAGCTATGTAACTTTTCAAATCGTACAACCTTATTTATTACTCCCCCGTCCCAAAATTATTGTCCACCGACAAAAAACACAAAGTTTAAGAAAAGTACTACTTTTTCAGCTTTCTCTCTCTTACTTTTTGTAGAAAGACAGTTTTACCCTTAACCAATTAATTTAAAACATTTTTAAAGTTTGTAATTATGATTTCAATTAAGGGTAATCTAGTAATCTCGATCTAAAATTCCTACCTATTTTTAGAAGTTTTAGAAGTGGACAATTAAATTGGGACAAACCGAAATGGAAAGGTGGACTATAATTTTGGGACGGAGGGAGTAGCAGATAAATTTATTAGCAAGCGATGGGAGAATAGGCTTATAATTAACTCACATAAATTCACGAAAGAATACCGAACTTATAATTGGCTCTATCATCTCTCGTTCTCCACAGTTTAAAATCTCAAGTAATGAGACTCGTGGATGCTTAGCCTATTAAATCAAAGTTTTGGGTTTTCGAGTCGTCTATAAGATCTTGCAAATTCTTAGACTTTTTCAAGTTTCGAAATCGCATTTTAAAGTTCCCTTGATAAACGACTCTCTAGGATCAATTATAGGAACTTGCGAAAAGTTCTTGTTCTTAACCCGTGAGAGTTAAGACTTTCGCGTTTTATAGCTCCCTATATAAAAGCCTAGCAAAACTTGACTTAAACACGTTAAGGATACTAGCTAGAGCAAACTTAGATAAGTAAACTCGGATTGAGTCAAAAGATTCACAACGTTTGAAAATTAAAACCACTTTATTTAAACATTTATTCTAACAAAGAAATAAAATAACTATACAAAGGGAAAAACTAATAGGCCAAAATAGATCAAAAATTTTGAAAAATGTCGAAAAATTGATTTTCCGGTTAAAATGAGGACAAATACAAGGAAAAGACCACTTAACTTCGATAGAAGTCCCCCTATACTTAACATAAACGTTGTCCTCAATGTTTAAGCATGTGGGAGTAAACTCCCCTACACTTAGGACATTGTGCACTTTGTTTAAATCTTGCTAAGGAAAAGACAACTAACGAGATTCCTATTTTAATATTGAGAAAATATAAAATAGTGAATCGAAAAGAGTTTAGGATAGAACCGGGAAGAAGTGAACACGGAATCACGGGTCGTCAAGAATCATCAAGAGTGGATCATTGAAGCTCGAATCCCTGGTTAGTAGAAGAGAGGAGAGAGCAAACACCAACGGGACTCCCCTACACTTATGATAAAGAAAGCGAAAAGATAGATGCATGGGTTTCCTCCCAAGAAGCGCTTGATTTTTGTTAACCGAGTCGTGAGCAAGACTCGACCTTGATCATCATATGAAGAAGCGTGAAACATATCCACCAGGATCAAAGACATAGTTTTCGTCCATCAAATAGCACAAGCTTAAGGCGAACAAGGCAAGCCAAAGAAGAGTAGGCAAGGTTCCCTTAAGCAGTGATGGAGCACGGTGGAAGCAAGGGTGAAGTGGTGCAAGCATGTCTTCAAAATTTCCAAAGATTTTTCCTTTTATTTCATCAGGTGGATACTGAGATGGCTTAAAGACTTCAATACCGGGGTCGAACACCTTTTCCTTTAGGGGAAAATAGCACTCAGGCTCAGCAGAGTGTGAAGAAGATCCGCGAAGAAGCACAACCTCGTCCTCAGAATGGGGACAAAGAGGTGTTAACTCATACGTGCTGCGGATTTCGGTGTCGACCGGTTTTTTCTCCTTTGAAAGAATGTGCTTCAAATCCAAAGTAGGATCAAGACGATAATCTTCAAAGTCCAAAGGAGGAGCATCACTCTCATGAGGGAAGTAAGTGTTGAGAAACGTAGAAAAATCTTCCTCAAATGAGTAATCGTCCAAATTAGGATCGAGTGATGGCGGAGGATCTTCATCATGTGAAGAATCGCTCGAAAGAGTATCAGCATCCTCAAAATCATCAAAGGTGGGCATGTCCGGATACTCAGAAGTAAGGTCATCATAATCATCCGAGTCTGAGCTAGAATCATCATCATCATAAGCATCAAAGACCGGTGGCGAATCATAAATGGGAGAAGCATCCAAATTGGGGCGAGAATCATCCACATCATCTTGAAAAAGTGGATTATCGATGCAAGAGTCGAATAGAGGATTGTCGTAGACGGTAAAGTCATCGAGCACATTAATCATATTCACTGATTCGCGGCCTCCAAAGGTTGTACTTGTAAGCTTCCACATTTTAAAAACTTGTGCATCATCCCCGAATCTTAAGATTAACTCACCTTCGGCCACATCCACTAAAGCTCGTCCGGTTCTCAAGAATGGCCGACCAAGTATTAAAGGAATACGAGGGTCCATTTCATAATCAACTACGACAAAGTCGACCGGGAAAGTAAATGTGCCAACTTTAATAAACACGTCTTCGGCTATACCAACAGGGTAAGCGAGAGTGCGATTAGCAAGTTCGAGAGTCATCTTCGTTGGAGTGAGGTCGGGCAATGATAGTGTTTTCCAAACACTCAAAGGCATCAAATTAATACTGGCCCCGAGATCAGCAAGGGCAGTAAATTCTTCAGTTTTGTTGAACACGCAAGGCAACACAAAACGACCGGGATCTCCAAGCTTTTCTGGAAGTTCTTTAAGAATAAATGCAGAGCAGTTTTCATTTAATCGTGTGTTGGCGAGTTCAATCAGCTTCTCCTTCTTGTTAAGCAATTCCCTAAATGCTTTAACAAATTTGGGCATGTGGACAAGTGCTTCAAGAAAGCTAATGTTGAAGTTCATTTGAGAAATCATCTTCACATAGCGTGACACTTCGGAGTCCTCCTTGGTTAGCATTTTGGACTTGCCTAAACGAGAGGGATAAGGGATATTGGGTTTGGGTGGTGAAGGTGCAGGTGTAGGTGGTAAAGGTTGAGATGTTGAAGGGCCATTCTTGGGAACTTCATCACGTTGAGGCGGAGACGGTAATGGTGCACTAATACTAGGCGTAGGAGGAGTAGGGACAAATGGTGGTGGAGGAGGTGTAGATGATGGGGGTGGGGTTGGTGGTCCTACGATGGTGACTCCACTACGAGTAGTAATAGCACTCACATTAGCTCGCGGATTAGTGACGGTGTTTGAAGGTAGAGAACTCGAAGAAGAAGGTTGAGCGGCGGGCAAGAAACTAGCAAGCATATTCTTCAAATCATTGGTTTGATTGCTGAAGGAGGATTGAATATCATTTCGAAGCTCGGATCTTATCTCATTTCCTTGCTTGGTAATATCTACTTTAAGATTGATAATTTGGCTCTGCAGATTCTTGATTTGCTCACCTTGGGTTCTCATGATGGCTTCAACATCGGGGTTAATGGGTGGGGTTTGTTGGGCGGGTGGGTGATAAGGATTAGAAGCTCTTGGTGGGATTTGGTTGCTTCTAGTGTAGTTGTTGGCGGGGTTTTGGTTTTGAGGAGAAAAACCGGGTGAAAGGTAGTTGTTTGATCGGTAACTCAGCAGATTTCTATCCCCTTGAGGTCGAGCTTGGTAATTTTCCGGTGAATAATTACCATAAGCTGCATACACATTTTCTGGATTTCCTTGAGTTGAAGGACAATCGGTGTATGAGTGAGGACCGCCGCATGTTTCACAAGGAGTAGCAACAGCTTTAACCTGTTGTTGTTGTTGGTTTGAAGACAAGAGTTGCATACTTCTGCTCATTTCAGTCAGCACACGGGTGAGTTCGGTCATATCAGGGTTTGCTGAAGAGGAGGAAACATTAACTCTCGGGTTGTTCCTAGAAGAAGCAGAGGAATCCCAGTTTTTGTGGTGAGTAGTCATGTTCTCAATAAGCTCTCTACACTCCTCGGGTCTCCTTTTCATGAATGTGCCACCGGCGGCTGCATTAATCGTATCACGATCACGAAAAGTCAATCCGTTGTAGAAAGTATCAATTAAGGTCACAGGGAGCATGTTGTGGTTTGGACAACAATCAATCAAGACATTATATCGCTCCCAAGCATCAAAAAGAGATTCATCAGGGTCTTGCATGAAACCGCTGATTTGATTGCGAAGGCTCGTGACCATGGATGGTGGAAAGTAGCGCGACAAAAAGCGTTGAGTCATGTCATCCCAAGTGTGAATAGAATTCTTCGGGAGACGATCAAACCATTTCTCGGCATGATGTAATAAAGTATGTGGAAAGAGTTGTAGGCGAAGTTCATCCATTGTGGCACCAGCCAACTTCATGCTTTGGGTGATTGTAATGAACTTGTTGAGGTGTTTGTTGGCATCATCATCAGGCAATCCACGGAATGGGTTAGTTTGCACTTGCTGAATCATGTGGTGCTTCAACGAAAACTCAGGAGCGTTGATTTGCATCGGCGCAATCGGTCCTCCTCGTCCAAACATTGTTGGTTGACAAAGCTCCTCCATGGTCCGAAGATCGGGCTGTGGAAGAACATTGTTGTTATTATTATTATTATTGAGGTGCGGTGGAATGTTGTTGTTGACACCTGACATAGCTAAATCTTCTTGAGGCTCGGGCTCTTGATAATTAGAAGATCTAGTACGCATACACCTGAAAATGCAAAAGAAAACAAAACCAAACACAAAGACAATATATATACACAATAAAGATAAAATCTTTTTGGGTTTTTGAAATTTTTAATTTTTATAGATTTTTATCAATTTTTAATTTTTATGATTTTTTGAATTTTTTATGCAAGAAAAGTAACGCTCACAAGTGAACGGATCCCAAAAAGCAACGCGTCTCTCACAGAAAACCGTTAATCTTTATGAAAAGAGCCGGCAGCGGCGCCATTTGATACACGGGTTTGACACCCGTATAAAAATTTATCGTTCTAGTGTTCTAATCGAATTGAAAAACTTGTGTTTAATGTGTGACTCAGTTTTATTTTGGTGGAACAAAAAGGTTGTCGTCGCAGTATATTAAAATGTGCAAAACAATTAAAGTAAAAGTGCGTTATAATAGAAGAGCGTGAAATTAAATCTAAGTCTAATTAAAAATAAATGTGCGATATTCAAAAGACGTGACGGAAAGTAAATTAACTAAATGGCTAAAAATAAAAGCGCGACGGGAATTAAAATTTGACAAGTATTAAAATGAGAATGCAAAAATTAAACAAGACAAAGCCATAAAAGAAATCCCAATCGGAATATATTCCGATTAGTCCACAATCACCTCAGATCGGAATGATGGCCGGACCCAAATCGGAATGCTGTCACTCACCCAATCGGAATAACCAACACCCTCTGATCGGAATGATGAACTTACCTTGATCGGAATATGGGTGGACCTGGTCGGAATGCTGATCGGAATACCCAATGATCGGAATATTGTCACCTACCCTGATCGGAATTCCAAACGAGCACCTCGATCGGAATGTTTAGAAATGGATTCAAATCGGAATGCTGTCACAATTGCTGATCGGAATACCCAAACACTCGCAGATCGGAATACCAAAGTCTCCCCCAATCGGAATAATGAAACCCTTTTCCGACCAAGCTATGTTGCTATGGTCGGAATGATAAAACCCTCTTCCGATCTTACCAATCGGAATACAGTGAAATGGATGAAAAATAAGCTAAGTAAATAAGCTATGATTCTAATAAGCACAAGACTAAATCACTAAGGTAAACTGTATGAAAATAAGCTACTAGACTGAAACTTCACAACTTTTAAAACACGAAATGAATAAGCTTTAAGAAAAACAACTTTTTAAACAAAAATAACTTTTATAAAAACTATATAAACTTGAAAATAAACAAAATAAGCTATGAAAATAAATGATTTAAAACAATCAAAAGCATAAAAATGAAATCTTTAAACAAGTAACAAGATAAAAAGCATATAGATCAAAGATTAAAGAAAGGTAGAATGAGATCAACAAGATAAAGTAAAGGTGCAAGTAATTAAAGAAACACTTACTTGAAATTAAAAGGTAATTAAGGTGCAAAACATGTATTTAAATGTGCAAGTAATTAAAGGTGCAAGTAAATAAAAGTGGAAGAGATAGTTTGTCAAGCTATCCAACCATGGAAGAACTAATTGTCACTATTAGTCAACAAAACTTAATGAAATGAAAATGAGAGGTATATATAGGTGATTAGGGAGAGGTTAGAGGAAGCTTCCTCCCCTCCTTCCTTTCTTCTTAATTGCGCTCTTAAGTCCTTCCTTCTTAATCTTTTTGTTAATCTTGGAATTTGATGACTTTTGGCTCGGGATTTCTTTGGACTCGTCTCTTAATTCTTCGATAAATAAGACTTGAGTTCCTCGGCTTTAAGTAAACTTCCGTCTTTTGACTTTTTTCTTCGATAAATCTTCAGAATTGGTCTTGGACTTCCGTTCTTTTTGCACTCTTGACTTCTTGACTTCGTCTTTCATCTTTTTCTTCAATAAAAGTCCGTAAATGCCCGTGAATTCCCGTGTTTTCTCCACTTTTCACCTTTTCGTCCTAAATTACAACAAAAACACAAACCACGCATAATTCCGACATAAAAGACATAAAATACACGTTTTGGTCCGGTTATTATTGTAATTAAGTGGTAGAAAAGATGGGTGTTTTCACACCTATCAATTTCCCCGTTAGGTTCAAAAAAATTCATCCCTAATCATGAGCATAAGTCTTATGTTAGGCATGAGAGGCATTAAGTAGCCACCAAGAGCATTGACACCTTGAATCCTTTCATAATTCTCCAAACTTTCTTATTCCTCAAGGTGGTGTGCACCTGCAACCCTCCTATCAAAACATGTCACCACGTCCTTTGATGAACTTTGCTTCTTCAGCTCTTGATGTTGATCATCAATAATACTTCAGTTCTCATCAACCAACGTACTTACACTTGTCTCATTTTCTCGGTTTTGTTTCCAATCAATTTGAGTTGACTCACTTTCATACCATTTGTCACGAACTAGTTCTAGACAAGGGTTAACATGTGACATTAGTCTCGACTAAGTCAACCTTCTTCGAACTTTACAAAAGAGGTTGAAAGTGGGTTTGAGGATGATTTTTCCAAATGAGAGCTCATATATTTATAATACTCCTTCTGTCCCAAAATTATTATCTACACACAAAAGACACACATTTTAAAAAGCATCATTATTACAACTTTATCTATCATATTTTTGTAGAAAGATAACTTTTCCCTCAACTAAATAATTAAAAACTTCTTTAATGTTTGTAATTATAACTTTAAGTAAGGATAATATGGTAAAATAATAATAAATTCTCTATTTATTTTTAAAAGCAGAAATCTGTTTTGTAATAACCCTAAATAATATTTTAAATTTAAGCAAAACAAATTAACTCATTAAAGCATATCCTACTTGAAAGACCAAAATAATATGAGTAGGGTGTTACCTCTGTTTTTCATAAAAACATCAAATGACCTATCATATTTAGAATGAATTTTGGAGGATGTTTACCAAAATAAAACTTTAAAGGATGTTAATCAATTCTTATATGTTTTGCAAGCTTCAAAACGACGAGTTTTTAAGGATTCCGTGATCTTTTTGCATCTCGCGTGAAGTTGCATTTTTCTCGATTTCATCTTCGGTCACTTTGAATTGACTCACTTTTACACCATTTGTCACGAACTCGTTTTTGGCAAGGGTCATCGTGCAACCTTAGTCTCGACTAAGTTAGCTTTGTTTTAACTTTACAAAAAAGATGCAATTGCGTTTGAGGATTATTTGTCCAACTGTAGGATCGTATATTTATAATACAAAATGTAGAGCAAACGTCTACAATGGCTTCAACATATGTCTAAAAAGGATTCTATATAGATTATTTTTAACATGATAGGTTGTGTTTGTGTATTTTTAGTAAAATTTTAAATTTAAGCAAAATTAACTCATTAAAGGGTTCATACGCACTACAACAAAACCTAGAACAGGTTACAAACTTTTCTCCGACGAAATTTGTCGCTAAAGAAAACCCGCTAAACGAAAAAACCGTCCTATGTGGCACAAACTCTGGTATACTTTTGAGTCAAACTTTGACTAACGTTTCCATACGACATGTCTCTGGAGAAAAGTTGGTTTAATTTTTATAAAAAAAAGTATACCAACACATGGGTGATAAATTTTCCCACTATGTTTTTCCCGGCCATTACCTATTGCTGCATTTATTCAAACAAAACAAAACAAACAATCACACAATAATATATAAAACACTACGAGCATGTACAACCCCCTCACACTTAAGATTTTCCATGTTTGAAAAAGAGTTTCTTTTGGGGTGTACATATTTATTCTAAACACACAAATATATCGGCGCCAAAAACTTGATGGTGACGATGCCGGATTATGAGAATGAAACAAGCAATTCAACAAAAACTCAACTATAACAAACAAACAAATAAACTAGCAAGCATAAATAAACAGGAAACAATCAAGGCACGGGTTGCCTCCCGAGAAGCGCTTTGATTAACATTATTTTCATGTAAAAGATTATGTGGTGACCTATCCTCAACGACATGTCGCCGAAGAACACACCCACTAAATGACAAAATATAAATATTGCAGCCAAAACCTTGACCGACTCTTTCCCGCCCAATTAGCCACGACGATATGTCGCCGGAGAAAACCTGTCTAAAAAGTTACTTTTCATTTTAATCAATACTACTTGTAAAATAAATTTTAACTGTATAATTATTATTTATACAATATATAATTCTTTTTTACCACTATCGCGATGTCGTGTCATTTTATTTTCGCGTTACTATCCCGACGTTATATACAATACTACTTGCCATAAATCGATAATCATACGAGACTTTCGTAAAAAGAAACATTTATTTATTCAAAGTATTATACATATACTTTGTTGAAACACATGGGAGACTTACAAACAGACACGCCTAAACTTAGTTGTATTTGACACGAACAATTAAACATGCGCTTAACCTACATATTAAAATGATAATAGACACATAAACACGACAACAGACACATCAAAAACTATTTCAAACTAATATTCCCCATGTCATCGTAGAGGTCGTGTAGTAGTGCAGCTAAATTCATTGGGTGCATCTCGGGATGCATATAAATTTTTAGAGTTTACTTAAGTACCTTTGGCCTTCCAATCAAGAGCATGAAGTTTGCACACGCTGACGTGTAACTTGGAGTCGTTGAAGGTCTCTAAGAAGAGCTTAGAGAAGAAATCGAACTCGTTGAAAGTCCTGACGTGTAACTTGGAGTCGTTAAAGCTCCAATTGAACTGACTACTAGTCTGACTCGTTCTTCTTTCCATAAAAAGAATTCAAATCCATGATATGTTTTTCGAGGTTGTTAAAGAGTAAAGCAACTAATGTTTAACAACTATCAAAATTTTTTGTATAAAAAACAAATGAAAAACATGCGAGGTTTCATCTTTGAACGTGGACATACATATTATCGTCTATCAAGGGTTTTAGGTTGCCACGATTCTCATATAACTACATCTCTCAGCTCCACAACGACACGGGAAAGCTCATGCTCCACCATATTCATAATAACAATGTGTTTTTTAGTCCTTGTGATGATAAGTGTGTGTGTCATTTGTTGGTGGTTGTGTTGGTAAGAATGTGTGTGATTATAAAGATAACATGTGTTTTTATGATAAAAAAAGTGAGGGTAATGGGCAACATTTTCCTGCCAACGTTTTCGATGTTTAAAAAAATGAGTCGATATTTTGTGGTTAACATTCATCACAATTAGTTAACATTCTTCACGATTAGTTAACATTCATATGCATGAGCCGATATGTAATAGTTTTACATTAGATGTTCAATGGACGAGTCTATATGTTTTGGTTGTACATTTGATGTTTAACAGATGAGTCGATATGTTATGGTTGTACATTACATTTTTTACGGATGAGTCGATATGTTATAGTTGTACATTACTTATTTAACCAATGAGTCGATATTTTATGGTTGTACATTCGATGTTCAAGGGATGTGTCGATATGTTATGGTTGTACATTAGATGTTTAATCTATAAGCCGATATGTTGTGGTTGTACGTTAGATGTTCAATGGATGAGTCGATATGATATCGTTGTACGTTAGACGCTCAATGGAGGAGTTGATATGTTATGTTGTACATTAGAGTTTAACTAATGATTCGATATGATATGGTTGTATGTTAGATGTTTAACCGATGTGTCGATATGTTATGTTGTACATTAGATGTTCAATGACTGAGTCGATATGTTACAGTTGTACATTAGATATTTAACAGATGAGTCGATATTTTATAGTTGTACATTAAATGTTTAACCGATTAGTCTATATGTTATGATTGTACAATAGATGTTTAATGGACGAGTCAGTATGTTATGATTGTACATTAGATGTTTAATGGATGAGTCGATATGTTATGGTTGTACACTAGATGTTTAACGGATGAGTTGATATGTTATGGTTGTATATTAGATGTTTCACCGATGAGTCAATATGTTATGGTTGTACATTAGATGTTTAACCGATGAGTCGATATATTATGGTTGTACATTAAGGGGGTGTTTGATAGCCTTTGAATGGTATAGTTCAGAGGATAAAACTGAATCGGTCAACAAGATTCTTGTTTGTTACGAAAACTGCAATGCGCTGTATCATTCAATTTAGCACTGATTCATTTTGGATGGTGGGGCATGCCTTGTCATTCAGCGACAAATTTACTCATTTTTTCCGTATGGTGGATGACTTCATATCACATGGATCAAAAGTTGGCCTACTCTTTTATCCTTTAACGTTTGTACTAAAAATAATAAAATATCAACTACATTATTTTTAAAAATATATTAAAGTATTAAGACATAAGAATAAAACTCAATAATCAGATTTGCATATATAGGAAATGTAAGTATATTTCGATTAACAACAAACCTAATAAAAAAATATAATATCTTATATTTTAATAGCATGCAATTACGTTTCACTTTCGAAAAGTCATTTCTATATACACGAGATTAAACTGATAATTTATGTTATTCAGATCTTTCATTCAGTGCAAATAGCAAACACCTTATTTTTATTCAGAAGCAAATTCACACAGAGCACATGAGTCATTCAGGTCGATTAATGATTCAGCGCTAAATCATTTTATTTTATCAAACAACCCCTAAATGTTTAATGGATGAGTCGATATGTTATGGTTGTACTTTAGATGTTCAACCGGTGAGTCGTTATAGTTGTATGTTAGACTTTCAATGGATGAGTCGATATGTTATGGTTGTACGTTAGATGTTCAATGGATGAGTCGATATGTTATGGTTGTACATTTGATGTTTAACCGATGAGTCGATATGCTATGGTTGTATGTTATGTAACACCCCCATTTTTCACATATAATAGTGGAAGCTAATCTGGGGTATTACTTTCAAGGTATCATAGTCACAATAATAGAAAATGGGTAAAAAAGACATTTTATTAAAAACAGATGTTATCATTCATTATTTATCAGATTTTAATCAAAACATCTGTACCAACCCTTTACATTGCATGTCCCCAAAATCTAGTTTTATTTATTAGAATGATAACACTTCAAGACCATGCCATCATCAGCCACCAGCCATTATTCACCTGAGACATATGCTTAAAAGTCTACACCAAGGTTGATTGAATCCATAGGTTTACAACATAATTTGAATACAAGTATGACTCTATGGCTACGTTGATATACACCCATCATATTAAAATCAAGACTTATTGCACTAGCTCATGACACCGCTACTTGACATTAACATAAACTAACAAATTTTCCTTAAGTAGGTACTTTGTCGGACTAACCTGAGTTTACAAAATAAAGTGTATTCGTTTAGCCTAAGTCTAAATCTTGGCTGCTAGCAAGTACGACTTGCCCAGATAGGGGATGTCAGTCCCAAATAGTACTATTCACAATATTAGCGTTCATTTTCTATAAAATGATTAGCGGTCCACGATTAAAAAGGCGCTTAAAGACCACAAGTAAACATAGTGTCAATAATCAGACAACATACAATTTTAAAACACTTGTATTCCAAATTTAGCATATATCCCCCTTACGAGTTTTCAAATCATTTACAAAGTAGTAAAAGTGAGTCTATGAACTCACCTTAGCCTACAGAGTCTGAATCACTTCAACAGTATTTGATTGAGTTTAACAACTCGTTCTCACAATCTTGGTTGACACACAAATGCGTATATATATCAAGTCGTGATGTTTGACTTCAATGCTTTTTAAATATAAGTTAAATGTTCTTGATTTATACATTGTAGAATTATAGAATCATTGTGCGGAACATCATACTTCAGAACCCATTCTATAAACGTTTAAGGAGCGAGGGCACTTTAAATCGTAAACTCAACCACTCAGTCAAGACGTAATATCGAGATGGAACATCTTAGTACAAAGCTCCCTACTACCATGATACATTATATTTTTAGAAACTTCTTCAAAGGTTAGTATTTTTTTATTATTACACTTTATACCTATTAGTTTCAAAGTTCACAAAAATGGTCTTTTTAGTTTTGCGGGGCAAGATTCTTTTCTTAGGCTATAAATGGAGGCTCGAAAAGTGTCTTCACTTCATCAAATTCAAATCAAAGAAATTGAGTACTAGCACGTATGGCTATGGATGCTGCAAACAGGCTTTCTGCAATTGCTGCCGAAATGGGGCAACTGCAAAATCTTATTCAAGAGAGCCGTAGAGTGCTAAACCGCTTTTTGAGGAGTGTTAGAACATTGGATCCTGCCGTTGTCACGTTTAAGTTCTTTACAAGTACGTATAAATACAACTCTGACCACTTCTGATCTTTGTAGAGGCATGTTTGGAACTGCGTCTTTGATCACATCAACAATAACGTCACCGATATGAGCATATCGACGATTACTAGCTCCTATGATTCGAATACACATCAATTCTCGAGCCTCGCTGTTAAAATAGGTTTCATTATATAATTTTTTAATCCAAATAGTTTCATAAATGATAATATGACCCCTAAAGTTTATAAGTTTGGAATATTTACATTTTCAGCGCATAAAGTTGTAAGTTTAGCATATTTACACTTTTAACCCTTAAAGTATATAGTTTTAATATTTACATTTTCAACCTTCTAATATTAACCTTAAAGTTTCAAACTTTACAAAATCAATCCTTATAGTTTTAAATTTTTTAAACATTCAATTTTAACCCCTAAAGTTTATAAGTTTCATAAATGATAGAATTAGTCCCTAGACTTGTTTAAAATTACATAACAAATAGAAACTTTTAGAAAATGATCTTGGAGCTTAAAACAAAGTTTCTATACATGTTTCTACTCATACTAACATTAATTTTCCAGATTTATAGCCTTTGAAATAGATTTTAACTCATTACTTCATGTAAATTACAAAACTAGGGTTTTAAATTAAAGCTTGACTTAGGAAAATCAAACATGATTACTTATTGATACAAATATTATATTAAATCTTATTAATATCATAAAAAGTCTTAAAAGAGTATTATAACAAGATCTAAGCTTAAATAACATAGTGATTACCTATTTATCTCCAAAGTGACTTCTAAGGCTTCCTATGACCACAACTTGCTTCTAATGCTTCAAGAACTCCAATGGCTTCTTCTTAGACCTGGTTCTGTTCTTAGGGATTCCATATAACTTTTATAGAAGTGTTAAATCATAATGTATGGGGTGCTTTGGTAAGAAAGTTGGGGATGAAGTGAATTATGAGCATTTCGCCCCTATTTATACCCAAATGAGTTCTAAGAGTCTTAGGCATAGTTTAGAAACGTGTTAGGGACTTAGAGTGATGATATATGAAGGCTAGCAGTGATTCATGAAAGCTATGGTTGAAGTTATCCAATTTTTATGGCTTAAAGGGTGTTATGTCTAAAAAGAAGTACAAGGGTGTTTCTTCATCTACAAGGAGGTGATCCAGCAGCTTAGAGGTCTTCTATAAGGCCTTAATATCTCAACGATTGTAGGGGAAGAGTTTAAACACAATTTTGGAGGGAATGATCTAGACGAATTCAAATCTAGGGCTTGTAACTTTGTAATTCTTGTAATTAAGAGTTTAGGTGTAACACCCCCATTTTGGTAAATGGAATGTCACACGTGATTATGGCGTGTCATCAAAGCATGCAAGGTAATATGTAGTAAAACATACATGACCATAGGGAAAACCGGAATCAAACATCGGTTCCCAAACATAAGCCCAAAACATAAATAAAGTAAATGAACTAGGAAAGACTAGACAAGAATAAGTATATAGGCAAAAAGGAGAAGAAGTCTATGGCAGCTTCCATCCTATGCATTTCCTCCAAATGCTCGAGTCCGTCCTTGGGTACCTGCCGTTTTGGGACATGGAAAGGAAAGTAACGGCTAAGCATAACGCTAAGTGCACGGATATATGACATGGTATGAATGGCTGAAACATAAATAAGACTAATAGCAGCGGAATAACATAAGTTCTAAGATATCTGGATTCATGTTCATAAAAATGGTTTTATAGTTTGAAAAGACTTATGTTTCTATGAAAATCTGTTTTGTTTAGCCAAATAGCCTATATAGGTCATGAGGTTCCACCGTGCATGAATACTTGGAGGGGAGACCTCGTCATGCAATTAGAGGGGTTACCTCTAATTAAATAGTCTGGGTAGGAGGGATCAGCTCCTAGTGAAGGATGCAAGGCACACATCGCATTCACTCTTATAATACTGATAAACATGTAACTAGGATGCATCCATACGCCCCACATGATAATATAATGGCCAAAACTGAAAAGGGACGCCACGAGCAATCACTCGGCCGTGGGGAAGTGATAACACTGGTTCCTCTAGTGTTATGGTTATGGTACCTCTATAACTAGGTGACACTTGTCATGCATGTATATGGCTTAGGCTCTTATTCTAACATAAGTAATCAAACATATAAAATAAATACTGGGAAAACAGTTGGCTGGGGAATCCTAATAAGAAAAGAATGTTCATACTGAAAGGACGGGAAATCCATACCTTAAGTCCAGTGAACGAAGCAAACGAATGGAAGAGAGTCTTACTTCGATCTCACTAATGCTACATAAATAGTATACGTGTATAAGTATTCTGGTTACTGAGTACGTAACTGGTTTTATATCATGTCTTAGCTTGTTTTATATGTTCATGTCTTGTTTTACTGATTTTAAAGTTATGATGTGTTTATCATGTATTCTACATATTCTTATTAAGTATTACTTGTATTATTTGTATTATTATACTTGTTGTGTAATAATAAGTAACTTTCTAAAAATAGCAGGTTTCCTAAAATAGAAAGTTTCCAAAAACAGAAAGTTTCCAAAATTAGAAAGTTTCCAAAAATAGAAAGTTTCTAGAAATAGATTAACTGCTTAAAGTAGATTAGTTTCTAAAAATAGAAAGTTTCCAAAAATAGTAAGTTTCCTGAACTAGAATGTTTACATATTTAGAATTAAGCTGAACTAATATCATAAGTCATGTAGTTATATTATAATTTATAAATAATATTTTGTTAATTAAATAAACTATAGATTATACGATTTAATTAAATATAAGCATGATTTAATTAAATTAAAGTGTATAAAATACTTAGCTTAAAACATGTATTAATACTATATTAATATTAACCTAAGTCATGATTATTAATTAATTATATGTCATGATTAATAATTAATTAATACTATTGTGTAAAATAAATAAATAAATACTTAGGTTAAATCATGTATTAATTAATAATAATAATAACTTAAGTTTCATGTTTAATTAAATTAATTATAAGTCATGTATTAATTAATTTAATTATCTTGTAAAAATAATATACTTGTAAAATTAATTAGACTTGTAAAAGTAATCATGAACCGAACCCGTGTGGTATCTAATTAAAATATGTCGTGAACCGGTCCGAACCAAACATCCTCAAAAACAGTGGCAAACCGCCTAGCCGGTTGCCCCTGCTTTCGATAAGCTGCCACCGACTTAAGCCGGTGGTCTTTGTTTCCCCTGCTCTCGGCTAGCCGCTGACCACAAGGGTTCCCACCGGCTGCTTACCGGTGGCCCCCTGCGTTGCGCTGCGTTCCCCCTGCTAGACCAACCTAGCCACCGGCTGGGCCAGTGGTGTTGGTTTTGCTTGCTGCCGAGACCCATAAACCACAAGGACAACCCCGACGCAAGTCGGGGTGCCTTGTACCTGCTGCCGACCGAACCAACACCACACCGAAACATATGTCTTGGTTGGTGTGCGAACCAACGACGCCGAGAGCCCTTGGCTCTCGATTTGTGTGGCGGCCGAAACAAACAAACCTGAAACACCCTTAATTATTTACCCCTTGATCCTATGTCATGTTTTTATCATGTTTTTATTTAATTACATGTTCATGTTTCAATAATTAAATAAAGGGAAAAAACAAAAAGGGTTACGGATTACCAAAACACATGGAATGAACGGACAATGATTTCACGAACACACTCTTATGATTTCTTTAATCAAGATCAAACAACCACCCCTTGTGGTGTGTGATGCCGACGGCCAAAGAGAGAGAGAAAGAGATTTAGGGTTTTTGCAATTTTGTGAAAACTTTGTAAATGTTTAGTTTCCCTTTTTAATTATTTTTAATAAAACTAAAACATGGGCTGGGCCCCTCTCTTCCTTTGTGCCGCGGCTTGTAGGGCCCACTAAGGGAAACCCGAAGCCTTTTCTCGTGTCTATTTATTACGTGTTCGTGTGTTCGTGTTTACGTGTTACGTTTAATTATTCGTGTTATTATAATTACTTGTACGTAACGATATTTATCGTATTAATAATATACGTAAATACATAGTTATATGTTCGTGATTCTTATGTTCATAATTTCATTTTCGTGATTATAATTATTATTGATAATAATTATTGTATTAACATGTACTTAATGCTTATCGTAATAATAATACGTACATAACTTCTGTAATTCCTAATCCTGACACGTGGTCATGCTATAAAAGGAAAGTTTTTATATGTACGTAAGTTTACTAAGGGTACTATTCATGGTAAAAGCATGCGGGTTTTACAACTCTTCCCCCCTAAAAAGAATAATTTGTCCCCGAATTATAGATAAAATTAACTGAAAGAGAAACATACCCGAATCAAACTGGAAGGGTGTGTAAGATAACAGAATATGAAGGTGACATGGTATAAGGGAACGTGGAATGTGGCATGGCTAACAAGGACATGGAACGTGACGTGACTGAAAGAACATAACTGAATTATGGAATGATGACAGGGTTAAATCCGAATGGACTCGTCCGTTTCCAAGTGGCTTCCCTCTCGGAACGGTTTGTCCACAAGATCTTGACACAAATGATAAATCTTGGTCCTCGTGACCTTGACTTGAAAATACGTAAGAGTTCATGGTTATCAACGTAAGATAGATCCCCTGAATTTGATCGAGGGAATAAGGATTAACGTGCAAGGGTAATTGAAAAGTTATGATGCAAAATAACCTAAACTAACTGATAATAGTAATCTCTTAGCAATGATGCGCGAGACATACCGAACCGTAGTACGTGAACAGTTGTGAACGTGATACGTGGAGATATGGTGAGTGTAATATGAGAAAACATATGGTGATCAATGATACGTGTAACATATCGTGAACGTGATATGAGAAACGTGGAATGAACATGACATGTGAAACATATAGTGAACATGGAATACGACGGCGGTAACGCCAAACGCTATAAGGTGAGACATGGAATGTGACGTGAAACGTCTATCTGAGGATAGAGAGTTATACGACACTCGAGTCAGGTCTCTCAAGTTCTTGCAAAAATTCCCAGAACAACAATGAACGTAAAATCGTAAGTCAGGATACAATCATGAACGTGAGTGTGCAAGCAAGTCGTGAAATTAGAACAAGGACGTGAATGTAAATAGGGAGCGCAAATGTGAACCTTTGTCTGGCTCGATAGCTGAGGGAATACCAAGTGATCGGATGAGCCTTGGCTGGAACATGTCCGATCAATCTGCTGGCTCTGAAATCCTTGCGGATGTAAGGATTCTGTAGACTTGGTCAAACTGATGGTAATAACCCAGATAGCATCATGCTCCTTCTGAGTTTACGTTAATCTGGTAACCAAAATCCATGGAGATCTTGTCCCATTTTTGTTCACAATGTCTGATGGTGGAAAAATATCCCAGTCTGTTGGTGTTCTATCTTAGCCTGTTGGTATGACAGGTACTTAGATATGAACGTAGATGTATCTTGCTTCATAGAAACTGGACACGTAGAAGTTTGCCAAACTATGAGTCTCCTAAATTAGACTTTTCTTAGCGTAAGATTTTCTTGGAACACCTAACGTAGTGTAGGGTTCTCACCTTTACACATAAGTTGAGTCATGGTAATATTAACCGTGAGAATCCATGTGATTCAGCGTGTCGCTGTAATCAACCAGAATTTATATTGGAAAATTTCAGGGTGAAATTTCTCATGTCGTAGAATTTGCAACATAGTGCAAATATGGTCTTCCTGCTCTTTCCTAGACTTAGAAAAAAACAGGTTGTCCTCGATGAAAACACTAATGAATTTGTTTATGAGTTCATGGAAACTCAGTTTATTAAGTCCATAATGCTGTTGGATCATTTATGAGACTAATACAAAATCATGAATCTAGCATGACCAAGTCGTGTACGAATAGCAGTCATGGAAATGTCCTGCTCTTTCACTCGTCGCTGTTGGCAGCATGATCATGAATCCGATCTTGGAAAAGTGTTTAACACCCTAAAGTCGATTGGACATGTTGTCAATTCGTGAAGGAGAATAACGGTTATGAATTGTGATTTGTTTAAATCGACGGTAGTCGACACATAATCTCATGTTACCGTCCTTCTCCTTGAAGGTTCTTCTGGAATGTATGGGAAGATTTTGGAAAAATCGGCTGGTTATGTGTAAAAGGAACTTCAGTGGTCGTGTCTTGATTGACAACTAGAAAATTTTAACAGTCATGGCTAACACAACATGTGCTTGTATAGCATAGATAACTTGTACAGATTTTCCTGATGGAAAACCCTGTTGAATGTATTCAGGAGTCTGAACATTACTGTACATAATCATGAATCGTAGCGTGGTGTGTTGTCCCTAGTCCATAATTAGGATTAAATTCAACTCGCATCTGTTCGAGGTAAGTTCGTTAGCAGATTGGTTCTTATCATTAGACCGGAGGAAGAATTTCGTATACATGGGTGATACGAATGGCATCCTTTATGGTCTTGGATATATGAAATATGAAATCAAAATGAAAGTGTCATGAAGCAAACGTGACAGGTCTCACTAAACGTGTTTTGCCTGTCTGCGTGTCCAAATGTGACTAATACGCCGGTGAAGGTACTGAAATTCTTGTGGCCTGATTAACACATGGACAACAAAATGGATATACCCCTTGGAGGGCACCCTGAATTTCTTAGGGATGTTCCAGAAAAGACGTGATTCATGTGTCTTGTGTCTTGACTCGTGTCTTGAGAAAAGTGCTTATGACATGTGCCTTGACTGATGTCTTGACATGTGTCTTCAGCAAAAGTTAGTGAGACATGTGTCTTGACTGGTGTCTTGACATGTGTCCCTAGGTATAAAACGAATAAAATTGAAATTCTTAGGTTATTATGCCAGAATTGGCGGATCGGTTGGACTGCTGACCCTTGTATTTCTGATCACGTCCGTGGCCGGAGCTTCTATTGCGATTGCTAGGATAGTTGCTTAATAAGTGTGTAAACACTTATCCTTTTGCCACAAAAATCAAGGAAAAACAAGACCTAATCATGTGTTTTATATCATAAAAGTCGGAATTATGCGTGGTTTTGTGTTTTTGTGTTTAAATAGGTACAAATGATCAAAAGAAGAGAAAACACGGGATTTCACGGTCAAATGTTGAAGAAAAGTCCAAATAAATACGAAGACAAAGTCAAAAGACCATTAGTGTGCTCAAGTTCACGAAAACCGGCTAAACCGACACGTTTTTGAAGAAATTATCAAGAGAGTCGAAATCGAGCTCGGTTCTTACGGATTTAATCATCTACGAAGAAATCGGGTCTTGTGGGTCCCACATTAGATAAATGGGCTTAAAAGCCCATTAAGGAGCATGGATTATTTACATTTGGCAAATAACCCAATTCAAAGCCCAAATTTCGTCTCAAGCCCATATGGCCCATTTTTAAATGGATGACTTGGTGAAGACTTGGGCTACAAGCCCAAATGAGGATTGAGAAAAAGAAACGAATAATAAGAATGAAAGTTTTTACTTTTTGTTTTTGTGAAAATCTACCACCGGTCAACTCTCCAAATCAAAACAAACACACGCATCTAGGGGTGGGAATCGGGTCGGGTCAACCGGGTTCGGGTCAAGTCGGGTCGGGTCAAGTCGGGTCAAGACTCAAAAAAATCATACCCGAACCCGAGCCTAATTAGAACTCGGGTCAGTCGGGTTCGGGTCAATTCGGGTCGGGTCAATTCGGGTCGGGTCAACTCGGGTTCGGATCTACCCGAGTATAAGTAAAAAAGTTAAAAATTGGCTTATATAAGTGTATTTACTATGTAAAATGTGTTTAAAAACTCGGGTCAAGTCGGGTTGGTCGGGTTCGGGTCAAGTCGGGTCGGGTCAAGTCGGGTCAAGGCTAAAAAATATAAACCCGAACCCGAGGCTAATTAGAACTCGGGTCAATTCGGGTCAACCTGAATTGACCCGAATATGTTTTTGGACCCGAGTGACTCGACCCGAATAGACTAATTCGGGTTCGGGTTCGGGTCGGGTCAACTTTTTTGACACCCCTACACGCATCCCAATCCCATTCACCCCACATTTTTAAATAAATACTTTACCCCAATCCACAAGCCCGGTCAACCCCCACTTATCCCCAGTCAAACCTAACGTTTTATTTATAAAACGTTTTCTACCTACACATGCCTTATCCTAAACTCAATCCTCACACTTTTCACTCCCACTCTACTGCGCCTCACCCACACACGATTAAAACCCACACTCACAAACACTCCCTACGTGTCTCACCCCCACACGTCTTCCCATACACCTCACACACACACTTTTATTTACCCACTTTTTTTATTCCGATACAAACTAAGTAGAAGTTTTCACCCCACCCCCATTTTATTTTATTTACGTTACAAACATTGCTTCTTTTCACTGCTCATTTTCTCTCCCCACAAACAGAAAACACAGACCACCACCATAGTTTTACCATCAAACCCTAATTCACCCATGTCAATTTTACCCACGAAATTTGGGGGTTTTTACAAAATCGTGTGATTCACACGAATCCAAATAAATCCCCATGATTTTCGCAAGCATCCACCAAGTGGTCCTCTATCAATCCTGACGTGGCACAATTCATCCAATCATTACTCTCCATGTTGGCAATCCGTGGCTTGTGATGATTTCAACCGTTTGATTTGAAGAAAAAGAAGAGAGAGAAGAAGATTGATGAATCAAGGGCCAAGATTAAAGAACGTGTGCACCAAGGGGAACCTAGAAGGTTCGGGGTTCTCCTATAAAACCCCCATTATTCCCATGTAATCAATATCTTTTTCCTTTATTTTAATTTTCAGTTAATTAGATTAGTTTTAAATCTTGTATTTTAATTTTCCAGCTCTTGTAATTTTAATTTTAATTAATGAAAAAAGTTATTTAAATTTAATTCCATCTCATTTTTATTTACTGTTTTATTTAACTCGTTTTATATATATATATTATTGTTCTCGTTATCAAAAAAAAATAAATAATAATAATAATAATAATAAAATATTAAAATAAAAGGAAAGTGGAAAAATAAATTTCCCCACTACAAATTTATATATTACTGTTCGCAAGTTTAAAGTTGGTTCGAGAGGTGTACTTTGGTTCAAGGATCCGAGATGATTATGATGATAATTTAAGGTGGTGTTGATGCGGTTTGTTAAGACGGCTCAGCGCCTCGTCTTCGTCACAACGGATCGTCAAAAGGTTTGAATCTCTTTTAATTTCGTTAAGTTTTTATTTAGCTTAAGGTTGAATCTGCTAGTTTGAATTTGTTTTAGTTGTTTATTATTAGTTTGGATATTAGGATTGTTTAATCGGTTATTTGGTTATGCTTATTTGATTTGCTTATGTTTTTTTTATTAGTATGCTTGAGTAATTAGTTGTTAGATCAGCTTTTGATATTTGTAGAAGTAAGTTGTTTAGATTTGCTTATTAAGTTTTCTGCTTATAGATAGCTTATTTAATTTAGCCTTTTGCTTATTTGGTTTTAGCTTTCTTCTTGCTTATTATTAGTTTCTTATTTTCAGCTTATTGTTTGGATTGTTTTTTTTATTTATTTGCTGATTTTGGTACAGTTACTATCTATACTGCATAATATCTCAACCAAAAGTCACAACTGTGATTTTGGTTTGCTTTTTTGTAGTCCAAAAATTAAAGTTCCAAAAAAATACAAGTAAAATTTAATAGCAAAAATATTTGGTCCGGGGTGGTATTGAACCCGTGACCTCTCGTTCCCTTGTACAACGCCCCAACCAGTAGACTAGAACTCTTTCTTGTGTTTATATTTGCATTGTTTAATTAAAATAGGCTTTAAAACTTGCTGGTAGTTTTAATTAAATGTTTTTAGTTTAATTAAGTTAGATTTATTTAAAAGTTGTATTTAAATTCCGTTTTTTTTATAAAAAAAATAAAAGATAAAAAAAAATATATATTTTAATTTACTTTCTTAAATTTTAAAAGTTTAGTTTTCATATAATTAAGTTTTATTTTATTCAAAATAGTTTTTAATAGTTAAATTTTTACATAGTTTTATATTTTCAAATTAGTTTACTTTGTTTCAAAAATAGTTTTTCATAAATTTAAGTTTTAAGTTTTAGTTTTAAAATAGATTTTGTTTTATATTAATTAGATTTAAATTTAGTTTTAAAGTTTTATTTTAAAATAGTTTTCACTTAAATTTTTTTTATTTAAATTAGTTTACTTTTTAAATTAGATAAAATAGTTTTTTATATTAAATAGAAATTAGTTTAAAATATCCTAAAATTACGTTTACCAAGAACAAATATAATCTTACGTTAAACCGGAAATCAATTCGAGTGAGTCGAGGAAAAACGAACTTAATTGTTAAAAATAGGATTGCAAAATCCTTTAGTTTCAAATGGCGCCGCTGCCGCTTCGCTCGTACGATTGACGATTTTTCGTGAAGACGTTTGGATTTTGGGATCCGTTCTTCTTGAACGTTAATTTTCTTGCACAAAAAAATCAAAAATACAAAAAAATCAAAAACTTAAAAATACAAAAAAAAAAATTAAAAAATCACAAAAGCAATTTCTTTCCTAAGAATTGCACCAAAAAAATTAAAAAAAATCCAAAAGAATACTTTTTCCTAAAAGTATTACACCAAAAATATTACGTATTAGTGTTAATTTTTAGTTCGATTTCTTTCGATTTTTCTTGTGAATATATATTTTTCTAAAAAAAAATATACAAAAAGATTTTTCTTTTACTATAATATATTACGTAGCACAATAATTTACCTACTTTTCAAATAAGCCTTAGTTGGGATTTCATCACCTAACTATTGTAGTCGAATCTTAAACGAAATAAAAAGGCAAAATAGATAAATACTAGTAAGACGTTTGAACTCAAAATATACAAACTATAAGGTGGGTATAAGGCGACGCGCTATAAAAGGCCGTCTAAGGAAAAAGGTTTTTAAGTGCTTTGTGCCACCTCGTTTCCCCGCTTGCTTGTGCGTATATTGAGAGGGACGACCGATTATTGGTTTGCCGACTCAAGTAGTACTTAAGTATATATTTTTTGTAGCTTTTTACTATTGCTCCTCGAGAGGGAAAATCCTTTTCCTCTCAAAGTCGACCGAGGTCACCTACCTCATTCCAAGTTTTAATTGTATGCGCACTCGCGCGCGTACATACATACCGAGTGGTGTACCAAACTCTTCCAATTCTTCCAAAAAGAAGAAGAAGAAAAACAAAAAGACCGTCATTCAAGCCGATCCCGAGAATCGAGCTTTCGACATAACGATGGCAACGGATAATCGACCAATGATTGAGATTCTTCAATCTCACGTTGAAGGAAACGATGACGCGATTGTGGTGCCGACCATTGGAGCTAATCATTTTGAACTTAAACCGGATTTTATTCGAATGGTTTCCGCTACACCATTTTTAGGTCGTACTAATGATGACCCACACGCTCATATCAAACGATTCATCCAATTAGCAAATACCGTCAAATACAATGGGGTGCCACAAGAGGCCGTTCGCCTACAACTTTTTCCTTTTTCCCTCGAGGGACAAGCCCGGATTTGGCTTGATAAGGAACCACCCCAAAGTATTACAACATGGATCGACTTAGAGACCAAGTTCATTAATTACTTTTTCCCACCATCACGGACCTCCGCTTTAAGAAATGAAATAATCAATTTTGAGCAAAAATATGGGGAAACGTTTAGTGAGTCTTGGGATCGATTTAAAGAGATTTTAAGAAAATGTCTACAACACGGTTTCACTAAAGTACATCAAATAAATACGTTTTACAATGGTTTGACTCTAAATGACCAAGACTCACTTAATAGTGCCGCGGGGGGCAATATTCTTGTGAAAACCATAAACGAGGCTTGGGCCATTATTGAGAACAAGGCAAAAGTGCAAACCAAAAGTGTTAGGGCTAATATGGCAAGTGCTAGTACGAGTAATAATGAGGTGAATGATCAAATTAAGGAGCTTACTTCAATTGTGAAAACCCTTGCTCTAAGAACCGATGCCCTCACTACACATGTGCATGCCGTGAAAGATAATAGTGAAACGTGTGAGACTTGTGGTGGACCACATTCATATTTAAATTGTGACAAGGTTTATAATCAACAACAACAAGTTTGTGCTTTTAATACTAATGAAAGGGTTCCATTTAAACCAAATGTTGATGTTAACCATTTGTCTTACAATAGTACTACTTATTTGGCTCCCCCAGGTTTTTTAGCACCACAAAGACCACCCCCACCCGCCCAAAATACCCAATACCAAAATAGGAACCAAGGTCCTCAAAGGGGTAATTTTCAAGGGAATGCAAATCAAGGGATTTTTAATGGTCAAAATCAAGGGTTTCAAAATAATCAAGGTTTTTATAATAACAACGGTTTTCAATCTCAATATCAAAACCAAGGGGTTAATAATCAAGGGTTCAATCAAATGAATATGCAAAACCCTCAAATGGACTTGGTTCTACAAAAATTGACCGAACATGAGAAAATCATGCAAGCTATGCAAGCATCTACTAGACAAATGCAAGAGTCCAACGATAAGAGATTTTTGACTATGTTGCAAACCCTTAGACCCCAAGGTGCCTTACCATCCAATACCGAGATTAACCCTCGTGCTAATGTGAGTGCTATCAATACTCGAAGTGGAGCCAATTTAGTGGGACCTTCCATCTCTTCGCCCATAAAGGAGAGACAAGGCCCGGAGGTCATAATGAGTAATCCTACTCCCCCTCCGGTGATTCCGCCCACTACCACTCCTAGTTCTAGTCCTCCATTGCCGAAAGAGCCTATTCCTACGGTTGTTCAAGAAGCGAGTCCTTCTCCTTCTCAACCTAAGCCTAATATTCCTTATCCATCTAGGTTAGGCAAGACTAAAGTGCTCAACAAAGATGACATTCATGTCTCTAATTTTTTGAAAATGATCTCCAACGTGAATGTTAACGTTAGCCTTATTGAAGCACTTGCTCAAATGCCAAAATTTGTCAAAATGTTTAAAGATTTGCTCAATAAGAAAGAAAAAATGGTTGAGCTCGTTAACACCCGTTTAAATGAGAATTGTTCCGCGGTTCTTCTCAAAGAGCTTCCCGAAAAGCTAGGAGATCCCAGACGATTCGTGTTACCTTGCTCGTTTCCTCAAATCGATGATTGTATGGCTTTAGCGGATCTCGGCGCTAGCATCAATCTTATGCCACTTTCGGTTTGGAAACAACTTTCATTACCCGACCTTGTACCGACTCGTATGACTTTAGAATTAGCTAATCGAACTCTCGCATACCCCGTTGGTATTGCCGAAGACGTTTTTGTTAGAGTTGGTACATTTACTTTTCCCGTGGACTTTGTCGTCGTCGACTATGAGATGGATCCTCGTATTCCGTTAATACTTGGTAGAACATTCTTAAGGTCCGGAAGAGCCTTAGTTGACGTAGCCGAAGGGGAGTTAATTCTTAGGGTTAGGGATGAACAACAAGTTTTTAAAATGGGAAAAATCACAACAAAATCAAATGGAAAAGAGTCGGTCAATATGATTAATGTTCTTAATTATGATAATGAAGAGATTTTTATTAATCCTTTTGGAATTGAAAAGTCTACTCAAAATGATTTTGTGATAAACTCATCCCTTCCCTTAGAGCCTCAAATTTTTGATACTCCCATTTATGACACCGATAGTGATGACACTTCTTCAAGTGATCACACTATCTTCGGCTTAGACGACTCGTCTTTTGACCCACCCATTTTTGATATACCAATCTTTGATACCTACGATGATGACACTTCCTTAAGTGATCTCATCAACTTTGATAACCCACCCCATGATCTTAATGCACCTCATATCTCTATGAGTGATTCTTCCATGGAGACTCCTTTTGACTTCTATACTCCAATTTTAGAGGTCATGACTATTGAGGAGGATCCTCCACTCTTAGAGATCATACCTACTTTAGAGGTTATTCCATTTGAGGAGGATTTAGATATCTTTCTAAATACCTATTTTCCTCATGAGGAAGATTTTCCTATGACTCCGACGATACTTATGTTTTCACATCAAGTTTGGAGGAGGATTACTTTCCCACTATGGATTTTGACGACATTTTGAGCTTAAATGTCGACACCTCTTGCTATTTTCCCGTCAAGGAATCGGTATTTGATCCCGGCATAAAGACTTTTGTGCTTTCATTGCCATACCACCTTACCTTTACTTGTAAGAGACTTTTGCCTAAGGATACCCCACTTTTCTATGACTTGCGTACCACCTCGGGGTTTATTTCCTTTTGTGATGGAAATTATGTGTTTGACCCGGGTGTATTTTTCATGGGGTATGCCTTATTTGACTTTACTTCACCCCTTTATCATGGAGAGATTTTCCTCCCTTGGAAATCTCGGCTTTTCCATGATTTTCCCATTTGAATGATGACATTCGGGAAATCGAGTCGAGCTAGAGACTCGTGATGAAAAATCAAGCATCGTTTAACTAGGTTAGATTTTTACCCTTTTTCACCCATTTTCACCTATAAGTGTAGGGGGAGCCAAGTAGGTTGTTTGTGTTGTGATGTTGTGTGCAGGGACATGTGCTTAAATGCTCCACTTTTGGTGCTCTTGAAGAGACCCGTGTTCTCGTGTTACCCATGTACCCGGTTCCTTCGATAAGTTTTTGCTATTGTGATTCAATCTTGTATATAAATAAAACAAATAAATGTAATCACTTCAGTTGTCCTTTCCTTAGCTCGATTTTAAACAACGTACTCAATGTCCTAAGTGTAGGGGAGTTTATTCTCCCACATGCTTAAACATTGAGGACGATGTTTATATTAAGTGTAGGGGGGATTTCTATCGAAATTTTAGTGGCCTTTTCCATGAATTTGACCCCATTTTACCGCAAAAATTTAAAAAAAATTTCAACGTTTTTTCAAATTTTTGATCTATTTTGGCCTTGTAGTATTTTCATTTAATTTATTTCCTTTTGTCATTGCATCATATTAATAATTTTCTATTTTCAAGAATAAAAATAAATAAATAAATAAAATGGTTTTAACAAGTTTAGATGTCTTTGATATATTAGGCCCGTCATGAATATTTTGACTCAACTCGAGTTTACTTATCTAAGTTTACTCTAGCTAGTATCCTTAACCATATGGACCTTAATTGGTTTATTAGGCTAAGCATCCACGAGTCTCATTACTTGAGATTTTAAATTGTGGAGAACGAGAAATAATAGAGTTAATTATAAGTTCGGTATTCTTTCATTAACTTATGTGAGTTAGTTATGAGCTTTTTCTCCCATCACTTGTTAATAAATATATTTGCAATAAATAAGGTTGTACGATTTAAAAGGTTACTTAGCTTCTAGCACAAGATCGTTTAAAAGTTGCTCGGTATTAATTAGAGTTCATAGCCAAGGCATAACTTATTGAAACGGGACGCGAAGATTGGCTTATCCAAAAAGGCCCTAACAAGGCATGAGGATACCCGAGTCCAAAAAGGCCCTCACAAGGCATGAGCATTCACTTTTTTTGCTAAAGATCCAAAGATGACGTGAAGATCATTAATCCAAATCAATATGATGGATCAAGACACACGACGAGAAGCAATTACTCCCCTAAAGATCATGGAGAAGTCTATCCAAAAAGACCCTAACAAGGTATGAGGATAAATAGATCCAAGTCCGAAAAGGAGGCAGATCGTTGTATATCAAAATCCTAAATAAAGAAGAGGATAAATGAAGAAGTCGTGGTCAACGTTTGAAGCATCTTTCACTCCTTATGAAGATGTATACCAAAATGAAGAGAAGACCATAATTTCAAGATCGTCTCTCAAGATTTAAAGTTTGAAGTTCAAGCCAAATATCGGTCCGAGAAAGGTCTCAAATCGTGAAACGAGTTATGCCAAGATATGAACTTTATGAGGTTTCGAGAAGTCGTTTTAAAAGATTTTGTCATTTAGCTAACTATTGATTAAATCGTCCCACTTTATTTTCGGCCTTAATAAATTATCGAAATAAGTCAAAAATGCATCCTCGTGATCATTCAAGACAAAAATAAAATACAAGAGATACACCTTAGGAATAAGGGGGTCTAAGTGATTAACTAAACCACATGAGCAAGTGTTTGTTGTGCTAACTTGTAATAACAATGAACTCGTTTTTAAGCTTGGTATGGGGAACGTGAAACTTGAGGGTGATTAATATTCATGACACCAAAGCCCTAATTTAAGTCTTAGATTTCTTTACGAGTTTCTTCCATCAAATAATTTCAAAGTAATAAATGATTATAACTTTTGTCTCCTTTTTAAGTTTTTATCTTTTCGTCGTAGTAGTAGCAGTAATAGTAATAAAGGCCGAGATAGATTAATTATGAGAAAAATGTAACTTTATGCTTTGAAATTATGCATTGCATGGGGTCATTGCAATGGTCAAGTGTAGGGGATTTAATAAGTGTGTAAACACTTATCCTTTTGCCACTAAAATCAAGGAAAAACAAGACCTAATCATGTGTTTTATATCATAAAAGTCGGAATTACGCGTGGTTTTGTGTTTTTGTGTTTAAATAGGTACAAATGATCAAAAGAAGAGAAAATACGGGATTTCACGGTCAAATGTTGAAGAAAAGTCCAAATAAAGACGAAGACAAAGTCAAAAGACCATTAGTGTGCTCAAGTTCACGAAAACCGGCTAAACCGACACGTTTTTAAAGAAATTATCAAGAGAGCCGAAATCGAGCTCGGTTCTTACGGATTTAATCATCTACGAAGAAATCGGGTCTTGTGGGTCCCACATTAGATAAATGGGCTTAAAAGCCCATTAAGGAGCATGGATTATTTACATTTGGCAAATAACCCAATTCAAAGCCCAAATTTCGTCTCAAGCCCATATGGACCATTTTTAAATGGATGACTTGGTGAAGACTTGGGCTACAAGCCCAAATGAGGATTGAGAAAAAGAAACGAATAATAAGAATGAAAGTTTTTACTTTTTGTTTTTGTGAAAATCTATCACCGGTCAACTCTCCAAATCAAAACAAACACACGCATCCCAATCCCATTCACCCCACATTTTTAAATAAATACTTTACCCCAATCCACAAGCCCGGTCAACCCCCACTTATCCCCAGTCAAACCTAACGTTTTATTTATAAAACATTTTCTACCTACACATGCCTTATCCTAAACTCAATCCTCACACTTTTCACTCCCACTCTACTGTGCCTCACCCACACACGATTAAAACCCACACTCACAAACACTCCCTACGTGTCTCACCCCCACACGTCTTCCCATACACCTCACACACACACTTTTATTTACCCACTTTTTTTATTCCGATACAAACTAAGTAGAAGTTTTCACCCCACCCCCATTTTATTTTATTTACGTTACAAACATTGCTTCTTTTCACTGCTCATTTTCTCTCCCCACAAACACAAAACACAGACCACCACCATAGTTTTACCATCAAACCCTAATTCACCCATGTCAATTTTACCCACGAAATTTGGGGTTTTTTACAAAATCGTGTGATTCACACGAATCCAAATAAATCCCCATGATTTTCGCAAGCATCCACCAAGTGGTCCTCTATCAATCCTGACGTGGCACAATTCATCCAATCATTACTCTCCATGTTGGCAATCCGTGGCTTGTGATGATTTCAACCGTTTGATTTGAAGAAAAAGAAGAGAGAGAAGAAGATTGATGAATCAAGGGCCAAGATTAAAGAACGTGTGCACCAAGGGGAACCTAGAAGGTTCGGGGTTCTCCTATAAAACCCCCATTATTCCCATGTAATCAATAGCTTTTTCCTTTATTTTAATTTTCAGTTAATTAGATTAGTTTTAAATCTTGTATTTTAATTTTCCAGCTCTTGTAATTTTAATTTTAATTAATGAAAAAAGTTATTTAAATTTAATTCCATCTCATTTTTATTTACTGTTTTATTTAATTCGTTATATATATATATTATTGTTCTCGTTATCAAAAAAAAAATAATAAAAAAAAATAAAAAAAAAAAATAATAAAATATTAAAATAAAAGGAAAGTGGAAAAATAAATTTCCCCATTGGAAATTTATATATTACTGTTCGCAAGTTTAAAGTTGGTTCGAGAGGTGTACTTTGGTTCAAGGATCCGAGATGATTATGATGATAATTTAAGGTGGTGTTGATGCGGTTTGTTAAGACGGCTCAGCGCCTCGTCTTCGTCACAACGGATCGTCAAAAGGTTTGAATCTCTTTTAATTTCGTTAAGTTTTTATTTAGCTTAAGGTTGAATCTGCTAGTTTGAATTTGTTTTAGTTGTTTATTATTAGTTTGGATATTAGGATTGTTTAATCGGTTATTTGGTTATGCTTCTTTGATTTGCTTATGTTTTTTTTATTAGTATGCTTGAGTAATTAGTTGTTAGATCTGCTTTTGATATTTGTAGAAGTAAGTTGTTTAGATTTGCTTATTAAGTTTTCTGCTTATAGATAGCTTATTTAATTTAGCCTTTTGCTTATTTGGTTTTAGCTTTCTTCTTGCTTATTATTAGTTTCTTATTTTCAGCTTATTGTTTGGATTGTTTTTTTTATTTATTTGCTGATTTTGGTACAGTTACTATCTATACTGCATAATATCTCAACCAAAAGTCACAACTGTGATTTTGGTTTGCTTTTTTGTAGTCCAAAAATTAAAGTTCCAAAAAAATACAAGTAAAATTTAATAGCAAAAATATTTGGTCCGGGGTGGTATTGAACCCGTGACCTCTCGTTCCCTTGTACAACGCCCCAACCAGTAGACTAGAACTCTTTCTTGTGTTTATATTTGCATTGTTTAATTAAAATAGGCTTTAAAACTTGCTGGTAGTTTTAATTAAATGTTTTTAGTTTAATTAAGTTAGATTTATTTAAAAGTTGTATTTAAATTCCGTTTTTTTATAAAAAAATAAAAAGATAAAAAAATATATATATATATTTTAATTTAATTTCTTAAATTTTAAAAGTTTAGTTTTCATATAATTAAGTTTTATTTTATTCAAAATAGTTTTTAATAGTTAAATTTTTACATAGTTTTATATTTTCAAATTAGTTTACTTTGTTTCAAAAATAGTTTTCCATAAATTTAAGTTTTAAGTTTTAGTTTTGAAATAGATTTTGTTTTATATTAATTAGATTTAAATTTAGTTTTAAAATTTTATTTTAAAATAGTTTTCACTTAAAAAGTTTTTATTTAAGTTAGTTTAATTTTTAAATTAGATAAAATAGTTTTTTATATTAAATAACAATTAGTTTAAAATATCCTAAAATTACGTTTACCAAGAACAAATATAATCTTACGTTAAACCGGAAATCAATTCGAGTGAGTCGAGGAAAAACGAACTTAATTGTTAAAAATAGGATTGCAAAATCCTTTAGTTTCATTGCTGTCACAGTAGTGGTTACTATCAGCTTGTCTCTCAGTTCCATGACTCATTCTCATGACTGTGATTCATGTAACTATTCAGTTGAGTGGTCGGCTGGTACCGGTTCTCACTCATATGACTAAAACGACAATTGAATGACGTATGACATGTAACTAAGAATCAGGGACAATGATTGGTGGAAATCGTTTAGTGGTGAAGCATCTTCTCGTCCGATCGCTTTGATCTAACGCCTTTGTCTTCGTCTTGTAAGATCCCAGTTTGTGAACAACATCCACATCTCGTAACGTCTCCAAATAGTCAGCAACATCAACTTTTAGTAACGTCTCCCAGTTATGAGCAGCATCAGCATCTGGTAGCATATCAACAAGTGAAACACGCCTGAGTTGACTTAGGATCGACTAACGAATACTCGTGGAGCATTGCAAGTAAAGTACACCTGGGTTAAGGTAAGTGTAATACACATGGGATACGGTACATGGAGTACACATGGAATGCACATGAAATGACCGGTATGGGGTCGATCATTTTTCATGATTCTAAAGGGAAAATATTTGGTTAAACGGTTAGAAAACCATCATGATAACCTGACAATGCGAGCATATACATCATTCTGGTTGCATAGAGAAACGCTAAAGTGTGGTTAAAAAAAAATCGACGATGATTTGCCTAAAAGCATGATTAATGAAAACCAACCATGACTATCGTGAAAGCAGGATTAAATGAAATCCAACAACGTCTTGCATGAGAGCATAAACAAAAAAAGAGACGTAAGACGTAATCAACATAAAGACGAAATCATCATGAAGAAACATGAAGGAGTATACAACATAATCAGCGTGAAGACGAAGTTAACCATGATAGTATGAAAACACACTTGACATAAAAGACATAAACTTATGAGGGGACATGACATTTTTTTATGCCAATAAATTATGAGAAAATTTTTATGCATGAAAACAGTGCGTGAATGCATGATGCAGTTTATGAAAACCTTTATATGCGCGAGGGTAAACGCCTATGGTCAGTTTACCCAAAACAAAATACATGGCGAGGGGACGCCTATAGGTCGGTCCCAAAGTTAAAAGTTTCGATAAAAGTACATGTGACTAAATAGGGCCAGTCCCGTACCAACCGTTACTTAGTCATAAACCTGCGACAATGATACATGGAATAAATGAGTGAAACTCGGCTGTCAAAACTTAACAGAATTTTTTTTATGTGACCAATTATGAACTACTGGGGTTCAGTCCACATTAGCCACAGTTCACAAGGAACAACATACATGAAACAATGGCACATAATTAAGTATGGATGATGGTTGTTCATCCATATTAGTAAAACAATACCGATGAAAACATAATGGTTAAAACAACAAAATGCTGAAAACATCAATATGTAGAATAACAAGCATTGACTTAGGAAGCTTCTTGTGACTACCCACTAGTCACAGGTCGAGTTTTAGAGCCTAAAGGTCAAAACCAGGCTCTGATACCATAATTGTAACACCTCATTTTGGTAAATGGAATGTCACGCGTGATTATGGCGTGTCATCAAAGCATGCAAGGTAATATGTAGTAAAACATACATGACCATAGGGAAAACCAAAATCAAACATCGGTTCCCAAACATAAGCCCAAAACATAAATAAAGTAAATGAAGTAGGAAAGACTAGACATAAGTATATAGGCAAAAAAGAGAAGAAGTCTATGGTAGTGATAGGTGTGTAAACACCCATCTTTTTACCACTTAATTACAATAATAACTGAGCCAAAACGTGTATTTTCTGTCATTTATGTCGGAATTATGCGTGGTTTGTGTTTTTGTTGTGATTTAGGACGAAAAGGTGAAAAGCGGAGAAAACACGGGCATTCACGGGCTTTTATCGAAGAAAAAGACGAAAGACGAGGTCGAAAGATCAAGAGTGCGAAAAGAACGGAAGTCCAAGACCAATTCTGAAGATTTATCGAAGAAAAGGTCAAAAGACGGAAGTTTACTTAAAGCCGAAGAACTCAAGTCTAATTTATTGAAGAATTACAAGACGAGTTCAAAGAAATCCCAAGCCAAAGTCATTAAAGTCCAAGATTTAAGAAGATTAAAGAAAGCAAGGACCTAAGGACGCAATTAAGGAAAAGAAGAAAGAGGGAGGAAGCTTCCTAAGCTCCTCCCTAATCTCCCTATATATTTCTATTTTCATTTTCATTTTTAGAAGGTTGGTGGCTTGACAAACCACCACTTCCACCATTTTCATACCTTGCAATTTAATTTCCTGCACTTTAATTTCTTGTATTGCACTCTTTAATTCAAGTAAGTTTTATTGAATCTTTACTTTATTGTTAATCTCATTCTACCTTTCTTGTTGGATTTGTTCTTCATCTTTATTGTTCATGTTCTTGATTTTTATGGTTTTGAATAAGTGGGTTTTGATTATTTTGGTCATGATTGTTGGTGTTATTGATTTGGTTTGATTGGTTATTGTTAGTAGATCATTTGTGGTTGTTTTGGATTAATCTTTTGGTTAATCTTGATTAGTTTTGATTAAATTCGTGCCTTCATGTTCTTTCCCTGTTCTTCGTTCTTGTTTACTGTTTCCCAGTAAAAGTTCCGAACCAGTGTGTTTCTCAAAGTTCTGAATGAAGCAAGTTTTAAATGTTCCGAATCAGTATGTTTAAAGTTCCGAATCAAGTTATTTTTAATGTTCCGAATCAAGTTATTTTTAATGTTCCGAATCAGATTTTTGCTTAAAGTTCCGAACCAACTTTAGCTAAAAGTTCCGAACAAGAATTTATTTGGAAGTTCCGAACCGGATGTTTTTTGAAAGTTCCGATCCATATTTTATTTCAAATGTTCCGAACCAAATCTGTTTTAGAAAAGTTCCGAACCAAATTAAAATCTTCCGAACAAAGTACAAAAACTTCCGAACCAACAAAAAATTCCGAACAAACAACAAAAACTTCCGAACCAAATATATAAGACCACATGCATGCTTGGCTGCTTAGCCATTCTTCCCGCCCAAATGAGCAGCTAGGCTGGCTGCTTCCAGTAGCTAGCCTGTCTGCTTGCTTATTTATTAGTATTGTTCAGTAATTGTCTAGTTTTATCTGAAAGTTGTTCCGATATTATTTTTGAAAGTTATGTATTTTTAGTTGAATTTTTCTTCCAATTTTAAAATTAATATTTTTACGTAAAGTTCAAGTTTTATCTTTTTTTAGTACCCGCTTTTGGTTTTTCCTCGTTTAGCTTTAAAGTACCATTTTAGTTTTATTCTCTCCTTTTTCATTTAGTAATCTTTATTTTCGAGTCGATAGTTAATTTCGTCATTTTGATTTATTTTTATTAATTGTTTCGCTTTAAATTTCGTTTTATTATTTGTTTTAATATTCGTTTTAATATCGTTTTAATTTTTAGTTTTTAATATTCACCTTGTTTTACTTTTATTATTTGAACTTGTCTTTAATTTGTTTTTAAATACTTTTCTCATTTACTTTTTAATTAGTTTTAGATAATCAATTTCCCTTTATCTTAACCAAAAACAACTGAGTCGCACTTTGAACCGGAAATCAATTCGATTAGACACCGAGAATAACGAACTTTTAACTAGCAAAATCTCTACATTAGGTAGCTTCCACCCTATGCACTTCCTCCAAATGCTCGAGTCCGTCCTTGGGTACCTGCCATTTTGGGACATCGAAAGGAAAGTAACGGCTGAGCATAACGCTCAGTGCACGTATATATGACATAGTATGAATGGCTGAAACATAAATAAGACTAATAGCAGCGGAATAACATAAGTTCTAAGATATTTGGATTCATGTTCATAAAACTGGTTTTATAGATTGAAAAGACTTATGATTCTATGAAAATCTGTTTAGTTTAGCCAAATAGCCCATATAGGTCATGAGGTTCCACCGTGCATGAATACTTGGAGGGGAGACCTCGTCATGCAATTAGAGGGGTTACCTCTAATTAAATAGTCCGGGTAGGAGTGATCAGCTCCTAGTGAAGGCACACATCGCATTCACTCTGATAATATTGATAAACATGTAACTAGGATGCACCCATATGCCCCACATGATAATATAATATAATGGCCAAAACTGAAAAGGGATGCCACGATCAATCACTTCGCCGTAGGGAAGTCATAACACTGGTGCCTCCAGTGTTATGGTTATGGTACCTCCATAACTAGGTGACACTGGTCATGCATGTATATGGCTTAGGCTCTTATTCTAACATAAGTAATCAAACATATAAAACAAATACTGGGAAAACAATTGGCTGCAGACGGAGAATCCTAATAAGGAAAGAATGTCCATACTGAAAGGACGGGAAATCCGTACCTTAAGTCCAGTGAACGAAGCAGACGAACGGAAGAGATTCCTACTTCGATCTCACTATTTCTACATAAATAGTATACGTGTATAAGTATTCTGGTTACTGAGTACGTAACTGGTTTTATATCATGTCTTAGTTTGTTTTATATGTTCATGTCTTGTTTTACTGATTTTAACGTTATGCTGTGTTTATCATGTATTCTGCATATTCCGATTAAGTATTATTTGTATTTCTTGTATTATTATACTTGTTGTGTAATAATAAGTAACTTTTTAAAAATAGCAGGTTTCCTAAAATAGAAAGTTTCCAAAAATAGAAAGTTTCCAAAAATAGATTAACTGCTTAAAATAGATTAGTTTCTAAAAATAGAAAGTTTCCAAAAATAGTAAGTTTCCTGAACTAGAAAGTTTCCATATTTAGAATTAAGCTGAACTAATATCATAAGTCATGTAGTTATAGTATAGTTTATAAATAATATTATGTTAATTAAATAAACTATAGGTTATACGATTTAATTAAATATAAGCATGATTTAATTAAATTAAAGTGTATAAAATACTTAGGTTAAAACATGTATTAATATTATATTAATATTAACATAAGTCATGATTATTAATTAATTATATGTCATGATTAATAATCAATTAATACGATAGTGTCAAATAAATAAATAAATACTTAGGTTAAATCATGTATTCTTTAATAATAATAACCTAAGTTTCATGTTTAATTAAATTAATTATAAGTCGTGTATTAATTAATTTAATTATCTTGTAAAAATAATATACTTGTAAAATTAATTAGACTTGTAAAAACAATCATGAACCGAACTCGTGTTTTATCTAATTAAAATATGTTATGAACCGGTCCGAACCAAACACCCCCACAAACAGTGGCAAACCGGCTGAGCCGGTTGCCCCTGCTTTCGGTAAGCTGCCATCGGCTTAAGCCGGTGGTCTTTGTTTCCCCTGCTCTCGGCTAGCCGCTGACCACAAGGGTTCCCATCGGCTGTGTGCCGCTGGCCCCCTACGCTGCGCTGCGTTACCCTGCTAGACCAACCTAGCCAACGGCTGGGCCGGTGGTGTTGGTTTTGCTTGCTACCGAGACCCATAAACCACAAGGACACCCCGACGCAAGTCGGGGTCCCTTGTACCCGTTGCCGACCGAACCAACACCACACCGAGACATGTGTCTCGTTTGGTGTGCGAACCAACGACGCCGAGAGCCCTTGGCTCTCGGTTTGTGTGGCGGCCGAAACAAACAAACTCGAAAGACCCTTAATTATTTACCCCTTGATCCCATGTCATGTTTTTATCATGTTTTTATTTAATTACATGTTCATGTTTCAATAATTAAATAAAAGGAAAAAAAAACGAAAAGGGTTACGGATTACCAAAACACGTGGAATGAACGGACCAAGATTTCACGAACACACTCTTATGATTTCTTTAATCAAGATCAAACAACCACCCCTTGTGGTGTGTGATGCCGCCTGCCAAAGAGGGAAACAAAGAGATTTAGGGTTTTTGTAATTTTGTGAAAACTCTGTAAATGTTTAGTTTCCCTTTTTTTATTATTTTTAATAAAACCAAAACATGGGATGGGCCCCTCTCTTCCTTTGTGCCGCGTCTTGTAGGGCCCAACAAGGGAAACCCAAAGCCTTTTCTCGTGTCTATTTATTACGTGTTCGTGTGTTCATGTTTACGTGTTACGTTTAATTATTCGTGTTATTATAAATACTTGTACGTAAAGATATTTATCATATTAATAATATACGTAAATACATAGTTATATGTTCGTGATTCTCACTTTCATGATTATAGTTATTATTGATAATAATTATCGTGTATTAACATGTACTTAATGCTTATCGTAATAATAATACGTACATAACTTCTGTAATTCCTAATCGTGACACGTGGTCATGCTATAAAAGGAATGTTTTTATATGTACGTAAGTTTATTAAGGGTACTATTCATGGTAAAAGCATGCGGGTTTTATATTAGGAATGTATTTAGTTATTTAGGGTGTAATTAGAGTTTAAACATTATAATTAGTAAATTTGAGGTCCTTGGTTTAAGGTTTAATGTTGGTTTGAAGTGAAATTGGGAAGAAAACTAGCCGAACTAAGGTTTCTAATGATCTAGGGTTCAATCCTTGTTTAAGTAATTATTTTCAATTTAGCTACTGACCGAAACTCATTTTATATCTTACAAATTATGTTTAAGGTGTCCAAAGAGTTTCTACACTTTGTTTATTGAGTTATATACGGTAATCAAATCCTAGGTGCAATTAGGTCAGATTATAATTCCATGCTTAAATGACTTGTACATTGTGCATTAGTAAGTTGTAACCTAACTTGAGAAGACATTATAACATTAATATGATACTTAGTTGAGTTTTATAATTGGCTGCAAAAAATTAGACTAATTCATTGTGAAATGGATTATAGGTGGTAATCTAGGTCACTGGGTCTTTAAACCTGTATTTAGCTTTGAATGGTTTGTACTTGTTTTTATCGGGTTAAATATTACTTCTAAATGATAGATTATAACTTATACATATGTCTTTGATATTCATACATAGGTATTGTGTAGTTAAATTACTTGGAACTTGAGTTTACAAAGGATTTCTAGGGTTTCTAAGGCTCTTAGATGATTTAGGGCATCATAGTTATACTTGAGATGTTCTTATTCATAATATACTTATAAGATTACTTTTAGAACGTATATTTGATATATACATAGAATTTTCAACATATAGGCATATGTTGAAGTGGCAGTTGAGATTGTGTGAACCCATATAACTTGATAAATCAATCACATGTCATAACATAGAGCAAAAATTTCTTAGTGAGTTCACCTCTTTATTTATATATCATATGTGAAACACACATATATGGTATTTACATTAGTAATTACAAGATGTTATAGTCTCTACCCCTTATATGAAATCTCATCTCGAGATTTAGCTAGACGTATGAGTTTGAGTAGAAAACAAATGCAGATGTTTAGCACGAATTTGATCTTCACATTCCTAAGTATATTTAGGTCCTCTTTTCAAGTTCCATCGTACTTTAACTATTGGGATACGACTCTGCTTCAATTGCTTGATCTCTTTATCAATGATTACCATAGGTTCTTCTACAAAATTTAACTTATCGTCGAGTTGAAGCTCTTTTATTGGTATGACGAGAGACTCGTCAGATAAGCATTTCTTCATATTTGAAACATGAAAGGTATCGTGAGCATTACTAAGCTTTTTAGGACGCTCAAGTTTATATGTCATATGTCCATTTCTTTTAAGAATTTTTAATGGTCCAATATACCATGGATTAAGTTTTCCTCGCTTTCCGAATTGAATAACACCTTGACGAGGTGATACTTTTAGCATAACACGATCTCCAACTTGAAATTCCAGAGATTTACGTCAAATATTAGCGTAACTCCTTTTTATATCTTGTGCAGCTTGTAATTGCTGTCGGATTTGTATGATCTTTTCAGTAGTCTCATGAATTATCTCTGGTCTTTTCAGTTAAACATCTCCAACTTCGGACCAACAAACAGGTGATCGACACTTTCTTCCATAAAGTGCTTCGAAAGGCGTTGCTTTGATACTAGCATGATAACTATTCTTGAAAGAGAATTCTACCAAAGGTAGATGTTCATCCTTTTATAAAATCTATTACGCAAGCTCTCATCATATCTTTGAGAGTTTAGATCTTTCTTTCACTTTGTCCATCTGTTTGAGAATGATATGCCGTACTTATGTCCAATTAAGTCCTTAAGTCATTTGGCATCGACTTCCAAACTCTAGATGTAAAGTGACTGTCACGATCTGAGATGATAGATATAGGAACTCCGTGTTGAGAGATCACTTCCTTAATGTACAATCTCGTACGAGTTTCTATACCACCTGTCTCTTTAATAGGAATGAATCGCGAAGATTTAGTAAGATGATCGACAATAACCCATATGGTGCCATGTCCATTTGATGTCTTATGTAACTTGGTTACGAAATACATTGTTATTATTTCCTATTTCCATGTTGGAATTTCTGGTTGTATCAGCAGTCCAGATGGCTTTTAATACTATAATTCAACTCTAGCACACGTTAAACACTTGCTAACATATTCTACTATGATTGCCTTTATATTGGGCCACCAATAGAGTTTCTTCAGATCTCGATACATCTTGTCAGAACCAGGATGTATAGAATACTTTGACTTATGAGATTCGTGCATAATCAAGTCTTGCAATTTCCATAGGTAGGTAGCCAACTATGATTCTTGATACAACGAGTTACATCAGGACGTACTTAATAAGTGTGTAAGCACTTATCCTTTTGCCACTAAAATCAAGGAAAAACAAGACCTAATCATGTGTTTAATATCATAAAAATCGGAATTACGCGTGGTTTTGTGTTTTTGTGTTAAAATAGGTACAAATAATCAAAAGGAAAGAAAACACGGGATTTCACGGTCAAATGTTGAAGAAAAGTCCAAGAAAGAGACGAAGACAAAGTCAAAGACCAAAAGTGTGCCGAAGATCACGAAAACCGGCAATTCGACACGGTTTTGAAGAAATGTACAAGAAAGCTTAAATCGAGCTCGTTTTAGTGGATTCAATCATTTACGAAGATAATTGGGCCAAGTGGGTCCCACGTTTGGGTTAATGGGCTCAAAAGCCCATTTGGAAGTTTATGTTACTTGATTTAATGAATATAAACCCAAAAATGGCCCAAGTTTCTCTTTATACAATTGGATTGGAACACTTGGGCCACTAGCCCATTATTAAATAAACAAGGGACGGAGATATTTTTTTGCTTGGTCAAGGTTTGCTGGTCAACTCTATACACGCAACCCAGTCAAATCTTATCCCCAATAATCACATAGCCTCACACGTGTACTACCACTACTCACCCCAACACACGAAATAAATAAAACAATTTTACCCACTATCCCACTTTCATTCGTTACAAACTATGCAACTTTTCACTACTCACCATCTCTCCCAAATTTACACAGCCTCCACCACTTCAAACCCTAATTTACCATTACCAATTTTACCAACGAAAATTAGGGGTTTTACCCTCAATGGTTAATTCACGCCTATGGGAATTAAATCCCCATAGTTTTCGGAAGATCCACCAAAGGAGTGGTCCTCTCCTCTCATCTACGTGGCCAAACCCTTTAATTTGATTGGTTCCCACACGTTTCACACACCAATCCACCAATTAACAGCCTCCACCTCATCCATCAAACTAGCACAACAAACACAACTTCTGCCAGCCTGGCGATCCGTGTGCAAGGGAATTTTTTCGGCCATTAGATCAAGAAAATGAAGAGAGAGAAGAAGAAAAGAAGGATTGGACGGCCTGGATTTGATGCTTACTATTGAAGCTAAGAAGAGGGTTTCCAAGGGGTTTGCCTATAAAACCCCCTCACATCTGTAATTTAGAATGCCTTTTCTTTATTTTAATTTTAATTTTCTGAAAAAATAGAATTAGAGTTTATTGTAATTTCCATTTCAAAGTATTGTAATCAGTTTAAAAGATTAATGAAATTTCAGTTTTCTTAAATTCTTGTCTCGTTTAATTTTATTGCAATTTATTTTAATTATATTTTGATTAAATAATTATTAAAATAAAAAGATAAGGGATAATTTCCCCTACTGGGAAATTATATATAAAAAATAATATTTTGTGCTCCGGTTACTGTTCGAGAAAGATGGAGATGATGATGTTTGGTGGGTAAATATGGTGGTTGTTTCGATCCATAGGGGGTTCAGCGCCCACCCTACTGCCCAACGGATTCATCATAAGGTTTGTTTTCTTTTTAATTTTAAAGTTAAGTTCAATATTTAGTTTATGTTATTTTTAATCTGCTTATTTCTGCTTTTAAATTGTTTATCTGCTTTGTATTCGAGTTGATTGAATCTGCTTATCTGCTTTTGTTAAGTTTGATTCTGCTTCGTTTTAGTGGTTTGGTTTATTTAGTAGGTTAGGATCTGCTTAGCTTATTTAGTTGTCTGGTTTATGTTATATCTGCACTATCTGCTTTTGATTCGGTTTTTGTATTTGATATAACTGCTTGTATCGATGCTGTTTGGATCTGCCCTTGTTAAGTTTTGTTATCTGCTTAAATTGTTTAATCTGTTTTAGTTTGGGTATAAGTTTGTTTGGATTAATCTGGTATAAGCTAGTTTGGATATCTGCTTGTGTTTAGTAAGACTGTTAGGATCTGCTTATTAGTTTGGAGTTCGATTTAGAAGTATTTGCTTTTTAGACTTTTCAGTTTCTTGGTTTAAGTTCATATCAGCTTATTTAGTCTATATCATTTTAGCTTATTCATTTTAACTGCTTACTTGGCTTATTCGTCTTAGTTGCTTATTTGTTACGGCTGTATGGCTTATTTTGGCTTTTAATATGTGCTTATATTGCTGATACATAACATATTCTATTGATCTGTTATTCTGAAATTCCAAAAAGTAAACAAAAAAATTATTAATAGCAAAAAACGTCCAAACCAGGACTCGAACCCTGGACCTCCTGTCCAGGAACCAAACGCCTAACCAACTCATCTGGACCCTTTCTTGTGTTTATCTTTGTAGCATTTAGTTAATATAGCTTTTGTTACATTTTGGCTGGCAGTTTTTATTAATTAGTTTAAATCAATGTTTAGTTTTATTAAGTTTATTTAAAAAGTTTTATATCAAGTTTTCTTTTATACAGTTTTTATAAAAAAATAAAAAGATAAACAAAATATATTTTAATTTCTTTAATTAAATGTTTTTATTTATTTAGTTTTAAAATTTAGTTTTCATTAAGAATAGTTTTTAAATAGTTTACAATTAATATAGCTTTATTAAAAAATAGAATTAGTTTAATTAATAAATTTTATTAAAAGTTTTCAATTAGTTTTTTAATTTTTAGTTTTCAATTATTTTTTTAGATTAAATAATTTTTAGTTTTATTTAAATTTTAAATTAGTTCTTAATTAAATAGTTTTAGTTTAAAATACCCAAAACTTTTAGTCACCAAAAACAAAGTTAAGTCTTACGTTTAACCGGAAATCATTTTCGAGTCGAGTCGAGGAAACGAACATTAATTGATTTAAAAAGGATTGAAAAATTCTTAGTATTAAAATGGCGCCGCTGCCGCTTCGCTCGTACGATTGACGATTTTTCGTGAAGACGTTTGGATTTTGGGATCCGTTCTTTTTGAACGTTAATTTTCTTGCAACAATATCAAAAATACAAAAAAATTAAAAAAATTAAAAAAATAAAAAATACAAAAAATTAAAACAAAAGCAAATTCTTTCCTAAGATTTGCACAAAAAAAAAAATTTTAAAAAAATACAAAAGTTATACTTTTTCCTAAAAGTATTACACCAAAAATATTACGTATTAGTGTTATTTTTTAGTTCGATTTCTTTCGTTTTTATTGTGAATATATATATTTTTCTAAAAAAATACAAAAAGATTTTTCTTTTACTATATTCTATTACGTAGAGGGAGAATCCTTTTCCTCTCAAAGTCGACCGAGGTCACCTACATCATTCCAAGTTTTAATTGTATGCGCACTCGCGCGCATACATACATACCGATTGGTGTACCAAACTCTTCCAATTTCCAAAAAAAGAAGAAGAAGAAAAACAAAAAGACCATCATTAAAGCCGATCCCGAGAATCGAGCTTTCGACAATACGATGGCAACGGATAATCGACCAATGATTGAGATTCTCCAATCTCACGTTGAAGGAAACGATGACGCGATTGTGGTGCCGGATATTGGAGCTAATAACTTTGAACTTAAAACGGGTTTTATTCAAATGGTTTCCGCTACCCCATTTTTAGGCCGTACTAATGATGACCCACACGCTCATATCAAACGTTTCATACAATTAGCCAACACCGTTAAATACAATGGGGTGCCACAAGAGGCTATTCGTTTACAACTCTTTCCTTTTTCCCTCGAGGGACAAGCCCGAGTTTGGCTTGATAAGGAACCACCCCAAAGTATTACAACATGGATTGACTTAGAGACCAAGTTCATTAATTACTTTTTCCCACCATCACGGAGTACTTCTTTAAGGAATGAGATCATCACCTTTGAACAACAATATGGGGAAACGTTTAGTGAGTCTTGGGATCGATTTAAAGAACTTTTAAGAAAATGTCCACAACACGGTTTCACTAAAGTGCATCAAATTAATACGTTTTACAATGGTTTAACTCTAAATGACCAAGACTCACTTAATAGTGCCGCGCGGGGGGGGGGGGGGGGGGGGGGGGGGGTAATATTCTTGTGAAATCAATAAACGAGGCTTGGGCCGTAATTGAAAACAAGGCTAAAGTGCAAACCAAGAGTGTTAGGGCCACTACGGCAAGTGCTATTTCTAGTGAGAGTGAAAAGAGAATCGATAAACTCACTTCGCTTGTTGAATCACTTGCTCTAAAAACCGATGCCCTAAATGGTCAAGTTAATGCCATGAAAGAAACTTGTGAAACGTGTGAGACTTGTGGTGGACCGCATTCATACTTTAATTGTGACAATGTTTACAATAATCAACAAGAAGTTTATGCTTATAACAACAATGAAAATGAGCGGATTCATTTCAAACCAAATATTGATGTTAACCATTTGTCTTACAAGTCTAATAACTATTTGGCTCCCCCGGGTTTTGTAGCACCACAAAGACCACCCCCACCCGCCCAAAATAGGAACCAAGGTCCTCAACGGGGTAATTTTCAAGGAAATTCTAATCAACGGGGTTTTAATCAAAATCAAGGGAATTTTCAAGGGCAAAACCAAGGGTTCAATAATCAAAATCAAGGATTTAATAACCAAGGTTTTCAAAATCAAGGATTTAATCAAGGTTATAATCAATATCAAAACCAAGGTTTTCCTAATCAAGGTTTTACTAATCAAGGGTATAATCAAATGAACATGCATAATCCTCAAATGGACTTGGTTCTACAAAAATTATCCGAACATGAGCGAACCATGAAAGAGATGCAAGAATATAATCGACAAATGCAAGAATTGACCGATAAGAAATTTTTGACTATGATTCAAACCCTTCGTCCCCAAGGTGCCCTCCCTTCGAACACCGTGACTAATCCTAGGGCTAATGTTAATGCTATCACTACTAGGAGCGGTAAGACCACCGTAGAACCTTCCTATCCCCCACCTAACCAAGGACCCGAGATACCTTCTTCTTGTACACAACCTCCTTCTTCTTCTACTTGTGACATACCACCCGTTATGCATTCGTCTACACCTTATGTTCCACCGATACCTAAATTTTCTACCACACCTTCGGTTCCCAAACCGGTTCCCAAACCGGTTCCTTCACCTTCCATTTCTACTCCTCCTCCACCAAAGGATGTGAGTGAGCAATCCACTCCAAAGCCTTCATCTCAACCCAATATACCTTATCCCTCAAGGTTGCGGAAAGAGAAATTGAAGAATAAGGATGATATTCAAGTTTCAAACTTCCTAAAAATGTTCAAACAATTGAATTTTAATATCACCTTTGTCAGGCGCTCGCTCACATGCCTAAGTACGCTAAGATGTTTAAGGACCTTTTAAGTGATAAGGAAAAGTTGCTTGATATTGCCAATACCCAATTGAATGAGAACTGTTCCGCGGTTCTTTTGAGAAAATTACGGGTTAAGTTAGGAGATCCCGGTCGATTCCTTATTCCTTGTAATTTTCCGGGTGTTGAGAATTGTATGGCTTTGGCGGATCTCGGAGCGAGTATCAATCTTATGCCATTGTCCGTGTGGAAACAATTATCTTTACCCGAGCTAGTCCCCACTCGTATGACATTGGAATTAGCTAACCGTACGGTTGCTTATCCGGTGGGGATATCCGGCGATGTTTTTGTAGGAGTCGACATATTCACTTTTCCCGCCGATTTCGTCGTAGTCGGCTATGAGATGGATCCCCGTGTTCCCTTAATTGTGGGATGACCCTTCTTGAGAATCAGGCGTACATTAATTGATGTAGCCGTGGGTGAACTTATCATGAGGGTCGGGGATGATAAAATCGTCTTTAACATGGGTAAACTTTCCAAACTTCCCGATGAGCCCGAATCCGTGAATTATATCGATGTGCACGACGAAGCATGCGAAGAACATTTTCACGAGGCTTGTAAGAGCGAGATTTCTCCTTTACCTCATGTTGAGACCGTAGCTTCTATTGCTCCTTCATTGACTCCATTTGGAGAAAGTGACTTTCTTTTACAAGAATTTGAAGCGAGTTTAGGGGATGTGGATTTAAAATATGACGATTCTCCCACCGATTAGGAAGAAGACATTCGTACCATTGAGAGACTTCTCAATGAGGACCATATTTCTCCACCTACTCCTAAGGAAGTTACAAACGATGATCCTAATTTGACTAAGCCTTCCATTGACAATCCACCAGATTTAGAGCTTAAGGATTTACCGTCTCATTTAGAGTACGTTTTCTTAGAGGAGCATAATAAATTACCCGTCATTATTGCTAAGGACTTAAAAGAAGATGAAAAATCCCGACTTATCGATGTGCTTAAGAATCATAAGAAAGCAATTGCTTGGAAAATCTCCGACATCCGCGGAATTGATCCTAATTTTTGTACTCATAAAATTCTCATGGAAGATGACTTTAAACCCGCAATCCAAAATCAAAGAAGGGTTAATCCAAAAATTCATGAAGTCATTAAGAAAGAAGTTATCAAACTTCTCGATGCCGGAATGATTTACCCTATCTCGGATTCGCCATGGGTTAGTCCCGTCCATTGTGTGCCTAAGAAAGGCGGAATCACCGTTGTTCCCAATGAAAACAACGAGTTGATTCCTACTCGACTTGTAACGGGTTGGCGAGTTTGCATCGACTATCGTAAGCTCAATGATGCCACTCGTAAGGATCATTTCCCTCTTCCTTTCATGGATCAAATGCTCGAGCGTTTAGCGGGTAATGATTTCTATTGCTTCTTAGATGGTTTTTCCGGATATTTTCAAATCCCTATCGATCCAAAAGACCAAGAGAAAACCACATTCACTTGTCCCTATGGAACATTTGCTTACAAAAGAATGCCTTTCGGCTTATGCAATGCTCCCGGGACTTTCCAAAGGTGTATGATGGCGATATTTCATGACATGGTTGAAGAAACTATGGAAGTCTTTATGGACGATTTCTCGGTCTATGGTGATTCTTTCTCTTCTTGCCTTGCTAATTTAGAACGTATGCTTAAACGGTGTGAAGACACTCGTCTCGTTCTTAATTGGGAAAAATGCCATTTGATGGTAAAATAAGGCATCGTCCTCGGTCATAAAATTTCCAAAGCCGGTATCGAAGTCGACCGTGCTAAAGTTGATGTTATTGCTAAGTTACCTCCACCTACCACCGTCAAAGGAGTTAGAATTTTTTTAGGCCATGCGGGATTTTAACGACGTTTCATCCAAGACTCCTCGAAAATAGCTCGTCCAATGACTCATCTCTTAGAAAAGGATGCTCCTTTCATCTTCTCTCAAGAATGTCTCGACTCTTTCGAACTTCTTAAAGGTAAATTAACTAAGGCACCGGTCTTAGTCTCTCCAAATTGGGAGTTACCTTTCGAGCTCATGTGTGATGCTAGTGATTTCGCGGTAGGAGCGGTTTTAGGTCAACGAGTTAACAAACATTTCCAACCCATTCATTATGCTAGTAAGACAATGACGAGGGCTCAATTGCATTATACCACTACCGAAAAAGAGATTTTAGCCGTAGTGTATGCTTTTGAGAAATTCCGCCCATATCTTGTGCTTTCCACCACCATCGTTTATACCGACCATTCCGCCTTGAAATACTTGTTGACCAAGCAAGATGCTAAACCGAGACTCCTTCGTTGGGTTTTGCTCCTACAAGAATTTAAAATCAAAATTTGTGATAAAAAGGGAGCGGAAAACCTAGCCGCGGATCATCTTAGTAGACTTGAGGATCCTTATCAAGGGAATCTCCAAATCAAGAGATTAATGAATCCTTTCCCCTTGAGACCTTAATGTCTATTAATTCCAATCTTGATGATACCCCATGGTTTGTGGACATTGCAAACTACTTGGCGGGTGGTGTTCTTATCGAAGGGTTATCGTCCCAACAAAAGAAAATTTTCTTCAAGGACGTTAAAACGTACTATTGGGACGACCCTTATCTTTTCAAGCAATGTGCAGATTTAATCATTCGTAGATGTGTTGATGGGCCGGCGGCTTTACAAATCCTTGAAGCTTGCCATAAAGGACCCACCGGTGGTCACTTTGGTCCTAATTACACCGCTAAAAAAGTTTTTGACTCCGGATTCTATTGGCCCACCATTTATCATGATGCACATGAAATGGTTAAGCATTGTGATGCTTGCCAAAGAAAAGGCAAGATCACACATAAAGATGAGATGCCTCAAAATTTCAACCAAGAGTGTGAAATCTTTGACGTATGGGGCATCGACTTTATGGGGCCATTTCCATCATCCAAAGGAAACAAGTACATCCTCGTAGCCGTTGACTACGTATCAAAATGGGTTGAAGCAAAGTCTTTACCTACCAACGATGCGAGGGTGGTTGTTAACTTCTTGAAACAATTGTTTGCTCGATTCGGTGTGCCTCGTGCTATTATTAGTGATCGCGGGAATCATTTTTGCAATGATCAATTTGCACGAGTCATGGCTAATTTTGGTGTAATCACCGACTTTCCACCGCGTATCATCCACAAACTAATGGTCAAGCCGAGGTTTCTAACCGTGGTCCTAAGAGAATCTTAGAGCGAACCGTGGGAGAGCATCGTGCCTCATGGGCCGATAAATTAGACGATGCTTTGTGGGCTTTCTGTACCGCTTATAAGACACCTATAGGTTGTACCCCTTATCGCCTTGTGTACGGAAAGGCGTGCCACCTCCCCATTGAGTTGGAGTATAAGGCTTATTGGGCCTTGAAATGGGCTAATTTTGACATAAACAAAGCCGGTGATCATAGGAAAATCCAACTCAATGAACTCAATGAACTCAATGAACTTAGGAATGAGGCTTATGAAAATTCATTAATCTACAAGGAGAAGACTAAGCTCATTCATGATTCCAAGATTAAAAACCGAGAGTTCCATGTTGGTGATCAAGTTCTACTCTTTAACTCTCGGTTGAAAATCTTTTTGGGTAAACTTAAGAGCCGTTGGTCCGGTCCATTCACCGTGGCCCGAGTCTTCCCTTATGGCACCATTGAGTTATCCCAACCAAATGGGCCCAACTTTAAGGTGAATGTCCAACATGTTAAGTTGTACTATGGAGAGGACATCTCTCATGAGATGATTCCATCCCTCTCCACATTTCCCTTGAATTAATTCGTGAATCGAGTCGAGCTAGAGACTCGTGATAAATAAATCAAGCATCGTATAACTAGGTTAGGTTTTTACCTTTACCATCCTTTCCACCCTTTTCACCTTCATCCATTTCCACCAATAAGTGTAGGGGGAGCCAAGTAGGTTGTTTGTGTGTTGTGATGTTGTGCAGGGACATGTGCTTTAATGATCCACTTTTGGTGTTTTTGACACGACCCGTGATCCCGTGTTTCCCATGTACCCGGTTCTATCAAAACTATTGTGATTCATACATGTATATAAATAAAACGAATAAATGTAATCACTTTAGTTGTCCCTTCTTTAGCTCGATTTTAAACAACGTACTCAATGTCCTAAGTGTAGGGGAGTTTATTCTCCCACATGCTTAAATATTGAGGACAATGTTTATATTAAGTGTAGGGGGGATTTCTATCAAATTTTAGTGGGCTTTTCCATGAATTTGACCCCATTCAACCGGAAAATTTAAAAAATTTTCAACGTTTTTCAAATTTTTGATCTATTTTGGCCTAGTAGTATTTTTCATTTATGTCCTTCCTTTTATCATCGCATCTTATTTATATTTTCCATTTCAAGAATAAAGTCAAAAATAAATAAACAAATAAAATGGTTTTAACAAGTTTTGATATCTTTGATATATTAGGCCCGTTGTGAATATTTTGACTCAACCCGAGTTTACTTATCTAAGTTTACTCTAGCTAGTATCCTTAACCATATAGACCTTAATTGGTTTATTAGGCTAAGCATGCACGAGTCTCATTCCTTGAGATCTTAAATTGTGGAGAACGAGAAATGATAGAGTTGATAATAAGTTTAAGGGCTAATTTTTGCTTATATGGTTTTTGTGGCTCTTTCTTCCCGCTTGTATATTTAATTGCTTAATAAATGAGGATTCTTGCGGTGTAGATTCGATATCTTAACTCTTAGCCAAATCTTTATTCTCCTTGTAATTAAAGCATGAACACATTGAGGGTGCCAGCGTTGTGGACTTCCGACTAAGGTGGCTCATAACCACTAAGTAGGAGGTATTCAGACCATGGGACCGCGGAATTTGGCCTACTATATATATCATAAATAAAGAAAGAATAAGATTAAAACATGACCTCAAGGAGCCTTAGGGTGTGGGGCATGTAGCACGAACCTTGTCATTAGAGCCTTTGGGTGTATGGCATGGTAAGTGTTGAATAAAAATTGATTCAAAAATCAATTCCCTCGTTTATCGTTCAAGGAGCCTTAGGGTGTGGACAATAGACGGGGAGCATTTTTACATCTTAATGAGCCTAAGGGTATATGATGTGAACTTGCTAAACTCCACATAAAGTCAACATGACTTTGGAGGAATAATTAATAAGTAGTACTATTGGCCATATTTTGGGTCCGGGAATTTATTCCCCAAATCGTGTTAAATCATCCTTGATGTGGGCTTACTTTAGTGACAATGTTTTTGAGGACGAGGTTAGGTTTTGAGTGTCGGGTTTGCACCGTTTGGCCTTCATTTTTGGAATAATAATTATCAAATAAGTCAAATGAGCCTACGGGTGAATGACAATCAATAAAATCTAGAGATACAAAGTAGGAATTGGAGAAAGAGTATTACACAATTGTCTTATATAAGTGGTTTTAACCTAAGGACTTATGGTAAACAATGATCTCGTTTTTAAGCTTGGTATGGGGAACGTGAAACTTGAGGGTGATTAATATTCATGACACCAAAGCCCTAATTCAAGTCTTAGATTTCTTTACGAGTTCTTCCATCAAATAATTTCCAAGTTAATAAATTGTTAAAACTTTTGTCTCCTTTTAAGTTTTTATCTTTATCGTAGTAGTAGTAGTAATAGTAATAAAGGCCAAGATGGATTAAATATGAGAAAATGTAACTTAATGCTTTAAAACTATGCATTGCATGGGGTCATTGCAATGGTCAAGTGTCGGGGATTTAATAAGTGTGTAAACACTTATCCTTTTGCCACCAAAATCAAGGAAAAACAAGACCTAATCATGTGTTTAATATCATAAAAGTCGGAATTACGCGTGGTTTTGTGTTTTTGTGTTAAAATAGGTACAAATAATCAAAAGGAAAGAAAACACGGGATTTCACGGTCAAATGTTGAAGAAAAGTCCAAGAAAGAGACGAAGACAAAGTCAAAGACCAAAAGTGTGCCGAAGATCACGAAAACCGGCAATTCGACACGGTTTTGAAGAAATGTACAAGAAAGCTTAAATCGAGCTCGTTTTAGTGGATTCAATCATTTACGAAGATAATTGGGCCAAGTGGGTCCCACGTTTGGGTTAATGGGCTCAAAAGCCCATTTGGAAGTTTATGTTACTTGATTTAATGAATATAAACCCAAAAATGGCCCAAGTTTCTCTTTATACAATCGGATTGGAACACTTGGGCCACTAGCCCATTACTAAATAAACAAGGGACGGAGATATTTTTTTGCTTGGTCAAGGTTTGCTGGTCAATTCTATACACGCAACCCAGTCAAAACTTATCCCCAATAATCACATAGCCTCACACGTGTACTACCACTACTCACCCCAACACACGAAATAAATAAAACAATTTTACCCACTATCCCACTTTCATTCGTTACAAACTATGCAACTTTTCACTGCTCACCATCTCTCCCAAATTTACACAGCCTCCACCACTTCAAACCCTAATTTACCATTACCAATTTTACCAACGAAAATTGAGGGTTTTACCCTCAATGGTTAACTCACACCTATGGGAATTAAATCCCCATAGTTTTCGGAAGATCCACCAAAGGAGTGGTCCTCTCCTCTCATCTACGTGGCCAAACCCTTTAATTTGATTTGTTCCCACACGTTTCACACACCAATCCACCAATTGACAGCCTCCACCTCATCCATCAAACTAGCACAACAAACACAACTTCTGCTAGCCTGGCGATCCGTGTGCAAGGGAATTTTTTTCGGCCATTAGATCAAGAAAATGTAGAGAGAGAAGAAGAAAAGAAGGATTGGACGACCTGGATTTGATGCTTACTATTGAAGCTAAGAAGAGGGTTTCCAAGGGGTTTGCCTATAAAAACCCCCTCACATCTGTAATTTAGAATGCCTTTTCTTTATTTTAATTATTATTTTCTGAAAAAATAGAATTAGGGTTTATCGTAATTTCCATTTCAAAGTATTGTAATCAGTTTAAAAGATTTATGAAATTTCAGTTTTCTTAAATTCTTGTCTCGTTTAATTTTATTACAATTTATTTTAATTTTATTTTGATTAAATAATTATTAAAATAAAAAGATAAGGGATAATTTCCCCTACTAGGAAATTATATATAAAAAAAAATAATATTTTGTGGTTTGGTTACTGTTCGAGAAAGATGGAGATGATGATGTTTGGTGGGTAAATACGGTGGTTGTTTCGATCCATAGGGGGTTAAGCGCCCACCCTACTGCCCAACGGATTCATCATAAGGTTTGTTTTCTTTTTAATTTTAAAGTTAAGTTCAATATTTAGTTTATGTTATTTTTAATCTTCTTATTTCTTCTTTTGAATTGTTTATCTACTTTGTATTCGAGTTGATTGAATCTGCTTATCTGCTTTTGTTAAGTTTGATTCTGCTTCGTTTTAGTGGTTTGGTTTATTTAGTTGGTTAGGATCTGCTTAGCTTATTTAGTTGTCTGGTTTATGTTATATCTACACTATCTACTTTTGATTCGGTTTTTGTATTTGATATAACTGCTTGTATCGATGCTGTTTGGATCTGCCCTTGTTAAGTTTTGTTATCTGCTTAAATTGTTTAATCTGTTTTAGTTTGGGTATAAGTTTGTTTGGATTAATCTGGTATAAGCTAGTTTGGATATCTGCTTCTGTTTAGTAAGACTGTTAGGATCTGCTTATTAGTTTGGAGTTCGATTTAGGAGTATTTGCTTTTTAGACTTTTCAGTTTCTTGGTTTAAGTTCATATCAGCTTATTTAGTCTATATCATTTTAGCTTATTCATTTTAACTGCTTACTTGGCTTATTCGTCTTAGTTGCTTATTTGTTACGGCTGTATGGCTTATTTTGGCTTTTAATATGTGCTTATATTGCTGATACATAACAGATTCTATTGATCTGTTATTCTGAAATTCCAAAAAGTAAAAAAAAATATTAATAGCAAAAAACGTCCAAACCAGGACTTGAACCCTGGACCTCCTGTCTAGGAACCAAACGCCTAACCAACTCATCTGGACCCTTTCTTGTGTTTATCTTTGTAGCATTTAATTAATATAGCTTTTGTTACATTTTGGCTGGCATTTTTTTTATTAATTAGTTTAAATCAATGTTTAGTTTTATTAAGTTTATTTAAAAAGTTTTATATCAAGTTTTCTTTTATACAGTTTTTTATAAATAAATAAAAAGATAAACAAAATATATTTTAATTTCTTTAATTAAATGTTTTTATTTATTTAGTTTTAAAATTAGTTTTCATTAAGAATAGTTTTAAAATAGTTTACAATTAATATAGCTTTATTAAAAAATAGAACTAGTTTAATTAGATTTAAATTTTATTAAAAGTTTTCAATTAGTTTTTTAATTTTTAGTTTTCAATTATTTTTTTAGATTAAATAATTTTTAGTTTTATTTAAATTTTAAATTAGTTCTTAATTAAATAGTTTTAGTTAAAATACCCAAAAGTTTTAGTCACCAAAAACAAAGTTAAGTCTTACGTTTAACCGAAAATCAATTTCGAGTCGAGTCGAGGAAACGAACATTAAATGATTTAAAAAGGATTGAAAAATTCTTAGTATTAGTACTTCAAACTCTTTGTCCATTCCTCGTAACTTCTCAGCTTCTACATTCTCAACTTTAAGTGCTTCTTTTTGGGCTTCAATAATTTGTGAAGGTAATTTTGGGTGAAGACTTATCATTAAAGATCTAACTCGTAACGTTTTAATACGCTCTTTTCGACTCAAAGCATCAGTTACCACATTGGCTTTTCCTGGATGATAACAAATTTCACAATCATAATCAGAAAGTAATTCTAACCAATGTCGCTATCTCATATTCAATTCTTTCTGATGAAGAATATATTGAAGCGCTATGATCAATAAATACCACACACTTCATACCATAGAGGTAATGTCTCCAGATCTTAAGAGCAAATATCACCGCTCCTAAATCCAGATCATGGGTAGTATAATTATTCTCATTAGGTTTGAGTTGCCTTGAAGCATAAGCAATACCTTTATTCCTTCGCATAAGAACTACTCCCATTCCTTGAATAGATGCATCACAGTAAATGATAAAGTCATTGTTACCTTCTGGTAATGCTAGCATAGGTTCTTCACATAAGTTTTGTTTCAACAATTGAAAAGCTACTTCTTGATCTGTTCCCTAGATCAATGGCTTGTTCTTCTAAGTCAATTCAGTCAAATCTTTAGCAATTTTTGAAAAACCTTCAATAAATCTTTGGTAATAACCAGCAAGTCAGAAGAATTTTATTATTTCCGTAGGTGTAATAGGGATATTCCATTTCTTAACTGTTTCAATCTTTGCAGGATCCACATGAATTCCTTGGCTATCAATGACATACCCTAGTATTTGCACAATATTTATCGAAAATTCGCATTTCGAGAATTTAGCATACAACTCCTCATGCTTAAGTAATTCGAGAATTATACCAAGATACTTGGCATGTTCTTCCCTATTACGAGAGTAGATAAGAATATCATCGATAACATCGATCATAACCAAGTAAGGCTTACACACTCTGTTCATGAGATCCATGAATAAAACTGGTGCATTGGTTAAACCAAATGGCATTGCTTGAAATTCATAGTGTCTGTATCATGTCCTGAAAGCAGTTTTAGGGATATCGTCATCCTTAACTCTCAGTTGATGATAACCTGAACGTAAATCAATATTTGAATATACGCTTGATCCCTGAAGTTGATCAAATAAATCGTCTATTCTGGGTAATGGGTAACGATTCTTTATTTTAAGTTTGTTTAACTCACGATGATCGATACACATTCTAAAAGATCCATCTTTCTTTTTGACAAATAAGACTGATGCTCCCCACGGCAAAACACTTGGTCGAATAAAGCCTCGATCAATCAATTCTTGAATGTGACTTAATAGCTCTTACATTTCTAAAAGTGCTAATCGATAAAGTGCTTTAGCAACCGGTGTCGCTCCTGGAATCAAATCGATTTGAAATTCGACTTGAGGCACAGGTGGCTGTCTTGGCAAGTCTTCGGGGAATACTTCAGAAAATTCTTTTACCACTATAATATCTTCTAGTCGCTTCTCGTCTTGCTCCTTCTCCACCACTTGAACTAAGAAAACTTGACAACCTCGAGATACATAATTATTGGTATTTAGGCACGATATGAGATTTAGTCGAGTTGTACTTCGATCACCTTCGATAATCAAAACTTCTCCGTTAATAGGAGCATGAACGACTTTCTCGTCACATATGATTTTAGCATGGTATTTAGATAACCAATACATCCCAATGACAACGTCAAAACTATCGAGCTTAATTGGCATAAGGTCAATTTCAAAAGATTGACGTAATAAATTTAAGATACATCCTCGAATAACGCTATTAGTGCTAACTATTTTCCCATTGGCCATTTCTATATCTTACTTAGTATTTATCGAAATAGTCAAAACATTTAGCTTAGTAGCAAGTTTAACAGATATGAAACTTCTATCAACTCCTGATTTAAATATTACTTTAACCAGATGTTGATTCAGATGAAACATACCCGTAACTGTGTTTTGATTTTGTTTATCATCGTTTAGCAACTAGGCTTTTCCTTATTGCTCTCTTTTCGGCACTCGTTCCTGAAATGCCCCTTTTCTCCACAGTTATAGAAAATCACCGTTACTGGTATTTGATTACTCCCAGTAGCTGGTCCTTTGTTTCTACAGTTCTTTGTCTGATGTCACACTCTACCACAATTCTGACATTTGACAGTGCAATATCCTGTGTGATGTAAGGCACATCTCTGACATAGGGGAAGTCTTCCACTATAACCATTGCTTGAAGTTACAGCATAAAATTTAGAAATATCTTGTCATTTTTTTTGTTGTTGATGACGATCATTACCTTGGTTATAATTGCGATAGTTATTCTTTTGGAAATTACGATTAGTAGGAAAGGTCCTCCTACAATCTAACTTCCTTTTTTTTATTAATTGTCGCTTGCACAGGAGTAGAATTTATTACATGATCCATCAACCTTTAAGTAATGGTGATGACTTCCTCTAAAGTTTGGGGTTTAGAGGCGGTAACATTTCCTTCAATACTTCTGGGCAATCCTCCAATAAAAGCTTCCATAAGTTTTTCAGTATTAAGCACCATATTAGGACATAATAATGCCAATTCCTGACATCTTCAGATATAAGCTTTAAGATTATTTTCTTTTACTGCCAGATTATTGAATTCTTCCTCCATCTTTCGGATTTCATTCCGAGGACAATACTTCTTAATCAACAGCTTCTTGAATTCACGCCAGGGAGTCTGATAAGCTTGTTCTATTTCGATAGGTTGAACATAGGTATTCCACCAAGACAAAGCTTCCTCAATCAGCTTACCCGTAGCGAAATTCACCTTACAATCCTCAACACACTCACAGTGAACAAATATTAGTTCAATTCTCTCGAACCAACGAATAAATCTAACAGCTCCTTCTGGTCCTTTATAGTTAAAAGGATGACAATTCATGAAATACTTATAAGTACACTTCTTTGCCACATGGACTTCTCTTTGTACAGTATTTCCAGTACTTGTACCAGCTACATTGGCGGCTTGTGCTTGCAAAGCTGCAGTCAGACTCTCAGCAACCAGTTGCCTGATTTCTTCTGATGTCATATTTATAGTTCCAAATACTGTTGATCTCGTATGAGCCATTCTATCAACATTTACATAGTAACATGGGATAAGAATGATATTGTTGGTTAGATATTCATACATTCGAGTATGGAATCAATTAACATATCATAAGACAACGAAAAATTCTAATTCTTTCGATAGATATTTGTTTCTCACAAACAAAAATAATGAATTCATATATGAGGATTCATAACATGAATGACGATAAAGACGAAATGAAGTGAGATGGGATAACAAGATTTTGAAAATGAAAGCACTCTTCTTATTTATTTAACAACTCGTCGTTTATATTTACATAACAAGCTTCTTTGTTACATAAAAAGAAACTGTACATATATACAAACTGAAATTAGATTTCTAAGCTTAATTTCTCATCTTAATCTCTTCAATCCTATCGAAGATATATCATGAATCAGATTATTGAGTAGTCTTAAGATCATCGATTAGAGTCTCCAAATTAAGACCAGTTCTCATAAAACCTTCCTTCAGTTCTACATTCTCGTGAGTCAACCTTGCTATATCAATATCACATTAATGAATATTTTTTCTTAACTTGATGTTGTGGCGTCAAGTCACGTCTAATTGTACTCAAGCTGGCTGAGATGATCTTGGATTTCTGTCCTTCCCTTCATAAGGTTCTTGATACTTCTCTCCATTTTCCTGAAATTATACAATGATATCTCGCCTAGATAATTTGTAATTGCAGGTAATTGCTTGTCATGTTTGTCCACTATCATTGCTCTAGATACTTCTCATTCTTTATACGGCTCATCACGGCCTCGGTTAGGGAATAAATAGAGATCTTCAGGAAGAAGAAAATGAGATGTGCGTGACGGCCTATTATTCATCATATCATTTTGGCGCGCAAAGTATTCTTGCACTCCAGGATAATCTTAATAAGATAAAGCAGGAACACGCACATCTGTGGGAGATGGTGTGTAGGTAGGAATTTCTCTCTCATCATCTGAGACGATAATATATGAAGAGGTAGACATATCCTTGTAATATTTTTATAATGAAATAACATATGTTATTCTAATAAAAGAATAAACACTTTGAATGGCGTTGGTGTTGGCTCGATGGTCTTGAAATCTTAAAAATATAATTATAGTTTAAGAAAATTCTATTTCTCTATAACCGTAGGCTCTGATGCCAATCTGTAATGTACCCCCATTTTTCACATATAGAAACAGAAGCTAATCGGGGGTATTACTTTCAAGGTATCATAGTGACGATAATAGAAAATGGCTCAAAGAGACATTTTATTAAAACTGATGTTATCATTTATTATTTATCAGAGTTTTTAATCAAAATAACTTTATAAATACTGTACATTACATGTCCTCAAAATATAGTTTTATTTAGTAGAATGATAAAACTTCAAGACCACGCCATCATCAGCCACCAGCCACCATTCACCTAAGACATATACTTAAAAATCAACACAAAGGTTGAGTGAATCCATAAGTTTAATGATAATTTGAATACAAGTATGACTCTATGGCTACGTTGATATACACCCATCATATTAAAATCAAGACTTATTTCACTAGCTCATGACCCCGCTACTTAAAACTATGAAAAAGCAACAAATTTCCCTTAAGCATGTAGTTTGTCGGACTAACCTGAGTTTGCAAAATAAAGTGTATCCGTTTAGCCTAAGTCTAAACCTTGGCTGCTAGCAAGTGCGACTTGCCCAGATAAGGCATGTCAATTCTCAAATAGTACTATTCACAATATTAGCATTCATTTTCTACGAAATGATTAGCGGTCCATGATTAAAAATGGGCTTAATGGAAATAAGTAAACATAGTGTCAATAATAAGGCATCATACAATTTAAAAACACTTGTACTCTAATTTTAGCATATATCCCCCTCACGGGTTTTCAAATCATTTACAAAGTAGTAAAAGTGAGGCTATGAACTCACCTTAGCTTATAGAGTCCGAATTACTTCAACGGTATTTTATTGAGTTTAACAACTCGTTCTCACAATCTGGGTAGACACACAAATACGTATATATATCAAGTCGTAATCTTCGAGTTCAATACTTTTTAAATATAAGTTAATGTTCTTGATTTATACGTTGAAGAAATATTAGCATCGTTGTGCAAGCTATCACACTTCAAAAGCCACTCTATAAATGTTTGAAGAGCGATGACACTTTAAATCGTAAACTAACTACTCAGTCAAGACGTAATATTGAGATGTAACATCTTAGTAAAAAGCTCCCTACTAACATGATACATTATATTTTTAGAAACTTCTTCAAAGGTAAGTATTTTATTTGATTATTATACTTTATATCCTTTAGTTTCAAAGTTGACAAAATAGTCCTTTTAGTTTATACAACTTTAGAAAATAGGTTTCATTATACAATTGTAATCCATATAGTTTTATAAATGATAAAATGACCCCTAATTTTTATAAGTTTGGAATATTTACATTTTCAGCTCATAAAGTTATAAGTTTAGCATATTTAACCTTTTAACCCTTAAAGTATATAGTTTTAATATTTATATTTTCAACCTTTTAATATTAAACTTAAGGTTTCAAACTTTACAAAATCATTTGTTATAGTTTTAACTTTGGAAAAATGTCAATTTTAACCCCCTAAGTTTATAAGTTTCAAAGATGACAGAATTAGTCCCTAGACTTGTTTAGAATTACATAACAAATAGAAACTTTTAGAAAATAATCTAGGAACTTAAAACAAAGTTTATAAACATGTTTCTAATCATAATAACATTATTTTTCAGGTCTATAACCTTTGAAATAGATTTTAACTCATTATTTCATGTAAATTACAAAACTAGAGTTTTAGATTAAAGCTTGATTTAGGAAAATCAAACATGATTACTTATTGATCCAAATCTTATATTAACATCTTATTAAAATTATAGCAAGTCTTAAAAGATTATTATAACAAGATCTATGCTTAAGTAAACATAGTGATTACCTAGTTATCTCCAAAGTGAGTTTTAAGGCTTCTTATAAACATAACTTGCTTCTAAAGCTTCAAGAACTCCAATGGCTTCTTCTTAGACCTGGTTTCTGGTCCTAGGGATTCCTTTTAACTTTGATAGAAGTAGTAATTAAGAATGTATGGGTGCTTAGGTAAGAAAGTTGGAGATGAAGTGAATTATGAGCATTTCGCCCTTATTTATACCCAAATGATGTCTAGGTTAGAAATAGCTTAGAAATATGTTAGAGACTTAGGGTGATAATACATGAAGGCTAGTTGTGATTTATGAAAGCTATGGTTGAAGTTATCCAATGTTTATGGTTAAAGGGTGCCACGGCTAAAAACAAGTACAAGGGTGATTCTTTATTTGCAAAAAGGTGATCCAGAAGCTTAGAAGTCTTCTTGAAGGCCTAAATATCTCACAAATATTAGGTTTGAACTCAAAAAAGGATGGAAAGAGTTTAAACACAATTTTAAAGGAAAAAAACCTAGGCGGATTTATATCTAAGGCTTGTAACTTTGTAATTCTTATAATTAATGGTTTAGGAATGCAATTAGTGATGGATTAGGGTGTAATTAGATTTTAAAAATTGTAATTAGGAAGTTTGGGTCCTTGGTTTAAGGTTTAAAATTGGTTTAAAGTGAAATTGGGAAGACAACCTAGCCGGATTAGGGTTTCTAATGATCTAGGGTTCAATCCTTGTTTAAGTTATTATTCTCACAATAGATACTAACCTAAACTCACTTTATATCTTATAAATTATGTTAATGTGTCCAGAGAGTTTCTACACTTGGTTTGATGGGTTATATAGGGTAATAATATCCTAGGTGCAATTAGGTCAAATTATAATTCCATGGTTAAATAACTTTTACATTGTGCATTAGTAGGTTGTAACCTAAGTTAAGATGAAAGTATAGCCTTAATATGATACTTAGTTTCTTTTTATAATTGGTTCTAAAAGATTGGACTCTAATTCATTGTGAGGTCACTAGGTCTTAATACTTGTACTTAGCTTTGAATGGTTTGTACTTAATATTCTAGGGTAAAATCTTACTTCTAAATGATAGATTACAACTTATACATATGTCTTTGAGATTCATACATAGGCATTGTGTAGTTACAATACTTGGAACTTGAGTTTACAAAGGATTTCTAGGGTTTATAAGGCTCTTTGGTGATTCAGGGCATCATAGTTATATTTGAGATGTTCTTATTCATATTATACTCATAAGATTACTTTTAGAACTTGGTCTTGATATATACATAGCATTTGCAACATATAGGCATATGTTGAAGTGGCAGTTGAGATTATGTGAACCCATATAACTTGATAAATCAATCACATGTCATAACATATAGAAAAAATTTCTTAGTGAATTCATCTCTTTATTTATATATCATATGTGAAACATACATAGATTTTATTTACATTAGTAAAAATTAAAGGATATTATACGTTAGACGTTCAATGGATGAGTCAATATGTTTTAGTTGTACATTAGATGTCCAAACGATGAGTCGATATGTTATGGTTGTACATTAGATGTTTAACCTATGAGTCGATATGCTATGGTTGAACGTTAGATATTCATGGAATTAGTTAATATGTTATTGTTGTACATTAGATGTTTAACCGATGATTCGATATGCTATTATTGTACGTTAGATATTCAAGGGATGAGTCGATATCCGTTGAACGTCTAACGCACAATCATAATGTTAATGCAAAGTAATGCCTAAAAACATTATTAGTGTTAACTAATCTTTCTTAGTTTTGATCACGACAAATTAAAAAGACATTTATCGTCAAATACAATCATAAGACGAATTATCTAACAAGCATTATCATCAAGGTAATAATCATTTAAGTATTGCACGAACATATCTTAATCATGATTAATGATCGTTAATATGATTAGTCCTACACTTACATTTTGTCAAATGAGACAAAATATTTTTTAATAAACTTTCTTTTTAAGAATATTCTTTGAAGGTAAAAACTTACCTCAAATATTACTTCCCCATCTAATAGAAAAAGGGAGCGGAGTCTACTCCCACGGCTCCTTAAATGCCTATGCGGTTCCATAGTGATAAGGAACCGTAGGACAATTAAGGAACCGCGCGCAGAGAGTCGTTGGCTTTTGTCTCCTATAAATAGTAGATCAAATCTGCATTTTCCATGAACCCTTTTTGGACACTCTTTCTGCCATCTTTCTCTTTTCTAATTCCTAATCATTTGTAAATGATCACTTAAAGTGTTAAGTATGTTTAGTTATGATTATCCTATTGATCTCCTTCTTTACCTTGTCCAAAGAGAAAATCACTCATACACTTGTGATATGATTAAAGATGAAGCCCTGATGAAGATCTTCCTATCCTAAAGATCTAGTCATATTCATCATTTGTTTTATTTTGTGTCTTGTGTAGATCCAATGTATTTGTGTATACTTGGATTAGTTGTGTTAATCCATTGTATTAGTGAATACTTGGATTAGTCTTGTGTAAATCCATTGGATATGTGTATACTTGGATTTGTGTTGTGTAGATCCAAGTTACATGTGTATACTTGGATATGTGTTATTGAGTTGTAAGATTTGTGTCTTGTTAGTTCTCACTAAGCTATAAAGTGATACGTAGTTGTGTGAAGTTCTCACTAAACTATAAAGTGATGTGTGTTTGTTTCTTGTGAAGTTATCACTTATTTTCAAAGTGAAGAGTCGTGAAGATTGGTTGCATCTTTCGATTAGAACACGACATCTAGCCTTATGTCGGAAAATTGTGAAGTAGGAAACGTTGTGAAGATTGGTTCTAGCTTTCGATTAGAACTAGACATCTAGCCTTTTGTCGTAAAATGGTGAATTAGGCGACGTTGTGTAGATTGGTCCTAGCTAAGATTAGGTCTCAACATTTAGCTTAGTGTCGGAAAATAATGTAAGCGACGTTGTAAGGTTTTCTCCGCCAAGAAGGGAGCTTGTGGATATAGTGGAAATCTCGAGTAAGGTCTACTCGAGGAGTGGAGTAGGAACGAAGATAGAGCTTCGTTGCCGAACCACTATAAATCTTGGTGTCTTCCTATTAGGTTGTTTCTTTCCTTACACTTTACTTACTTTCATTATTACATCACATACCATAACCATTTGTCATTGTTAATGCATTAAAATTGAACCTAATTATTATGCAACTATCTTTCAAGTAAAAGGTAGTTTTGAGACAAACCTAATTGAAAGGAATTTTAATTAGCACATAAACCGAAGAGAAACTATTCAACCCCCCTAGTTTCTATAATTGGTATCAGAGCGATGGTCACTCAATATCTTTGAAGTATATAGTACTTTAAAACTTAGATCGATCCATTATCTCCTCAAATTAGAAGGTTTCGTTGTACTAAAGTTTCTCTTTGGTCGAAACTATTTTTTCATTGAAAATAGGCCTTTTAATTGGTAATATAGCATCTCGTCTAGATTAAAAGTATTTATATCTTTTAGATTTATCCCTGAAATGTATCTACTAGTTTGTATCTTGCTATGTGTAGGTACTCATAAAGATTAATAATTTAATTAATTGTGGATTGAGTTACTTACACTTGTAGAAGACTCATCTTCTTTGATTTCCAACATCATTGAATGATGATACCAAGATGGATGAGAGTGATACTAGTCCTTGAAGACTTATTAGTCACTTTAGTCATGTTTGGGATTTGCATTGGTTCCTTGAAGAGCTGGAATGCATTTTGCGACTAAGGTTCGTTTTCGTCCTTCCACACGCCCTATTGATCATTCTTTTGATCATTACTTGACTATGTGCTTGTTCTTGGCATCCTTTCCTTGACATTTGTTTGTGGTATGTGATTCTACTCTTATACCCTCTCAAACCTTCATTGCTTGGATACTTCACTCACTTTGGTGATGTAGAGTGAGTTAGTAGTAGCTTAAAGCCTCAAGCATGATTTCTATGGTTTGCACCCATACGGTTAGTAGGCCCTTTATCATGTGTAATATGTGCAATTGAGCTCATCTCTAGGATGATTGATTAATCCCTTGAGATACCAAACTACTCCATAAGTTATAGTTAGGATATTACACATTTGGAATTGAAATATTCCAAGGATGTTTGTAACACCCCATTTTGGTAAATGGAACGTCACGCGTAATTATGGCGTGTCATCAAAACATGCAAGGTAAATGTCTAAAAACATTAAATGACCATGAATGGAAATACTGTAAACAAGCATCGGTAGTACAAGTATAAGCTCAACACACATGAATATAAGTACTGAAATGGAAAAGGACTAAACAATGTCTAAAGAAATAATGTAGCAGAATGTATGGAAAATACATAAAGTAGTGAAGGCTAGATAGCTTCCAATCCGTATGCACATACTCTAAAAGTCTACGAGCGCCCTTGAGTACCTGTCGTTTGGGAACATGAAAGGAAAACGGCTAAGCATAACGCCCAGTGAACGGATATACAAGTATAGCATGAAATGACATAAGCATAAAGACTAATAGCAGCAGAAATGTATAATTCATATATAGCTTGGAAACATGTTCATAAAACTGGTTTTATAGTTTGAAAAAGACTTATGGTTTTATATGAAAATCTATAATAGTTAGCCAATAACCCATATAGGTCATGAGGTTCCACCGTTCATGAATACTTGGAGGACAGACCTCGTCATGCAATTAGAGGGGTTGCCTCTAATTAAATAGTTTGGGTAGGAGGAATCAATTCCTTGTAAAGGATGCAAGGCACACATCGCATTCACCATGAAAATCCTATAAAACATGTAACTAGGATGTACCCATACGCCCCGCATAATAATATAAATATAATGGCGAAAACTGAAAAGGGACGCCACGAGTAATCACTCTGCCATGGGGAAGTCATAACACTGGTGCCTCTAGTGTTATGGTTATGGTACCTCCATAACTAGGTGACACTGGTCATGCATGTATATGGCTTAGGCATTTAAACTAACATAAGTAATCAAACATATAAAACATATACTGGGAAAATAGTTGGTTGCAAACGGGAAATCCTAATAAGGAAAGAATGTCCATACTGAAGGACGGAAAATCTGTACCTTGTGTCTAGTGAACGAGGAAAGACGAAAGGATGAATAGTCCTACTCTGACCTCACTAATGCTACATAAAATAAGGGACATGTATAAGTATTCTGGTTACTGAGTATGTAACTGGTTACTGCATGTTCTTAGCTTGTTTTATATGTTCTTGTCTTGTTTACTGTTTTAAGTGTTATACTTTATTATCATGTATTTCATGTATTCTGATTAAGTATTATCTTGTATTCTTGTATTATTATACTTGTTGTGTAATAATAAGTAATTTTCTAAAAATAGCAGGTTTCCTAAAATAGAAATTTTCCAAAAATAGAAAGTTTTCAAAAATAGATCAGTTTCTAAAAATAGATCAGTTTCTAAAAATAGATCAATTTCTAAAAATAGAAAGTTTCCAAATATAGAAAGTTTCCTGAAATAGAAAGTTTCCTGAAATAGAAAGTTTCCATATTTAGAAATAAGCTGGATTAATAAGCTAATAATATAAGCTTAAGTTTACTGGTTAATAATCATAAGTCATGTAATTAATAGTATAATTTATTAATTAAATATCATGGTAATTAAATAACTATAGTTATATGATTTAATTAAATATAGGCATGATTTAATTAAATTAACACACATAAAATACTTAGGTTAATCATGTATTAATAATTTATTAATTATAACCTAAGTCATGATTTATTAATTAATTATAGTCCATGTTTAAATAATTAATTAATACTATAGTCTAAATTAAATGGTAAAATACTTAGGTTAAAAACATGTGTTATTTATTAAAAACAATATAACCTAAGTCATGATTAAATTAAATTAATTATAGTCCATGTTTAATTAATTTAATTTTTCTTAAAAAATAATATAACTTGTAAAATGTATAACTTTTAAAAATTAATCTCGTGACCGAACCCGTGTTTTAATTTAGATCGAACCATGAACCGGACCGAACCGTGAACGGGACTGAACCGGCCTGACAGTGGCTAAACTGGTCTAGTCGCCAGCCACTATCGTGTCCTGGCTAGCCACTGCTGGACCAAAACACCACCGGCTGCTAGCCGGTGGTTCCCCCTGTTCTCGCTGCGGTTCCCACTGCCAAGGCAAAACAGCCACCGGCTAAAGCCGGTGGTGCTGATGTGCTGCGTCGAGACCCACAACAACCCACAAGGCCACCCTGACGCGAGTCGGGGTCCTTTTTTCCCTGCGACCAAGCCACAAAGGACCACGCCGAGACCTAGGTCTCGATTGTTGGTGAAACGCGAGACCACCGATAGGTTCGGCTCCCGGTTTGCGTGCATCGGCCGAACAACCCCACCAAAACCCATTTTATTACATTTTTTCTTGGTTGATCTCCATGTTTAACATGTTTAATTATGTTTTTAAATAGGGGAAAGTCTGAATTTATGTAACTAACTTATCCATATTAACCAATCTACGCAACCTACTAATTTTATTACAAAAATACGCAATATATATTCAAAATTTATCCTATCTACGTAATATGACCTGCTATCACACGGTTTTTTCCAGCGTGGATTTTAGTTTTTTCTTAGTAAATCCACTTGGACAATCCACTTGACCCAGCCATTGACCCACCCATTTTTGACCTATATAAACATGATTTTTCCCCTTTTCATCACAAGAACCCTAATAATCAAGATCCCCCCAATTAAAATGTCATCATCTTCTTCTAGTCGTGGCCGTACTTTACCTACTCGTTGCAATTGTGGCCTTCGATTGGCAAAACGTGTTTCTTGGACTCAGAGAAACCCCTGTCGTCGTTTTTTGGTGTGTCCAAAACCATCGGTATGTTCCAATATAGTGTATTAATTCAAAGTTTTAATACAATTGTTTCAGTAATTGAAATAGATTTATTTTACAGTTTTGTGTTGATAAATGTGATGCTTTCTACTGGATTGATGGTGAGTTACAATCCCATTGGTATAAAAATGCCATGTTTGAGATGTATTTGAGTATGAATGGTGACCAGAGAGATGTGTTTGTACAAGAGATTAACAGACATGAATTGGGGATGTTAGCTCAAGAAAGACTTGCTTATGTTGAAGCAGATTTTGAGAGTTACAAGGCCAGGATGATGATTGAACTAAAAAGGGAAAAAGCTAAGTATGCAGTGTGGAGGAGGATTACTGGTTTCATGATATGCTTGATGACCGTGATGTTTGTTTTGTTGTTGATAGTCATTTAGGGGTATGATGCAAGTCTAATTGTAGTATGAAGTAGCAATTTTAAGGCTAGTTAATGTAAGTGTAGTATGAAGAATATGTAAGATCTTATTATCAAATGTATGTTTTCACAACAAGTTTTGTATCAATGAAAGTTGTGTTAATATACTATGTTGTCTGTTTTATATCAGTTAAACATGAAGAATAATTTGACAGAAACAAGAACAACAATTTGACAGAAACAAGAAGAATAATTTGACAGAAACTAGAAGAATATTTAGACTGCATATATTAAAGGCCCATGTTAGCAGACATGTGCAAAGTTTACAAAAGATGTGCCATCTTGGTTACATATATCTAGCAGCCTAAATAGTTAAATGTTTACAGGCAGTGATAGTGTTACAAAAGGTGTGCCATGGATGGACACATAATACAACACAGTTTTTGCCCAACATACAAAATGTTGACTATTCTAAGTCAACAAGAAAGTTCAACAGCTAAATGGCTTGGATGGAGGACTAGCAGAACCATTTGATGAGAATGCCAACTTCCTCCTCTTGGCAATCCTTGCAGACCTATCTCTTGGTATGATTGGCTTTCTTTGTCTTTGCCGATTAAAAGGTGGTGCTTGACTTTCTTGTGTTGCAGCTGGTCCAATGCTTGGTGTGGAAACAACTTTGTTTGTGTTTGGCCTTGGTTGGGTATCCACAGTTGCTTGCCCAGATTTTGAACCAGTTGCAGATAGAGATGGTATTTCGTCATTGTGTTGGACATGAGCTTCCTCAAGAGCTTGAATTTCACTGTAAGTAGCAGGTCTGTCCAATTCATTGTCTGAGAACCTTCCCCATTCCATGTCCTGCCAATACTGGGCATCTCTTTGTTCTTCCTCCATAGCTTGCCTTTTCCTCTCTTCATCTTCCATCTCCTGTTGCATAACTTCTCTAAGTGCTTCCTCGTCTCTCATAAGCTCATATTCCTATGTAAGATAGCACAACATACCTTTAATATATACATTTGTGTTCATAAGCTCATGTAACTAATATATGCTTGTAGTTTAACAGAAAAACATACCTTTGTGTTCATAGTTGGAGTTGCACTCTTTGATTTAGCAGGCACACTCTTTGAGCCCTTAGATTTAAGAGCTACACTCTTTGATTTAGCAGGCACACTCTTTGAGTTAGCAGGCACACTCTTTGATTTAGCAGGCCCACTCTTTGAGTTAGCAGGCCCTTTCTTTGAGTTAGCAGGCCCACTCTTTGAGTTAGCAGGCCCTTTCTTTGAGTTAGCCCTACCTGCACCCTGTCTACTTGACTCACCAACAGTATTGGGTGCATTTGCAGCCCTACCTGCACCCTGTCTACTTGACTCACCAACAGTATTGGGTGCATTTGCAGCCCTAGCTGCACCCTGCCTACTTGACTCACCAACCGTATTGTTAGCACCCCTAGCCCTTGGTGGTTTCATAGCAACATTCTTTGCTTTTGTTACTTTAGGGTTCTTACAACTAGCTTTATTATGTCCAGTTTGGTGACAATTCTGGCATGTGATAAGTCTGCCAATCCTGGTGACATAGTGTTTATTACTTTCTTCAGTTGGATGAGGGATTCTGTTCTTTTGAGGCCTTCCAGGCATCCTTTTCACTTTAGGAGGCAATGGTGGTGGGTTTGAAGTTGGCTTCCACATCTTAGAACCAGGTACTGGTTTGATACCAAACTGATATGTGTCATACCAGTTGGATTGACTATACCAGCTACTCACACCATCTTCGGGATTCATCTCACAATGCAAGAAGGCTGTCATTGCATGTACACAGGGTACCCCACTAATATCCCACAACCTACAGTCACATGTCCTAGCCATGAGATTAACTCCAAAAGCTTCATCTCTTCTCCTAACCTCAACAACCTGATATCCACTAGGTACAACTTTCCACTTTCTCTGTTTTTCCCTTAAAACATCAAGGTGTTTTTAATGGAAGGAGTTATGTTGTGATCACATTTAGCAGCTACTTTACTCATATGCCAATACCTTTGCATAATATAAACTCTTATATCCTCTAACATAGTGATTATAGGCTTACCTCTAGCTCCAAGAATCTTAGAATTAAAGCTCTCTGATATTCCATTCTCAAATGCTGCACAACTTCGATCTCTTTCAAAGAAAGCTTTACACCATTTAGCGGGCTCTTTTTCTATCAAATACCTATATGCTTCTGGATCATAGTGTCTGATCTCCTCCATCCTTCTTGTGAAATCCTGTTCAATTGTTGAAGCAGCTGCACTCCAAAACAACCTTTTGTAAAGCAAACCAGACCACTTTCTCTTGAAATTTGCATATATATGTCTTGTGCAGTGTCTGTGTTCAGCTTGTGGTACCCAAGTCCTAACTGCCTCAATTAGACCCTACAAAGTATCAAAACATATAAACAGTTAGTTATATAAACATAGTGATATCTATAAATTGTATAAGATTGTACCAAAACATACCTTGTGAGAGTCTGATATCATTGTCACACCAAGTCCTTCTTGCAGGTCTAGATCATCAGCCAAAAGAGATAAAAACCAACACCAATTGTTTTTGTTCTCGACATCCACAACTGCCCAGGCTATTGGGTACATTTGGTTATTCGCATCTCGGCCCATTGCAGTCAATATCTCACCCCTGCATGTATGTGTGATAAAACATCCATCAAGCCCTATGACCCTCCTACACCCTGCAATCCATCCATCTTTCACACCCTTGAAGCAAACATAAATCCTCTTAAACATGGTTTCACCATTGTCTAGGACTTCAACATCCAAGTGACAAGTCGAACCAGGATTAGATTCTAGCAGGGCTTGTCTATACTCCCAGAGTCTCCCATAATGTTCTCTAAGCCCCCCTCATGCTCAAACAAAGCAAACTGTTTGGCCCTTTTACACTGACCTTGACTCACATCGATCATGAACCTTTCCCTAATTGTGTCCCTCATAAACCTATTAGTCATTGATGGGTTCATGACAATCTCATTGACAAAATGCCGTGCTATCCATCTGAATGTGACCAATGAGCCCATGTTGTAGTTTCTAGTGCATCTATGGTCTGGGTACAAGGTCTTGATTTGGAAGGACCTCTCACTAGACATCCAAGAAGCCCAAAGTCTAAATGGACAAGAATGGCCTTTATGTTCCAGAACCCTCATTCTAGTCCATTTGGCATTAGGGGTTTGGGTTGGTTTTTTAACTTCTACATTTTTTTCATTGTTTTTCTTCCTAAGTATCCTTCTACCTGCACACCTACCCAAATCCACATTTCTACCACAATACACAAGGAGACTTTGAGTATCACTTCTGTAATACCACAGTTGATAACCATTTGCAACCCCATAATCTGCCAAAGCAAGTTTCAATTGTTGGGGGCTCTCAAACTTCATTCCTAAGACAGGTACAAAGTCTTTCCAAGGTGATTCAGGGTTGTAGCTAGGATATTGAACACCCTGCTGTGTCTTAAACTTAGGGTCTATAAGATCAGCATCAGGGTCATCCTCTTCCACATGATACTGACCAGTTAGAGGTGGAATAGGATTATCTCTTGTTCCTATATAGTTACCCTTACCTACCATCTTAGTTAAAAAGGGATCATCTAATGTCAACTTTTCTATCACAACATTCTCTTCCCCCTCTGTGTGAAAGTCTACATTTTCAGGGTCAGTTTCTTTCTCAATAGCAGTTTCATCTATATTCCCTTCCCCTCCCATTTCTTCTAAATTTTCATCCTCATTAAACAAGTTATCATCTAAAGTATATGCCATTACATCATAATCAAGGTATTCATGATACAAATCAACCTTAAAACCATTCTCAAATCCTACTTTCACAAAAGCAACCATGTCCTCATCACTAGTAATTTCCCTAATCCCACGAGTAAGTGTTGTACCAGGTACAACATAATACAATCTTTTAGGGGCATTAGCTACTAACCTTTCAATAACTTCAAACAACTCACTTACAGCCATATCTTCAAACTGAATGTCATTAATGTCCAGGGTGACCCCAACACATAATTTAGTGGATGAGGAACGAAAACCCCATCATGATGTAGGGTGACTGTTAAAAGGGACATCTTCAACTACTCAAATACCTGGAATAAAAAGAGATTTAGTTTAAATTAGTTTTATGAAAATATAAAGATTCAATTAAAGATAACAATTAGGGTAAAATTAACAATTAGGGTTTCAATTTAAAATTAGGGTTTCAATCTAAAATTAGGGTTTCGATTAAAGATTAACAATTAGGGTAAAATTAACAATTAGGGTTTTAATTAACAATTACGGTTTCGATTAAAGATAAGATATGCAGATTCAATTAAAGATTACAATTACTGTTTTGATTAAAGATTAACAATTAGGGTAAAGATAAGAAATTGGGTTTCAATTAAAGATCAAGGATAAGAATTAGATAATATACCTAATCGCATTTGCCAGATGATCAATTGATTAATAGATGGAATTAGGGTTCTTGTTTTGAGAGAAAAAGAGAGTGTGCGTTTTTTTTGGGGAAAGTTATGACGACTTTTGTCAACGGAACACATATAAAACATAGCTGAGTTGGCCATTTAAATGACGTGGAATGTACACGTAATATGTCAAAATAAATGAAACTTGCTAAAATATTAACAAAACCGGTGAAACCTGTGATAGCAGGTCATGTTACGTAGATAGGATAAATTTTGAATATATATTGCGTATTTTTGTAATAAAATTAGTAGGTTGCGTAGATTGGTTAATATGGATAAGTTAGTTACATAAATTTAGACTTTCCCCTTTTAAATATAATCATGAACATAATTAAAGAAAATAAAATAAAAGATCAAGGTTTTGATGTTTACCGAATACGAGATCGAATGAGACTAAGAACGCTAACACGAATGACCCGAATTAAAAGATCAAAATCAAATAACCACTCCCTTGGTGTGGTGTATAGACGGAGATAAAAAAGAGAGCAAGGAAAAGAGGCTAGGGTTTTTTCTTTTTTGTAAAATAAATGTATTATGTTTCCTGTGTTTTCCTTTTTCCCTATTTAGTAAAAATCAAACGGCTTGGCCCTTCCTTCCTCTCTTGTCCGCGGCTACAAGGGCCCACAAGGGCTTACCGGGCCTTGTTCATGTTTAAATAATTTACGTGTTCATTCGTTAATATATTCGTGTTAGTTCGTGGTTACATGTTCGTGTTATAAATAATACTTGTACCTAATTAATATTTATCGTATAATAATAAATATATACGTAGTTCACATGTTCGTGTTTTAATGTTCGTGATCATATGCTTGTGATTATAATTATTATGATTAATAATTATCGTGTATTAATACGTACTTAATAATTATCGCGCACTAACACGTACGTAATTCTGGATTTAATATTCGTGACACGTGTTCATGACATAAAAGAAAAGTTTTAATTGGTTCGTATGTTTACGTAGTGTACTCTTCATGGAATTTAGATGCGGGTTTTACAACTCTTCCCCCCTAAAAAGAATAATTCGTCACCGAATTATAAATAACGTAAATTGAAAGAGGAACATACCCGAATCAAAACTTGAAATGAGGGTAAGAATCCCGGATAGACTCCTCTGTTTCCCAAGTGGCTTCCCGCTCGGTATGATCCCTCTAGAGGATTTTGACGAATGGAATCGTCTTCTTCCTCATGACTCGTTCATGTCTGTCAACAACTCGTTCGGGTTCCTCGATGAAGGTAAGATCTTCACGAATCTGTTCATGTGGACACTGAACCATGTGAATGGGATGATACTTGTATCCTCTGAGTAAGGACACATGGAAAACGTCATGAACGTGAGAAAGCTGAGTAGGTAACGCTAAACGTTACGATACTTCACCGACTCGCTCGATGATATCAAACGGTCCGATGAATCGAGGACTGAGTTTTCCTTTGATTCCAAAACGTCTAACACAACGTGCCGGTGATGCCTTAAGAAAGACATGATCTCCCACGTTGAAATGCAAATCCCTACGATGCTTGTCGGCATAACTCTTCTGAGGTGCACGGGCTTCTTGCAACTTCACCTTAGCTACAACGACCTTCTCGTTGGTTAATTCTATCATCTCTGGACCTTCAAGTGTTCGCTCACCAACCTGATCCCAGCAGATTGGGGCGCGACACTTCCTGCCATACAACATCTCAAATGGTGCACACTGGATGTTGGCGTGCCAACTGTTGTTGTATGCAAATTCTACCAAGCAGATTTAATCGTCCCAATATCCTGTCCATTCTAAGGCACACGCTCGAAGCATGTCTTCTAATGTCTAAATAGTTCGCTCCGACTGCCCGTCTGTTTGAGGATGAAAAGACTGCTTTTATACATAGTCTCATCGTCCAAATCGCGCTTAAAATGGTTAAAATATCATAAAAAATGCCAAATATATGCTTGTGTTTGTTCAATATGTATTTTAGGTACGGATATTGAGAAAATGACAAAAGATCACAAGAAACAAGCAAAAACGAACACGGGAAACGAAGCCGCATAATGAACCGGGCCCTAGAGTTGATTTTCCAAGAAAAGAGCTTGAAGAATTAAAGATTGCACAAGAAGGGTCCTTCATTATTGATGAACTGACACTTTATTCCCTTGTTTATTCATAATTACAAGTTTGGTCCCTAAAGTTTGTCAAATTTACTAAAAGGACCCTCAATTTTGAAGAATTGGCAAGAATGGTCCCTCAAATTTGAAGACTTGACACTTTTAGTCCTCCATGAAGACAAAGATACAAGTGAAGACCTTGAATAATGAAGACATGCCAAAAATAGCCCTTCAAATATCATTAAATTACAAAACAAGTCCTTGAAATACCTTTGCAAAAGTTTTGTGGCCAAATTCTAAAAAAAAAACTTCTTTAACAAAGGGAAATCAGCTTTGCATTGTTTAAACTTGATATGAAGAAAGAAGGATAGAAGGAGGGTGAAAGCTGTCAAACATCAAAGATACCTAGACCAACCAGTGTTCGCCACGTGCCCTACTAACACTTCTCAACCAATTTCCACTCACCATTCATCCACATCATCACCCACTCACCACCGTTTATTAACTAACTAATTAATTAGTTAATAAACACGCGCTAAGCACTTTTTCAAAAACAAAAATGGATCAAACCTAACTATTCACATCCAAGAACAAATTTGGGTTTTTCTAAACTATGTGGAATTAAACCCTAATCACCTCCAGTTTTATAATTAAGGTCATCTTAATCAAAACCCAACTCACACTTTGCATGCCACATCACCCCAATAGTCACATGAGCTTTCCCCTGCTACATGCTTTGAGAAGAAGAAAAAAATTTGGCAGAGAATCCACGAACCATAATGAAGCTTCATTCTTAAGCTTATTTGAAGCCCTTGGATCAAATTGGCACCAGCTAGCATAAAAAACTTCCAAAGTTCCATCACATGTGCTCAAGAAATTCAAAACTTCAAAGGGAAATTTTGGAAGTTCATCACTAGGGTGTATTTTCAGCTTTCTAGAATCATTGTATGGCTCTATATAAAGCCCGTAGCTCACAACATTTTAGTTTGCTCTTGGTTTTTCTTTGGTCACTTTCTGTAAAGCCTATGTTCAAAGGAATGAAATAGTGTTTGAATTTGTTGACGAAATCCAAGTGCCATGTTTATTATCTTGTTATTGTTGTTCTATGTTTGTGATTTAAAAGTTTCAAAGTTTGGTTTAAATGTTTATGCAAGTGTTTCAAAAAATTCCAAAATCTGATTTTTTCTAAGTTTTTAGTTCAAACACTTGAACTTTTGGATCATAAGTTGATCATAACACCCTGATAAGACACTTATCAAGGTGTAGTGAAGCTTGTGGTTTGGGAGGATTCAAGGAGTGGGGAACAAGCTTGGATCAAATCTTGTTCATTTTCATTATTTTTCATATAATTTGTTTGTTTCTAATCTTGTTGTTCTTAGCAGCTTATTGGAAGCTTGTGCCTTATTTAGCTAGGCACATAAGCTATAAATCCGTGAGTGTGGATGTACATTCATGAGGTTTGAGCATTCTTTCTCAAAAATCTGTTAGAAATTGGTTCTAAGTGATTTTCTGATTCTGCTGTTGTATGTGGTGTTCTTGTGGCTTTAATCATTTCTAAGTGCATAAGAATGTTGTTATGATGCTTATTTGAGTTTGGTTTAACCTGAAATACACTTTTACTTTGTTAAAGTTTGATTTGAAAAGTGAAAAGGGTGTTTGGGTCTACTGTTTTATGCTTTGTATGTCAGATTGAGTTAGTGGTAAGTGTTTACTTGAGTTTGTGTCTGCTATTGAGGTGGTTTTATGCTCATAATTGTAATTCTTGTGCTTTGTAACATCAAAACTAAAATATTGGCTTAACTAGCTTGTTTTAGGTCATTTTAGGCTGGAAATTTGTGATCACCTAGATTGTATGCATATCTAGGGATAACAAGTGATAAAACATAGTTGGTATAATCTGATTTATTGATTTGAGGGTTTAAAGTTCAAGGTTTGGTCAAGTATATCAGCAAGAAAACTTTTATGTTCATCTGTTCATATCAATAACATCAAATAGGCCTTAAACTAGATATAATCATTGAACCGGTGTTTAAAATGAGTTGATTTGTGTTTAAACAAGTTTATTAGAGTTGTTATATGCTTTTGGTGAACTGTGGTTAGCTTATTCTTGCTTAATCTGCTTATTGCATCAAATCTGCTTATTGTCTATGTCTGTGCCATGTCTGAGCATTCTTTGAATTAACTGTACAAATTGGCTGGGTGTTTTTGTGATTTTTTGCTTGTTATTGACTCCTTATAACCCACTGGTTATAAGGGTGCCTTGTTTGTCTATTGAATCCAACAAAATTCCACTAAAGACAAAGAGTCAAGAAAGTCAAGCAGTGGGAACCTTTCCCACTGCTACTAGCCACTGCTAGTATTAATCTGTGTTCAACTTATTAATAAGATATAATAGCTTATTTTATTGTGCAACAACTTAGTTTTTGTAATCAATCTGTATTATTTGACCCATTTGACTAAACTGGAGCTTTTGAGCCTTTGACTTTTGGGTTTGACTAGAAAACGTGTTGACTTTTCTTTATCAAAACAGCTTATTGCTTATTCAGTGTGCTTATTTTAAATCTTTTTGATTATTAAGCTTAGTTAAGTTATTTAAAACATTTTGTAAAAAGAATCAGCCTTTGAATTGGTCTAGAACTGGAAAACGACTATTTTGTCATTTTGTGTAGAGAGCTTTTGCTTATTTCAGGCTTATTCCTTGGGCTTATTCAAAATTTCTTTTTACAAACAGATTTATTATCTCATTAGAAGAATGTGTGTCAAATTTCAGCTTATGGCATTAGCTTATGGCTTAATAGGCCAAAAAGCCCATTAAGAATAAGTTGTTTTCTTATTAAGTTGTGATAAGCACTGATTCACCTTTACGGCCTTTAGAGTTTTGTGTTTAAAATCAAATTTTAAGCTAGACTGGAACTTTTCAGCTTATTTGGATTACTTTTTTCTTATTGGGCTAAAAAGCCCATTAAGCTTGGACTGTTTTCACTTTTAGCCCATTTGGAGGCCCATTAGGGGTATTTTGGTCATTTCACTTTAATTTTCTGTTTATTTAAGTTAAAATAAATTAGTTTGCAAGTTTTTAGAATTTTTATAAAATTTTGAATTTTTATTAATATTTTATTATTATTTTATTATTAAAAATTGTTTTTAGGATTTTTGCAACTTTTTAATTTTTCTAGGGTTAAAAACATTGAGTTAGGATTTTTTAAACTTTATATTAATTTTCTTGTCTTTTAATTAATTTTTAGGATTATTTTAGTATTTTAATAGTTTTTAATCATTTTTAAATAGTTTTAATTAGTTTTAAATTTTTCAAAAATAGTTTTTAGCTTAATTAAGTTATTTTAGAGGTTTAGATATTGAAAAATTTCATTTTGGTATTTTTGTTAATTAAATTGATTTCTTGGGATTTAATTAGCATTAAAAAATTATTATTTAATTAAATAAAAGGTTTGAGGGATTTTTGATTTTTTGTAAACTCTAATTGCATTTTTTAGGATTTACTATGATTTTATAGGAATTTTTAGGGTAATTTTTATATTTCGTCATGTTTTACGGTTTTATGTTTACGACTTTCGTCTTAGTTTAATTTTATTCGTAACCGTCACCATTTTCTCTTTTCTTCCTTCATAATAATTAATCTCAAAGTTAATCATCTCTTAACACACACACCAAGCCTCCTTGAGAACGATCCCACACAAAGGGTCATAGATGTTTACGTTTTCCTAAACGTTCACTTAATACTTACCGCTTTTGCCTCGTTTTTCTAAACGAGTGTGAATTTACAACTATCATTTTGGCGCCGCTGCCAGGGAGGCGTGTTGTGTTTTGATTTGAACAAATTTTGTTTTTATATTAATCATAAATAGTAATTGTGTGTTTTAGAACTCTAAGCACACGTATTATCGGTTTTCGTATTTGTGTGAATATTCTTACTATAGTGTATACGTATCACAATAAATACACAAGTACTCCAAAAGTGTGAAAACACAACCTTGATTTGGGATTTCATTACTCAATCATTGTATTCGAATTTCAAACAAAGAAAAAAGGGCAATAGATAATTACTTTCGTGAATCTTGATTTTGATAAACACAAACTATAAGCTGGGTATAAGGCGGTTTTATTTCACAACCTAAAGGAAAAAGGCTCTTAAGTGCTTAGCGCCGCCTCGTTTCCTCCGCTTGCTTGTGCGTGTTTTAAGAGAAAGGGCTAATCGAGGGTTTGCCAACCAAATTATTATCTACGTATCTATATATTTTCTTGGTTTCAAAAGATTAAACCCTCTTGAACGTTTGGGTGTTCCACCAACGTTCTAAAGTCATCGAAGATGTTCACTTCATGTGATAGTTTTCATTCCTTGAGGCTCCTTTAATCGAGAGATTTGATTTGAGGAGAGATTTGTAGATTTGTGTCTACGTAATACATCACAAAAATCCAAAAAAAGTAAAAACAATCAAAAGCACAAAAAAATTGGAAAAAGTAAAAACACCCAAAAGAATCTTCTTTGCTCATCCCCACGTTTACGTGACGTTTATGCAAACTCCTAACCAAGCAAGACGTGCACGTAAACGTAGTAACCGTAAGGAAGGAACACCTTCTAGTGAAGAATATCCTATTGACGAACCCATCGTAGAACAAGAAGCAACCATGGTTAATCGTACTATGATGGAGTTACTTCAAGCACCCACCGAGGGTTATGGAGAGGCTATTGTGATTCCCGCTCAATTTGCGGAGAATTTTGAATTTAAGACGGGTTTGTTGTCCATGATTCAAAACAACAAGTTTCGAGGTGACGAAAAGGACAACCCTCACAACCACATTCGACAATTCAATCGTCTTACCGCCACTTGCAAGTTTCAGGATGTCTTGAACTACTCGATTAAGATGATGCTTTTTCCGTATTCTTAGCGGGGCCCGCTAAAATTATGTTAGAGAAAGAGCCACCCAATTCTATATTGACGTGGAAGGATCTCGTTTCAAAGTTCGTGAACCAATTTTTCCCGCCCTCTAAGACTACGCACTTGAAGAACGAGATTTCAAAGTTTTCACAAGAGTATAATGAGAGTTTTTCCACGGCTTGGAATCGGTTTAAGGAAATGTTACATGAGTGTCCTCATCATGGTTTTTCCGACTTGCATCAAATTGACACGTTTTACAATGGCTTGAACGATCATGAGCGTGATTATCTTAATGCCACCGCGGGTGGTAATTTTTTTGTGTAAAACGGTCGAGGAAGCGTTGTTGATCATTGAGAATAGGTCTAAGGTCTATAGCCCTCGTAGCACATCGAGTGTTAGCAAGGCTTCGTCTTCACCTTCATTGTCACGTACCATCGATGCTTGCCAAATCGAGGCAAATTTGGAGAACAAAATCTTTGATAAACTTAAGGGACTTTTGATTGAGTTTAAAGTTGGTGAACAATCCACTCCCGCTACGGCTAAAGCGGTTGAGGTTTCTTGTATGTATTGTGGTGGAGGTCATGATTTCTCTGAGTGCATTACCAACTGTGGTAACACTTCGAGTGCCTACGCGGCCATGGGAACTTATAACCAAACAGGTCAAGTTACCCGTACTAATCAATTGACTCCACCGGGTTTTGCACCAAATCAAAATGCTACCAATTATCGAAACAATCAAGTTGGTTACCAAGGAAATCAAAGGAACAATTATAAGGGTAACAACTATGGGAATCAAGGGGCTAATAATCAAGTGCAAAACAAAAATCAAAACCATGATTTCAAAACAACAACAAAAGTTTGCAAAACTTGAAAGATCTTCCAAATGAATTTGTTCAATATGCAAATGGAAATGATGCTAGGTTTGATAACATACAAAGGGATCATTAGCCTAAGATCCGAGTTTAAGAATGATTTGAAAAATGATTTGAAAAATGAGTTAGCAAATGAACATAAGTCTCATGCAAACAAAATGGAGATTAATGTGCAAAGATTACAACAAAACCAACAAAAGATGGAACAAGGCCAACATGAGATTAAACAAGAAATGCTTAAGGCGGATAAGAGGCAATCTATGTTTGAGGATAAAATTTCAAGTATGTTTGAGGCTATAATGTGTAAACCGTCTTCTTCGAGTAGCCTTCCTAGTAAAACCATATCGAACCCTAAGGGGGAGATGAAAGTGATTACCATACGTAGTGGTAAGACCTTTAAGGAACCGACTCCTCAACCAATTACTCCTACGGTGGAGGAAATTAAGGAAGAACCCGAGGTGGTGGTCGAAAAGGAGCATATCCCAATCCCACGAAGTACCGCTCAAACCATACCTACGGTTGACCCTTTACCATCCTTGGAACACGATATTCCAAAGGCTATGCCTATGCCCCAACCCACACCACCCTGGCCTTACCCATCGAGACTTCGTAAGGAGAAATTACAAGAGCGTGAGAACTACCAATTTGAGCTTTTCATTAAGATGTTTCGTGATTTCCATTTCAACCTAAGTTTCGCCGACACTTTGATTATGATTCCTCGTTTTGCCGCCAATTTTAAGAGTATGTTGAACAACAAGGAGAAATTGCAAAAATTGTCTAGTTGTTCATCGGTTTATTTTAATCGCATACCTTAAAAAGTCGGTGACCCCGGTAAGTTCTTAATACCAATTGGTATTCAAGATAGGGAAGAATGCTATGCCTTGGCCGATCTTGGTGCTAGTATTAACTTGATGCCTCTGGACATCTTCAAGTCACTAAATCTTCCTAATCTTATTCCTTCAAGAATGTCTATCGAGATGGCCAATCATTCCACTATTCCCGCATGTGGATTGGCCGAAGACGTTTTTGTGAAAGTGGGAAAGTTCTATTATCCGGTAGACTTTATCGTAGCCGATATTCCCACGGATCCTCAAGTTCCTCTCATTTTAGGTCGTTCGTTTTTAGATACGTCGAGAGCGTTGATTGATGTGCATGCAAGGAAAATCACCTTACGTTTCAACGACGAGGAACTTGTTATAAACGCAACTCAAAACTCCAAACTTTCTCATGTTTATTCTATCGCGGCCATAAACTACATTGATATAATCGATGTCGTTTGCGAAGAATTTACACAAGAGTTTTTAGGTTTTGGTGATGAAGAAAATAGTGGCAATCCCACTATGCTCGATCCTATTCTTGATAATTCGACACCATCCTTCACTCCATTTGTAGGAGGTGGTTTTGAGTTGGAAGAATTTGATGTTCCTCGTACTTGTAACGAAGACCTCGACAACAATGAGGACTTTTCGATTATCAAGGATTTTCTTAACGATTTTCCATTTCCTCTGCCGATGGAGGTTATGAGTATCGAACCTAAATCTTCAACGGAGGAACCACCAATCCTCGAGTTGAAAGATCTTCCTCCTCATCTTGAATACGTATTTTGGAAGGAGACGATAAGTTGCCGGTGTTTATTGCGAAAGATCTTTCGGATGATGAAAAAACCACACTTATCGATGTTCTAAGGAGTCACAAAGGTGCAATTGCGTGGAAATTATCCGACATTAAGGGGATTGATCCTAAATTTTGTACCCACAAAATTTTAATGGAGGAAGACTACAAGCCCGCAATTCAGTTTCAAAGGAGGGTGAACCCTAAAATTCACGACGTCATTAAAAAGGAGGTCCTTAAACTCCTTGACGCGGGAATGATTTACCCTATTTCTGATAGCCCTTGGGTGATTCCCATTCATTGTGTCCCTAAAAGGGAGGAATGACCGTTGTGCCAAATGATGACAACGAGTTAATTCCAACTTGAATCGTGACCGGTTGGAGGGTGTATATTGACTATCGTAAGTTAAATGACGCCACTCGTAAAGACCATTTTCCCTTGCCCTTCATGGATCAAATGTTGGAGCGTCTTGCGGGAAACGATTTCTATTGCTTCTTAGATGGTTTTTCCGATTACTTTCGAATCCCCATCGATCCTTGTGATCAAGAAAAAAACTACGTTTACATGTCCATATGGAACGTTTGCCTATCGTAGAATGCCATTCGGACTTTGCAATGCACTGGGAACTTTTCAACGGTGTATGATGGCTATTTTTCATGACATGATCGAGAAGATGATGGAAGTCTTTATGGATGACTTTTCCGTGTTTGGTAGTTTGTTCACTTTGTGTTTATCGAATCTTGAGAGGATGTTGAAACGTTGTGAGTAAACCAGCCTTGTGCTCAATTGGGAAAAATGTCATTTTATGGTTAAGGAAGGAAACGTCTTAGGGCACAAGGTTTCGAAAGCGGGGATTAAGGTAGACAAAGCTAAAGTTGACGTCATCACCAAATTACCTCATCCCAAAACCGTTAAGGGAGTTAGGAGTTTCCTTGGCCACGCGGGCTTTTATCGTCGATTCATCAAGGATTTTTCAAAGATATCTCGACCCATTACACCCCTCCTCGAAAAAGATGCTCATTTTGCCTTTAACGAAGATTGTGTACGATCCTTTGAAATCCTTATGAGGAAACTTACAAAGGGTCCTATTCTTGTTGCTCCCAATTGGAACCTCCCCTTTGAACTAATGTGTGATGCAAGTGATTACGCTATTGGGGCCGTTTTGGGGCAACGTCATGAAAAGCACTTCTTGCCTATCCAATATGCTAGCAAGACGATGACCGAGGGTCAACTTAAGTATACTACAACGGAAAAGGAGTTCCTTGCCGTGGTGTATGCATCTGAGAAATTCCGACCTTACCTCGTCTTGACCCAATGCATAGTGTATACGGATCATTCGGCAATCAAGTATCTCATGGCTAAACAAGATGCAAAGCCAAGATTGCTTCGTTGGATTCTCATCCTACAAGAATTTGATGTCACATTACTTGACAAAAAAGGAGCCGAGAATCTAGCGCCGATCATCTTTCTCGCTTGGAAGATCCTCACCAAAGTGTTTACGAGAACAAGGAAATCACCGAAACGTTTCCTCTCGAGACACTTGGTGTACTGAATCCTAAGATTGACTCATCCACCCCATGGTTTGCGGACATCGCAAATTACCATGCGGGCAACTTCATCATTAAGGGTATGACGACTCAACAAAAACGAAAATTCTTTCATGACGTCAAGTTATACTTTTGGAACGACCCTTACCTCTTTTGGACTTGTGCGGATCAAATTATTCGACGTTGTGTTTTTGGCACCGAAGCTTCTAATATCCTTAGAGCTTGTCACGAGGGACCAACGGGTGGTCACCATGGTGCTAATCTCACGGCGAAGAAGGTTTTTGATTCCAGTTTCTTTTCGCCTACTATTTACCGAGATGCACATGCACTTGTGAAGTCGTGTGACTCATGCCAATGACAAGGAAAAGCCTCACAAAATGATGAAATGCCACAAAATATCATCCAAGTGTGTGAGATCTTTGACGTTTAGGGAATTGATTTTATGGGGTCGTTCCCATCATCTCGTGGTAATAAGTACATCCTTGTCGCCGTTGACTAACTATTCAAGTGGGTGGAAGCTAAGTCTTTGCCTACGAACGATCCTCGTGTGGTAGTGAAGTTTTTGAAGCAATTGTTTTCTCGGTTTGGAACCCCTCGTGCAATCATAAGCGATCGTGGAACCCATTTTTGTAATGACCAATTCGAAAGGGTTCTAAAGAAATATGGGGTTACATATCGGCTTTCGACGGCTTATCACCCACAAACGAGTGGGCAAGTCGAGGTTTTAAACCGAGCGTTGAAGAGGATCTTGGAGAGATCGATAGAAGAGAACCGACAATCATGGTCGGATAAGTTAGACGATGCTTTATGGCCTTTCGTATCGCTCATAAGACGCCCATTGGGTGCACTCCTTACAAACTCGTGAATAGGAAGAATTGTCACTTGCCTTGCACTCGAACATAAAGCTTATTGAACCCTAAGGCATTGTAATGATGACATTGAGACCACGGGAAAACACCAGAAAATGCAACTTAATGAATTGGATGAATTAAGGGATATTGCTTATGAAAATTCATTGATTTACAAAGAGAAAACCAAAAAGTTTCATGATTCTAAAATTAAAAACCGGGTTTTTAACATTAGAGATCAAGTGTTGCTTTTTAACTCAAGATTGAAAATATTTTCCGGCAAGTTGAAATCCCGTTGGTCGGGTCCATTCACCATTACCCAAGTTTTTCCTTATGGGACCATCGAGCTAGCTCAAAATGATGGTCCTAATTTTAAGGTGAATGGCCATAGGTTGAAGCACTACTTTGGTGGGGAAGTTCCTTCTTTGAACGAATTCGACCAAGTCACCTTCCCCAATGATAATTAGTATTGAGGGGATCGAGTCGAGCTTATGAATTGGTAATCAAAAACAAGGTGCCTCGTGGGGGAGTCCCATGCTTATCCATGTACATATTATCGCTTTCTAATGTAGCTTACGTGAGGGGATTTGTGCCCTTCCAACCTTTGTTCAGTGGTTGTTTGTGATATGTGGTTTTTAGATGATCATTATCTTCACGATTGGAGCATCTCGTGTTCGTTTTACGTGGGTACTCGGTTGTTGCTTTGAAGAGTTTCTCGATATCCATATGATATATCCTTGATTGTTCTAACCTTAGGTTTCTAGCACATTTCGTAAACGGATATAGATTTAATGGTTCCACCCTTTCCATGCTAGATTAAGCATTCGACTACGTCTCTAGTATGGGGGTATCCTACCCTTAGACTCGAAACATTGAGGACAATGTTTAACTTTAGTATGGGGGTGAATAGATATTTTCCTTGCCAAACCTTCACGCTTTCCAAAGTTTATCTTTTTGTTTATCGTTTTGTTGCAAATAAGGCTAAAAATGGCTAAATTTTAAATTTTTCTCATGTTTTATAAGTGTTTGAAGACACGAATGTAGATTTTCCGATGGCGAGAATAAGAGTAATTTTGACTCGACCGTGCGTGTTGAGCACTTAGCTTCGATTTCTTAACTTTATATTAGGCTAAGTCTCTTAAATGAGGACGAGAAATGATAGAGTTAATTATAAGTTACTATGCTAAACGTATAGTACTTGTATTCTTTCAAAAACTCATGTGTTCTAGTTGTTTGCTTATTCTCCCTTCGCATGTATATATATTTTACTAATAAGTATTGGCTTAGCGGTTTAGTCTTGATTGTTGGTTTCTAGTCTTTTCTAGTAGCTTCCATGTAATTAAATTGGGAAAACATTAAGGTATCGCCAGCGTCACGGTTTTGAAGTATTGGCAACCGGAATAATCGAAAGCTTCACCTAATAATAAGATTTCAAGTGCTCACCTAAATCAAGCAAAAAATTTGAAGCTCACAAGGCCGAAAAATCTATGCGAAATTGAAAGTGAACTATTCCTTAATCTTTGAAGCTTTAAATATCCAAAATTCGCTTTGCCTGAGGATATACGTCTTTGGCCATAATAAACACCTCATGGCGAGGTTAAATAAAAGGCAAGGCAAGACCGAAGTCATAATAAAAGCTTCATGGCAAAGTTGAATAAAAGATGGAGGTAAACCTATGATAATAAGGCCCATCCCTTATGGGGCGTATAAAAGTCTTGGTAATGAGTCTCATGTTCAAAACCGTTATAAAACCGTGTTTATCGATCCTTCTTGTTGACTTAATTTTTTGACACCGTTGTCTATTAGGGGGGGGGGGTTATTAATTCGATAGTCTTGGTTACACCGTTATGACTCTATTCATGGACCTTAATCTCTATCATCGCATAAGTCAAACAATGGATCCTCATGAACATTAAAGACAAAAATAAAATATAAGAGATACCAATTAGGAAATGGGAGTCTAAGTAAGTGCTTAGGGCATATGAGTAGTGTTAGCATTACTAACTTATAATGACAATGATCTCGTTACATACTTGGCATGGAATTGGGTGAAAATCGAGGACGACGAAATTATTTCTAACGAAGCATTCACGTGTTCTTGTTCTATGAACCTAAACGTCCTATTTTGTGATGAAAGTCCTACATTATGTCTAAAACACAAGTAGTAGCAAGTAGTGGTAGTGTTGTAAGTTTATGATTCAATAAAAGTGCATAAAAATGAATTTTGAAGGTGCTACGATACTTTATTCTAGCATTGTGTGAGGGAACGACAATGGTTTAGTATGGGGGAGTGATGAAACTGCTTTTATACATAGTCTTATCGTCCAAATCGGGCTTAAAATGGTCAAAATATTATAAAAAATGCCAAATATATGCTTGTGTTTGTTCAATATGTATTTTAGGTACGGATATTGAGAAAATGACAAAAGATCACAAGAAACAAGCAAAAACGAACACGGGAAACGAAGCCGCACAATGAACCGGGCCCTAGAGTTGATTTTCCAAGAAAAAACCTTGAAGAATTGAAGATTGCACAAGAAGGGTCCTTAATTATTGATGAATTGACACTTTATACCCTTTTTTATTCATAAGTACAAGTTTGGTCCCTAAATTTTGTCAAATTTACAAAAAGGACCCTCAACTTTGAAGAATTGGCAAGAATGGTCCTTCAAATTTGAAGACTTGTCACTTTTAGTCCTCCATGAAGACAAAGATACAAGTGGATACCTTGAAGAATGAAGACATGCCAAAAAACAGCCCTTCAAATATCATTAAATTATAAAACAAGTCCTTGAAATACCTTTGCAAAAGTTTGTGGCCAAAGTCTAAAAAACAAAACTTCTTTAACTAAGGGAAATCAGCTTTGCATTGTTTAAACTTGATATGAAGAAAGAAGGAAAGAAGGAGGGTGAAAGCTGGCAAACATCAAAGATACCTAGACCAACCAGTGTTCACCACGTGCCCCACTAACACTTCTCAACCAATCACCACTCACCATTCATCCACATCATCATCTACTCACCACCGTTTATTAACTAACTAATTAATTAGTTAATAAACACGCACTAAACACTTTCTAAAAAAAAAACTGGATCAAACCTAACTATTCACAACCAAGAACAAATTTGGGTTTTTCTAAACTATGTGGAATTAAACCCTAAGCACTTCCAGTTTTATGATTAAGGTCATCTTAATCAAAACCCAACTCACACTTTGCATGCCACATCACCCCAATAGTCACATGAGCTTTCCCCTGCTACATGCTTTGAGAAGAAGACAAAAATTTGGCAGAGAATCCACGAACTACAATGAAGCTTCATTCTTAAGCTTATTTGAAGCCCTTGGATCAAATTGACACCAGCTAGCATCAACAAACGTCCAAAATTCCATCACATGTGGTCAAGAAATTCAAAACATCAAAGGGCAATTCTGGAAGTTCATCACTAGCGTTATAGTTATTTTCAGCTTTCTAGAATTATTGTATGGCTCTATATAAAGCCCCTAGCTCACAACATTTTAGTTTGCTCTTGGTTTTTCTTTGGTCACTTTTCTGTAAAGCCTATGTTCAATGGAATGAAATAATGTTTGAATTTGTTGACAAAATCCAAGTGCCATCTTTATTATCTTGTTATTGTTGTTCTATGTTTGTGATTTGAAAGTTTCAAAGTTTGGTTTAAAGGTTTATGCAAGTGTTTCAAAAAAATTTCAAAATCTGATTTTTTTCTAAGTTTTTAGTTCAAACACTTGAACTTTTGGATCATAAGTTGATCATAACACCCTGATAAGACACTTATCAAGGTGTAGTGAAGCTTGTGGTTTGGGAGGATTCAAGGAGTGGGGAACAAGCTTGGATCAAATCTTGTTCATTTTCATTATTTTTCATATAATCTGTTTGTTTCTAATCTTGTTGTTCTTAACAGCTTATTAGAAGCTTGTGCCTTGTTTAGCTAGGCACATAAGCTATAAATCCGTGAGTGTGGATGTACATTCATGAGGTTTGAGCCTTTTTTCTCAAAAATCTGTTAGAAATTGGTTCTAAGTGATTTTGTGATTCTGCTGTTGTATGTGGTGTTCTTGTGGCTTGAATCTTGTTCTAAGTGCATAAGAAAGTTGTTATGATGCTTATTTAAGTTTGTTTTAACTTGAAATACAATTTTACTTTGTTAAAGTTTGATTTGAAAAGTGAAAAGGGTGTTTAGGTCTACTATCTTATGCTTTGTATGTTAGATTGAGTTTGTTTTAAGTGTTTACTTGAGTTTGTGTCTGCTATTGAGGTGGTTTTCTGCTCATATTTGCAACTCTTGTGCTTTGTAACATCAAAACTAAAATCTTGGCTTAACTAGCTTGTTTTAGGTCATTTTAGGTTGGAAATTTCTGATCACCTAGATTGTATGCATATCTAGGGATAACAAGTGATAAAACATAGTTGGTATAATCTGATTTATTGATTTGAGGGTTTAAAGTTCAAGGTTTGGTCAAGTATATCAGCAAGAAAACTTTTATGTTCATCTGTTCATATCAATAACATCAAATAGGCCTTAAACTAGATCTAATCATTAAACCAGTGTTGGAAATGAGTTGATTTGTGTTTAAACAAGTTTATTTGAGTTGTTATATGCTTTTGGTGAATTGTGGTTAGCTTATTCTTGCTTAATCTGCTTATTGCATCAAATCTGCTTATTTTCTATGTCTGTGCCATGTCTGAGCATTCTTTGAATTAACTATACAAATTAGCTGGATGTTTTTATGATTTGTTGCTTGTTATTGACTCCTTATAACCCACAGGTTATAAGGGTGCCTTGTTTGTCCAATGAATCCAACAAAAGACCACTAAAGACAAAGAGTCAAGAAAGTCAAGCAATGCGAACCCTTTCCCACTGCTACTAGCCACTGCTAGTATTAATCTTTGTTCAGCTTATTAATAAGCTATAATAGCTTATTTTATTGTGCAACAACTTAGTTTTTGTAATCAATCTTCTTTATTTGACCCATTTGACTAAACTGGAGCTTTTGAGCCTTTGACTTTTAGGTTTGACTAGAAAACATGTTGACTTTTCTTTTTCAAAACAGCTTATTACTTATTACAGCTTATTCGGTGTGCTTAATTGAAATCATTTTGATTATTAAGCTTATTTAAGTGATTTAAAACATTTTGCAAAAAGAATCAGCCCTTGAATTGATCTAGAAACTATTTTGTCATTTTGTGTATAGAGCTTTTGCTTATTTCAGGCTTATTCCTTAGGCGTATTCAAAATTTCTTTTTACAAACAACTTTATTATCTAATTAGAAGGATGTGTGTCAAATTTCAGCTTATGGCATTAGCTTATCGCTTAATGGGCCAAAAAGCCCATTAAGAATAAGTTGTTTTCTTATTAAGCTGTGATAAGCACTGATTCAGCTTTTGGGCCTATAGAGTTTTGTGCTTAAAACCAAATTTTAAGCTAGACTGAAACTTTTCAGCTTATGTGGATAACTTTTTGCTTATTGGGCTAAAAAGCCCATTAAGCTTGGACTGTTTTCACTTTTAGCCCATTTGGAGGCCCATTAGGGGTATTTTGGTCATTTCACTTTAATTTTCTGTTTATTTAAGTCAAAATAAATTAGTTTGCAAGTTTTTAGAATTTTTTATAAAATTTTGAATTTTTATTAATATTATATTATTAAAAATTGTTTTTAGGATTTTTGCAACTTTTTCATTTTTCTAGGGTTAAAAACATTAAGTTAGGATTTTTAAAACTTTTAGATTAATTTTCTTATCATTTAATTAATTTTTTGGATTATTTTAATATTTTAATAGTTTTTAATCATTTTTAAATAGTTTTGATTTGTTTTAAATTTTTCAAAAGTATTTTTTAGCTTAATTAAGTTATTTTAGAGGTTTACAAATTGAAAAATCTCATTTTGGGCTTTTTGTCAGTTAAATTGATTTTTGGGCTTTAATTAGCATTAAAAAATTATTATTTAATTAAATAAAAGGTTTGAGTGATTTTTGATTTTTTGAAAACTATAATTTCATTTTTAAGATTTATTATGATTTTCTAGGAATTTTTAGGATAATTTTAAATTTTGTCACGTTTTACGGTTTTATGTTTACGACTTTCGTCTTAGTTTAATTTTATTCGTAACCGTCACCACTCTCTTTTCTTCCTTCATAATAATTAATCTCAAAGTTAATCAGCTCTTAACACATACACCAAGCCTCCTTGAGAACGATCCCACACAAAGGGTTATAACTGTTTACGTTTTCCTAAAGGTTCACTTAATTCTTACCGCTTTTGCCTCGTTTTCCTAAACGAGTGTGAATTTACAACTATCAGTCGTGCTAAGCTTAAGTTTGGTACCCAAGCTTTTTGTAGACTCCTCTAAAATCGCAAAGTAAACCTAGGATCTCTGACCGAGATGATACTGGATGGAGCACCATGAAGTCTCATGATCTCCTTCTTATAAGTGTCAGCCAATTTGCTAACTGGATCATCCTTGCGGATCGGTAAGAAATGGGCAGACTTGGTAAGTCGATCAACGATAACCCAAATTGCATCATGCTTCCTCTTGGTCTGCGGAAGTCTGGTGACAAAATCCATGGTGATCTTGTCCCACTTCCTCTCTGGAATGTCTAACGGTTGTAGTAGACCACTAGACCGCTGATGCTCGATCTTAACCTGCTGGCATGTAAGACATTTGGAGACATAAGTTGCGACATCCTGTTTCATACCACCCCACCAAAAGTATTGCTTGATGGCGTGGTACATATTGGTTGAACCAGGATGAATGGAGAATGGGTAGATATGAACTTCGGCCAATAATGCTTCCCTGAGTGTAAGATCATCAGGAAGACAAAGTCTAGTGCCCTGCCATAAGATGCCGTCGTCATCTAACCAAAACTCCGTCTGCTGCTCTAAGTTTAGAATAATTGCCCAGATTTCACCATCTTCCTTCTGAGCTTCCTTGATCCTAGAGAGTAATTCAGGTTCCACTCTAAGATTAGCCCAGTAACCATGCTGTCCACGTACCATGATCTAAATATCTAGTCGCTCTAAGTCTCGTATAATCTCTTCCTCTATCTTAATGTCGTTGATCATAACTGCCTTCCTACTAAGAGCATCTGCCACTACATTCGCCTTGTAGGGATGATACTGCAGATTAATGTCATAATCCTTCAACAGCTCTAACCACCTTCTCTGCCTCATATTCAATTCACCCTGAGTGAAGATGTATTTCAGGCTCTTGTGATTTGTGAAGATATCACATGATTGACCATACAAGTAGAGCCTCCATATCTTCAGTGTAAACACGACTGCTGTAAGTTCCAAGTCATGCATAGGGGAGTTCTCCTCATAAGGCTTAAGCTGTCGTGATGCGTAAGCAATCACTTTCCCATGTTGCATGAGAACACAGCCAAGTCCCTTCCCTGAAGCATCACTGTAGATTTGAAATCCACTTGTACCAGAAGGAGAGTAAGAATCGGTGCAGATACCAGCCTCTACTTTAGGTCTTCAAAGCTCTTCTCTCTTTCTTCAGTCCAGACAAATTTCTCCCATTTCCGCATCAGTTTGGTCAATGGCAGTGCTAAATGGGAAAAGTTCTCTACGAACCTACGGTAGTAACCCGCTAAGCCTAGAAAACTACGAACTTCATTCGCTGATGTCGTTATTGGCCACTTGGTAATAGCCTCAACCTTTGATGGATCCATGGTTATTCCTTCTGTGGATACTATGTGGCCTAGGAATGCCACCTTACTTAACCAGAATTCGCATTTGGAGAACTTGGCATACAGTTGCATCTAGCGAAGTATCTGTAATACTGTACGAAGATGGTCTTCATGTTCCTCATTGGACTTTGAGAAAATCAGAATATCGTCAATGAAGACAATGGCGAACTTGTCCAGAAACTCATGGAAGATACGATTTATCAAGTCCATGAAAACTGTTGGAGCATTGGTAAGGCCAAATAGCATGACTACAAATTCGTAGTGTCCATAACGTGTACGGAAAGCAGTCTTTGTGATATCCTGCTCTTTCACCCGTAACTGATGATAGCCCGACCTCATATCAATCTTGGAGAAATTTTTGGCCCCTTGGAGTTGCTCAAACAGATCATCAATGCGTGGCAAAGGATATCGATTCCTGATGGTGATCTTATTAAGCTCACGATAATCAATGCAGAGACGCATACTGCCGTCCTTCTTCTATACGAATGAGACCGGTGCACCCCATGGAGATGCACTAGGTCGGATGAAACCTCATTTCTAAAGTTCCTGCAGTTGTTCCTTTAACTCCTTAAGATCGATGGGAGCCATGCGATAAGGAGCCTTGGAAATTGGCTCAGATCCTGGTATGAGCTCAATATTAAACTCTACCTCACGAGCAGGTGGTATGACTGGAAGTTCTTCTAGAGACACGTCTAGAAATTCTGACACGATCGGCTGATTCTGGATAGATGGAGATTCAGCCTCCATATCATGAATAGAAGTTAATTATCCCTCGCAACCATGTGACAGTAATGCACGTGCTTGTAAGGTTGAAATTATTTGTACAGAACTTTCGGGCATAAAACCGTTGTGAATGTACTCTGGTACATTTACATCACCGAAGATGACCTGATTTTGAATGGAAGTCAATGGTGGCGTGATGTTTGGATAGCCAGTCCATGCCTAATATCATGTCGAAATCGCACATATCCAATGGAAGTGCGTCAACTGGACAAATCTTGTCGTCAAACTCGAGGGGAAGAACCTTGTACCCATGTGTTATGCGTACAGAGTCTCTTAAGGGCATGGAAATGTCTAAGACATTTTCTAATAGCATAGGGGATATCCTAACATTCTTGGCATAAACACTAGAGATGATCGAATGAGTAGCACCCGTATCAAATAATACGTATCCAGCTTGACCATACATATACAAGATTCTAGTGATGGTACCTATTGACTTGTTGGCCTGATCACGCGAGGTCGTGTACACCCGTCCAGTAGTAGGAGGTGTCTTGAAGTCGGCATGTCCAGATGTGCCCTCGATCTCACCCTTGCGGAAGTCCTTCATGCGATGACCTAGCTGGCCACACTTGAAGCAAGCATCGCTGTCACAGCGACACTGCCCTGGGTGCTTGCAGTTGCACGTAGTGCAGAGAGGGTGAGTATACCCTCCAATAGGTGCCCTTGCTGGCTGGGAGCCTGTTCAGAAAAGTATGTGTGAGACATGGTTAATGGGTACAAACAGAGAATGCAAAAGACCGTAAGACATAATACCAGCTACAACTGCACGGTTGGGCTGTGAACCTTTGCGGTCTTGCTCCCTTCCGTTGCCATGATTCCTGGTAGAAGATGTTGAAGTGTCAGAATTATGGATCATATGGCATATAACATAAGAAATGAGTAAGTTTATGGACCTGCTGCTGTTGGAGTTACTAGCTTTGTTACGGTAATTGTCGTTACCGCGACGCCTATCCGAAGCAAAATGGTCTTGGGTCTGACCGTTACCCTTGTGCTGACTCTGCTGTTGCTGAGTGGTCGGTTGGGACCGGTCCCCAGTCTTCTGCCTGAAAGATGCAGTTGAATAGAGAAAGATAATTATTTGGATAGTACTAAATGAATTGAAATGATCACCGCTGAATGACGGTATATACCTCTTGTCGGGTCTTTCTGCCTCTCCAAACTCATCCCTCTCTTGTAGCATCTCCAACTTACGGGCTGCATCTGCTACTTGTGCCACCGTGTTAAAGGTAGAATACACCAAGTTATTGGCGACAGATGTACGAAGAGCCCAGCGAAAATGGTACGCTTGCTCCTCTGCAGTCCCTGCTGCTGCGCCAAGGAATCGAGCCAAACGAAGAAACCGCTGAATGAACTCATTGCTGTTTTCCCTAGCTCTGTGCCTAATCCCATGATACTCCCTCATAAGCTTATCCTGCTCAGCCTTTTGGAAGAACTGTCCCATAACCAACTCCCTGAACTATGCCCAAGTCAAGCCAGCCACCCAATTGTCGCCTCCCTCCGATTGTTTCACTGACTTCCACCATCCAAGCACGTCCCGTTCAAACTTGTAACAGGCTAACCTTGCCTTAAAGACAGGGTCGCATCCCATCGCATCAAATATCTTCTCAATGTGAGCTAGCCAACTCTCAGCCTCAATAGGACTGTCAGTCTTCTCGAAGGATCGCGGACGCTGCTTGTTGAATCGCTTCGGCCGTGTGATCAGTGTAGCTGGAAGAGGCGGATGATTCTGATGTTGGTGCTGGTGCTGGTGCTGGTGCTGATTATTGGCAGCTTGCACCTCGGCCCTAATTTCATTCCTCAGTTGAGGAAGCATGGCCTGCATCATAGCTTGAACTGCTGCATTGAGTTGCTCTTGTTCACCCGTGAGAACCATCTGACAGTATAAAATAAAATGTATGATTAAGCTGATTAAAACATAATATATATACATGAAAAAAATATTTTATGCATATAAACATGAAAAAAAATTATGCATGAAAATAGTGTATGAATGCATGATGATGAAATGACATGGGTTTGGGTGAACGCCTTTGGGTCGGTTCACCTAAAGAAAATGACATGACGAGGATGAAGGGCTATGGGTCGGTTCATCAAAACAAAAATGATTCGATTAAAAGCACATGCGACTAAATATGGCAAGTCCTATACCAACCATTAATTATTCAAAATTCCTACAACAATGATACATGAATAAATGCATGAAAACAACTGTCAGTTCTAGGAAGACCATGGTGATTACCCACTAATCATAGGTCATGTTTTAAGAGCCTACATGTTGAAGCCTTGGCTCTGATACCATAATTGTAACACCCCATTTTGGAAAATAGAATGTCACGCGTAATTATGGGGGGTCATCAAAACATGCAAGATAAATGACTAAAAACATTAAATGACCATGAATGGAAATACCAGAAACAAACATCGGTAGTCCAAGTATCAGCTCAACACACATGAATATAAGTACTAAAATGGAAAAGGACTAAACAATGTCCAAAGAAATAATGTAGCAGAATGTATGGAAAATGTATAAAGTAGTGAAGGCTAGATAGCTTCCAATCCGTATGCACATACTCTTAAAGTCTACGAGCGCCCTTAAGTACTTGTCGTTTGGGAACATGAAAGGAAAACGGCTGAGCATAACGCCCAGTGAACGGATATACAAGTATAGCATGAAATGACATATGAATTGTTGATACAAAAGTTGGGTGGTCCTTGCTAGACCCGAATTAGGCTTAATTCGGGTTGGCTGGACTCCGGCTCCTGCACCAAGTGAACCGTATGGTTGGGATACTACACACTAAACAACACACGTTAGACTTACCGTGGGAATATTTCCCATGATTAGACTCCGTCGGGAGAGTAAGTAATCGGTTAGGGTTTATAGAAATCGGATGGGTTGAGAGTGTATAGAACGTAATACCTTTGTGGAACCCTTGGGGGTTCCTTTTATAGGCAGTGAAACCCTAATGGGCTATCACTGATGCTTCGGCCCCAAGGAAAGGGTAAGCACCAGAATTAGATTGATTGTTATCTTCTAATTATGGTGAGTGAATATCCTCTTCTTTGGGGAAATCCTATTCATGGACAAAATATGATTCTGTCTAACCCTGTACCGGCTATGCCGGGCCGTGGGTCGCACACGTGTGTGCGGTTACTGTTCATCCAAGCCCATAAGCTCAAATGAAATTATTCCCACCCATATGTGATGGGCCGGATACGGGTAGTACCCGTGGGCCGGGTTCATGACCCGGCTGGGGACTATACGTCATCATGTCCCCCCAGTCTAGTTGTTACAGCCGTAGGCGTAACCTCTAGACTATCAAGATGCTCTCCGGACATACCAAGAAAGATCTAGGGAATGGTTAACATTTAAGATTTGTTTTGGCCGCACGTGGCTGCCTGTCTTAGGAATGTTATTCCAATAGTACCTCAGCCGCACGTAACGACCGAGGCAAATTAAATGTAGCATTGAATATAGTCTTACGTAAGACCGCATATCCCGACACAAAAACACATGCATTAATGGTAGTCAACTGATCAGTCGCACTTCTGCAAAAGTGCACCATTAATGCCCACCATTGAGCCACGTAAAACTGCTAAGAAGTGACCCGTGGGTCCCGTCTGACGTTTCAGAAGTGTCAGAAATCCCATCCGTTGGATAGGCGTAGTGGCCCACACGTGTCAAACATCCAAGGTACCTCGGAAATCGAGGCAACCCTATATAAGAGTTGGTGTGTGCGTTTGTTACACACACAGTTCACACTCTTTCCGCCATTGTTATTTCCAAGCTCCTTCCTTCAAACTTTTGCCTTCTATTCCACGGGCTTCCTTCGCCGCAGGTTAGATCATCACGCTTTACAAACCCTTTTTATAAAACATGGTAAAGGACAACCCTCTTATCACGGATGTCCTGAACGTGATGTCTGCGGAAAAATAGATAGACTTTCTGTCTAAGTATTATATTCCCGAAAGCGTACACCCAACCTATCCAGGCGAAGGTGAGGCAATTACGGATACGCCAAAAGGAAAGATAGGCGTGTACACGCGCCTATTTGATTCGGCCAACTACCGTATCCCCCTGTCTAAATTCCTTGTAGATCTGCTTTTATACTATGATTTCCACATAACCCAGCTTCACTGCATAGGGGCGTGTAAAATCAATCAATTTGAAATTACATGCCATGCATGCAGTGTAACTCCGACCGTGAACCTATTTAGGGCTTTCTACTCCCCCCAACTAGTGAATGGGTGGCTATCGTTTAAAAAACGATCCGGGAACGCCCCCATGACGTATAGGAAGCCCTTAGACTCCCATAAGAACTGGTACGACCATTACTTTTTTGTTGATGAAAAAGTATTCCCCACTCCCTTCGTCCTTAAAACCAGAGTACCCAAAGATTCTCCGCCCAAATCCAAAGACTATAGCAGCAGAGACCTTAAAATACTAGATACTCACCGCACAGAATTCCATAAGGGGTTGCCGGAACATTTTCTGTGCTTAGTAGGATTAAGCCGTCGTTATTATGGGAGGGAGAACTTATATCCGTGCTTTCTGACGGAGCGTGGACAGGGTAGGTTTACTTATACTTTGTGGATGTAATAAATGCCATTTTCGTTTTAGGACCTTACTAACCCGTGTAATTGTAAATGTCCGCAGAGATGAACCTACACGGATTATTGCGTCAGGGCGACCCAATGAAAGTGCCTGAAGGATTCCGCCCATTGAAGGAGAATGATCTCCCCCTGCTTGATGCGACCACAGACCGTACCATTCCACTTGAAGAAACTTCCGTGCAAAGGTCGGATGAAGAGGAGCCCATTATCGAGAAATCCCCTCTGGATTTCCATAATGAAGATGGTGGAGAGTTGCTGTTGGAGGGCGCCGTGACGCACCAGGAAAATGCAGGAGAAGAGGATTTCCTAAACCTTGAGGATGAAGACATTACTCAAGCCTCTGGGTCCCCCAAGCCCGCATCCAGAAAAAGAAAGACCACCAGGAGGGTGGCAAAGACACTAGGGGATGAGGCGGGGGCCTCGAATGCTCCCCCAAAGAAGCTAAGGAAAGACCACCCTCAGTACCAGGAGGGAAGTGGTACTGCGACGGCCCAGGCCAACCCTACACCGCACATGGATGAACAAGTATGGCGAGCTACCCCCGTGAGTGCCGTAGCTCCTACCGCCCCGGAACCTGCAACTGGTACCACGTAAGCACCCTCTCGTCTTTCATTCTTTCCTTGTCTTGTTGTTTTTTTGTTTTTAAAAGATAGAATGCCTAAACAGAAATTGAATATGTCAATAACAGGGCTGATCCGTCGACTGTAGCTCAAGAGGGAGAGGTGGAAAGGGACCCTTCCCCCACGACATCAATCAGACCTCCATTCCCTGCTGCGACACATGCCGATGAGCCACTTCCTGAAGGACCAGAGAACAGCCTGCGCCTAGCATGGAATCTCTCCAGTTTAACAAGGTTGGAGGCGGAGTCTGAGTGTTCGGAATTTATCGAGCATATTACTCCTCCGGCCCTTGCTCAAGACTTGGACGAGCTAGACCATGAGTCCTTTCTGGAGCAGTTTGATGTGTCATCCGCACATCAAGTGACGGTGGGTGCCGCCTTAAGACGCTGTCTGATCAAGGCCTTGGCGAATGTGAAGCGTGCAGACAAAAGGATAGCTCGTCGTGAAGCATTAGTTGTGAAGAATGAGAAGACCATTGCTTCCTTGCAAACATCGTTGGTTACGGCCGAGGCTACAGTGAAGGAACAAGCCCATCACGCCAACAACCGGGAACAACGCATCGCCGAGCTCGAGGCCCTTGTAGTCGCATCTAACGAGAAGGTATGCTTTCAACAAGAATATATATATATGTTTTTTTAACATATTATCCTTGTGATAACTCAAATTTCCATATGTAGGTATCCGCGACAGAAGCCTCTACCAAAGCTGTAACCGTACAAGCATTCAACATCGCACAAGAGCGCGACGCGCTGAAGGATGAGCAAACACAAGTACGGACCAATTTGGAGGAGCAAGCTGCAATAGCTGAGGAAGAGCTAAGCAAGGTGGCCATGGATTGTGCTGAAAGGATGTGTCTCCTTTGCTATCGGCCATAGCTGGGCGCAGATGGACAATTGGACAGGGAATGTGCCTTGCCGTAAGCAAGGTTATGGAAGCTCTGTACCTGCTATATGCATTCGTCGGGGTCGTTTCGGATGGAATTGACCGTGGTAGGCATGAAGGCTTAGTCCAGGCTGCGGAATTGACAGGTAAGAACGAAGATATTACCCAGCATACCTACCACAATCTTTCAGCTGCGGACAAGATGACCGCGTCAATGGATGCACTTGCTGAAATCCAACACCCTCTTTTGGACGAGCTGGAGGCGCTGAAGGATGCTTCGAATGAAGTGGTAATGTCCAAGCTTACTGCGGATCCCATCCAACTGACCTTGCCTACTTATGACTCCGTGTCAAAGGTAATGAAAGGTGAAAAACTGCTTGCTGAGGCATTGGATGCGGCTGCGATCAAGGCGCAGGATGGGAAGAATGCTCGCGGGGAGACCCTCCGTGCCATGATCGAAGAAGGGAAGAAGGATATAGAGGAGTTCCTCCCTCCGTTGTAATTTATCTTGTAAACATTTGTAGTTTTTATTCGTCCGTGCATGTACATGGTTAAGACTGACGTGTGGAATAACTGTCCTATGTATGTAGGTCCGTGATAACCACGGCCATTTTGTTATGATTTTGAAACTTGTGTATTTTTATTTTGTTGAATATCGTATACCGATACTGCATGACATGTCACGTCTTACACAAAAAAGGGAGTACACTCAAGTCTATAATTTACTAGACATGCGACGTGCGTCTTTACTATGCAAAGCACTGCGTGAGTACGGCATACGGAAACTTACCACAACGTCTTGTGAGTAAGGTGTCTAGTAAGGATACATGATCCGCGCCGCTGGGGTTGCATCCCTCTTACGCGACAAGTTGAATTAGTAGGTTCACTTAATCCTCTTACCCCACCTGGAGGCGTATAGTACATGTACGGTGATTGAATGAATGCATATGAATGAGACATGGCATATTATAATAAAATTCAATGACTATAACAAAATCCTAAGAAAAATAATTTACACAAAACAAGCCGTGGAGCTAGCTAGGCACCACGGCATTTTATTAGAACGTTTACATTTTTTGCTTTAACAAGAATGGGAAGGCTTAAAAAACAAAAAAGAACCGAGAAAGAACATAAGAAACAAAATAGATAGAGCACATGGATCTTCATTAAAGCCAAGTGTAGCGAAGTATCCATGTGGAAGCCGTAGCTTTCAAAGATATCACCTTTTGAGATTGGAGATGTTCCATATGCGTTCCAGATCGCGGCCATCCATGTCACGTAACTTGTACGCGCCTCGTCCTAAGGCTTCCGTGACCTCATACGATCCTTCCCACTTAGGGCCCAGCTTCCCTGTATTCTCCGCTCGACTTGCTTCGTTAGCACGATAGACATAATCTCCTGGTCGAAAAGAAACACCTTTAACCTTGACGTCATAATAAGCCTTCATTTTAGCCTTGGACGTAGCCTCATTGATGGCTGTTATCTCCCTTTTTTCTGCCAATAAATCTAGGTTGATTCGTAGTTGCTCGTCGTTCGTGACGACATTAACCTCTGCTGTGTGGATGGTAGGCATTCCTATTTCTGCTGGTATAACAGCTTCAGTGCCGTAGGCCAATGTGAATGGAGTGTCCCCGTTGGCTGTTTTGATCATAGTCCTATGCGCCCATAGAACATGTGGTAGTTCATCCACCCATTTGGCACTTCGTTCCTCCAAGCGTGCCTTGATGCCGTTTCCCAAGCTTCTATTTGCTCGTTCCACAAGGCCATTTGTCTGCGGGTGCTTAACAGACACGAAGCGCCGTTTGATATTCAATGATGCGCACCAGTCCTTGAATGGATTATCCGCGAACTGTTTACCGTTGTCCGAGATGATTTCTCCTGGTAAGCCAAAACGGCACACAATGTTCTCCCAAACAAACTTTTTAACTTGTTTGCCTGTGATAGATTTGACTGCCTTGGCCTCTATCCAACGTGTAAAGTAATCCATTGCGATAATCAAGAACTTAACTCCCCCCCCCCCCCCCCGCAGCTACAGGAAATGGTCCAGCGATGTCGATTCCCCACTTATAGAATGGCCATGGGGATGTAATAGGTGTAAGCTCCTGCTGCGGATGTCGCGGCACTGGTCTATGCACTTGGCAATCACTGCACTTACGAATCATGTCGCGTACGTCCCTATGCATGGTAGGCCAATAATATCCTGTACGTAGGGCTCGAGCTACCACGGATCGCGGACCTGCGTGCATACCGCATAACCCTTCATGTATCTCACTGATCACATAAGTGGCCTGACGTGGTCCAACACACCGCAACCACGGCTGCAAGAAAGAGCGCTTATAAAGGATACCTTCGCGAAGCTTGAAGTGCTGCGACTTCCTTCTGATGCGCCGTGCCGCTTTTTTATCGTCCGGAAGGGTTTCATTGGTCAAATAGTTGACGATCGGGGTCATCCTTGTAGGTCCATCCTCCTCAACGATAGTAGCGACCTCCCCTATGTTATAGACTTTTCCTTGAGTATTTCTACCAAGACTTGCTTGGATAAGTGGGCGAAGCTTGTAGACGCAATCTTGCTAAGAGCATCCGCCTTCTTGTTCTCACCTCTTGGTACCTGTTTGATAGAAAACTTGCTGAAAGCCGCGATGAGTGACTTGACTTTTTCCAAGTACCGGACCATGTTATCCTCCTTAGCTATATATCCACCTAGAATATGGTTCGCGACAAGCTGTGAGTCCACGTAGGCCTCAAGGTTGCGGACTCCCATTCTAGCGGCGATTTTTAAACCCGTAATTAATGCTTCATATTCCGCCTCGTTGTTGGTGGTTGTGAACTCAAAGCGGAGGGCGTACGTAAACTCCATTCCTTCCAGATTCGTGAGGATGAGACCAGCTCCTGACCCATCCGTACACGAAGATCCGTCCGTGAATAACACCCATGGTTCTGCTGGAGTCTCGTCTTGTTTTATGACTGGTCCTTCCTCATCCGGCTTCTGTACCAAGAAATCTGCCAAGATTTGGCCTTTAACAGCCGTCCTTAGCCTATAAGATATGTTTTGCTCTCCCAATATAATGCTTCACTTTTGTAGCCTTCCTGCCACATCCGGTCTAGAGATGACTTGTTTTATTGGTTAGTCGGTAATGACTACAATTGGGTGCGCCTGAAAGTATCGGCGCAACCGTTTTGTAGCAAACACTAGTGCCAAAACCAATTTTTCCATAGGGGAGTAATTCAACTCCGTCCCTTGCAGTGTTCTACTTATGAAGTAGACCGGAGTTTGTACCATATCCCTATCCTTCATGAGTATCGCACTTATTGCTCCAAATATGGCTGATAAATACATAATGAGCTCCTCCTTTGGCCGGGGAGCTACTAGCATGGGGAGAGATGCGAGGTGCTGCTTGAGTTGACCAAAGGCTTCCTCAGCTTCCTTTGTCCACCAGAAGTCTCCCTTCCTAATGCACTTATTGAGTGTTTTGAATAGGGGGAATGACTTCTCTGCGGACATTGATAAGAACCTATTTAGCCCGGACAGCTTCCATTTTTTTGGCAAGGTTTGATGCCATTTGGATCAATCATATATCCAAGGAACATTCCCTCCGTAGCCCCAAACGTGCATTTCTTTGGATTTAGCTTCATATTAATCCTCCTCAATGTGTCAAATGTCTCTTGGACATCCCGGAGAAGTGCATCCTCCGTATGACTTTTGATGACTAAGTCATCCACATAGACTTCCAGGTTAGGCCTATCTGTGAATCAAAGGCTTTGTCCACAAGCCGCTGGTATGTAGCTCCGGTGTTCTTTAGTCCAAACGGCATTTTTGTATAACAGTATACGCCTTGACTATTATGGAACGCCGTCTTCTCTGCGTCCTCCTCCGCCATATGGATCTGGTGGTATCCTTTATATGTGTCTAGGAAGCACTTAAAGGGATATCCACATAGAGATTCCACCTTCCAGTCGATCTCCGGTAACGGGTAACAATCCTGTGGACAGGCTTTGTTCAGATCCGTGAAATCCACACACATGCGCCAGCTTCCGTCATGTTTTTTGACCATGACTGGATTGGATAACAACTCGTGGTAGTATACCTCGCGCATGATACCTGCATCCACTAGTTTCCGTACTTCATCCAGTATCACTCGGCTGCGTTCAGGTCCCTGGTCGCGCTTCTTTTGCTTGACGGGTTGGTACCCCTGGCGGATCTGGAGCTTATGTTCTGCTATCGCGCGTGGTACGCCTGTCATATGCTTTGGCTCCCATGCGAATATATCTAAATTTGCCTTTAAGAGAGAGCACATGGCCCTTTTCCCGCTATCCGAGAGCGTTCCCCCTATGGACACCTCCTGTTCCGGATAATCAGGATGGATTGCCACCCTCCAATTTGGAGGTGGTGATCCATCCTTGGGTGGAACAGGTGGCACCAGTGTTGTCACGGTATGACACTCGGATGCTGGTACGAGTGTGTTGTAAATGATGACAATTCCTCCTTCCACAGGGAATTTGATCATTCCGTGTGCCGTGGAAGGTACCGCCTGTATGGCCAGAATACCTGGTCTGCCTATGATTCCATTGCATGGAGAGTGTGAGCGTATCACCGTAAAGTTCATCCACGCAGTGGTGGAGTGTTCCTCATTCCCAATGGTTAGAAGCAGACGCAGTTGCCCTATCGGCCAGATGGTGTCTCCACTAAAACCAATGAGCGGCGCCGTGGCCGACACCAATTGGCTTCTTATTTCTGGTCGTAACTGCACAAAACAGTGTTCGTACAGGACTTCTGCTGATGACCCTCCATCCACATACATGCGACGAACATTGTGTGTTCCAATGCTTATCTCAATAGTGAGAGGCGCATCAATCACATCGCTTGCTGTGATGGGAGGGAATGAGATTTCCCTGTCACGTGAAAATTTTTGACCAATTTTCTGCCTCGTGCGGCGTTGTCTGGATTGGATCATGTATATGGTCGAAGTTTTGTCCTTTTGGGGATCCTTCTTGTCATACTTCTTGTTGTCTTTTCCATCCTTCCAATCCTTAACCAAATGCTTGAGTTTACCTGACTTGATTAGTGACTCAATGTGCTTCCTGAGCTGGATACACTCCTCCGTGCCATGGCCCTTGTCATTATGGAACTCGCAGAAACGATTTCCTTGGCGACGGTCCAGCGGAGTCGTCATCGGGGGAGGCCTTGGAAAATTAGCCCCTTCCGTCAGCAAGATCTCCCGGTAGGACATCTTTAGAGGGGTAAACTTATCGTCCGGCCATCCTCCTTTGTTTTGGCTCTTGTAATCTAAGCCCCTACCATTGTTCTGGTTGCTTTGACCGCCCGACTGTCTCCTGGACTGGTCGTTCGATCGGTATCCGTTTCCTTTTGAAGGGTAGGCCCAACCTCTGTTTCTCCCTCAATGAAGTTTCTGACCCTTTCCATGAGGTCGTCATACCTCTCTGGGTGCTTGTCATTGAGACGCCTGATTAATTCCCTGTCTGTTATGGCATGCATATAGTCGGAAATTTTCAGGAGCTCTTGCATTGTCTTTGTGCGCGTGCACTCGTCGTTGAAGCGTTCAGTGAAGGCTTCTGTAGACTCCCCCGGTCGTTGCTTGATAGTTTCCAATGAGACCGGATCCCTATTATACTTCTTCCGCTGAGTATAATTATTCTTGAACGCAGTGCGTAGTTCAGTGAAGCTATCAATGCTTCGCGGAGGGAGTCCCTCAAACCAATCACGAGCATTGCCGATCAAGGTTGAATTGAACATTTGGCACTATATAGGCATGGGCCATCGCTCAATGTTAGCCTGCGTATCAAATATTTTGAGGTGATCATCCGGATCACCCGTTCCATCATAAGTCTTGACATACGCCGGCATGCGACGCTTTGTGTCCTCAGAGTAGTTCCGTATGCGGAGAGTAAAAGGATCTTCCTTGGGGTCTACCCATGGGCGGGTGATACTAGGGTCGCACCATGGTTGGGAAAGATCTTCCGCTTCCGTCTCTCGATAGTAGGGACCACCATAGTACTCATCATTGTTTGGTGGGGGTGGAGGAGTACGCCTAGGTCGGCGACGCTTGGGCGGATGGTCATCTGAGTCCTCTCCTGATGGATCTGGAGAAGGAGGTGGTGCCCCATCTCTTGGGTGAGGCCCGCTCTTGTGAGAAGAGCCAGGGGCCTTCTTCCCAATGTTCATCCTATCCCACACACTCGTGCGGCGATTGGCTCTGATCAGTTCCTGATCCGGCCATTCGGGTGAACCGTCAGACCTCTCTCCTTCTCGAGACTGCGTTAGTTCCTTCATGAGGCGATCCCCTATGCGCTCAAACACATTCCTAGGTTGGGGGTTTCCTCGAAGAGGCCCCGCTCCTGAGGTCGGGTCTTTCTCTTCCTCTGATTTTTAGAAGAGGTGCTTGGTCCGGCATTGCCGAAGTTAAGTCTAGATTGGAGGTCCCTCCCTAGATTCAACCTTGATGCAATCCCTGGGACGATCCTATCAAAGTTCTTCGTGAGAACTCGAGTGAGATCTTCCTCGCTGAGCGGTTGGACTTCTACTTCTTCCTCGATCGACGGTCTGCGCGGCTCCTTGTTAGGGGGATTGGACACACTCTCTGGGTCAGGGTTGTCCAGGGTCGAAGTAGGTGGAGGAGTCATGGAGATCGTGCTCGTCACCCCCATAGACTGAAAACCACTGCGGTTGTTTGGTCCGCCCGCTGGACGGGTAGGGGATTGATTGGGAATGAGTATCCCTTCCCCTTGGGACTTCCGACTTCCAGGATTTGTGTTCCTGGGGTTAGCTTGCGGATGCCCCTTCGTCATTGAGAGTTCAAGATAAGATTTCGCTTTAGCTTAGTGTAATGGGTCCTACGGATGGCGCCAACTTGTTGATACAAAAGTTGGGTGGTCCTTGCTAGACCCGAATTAGGCTTAACTCGGGTTGGCTGGACTCCGGCTCCTGCACCAAGTGAACTGTATGGTTGGGATCCTACACACTAAACAACACGCGTTAGACTTACCGTGGGAATGTTTCCCACGATTAGACTCCGGCGTGAGAGTAAGTAATCGGTTAGGGTTTATAGAAATCGGATGGGTGAGAGTGTATAGAACGTAATACCTTTGTGGAACCCTTGGGGGTTCCTTTTATAGGCAGTGAAACCCTAATGGGCTGTCACTGATGCTTCGGCCCCAAGGAAAGGATAAGCACCAGAATTAGATTGATTGTTATCTTCTAATTATGGTGAGTGAATATCCTTTTCTTTGGGGAAATCCTATTCATGGACAAAATATGATTCGGTCTAACCCTGTAACGGCTATGCCGGGCCGTGGGCCGCACACATGTGTGCGGTTACTGTTCATCCAAGCCCATAAGCTCAAATGACATTATTCCCACCTATCTGTGATGGGCCGTATACGAGTAGTACCCGTGGGCCGGGTTCATGACCCGGCTGGGGACTATACGTCATCATAAATAAAGACTAATAGCAGCGGAAATGTATAAGCCCTAGATAGCCTGGAAACATGTTCATAAAACTGGTTTTATAGTTTAAAAAGACTTATATTTTTATATGAAAATCTATAAAAGTGAGCCAATAGACCATATAGGTCATGAGGTTCCACCGTGCATGAATCCTTGGTGGGGAGACTGTTGGGAATTATTTGTTAAGTGTCAAGTACCGTTAGTGTAGTTGAAGTACTGTTAGTGTTATGTAAGTACCGTTAGTGTTAACGCGGTACATAGTAAGTACTACTACTTATAAAGTAAGTACTGCTATGAAGATTAGGATGAATATATCTTTGTATAAGATATGTCATAGTTATAGTTAGAGTATATCTTATGTGATATACCTAAATAGTTAGAATATTGATAATATATCGTCTGTGATATAGTTATCTTTATAGAATATTCTAAGGTTTCTAGAGTTCCTTACTCTATAAAAGGAACATAGGTACAATGTCTTTCATGTACCTCATACAAGTCGATTAATAAGAGAATTGAATAGTTAAAAGTATTTTTGTTCTTCTGTGCTTTATAAGTTAGATTCCGCATAACTTATTTAGTGTTTAGTAAGAGTGCTCAAAGTGTTTTAGTTTGATTACAAACTATTATACTAATTCTTAACAGAATATAGATCCAACCAAAAGGATCAACAAGTGGTATCAGAGCTTGTTGAGAAACTCTGAAAAAGAAGAACACGAACCTATACACTCCACACATACCAAATCTCAATGTCTCAACCAGATGGTGTTAATGCTCATGTGGACGATGTTCAGAACACTGATCCTGTTCTACCTCAAGGACAACCACAAGTTGTGCATCCTGCACCAACACAAGGCGCTCAAGTCGTGAATAATGTAGCTAACTCTACACGAACACCTTCTCATACTCTGTCTGCTGTTAAACTCCCAGTTCTCAAAGGTGACAATTATGAGACTTGGGCTATGCAGATGGAACACTACTTGAATCACACAGATCATACTGTGTGGCAAGTTATCAAGAATGGGAACACACCGAAGAAGCTACACTGGTTGTCAGACGATACATGCTATGTTATACCTGCTGTGACTGCTGATGAGGTACAAGCAGAGATCAGAGAAAGAAAAGCTAGAACTGCTTTGGCTATGTCTCTTTCTGAAGACATTCTACCAAGCTTTCATCATTATAAAGATGCCAAAGCTATGTGGGATGCTATAAAACTTAGATTTGGAGGCAATGACAAATCTAAGAAAATTAAGAAGATTGTTCTTAAGCAAGAACTTGATAACTTCTCCATTACCAGTATAGAGGGAATACATGGTGGATATGGAAGGTTCAGCAAGTTGCTTATTCAGTTAGCAGTTTATGGACAAGTAATTCCTAATGAAGAAGCAAATCTAAAATTCTTAAGAAGTGTTCCACCATAGTGGAAAGCAATGGCTATGCACTTCATCACAAGAGATGATTTGGAAACAATTCCATTTGATCATCTCTACAACAATCTAAGAGCATATGAGATGGGTGTGAAAGGCACTGAAGTAAAGACAGCAACTACTTCAAAGTCTAACTTGGCTTTTGTGTCAGATGGGAACAACGGTACTTACTTTCAAAATACCGCTAGTGGATCTAGCAACGGTACTTACTTCACAAATACCGCTGGAGGACTTACAAGCAGTACTTACCCACAAAGTATTGAAAGCAGTCCTATGATCTCTCAAAATCCACATGGAAGGTCTTCGCCATTGTTTAGTGACAATGATGCCTTCTCATTCTTTGCTGGACAAGACAACAAGCCAAGATTAACTCTCACTGACTTGTTCCAAATGGATGATGCTGATGTTGAAGAGATGGATCTTAAATGGCAAGCTGCAATGGTGTCAGTAAGATCTAATAGGTTCTTCAAGAAGACTGGAAGAAAAATGACGGTTGATCCTAATGAGCCATTGGGATATGACAAGTCTAAAGTTGAATGCTATAACTGTGGAAGGAATGGACACTTTGCAAAAGAATTCAATAGAGATAAAGCTAAGACAAGCAATCTGAAGTCCAAGAACAGCTATAGAACCAGTCCAAAAATATCTGAAAGCTTTTCAAGAGGAAACAGCAGGAGTCCTAAAGGAACCAAAGCATTGGTTACTGTAGATGGAGTGGTGAATTGGGTAGAAGAAGAAGAAGAAGAAGAAGAGCTTGGTTTAATGGCTCTCTCTCATGAAGATACTAAGGTACACCCTTGTTCGGGTACACCCTTGTTCTAAAGATTGTATTCTTAAATTTAATAGTCTAAAAGTAGAACTAGAGGAACAGTATCAAAAGGTTAACACATGCACTGTAGAAGTAAAGGCTTTCAAATAGGGTGTTGTTAAACTTGAAGATAATATAGTTTTGTACAAAAAGGCTCAACAAAACTATGAAGAGAAAATTAGGATTTTGACTCTTCAAATGAGGGAAAAGGATGTGGAAATAAAAGCTTTTGAAAGACAACTTTTAAAAATAAATACTGAAAATGAAGCTTTAAAAACCAGTCTTTGTAAAGAGAGGAAAGTAATTAGTCAATGGCAACAATCCTCTAAGGGATTGGGAAAGTTGATTAATTCACAAATGGGGTATTATGATAAAACAGGCCTAGGATATATTGAGGATCAACCTGGGATAACCTTAACTAACAAGGACTTATCAAAAGGGGTTTTTGATAGTTTTGGTGATGTAGATGATACACCTGAAAATGATAGATATGCTGAAGGAATGAAGGCAGTTCCTCCACCAGTATCTGGAATTTTCATGCCCCCTTGTAATGATACCAGTATAGAGTTAGAAATCCTAACATTAATAATGTCTTTAACTCTAGTACTGTGTCTCAAGAAGATACTGATGTGACCAAGAATATTGTTTATCCTCCTCTAATGAATAACTTTGTTTCTGGGGAATCTAAGACTAGTTCTGCTCCCAAGCAGGTAAAAACTCCTAGCAAGATATTGGAAAACAATAAACAACATACTAAAAACAAAAGGGTTGGGCTAGGTTTTGAAAAAGTAAAGTCAAAACAACCTTTTGGGTCTTCTTTAAGAAGAAAAGGATGTTATGTTTGTGGTAGTCTAAGTCATTTTTTCAAAGACTGTACATTACATGAAGATAAAATTATGAAACAAAAGGCTATACAAAGGGTCATGAAAAAAAGTAATGGGAAAAATGCACAGGGTAATAGGAAACAGAAACTTAAAGAGGACAAACCTAAGTTTGATCACACAAGGATAGTTAAACAGGTTAAAAATAATCCTACCAAAAGTTTTGTTCCTAGGGCAGTACTTATGAAGCAAGGACTTGTATCCTTAAAGTCTGGTAAACCAAGTACCGGCAAGCTTAAATCCACAAGTACTGCTAGACCAAACTCAAGTACTGTTGGTTTAAAGTTTGTAAAACCAATGTTCTCTAAGACTTCTAAGAAGGTTTTTGAAAAAGTTAAAGCACCTAGAAGTAAGGAAAAGAACAAGTCAGTACAAATGTGGGTTCCTAAAAGAGTTATACCATGTGTTAAAGCAAGTACCGCTCAAGCAATACTTAAGTAAAAGAAGTCAAAGCACATAGAGTCACCCTATGAATTTGACTACATAAATGAAACCATGAAGTATAAGAGTAAAAGTAGCATTACTGGGAATGCTTCAATACAAACTCTAAAATGTGTAGGTCCCATAAGATTCGAGCCAAATGTGGCTTGGGTTCCTGTTAAAAACTAATAAGTTTTATTTGTGTGCAGGGGCATCTCATTGATGAATTAAAAGATAAAGGAATTGTAGATAGTGGATGCTCAAGACACATGACAGGGAAAAAAGATTTTCTTGCTGAATTTGAAGAATTCAGAGGAGGACCAGTAGCCTTTGGGGGTAGCAAAGGTAGAATCACAGGCAAAGAGAAAATAAACACATGAAAGTTGGAATTTGAAGATGTCTTCTATGTGAAAGAATTGAATGAGTTCAATCTCTTTCCAGTATCACAAATGTGTGATAAAAAGAACAAGGTGCTATTCACAGACAAAGACTACTTGGTGTTGTCCAAAGACTTCGAGATGCCCAAGGAATCTCAAATATTGCTTAAAGTACCCAGGTGAGGAGTCAAGTGCAATTAATACAGGTACTCAAGAAGATGTTTCTTCATCAGATGAAGATGTTCATATCTATGTGCCTAATATGCCTACTGTTACTTCCATATCTGCAACTCCCAAGAAGCAAACCATGCCTTCAAGTGATGATCAAGCCTCCCATGAGCTTCAGAGGCTTCAAGATCAAGAAAAGAATGCTACATCTGCCAATAAGCATTCAGGAGAAGAATCTTTTGAGTCACAACACTCAGCAGTACATACTATACCTAGCGGTACTTCATCTGCAAGTACTGCTAAGTCAAAATCTGCTAGATCTGCTGACACACTAGAAGAGATTTTTGCAAGCATTGGACGATGAAGACTTATATGTCAGTCCAACTGAAGGAATCTTATCCAAAGCTTCCTATGATGAGCAGGGTGCAGTAACTAACTTCAACAATTTGGAAACTGAAATTCCAGTCAGTTCTATTCCCACTCATAAAGTCAACAACAACCATCCTGCTACTCAGATTATTGGTGATCCAAAATCTGCTATACAAACCAAAAGACAACTGCAAACCAATATTGAAACTCATGCACTAGTGAGTTATGTCAAACAACAGCAGAGAAAAAATCATAAAGATACTCAGCATTGTTTGTTTGCCTGTTTCTTATCTCAAGTAGAGCCAAAAAATATCTCTCAGGCTCTTGATGAAGAAAGTTGGGTGGATGCCATGCAAGAAGAATTAACACAATTTGAGCTACAAAAGGTTTGGATTCTTGTGGATCTTCCCTCAAGAAAAAGAGTAATTGGTACAAGATGGGTCTTTAGGAACAAGAAGGATGAAAGAGGGGTTGTTGTGAGAAACAAGGCAAGACTTGTTGCTCAAGGCTACAAACAGGAAGAAGGGATAGACTATGATGAGGTTTTTGCACCAGTGGCAAGGATAGAAGCCATTAGGTTATTTTTGGCCTTTGCATCATATATGGGATTTATAGTCTATCAAATGGATGTGAAAAGTGCCTTTCTATATGGTACTATTTCAGAGGAGGTATATGTCTCACAACCTCCAGGTTTTGTAGATCCTAAATTCCCCAATAGAGTCTACAAAGTTATCAAAGAACTTTATGGTCTGCATCACGCTCCAAGAGGCTGGTATGCAACTTTATCCAACTTTCTGCTAGAACATGGATATAGGAGAGGAACCATTGTCAAAACTCTGTTCATCAAGAAAAATGCCAAAGACATTATTCTAGTTCAAGTCTATGTTGATGACATCATTTTTGGTTCTACCAAGAAGACATGGTGTGAAAAGTTTGAAGCTTTGATGAAAGGAAGATTTCAAATGAGTTCTAGGGGAGAACTAACTTTATTTTTGGGACTACAAGTCAAACAAAGGAAAGATGGAATATTTATCAGCCAAGATAAATATGTTGCTTAAATCTTAAAGAATCTTTCATGTATGGATACAAGGAGTACAAGCACACCTTTTGAAGCCAAGAAATCTTTATCAAAAGATGAACATGGAGAGGATGTTGACATTCATCTCTATAGGTCAATGATTGGTTCATTGATGTATCTTACTGATTCAAGACCAGATATAATGTTTGCTGTGTGTGCATGTTCAAGATTCCAAGTTCATCCAAAGGTGTCACATCTTTATGCTGTGAAGAAGATTTTTAAATATCTTAAAAGTCAACCTAATTTAGGATTATGGTATCCTAGAGACTCCACATTTAAATTGGAAGCTTACTCAGATAGTGACTATGCTGGAGCAAATCATGATAGGAAATCCACAATAGGAGGTTGTCAATTCCTAGGCAGAAGACTCATATCATGGCAGTGCAAGAAGCAAACCATTGTTGCTACTTCTATAACTGAAGCTGAATATGTAGCTGCTGCTCATTGCAGTGGACAAGTACTTTCGATTCAAAATCAATTGTTGGACTATGGGTTCAATTACATGAACACCAAGATTTACATTGATAATGAAAGTACTATATGCATTGTCAAGAATCCAGTATTTTACTCCAAGACTAAGCATATTGAAATAAGACATCACTTTATAAGAGATGCTTATGACAAAAAGCTTATTCAAGTCTTGAAGACTCATACAGACAACAATGTAGCTGATTTGTTGACCAAGGCATTTGATGCAAAGAGATTCGAATTCCTGGTGACACACATTGGTATGCTCAATCAATAACATGCTGCATATGTTGAGGGGAGGTAATAGCTATACAAGTTTTATATAAATTTTATTGTATAGTCTATGCTTTGTGTTTTTGATGTTATTGCAGGTTTATAGAAGAAGACAAAAGAGGTTACATGTCTAGTGGAAAGCATGAACTGGTCAAAATTATGAGGTACCGTTGTCACTCCAAGTACCGCTAGCACAAAACCATGTACCGATTATGTTCCATGTACCGCTACATGTCCGTTGTACCGTTAATGGTATCTTTTGTAAATTTGGCGGTTTCTTCGCGCTTGGGTTTGTTATTTACTTAAATACTTACCCCAATTACACAATTGATTCACCTAATCTTTTATTTTTCTCTCTTGATTCTATAACCCTCTCTCTAATCTTTCGATCATCAAAAATACTAATGGCTGCCTTACAAGTAATCTCTAAGCATAATTTAGTTGCGAATCTTGCTACGAATGATGACTTACTTGGTTTCCATGAGATGCTTGGTTTCCTTTCTCGAAGTCATATTCGCTTCGCACTTACTGTAAGTCCAGTTGTCTCTATACCCATTGTTGAACAATTTTAGGATACTGTTGTTCTAGGTACTCGTTTTGATCAATCTTGCATTAGGGATAGGGTAAATCATAGGAATATATATGTCGCTAAGGTACTGCTAAGAGCAACTCTGAGACTTAATGATGAAAATGGACTTAGTATGCTTAATAATACAGAGATTCATGATGGCCTTGCAGCCATGGGATATGGGGTGGTAGGGAAAGTATTACTTTCTTTAAAGCATTATTTTCACCTCAATGGAAATTGCTTTTTCATGCTATTATTCACTGTTTAAGTTCAAAAAGTACATCTTTTGATCAAATACCTGCTGCATTGGCATCTGCTGGTATTTGCCTAGCAAATAACAGGGTTTTTAATTTTTCAAAATTAATTTTTGAAGGCATGACTAGGAATTTGGAAGGTATTAAGAAGTTTTTAATGTATCCTAGATTCATTCAGGCTTTAGTTAGTGACCAAATACCTAACCTACCAGTATTAACTGATACATGGGATGTTCCTTCATTCACAAAGAGAACCTTCTCTTTCTTGAACAAACAAGGCAATGCCTTTTCAGGAACAATAACACCATTGTTTGCCCATATGTTAGCCCAACCTGCCAATCAAGAAGGTGTGGAACCTAGCAATGCTAGTGATTCTCAGCAAACTCCTTCTAACCATAGCTCCCACTCTCTATAAGATTCACAATCTTCTTCTCACAATGATGGTATTCCACCAAACACTGATGAGATTATCCACACACCTGCTGCTTCTATTGATGCTAGTGGTTCACCACAAGCACAAGCACCAGAGGTGGTGGATGTTGCAAATTTAACTTCTTTGTGTACAAGTTTTTCCTAACAGGTACAGGTATTGCAGAAAGATAAGCTTGTTCAAGACAAGAAAATTGTTGAATTGGAAGCTAGCCTACTCAAGTTAAGGAACAAAGTGTCATCTTGGAAGAGGCAATATAGATCTGTTTAGACATCTGCAATCAGGAAGCAAAGGTTCAGGAACTTCAAGAAAAGGCAACTGAATGCAACTAAACAGGGGAGGAATATTGAAGAACAGGTAAGGAATAATGAAGAACAACCACCTTCTTCTGATAATCAAACAAGGATCTCTGGAAATGACATCAATTTTGAATTGGATGAAGATGTCATGGGGACTTTTAAAGATGGAACTGGTTTAGAAACTAGTGTGGATGAACCTTCAGATATGGAGATTCAACATCAAGACCCACAACCTACTCTAGAGGAACCACAATTTCAAGAACAAGTTCAAGAAAAATTGGTAAATCAACCAGAGGAGCCACAAGTTGCAGAAACATTGGCAACTCAGCCAGAACCATCAGTTCAATCACCACCTCAAGCTAATTGGAGTGTTTTCTATGAGAAGTTGGAGGAAATTTCTAATCAGTTTCCTGATCCATCACCACAAAGCAATAAGTCAGAAAAGACTGAAGAAGTGTAAATTGATATGATGGCTTCTATGGAAGCTAAAGCATCTGGGGAAACACAAGTGATTGAAGAAACAAGTGTGTCAAATACTGGTGAAGTCAACTTTGTTGTGAATCCAAGTACTGCTAAGCCAACTGCAAGTACTGCTGACATTGTTGAAGATTCAAGTACTGCTAAGCCAATTGCAAGTACCGCTGGTGATTATCCTTCACTGGAAAGTCAAAGTTCATTTGGAGAAAATGAGACTTTAGCCAACTTGCTGCTTGATCTAAAGAAGAATTTAGTTAAGAAGGCTAAACAAGCAGAAGTGGAGAAAAAGACACAATAAGAAGTTCTTGCCTCAAAGGATCAAATTCAAGGTAAGAAAGTACAAGCTTCATACCCTACAAAAGGTATAGTCATTCAACAGTTAGCTAATGAAGAAGTAGCTGCCAAACTAAAGAAGAAGCTACCTAAGATAAATCCTAAGGATAAGGGGAAGAAGCAATTATTGTCAGAATCTAAAGATGAAAGTGATTCAGATGATGATATAAATAGAGTCATGTACAAATTTAATCAAATTGACCATGATGAGGAATTTGCTTATAGAATGCAAGCACAAATTCATGAAGATGAATTGCAGGAAGAACTTGCAGCAAAGCAAAATTTGTTAGAAGCTAAAAGGATACAGCAAGAATGGAACATACAAGAGTATGATAGGATTCAAGCTGAGATACATGCAAGTGAGCTTCTTGCAGACTCATTGATAGCTGAAGAAAAAGATGCATGTGATGAATAAGAAAAATCAAGATTGATTGATGATCTGGTAACGGAGCAACAAAGATTCTTTGTTGAAAAGAGAAGGAAAGAAAAGATTAAGCCTCCAACTACAATGCAGATTAGAAATCAAATGATGAACTTTCTAAAGAAAGTAAAAGGATTTACTCATATTTAGCTGGTCAAGAAAACTTTTGAAGAAATCAAGACTTTTTATGAGCAAAGTAAGAGGACTGAATTGAATTTTGTTGAGATTGGATCTGAAGCAGACAAGAAAGCTGTTGAAGAATTCAAGAAACGTCTACAACAACAAAGACAATTTGGTAGTACTCCTAGAATTAAGCCAAGTACTGCTGAACCTACAAGTACATCTCCACCTATCAAAACCACTTATGTGAGGAAGAATAGAAAGGAGAAAGTAAGTTCAAGAGAGGAAGAGACTGCTCAAAGGATGAATACAGGAGTTGAAACTCAAGGATTTGCTCAGACTGAAAATGTACAAGCAGTACATAACCAGTCAACAGTACATACTGAGGAAACGGTACATACAAGTTTGGAAGAAGGTTCAACAGAACTTGAAGGAATTTCCAAGAGTGTTAAAAGGAAAAGATCAACAAAGCTAAAGAAGAAAGCTAAGAGAGCTAAAACTACAGCAGAAGATAGTGATGATGATGAGAGCTTAAGGAAGTACTTGAAGATTGTAAACTTTGAAGATCAATGTTTTGATATAGAGATTTTTGGAAAAAGAGCATCCATTGTTAAGTGGATTTACTCTACAGATCAAGGACTTAAAGCTCATGGAATTCAGAGATATGATGGCACAAAAAGGATATTCAGACTTTTGGAAGATATTTTCACATACTTGACAGACAAGATATCCAAGATCTTGTAAGGTTAGTTGAAGATGCCAGTGCAGGTAAAACTGAAGTATCACTATTATATAGGGAGTTTATCTTTATGTATGAGCCACGCAAATGTGATCAAGAAATGTTGAAGGAATTAGAGAATCAGGTTCCAAGTTACTGGAGATATTACAGGTCATGTGGATTGCATATTTTGGATGTAGATGATGTTACATATTATATGCTGCAAGAGAAGACTTATCCCTTCAAAAGAAAATTGTTGGAAAGGATGTTAGAACAACAATTGGAAGTTACAGAAGAATCTGCTGATGCTTTGGAGTTGATCAGAATGGTTAAACAACAAATCAAGGATTTGAAAGATGAGGAAGAAGCTGAGAAAGAATCTTAAGTGTTTGACTTTCAGTCACACTTCATAAATGGTTCTCAGTTCACCATGTCTAACACACATAAGAACTGGCTAGTCCATAAGCAAACAGTTTGTGGTAAAGACTTATCAAATCCGTTGAAAGCTGATAGTTTGCTAAAAACTATATGGTTCTAACTCACCTTGTTTCGAGACAAAGAGTTAGCTAGTCCTAGACAAACGGTACTAGGTAAAGACTTCATCAAATCCGTTGATGGTTGACAATTTACCAAAAATTGTAAGGTTTTCATTAAACCTTATTCTTTCTGAATCAAGTATTGGCTATTCCAGAGTGTACGGCTAACTGGTAAAGAATTTATCAAATCCGTTGATAGCTGGTGATTTGCTAAAAATCATGAAGCCAATACAGATTAGTGTTTTTTTGTTAACTGTTTTATTTCAGGTATGAAGATTGTAGACAAAGAAGCATTAAAAGATATAATACTTAGAAGGTTTTGTTATCATCAAATCAAGTGGAAGATTTATGATCAAGAGTTCGAGGACTAAACTCAAGAAGACAAAAACTGATGCTGCAAAGATGAATGAATGTTTAGAAGACACAAGAAGATCATATTTTGAAGACAAAGATGATGCTCATAATGTTTGAAGATTATCTTATCAGAAGAAGATTTACATATGAAGTGTTTGGCTACATTCAGTTGGATGCAAATACAAATTACCAAGTTCAATCCAAGGATGAAGGAAAGACTAAAGACATGTATTTCTAATACATCCAGTACAAAAGAAACAAGAAGACAACAAGTTATCATTTCTTGTTTAGGAGAGGATTGTTGGGACTTATTTGTTAAGTGTCAAGTACCGTTAGTGTAGTTGAAGTACTGTTAGTGTTATGTAAGTACCGTTAGATATGTAATAGTTATAGTTAGAGTATATCTTATGTGATATACCTAAATAGTTAGAATATTGATAATATATCGTCTGTGATATAGTTATATTTATAGAATATTCTAAGGTTTCTAGGGTTCCTTACTCTATAAAAGGAACATAGGTACAATGTCTTTCATGTACCTCATACAAGTCGATTAATTAGAGAATCGAATAGTTAAAAGTATTTATGTTCTTCTATGCTTTATAAGTTAGATTTCGCATAACTTATTTAGTGTTTAGTAAGAGTGCTCAAAGTGTTTTAGTTTGATTACAAACTATTATACTAATTCTTAACAGAATATAGATCCAACCAAAGGGATCAACAGAGACCTTGTCATGCAATTAGAGGGGTTGCCTCTAATTAAATAGTCTGGGTAGGAGGGATAAACTCCTTGTGAAGGATGCAAGGCATACATCGCATTCACCATGAAAATTTTGTAAAACATGTAACTAGGATGCACCCATACGCCCCACATAATAATATAAATATAATGGCCAAAACTGAAAAAGGACGCCACGAGCAATCACTCCGCCATGGGGAAGTCATAACGCTGGTGACTCTAGTGTTATGGTTATGGTACCTCCATAACTAGGTGACATTGGTCATGCATGTATATGGCTTAGGCATTTAAACTAACATAAGTAATCAAACATATAAAACATATATTGGGAAAATAGTTGGCTGCAAACGGTGAATCTTAATAAAGAAAGAATGATCATACTGAAGGAAGGAAAATCTGTACCTTGTGTCAGTGAACGAGGAAAGACGAAAGGATGAATAGTCCTACTCCGACATAACTAATGCTACATAAATAAGGGACATGTATAAGTATTCTGGTTACTGAGTACGTAACTGGTTAATGCATGTTCTTAGCTTGTTTTATATGTTCTTGTCTTGTTTACTGTTTTAAGTGTTATATTGTATTAATCATGTATTTCATGTATTTTGATTAAGTATTATCTTGTATTCTGATTAAGTATTATCTTGTATTCTTGTATTATTATACTTTTTGTGTAATAATAAGTAACTTTCTAAAAATAGCAGGTTTCCTAAAAAAGAATGTTTCCAAAAATAGAAAGTTTACAAAAATAGAAAGTTTCCAAAAATAGATCAGTTTCTAAAAAAAGATCAGTTTCTAAAAAATAAATCCGATTCTAAAAATAGAAAGTTTTCAAAAATATTAAGTTTTCTGAAATAGAAAGTTTCCATATTTAGAAATAAGCTGGATTAATAAGCCAATAATATAAGCTCAAGTTTACTGGTTAAAATCATAGGTCATGTAATTAATAGTATAGTTTATTAATTAAATATCATGGTACTTAAATAAACTATAGTTATATGATTTAATTAAATATAGGCATGATTTAATTAAATTAACACATATAAAATACTTAGGTTAATCATGTATTAATAATTTATTATTTATAACCTAAGTCATGATTTATTAATTAATTATAGTCCATGTTTTAATAATTAATTAATACTATATTCTAAATTAAATGGTAAAATGCTTAGGTTAAAAACATATACTATTTATTAAAAATAATTTAACCTAAGTCATGATTAAATTAAATTAATTATAGTCCATGTTTAATTAATTTAATTTTTCATGAAAAATAATATAACTTGTAAAATGTATAACTTGTAAAAATTAATCCCGTGACCGAACCCGTGTTTTAATTTAGACCGAACCATGAACCTGACCGAACCGTGAACCGGATCGAACCGGTCCGACAGTGACTCACCGGTCTAGCTGGCAGCCACTGTCGTAGCCTGGCTAGCCACTGCTGGACCAAAACACCACCGGCTGCTAGCCGGTGGTTCCCCCTGTTCTCGCTGCGGTTCCCACTGCCAAAGCAAAACAGCCACCAGCTTAAGCAGGCTGTGCTGCTATGCTACGCCGAGACCCACAGCAAACCACAAGGCCACCTCGACGCGAGTCAGGGTCCTTTGTTCCCTGCGGCCGAGCCACGAAGGACCACGCCGAGACCTATGTCTCGGCTGTTGGTGAAACGTGAGACCACCGAGAGCTTCAGCTCTCGGTTTGCGTTCGTCAGCCGAACAACCCCACCAAAACCCCTTTTATTACATGTTTTCTTGGTTGATCTCCATGTTTAACATGTTTAATTATGTTTTTAAATATAATCATGAACATAATTAAAGAAAATAAAATAAAAGATCAAGGTTTTGATGTTTACCGAATACGAGATCGAATGAGACTAAGAACGCTAACACGAATTACCTGAATTAAAAGATCAAAATCAAACAACCACTCCCTTGGTGTGGTGTATAGCCGGCGGCAACATGGAGAGCAAGGAAAAGAGGCTAGGGGTTTTTCTTGTTTGTAAAATAAATGTATTATATTTCCTGTGTTTTCCTTTTTCCCACTTTAGTAAAAATCAAACGGCTTGGCCCTTCCTTGCTCTCTTTTCCGCGGCTACAAGGGCCCACAAGGGCTTACCGGGCCTTGTTCATGTTTAAATAATTTACGTGTTCATTCGTTAATATATTCGTGTTAGTTCATGGTTACATGTTCGTGTTATAAATAATACTTGTATGTAATTAATATTTATCGTATAATAATAAATATATATGTAGTTCACATGTTCGTGTTTTGATGTTCGTGATCATATGCTTGTGATTATAATTCTTATGATTAATAATTATCGTGTATTAATACGTACTTAATAATTATCGTGCACTAACACGTACGTAATTCTGGATTTAATATTCATGACACGTGTTCATGACATAAAAGGAAAGTTTTAATTGGTTCATATGTTTACGTAGTGTACTGTTCATGGCATTTAGATGCGGGTTTTACAATGTTGTTATTGTAAACCCTAGAAATAATAATTGTCCGATCATGTAGGAGAGAAAGTGAATCTATACTTTGCTCATTGTTTGAAATAGAATTGAGACTAATTTTGAAAAATGATCTTAATCTATATTACAAAATTGCTTGGTATGGTTCATTACTAAATCCGTTTAGACTTTCGCCGGAAAGACACGTCTTAAACCACTATAAATGACACAAGCTCTTCATTACTACTACTTGAAGATTGTCACTTGTCTCTTGAGCATTGACCTTGGTCTTGATTCACGCCCCTTGGTTTGTCTCTTCTTTGCTTCTTTGATACGAGTAGTCGTTTCTTCGTTTTGGTCTTTTTTCGATTTCGATTCAACTCGTAATCCATCATTAAGGCATTATCACCTAGTATTGAAGTGGTCCAATGATTTCCAAAAGGCTTAAGATATATTTTAAGTATTTTAGAAAAACATGGTTTTGAAATTTTCTTTGTTTTTCTTTGTTAAAAAGGTGCCACTGGTGGCGGTTCTTTAATTGTCACGGTTCAAGCCACGATTCCATATCGATAAGGAACCGTGACCCCAACAAGTGACTAAAGTAATCAGTTTTTATTAAATAACACTATTTCAAAACAAACCCTCCCCTTCTTCTCCATAGAGGCGACGAGTTTCATCATTTCTACTATTGTTGAACCTTAAAAAGCTCCAAATCACTCAAGATTAATTGATTCCGAGTCATGGATTTCACTCATCCCTCTTCCAACATCAATTAATTGTAAGTACATTCAATCAATTTCAAATAATTTTTTCTAGGGTTCTTATTTTCATAATTAGGGATTTTTAAAATTAATATTGAATTAGAACCTTGCTAGGAATGTGGGTTAACATAGTTATATTGCTATGATTCCTTAGGTTCGAATTCATTGAGATTTCACTAAAACCCACTTTTATAACAATTCTTATTTTGACTAAATATTTTCGGTTAAATGATGGAATTGATATGAACCCATGAACAAATTGGTAATTGCATTGTTAATGCTTACCTAAAAATGTTTTTGAAAAACCTTTGTTCAAAATCATGGTTGATTTTACATTGTTCATATGCTATAGTCAATGATGAATTTGGTTCATTGTGAACATGGGAATGGTAAAGATTAATCCTTCGTTTGACAAGTAATTGATCAAACACATTCTCACAATTTTGATTTTTGGTCATTATGTAGCATATGAGTGACTGGGGAAATATTTTTTTTGTTTATAGGTGACTAATCATGCCTTCGGAATGTCAAAAAGACCACCAATGTACTAAAACCTACATGCCTAATCTTGCCGACTTTTGTCCCTCACCAACCCTTGCTAATCTTTTCGTTCACTTCAAAACCTTTTCTTTCATGAGGGTAGAGTTGTCGAAAGGAACATTGAGGGTTATGCATACATCAAAACGATGTTTTTTCAAATTGGCTTTGATTGTTTGTTACATATCAAAGAAGCCATTTACCCTCAATTTCTTTTGGAGTTCTTTAGCGGATATTCCCTTATCTATAATGATAACGGAGTATTTGTTAAGTTCATCATTAATGGTAAACTCATCCAATACACTCTCGAGGAATTTGGCAAGGCACTTTGTGTGCCATTTGTAGGTACTTGTCGTTTCACTGATGCATGGAGACTTGATGCTCTAAATGAGCCTTACGATAGTACTCCAAATGACAACGAAGAGCTAGACCTTGACCTCATCTTTGATGTCATTACCAAAGGGCGTAGTAAACCAATTGTACGAAGTATTCACTCTTCTAAGCGATCCTTGAATCGCCATGAGATACTCGTAAGCGACCTTAATGATTGTTTGGTTCGATGAGCCGACATTCTTAGGGAAAATATGTTTTGTCGTGGTGGAAACCGGGATCATATCCTGGCGTGTATGGCACATATGATATGTTGCAGCTTTACCAACACCAAGTACAATCTTGCATTTTACATCGCGCGACGGATCACCTATTCTCTTTCTCGACCGACCACAAATCTTCCTTATGCCATGCTCCTCAATCGTCTTTTCAAAATATTGGTGAAGACTTTCCCGATCTCGATCTTTCTCACTTTCATCCGGTCAATCGTGTCATGATGCCTATTCGAGCGGTACAACCACGAAAGCCCAGAAGTGATTGAGGTACGAGAAGGAATGACCCACAAGATTCTAATGATGACGACACTCTTATGTCAACAAGTGATGGTGGTGACAAAGTTGCTAGTGCCCATTTCGGCTCTTCAAGTGACTCCAACCCATCCATGAACACTTTCATGGATGGGTTAGACCATATTGTTCCTCCTTCTCACTATGCCACTAGTGAACTTCCGAAAAACCTCAGACTTGAGCATGTTTATCGTTCAAACCTTCAAACGCGTGGTGAGTATGATATTATAGTGGAGCAAAGGGGTGCACTCAAGAGCATAGGGAAGATGATCAAGAGCTTTGGCAAGAAGAAGAAATGAAGCTTTGCACTAGGTTGACATGTTTTGTAATGTTGAACAATTTCCTTTCTATAGACTTATTTATGTTTCTTGTTTTAGAATTTGGTTTTATCTAACTAATACTTTGTGTTGGATTGCTTAGTATTTTAATCCTAAGATGTTTATGTGATCGTTGTTTCGATTCACATATCTTTGTTCATTTTATGTGTTAGTTAGCTTTCTAGATTTTGGTTTATTGTCTACTTTGGCTTATAAATCCTTGTGAAAAATCTGGGCTTTTGAAAATTGCTGGAAGATCACGTTTCTGAGGCCACTGCCCACGGTTCTTTAAATATGGGGTGGTTCCTTAGTGATAAAGAACCGTAGCCCTATTTAAGGAACCGCATGCTCTGGTTTCGACAGAATCTTTGCTTTACACTGTTTTCTCTAAATCTTTGTAAACATTGATGAAATGTTTGCTAAAAACCAGCTTTTTCCCAAATTAGCCTACCTAATTTCATTGTTCATCAAAATGATTCTTAACTCATTACTAGCTTGGATCACCCCTTCTCCTTCTTAAACCTCCATTGGTTGATCTTCTTCTTCATCCTCTAAGCCTTCTTCTAAACCTAGACACACAACCATGGTGTCCACAAGATCATCAAATTCCTCCAAACAATCCTCATCCAAAAGAAACTTTAAGATCAAGATCATGTTTCCTAAACTTGGCTCTTCATCTTTTCATACACCGAAGAATGAGATTTCTCCAATTCTCATTTCTTCATCACCCTCACCACCTCTTGCACCATGCAAGACAAGTTCAAATCATGGTACTAACCATTCACATGGTTCTACCTTCTCTTATTCTAGGATGAATGAGTTGTCCTTACCTTTCACTCCTAGTCCTCTCTTGGATGTGATCCCTCAACCTCTTCAAAGCATTCCCATTGTGAATGATATTATTGAGCCTTTGGTTACCTCTCCATTCACTCCACCAAATTCACCCATCTCACCATTGGACACCATGCCTCCTCCTCCTCCCTCAAACACTCCAATTTTGGGTATTCCTATTTCCTATTTCTTAGGTGGTCCACACTTGTTTGACTTTTTCATGCACAATGGAACCAATTGTCCTTGTTGCTTAAATAACTTCTACCTCATTGATATCCTTAGGTTGGAGATGATTAGGGCTCACATTAAGTTGCAAAGCTTCTTGTTGAATTTATTTGTTAATCCTCCACCTCCTAGTAGATAAATGATGTTTTTCTAAAAATATGTTTTAAAAGAAGGTCAAGCCAAAGAAGACTACCTATCAAGAACTAGTTTAGCTAACTTTGTAATAGTTAGTTGTTTTTTCCTTTCTTGTATTTCCTTTTCCTTCATGAGTTCTCATGAGGTTGTTTTATGGATTTAGTATTTGTGTGTTTCTACCTATGTGCTCACACTAATCAACTTTAATTTATTTAAAATTGAACATTAATCTATCACAGCCTCTAAAACTTGACCAAAATTGGATCAAAATGTTATCTAAATATTTTGTCACCCTTTGTCAAGACACTCTTTGTGAGTGTGTTTCCTTTTGTGCAACCAAAGCATAATCTAGTGCTAAAAGGGGTAAAAATCCAAGATTTGCAAATTTTAGAAAAAGTCTTATTTTTTCTCAAAACTTTGTAAAATTGCATTTTCTTGTCTACTGTATGTGGATCCTTAAAGTCGCACGACTCCTTATAGGTTCTTTTAAGGAACCACAGACAGTAAGCCAATATTTGGCACGTTTTTGGTCTTTCTTCTTTGACCATAGTCTTTTTCAAGATTCTTTGTTTGCTAATTTTGGCTAAACATTCCTTGAAAAATTTTGTTTTCATTTCAAATCTTTGCCTTGTCTACTTTCTTCAAATTCCCTTCTTTTGGGAGTTCTTCTTCTTATCCCTCACAATGTCTAACTCTTCTAATCTTAACCTTGACATCTCTTTGTCACAATCTTCTAAACCCAAAGCTTCTTCTTCTAAACTTTCCAAGAAACCAAAAATCTTGGTTCGACCCGTTTGGATCAAGAAGAACAAGGATCATCATGATTTCTCTTCTCCCAAACCTTGCAAGACTTCTTCTTTCTCTCCTATTATGTATTGGAATGAGACTTTCTCAATCGATCCAATTACCAGAGTAAAAGAAGTTCTTCCACCACCACCTAAACCTTGCAACATACCTCCTCTCAATGACCTCTCCTCTTTCCCAAATCTCACTTGGTATTGTGAAAAAATTTCTTATCCATTATCTCCCTCTCCACCACCACCTTCTAATCTTGATGGTCCTCCCCCATCTAACGACTTTGTTTTGCATCATGGAAGCTCGTGTGCTTGTTTTCGATTTCAACAAATTGAACTTGCTCATGTGTATGACAAGCTAAATTTTCTTGAATTTCTTCTCACTCTACTTTTTGTTCCCGTGAACAAGTCTTCGAATGATGCCTCGTCGTCTTATTCTTCCAATTACTAGAGTAGTTTATGCTTATGTAGTTTATTTTCCTTATTTGTTGTTTTTAAATATTCATATTGTGTGTATGAATATTTCTCTTGTATGTTCTTTCATATTTCTGTAATATGAATTTTATGTGTGTTATTCCCTTTACCTTTAATTCTTTTCACACATTGTTAAGGGTTGATCATGGTTCAAAACTTACAATTGTTTTTGGGTGATTCCACCAATTCTAAGTTTCTAACCCTTTGACATATTATCACTTCAATTGGTATGGATGTTTCTTTTCTACCTCTATTCCACCAATTGAACTTTGATTTTGTCAAAACACCCTATTTGGACATACTTAGCAATCACTTACTTCTAATTTGAGATTTCTTTTCTTCCTCCCTCTCAAGTTACTTAGTAGGTAGTGACTATATATACATTGGTGTTTCTTTTCTCTCTACTAACCTTTGTGTAGCATGTTACCTTAGCTCATTCACTTGGTGCCCTAAGCAAGGGGGAGTAAACACCAAGGGGGGGCTTCTAGCAAAGTCAGTTCTTCTCTTCCTCAAATACTTGTGCTAACCTTTTTGCTTCGACAAAGGGGAAGAAATGATAGTGATAGACTCGTTAATAATACGAATAAATTTGGATTTTACATAAATGAGTTTATAGTTTTTCGTAATAAAAAAGGGGGAGATTGTTAAGGCAAAGTAATGCCTAAAAATATTATTAGTGTTAACTAATCTTTCTTAGTTTTGATCACAACAAATTATAAAGACATTTATCATCAAATACAATCATAAGACGAATTATCTAACAAACACTATCATCAAGGTAATAATCATTTAAGTATTGCACTAACATATCATGACTAGTGATCATAAAAGTGATTAGTCCTAAACTTACATTTTGTCAAATGAGACAAAAGATTTTTAATAAACTTTCTTTTTAAGGAAATGTTTTATTAAAATGGTAAATGTAAATTTAAATATGGCATATTCTAAATGCCATAGGAATATCCTTTAAAGGTAAAACCTTACCTCAGATATTACTTCACTACTAAAAGACAAAAGGGAGCGGAGTCTACTCCCATAGCTCCTTATGTGCGTATGCGGTTCCATAGTGATAAGGAACCGCATGATAATTAAGGAACCACGCTCAGAGAGCCGTTAGTTTTTGTCTCCTATAAATAGTAGATCAATTTTGCATTTTCTATGAACCCTTTTTGGACAATCTTTCTTCCATCTTTCTCTTTTCTAATTCCTAATCATTTGTAAATGATCAATTAAAGTATTAAGTATGTTTACTTATGATTATCCTCTTGATCTTCTTCTTTACCTTGTCCAAAGAGAAGATCACTCACACTCTTGTGATGTGATTAAAGATGAAGCCTTGATGAAGATCATCCTCTCCTAAAGATATAGTCATGTTCATCAATTGTTTTATTATGTGTCTTGTGTAGATCCAATGTATTTGTGTATACTTGGATTAGTTGTGTTAATCCATTGTATTAGTGAATACTTGGTTTATTCTTGTGTAAATCCATTGTATATGTGTATTCTTGGATTTGTGTTGTGTAGATCCAAGTTACATGTGTATACTTGGATATGTGTTATTGATTTGTAAGATTTGTGTCTTGTTAGTTCTCACTAAACTATAAAGTGATATGTGGTTGTGTCTTGTGAAGTTCTCACTAAACTATAAAGTGATGTGTAGTTGGGGCTTGTGAAGTTCTCACTTAGCTTCAAAGTGAAGAGTCGTGAATATTGGTTATATCTTTCGATTAGAACTTGACATCTAGCCTTGTGTCAGAAAATGGTGAAGTAGGCAACGTTGTGAAGATTGGTTCTAGCTTTTAATTAGAACTCGGCATCTAGCCTTGTGTCGTAAAATGGTGAAGTAGGCGACGTTCTGTAGATCGATCCTAGCTAAGATTAGGTTTCGACATTTAGCTTAGTGTCGGTAAATAATGTAAGCGACGTTGTAAGGTTTTCTCCGCCAAGAAGGGAGCTTGTGGATATAGTGGAAATATCGAGTAAGGTGTACTCGAGGAGTGGAGTAGGAACGAAGACAGAGCTTCGTTTCCGAACCACTATGAATCTTTTTGTCTTCCTATTAGGTTTTTTCTTTCCTTACACTTTACATACTATCATTATTACATAACATACCATAACCATTTTTCATTGTTAATGCATTAGAATTGAATCTAATCATTATGCAACTAGCTTTCAAGTAAAAGGTAGTTTTGAGACAAACCTAATTGAAAAGAATTTTAATTAGGACATAAACCGAAGAGAAAGTATTCACCACCCCCCCCCTTTTAGTTTCTAAATATAACATATCGACTCACCGTTAAAAGCTAAAAACGATTAGTGATTAAATTAACATTTTTTATCAAAAGTACCGGACCAGAACTAATCGAGAAAGTAAACCGACCTGGATGATATTTATAAATCATGTTTTATAAATATTATTTTATATATAATAATAATATATAAAAAGCAATAAATAATTTTAAAGTTTTGATGGTTGTTTTCCCCGTCGACATGTCACCGGGGAAAGTACCCAGTAATAAAAAAGTTAGGTATAAGTGTAACGACCCACTTTGATAAGAAAACCGTTACATGATAATTATTGCGTGTCATTAAAGCATGCAAGGTAATATGTCTTAAAACATAAATGACCATAAAGGAAAGCCGGAATCAAACATCGGCCCCCAAACATAAGCTCACACATGCATACAGTAAAGAATGTAGAGAATGACTAAACATTGTCCAACCAAGTATAAGTATATAAATGCAAAAGGAAAATAAGTCTTAGGGTGCCTCCATCTTATGCACGTACTCTCAAATGCTTATGTCTGTCCGTGGGTACCTGCCGTATGGGACATGGAAAGAAAATACGGCTGAGCAATACGCTCAGTGAACAGATATAATGACATGATAAGAATAAATGAACATAAGCAAAAGATATGAAATGCATCAGAATATGTGTATGTCCTGGAAAACTTGAAACATGTTTTATAAACTGGTTTACACTAAAAAGTATTAGGTTTTAAACATGCAAAATAATTTAAATGTCAAAGAGCTCATATAGGTCACAACATATATCAACGTGTAGGGAATACATAGAGGGGTGACCTCGTCATGCAATTAGAGGGGTGGCCTTTAATAATATAAGTCTGGGTGGAGGGATCAACTCCAATGTGATGGATGTAGAGCACACACCACAATCACCTTGTAAATCTGCAAAACATGTACTAGGATGCACCCATACGCTTCACATGAAAATAATAATAATAATAAAGGCCAATATAACTAAAGGGGCGCCGCGAGAAATCATTTTTGGCGTGGAAGAGTCATGGCATCAGTACCTCAAGTGTCATGGTTATGGTACCTTCATAACTAGATGGTCATGGTCATGGATGTATATAGCTTAGGAAATTTAAAATGATAGCATGGCAAACAATGAAAAGTTTTATCATACGAAAACTAAAAACTAGGGAAAATAGATGGCAGTTAACGGAGAATCCTAATCATGCATAGAAAGAGAATGTCCTAACAGAAGGACGCAATATCCGTACCATATGTCCAGTAACGAATGAAGGTGAAAGGCGGAAAGTACTACTCTGACTTCACGAGTGCTACATAATAAAGGGCGTGTATGAGTTGTTTGTTCATGTATAACTTACCGATTAATAGTTTACTTTACTTGTTCTTGACTTGTTTTACTTATTCATGTTTTATCGTGTCTTTCTTAGTATTTCATGTGCTCTTGATTAACGTATTACATGTTTCATGTGTTATTATACTTGATGTTTCATAATTAGTAACTTTCTAAAATAGCAGGTTTCTATATATAGTAACTTTCCAAAAATAGCAAGCTTCCTGATATAATAACTTTTCAAAAATAGTAAGTTTCCATAGTTAGTAAGTTTCCAAAAATAATAAGTTTCCATAAATTGTAAGTTTCTAAAAATAGAAAGTTTCCATAAATAGTAATAAGCTTGTTTAATAAGCATATAATATAAGCCGAGGCTTAATAAACATATTTTATAAGTCATGATTCATTAATAGATAATATAGTAAAGTTTATTGTAAATAAAAACTTTAGCTTAAAATAATAATTATTAATTAATAATATAACATGATTTTAAAGTGATTATTAATTAATAATAAATCATGATTTTATATTAATAAAACTTTACCATAAACTTGATAATTGTATAATTATATTAAAACATTAATTAATTTAATTAGACCATGATTAAAGTAATTAATTTAATATGCTAAGTCCTTGATTAGATTAGATTAAATTAAATGATGCCATGTTTAATTTCATTAATAACTAAATAAAATAATTATCATAAGTCTAAAAATAATTTAGCCACAACAATAATCAAACACCCCCTTTGGTGTTCGGTTAAGCCTAGCCCCACACATAGCCCACCGAGACCTCTTGGTCTCGGTTGCACATACCAAAACAAACAAACCAACACCACCACAGCCTAGCCACTACCCTGTTGGCAGTTCCCACCTGTTGTGTGGTTTTTCCACTGGACGCAGCCGAATCTGCCACAGGCTGTGGCTTAGCTGTTCCCACCGACAGTAGTGGCATAGCCACTGATGTGCCCTGGTCTGCCACTGCGCCTCGTTAGGGGTTGCGGCTGGTTGAACAACACAACGACCGAGACAACCATGTCTTGGCTGGCCAGCCGTAGATCCCACAGAGACCACCTCGGTCTCGGTTTACGTGCAAAACCCAACAACCAGTCCGATTTTATTACACGTTTTATTCATTCGTATCGTGTTCATATAAATAAATTTGGATTCATGATTTAAAGAAATAAAAATAAAGGAAAGGATTAAGAATCAGTGATTACTGAAAGTGTGTAAGATTAAGGATGACAATCACGAACACAAACCCAAAAAAATTAAAGATCAAAAAGATTTTCTCTTCCTCCCTTGTTTTCTTGCCGACTGCTACCAACACACAACCTTAGGGTTTCTTAATTTTTTTGTAAAATGGAATAATGAATCTCTTGGAAGTATTATTGACTAGAAAATGGGTTAACGTCGGGCTTGGTCCCTCCTTTTTCTTTTCTTTTCTTTTTAAGCCAACCACAAATACCCCTTTAAATTATATTTCGTGTTTTATTTAATTCCCGTGTGTTGATTTTCGTGACATATGTTCGTGTTTTAAATTCGTGTTAAGTCTTGTCGTGCGTTATTTATTATACATAAATACTTGTAGTTACTTAAATAATATACGTAATACTTGTCGTGCATTAATTAATATGAAGTTTTAATTAATTCGTATTTTCGTGAATTTAATGTTTTCATGTATTTTATGCGGGTTTTACAACTGTTCCCCTTTAAAAAGAATAATTCGTCCTCGAATTTGAGATACGATAAGCTGAAAAGGACATAACCGAATCATATACGAAAATGAGGATAAGAAGTCCGAACAGACTCCTCCATTTCCCAAGTGGCTTCCCGCTCGGGATGTTCCCTCCAAAGGATCTTGAAAAATAGGATAGTCTTTCTCCTCATGACCCGATCCTAACGATCTAGAACGGCCTCGAATTCCTCAACATAGGATAGATCCTCACGAATCTGATCGAGTAGATACGTGACAATGTGCAGATGATGATAATTGTAACCTTTGAGTAAAGACACGTGGAACATGTTATGAACATGCGATAGCTGAGGAGGTAACGCTAAACGATATGATACCTCACCGACACAGTCGAGGATCTCAAACAGTCTGATGAAACGAGGACTGCTTGACCTTAATACCAAAACGCTTGACTCCACGTGCGGGTGATACTTTAAAAAACATGCTTACCAGGTTGGAATTCTAATGATCTGTGATGTTTGTCAGCATAACTCTTCTGACGAGCACGAGCTTCCTGAAGCTTCTCCTTGGCAATGGCGACCTTCTCATTGGTTACCTCAATCATCTCTGGACCCTGAATGATTCTTTCACCAACCTGATCCCAGCAGATCGGAGCACGACACTTTTTGCCATACAACATCTCGAAGGGTGCACATTTAATACTCACGTGCCAGCTGTTGTTGTAAGCAAACTAAACCAAACAGATGTAGTCATCCCAATTTCCTATCCATTCTAACGCACAAGCACGTAACGTGTCTTCAAAGTCTGAATAGTACGCTCTGACTGACCGTCGTTCAGAGGATGGAAAGTTGTGCTAAGCCTGAGTCTGGTGCCCCAAACTTTCTGAAAACCTCTCCAGAAACGAGACGTAAATCGTGGATCTCTATCTGATATAATATCTGATGGAGTACCGTGTAGTCTCACGATCTCCTGCTAGAATATTTTTTCCAATCTGCTAACTGGGTAATCCTCGTGGATTGGAAGAAAATGTGCAGACTTGATCAAACGATCGACAACGGCCTAGATGGCATCATGCTTCCTTTGAATTTGCAGTAGTCCGATAACAAAATCCATGGAGATCTTGTCCCACTTCCATTCGGGAATTTCTAATGGTTGTAGTAAACCACTAGCTCACTGATGTTCTATCTTAACCTGCTGGTAGGTCAGACATTTAGAAATGAAAGTAGCCACATCTTGTTTCATACCGCTCCACCAAAAATGTTGTTTGAGATCATGATACATTTTGGTAGAACCTGGATGAATGGAGAATGGAGAGTTGTGAGCTTTAGTCAACAAAGCTTCTCATAGGGTAAGATCTTCTGGAACATATAACTTGGTACCCCGCCATACAATGTCATCGTCATCTATACGGAACTTAGTCTACTAATCGATATTCTAATTAATCGCCCATATCTCATCATCCTCCTTCTAAGCTGCCTTGATCCGATGAATTAAGTCTGGCTCAACTCTTAGATTAGCCCAGCAACCATGCTGTCACGTACAAAAAACTCAATCTCTAAACGCTCAAGATCACGAATAATTTCTTCCTCTACCTTAATGCCAGCTTTCATCCCTGATTTTTTGCTAAAAGCATCAGCCACCGCATTAGCTTTACCTGGATGGTACTGAATGTTGGTGTCATAATCCTTCATCAATTCCAACCACCGTCTTTGTCTAATGTTCAATTCTCGTTGAGTGAAGTTGTACTTGAGGCTCATATGATCAATGAAGATGTCACATGACTCACCATAAAGATGATGCCTCTAGATCTTGAGTGTGAATACAACAGCTTCTAATTCTAAATCATGAGTGGGATAATTTTCTTCGTAAGGCTTAAGCTGTCATGATGCATAGGCAATAACCTTCCCATGTTGCATGAGTACACAGCCAAGTCCTTTTCCTGAAGCATTGATGTAAATCTGAAATCCACATGTGCTAGATGAGAGAGTAAGAATAGGCACGGAAACCAAACGATGCTTAAGTTCTTCAAATCTCTTCTCCCTCTCATCATTCCAAACGAATTTCTCTCCCTTACGCATCAACTTAGTCAAAGGCAAGGCTAACCATGAGAAATTTCCACAAACTTGTGATAATAGCCAGCTAATGCCAGAAAACTACGAACCTCTGTTGCAGACGTCGATCTTGGCCATTTAGTGATAGCCTCAACCTTCGCAGGATCCATGGTAATCCCTTCTGCTGAAATGTTGTGGCCTAGAAATGCCACCTTGCTTAACCAGAACTCACACTTGGAAAACTTAGCATACAGTTTCTTTTGGCGAAGAATCTGTAGTACCGTGCGAAGATGATCCTCGTGTTCTTCCTTAGAATTCAAGAAGATCAGAATGTGGTCGATGAATACAATGACGAATTTGTCTAAGAACTCATGGGAAACTCGATTCATCATATCCATGAATACCGTTGGGGCGTTCGTGAGCCCGAAAGGCATAACAACGAACTTATAGTGACCATAACGTGTGCGAAAAGCAGTCTTCGAAATATCCTGCTCCTTCACTCGCAGCTGATGGTAGCCTGTCATAAATCAACCTTAGAAAAGTTCTTAGCACCCTGCAGTTGGTTAAACAAATCATCGATACGTGGGAGGGGATAACGGTTTCGGATCGTGATCTTGTTCAGCTCGCGGTAGTCGATACACAGTCTCATACTACCGTCCTTCTTCTTAACGAACAGCACCGGTGCACCCCTTGGCGATGCACTCGGGCGAATAAAACCTCGTTCCAGCAAATCATGCAGCTGATCTTTCAACTCTTTGAGCTCAATGGGAGCCATGGGATAAGGAGCCTTGGAGATAGGTTCAGCTCCCGGAACAAGCTCAATGCCAAACTCCACTTCACGGATAGGTGGTATACCCGGGAGTTCTTCTAGAAATACATCTAGAAATTCTAATACAATCGACTGATCATGGATAGAACGAGCCTCAATAGTCGTTTCAGGAATGGTAGCTAAAAAACCTTTACAACCATGAGATAACAACGCACGTGCTTATAAGGCAGAAATAATTTGTACATACTTTCCTGGTATAAAACCATTATGAATGTATTCTGGAGCTTGAACATCTCTGAATATGACTCAATATGTATGGTAATCAATCGTGGCGTGGTGTGCTACTAACCAGTCTATGCCTAAAATCATATCGAATTCGCACATGTCCAAAGGAAGTGTTTCGACAGCACGAATCTTGTCATCAACCTCTAAGGGAAGGTCTTTATGCACATGGGTAATGCGAACAGAGTCTCTTATAGGCATGGATATATTTAACACGTTATCAACTAGTGTAGGTGTCTTATTAATACGAGCAAATGAAGTGGATATTACTGAATGTGTCGCTCTCGTATAAAACAAAACGCAGGCAATATGTCCAAACATAAATAGTATGCCAGTAATGGTACCTGAAGACTTATTGGCCTGGTCCCTTGTAACACCACATTTGGTAAAATGGAATATCACAGTAATATATGGCGTGTCATCAAAGCATGCAAGGTAAATGTCTAAACATTCATGACCATAAAAGGAAATACCAGAAACAAACATCGGTTGTCCAAGTAACTCAAACACAAGCAAATACAAGTACTGTAAAAGAAAGGACTAAACAATGTCTAACATGAAATAAAATAAGATAAAGTATGATAAATGCATAAGATATAGAAGGTTGGATAGCTTCCATCCGAATGCACATACTCTTGAGATTCTACTTGCGACCTTGGGTACCTGCCGTTTGGGAACATGGAAATGGAAAACGGCTGAGCATACGCCCAGTGCACGGATATACAATAAAGCATGGAAAGACATAGAATAATGAAAGCATATAAACAACATATAAAGTATGAATGGCAGCGGAAATGAATAAGTCCTGGGAAACCTAGACGTATAACATGTTTACTGGTTTTAGTTCTGAAAGCATAGCTTATGTTTACTAATGAAAATTTTTTATTAGTTTAATATACCAAAACCCAATATAGTTCATGAGGTCAACAACGTGCATGAATACTTGGAGGGGTGACCTTGTCATGCAATTAAAGGGGATGCCTCTAATTAATATGGTCTGGGTAGGAGGGATCAACTCCTTATGAAGGATGCAAGGCACACACCACATTCACCATGAAATCCTGAATGAAACTGTAACTAGGATGCACCCATACGCCCCACATGATAACATAATATTAATAAAGGCCAAATAAACTGAAGGGACGCCACAAGTTATCACTCCGCCGTGGTAGAGTCATAACACTTGTGCCTCCAGTGTTATGGTTATGGTACCTTCATAACTAGGTGAAACTGGCATGCATGTATATGGCTAAGGTAAATAATAAAACATAAGTATTTAAATTTGTAACTACTGGGAAAACAGTTGGCTGCATACGGGAAATTCTAATAAAGGAAGAGATTGTCTTTACTGAAGGACGGGAAATCCGAACCTTGTGTCCATTAGAAGCTAACAGAAACGCTGAAGAACCTACGCCGCCTTGACGGATAATACTACATAAGAATAGGGACGTGTATGAGTTGTCTGAGATACATGTGTTTTACTGGTTCTGTGTGTTCTTAGCTTATTATTCATGTTCTGTCATGTTTTAACTATTTTAAGTGTTAACTGTAGGTATTCTGGTATTATGTTGTTCATTATTCATGTAATAAGGTATTATATTACTTGTATTGTCATACTAAGTAACTTTCTAAAAAAATAGTAAGTTTCCTAAAATAGTAAGTTTCCAAAAATAGAAAGTTTCCAAAAATAGTAAGTTTCCATAATTAGAAAATAAGTTGGATTATAAGCTCAGAATATAACTCAGAGTTTATTAGTAAAAATACAAGTCATGGATTAAATGTTATAGGTTATTAAATAATAAACATGGTTGATTTAATAAACTAAAGGGTATATGAATTTAATTAAAATAACATGTTTAATTAAATTAGGCTAATTAAATACTTAGGTCAAATCTTGAAATATTAATATTAATATTTAAACCTAAGTCATGTTTTTAATTAAATTAAATAGTCATGAAAAATAATCTAATTAAAATAATTAAACTGATTTTAATAATGTCCCGTACCCGCACCCGTGAACAAAATTAATCCCGAGCCCGAAAAGTGCCTAGCCGACACCATATAGCCGGCGGCTAGTGGTGTCATCCGGAGGCTAAAAACCAAACGCAGCCCACCAGTGGCTAGACCGGCTAATCGGTTGCCACTGGTGGCCTTTTGTTCCCCTGCTGAGCCACGGCTAGCCACTGTCGAGCCCATCGTGACCCCGAATTAAGCCGGTTCCCACTGTCCTTGTAGCTAAGTCCCACCGAGACCTTAGTGGTCTCGGTTGACATGAAAATCAAGCCAAAACACACCCCGACATACGTCGGGGTCCCTTTTCCTTTGTGGCCGAATGAACCAAACCACACCGAGACTTGATGTCTCGGTTGGGGGTGTGAACAAATAAGCCAAGAGCCCTGGGCTCTCGGTTGATGCGTCTGCCAAGCAAAACCCAAACAACCAAACCCTAAATCTTGTTTCTTGATTAAGCCCACATGTTTTAAATTCTTGTTTTTAAGATTTGATTTACGTGTACACATTAATTCAATAAAAGAATTTAATAGAAAAAGGTTTTAGTATTACCCGATGCGTGAATGAAAATGGATTAATAACACGAACACGTATATTAAAAAATCAAAGATCAAATCACACAAACACCTCTCTTGGTGTTCTAGGTAGCCGGCGGCAAGGGAGAGGACAAGGACTAGGGTTCTTGATCTTTTTGTGAAAACTAAATTATGTTTTAGTTCCATTAGGTTTAATTGTTTATGGACTAGTATTGGGTCATGGGCCAAAAGGCCCATTTTTCCCTTTTCCTTGTCTAAGCCGCGGCTAACATAAGCCCTACAAGGCAAACCAGTAGTTTTTCTAGTTAACGAATATTCGTGTGTGTTCGTTTTAATTATCGTGAATTAATTATCGAGATCAAGTCACATTTATCATATTCATAATTACTTGTTATTAAATGTCGTGATACGTGTAATATATTATAAATGGAAAGTTTTAAATTTATCGTATATTCGTGTATTTATTGTTCATGTTTACTGTTCATGGTATTTTAATGCGGGTTTTACAACTCCCCTCTAAAAGAATAATTCATCCTCGAATTAGAGAAACGTAAACTGAAAGAAAACATACCCGAATCAGAACTGGAAATGAGGGTAAGAAGTCCATATAGACTCCTCCGTCTCCCAAGTGGCTTCCCGCTCAGGATGATCGCTCCAGAGGATTTTGACGAATGGGATCGTCTTCCTCCGCATGACACGATCTTGACACTCAAGAACTCTCTCAGGTTCTACGACATATGAAAGATCCTCTCGAATATGATCAAGTGGATATTGAACAACATGAAGGGGATGATAGTTGTATCCTCTGAGTAAGAACACATGGAATACGTTGTGAATGTGTGATAGCTGAGGCGGTAACGCTAAACGATATGACACTTCACCAATGCGTTCTATGATGTCGAACGGTCCGATGAAGCGAGGACTAAGCTTCCCTCTGATTCCAAATTGCTTAACTCCTCGTGCAGGTGATACCTTGAGGAAAACATGATCACCCACGTCGAAGGATATATCTCTACGATGTTTATCAGCATAGCTCTTCTGGCGAGCACGAGCTTCCTGAAGCTTCGCCTTGGAGACGACGACCTTCTCATTAGTCACCTCAATCATTTCTGGACCCTCGATCAGTCATTCGCCCACCAAATCCCAGCAGATTAGGGCACGACACTTCCTACTGGCGCGACACTTCCTACCATACACCATCTCAAACGGTGCATACTTGATGCTAGCGTGCCAACTGTTGTTGTATGCAAACTCCACTAGATAGATATAATCATCCCAGCTTCCTGTCCATTCTAGAGCACACGCCTGCAGCATGTCCTCCAATGTCTGAATGATATGCTCCGACTGTCTGTCGGTCTGAGGATGAAAGGCAATGCGGAGCTTAAGTCTGGTGCCCCAAGCTTTCTGCAGACTCTGCCAAAAACGTGAGGTAAAATGAGGATCTTTGTCAGAGATCATTTCTGATGGAGTACCATGCAATCTCATGATCTCATTTTGAAAAGAGTCTACCAATTTGCTGACCGGATGCTCCTTGCGTATTGGCAGAAAATGAGCAGATTTGGTCAATCTATCAACAATAACCCAGATGGTGTCGTGTTTCCTTTGAGTCACCGGAAGACTAGTAACAAAATCCATGGAGATCTTGTCCCACTTCCATTCTAGAATATCTAATGGTTGCAGTAAACCACTAGCTCTCTAGTGTTCGATCTTAACCTGCTGACAGATCTTACATTAACGAAGGTGGGAACATCCTGCTTCATACCACTCCACCAGAAATGCTGCTTGATGTCGTGGTACATCTTGGTGGAACCAGGATGTATGGTAAATGGAGAGCTGTGAGCTTCAGTCAGCACAGCTTCCCTGAGTGGTCATTAGGAACAACTAGTCTAGTGCCCTGCCATAGGATACCGTCAACATCAACACGAAACTCCCTCTGCTGATCAAGGTTCTAAATAATAGCCCAAATCTCATCATCGTCTTTCTGAGCTTCCTTGATCCTAGAATGTAAGTCTGGTTCCACTCTAAGATTTGCCCAATAACCGTGTTGTCCTTGTACACAAAACTCAATGTTTGTCATCTCCATATCACAGATGATCTCCTTTGCAATCCATATGCCAACAATTATACCCGACCTTCTGCTTAGAGCATCTGCCACCACATTCGCCTTACCAGGATGGTACTGAATGTTGGTGTCATAATCCTTCAGCAGCTCTAACCATCTTCTCTGTCTCATGTTTAGTTCCTTCTGGGTGAAGATGTACTTGAGACTCTTGTGATCTGTGAAGATGTCACATGATTCACCATACAAATAATGCCTCCAGATATTCAATGCGAAAACAATTGCTGCAAACTCCAAGTCATAAGTAGGATAGTTTTCTTTATCAGGTTTAAGTTGTCGTGATGCGTATGCAATAACTTTTCCATGTTGCATGCGAACACAGCCTAGCCCCTTTCCTGAAGCATCACTATAGATCTCAAATCCACCTGTACCAAATGGGAGAGTAAGAATAGGTGCAGATACCAAATTCTGCATAAGATCTTCAAAGCTCTTCTCTTGTTCTTCAGTCCAGACGAATTTCTCTCCTTTTCTCATCAGCTTAGTCAAAGGTAAGGCTAACCGTGAAAAGTTCTCTACAAACCTGCGGTAGTAGCCAGCTAAACTCATAAAACTTCTGACCTCTATTGCAGATGTAGGTCTCGGCCATTTAATGATGGCTTCCACCTTTGCCATATCCATGGTGATCCCCTCTATAGATACAATATGGCCCAGAAATGCCACCTTGCTTAACCAGAACTCACACTTGGAGAACTTGGCATACAGCTGCTTCTGACGAAGGATCTGCAAGACTGTACGAAGGTGTTCCGCATGTTCCTCCTTGGATTTAGAGAAAATCAGGATGTCATCAACGAAAATGATAACGAACTTGTCCAGAAACTCATGATAGACACGGTTCATCAAATCCATGAAGACTGGTGGAGCATTTGTGAGTCCGAATGGCATGACTACAAACTCGTAGTGCCCATAATGTGTACGGAAAGCAGTCTTGGAGGTATCCTGCTCTTTAACCCGTAACTGATGGTAGCCGAAACTCAGATCGATCTTTGAGAAATACTTGGTGCCCTGGAGTTGATCGAACAGGTCATCAATACGCGGCAAAGGATAACGATTCCTCATCGTGGTCATGTTCAGCTCACGATAGTCTATACATAAACACATGTTTCCGTCTTTCTTTTTCACTAATAATATCAGTGCACCCTATGGCGATGCACTAGGACGGATGAAAACTCGCTCCAAAGATTCCTGCAACTGATCTTTTAACTCCTTAAGCTCGATGGGAGCCATGCGGTAAGGAGCCTTGGAGATTGGCTCTACTCCTAGAATGAGCTCAATTCCAAACTCGACTTCACGGACCGGTGGTATGCCCGGAAGTTCATCAAGAAATACGTCAGGAAATTTTGACACATTAGGCTGATCTTGAATCGATGGAGACTCAACAGTAATGTCGTGAATGTTAGCTATAAAGCCCTGACAGCCTTGTGATAGTAATTCACGCGCCTCCATGGATGAAATACTTTATACAGACCTCCCTGGTAGAAAACCATGGTGTATGTACTTTGTAGATTTAACATCACCGAAAATAACTCGATAAGTGTGGCGGTCTATCGTAGCCTTGTGTTTGGATAACTAGTCCATGCCCAATATCATGTCAAAATCGCACATGTCTAATGGAAGTGCGTCAACTCTACGGATTCTATCATCAAATTCTAGGGGAAGTTCTCTGTACATCTGGGTGATTCGCACAGAGTCCCTAAGTGGGGTGGAAATGCTTAAGGCATTATCTAATGGCATAGGGGAAATCCTAACACGTGTAGCAAAAGCAGTGGATATGACTGAATGAGTCGCTCCAGTATCAAACAAAACGCATGCTACCAGATCATTCATAAAGAGATTCCCATTGATGGTACCTGAAGTCTTGTTCGCCTGATCTCTAGTAGTAGTGAACACGCGACCTGAAGTAGGAGGTGGTTTAGAGTCGGCATGTCCAGAGGTGCCTTCTATCTCACCTTGTCAACAATCTTTCTGCTGACGGCCTTGCTGGCCACACTTGAAACAACCACCAGTACCTCGGCGGCAAACACCAGAATGTCTGCGCAAACAAGTAGGGCAGATAGGATGTGTGAACCCTCCAACAGGCGTCCTAGCTAGCTGAGAGCCTGTTTAAGGATTACATGCATGAGACATGATCATAGGACATAATCATGATTACATATAAGGTTTAATTAGTTACCAGATGAAGCAGAACGATTAGGCTGCAAACCTCTGCGGTCCTGATCCCTGTCGTTACCATTGCTCCTGAATATGAGTTGCGGGAGTGTCAGAATATCATAACACAAGACAATTTAATCATGAAAGAAGGTAAATGTATGGACCTGTTGTTGTTAGAGTGGTTGGCATTTTTACGGTAATTGTCATTACCGCCACGCCTATCTGAAGCAGAACGGTCATTGGACTGACCGTTTCCCTTAGATGATTATTGTTGAGCGACCGTAGGTTTCCGGTCGTCATTCTTCTGTCTGAAATATAAAGTTGAACGGAGGATGATATAAGAATGAAAATATTGAAAGAAATGAATTGTTCATATTTGGTGATTGAAGGTACCTCTTCACTGATCGATCATCACCAAACTCCTCTCGCTCTTCAAGCATCTCAAGCTTACGGGCTGCATCGGCCACCTGTGCCACTGTAGTGAACGTAGCACACACCAAACTGTTGGCAACCGAAGTGCGAAGAGCCCAGCGAAACTTCTCAGCTTTCTCCTCGGCAGTACCAGCTGTTGCACCCAAACACCCAGCCAAACGAAGAAACCTCTACATGAATTCATTGTTGTTCTCCCCAGCAACCTGTCGGATATTATGATAATCCCTCTTGAGTTTCTCCTGTTCAGCATGTGGAAAGTACTGATTAAGGAAGAGCTCCTTAAACTGGTCCCATGTCAACAGTGCAACCCAGTCATCACCATCGTTGGACTGCTTGACTGACTTCCACCACTGCAACACATCACCTTCAAACTTATAGCAAGCCAGTCTTGCCTTGAAGACACTGTCACAACCTATCGCATCAAATATCTTCTCGATGTGAGATATCCAAGCTTCAGCCTCAGAGGGGCTATCAGTCTGCTTAAATGAACGGGGTCTCTGTTTGTTGAATCGCTCCAACCAAGTCATAAGGGTAACATGCGGTGGAGGTGGAGGATTGTTGTTGTTCTACGGATGAGGGCCGAACTGATTGCCATGAGCCTGGACTTCAGCATGAACTTTGTCCCTGATTTCTTTGCGAAGTTGGGGAAGGAGGGCTTGAAAAGCTGCATTGACAGCTGCAGCCAATTCTTGAGCATTGAGTGTGTTCACCATCTGATAGTTTAAAACAAAAATGCAACATAAATAATGAGTCTGATAAAATATGACATGAATATAAAAATGCGTGAACGGTGTATAAAACATGAATTTATTTATGATGCATAAAACAGTTTTAAAAGGCATGGTTAATTAAATATGATGATATGTCCATGAGTGAACGTCTATGGGTCGGTTCACAAAACAAAAAGGCAAGTGTGGATGCCTATGGGTCATTCCACTAAAAAAATGTTTCGATAAAACACATGTGACTAAATAGGGCCAGTCCTGTACCAACCATTACTTAGTCAAAATTTCTGCGACAATGAGACGAATGCATGAAATGAAAATGAAATGTATGCATGAAAACCAACTGTCAGTTCTAGGAAGACGTTGGTGACTACCCGTAAGTCACATGTCATGTTTTACAGAGCTACAGGTTGAAACCTTGGCTCTGATACCATAATTGCAACACCCTATTTTGTAAAATGGAATATCACAGTAATATATGGTGTGTCATCAAAGTATGCAAGGTAAATGTCTAAACATTAATGACCATAAAAGGAAATACCAGAAACAACATCGGTAGTCCAAGTAACTCAAACACAAGCAAATATAAGTATTGTAAAGTAAAGGACAAAACAAAGTCCAACATAAAATAAATTAAGATAAAGTATGATAAATGCATAAGATATATAAGGCTGGATAGCTTCCATCCGAATGCACATACTCTTGAGATCCTACTTGCGACCTTGGGTACTTGCCGTTTGGGAACATGAAAATAGAAAATGACTGAGCATACACCCAGTACACGGATATACAATAAATCATGGAAAGACATAGAATAATGAAAGCATATAAACAGCATATAAAGCATAATGGCAGCGGAAATGAATAAGTCCTGGAAAACCTAGACGTATAACATGTTTACTGGTTTTAGTTCTGAAAACATAGCTTATGATTATAATATGGCAAGATTTTATGTGTGTATTCTTGTGTTGTTCGTACTCGATTCAGTTCGAATTGATCACGGTTTAGGGTGGAATTGTCGATTTTGGTCACTAAAAGGGGAGCTTTTGATTATCTATGTCTACTAGTAATATAAATGTTTAAGTTATTAAACATAATAATAAAAGAAGGATGTCTAACCTTGATTGCTTATCCGGAATGAATGCTGCACAGTTGTTCTTGGTAAAAATGACTAAAGTTGATTATCTATTTTTAAAATAAAGTTGAAAACTTTAAAGTTATAAACTAAAAATAAAAACTTTGAAAATAAATGTCAAAAGATTAAAACTTTATAAAAAGTAAATGTTGAAAATGAAAACTTTATAAAAATTAAACTTGAAATAAATCTAAGACAAAACAATTGAAAATAAATCTAAAGAAAAATGGAGGGAAAAATTATATTTGAAAATAATTCGGGAAAGTAAAATCAAACATAAGTCGGAATCAAAAAGATACACCTAATCCGGAATACAAAATTCTTAAGTAATCCGGAATCCAGATTTTGTCACAATCTGAAATCTAGGCAGTCTTAATACAATTCGGGAAATGAAGAAAATAGCAATCCGGAATCCGTCGTTCCTCTGCTAATCCGGAATGTGAGATTAACGTGTAATCTGGAATACTAGAAACAAACTTAAACCGGAATCCAAAAACAAACACAATCCGGAATCTTGGAACTTAACACTATCCGGAATGTCAAAACTTTACCTTATCCGGAATGAAGATAATGGATGCAATCCAGAATGTGTAAAACTCACACAATCTGGAATAATAATTTATAAACTATTCGGAATAAGATAAATATGAACTAATCTGGGATATGCACTAGGTACACAATCCGGAATAAGGTTTACAAAGCTTAAGTCGGAATAACTAAGTAGAACAGTAATTCGGGATACAAGGGTTTCTAAACCCGGATTAAGCAAAAAATGAAATAAGCAAAATTAAATAATCACTTGATCAAAACCTTAACCACACTAATTTTAGGAAAAGCTAAATAAGCCACGAATTTAAAAACTATTAAGCTAAATATTAAAAAGCAACTTTTAAAAGATTAAAACTATAAAAACAACTTAATTAAAAATAAGCTAGACACTAATTATTCAAAAGACACAATAAGCTAAAACATCAAACACACCAAATAAATAGGAACAATCAAATAAGTGAATCAATCAAACAATCAACGTGATTAAACAAACTACATGATTAATAAAACAAAATAATAGATTATTATTAAGAAAGGAAGAATGAGAACTATCTAAAAAGCTTTGAATTAATAAAGATGATTAAGATTCAATTACAAGATTTAAAAGATGAAATATAAAAACAAACTTGAAAGAGAATTCTAGAGAGAGAAAGTAGCACCTACTCCTAAATTACCTATTAAAAACTAAAATGAACTCATTAACTAACTAACTCCCTTAATGACATATTAGGAGGGTATTTATAGGAGGAGGAGAGGGTGTTGTTGCTTCCTTGTTTCTTTTGTCTTCTCGTCTTTTTAAATAACTTGTCTTTCTCGACTTTGTATCGGGATTAGTCGAATGATACCCATGAACTCGTCTTCTAATTTTCTTCTTTTAGTAGACTTGGTTCTTCGACTTCGTTAAACTTCCGTGTTTAGACTTTTTCTTCGATAAATCTTCATAATAGGCCTTTGACTAACGTTCTTCTTGCACTTTTGATCTTTTGACTTCGTCTTTTGTCTTTTTCTTCGATAAAAGCCCGTGAAATCCCGTGTTTTCTTCTTTTTTCATATTTTTGTCCTAACACACAATAAAAACACAAACCACGTATAATTCCGACTTTTACGACATTAAATACACGTTTTGGTCATGTTTATATCATAATTAAGTGGTAAAAGGATAAGTGTTTTCACACTTATTAAATCTCCTACACTTAACCATTGCAATGCCCTCATGCAATGCATTAATTTCAAAGCACGATTTACATTTTTCATCATAATTAACCCACATTGGCCTTTATTAAATACTAGACACTAAGGAAACTAAAAAGATAGAAAATTACAAAATGCTTAGAGGGAGAACAAGTAAAGAGATCGAAGTCTTACATTAGGTCTTTGGTTGTCATGAATGTTTATCACCCTCAAGTTTCACGTTCCCCATACTTAGCTTAAAAACGAGATCATTATTATTATAAGTTAGTAAGCTAACACTCACTCATGTGGCTCAATTATTCGCTTAGACTCCCTTATTCCTAGGTGTATATCTTATATTTTATTGTTGTCTTGAATGATCACGAGGATGCATTGTTGATTTATTTTTATAGTTTATTATGGCAGAAAATAAAGTAGGATGATTTAATCAATAGTTAGCTAAAGGACAAAATCTTTTAAAACTGCTTCTCGAAACCTCATAAAGTTCATATCTTGGCATAACTCGTTTCGCGATTTGAGACCTTTCTCGAACCGATATTTGGCATCGACTTCATACTTCAAATCTTGAGAGACGTTCTTGAAATATTGGTCTTCTCTTCATAATAGGAATTTCTTTACTTGAAGTTTTTGAGAGATTCTTCAAACTTGGACCACGACTTCTTCATTTTTCTCCAATCTTTATTTGGGATTTTGATATACAACGATCTGTCTCCTTTTAGGACTTGGATCTATTTATCCTCATACCTTGCTAGGGTCTTTTTGGATAGACTTCTCCATGATCTCTATGGGAGTATTTGCTTAACGTCGTGTGTCTCGATCCTTCATTTTGATTTTTTATAAATGATTCTTCACATCACTTTGGATCTTTAGCAAAAAAATGTATCCATCATGCCTTGTTAGGGCCTTTTCGGACTCGCCAATCTTCACATCCCGCTTCAATAAGTTATGCCTTGGCTATGAACTCTAATTAATCCCGAGCAACTTTTAAACGATCTTGTGCTAGAAGCTAAGTAACTTTTCAAATCGTGCGACCTTACTTATTGCAATTATATTTATTAGCAAGCGATGGGAGAAAAAGCTCATAATAAACTCACATAAATTCATAAAAGAATACCAAACTTATAATTGACTCTATCATCTCTCGTTCTCCACAATTTAGAAATCTCAAGGAATGAGACTCGTGGATGCTTAGCCAATTAAATCAAAGTTTTGGGTTTTCAAGTCATCTATAGGATCTTGCAACTTCTTAGACTTTTTCAAGTTTAGAATCGCATTTTAAAGTTCCCTTGATAAACGACTTTCTATGATCAATTATAGTAACTTGCGAAAAGTTCTTGTTCTTAACCCGTTTGAGTTAAGACTTTCGTGTTTTAAAGTTCCCTATATAAAAGTCTAGCAAAACTTGATTTGTGACAATCCGTCAATTTATGGTTGATATTTTATTCTCGAATATTATTTAAAAACATTATTTTAATGTTATAATATGAACTCACATATTTTTGGGAAGAAATTTGGATATACGTCTTGAAGTAGCGTCGACTACGTTTAAACCGGAGGATTCAACGTTACGTGCTTACGTTTACATACACCGTCCTTGGTGACAGTCCGACATTTCAGAAAATAAATTTGTCCATGAATATTATTTTGGAGTTTTAAATTTGTGTTGGTTCATAAACTCACAAATTTACGAGAAGAGATTAGGACTTACGATTTTATTTTAACGTCCTTTACGACTAAACCGGAAACCTTAGGATTACGTATTTACGTTTTCGAACTCCGTTTTTGATGAGACAATTTTTATTGGATTCTTTTTGTGCCGTTGATTCATAATTTATAAAAACGTTTTTCGTAAAACGACCCGAGGGCACGCAAATCGAGGAAACTAGAATCGAGGAGTACCCGTAAATAAATGGGATGAGACAAGTGGGACACTTGTCCCACCCTACTCCAAAACCGGCCTAACTTGTGCATGACACACTTGATGTGTCAAGTGTAAGCTGACTTAGCTTACACATGTCCTTTGCTTACAACTTAAGCTTACCATCCCACAAAACTAGCTACCAAAACCACACACTCTCATTTCACACATGCAAAACAACTCTCCTCTCTCTCTCACACTCATTTTTGGCCGTCCCTACTCCACCATCAAACACCACCTTTGATCTTGATTCAACCACAAAGCCTATGTTATTTACATATATGTTGAAGCCCTCTTGAAACTCTATTGATTGGTGGTACTTATAACATCCAAGGAGGAGTATTCATGGTGTCTTGGGGCTGATTTTCCACAAGGAGTTCATGAATCATGGTGGTCATGCAGATGGTCTTGGTGCATCACAAGTTTCTCCATCAAAAATCCATGTTTTGATCAACCTACATCATCATGGTGGTATAAAGATTGTCCTCCTCATCTTCTTATTGTTTTGATTATGTAAACATGTATTTTATTTCCTATTGTATATATTTATGATGATTATATGATGATAAAAATGTTATGTGGGGATTTGTTGTTGATAATCATGGATAAAAAGATGAAAAACTATAATTAAAAGTGGGTAAATCTTGTTTAAATGATAGGCTGTATAAAAACAGTAAAGAACCATATGGTAAACTGATAAAATGATGAAGTAGAATGTATTTACAGTAAGATATGGGTCTTGTACACATGTGAGAGTTGGCCATGCAATGGAATCATTGTAATGAGTGAGATATGATCAAAACAAGTTTAAGATACAAATCTGAAGTTACTGTTTTGGACGATTTTTAGAAAATACTTAAAGGAAGATTCAACAGTAGCTATAGAAGAGTTAAATGTATCAAATATCATGTAGTTTATGTGATAAAAATTTGAGCTTCTATCTCCATGTATAACTCAAGATATGGCAGTTTTGGTGAAAGTAAAGATAAAAATCAGATTTTTGGAAATTAAAGTATATTACTATTATATAAGCACTCAAAATTTAATACTATAAAATGTAAAATATAAACCCACTAACTTATAAAACTTATTTATATAAATGTATAAAAGGTTAATTAAATGGGTAAATTATATAAAATGTGGTAAAATAATATTTATAAGTAATAAAAACTATAAACTTGATTTTTACGACTTTTTCGGCTATCGCCGTAAAATTAACGTTTTTCGTCAAATAAAACTTAGACGACCAAACCCGTCTAATGTAAAGTTTATAAAAGTCCTATACTGATGTATAGGTAACTAAGACAAGTAAAAACCGATAAAACCCGAACTATAAGAAATACGGACATTTACGAGCTAACTAAACATATTGGACTAATAGTTGGACTTAATAAGATAAATACTTGTAAAAAGAACTTATTGGGCTTAACCCATTTAAACCCAACTTTTAAAATATAGATACTGATAATATAAGTACAAAATGGCTTAAAAGAAGTTAAATAACTTATAATAAGCTTATTGGACTTAAGGCACGTAAATGGGTAAAACTAGTAAACTAATATAAAAGTTATCGACATATAACGCTAAAAATGAGTAAACGAGAATATGTAAACCCACTTGATCATCATATATATATATATAATCATCATATGTATACATAATTGTTATTTTTATAAAGTCATTGGACAAACGTCTAAGACCGATTATTATTTGTCTAGGTTTCCGTGATTGAAGCACGTACCGTACGTCCGAGTTGCCGATAACCCGCTTTCCCACATCAACGTGAGTTCATAGCCTCGCACTCTTTTAAATTTTTTATAAATGTTTTATAAACCCGCGAGGGAGATAACATGTTAGTTTTTACAAAATTAGGACACCATTTGTCCCGATTATTTGTTTATTGACTTTGGACCCGGATGAATGAATGACCCGATTGTATGACCCGATAAATGATTAAAGGACCCGATAGATGAAATCAAATGGATTATTAAAGTTAGGTTATGTCACTAAAAGTCCCATTAGCATGAATTGTGAACTACCGGGATTTGGTAGACGCTTATGCATTTAATAGTACTATTTGGGGACGATCACCCCAGTTCGCGCCTTGACGGTTGATCCCCGTCGTGCCACATTGATTGGTAAGCGAATTTATGTATGAAAAGATTTCCATAGCGTGACCTTTGTGACGACACGCTACTTTAGATGGGCAAAATTGGTATCGGGTTAGCTACCCGTTTTGGTTTTAGTAAGGTAACAATGTCATGCGGCTTATAATAATCCAATCACCGAAATATTACTAGACGCTCCGAATTACGAAGTATTGCCTGACTAGCAATACAGGGTCATACTAATGATATTATGTTTGTGTTTTGGTTTTCATAACCATATTCATATAACGGTTTTTATTTGATTTTATACAACGTCATAAGACGTATTGTATGATGTTTTTACGGCATTGGCTCGTATAATAATTTTTAAGGCAAATGCCTATATTATGATTTTCGATAAAGATTTGTATAAAATGATTTTGGCTATTTCATGGCCTATCAAAACGATTTGTACAAAATAATTTTCAGTAATACTTTTATACTGATATTATATTGATGGAATTTATTAAACTCTATGAATTCACTCGGCGTTATCGCTGACCTTTCTTTTAACATGTTTTATCTCAGGTACTTGAAGGTAATTCTCGGGAAGACAACAAGAATTCATGGCCCGCACCTAAACAATATTTTTCCATTCAAATACTTTGTAAAACTTTGTATGAAATATAATGACTTGGGACCTATGTAACTTTGATATTATGAATGGAAATGCTTTATTAATAAATGACGCGATTTTTATGCGTTGTCTATGATGTGAGTAATGTGCTATCCCGTAACACCAACTAGTCTTCCGTTATACTGAGTTGTATAAATTTGGGGGTGTTACAGTTTGGTATCAGAGCTCTCGTTATAGAGAACGAAAGATTTTTAAAACCAAGGTTTTGAATAAAACTTTTCAAAATCTTTTAACTATAAACATTTTTCTAAAAATGTCTAAAAATCTTTTGACTATAACGGTGCCGAAGAATTCCCGAGTTACCGACAAGGCCAAGACTGAGAAGTGTTATTTTAATATATATAACTTGGATTATATATATATATATATGATGTAATTTTATTACATGATTGTTTGATGATTATTTTGATATTCATACGAGGTATTTATACGACGTAGATTGTCACAATGTACCCTAAATCCCCTAGTAAATTAATCGAAGCTATTCTCGTAGGAATTCTAGCTATCCTAAATCTAAACCAAGTTGTGGATATTTATGATCCCAACAAATGGTTGATATTCGTAGAAATGTAGATAGTAGTTGATTGTGATATTGAAAAAGAATTGGCGAGATTAAATCTGATACCGATGTCATGACGATCTTTTCTTATAGAGTGGAGTTTGACAAAACGTTACCACCTAGAAAGATGTCATCTGACTCGTTGTCACCCAATTCTTAAATTTGAAATCGAAAGGGTGAATGTTGCACTTGAGGCTGTTATTGGAACCATTACCCAAAAGCCTCATGCCACTAATACCTTTCTGAGAAGTCTAGTTGAATGATCAAGTCATTTCATATTAATGACTCATTTGATAATTGTTGTTGTAAGAGCTAATAGGATTGGAAATTAAGTGTTGATTCATATTGAGATTGTATTGCCTTTACAAGGCCGAAGAATAAGGTTGTAAGTATTGGATAATGAGGTAGAATATCGAATTGAGTATAAAATTTGGTCAAAACTTGAATAAAGTAAAATTTAACCCATATGGAATATGAGATTGTTAAGAGAAAGTTGTTAAGTTCTGTGATTGAATTATAAGGATTTAATTGATTGTAGGATTGTGTTAAGTGTTGTTCCTAGGCCATTGTCCACTAATGAGGATGCCCAGTGTCCAAGAAATAAAATGAAGAAATCTTCTTCTGAATTGAGACCGATGGATCTTCCGAGACATGTGGAACACCTAATGACTCTTGTAGATTAGTATTCATTGTGGTATCTTTTAAAAATAATCCCTAACTTAACTGAGACATCAGTTGGTAGGATGAGTTCTGAGAATTGTATGACATAGTGACATGTAATGTGTTACGGTACAATTTTGACTTGTTTGTGATTAATGAAAAGACTACCGTTGATTGCTAAATCCTACATGTATCAATGTTATCTATCTTTTCTTGCTTCATTCTAATGTTCGCATTAGTGATGCAACCATTGAACAAGTACTTATCTTGATTTGAGTTACGTTGTGGATTATTCTCTTTGTATTCTTGAGTGCCATCGAGATCATGAACCTCATGATTATCTGGCTAAGCTCATTTCCTATCATATTGTAGTTAGTTCTTGGTGAACAAGCTTTCATCACTCTTTTGCAGATCACACATTCTTTTTATAAAGTTAAAACAGTATCCTTTGAGAAAATTTAATTTTCATCACAATAAGGATTATTTAAAGTGAGATTTATAAGTGATTGATATCAAAATAAAGTTGTTTATGAGACGCTTTGGAAACTTAATTATTTCCATAACAAAGAAAATTTTTGTAAATTTATATTGAATTCTTATTTAAGAATTAAGCATGAAAATGTTTTTTATTATAAACATGATGATAAAATTTTGACGAACTGAGTATTGCATCGTTAATCTTGAAATTGTATATAGTTGCGCGCCTACATACAATTTGGAATGGACTATGCAAGACTGATTAGTAGTCACCATAAAACTAATGGATAAACGCTACATTTTCTTTGAAGATTGTGAAAGAATAAATTATATGAGATCTGCAAGAAGTGAAAAATAAGGACACAATGTTAGGGACACCTACATATGTGCCTGTAGCATCTATTCTTCTGAGTCGAATTTACTCATCTGTGGAGATTGTCTTACTTGACAATTGACAATTCTTTCTGGACAAATTCTCCCGTAGTGAGATTCCTAGAAAAAGTATATGATTACCGAGTGTTGATACCCGACTGGATGTATTGACGTTCTTATCATTTCTTATGATTTGATTTAATTTGAATGACCTGGGTAACGATCCGAGGAGCTTTCGAATGCGTACTCAAATTATAAAAACATGGGATATATTCATATTCGTTAAATGTTTTCGTCTGTATCTGATTTGAAATTCTCTCGCGCAGATTATGCGTTGACCTTACTCTTTTAATGGTAGTTGTGTCTCCATATATCCTTGAAATTGTGAAGGATTATGAATTATTATTAGTCTTTTGAGAAGCTCACATCTTATCGACGGCAATAAAACTGGAAAGTTGATAGTGCCAGTAGAATGGATTGATTGATTATGACATGACGACATTGTCTTAATCGATGGGAACTCGAATAGAATTCCCCTAAATAATCAGATGTTGATTATCAAAAGTGATCTAAATAATTCTTGATGGGTGACCATATCCTGCATTTAGACTTAAAATTATACCGTGAATGGTTGTGAACTAGTTATAGATATTGTAATCTAGAAGGACCTAATATGAATTTATTAAAAGATGCTTATGTTATCTGAAACTTTAGGAGGTATTTGTTGATGAATTACCTAGACTTTCGCCATTAAGGCAAGTTGAATTTGGTATTGATTATATTTCCGGTGCTGCACCTGTGGCTTGTGCACTGTACGTCAGCACCATCTGAATTTAAGGAATTACCGAACAACTAAGAGAGTTGTCGGAGAAAGATTTTATTCTACCTAGCCTGTCATCCTGAAGAGCTATGGTGTTATCTTTCCTTATATTTATAGATTACTGTGACTGAGTAAATTGACAATCGAAAACGATATCCATAACTCGAAATGGAAGAATTGTTCGATCATTTACAAGGTTCTAGCAAATTTGATCCATAGCATGGTTATCATCAACTTCGCATCTGCGAAAGAGATTATCTATTCCAATCACTACATCCAGTACTTGTAATGAATATTATGAGTTTCACGTGATGTCGTTTGGATTGACTAACACACATGTAGCATTCATAAATTTGGTGAATCACGTTGTAGGCTGTAATTTGATAAATTCATGCTTGTGATCATTAAGGATCATTTGTTTGTATATAAGAATAATAATGAGTTAATAACTATTTATAGACTGCCCTAAAGTTGGCCGAACAATGAAAACTTATACCTTGAATAATTAACATGTGATTAAAGACTTGAACCTTTACATGATTTAACCATGTGATTAATAGATAATGGAATATAAATTGACTCTTCAAAAATTAAGAGCCCTTTTAAGACTTTGGATTTGACCAAAAAGAAATGGAAATATGTTTTGACACATGTATTAACAAAGGATTTTAAAGGGATTATTCCCTTATACACAAAACATTTAACTAAACTTCTGTTTAGGGGTAAATGTTTGTGTACGCCTCAAGATAACCTAAGAGGAATTGAGGAAACCATTTAAACCATGACTTAGAATTTGAAATGACAATTTTTGCTTTTCAACTAAGAAAACTTTTACCAAAGTATAACCAGAGATTTTTTTCAAACATTTACGAATCTTGTTAATTAAATTCAAATTATTTTGAACATTTTTATATAATTGGACAAACTGGGAAAATTTAAAAACTTTACGTTTACGTTTCATAAAAATTGAATATTTATTATTTAATTAGTTGTAATAATTATCGACGCTTTAAACGCTGGATTGAGAAAAACTGATAAGAATGATAGATAAGACGAAACTGAAACTTAGAAAATATGAAGAAAGGTGAACGTAATTACTGACACATAATATTGAAAGAATATTTGAGTGAATAGTGAACATGATAATTATATCATCATGAGAGGTGAATATAGATACCGACATATTATATAGAAAGTATAAAGATTCCATTAAGATATATTTCTTAATAATGAAGGTGCAATATAAATTGTCGAACAATTTAAAATATAACCGATGCTTATAAAAGGGATAATACAGTTTAAAAAAAAAAAAAGGGGTTCGCGGATAATGTGAACCATTAAAATTGAGAAGCCGATAGCGTTAAATGTTTTAAAGACCACTTATGGTTGCCTAAATATGAAGGACTGTGAGATATAGTTATATTGGAACTTTGTAAGTATAAGTATTCTATTTATGTCATTTATGACTAAAAGTATCTTTGTCTGAAGAAGTTGTACTAATGACAAATTATGAAGGCAGACATCGCCTCATACATTAGTAAACGTCTAGCTATTGCAAAGGTCATCATCTGAATTTGATTCGATTTGGGTCATCGTCAACAGACTGACCAAATCTGCTAATATCATTCCCGTTAATGATAAATGCAAAAGAGTTATGTAAACATAGTGTGCCTATATCGAACATCTAAATCAAGATCCTCGCTTCGCATCGAATTTCTAGAGATTTGCTCAGAAGTCATTGAGAACGAACCTTGATGAGAGTACTATGTACCACCCCAATCGAAGGGACGAGGTAAAGTAACGATACAAAATACTATAAGTGCTGTTTTATGTTTGAATGATTGACCTTTGGTAAAAGACCGTATAATCATTTTCCTTTGGAAGGATTATCATTGATAATTATCGTATTAGGATCGAGATCGAATCTTGTTAGGATCTGAATCTTAGAGCATCTGTAAGCAAGAGTTGAGATAAAGACATCCGACATACACCCATTGTGAGTTGGACATGTCTTTTAGGTTTAAGGTTTCCTATGATGGCGAACCTAACCTTACAAAACACACGACCCGCGAGATCTGAAATGATCGTGGAAATTAGGATTTGATTATTGACAGCCGGTGGTGGGCTAGAGGTTATGTGAATGTGGAATGTAGATTCTGAAGTGCCAAATGGGTAGCGAAGTTATGCCATAATTTTTAACCTTGGAAAGATGAATTCATGATCTGACAAATCATGGGATATAAGTCCCCGTTGTATGGGACCATTTAAATGATGTAAAAGTTGGGATTGCAAGGCATATAAGCTGGATCTACCCTAGGACTTCAAGAACCGCGTGAATTATGTTTCGTAAATCGCACTTGATGGAATATCTATCAAGTGAAATTCTGATTATTCTTAATAGAGCTTAGATCGGCGAAAAGTTGCATTCATCAAAAACCCGTGAACATCATGGATAGAGAAAGTAAGTCAACATTAAGCCTGATCTTATTCCCGTAGTTATGCTTGATGAAACTCGCGTATTATAATGAAAGTACACTTGTGAGAAAAGACCGAATGTGGAGGAAATACCCACATGGCTTTAACTCTATAAGAAGCGAGTAGTAAGGTAAGATGATCTTTGAGGACAAAGATCCTGTTTAGGGGTAAATGCTGTGACAATCCGTCAATTTATGGTTGATATTTTATTCTCGAATATTATTTAAAAACATTATTTTAATGTTATAATATGAACTCACATATTTTTGGGAAGAAATTTGGATATACGTCTTGAAGTAGCGTCGACTACGTTTAAACCGGAGGATTCAACGTTACGTGCTTACGTTTACATACACCGTCCTTGGTGACAGTCCGACATTTCAGAAAATAAATTTGTCCATGAATATTATTTTGGAGTTTTAAATTTGTGTTGGTTCATAAACTCACAAATTTACGAGAAGAGATTAGGACTTACGATTTTATTTTAACGTCCTTTACGACTAAACCGGAAACCTTAGGATTACGTATTTACGTTTTCGAACTCCGTTTTTGATGAGACAATTTTTATTGGATTCGTTTTGTGCCGTTGATTCATAATTTATAAAAACGTTTTTCGTAAAACGACCCGAGGGCACGCAAATCGAGGAAACTAGAATCGAGGAGTACCCGTAAATAAATGGGATGAGACAAGTGGGACACTTGTCCCACCCTACTCCAAAACCGGCCTAACTTGTGCATGACACACTTGATGTGTCAAGTGTAAGCTGACTTAGCTTACACATGTCCTTTGCTTACAACTTAAGCTTACCATCCCACAAAACTAGCTACCAAAACCACACACTCTCATTTCACACATGCAAAACAACTCTCCTCTCTCTCTCACACTCATTTTTGGCCGTCCCTACTCCACCATCAAACACCACCTTTGATCTTGATTCAACCACAAAGCCTATGTTATTTACATATATGTTGAAGCCCTCTTGAAACTCTATTGATTGGTGGTACTTATAACATCCAAGGAGGAGTATTCATGGTGTCTTGGGGCTAATTTTCCACAAGGAGTTCATGAATCATGGTGGTCATGCAGATGGTCTTGGTGCATCACAAGTTTCTCCATCAAAAATCCATGTTTTGATCAACCTACATCATCATGGTGGTATAAAGATTGTCCTCCTCATCTTCTTATTGTTTTGATTATGTAAACATGTATTTTATTTCCTATTGTATATATTTATGATGATTATATGATGATAAAAATGTTATGTGGGGATTTGTTGTTGATAATCATGGATAAAAAGATGAAAAACTATAAGTAAAAGTGGGTAAATCTTGTTTAAATGATAGGCTGTATAAAAACAGTAAAGAACCATATGGTAAACTGATAAAATGATGAAGTAGAATGTATTTACAGTAAGATATGGGTCTTGTACACATGTGAGAGTTGGCCATGCAATGGAATCATTGTAATGAGTGAGATATGATCAAAACAAGTTTAAGATACAAATCTGAAGTTACTGTTTTGGACGATTTTTAGAAAATACTTAAAGGAAGATTCAACAGTAGCTATAGAAGAGTTAAATGTATCAAATATCATGTAGTTTATGTGATAAAAATTTGAGCTTCTATCTCCATGTATAACTCAAGATATGGCAGTTTTGGTGAAAGTAAAGATAAAAATCAGATTTTTGGAAATTAAAGTATATTACTATTATATAAGCACTCAAAATTTAATACTATAAAATGTAAAATATAAACCCACTAACTTATAAAACTTATTTATATAAATGTATAAAAGGTTAATTAAATGGGTAAATTATATAAAATGTGGTAAAATAATATTTATAAGTAATAAAAACTATAAACTTGATTTTTACGACTTTTTCGGCTATCGCCGTAAAATTAACGTTTTTCGTCAAATAAAACTTAGACGACCAAACCCGTCTAATGTAAAGTTTATAAAAGTCCTATACTGATGTATAGGTAACTAAGACAAGTAAAAACCGATAAAACCCGAACTATAAGAAATACGGACATTTACGAGCTAACTAAACATATTGGACTAATAGTTGGACTTAATAAGATAAATACTTGTAAAAAGAACTTATTGGGCTTAACCCATTTAAACCCAACTTTTAAAATATAGATACTGATAATATAAGTACAAAATGGCTTAAAAGAAGTTAAATAACTTATAATAAGCTTATTGGACTTAAGGCACGTAAATGGGTAAAACTAGTAAACTAATATAAAAGTTATCGACATATAACGCTAAAAATGAGTAAACGAGAATATGTAAACCCACTTGATCATCATATATATATATATAATCATCATATGTATACATAATTGTTATTTTTATAAAGTCATTGGACAAACGTCTAAGACCGATTATTATTTGTCTAGGTTTCCGTGATTGAAGCACGTACCGTACGTCCGAGTTGCCGATAACCCGCTTTCCCACATCAACGTGAGTTCATAGCCTCGCACTCTTTTAAATGTTCTATAAATGTTTTATAAACCCGCGAGGGAGATAACATGTTAGTTTTTACAAAATTAGGACACCATTTGTCCCGATTATTTGTTTATTGACTTTGGACCCGGATGAATGAATGACCCGATTGTATGACCCGATAAATGATTAAAGGACCCGATAGATGAAATCAAATGGATTATTAAAGTTAGGTTATGTCACTAAAAGTCCCATTAGCATGAATTGTGAACTACCGGGATTTGGTAGACGCTTATGCATTTAATAGTACTATTTGGGGACGATCACCCCAGTTCGCGCCTTGACGGTTGATCCCCGTCGTGCCACATTGATTGGTAAGCGAATTTATGTATGAAAAGATTTCCATAGCGTGACCTTTGTGACGACACGCTACTTTAGATGGGCAAAATTGGTATCGGGTTAGCTACCCGTTTTGGTTTTAGTAAGGTAACAATGTCATGCGGCTTATAATAATCCAATCACCGAAATATTACTAGACGCTCCGAATTACGAAGTATTGCCTGACTAGCAATACAGGGTCATACTAATGATATTATGTTTGTGTTTTGGTTTTCATAACCATATTCATATAACGGTTTTTATTTGATTTTATACAACGTCATAAGACGTATTGTATGATGTTTTTACGGCATTGGCTCGTATAATAATTTTTAAGGCAAATGCCTATATTATGATTTTCGATAAAGATTTGTATAAAATGATTTTGGCTATTTCATGGCCTATCAAAACGATTTGTACAAAATAATTTTCAGTAATACTTTTATACTGATATTATATTGATGGAATTTATTAAACTCTATGAATTCACTCGGCGTTATCGCTGACCTTTCTTTTAACATGTTTTATCTCAGGTACTTGAAGGTAATTCTCGGGAAGACAACAAGAATTCATGGCCCGCACCTAAACAATATTTTTCCATTCAAATACTTTGTAAAACTTTGTATGAAATATAATGACTTGGGACCTATGTAACTTTGATATTATGAATGGAAATGCTTTATTAATAAATGACGCGATTTTTATGCGTTGTCTATGATGTGAGTAATGTGCTATCCCGTAACACCAACTAGTCTTCCGTTATACTGAGTTGTATAAATTTGGGGGTGTTACATGATTTAAACACGTTAAGGATACTGGCTAGAGTAAACTTGGATAAGTAAACTCGGGTTGAGTCAAAAGATTCATGACGGGCCTAATATATTAAAGACATCTAAACTTATTAAAACCATTTTATTAATTTATTTTTCTTTTGACTTTATTCTTGAAATGAAATATATACATACGATGCAAGAAAATAAAATAAAATAATTGAAAAATACTACTAGGCCAAAATAGATAAAAAAAAAATTGAAAAACGTCGAAAAAATTTAATTTTCCGGTTAAAATGAGGACACATACATGAAAAGCCCACTTAACTTTGATAGAAGTCCCCCTACACTTGATATAAACATTATCCTCAATGTTTAAGCATGTGGGAGTAAACTCCCCTACACTTAGGAAATTGTGCACGTAGTTTAAATCTTTCTAAGGAAGAGACAACTAAAGTGATTCCCATTTCAACATTTATCAATAAGATATGGAATCAAAAGTGTTTAGGATAGAACCGGGAAGACGGGTACACGGGATCACGGGTCATCAAATATCATCAAAAGTGCTCTTTAAAAGCTTTAAACCCTGCACATCATGAGAAACAAGACAACAAATACCTATGTAGCTCCCCCTACACTTATTATGAAAACGGGTAAAAAGGATAGATCATCGGGTTGCCTCCCGAGAAGCACTTGTTTTTTTTAACCGAGTCACGAGCCTGACTCGACCCAGAACTAATTCAAGGGAAACGTGGTGAGGGATGGAATCATCTCATGAGAGATGTCCTCACCAAAGTACAACTTAACACGTTGGGCATTCACCTTAAAGTTAGGCCCATTTGGTTGCGATAACTCAATGGTGCCATAAGGGAAGATTTTGGCGACGGTGAATGGACCGGACCAACGACTCTTAAGCTTTCCTGAAAAGATTTTAAATCGAGAGTTAAAGAGTAAAACTTGATCACCTATGTGAAACTCTAGGTTTTTAATCTTGGAGTCATGAATGAGCTTAGTTTTTTCTTTATAGATCGAAGAGTTTTCATAAGCCTCATTCCTTAATTCATTGAGTTCATTGAGTTGGATTTTCCTAAGATCACCGGCTTTGTTGATATCAAAATTAGCCCATTTCAAGGCCCAATAAGCCTTATGCTCCAACTCAATGAGGAGGTGGCAAGCCTTTCCGTACACAAGGCGATAAGGGGTACAACCTATAGGTGTCTTATAAGCGTTACGGAAAGCCCACAAAGCATCATCTAACTTATCGGCCCATGAGGCACGATGCTCTCCCACAGTACGCTCTAAGATTCGCTTAAGTCCACGGTTAGAGATATAGGCTTGCCCATTAGTTTGTGGATGATACGCGGTGGAAAGACGGTGATTGACAACATACTTAGCCATGACTCGTGCAAATTGATCATTGCAATAATGAGTCCCGCAATCACTAATGATAGCACGAGGAACACCGAATCGAGCAAATAATTGTTTCCAAAAGTTCACAACCACCCTCGCATCGTTCGTAGGTAAAGCCTTTTCTTCAACCCATTTAGATACGTCGTCAACGGCTACGAGGATGTACTTGTTCCCTTTAGATGATGGAAATGGCCCCATAAAGTCGATGCCCTATACGTCAAAGATTTCACATTCTTGGATGAAATTTTGAGGCATCTCATCTTTATGTGTGATCTTACCTTGTCTTTGGCAAGCATCACAATGTTTAACCATTTCATGAGCGTCATGATAAATGGAGGGCCAATAGAATCCAGAGTCGAAAACTTTCTTCGCGGTATAGTTAGGACCAAAGTGACCACCGGTGGGTCCTTTGTGGCAAGCTTCTAGGATTAGTAAAGCTGTCAGCCCATCAACACACCTACGAGTGACAAGATCCGCACATTGCTTGAAAAAGTAAGGGTCGTACCAATAATAGTGTTTAATATCCTTAACGAATTTTTTTCTTTTGTTGGGACGTTAACCCTTTCATAAGAACACCACCTGCTAAATAGTTTGCAATGTCCGCAAATCATGGGGTATCGTCAAGATTGGCGTTAATAGACATTAAGGCCTCATGGGGAAGTATTCATTAATCTCTTGATTAGGAAGTTCCCCTTGATAAGGATCCTTGAGTCTACAAAGATGATCCGCGGCTAGGTTTTCTGCTCCTTTTTTATCACGAATTTCGATTTTATATTCTTGGAGGAGCAAAACCCAACGAAGGAGTCTCGGTTTAGCATCTTGCTTGGTCAACAAGTTTTTCAAGGCGGAATGGTTGGTGTAAACGATGGTGGTGGAAAGCACAAGATAGGGGCGGAATTTCTCAAAAGCATACACTACGGCTAAAAGCTCTTTTTCGGTAGTGGTATAATGCAATTGAGCCCCCGTCATTGTGCTAAAACCGGTCCTACCGTGAAATCACTAGCATCGCACATGAGTTCGAAAGGTAACTCCCAATTTGGAGAGACTAAGACTGGTGCCTTAGTTGATTTACCTTTAAGAAGTTTGAAAGAATCGAGACATTCTTGAGAAAGATGAAATGAGCATCCTTTTCTAAGAGATGAGTCATTGGACGAGCTATCTTATAGAAATCATGGATGAAACGATGATAAAATACCGCATGACCAAAAAAACTCCTAACTCCTTTGACGGTGGTAGGTGGAGGCAACTTAGAAATGACGCCAACTTTAGCACGGCCGACTTCGATACCGGCTTTGGAAATTTTGTGACCTAGAACAATACCTTCTTTTACCATGAAATGGCATTTTTCCCAATTAAGAACGAGACGAGTGTCTTCACACCGTTTAAGCATACGTTCTAAATTGGCAAGGCAAGAAGAGAAAGAATCACCATAGACCGAGAAATCGTCCATAAAGACTTCCATAGTTTCTTCAACCATGTCATGGAATATAGCCATCATACACCTTTGGAAAGTCCTAGGAGCATTGCATAAGTAGAAAGGCATTCTTTTGTAAGCAAATGTTCCATAAGGACAAGTGAATGTGGTTTTCTCTTGGTCTTTTGGATCGATAGGAATTTGAAAATACCCGGAGAAACCGTCTAAGAAGAAATAGTAGTCATTACCCGTTAAACGCTCGAGCATCTGATCCATGAAAGGAAGAGGAAAATGATCCTTACGAGTGGCATCATTGAGCTTGCGATAGTCTATGCAAACTCGCCAACTCATGACAAGTCAAGTAGGAATCAACTCGTTGTTTTCATTGGGAACAACGGTTATTCCGCCTTTCTTAGGCACACAATGGACGGGACTAACCCATGGCGAATCCGAAATAGGGTAAATCATTCCGGATCTAGAAGTTTGATAACTTCTTTCTTGATGATGTCATGAATTTTTGAATTAACCCTTCTTTGGATTTGTATTGCGGGTTTAAAGTCATCTTCCATGAGAATTTTATGAGTGCAAAAGTTAGGATCAATGCTGCGGATGTCGGAAATTTTCCAAGCAATTGCTTTCTTATGATTTTTGAGCACATCGATAAGTCGAGATTTTTCATCCTCTTTTAAGTCCTTTGGAATGATGACGGGTAACTTCTTATTGTCTTCTAGGAAAACTTATTCAAGATGAGACGGTAAATCCTTAAGCTCTAAATCTGGAGGATTGTCAATGGAAGACTTAGTCAAATTCGGATCATCGTTTGTAACTTCCTTATGAGTAGGGGGAGAAATATGGTCCTCATTGAGAAGTTTCTTAATGGTACGAATGTCTTCTTCCCAATCGGAGGGAGAATCGTCATATTTTAATTCCACGTCCCCTAAACTTGCTTCAAATTCATTCAAAAGAAAGTCACTCTCTCCAAATGGAGTCAATGATGGAGCAATAGAAGCTACGTTCTCAACATGAGGTAAAGGAGAAAAATCACTTTTACAAGCGTTTTTGAAATGTTCTTCACAAGCCTCATCAAGTACGTCAATGAAATTAACGTTCTTGTGTTCATAAGGTTGCTTAGAAAGTTTACCCATGTTAAAGACGATTTTGTCGTCACCAACTCTCATTATTAATTCGTATGCGGCTACATCAATAAGAGTGCGACCGGTCCTCAAGAATGGAAGTCCAACGATTAATGGAACACGGGGATCCATTCCATAGTCAACGACAACAAAATCCGCCGAAAAGGTGAATTTGTTGACACCGACAAAGACATCTTCGGCTATCCCCACCGGATAAGCAACCGTACGGTTAGCTAACTCCAATGTCATTCGTGTGGGGACTAGCTCGGGTAGAGATAATTGTTTCCAAACGCTTAGAGGCATTAAGTTGATACTAGCACCTAGATCGGCTAGGGCCATACAGTTCTCTACCCTGGGAAAGTTGCAAGGAATGAGAAAGCGACCCGGATCACCAAGTTTGGTTGGTAATTTCCTTAAAATAACCACGGACCAATTCTCATTAAGTTGGGTTTGAGCAATATCAAGAATTTTTTCCTTGTCACTTAGAAGATCTTTGAACATTTTAGCATATTTAGGCATGTGAGCAAGCGCCTCGGCAAAGGAGATGTTGAAATTCAATTGTTTAAACATATTGAGAAAGTTTGAAACTTGAATATCATCCTTGTTCTTCAACTTCTCTTTCCTCAACCTTGAAGGATAAGGTATGTCGGGTTGAGAAGAAGGCTTTGGAATAGATTGGTCACTCACATCCTTTGGTGGTGGAGGGGTGGGGTTGGAAGGTGAAGAAATTGGTAAAGGTTTCTCGTTATCCTTTGTCACAATCACCGGAGTAGGTTTAGGAATCTCGGGTTCCTTATAGCCTTTGCTTTCATCTCCCCTCTTGGAATTGCAATGGTGTTACTCGGAAGAGAACCCGAAGCAGAGGGTTGATTACTTTGGAAGAAACTAGCCATCATATCTCTTAAGTCATTCCTTTGATTGCTTAAAGAGTTTCGCATGTCATTCCTAAGCTCGGCTCGATGATCATTCCCTTGTTTAGCCATGTCACCTTTCAAGTTAATAATTTGGCTTTGAAGATTTTTCACCAACACGTCATTAGTCCTCTTGTAGGTTTTGATCTCTTGATTAAATGACGTGGGTTGGTTAAAAGGTGGAGCTTGGTAAGCGGGTGGTTGATAGGTGGGTGGTTGGTAAACTTGATTAGTTCTTTGAGGTGGATATGGATTTCTTTGGGTTTGATATTGATTAGGAGCTCGAGGTTGGCTTTGATTGTTACGATTGAGGTTGTTTTGGTTTTGAGGAGAAAAACCGGGAGGTGAAAGAAAATTGTTCGAACGATAACTTAGCAAATTATGGTCACCTTGAGGACGTGCTTGATAGCCTCCCGTAGAAAAGTTACCCTTAGCCGCGTACACGTTCTCACAAGGATTGTCTTGAGTAGAAAGACAATCGGTGTATGAGTGAGGACCGCCGCAAGTCTCACAAGAAAGTGCTACAACTTTAACTTGTTGATATTGCTTCGTAGCCATGGTTAAGAAGTTTTTGTTCATCTCGGCTAGTTGGCGGGTGAGTTGGGTGAGTTCGGTTAACTCGGGGTTTGATGAAGTAGAAGAAACATTGACCCTCGGGTTATTTCTTGAGGATGCGGATGAATCCCAATTTTGTGATGAGTGGTCATGTTCTCTATAAGCTCTCTACACTCCTCGGGTCTTCTTTTCATAAATGTACCACCGGTGGCGACATTAATCGTATCACGATCACGAAAAGTTAAACCGTTGTAGAAAGTATCAATTAGAGTGGCGGGGAGCATATTATGGTTAGGAAAACTATCGATCAAGACATTATAACCTTCCCAAGCATCGATAATAGACTCATCGGGTTCTTGAGTGAAACCACTAATTTGATTCCTAAGACTAGTTACCCTGGATGGTGGAAAGAAGCGCGACAAAAATCTTTGAGTCATCTCGTCCCATGTATGAATTGAGTTTCTAGGAAGACGATCAAACCATTTTTCGGCATGGTGGGATAAAGTGTGTGGAAAAAGATGAAGACGGAGAAAATCCATGGTAATACCGGGCAATTTCATGCTTTGAGTGACGGTTATGAATTTGTCGAGGTGTTTGTTGGCATCATCATCCGGTAATCCGCGAAATGGGCAAGCATTTTGAAGTTGTTGGATCATGTAATGCTTCAACGAAAATTTGGGAGCCGTGATTTGCATCGGCGCAATCGTTCCTCCACGTCCATTCATTGTCGATTGGCATAACTCCTCCGTCGTACGAAGGTCGGGTTGAGGGTGATGGTTGTTATTATTCACAACGGGGTGTAGTGGATTGTTATTATTATGCACACCGGCCATATCTAGGTCTTTTCGAGTCTTGGGCTCAAGATTAGACGAAGATCGAGTACGCATACACTAAAAATGCAATACAATATTTATGATTTTTTTTTATCTTTTTTTGTTTTTTTCGGATTTTTTGAATTTTTTATATTTTCTAGGATTTTTTTTGAAAACTTTTATGCTATGAAAATAACGTTCCCAAGAGAACGGATCCCAAAATCCAATTTTTCTCACAAAAATCCGTTAATCTTTACGAAAAGATCTGGCAGCGGCGCCATTTTAATATGACAAGATTTTATGTGTGTATTCTTGTGTTGTTTGTACTCGATTCAATTCGAATTGATCACGGTTTAGGGTGGAATTGTCGCTTTTGGTCACTAAAAGGGGGAGATTTTGATTATCGATGTCTACTAGTAATATAAACGTTAAATTTATTAAACATAAAAATAAAGGAAGGATGTCTAACCTTGATTGCTTATCCAGAATGAATGTTGCACAGTTGTTCTTGGTAAAAATGACTAAAGTTGATTATCTATTTTAAAATAAAGTTGAAAACTTTAAAGTTATAAACTAAAAATAAAAACTTTGAAAATAAATGCCAAAAGATTAAAACTTTATAAAAAGTAAATGTTGAAAATGAAAACTTTATAAAAATTAAACTTGAAATAAATCTAAGACAAAACAATTGAAAATAAATCTAAAGAAACATGGCGGGAAAAATTTAATTTGAAAATAATTCGGGAAAGTCAAATCAAACATAAGTCGGAATCAAAAAGATACACCTAATCCGGAATAACAAAATTCCAAAGTAATCCAGAATCCAGATTTTGTCACAATCCGGAATCTAGGCAATCTTAATACAATTCAGGAAATGAAGAAAATAGCAATCTAAAATCCATCGTTCCTCTGCTAATCCGGAATGTGAGATTAATGTGTAATCCAGAATACTAGAAACAAACTTAATCCGGAATCCAAAAACAAACACAATCCGGAATCTTGGAACTTAACACTATCCGGAATGTCTAAACTTTACCTTATCCGGAATGAATATAATGGATGCAATCCGGAATGTGTAAAACTCACACAATCCGGAATAATAGTTTATAAACTATTCGGAATAAGATAAATATAAACTAATCCTGGATATGCACTAGGTATACAATCCGGAATAAGGGTTACAAAGCTTAAGTTGGAATAACTAAGTAGAACAGTAATTCGGGATACAAGGGTTTCTAAACCCGGATTAAGCAAAAATGAAAATAAGCAAAACTAAATAAGCACTTGACCAAAACCTTAACCAAACTAATTTTAGGAAAAGCTAAATAAGCCACAAATTTAAAAACTATTATTAAAAAGCAACTTTTAAAATATTAAAACTATAAAAGCAACATAATTAAAAATAAGCTAGACACTAATTATTCAAAAGACACAATAAGCTAAAACATCAAACACACCAAATCAATAAGAACAATCAAATAAGTAAATCAATCAAACAATCAACATGATTAAACAAACTACATGATTAATAAAACAAAATAATAGATTATTAACAAGAAAGGAAGAATGAGAATTATCTAAAAAGCTTTGAATTAATGAAGATGATTAAGATTTAGTTACAAGATATAAAAGATGAAATATAAAAACAAACTTGAAAGAGAATTCTAGAGAGAGAAAGTAGCACCTACTCCTAGATTACCTATTAAAAACTAAAATGAACTCATTAACTAACTAACTCCTCCTAATGACATATTAGGAGGGTATTTATAGGAGGAGGAGAGGGTTGATGTAGGTTTTTCGTACACGTTTTAGGAAAAACGCGTATGAGCGGTAAGTATTAAGTCTTACGTTTTAGGAAAAACGCAAAACCGAATAAATTCCAAGTTCGTTCTCGAAGGAGGTGTGTGGATTAATGTGCCAATATATATGAAATCAAGTTTGGATTAGTGACGTTTTTGGTTGAGAAGAGAAAACGTAAAGACGAGCTACGACTATGATTTAAACTACGACGTTGACGTAAAACGCGAACGTAAATACGTAAAACACGAAAAAATTAAAAATTAAAGCCAAAAATTAGTTAAAAGATTAAACTAAGTCTAAAATAATATAAATAAGAATAAAAATCCAACAAATATATTTTAAAACCTTTTATTAATTAAATATTCAATTTTAAATGCTAATTAAAGCCCTAAAATTAAATATAATTAACAAAATGTCCAAAATATTAATTTATTGAACTAATAACTAACTTATATTATTTAAAGACTAAAAAGTATTTTTCCTAAATTTTAAAACTATTTTTCAATTTTTAAATCACTAAAAACTATTTTTAATCTAAAATAATCATAGAAAATAATAAAATAATGCCAAAAATAATTTGACAATTTTAAAAATCCTAAATTATACTAATGAACAGTAGAAAATTGAAAAGTTTGAAAAATATAAAATTTTGCACTATAAGACAAAACTGATTAAAATTAAAACCCTAATTAAACTAAATTAATTATAAAAAATAATTAAAAAGTGCACAGTGAAATATTTTTAAACTAAAAACCTTAAAATATTTTTCTAAGTCTAACAAAATTTTTAAAACTGAAAAATAATAATTTTTTACACTAAATGCCAAAAACAGTAATTAAAAAGTTAATTAAATTAGCTATTTAATCTAAATATTACTTAATGAACAGTAACTAGAAAATGAATTATACTGAAAAATCAAAAATAAAATAAGAAAAATAATGAAAAAGATTTGAAGACCTAAAACCTGAATTTGATCACTAAAGACAAAAAATTAGGCTATTGATGTTGACACTTGCTTTGTTTCTGTCTTTTAGTGTAGCAGTACAAACAAATACTCTAGCAGGGGTAATTAAGTTCCCACTACTAGTGCAAAATGCAGGTCTGGTGATGAATCAGCTTAGGAAAGCTGATGTGGTTGATTTTAGTTGGACAATAGGGCACCCCTACACTGAGTGGAGTGTAGGGAGTCTAATAACAATGTAAAACACACAACCACTTAACAAGAATAACACCAAATGGGCAAAAATCAGTTGCTGTATGGGCTCCTAGGGGGTCTGATGAACTTGACTGGTTCAAATGGCACAAATGTGAGTTTCAAACTCCCAAAACTTGCACACTATCTAAACAATTCACATTTAACAGGTTACAAACCCTAGGTGATGCTAAACCCTAACAGAATTGAGAACTTGGTGAACCAAATCAACCAAAAACAGTCAGGCAAGGCACTTGCTGATTTTTGCTAATTTGGCCAAATTTTAAACATGCACTTTGTGTTATACTCTATCAAACTGAAACCAAGTTACTAAAATGACCTAACCCTACCCATTTAAGCTTGTTTAAACTGCTTTTAACCAATAGAGTGATGCCTAAGCTGGTGAAAACAGTTAACCCAAACACACCCTAATTTTTAAGAAAGTGAAATTTACAAACTAAATAAACTCAAATCCTACCCAAACTGATTACCATTACTTCTAACATGCAAATAAACTTAAATTAAGCAATATCAAACAATGAAATCAACAACTTAACAAGTTTCTCACTAAAACCACATAAGGTACATTAAAACTCAAAAAGAAAGCCAAGAGGGGTTCAAGCCTATAACCTGGCTGATGCCTTCCAATTGGGTGTATTTTGAGCTTTTGGGAGCTTAAAGGATTGTAGAGAATGGCTTGTTGGAGGAATCCAAGGTGGACCCTAAGCCTTAACCAATGTCTTCAATATAAGAAAAATGGAAAAAGATGGTGAATGGGTCTTCTTGCTTACTGCTCTCTTAACACCTGCACAAGATAACCAAATAGAGAAAGTGGAGCACTGAAAGGCTTAAGAGAATAAGCACTGCTTATTGAATAAGCAGGCTTATAAGCTTATAGCTTATGGAAAACAGAAACTACTCAAGGGTCTGAACCTTCCTTTCAAAACTGATTTAGGACTAAAATAAAAAAAAAGGTTAGCAAAAACTTGTAATCTAAGTCTTGAATCCACTTTCACTTCAACAAGACATAAACATCAAGATTCTGAAAACTTTTTAAACAACAACACTTAAATTAAAAAAACGATTTTCAGAAACTTGAAACACATTTTCCCCTTTTCTTTCTTTGAAACCTACACTATTTTTTTCAATGAATGTAAACTTTTACACTACAAGAACAAAGGAATGGAACTCAGTTATTGTGAAAAGCTAAACTTTCATTTTCATTACTTGTCAAAAAATTTTACAATGAACTGGAACAAAGCTTTATGCCACAAACGGCCAAGCTATATATACAAGTAGATAGAAAAGTCTAGAAGACCTAAAATGAAAAACCCTAATCTTGTGAATATCCAAAATTGCCCTTTGAACGAATATGCCAATTTGATCCTTGATTCTTGATTCCAGAATAGTCTTTAGCTGGCCATGTGATTGAGCAAGGGTCTTGGATGATCTTGAGCGTTAATTTTGTGTGGGGAACAAGTAGTTGCATCACACGTTCAATGGGTCAAACGTTTTTGGAGCTTTGTGGGATCTCATGACAGTGTGAGCTGGAGAGGGAACAAAAGAGGAGGAGGTCACTATCTGGGTTGGGGGTTGTGAAGAGTGTGGGGTTGTAAAGAAAAACCCTAAGTTTAATTAGGATGAGGGTTGGTAATTAGTGTGATTGTTTCTGGGTTTAATTTAGGGTTTAGGGCTTGAAGGTGGATAAATAGTGGGTTTAATCCACTTTGGGGTTTAATGAGTTTTCAAAAACAAGTTTCCCACACTAATCTTAAATATTAAACCGATTTTTTAAAAATCAGTTAATACATAAAATAAGTGGGATATGACGTGTGAGGAGGGGTGGTGGTGATTGGCTAAAGTTGGTGAGTGGGGCACGTGTCCAAAGGTGATAGGGTGAGTTAAGTTTGTTTGTCTCCCAGGAATGACCCCTACACTCTTTTCTTCTTGTCTTTTTGAAATAATCAGCCAAAACATGCAATCCCTTTGTTAAGAAAGTTTTCTTTCTTATACTTTGGCCACCAAATATTTCCCAAGCTTGTTTAAAGGGCTTTTCATGTAATATCTCCATTCTTCAAGGGCTAAACATGCAATATTCTTGAAACTTAAAGGATCCATTTGTAATATTTGAGATTTACAAGGGCCTAAAGTGACAAGTCTTCAATTCTTGAGGGACCAATCTTGCCAATCTTCAAAACTTCAAGGACTTGAATGGAAATTCATGATTCGGGTCCGGTTCTTTGTGCGGCTTCGTTTCCCGTGTTCGTTTTTGCTTGATTCCTTTGATCTTTTGGTGAATTTACGATATCCGTACCTGAAATACACAATGAACAAATACAAGCACATTTTTGGGTATTTTGACGATATTTTTCTCGTTTTAAGCCCGTTTTGGACGATGAGACTATGTATAAATTCAGTCTCATCACTCCCCCATACTAAACCATTGCTGTGTCCCCACGCAATGCTAGATTTAAGTATCGTAGCACCTCCAAAATTCATTTTATGATGACATTTTTTAAAGACATAAATTTAAATAAACTACTACACGTGTTTTAGACATAATGTAATGTTTTCATCACGAGAAAGTAACTTTTGGGATCATAGAACAAGAACTCGAGAATGCTTCGTTAGAAATAATTTCGTCATCCTCGATTTTCACCCAATTCCATGCTAAGCGTGTAACGAGATCATTGTTATTATAAGTTAGCAACACGATCATATCTCATGAGTGTTAATTACGAACCTAAACTCCCTTATTCCTACTTGGTATCTCTTATATTTTATTTTTGTCTTAATGATCACGAGGATACATCATTGACTTATGCGTGAATAGAGATTAAGTCTAAAAATAGAAACTTAACGGTGTAACCAAAATCATTAAATTGATAATTCACCCCAATAGACAACGATGTCAAAAAATTAAGTCAACAAGAAGGATCGATAAACACGGTTTTATAACGGTTTTGAACATGAGACTTATTACCAAGACTTTTATACGCCCCCTAATGGAAGGGCCTTATTATCTTTGGTTTGCCTCCATCTTTTATTCAACTTCGCCATGAAGCTTTTATTATGACTTCGGTCTTGCCTTGCCTTTTATTATCCGCTTCATCGGTGGTTTTATTAGCCAAAGACGTATATCCTCACGCTAAAGCGAATTTTGGATCTTTAAAGCTTCGAAGATTAAGGCTTGATTCACTTTCAATTTGGGCATAGATTTTTTGGCCTTGCGAGCTTCAAATTTTTACTTAATTTAGGTGAGCACTTGAAATCTTATTATTAGGTGAAGCTTTCGATTATTCGGGTGCCAATACTTCAAAACCGTGAAGCTGGCGATACCTAAATGTTTTCCCAATTTAATTACATGGAAGCTACCAAAACAAATTAGAAACCAACAATAGTGACTAGACCGCCAAATCAATATTTATTAACAATTTATTATGCAAAAGCGTGGGGAGAATAAGCTAATAATTACTACACATGAGATCGTGACGATTACGAGACTTATAAACAACTCTATCATTTCTCGTCCTCATTTAAGAGACTTAGCCTAAAAAGTTAAGGAATCAAAGCTAAGTGCTCAACACGCACGGTCGAGTCAAAAATTACTCTTATTCTCACCATCGGAAAACCTACATTCGTGTCTTAAACACTTATGAAAAACAAGAAAATTTTTAAAATTTTGGCCATTTTTAGCCTTATTTTGCATAAAACGATAACAAAAAGATGAATATTGGATTGCGTGGTGACGTAAGCAAGGTGAAGTATCTACTCACCCCCCATACTAAAACTAAACATTGTCCTCAATGTTTCGAGTCTAGGGGTGTAAACACCCCCATACTAGAGACGAAGTCGAATGCTTAATCTCGAGCATGGAAAGGGTAAAACGAATAACCTAAAAGCCGTTTATGAATTATGATAATAAGATAAACGTTAGAACATAAAAGGATATCATCGGATATCGGAATCTCCAAAGGCAACGATCGAAGCTCGAGTGATCCGTAAAACGAACACGAGAGGCTTCAATGATGACGATGAACCTAATAAGTCACAATCACAAACAACCACGGAACAAAGGTTGGAAGAGCACAAGTCCCCTCGTTACATTAACTAAGAAAGCGATAATATTTACAAGGATAAGCATGAGAATCCCCCACGCTGCACCTTGTTTTTGATAACCGAGTCAAAAGCTCGACTCGAATCCCCATAAATGTGATCATTTAGGGATAATCTTGGTATGGTCATTTTTGGTGGGGCTTACATGATGAACAAGGCCCAAAAGTACATGGAGTACTTTAAAAACCCGATATACGTATACCGGGGTCAAAGATAGCGTCCTCGTTTTTGGATGAAAGACAAAACAACGCTACTTCAACACGAACCCCAATGGGGTAGAAGAAAAGAGATGAGAAGTAGAAAGGTGGGGCAATGGGTAAGTCAAAATCATGAGCTACTCGAGGTAGACTTTCACCAAGCAAACGAAAATATTTTCCATTTATTGCATCGGTGGAAGACCGAGATTTCCCTTTATAAGCAATTCCGGGATCGTAAATCTCGTCCTCGGTGGTAAAGTGTGAAGGAACATTTGGGGCTTCCCCCATACTAAGACCACACCAACCATCGTCAAAAGGAGTAGACGAGGTGGTAGCACTCATAAAACAATGTGATGACGGAGTTAAACATGTAGAAAAATCTTTTAAAACATTTTCAAAATCTTTTCCTTTTTCATCGTTCAAAAACTCTTTATGAAAACCCGATTTGATAATGTCGAAAATATTTGGCGTGTCAAATTGAAAATTAGTTGCGCTAAAAATCCTCACATTTAAGTCTGGTGGGAGGGGTGGCGGATTATATAAGTTCTCAAAACGTTTGTCAATAAAGAACACCGCCCCCTCGGGGTCAACATACTCGTCATCCTCATGAATGTCGATCTCATCGATTTCTTCATCAAAGATAGGCTTGTCAAACCACGGTTTGTCATTCCCCTCCTTGAGTATCTTAGAAACTCTCTCGAAAAGATCATGATCAAGTACGAAACCATCATTCTTTTGTGAGGATCGTTGATAAGTTAAATCCTCTCGAATGTGGTAAACGTAATTCTCATTTGAGGAGTGTTGATTAGGTAACTCCTCGAGAATTGGATTTTTAGTGGTCACATGAGCTGGTTCGTCATCGAAAATAAGACGTTCCAACTCATTAAGTTCATCCTCGATTTTGGAAAGATCGACCTCACTCGTAGGTGGAAGTGAAGGCATAAGAGCTAGCTCTCGTTCAATGATTTCCTCAATCTCGGGATCAAAATCGTAATCATCGTACTTCACATGTTTCTTCTTAGGAGGATCAAATATTGCATGTGGATTTCGAAGTACGTGATCAAGCTCGGCAAAATCGCCATCGTCATCGTCAAAGAAAGAGTCGATGTGAGCACTCACAACCATGGTCTTACAAGTCGAATGACTATGCTTAGGTGACTTTTCTAAGACGAGAGGATCGATGTCGATAAACCCTTTAGCCTCAACGGGTGTTGGGCTAGGCAAAGGAGGCACTTCGATGGAGTTAGAAGTTGAAGCCTCAAAGACGTGGTCCTTCGAAGGTGGTGAAGACGAGCCCATTTTGGTCTTTGTCGTGATGGCACTAACGTCGCCCTTCGGAATTGGTGTTTCACTTGTTTCGCTAAAAACATCCCAAAGTGAGTTTTCATTCATAAATTTACTCATACCCTTTTGAATTAGGTACACGTATTCTTTATCATTAAAATCATCATCTTTAAAACCGTTTTTCTTAATTCTTTCAAAACATGCATTAAGCTTCATTCTTTCCGCTAAAGTGAACATTTTGAGATCATTAGGATTTGAATCATTAGGTTTTGAAACCTCGGTTTTTTCATTCTCATTAAACCCTTGGGATTTTCTAGCGAAAAAGTCTATTTTCTCATCCCCATATCTCATAGTAAGTCTCCCCTCGTGAACGTCGATTACGGTTCGAGCCGTCGATAAGAATGGTCGGCCTAAAATAATGGGACATTTAGGGTCACACTCGTAATTGGATATAACGAAATCCGCGGGAAAAACAAACTTTCCAATCCTAACATAGACATCCTCGGCTATTCCAATTGGTATTAATGGTGTACAATTTGCAAGCTCGATAGTCATGTTCGTGTGGGTAAGCAAAGGCAATCTCATCAATTTCCAAAGAGAATGAGGCATGAGATTGATGCTAACACCTAAATCGGCAAGGGCTAAACATCCCTCAATCTCGGAAAAATCACAAGGTAGTAGAAATTGGCCCGGATCCTTTTCCTTTCTCGGCATGCGCCTTTTGGGTTTTTTAAGAAGGATCGATGCACAAGTTTCTTCAAGGTTACTTTGGTAAGGTCGACAAAGCTCTCTTTTTGAACCGTGGATGGAATTTGAGGTACACGAGGGTGTGCACTCTTTTCCTTGGTCGCCACGTTCACCCCATCGACTTTAGAACAAGAAGACGTCTTAGAAGTCGAGGGTTGAGAGGGATAAACAACACGGAATCCTTCAAGGTTAGGGGTAATCACACGACCTTTCTCACGAGACGAGGCGGCTTTACATTGTTCCTTCGGATTTGCTACGGTGTCACTAGGTAACGAACTCGATGACGCACCCGAGGACTTGTTCATTATGGCCGAAAACATCTTTTTAATATCAATTTGCCCTTGCTCAATCTTCGTGTTTTGCAATTTAAAAGTATTAGAAAAGTCATTTTTCAAAGTACCAATTTCTCCCTCTAATCGTCTCATATTAGCCTCATTCGTTTTCATGTAATTTTGAAAATCGTTTGACGAACTATTTTGATTTGAATTAAAGTTCCCTTGGTTTTGATTGTTTCTTTGAAAATTGTTTTGATTCCCACTTGAAAAATTGTTACCTTGATTGTTGTTGTTTGAAAAATTCGAGTTTTGGTTATTTTCTCGATTTTGCCAAGTTAAATTACGACCTTGATTATAACCTCCTTGATTTTGATTCGAAAAATTTCCTTGTTGATTATTTCCTTGAAAATTGTTTCGATTTTGAAAATTGTTGCCTTGGTTATAATTGCCTTGTTGTGATGGACCCGCGCTATTTTGATTTTGAAAATTGTTGTTTCCAATTAACGCACTCACATTAGACGTTTGGCCATCCGTAGCCGCACACTCGTAATAATTATGAGGTCCACCACAAAACGTACACGAAACCTCAACCGCTTTCACCGTAGCGGGAGCGTCTTTCTTTTGCATCTCAACGAGAAAAGACGTAAACACATTCGTCAACTTGTCGACTTTCGCATCAACTCTCTCAATGTCGCGATTAGAACTACTAACATTGGCGACATTGGCAACACTCGGTGCGTTGCGGAGTTGGTAAACCTTGGATCGGTTTTCGATAATTATCAATGCATCTTTCGGAGTTTTACACAAAAAGTTGCCACCAGCGGCGGAATTCAACGAATCTTGTTCTTGAAAATTAAGACCGTTGTAAAACGTATCGATTTGGTGCAACTCGGAAAAACCATGGTGAGGACATTACCTAAGCAATTCCTTAAAACGATCCCACGCGTCTCTAAAAGATTCATTCGATTTTTGCTCAAATTTCGTAATTTCATTTTTGAAAAACGTTGTCTTAGACGGTGGGAAAAAATAATTAACGAACTTGGAAACGAGATCCTTCCACGTAACTATCGAATTAGGTGGCTCTTTCTCGTACCAATCCTTGGCGGCACCATCGAGCGAGTACGGAAAAAGCATAAGCTTGACGACATCGGTGTCGACGTTCTTAAACTTGCTCGTGGCTAAAAGACGATCAAAATTCCGAATATGGTCGTGAGGATTATCGGCTTCACGACCTCGAAACTTCGTAGCTTGGATCAACGAAAGCATTCCGCTCTTAATCTCAAAATTCTCCGCTTCGATAGCGGGAATTACGATCGCGTCTCCATAACCCTCGGTGGGCGCTTGGAGCAATTCCATCATCGAACGATTGTCGGCCATCTCCTCTACGGTTTCTTCAACAACGATATTAGGAACGTCGGTTTCTAATTCTCGTCTACGTCGTCGATTCCTTCGATTACGATTGCGTCGATTCGAAGCTTCGCTAGAATTGGAATAGTCCTTCGATCGAGTGCGCATGCACTAAGCGTAGAATGGGTGGTAGCAAAGAAGATTCTTTTTGCGGTTTTTCGATTTTTTCAATTTTTTTTGGTTTTTGATTATTTTTAATTTTTTTGGATTTTGTTGTATTACGTAGACTCAAATCTACAAATCTCCCCTCGAATCGATTTTCTCGATTAAAGGAGCCTCAAAGAATGAAAACGATCACGTGGAGTGAACGCCTTCGATGACTTTAGAACGTTGGTGGAACACCAAAACGTTCAAGAGGGTTTAATCTTGAAAACACAAGCAAATATAATATACGTAGATAATACTTGGGCGGCAAACCCTCGATTAGCCCTCTTTCTCAAAACACGCACAAGCAAGCGGGGGAAACGAGGCGGCGCTAAGCACTTAAGAGCCTTTTTCCCTTAGGTCGTGAAATACAACCGCCTTATACCCACCTTATAGTTTGTGTCAATTGAAATTAAGCCTCACGAAAGTATTTATCTATTTTTCCTTTAACTTTTGCTTTAGATTCGAATACAATGATCGAGTGATGAAATCCCGAATCAAGGTTGCGTTTTCACGCTTTTGGAGTACTTGTATATTTATTGTTCTTACGTAAATACAATATAGTAATAATATTCACAAAAAACGAAAACCGATATATCTATAAGATAGTAAAAGATTGTTGTGTGTTTAATTTAGGAAAATTAAACACGATTTATTTGGATATCATAATATAATAGATAAAAATAACAAAAATGAGTATGTACGATATTCACGCTTTCCAAAAATGAAAAGCAAAAACGCACTACTCACACAAACACGATAGTAATAATAATGGCACACTAAAAACACCTCCCCGGCAGCGGCGCCAAAAATTTTGATGTAGGTTTGTCGTACACGTTTTAGGAAAAAGCGTATGAGCGGTAAGTATTAAGTCTTACGTTTTAGGAAAAACGCAAAACAGAATAAATTCCATGTTCGTTCTCGAAGGACGTGTGTGTATTAATGTGCCAATATATATGAAGTCAAGTTTGTATTAGTGACGTTTTTTGTTGAGAAGAGAAAACGTAAAGACGAGCTACGACTATGATTTAAACTACGACGTTGACGTAAAACGCGAACGTAAATACGTAAAACGCGACAAAATTAAAAATTAAAGCCAAAAATTAATTAAAAGATTAAACTAAGTCTAAAATAATATAAATAAGAATAAAAATCCAACAAATGTATTTTAAAACCTTTTATTAATTAAATATTCAATTTTAAATGCTAATTAAAGCCCTAAAATTAAATATAATTAACAAAATGTCCAAAATATTAATTTATTGAACTAATAACTAACTTATATTATTTAAAGACTAAAAAGTATTTTTCCTAAATTTTTAGAACTATTTTTCTATTTTTAAATCACTAAAAACTATTTTTAATCTAAAATAATCATAGAAAATAATAAAATAATGCCAAAAATAATTTAACAATTTTAAAAATCCTAAATTATACTAATGAACAGTAGAAAATTGAAAAAGTTTGAAAAATATAAAATTTTGCACTAAAAGACAAAACTGATTAAAATTAAAACCCTAATTAAACTAAATTAATTATAAAAAATAATTAAAAAGTGCACAGTGAAATATTTTTAAACTAAAAACCTTAAAATATTTTTCTAAGTCTAACAAAATTTTGAAAACTGAAAAATAATAATTTTTTACACTAAATGCCAAAAACAGTAATTAAAAAGTTAATTAAATTAGCTATTTAATCTAAAAATTACTCAATGAATAGTAACTGGAAAATGAATTATACTGAAAAATCAAAAATAAAATAAGAAAAATAATGAAAAATATTTGAAGACCTAAAACCTGAATTTGATCACTAAAGACAAAAAATTAGGCTATTGATGTTGACACTTGCTTTGTTTCTGTCTTTTAGTGTAGCAGTACAAACAAATACACTAGCAGAGGTAATTAAGTTCCCACTGCTAGTGCAAAATGCAGGTCTGGTGATGAATGAGCTTAGGAAAGCTGATGTGGTTGATTTTAGTTGGACAATGGGGCACCCCTACACTCAGTGGAGTGTAGGGAGTCTAATAACAATGTAAAACACACAACCACTTAACAAGAATAACACCAAATGGGCAAAAATCAGTTGTTGTATGGGCTCCTAGGGGTCTGATGAACTTGACTGGTTCAAATGGCACAAATGTGAGTTTCAAACTCCCAAAACTTGCACACTATCTAAACAATTCACATTTAACAGGTTACAAACCCTAGGTGATGCTAAACCCTAACAGAATTGAGAACTTGGTGAACCAAATCAACCAAAAACAGTCAGTCAAGGCACTTGCTGATTTTTGCTAATTTGGCCAAATTTTAAACATGCACTTTGTGTTATACTCTATCAAACTGAAACCAAGTTACTAAAATGACCTAACCCTACCCATTTAAGCTTGTTTAAACTGCTTTTAACCAATAGAGTGATGCCTAAGCTGGTGAAAACAGTTAACCCAAACACACCCTAATTTTTCAGAAAGTGAAATTTACAAACTAAATGAACTCAAATCCTACCCGAACTGATTACCATTACTTCTAACATGCAAATAAACTTAAATTAAGCAATATCAAACAATGAAATCAACAACTTAACAAGTTTCTCACTAAAACCACATAAGGTACATTAAAACTCAAAAAGAAAGCCAAGAGGGGTTCAAGCCTATAACCTGGCTGATGCCTTCCAATTGGGTGTATTTTGAGCTTTTGGGAGCTTAAAGGATTGTAGAGAATGGCTTGTTGGAGGAATCCAAGGTGGACCCTAAGCCTTAACCAATGTCTTCAATATAAGAAAAATGGAAAAAGATGGTGAATGGGTCTTCTTGCTTACTGCTCTCTTAACACCTGCACAAGATAACCAAATAGAGAAAGTGGAGCACTGAAAGGCTTAAGAGAATAAGCACTGCTTATTGAATAAGCAGGCTTATAAGCTTATAGCTTATGGAAAACAGAAACTACTCAAGGGTCTGAACCTTCCTTTCAAAACTGATTTAGGACTAAAATAAAAAAAAAAGGTTAGCAAAAACTTGTAATCTAAGTCTTGAATCCACTTTCACTTCAACAAGACATAAACATCAAGATTCTGAAAACTTTTTAAACAACAACACTTAAATTAAAAAACGATTTTCAGAAACTAGAAACACATTTTCCCCTTTTCTTTCTTTGAAACCTACACTATTTTTTTCAATGAATGTAAACTTTTACACTACAAGAACAAAGGAATGGAACTCAGTTATTGTGAAAAGCTAAACTTTCATTTTCATTACTTGTCAAAAAAATTTACAATGAACTGGAACAAAGCTTTATGCCACAAACGGCCAAGCTATATATACAAGTAGATAGAAAAGTCTAGAAGACCTAAAATGAAAAACCCTAATCTTGTGAATATCCAGAATTGCCCTTTGAACGAATATGCAAATTTGATCCTTGATTCTTGATTCCAGAATAGTCTTGAGCTGGCCATGTGATTGAGCAAGGGTCTTGGATGATCTTGAGCGTTAATTTTGTGTGGGGAACAAGTAGTTGCGTCACAAACATTCAATGGGTCAAACGTTTTTGGAGCTTTGTGGGATCTCGTGACAGTGTGAGCTGGAGAGGGGACAAAAGAGGAGGAGGTCACTATCTGGGTTGGGGGTTGTGAAGAGTGTGGGGTTGTAAAGAAAAACCCTAAGTTTAATTAGGATGAGGGTTGGTAATTAGTGTGATTGTTTCTGGGTTTAATTTAGGGTTTAGGGGTTGAAGGTGGATAAATAGTGGGTTTAATCCACTTTGGGGTTTAATGAGTTTTCAAAAACAAGTTTCCCACACTAATCTTAAATATTAAACCGATTTTTTAAAAATCAGTTAATACATAAAATAAGTGGGATATGACGTGTGAGGAGGGGTGGTGGTGATTGGCTAAAGTTGGTGAGTGGGGCACGTGTCCAAAGGTGATAGGGTGAGTTAAGTTTGTTTGTCTCCCAGGAATGACCCCTACACTCTTTTCTTCTTGTCTTTTTTAAATAATCAGCCAAAACATGCAATCCCTTTGTTAAGAAAGATTTCTTTCTTATACTTTGGCCACCAAATATTTCCCAAGCTTGTTTAAAGGGCTTTTCATGTAATATCTCCATTCTTCAAGGGCTAAACATGCAATATTCTTGAAACTTAAAGGACCATTTGTAATATTTAAGATTTACAAGGGCCTAAAGTGACAAGTCTTCAATTCTTGAGGGACCAATCATGCCAATCTTCAAAACTTCAAGGACTTGAATGGAAATTCATGATTCGGGTCCGGTTCTTTGTGCGGCTTCGTTTCTTGTGTTCGTTTTTGCTTGATTCCTTTGATCTTTTTGGTGAATTCACGATATCCGTACCTGAAATACACAATGAACAAATACAAGCACATTTTTGGGTATTTTGACGATATTTTTCTCGTTTTAAGCCCGTTTTGGACGATGAGACTATGTATAAATTCAGTCTCATCAAGGGTGTTGTTGCTTTCTTCTTTCTTTTGTCTTCTCGACTTTTTAAATAACTTGTCTTTCTCGACTTTGTCTCGGGATTAGTCGAATGATAACATGAACTCGTCTTCTAATTTTCTTCTTTTAGTAGACTTGGTTCTTCGACTTTGTTAAACTTCCGTCTTTAGACTTTTTCCTCGATAAATCTTCAGAATAGGCCTTTGACTTCCGTTCTTCTTGCACTTTTGATCTTTTGACTTTGTCTTTTGTCTTTTTCTTCGATAAAAGCTCGTGAAAGCCCGTGTTTTCTTCCTTTTTCATATTTTTGTCCTAAAACACAATAGAAACACAAACCACGCATAATTCTGACTTTTACGACATTAAATACACGTTTTGGTCATGTTTTTTTATAATTAAGTGGTAAAAGAATAAGTGTTTTCACACTTATTAGTTTACTTATGAAAATTCGTATTAGTTTAATATACCAAAAGCCAATATAGGTCATGAGGTCAACAACGTGCATGAATACTTAGAGGGGTAATCTCATCAGCAATTAGACGGGATGCCTCTAATTAATATGGTTTGGGTAGGAGGGATCAGCTCCTTGTGAAGGATACAAGGCACACACCACATTCACCATGAAATCCTGACTGAAACTGTAACTAGGATGCACCCATACGCCCCACATGATAACATAGTATTATTAAAGTCCAAATAAACTGAAGGGACGCCACAAGCTATCACTCCGTCATGGTGAAGTCATAACACTAGTGCCTCCAGTGTTATGGTTATGGTACCTCCATAACTAGGTGAAACTGGCATGCATGTATATGGCTAAGGTAACTAATAAAACATAAGCATTTAAATCTGTAACTACTGGGAAAACAGTTAGCTGCATACAGGAAATCCTAATAAAGAAAGAGATTGTCCCTACTGAAGGACGGGAAATCCGTACCTTGTGTCCAGTAGAAGCTAACGGAAACGCTGAAGAACCTACTCCGCCTTAACGGATAATACTACATAAGAATAGGGACGTGTATGAGTTGTCTGAGATACATGTGTTTTACTGGTTATGTGTGTTCTTAGCTTATTATTCATGTTTTAACTGTTTTAAGTGTTAACTGTAGTTATTCTGGTATTATGTTGTTTATTATTCATGTAATAAGGTATTATAATACTTGTATTGTAATACTAAGTAAATTTTTTTAAAAAATAGCAGGTTTCCTAAAATAGTAAGTTTCTAAAAAAAGAAAGTTTCCAAAAATATTAAGTTTCCATAATTTGAAAATAAGCTGGATTATTAAGCTCAAAATATAACTCAGAGTTTATTAGTAAAAATACAAGTCATGGATTAAATGTTATAGCTTATTAAATAATAAACATGGTTGATTTAATAAACTATAGGTGATATGAAGTTAATTAAAATAACATGTTTAATTAAATAATACTATTTAAATACTTAGGTTAAATCATGAAATATAAATCTTAATATTTAAACCTAAGTCATGTTTTTAATTAAATTAAATAGTCATGAAAAATAATTTAATTAAAATAATTAAACTAATTTTAATAATGTCCCGTACCCGAACCCGTGAACAAAATTAATCCCGAGTCCGAGAAGTGCCTAGCCAACACCACATAGCCGGCGGCTGAAAACCAAACGCAGCCCACCAGTGGCTAGCCGGCTAACCGGTTGCCACTGGTGGCCTTTTGTTCCATTTGCTGAGCCACGGCTAGCCACTGTCGAGCCCAACCTGACCCCGACTTAAGCCAATTCTCATTGTCCTTGTAGCTAAGTCCCATCGAGACCTTAGTGGTCTCGGTTGACACGAAAATCAAGCCAAAACACACCCCGACATGCGTCGGGGTCCCTTTCCTTTGCGTCCGAATGAACCAAACCACATCGAGACTTGATGGCTCGGTTGGTGGTGCGAACAAACAAGCCGAGAGCCCTAGGCTCTCGGCTGATGCGTCGGTCGAGCAAAACCCAAACAACCAAACCCTAAATCTTGTTTCTTGATTAATCCCACATGTTTTAAATTCTTGTTTTTAAGATTTGATTTACGTGTACACATGAATTCAATAAAAGAATTGAAAAGAAAAAGGTTATAGTGTTACCCGATGCGTGAATGAAAAAGCATTAATAACACGAACACGTATAATCAAAAATCAAGGATTTAATCACACAAACACCTCTCTTGGTGTTCTAGGTGGCCGGTGGCAAGGGAGAGGACAAGGACTAGGGTTCAGATGGGATGGGTATACCCTCCAGTGGGTACCCTCGTTAGCTGAGAGCCTGATTCAGAAGATATGCGTGAGACATGATTATCGAGACATAAGCATGACTACACTGAAAGTTTTTGGTTATCATACCAGATTGAGCTAAACGGTTGGGCTGCTGACCCTTGTTGTCGTGGTCACGCCCGTTACCGGAGTTTCGGTTATAATGCTGAAATGTTAGAAATTTTTTATACAGCAGCTAAACATGGAAGAGTTTAATTTTAGGGACCTGCTGTTGTTGGAGTGGTTGGCATTGTTACGGTAGTTATCACTACCGCCACGCTTTTCGGATCCATTACGGTCGTTAGTCTGACCGTGGTTCCTGTAGTTATTCTGTTGAGTGGTCGGCTGGTACCGGTCGCCACCCTTCTGCCTGAAAGATAAAGTTTAATAGTATGAATGAGATGGTAACGCTTGATGACTGAAGTATACCTCTTTTCTGGTCGATCCAACTCCTCATACTCATCCCTCTCCTGCAGGATTTCCAAGTTGCGAGCCACGTCGGCAACTTGGGCAACAGTAAATGTCGTGCACTGGAGACGGTACAGAGTTGATTTTCGAAGGCTCTATCAAAAGTTCTTGGCTTGTTCTTCAACAGTCCCAACAATGCTCCAAGAAAACCAGCCAGCCGCAAGAAGCACTGCAAAAACTCAATGCTGGTCTCACCTACCCTCTGGCGTGTTGAGTGATAATCCCTCTTGACGCGTTCCTGCTCAGCAAGAGGAAAAAACTGAGTGTAGAACATCTCCTTGAACTAAATCCATGTCCTTGTGGAAAGCCATGTCTCACCTCCATTGGCTTGCTTGTAAGCCTTCCACCATGCTAGATCATCCCCCTCATACTTGTAGGCTGCCAACCTTGCCTTGTATATCCCATCGCAACCCCTAGCGTCAAATATCTTCTCCACATGAGATATCCAATTCTCAACATCTGACGAAGTATCTGCCTTCTCGAATGATCGAGGCTTTTGCTTGTTGAAACGTTCCAACCATGTGCGAAGTGTGACTGGTGGAGGAAGAGGAGGATTTGCATGAGATGGTCTGGCTTGAAATTCTTCACGAATTTGCTCGCGGATCTAGGGAAGCATAGTCTGTAAAGTTGTTTGGACAGCTGCAGCGAGTTCCGTATCTGTGTGTGTGTTAACCATCTAACAGTTTCAAATGAAATAAATGATTAATCGGTTAAAACATAAGATATTAATGAGAGAACATGAAGGAAGTATGATTGTATTGCAATAAAATCTGATGATAACTGGTGTGGACGACTATGGTTCAGCCAACAAAATTCAAAAGAAAGACATGTGACTGAGCGTGGACGACTATGGTTCAACCCATATCAGTCTAAATTCGAAAGAACACATGTGACTAAGTGTGAACAACTATGGTTCAATCCACACTAGTCAAAATTCAAAAGAAAACATGTGGTAAGTATGAACGACTATGGTTCAACTCATACTAGTCAAAACTTAACAGAAAAGCAATAATACATGAAATAAAATCAACTGTCAGTTTAGGAAGATCATGGTGACTACCCACTAGTCACAAGTCAAGTTTTAGAGCCTATATGTCGAAACCTGGCTCTGATACCATAATTGTAACGAACCACTTTGATAAGAAGACCGTTACATGATAATTATGGCGTGTCATCAAAGCATGCAAGGTAATATGTCTTAAAAACATAAATGATCATAAAGGAAAGTCGGAATCAAACATCAGCCCCCAAACATAAGCTCATACATGTATACAGTAAAGAATGTAGAAAAGGACTAAATATTGTCCAACCAAACATAAGTATATAAATGCAAAAGGAAAAGAAGTCAAAGAGAGCCTCCATCCTATGCACGTACTCTCAAATGCTTATGTCTGTCCTTGGGTACCTGCCGTATGGGACATGGAAAGAAAATACGGCTGAGCAATACGCTCAGTGAACGGATATAATGACATGATAAGAATAAGTGAACATAAGCAAAAGATATGAAATGCTGTAGAATATGTGTATGTCCTAGAAAACCTGGAACATGTTTTATAAACTGGTTTACACTGAAAAGTCTTAGGTTTTAAACATGCAAAATAATTTAGATGCTAAAGACCTCATATAGGTCACAACATATATCAACGTGCATGAATAGATAGAGGGGTGACCTCGTCATGCAATTAGAGGGTGACCTCTAATAATATAAGTCCGGGTGGAGGGATCAACTCCAATGTGATGGATGTAGAGCACACTCCACAATCACCTTGTAAATCTACAAAACATGTGCTAGGATACACCCGTACGCCCCACATGATAATAATAATAAAGGCCAATGTAACTGAAGGGACACCGCGAGAAATCATTCTCGTCGCGGAAGAGTCATGACACGGGTGCCTCAAGTGTCATGGTTATGGTACCTCCATAACTAGGTGGTCATGGTCATGCATGTATATAGCTCAATAAATTTAAAATGATAGCATGACAAACAATGAAAAGTTTTATCATACGAAAACTGAAAAATGGGGAAAACAGATGGAAGCAAACGGGGAATCCTAATCATGCATAGAAAGAGAATGTCCTTACTAAAGGACGGAATATCCGTACCTTATGACCAGTAACGAATGAAGATGAAAGGCGGAAAGTACTACTCCGACTTCACGAGTGTTACATAATAAAGGACGTGTATGAGTTGTTTGTTCATGTATAACTTACCGATTCTTAGTTTACTTTACTTGTTTTACTTATTCATGTTTTATCGTGTCTTTCTTGGTGTTTCATGTGCTCTTGATTAACATATTACATGTTTCATGTCTTATTATACTTGATGTTTCATACTTAGTAACTTTTTAAAAATAGTAGGTTTCTATATATAGTAACTTTCCAAAAATAGTAGGTTTCCATATATAGTAACTTTCCAAAAATAGTAAGTTTCAATAATTAGTTAGTTTCCAAAAATAGTAAGTTTCCATAAATAGTAAGTTTCAGAAAATAGAAAGTTTCCATAAATAGTAATAAGCTTTTTTAATAAGCATATAATATAAGCCGATGCTTAATAAACATATTTTATAATTATGATTCATTAATAGATAAGATAGTAAAGTTTATTGTAAATAAATGCTTTGGCTTAACATAATAATTATTAATTAATATTATCACATGATTTTAAAGTGATTATTAATTAATAATAAATCATGATTTTTTATTAATAAAACTTTACCATAAACTTGATAATTGTATAATTAAATTAAAACATTAATTAATATAATTAGACCATGGTCAAAATGTACTTAATTTAATATGCTAAGTCCTTGATTAGATTAAATTAAATGATGTCATGTGTAATTTTATTAATAATTAAATAAAATAATTATCATAAGTCTAAAATTAATTTAGTCACAAAAATAACCAAACACCCCCTTTGGTGTCCGGTTAAGCCGAACCCCACACCTAGCCCCCGAGACCTCTTGGTCTCGGTTGCACGAACAAAAACAAACAAACCAACACCACCATAGCCTAGCCACTGCCCTGTTGGCAGTTCCCATCGGCTGTGTGGTTTTTCCACTGGCCACAGACGAAACAGCCACCGGCTGTGGCTTAGCCGTTCCCACCGACAGAAGTGGCGTAGCCACTGCTGTGCCCTGGTCTGCCACTGCGCCCCGTTTGGGGTTGCGGCTGGTTGAACAACACAGCCACCGAGACCACCACGTCTCGTCTGGCCTGCCGTAGATCCCACTGAGGCCCCTTCGGTCTCGGTTTCCGTGCAAAACCCAACAACCAATCTGATTTTATTACATGTTTTATTCATTCATATCGTGTTCATACAAATAAATTAATGGATTCATGATTTAAAGAAATAAAAATAAAGGAAAGGATTAAGAATCAGTGATTACCAAAAATGTGTAAGATTAAGGATGACAATCACGAACACAAACTGTAGAAACTAGAAGGGGGGGTTGAATAGTTTCTCTTCGATTGGTGACCAAATTATAATATTGCTTTCAATTTGGTTTGTATCAAAACTATCTTTTACTTAAAGCTAAGTTGCATAATGATTAGGTTCAATTGAAATGCACTAGCAAGAATAATAAGCAAGTATAATGATAATGAAATAAGTAAAGAGCAAGGAAGGAGACAACCTAGTGGGAAGACACCAAGATTTATAGTGGTTCGACAACGAGGCTCTATCCTCGTTTCTACTCCACTCCTCGAGTACACCTACTCGAGATTTCCACTATATCCACAAGCTCCCTTCTCGGCGGAGAAAACTTACATCGTTGCTTACATTATTTTCCGACACTAAGCTAAATGTCGAGACCTAATCTTTAGCTAGGACCAATCTACACGACGTTGCCTACTTCACAATTTAACGACACAAGGCTAGATGTCGAGTTCTAATCTTAAGGTAGAACCAATCTTCACGACGTTGCCTACTTCACCATTTTACGACACAAGGCTAGATGTCGAGTTCTAATCGAAATCTAGAACCAATCTTCACGACTCTTCACTTTGAAGCTAAGTGAGAACTTCACACAACACAACTACTAATCACTTTAAAGTTTAGTGAGAACTCACAAGACACAACCACATCACTTTATAGTTTAGTGAGAACTCCTAATCAAATCTATTACAACTCAACTAGACTTATCCAAGTACACACATGTAGCTTGGATTTACACAACACAAATCCAAGCAAACACATATGCAATGGATGTACACATCAAATCCAAGTATTCACAAATAACTTGGATGAACACAACTAGTCCAAGTATTCATAAATACATTGGATTGACCTAAAACAAAAAGGTATCATGATGAATATGACTAGCTCATAAATTCATCTTTATCACTACACTAGTGAGTGAGTGATCTTCTCATTGGACATGGTAAAGGAGGGGATCAAGAGGATAATCATATGTAAACATCCTTAACAAATTAAGTGATCATTTACTAATGATTATGCTATAGAAAATAGAAAAAGGGCTGAGAAAAACGTCCAAGAGGCTTGCTGGAAAATGAGATTTGACCCACTATTTAAAGGAGACAAAGTTACAACGGATCTATAACGGCTACTGTGCGCGGTACCTTATCTCACCCCGCGGTACCATATCGCTAAGGTACCGCGTAGGTACTTAAGGTACCGCCACTAGACTCCGCTCCGTTTTTTGTCTTTTAGTGGGGTGGGAATATCTGAGGTATTTGAACCCTTCAAAGGATATTCTAACAGCATTTGGAATATGCCATTTTTAAATTTTCATTTTCCATTTTAATAAAACATTTTCTAAAAAAGAAAGTTTATTAAAAAGTCTTTTGTCTTATTAACAAAAGTGAGTTTTAAGGATAATCATTTTGATGATCACTAAGTATGATTAAGAAAGGTTAGTGATATGATTATTACCTTGATGATAGTGTTAGTTAAATAATTCATTTTGTGTTTCTACACTAAATGTGTTGTATGGTTTGTTGTGATCAAAACTAAGAAAGATTAGTTAACACTAATAATGTTTTTAGGCATTACTTGCATTAACAATCTCCCCCTTTTTGATTACGACAAACGATAAACTCATTTACGTAGAAACACAAACTATGGAATTATTAACTAGTTTATCACTATCATTTCTCCCCCTTTGTCGTAGCAAAAAGGTTAGCATAAGTCTTTGAAGTGCATCGAACTTTGCTAGTAGCTCCCCTTTGGTGGTTGCTCCCCCTTGCTTGGGGCACCAACTTTGTGAGCTAAGGTGACATGCTACACAAAGGTTAGTAGAAAGGAAAGAAACACCAATGTATATATGATCACTACCTACTAAGTAACTTGAGAGGGAGAAAGAGAAGAGATCTCAAATTAGAAGCAAGTATTTTGCTAAGTATGTCCAAAGAGGTAATTGACAAAATGAAACTTCAATATAATGAAGATGATAAGCTTGTCAATGGGTTTAAGCTTTAGAATTGATGGAATCACCCATAAGAAATTGTAAAAATTTAACCAAGATCAACTCAAAAAGAGAACTAATTAGATAGCACACAAATAACACAAAGGTTAAAAAAAACAAAAAAAAATAATACAACAAAGAAGATAGTCATACACATAGTATGAGTATCTAAAAGCAATAAATATGGAAAATAAACCACTAAGCATAAGCTAGTCTAATAGTGATATTTTCCAAGATTGCTAAAAATAAAATAAAACTAAAAAGACGACGATGCATCATTCGAAGTTTTGTCCACCGGAACGAAAACTTGAATAGGAGGTCGAGTGAGGAGGAATTCTAGAAAATTTAACTTCTCATACACATGAGCAAGTTCAATTTGTTGAAATCGGCAACAATCACACGAGGATCCATGATGCAATACAAAATCGTTTGATGGGGGTATGGCATCAAACTTAGGGTTTGGTGGTGGTGGGGTAAAGGGTTTGGGAGTGTTTTCACAATGCCTTGTGAGGTTTGGGAAGGTGGAAAGGTCATTGAGTTGGGGGGTATTGAAGGATTGTGGTGGTGGTGGAACATTTTCTTTTGCTCCGGTGATGGGGTTTATGGTATAAGTCTCATTCCAATACTTGATTGGAGAGAAGGTAGGGTTTTTGGGTGGTTTGGACGAAGATGGTTCATTCTTCTTAACCCAAACGGGTCGAACCGAGATTTTCGGTTTCTTTGAAAGCTTGGATGAGGAAGCTTTGGGTGAGTGGGGTTGTGACAAAGAAATGTCAAGTTTAGGAATGTAGGAGTTAGGTATTGTGAGAGTGTGAGAATGATATCTCAAGGTTATGTGAGAATGAATTCTCAAGGTTGGGAAGGTGTGAGAATGAAATCTCAAGGTTGGGGTATAAGTAAAATGTAATCAAGGTAAGAATTTGAATACAAAATGTGTAGTGTCAAGGAATGTTTAGTCAATTTGAGTAAACAAGGAATCTTGACTGGGAATAGGGTTTTATAAGTTTTGACAAAAAAAAATCGTCAAAAGCCACATTCTGGCCGCGGTACCTTATATGGGCCGGCGGTTCCATATCACTAAGGAACCGCGGGTCCTTAAGGAACCGCGTCCAGTGGACTTTAAACCATGTTTTTCCTTGGTTTTGGGAAAAACTAAGACTTTTTCAAAAAGTTGCAAATCTTGGAATTTTACCTCTATTAGAACCAAAATATGCTAGGGTTGCATAAAGCAACACATTCACAAAGAATGTCTTGACAAAGGATGACAAAATAATTTAGATATCATTTTGAACCAATTTTAGTCAAGTTTAGGGGTTGTGATAGATTTAGGTTCAATTTTAATTTCAAATTAAAGTTGATTAGTGTGCACAAAAGAATAGAATCACACAAAGCTAAATCCATAAGTCAACAACACGAAACATTCATTAGTGAAACAAGTACAAAGATAAATAAAACTAACTAATACATAGCTAGCTTATCATTAAATCTAGATAGGTGGTTTTCTTTGGCTTGTTGTTGAAAATTTTTATTAAAAGAACTCCATCATTCATCTCCTAGGAGGAGGCATGGAGAACAAAGCAAGCAAGAAATCTTGCAAACCCCTATGTAGTCCATACATATCCATCCTTGGGTTTTGGATGAGGAAGTGGTTGTAGAGACAACATGGACATCTAGGACCATGAGTTTGTTGAAACCCAAAGTAAGGATCACCCAAGAGGAGGGAAAGAGGGACACCCAAAATTGGGATGTTTGAGTTGGGTGAAGGTGGAGGAGGCATGTTCTCCAAGGGTGAAGTGGGTGAAAGTGGAGGCATGTTCCTCAAAGGGGAAATGGGTGAGTGTGGAGGAAAATTCTCCAAGGTTGGTGAAATTGGTGAGTTGTGAGGGGTAAATGGTGAAGTCACCAAAATGTCATCAAAGTCATTCCCAAAAGGAATGCTTTGGATTGATTGAGGTTGTGTGGTCACTTCCAAGGGTGCACTTGGAGTGAAGGGTAAAGAAAGCTCATTCATTCTAGAATTGAATGAAGATGAGGTAGAACCAATGGAGTGGTTAGTACCATGGGTGGAAGAAGTCTTGCATGGTGCAAGAGGTGGGGAAGGTGATGAAGAAATAAGGATAGGAACATTCTCATTCTTAGGTGTGAGGAAAGGTGAAGAGTTAGGCTTAGCTACCTTAACCCTTATTTTGAGTGTTTTTCTTGGGGTGGAGGTCTTGGAAGTGTTTGAGGTTTTGGTACACACCATGGTTGATTAGGGTGGATTAAGGTTTAGGGAAGTATGTTTGATGTGTGAAGAACATGGCAAACAAGGTGGGTTTAAATGGTTGAGGGGATGATCCAAACTAGTGATGGGTTAAAATCATTTTAGGTGAATAATGAATTTAGATATCCTAGTTTAGGAAATGTGCAGTTTATTACTGAAAATCATGCAAGGTTTACACAAAATTAAGAAAACAGTCTAAAGCAAAGATGATGTCGTGCACAGTGGCCGGCGGTTCCTTATCTAGGACCGGCGGTACCTTATCGATAAGGAACCGCGGGTCGATATGGAACCGCGACCATAAGGTTTTCAAAAATTTCCCATTCCAGTTTTTGATAAACCCAGATTTTTCCCAAAGGTTTCACAAGCCAAAGTTAACTACAAATCATAATCTAATAAGCTAACTATCATATGGCATGCACAAAGCTATGTAAAACACAAACATGAAGGCATAATTAACATTAAGGATCAAGATAAATGATAATTCTAACATGCAATCACAAGTTAATACATATCCAAGATAAAGTAAAATTGTTCAACAATACATGTTTACCAACATGTATTCTTTGAAAAACTTCAATGCTTTCACCTTCTCTTCTTCCCCAATCCCTTGATCATATTCTCCAAGAACTTGAAACCTTTTCTTGATTCAACCCGGTGTTCGTGCAATTCCCCTCTAGTTCTAAGGTTTTCGCGGTAAAGATGCTCCATATTGAGATCTTCCGGTACTTCACTAGAATGATGAGGAGGAGGAGCTAAGTCTTCAAATTCATCCTTGAATGGGTTTGAGGATGGATGGGAATTACTCGAAGAGTGGAAATGAGAACTAGTACCTATGCCATCACCATCACTTGTTGGCATGTCCATGTCCTCATCATCCATCTCTTGATGAACAGATTTTCTCGATCCTCGATCACTTCTTGTCTTTCTAGCATATGCCTCTTGAATGGGCAACATAACCCGATGAACCGGGTATAAGCGAGAAAGATCAAGGTGGGGAAAATCATGAGCAACCCTTTTGAAAAGGCGAGTTAGAAGCATAGCATAGGGAAGGTTTGTCTTAGGCTTCGAAAGGGCATAATTGATTCATCGAGCGATATAGAATGCCAAGTTGTACTTGGTGGATGTAAAGATGTAACTCAACATATGCACCATACACGCCGGGATATGATCTCGGTTTCCACCAAGACAAAAGACATTCTCCCTAAGGATATTGGCCCATTGAACCATAAAATCCTTAAGGTCGCTAGAGAGCACTTCATATTGATTCACATTTCGTACATTTGAATGAAGGCTTCTCACAACGTTACCATCACGCTCTTTCGAGACGATTTCAAGAATGAACTCTAGATCAATTTCGGTGTGGTCATTTGGAGGTTTATCGAAGGATTCCGAGAGAGCATCAAGTCTCCATTTATCCGTAAAACGACAAGTGCCTTCATAAGGCACACCGAGAATTTGACCAAAGTCTTCAAGAGAGTATTGAATTAATTGATCATTCAATACGAAACGAATGAAGATTTCTCCATTGTATTCAATCATGGAGTAGGTGCTAAAGAATTCAAGAAGGAATAAGGGGTAAATATCTTCTTCTATGTTGAGCAAGCAATCAAACCCCGAAAGCTCAAACATAGAAAGGATATAGACATAACCCGTTATTTCCTTGTCAACGACTCTACCCTCATGGAAACAACGAGTGGAAAGGGATGGAAACGCTTTTTGAAGTTGGGGGGAAGCATAGGTTTGGGAGATGTCGGGCATATAAACTTTAGTGAATTGATGATCTTTTTGATATTGAGAAGGCATGATTAAGTACCTAAATACAAACACAAGACAATATTTCTCCAATCACTCATATGAAAATCAAAAAGGAAAACGAAAAATGAAAATGTGTTATATCAATTTCTTGACAAACATAGGATTGAATCCATATCATTTTCATGTTCACAATGTGTCTATTCCATCATTGACCAAGAACACATGATCTATGTTATATCAACAATGGATTAGAACATTGGTTTTTCAAAACAAGGTTTTTAGGTAAGCATTAACAATGTCATTACCTACTTGTTCATGGGTTCATCTCAAATCCATCTTTTAACCAAAATCATTTAGCCTAAATTCGGATTTGTTCTACAAGTGGGTTTTAGTGAAATCTTAATGAATATCAACCTAAGGAATCATAGTAAGATTACCATGTCAGCCCATATTCCTATTAAGGTTTAAAATCAATTTCAATTTTAAAAATCCCCAATTATGAAAGGATGAACCCTAGAACAAAATAGATGAAATTGAAAGAAAACACTTACAATTAATTGATGTTAGATGAAGGATGAGTGAAACCCACAACTTGGAATCAATTAATTTGAGTGATTGAAGTTTTTGGAAGCTTCAACAATGGTGGAAAAGGTAAAACCCGTCGGCTGTGTGTTTTTGGGAGAGAGAGAGAGAGTTTGGTTTGAAAAAGAATAAAAAAAACACAAACTGGCGCTCTGACAAAAGTTACTGCCCGTGGTACCTTATCGATAAGGAACCGCGGGTTTGAGCCGCGGAGATAAGGAACCGCCTGCAGAGGCAGGTTTCTATCTCTGAAAAACGCCAAATTTTGAAAATCCAGTTTTTCTAAAATACTTAAAATTAAATCATGAGCCTTTTAGAATATCATTGGATCATCATAACACTAAGCAATATGCCTTAACGAAGGATTACGAGTTAAATCAAGATCGAAAAGAACCGAAACGGACAAACGACTACTCGTAGCAAAACGACTAAGTGGAGAGAAATCAAGGGAAGTGAATCAAGACTAGGATCAATGCTCAAGGGATTAATGACAATCTTCAAATAGTGGTAACGAGGAGCTTGTGTCATATATAGTGGTTTAAGACGTGCCTTTCCGGCGAAACGTTAAACGACTTTGGTAATGAATAAGCACAAAGCAATTATTCAAGTATAGACTAAGATCACTTTCAATAATAGTCTTAGTCTAAACAAAAATATGAGCAAGGTATTAATTCACTTTCTCTCCCACAAAGAGCCTACTAACCGTATGAGTGCAAACCATAGAAATCATGCTTGATACTTTAAACTTCTACTAACTCACTCTGCATCACCATAGTGAGTCAAGTATCCAAGCAATGAAGGTTTGAGAGGATAAAGGAAAAGAAGCACAAACCACAAATAAATGTCTAGGCAAGGATGCCGAGAACAAGCACATAGTCAAGTAATGATCAAAAGAATGATCAAAGGGCGTGTGGGAGAATGAAAGCGTACCTTGGCCACAAAGAGCAATCCATGAAGGAATAAGTGCTATGCCCAATCAATGACTATGATGAGTACTAAGTCTTCATGGACTATTATCATTCCCAATCATCTTGGTATCATCATTCAGAGATGTTAAAGATCAATGAAGATGATTCTTCTACAAGTGCAAGTAACTCAATCCACAACCAATTAAGTGATTGATCTTCATGAGTACCTACACAAAGCAAGATGAAAACTAGTAGATACATTTCAAGAGTATATCTAAAATGCATAAAGGCTACTAATCTTAAGTGGGATGCAATATTATCAATTTCAAGACCTATTTTTCAAAGAAAACATAGTTTTGACCAAAGAGAAACTTTAGTACAACTAGACCTTCTAATTTGAGGAGACAATGGATCGATCCAAGTTTTAAAGTACAATATACTTCAAAGATCTTGAGTGACCATCGCTCTGATACCAATTGTAGAAACTAGAAGGGGGGTTGAATAGTTTCTCTTCGATTGGTGACCAAATTAAAATTGCTTTCAATTTGGTTTGTATCAAAACTATCTTTTACTTAAAGCTAAGTTGCATAATGATTAGGTTCAATTGAAATGCACTAGCAAGAATAATAAGCAAGTATAATGATAATGAAATAAGTAAAGAGCAAGGAAGGAGAAAACCTAGTGGGAAGACACCAAGATTTATAGTGGTTCGACAACGAGGCTCTAACCTCGTTTCTACTCCACTCCTCGAGTACACCTACTAGAGAATTCCACTATATCCACAAGCTCCCTTCTCGGCGGAGAAAACCTTACATCGTTGCTTACATTATTTTCCGACACTAAGCTAAATGTCGAGACCTAATCTTTAGCTAGGACCAATCTACACGACGTTGCCTACTTCACAATTTAACGACACAAGGCTAGATGTCGAGTTCTAATCTTAAGGTAGAACCAATCTTCACGACGTTGCCTACTTCACCATTTTACGACACAAGGCTAGATGTCGAGTTCTAATCGAAAGCTAGAACCAATCTTCACGACTCTTCACTTTGAAGCTAAGTGAGAACTTCACACAACACAACTACTAATCACTTTAAAGTTTAGTGAGAACTCACAAGACACAACCACATCACTTTATAGTTTAGTGAGAACTCCTAATCAAATCTATTACAACTCAACTAGACTTATCCAAGTACACACATGTAGCTTGGATTTACACAACACAAATCCAAGCAAACACATATGCAATGGATGTAAACAACAAATCCAAGTATTCACAAATAACTTGGATGAACACAACTAGTCCAAGTATTCATAAATACATTGGATTGACCTAAAACAAAAAGGTATCATGATGAATATGACTAGCTCATAAATTCATCTTTATCACTACACTAGTGAGTGAGTGATCTTCTCATTGGACATGGTAAAGGAAGGGATCAAGAGGATAATCATATGTAAAAATCCTTAACAAATAAAGTGATCATTTACTAATGATTATGCTATAGAAAATAGAAAAAGGGCTGAGAAAAACGTCCAAGAGGCATGCTGGAAAATGAGATTTGACCCACTATTTAAAGGAGACAAAGTTACAACGGATCTATAACGGCTACTATGCGCGGTACCTTATCTCACCCCGCGGTACCATATCGCTAAGGTACCGCGTAGGTACTTAAGGTACCGCCACTAGACTCCGCTCCGTTTTTTGTCTTTTAGTGGGGTGGGAATATCTGAGGTATTTGAACCCTTCAAAGGATATTCTAACAGCATTTGGAATATGCCATTTTCAAATTTTCATTTTCCATTTTAATAAAACATTTTCTAAAAAAGAAAGTTTATTAAGAAGTCTTTTTTCTTATTAACAAAAGTGAGTTTTAAGGATAATCATTTTGATGATCACTAAGTATGATTAAGAAAGGTTAGTGATATGATTATTACCTTGATGATAGTGTTAGTTAAATAATTCATTTTTTGTTTCTACACTAAATGTGTTGTATGGTTTGTTGTGATCAAAACTAAGAAAGATTAGTTAACACTAATAATGTTTTTAGGCATTACTTGCATTAACACAAACCTAAAATAATTAAAGATCAAAAAGCTTTTCCCTTCCTCCTTTGTTTTCTTGCCGACGGCTACCAACACACAACCTTAGGGTTTCTTAATTTTTTTGTAAAATGGAATAATGAATCTCCTGGAAGTATTTTTCTACTAGAAAAGGGTTAACGGGTCGGGCTTGGGCCCTCCCTTTTATTTTCTTTTCTTTTTAAGCCGGACACAAACACCCCTTTAAATTATATTTCGTGTTTTTTTAATTCCTGTGTGTTGATACTCGTGACATATTTCGTGGTTTAAATTCGTGTTAAGTCTTGTCGTGCGTTATTTATTATACATAAATACTTGTCGTTACTTAAATAATATACGTAATACTTGTCGTGCATTAATTAATATAAAGTTTAAATTAAATCGTATTTTCGTGTATTTAAAGTTTCATGTATTTTACGCGGGTTTTACAATAAGTGAGGCGTTGACTAAGTTAGCGTATAACCAAATTATCCCCTACAACATGTCGCCGGGGATAGTAACCTCCAAAATTTTCTAATAACGCGCCTATTTTCCTCGGTGACATGTCATTGGGCAAAGTACCCAGTAAGCGACAAAGTTAGGTATAACTGAGGCGTTGACTAAGTCGGCGTGTAACCAAATTATCCCCTCGACATGTCGCCGGGGAACGTACCCTCCAAACTTTTTTATTACGTGCTTTTTTTGCTAGACGACAAATCTTAAGTTTTCCCCTGAGACATGTCGTCGGGGAAAGTTTTGTAAAATTTTTATACTTTGATTAGATCTGTGTCATCCGAAACACACAACAACTCTTATCTTAAAAAATTACACCCTACGAAAACACACCCAACTTTACCAACCACTCCCATCACCTCCGACATCACCACCACATGCACCACCACATAACCGCCAATCCCTATCACCCCCGGCATCACCACAACCGATGAATTAAACCACCACCACTACCATTATAACTGGCATCACCACCACCACCACAACCACTCCCCGTCACCACCACCATATGAACCCATCACCACTAGTCACCACAGAACCCACCACCACCATGTCACTCCTCTTCCAAAACCCTCTAAATGATAATTCTTTCCTTCACCCTCTAAATGATAATTCTATATCTTATTTCTCTAATCCTCTAAACAAGTTTGGTGGTTGTGGATTTTTGTTTTTTTAATTCAAGTTTTTTTAGCAATTTTCCATTTTTATATTAATTATGTTTTATATCAATTAATATCTATTTTTGTATAAGTTGATGTGCGGTTTGTTTGTTTTAGGTTATAGTAGTAGTAGGCGACGACAGTTAGCGGTAGGTGGCGGCAGTAGGCGACGGGAGGAGGTAAATGTTTTGTTTTATTAACCATTTAGGTATCCCGGTGGACATGTCGTCGGGAAATGGTTTTAGCTTAATTGAACGGTGGATTATTTTAGCTTATATAAAATTTGAAAGGTGTGCTTGTTTCAGCTTATATAATAAGCTGTTCAGCTTATCTTGATTAGCTTATCAAGATAATCTGTTTAAAAATAGATTATTCTGATAAGCTTTTTAGGATACTGTTTAGCTTATTATGATAAACTTATCAGGATAACCTGTTTGAAAACAACTTATAGAGATAAGATTAACATAATAAGCTTCTACCTTGAAGATATGATCAAGCGACCACCCAGTTAGAAGTTCGTCGAACATATGAGTCATACAAAGTTTTCCAATGGGGGTGTCATTGTGGTGGAGGATACCCCTGATATTATACATGCCACCAACTCAGCTGATCTCACACTTTCTACTAGTACTGATGTTTTGGAAATTTCAGCCTTGCATATAGAAAGTGAATCAATAGATGTTGATGTACCACTAATTATCATTGATTTTAATGACAAAGACGATAATATTGATGAGGAAGACCACATTCCTCATGATTTAGTAGATTTTGATGATGAAGGCCTCGTCAACCTTGATGTTGATTATTGTTTAAATGTTATTTATTCTAGTGAAGAAGAAGATTGAGGTTTAGTTATAACTTGTAAAAGATACAGTTTAGATGAATGAATGAAACAGTTGTGTATTGTTGAAATGTGTATATTTATTTGGATGTGTGCATGCTTTTATTATTTTGTTTATGAATTTATTTAGGTTATCATAATGCTACTTGTAAGATGTCAACAAATGTTGCACGGGGTCACGACAGTGACAGTGGCGGTGAGGACCGTCGCCATGCATCCCAGATTCCCACCGGTTGCTTCAATAACCGGGGTAAGAATTCATGGATTATTGTAATATAAGCATAAACTTGATACATTGAACTTTCTAGCCTTGAATTTTTATGACTTTATCACTCGCTTGATTTGCATGTAAGGGCCGGAAAAAACCCAATTTGGGTGGCAGAGACGCGGGCTGGATGAATACCCGCCAGGAGACCCGGAAATTCGCGTTCAGGCAACTCAGGGATAAACATGGCCCCATCTCGTTCGAGTTTTATGTTGTTGACCAAACATCCTGATGCCTACCATTAATCATGCGACTCATTGGGGCAACTATCTCAGGGAGATCATTAGGGGGTTGCCGATGCACTACCCTATTTGGCGTGATGTGCCAGAGCAAGAGAAGGCCCCCGTCTTGGTTAAGCTTGAAGTAAGTTATATCATTATCATTTTATGTTTATTTCATTATCACGTTTATTTATTTAATTGTGTATATTTAGCAAAATTCATTTATTTATTTATATCATATAACTAAGTAAAATAATATATGAATATATAAATATTATCTCTAATTTCGCTTCTTTATTTATGTCAAATAAAAATAGACAAATGTAGATAAATTATGTTGATACAAAAGTTATGGATCGCGCTTAACTCGAATTATGCTTAATTCGGGTGTTGAGGACTCCGGATCTTGCACCAAGTGAACTTGTATGAAGACCCTGCACACTAAAGAACAAGCACCGTTAGGCTTACCATGGGAATGTATCCTACGGTTAGACTTTGGCGTGAGATTAAGTAATCGGTTTGATTCAGTAATCGGTTAGGGTTTAGTGATTGTAGGAATTGTACCTTTATGGATCCTCGGGGGTTCCTTTTATACCCGGTGAAACCCTAGTTGGGCTTCCCTATTCTTGCGGCCTAAGTAAGAGATAATTACCATATACAACATATCCTTATCGCGTAAATACGAAGAGTATATATCCTCTTAATTTAGGTGAATCATAATCGTAATTAGATTATGATTCTGTTTGTTCCGGTCCACGTGCGGCCAGAGTGCGGCTTTCGTGCAGCCGTGTGCGACTGCGGCTTATTGGTCCTTGTGAGCCTCAGCGCCATCTGTCAAAATCCACATGTAATGGATTGGATACGGGTAGTACCCGTAGGTCGGGTTTACAGCTCGATTAGGGACAATACGTCATCATGTCCCCCAGTCTAGTAATCGCACGACACGTCGCGACTACTAGACTATAAAAGTAACGCATTCATACCTTGAAATTGAGTCGGTAGGAAAAAGGAGATGTGTAGCAAAGAAGTTTCAAATGTTCCCTCCAAAACCTGTACCTACCACGCATTTATTATCCACTAGCTCGATAAATGTAAAAAACATAGGACACGTCAGCTAGGCGATTCATATACCACAATTAGATTGTGCAAGTGGACGACACGCGGCGTGTGATCCTTTAACGAACCAATAAAACCTAGAGATATAAATACCTTCAGCCTCTGTTTCACTATGTTACATATAGTAAAAATCCAATTCCGCCATTATCAGACTTTCACATCCACCTACAATTATCTCCAGATAAAAGAAAACACTGCGACTTCTAAACTTTGCCCTTCCCCGAAAGATGGTAAAACAACTATTAGACATTTCTTCCCAACTCATGGACCAAGAACTAGCCCATTTTTCCGTAGAATCATATCCCAGAGAACCTCAACCCCGAAGTTCCAGAACCTCAATCCCATATAGGGAGCTTCCCAATTGGAAAAGTAGGAGTGTACACGAAATGTTTCGAAGTTGCGAACAACCGTATACCATTATCAAGATCCTTAGTAGATATCTTATTATTCCACCGCATCCACATATCTCAACTACACTGTATAGGCACGACAAAGGTATCTAATTTTGAGATAAACTGTTGCGTTCTTGATATAAAACCCACGGTAAAACCTTTTTCGCGCCTTTTTACCTACCATCGTGGTCCAATGGCTGGATATCTTTTACAAAGCGATCAGGTCTGCTCTAGTGTTATAAAGTGAAGCTTGACTCGTTAAAAACTGGAATAACAAGTTCTTCTGGATAGTCAACGTTATTTTCCCGTTTGAGAATGACTTTTTTACTCAAGCGACTATGATAAAAGATGGGCAGCCTAAACCGGGTACACACAGTGCAACGGATGCCGAAACGATCAATGGCAACCGTATACCCATACAAGCTTACCCAGAAGCGTTGTTGTAAGTTATCGGACTAAGTCAAAACCTCGATCTTCGCGATGATCAAGTGCCGCAATCCTATGATGATTACGGTCATGGTTAGTAACGCTTCATCCTTCGCTATCTTATTTGCGTATCTCCCGCACATAATATACTAAAACCGTGCTATATTGTCTTTATGCAGAAATGTGTCTCCTCCAATTAGTGAAACGATAACATCCAAAAGTTTTTATCATGCGGCCCCACCTATTAGCAGAAGGAGAACAACCACTACGAATAGCTGTAGGTAGCCGCCTTATGGATATAGAAGTGCGAGAATCGAGTACGTCACCCGAAGCAGGAGAAAGACTAATACTTAATCCACCCCCCTTCGCAGTGTACCTGGATATGTGGAAATGCATTTCTCAGAGGAGGACAAAAGTACTGTAACACCCCAAAATGTGATATGCGGAAGCGGTGAAGCTCGGGGGCTGTTACGTCATTGTATCATAGTTCAAGGTACAAGAGAACGACTCTAAATGAGACGTTTTATAAAAATACCTCGTTGAATTTAAATAAAAAGCATCACAGTACAAAAGGTCTCAGTTTCAAAAGATAGTGCAGCGGAATGTAAAAGTTTTAAACATCAACGAGATAATAGTTCAAAAGCATAAGTAAATAAATGTCCGAAGATAGCCAAGAAATGCATGCGGACTCCAAGTACTTCACACAGCAGGTACAACACATCATCAATTACCTGAGATAAATGCTAAATTGGGTCAACATAAAGTTGGTGAGAATATAGGTTTCAAGTAAAATTCATAGTCATTCAATTTCAGATTTCATTTCATGTACACATGCAACTATAGGAGGTATAGTGCCAAGTGTAGGATAAATTGGGTGTTCACAATATTTATGATAGCTAAGCTCGTGACATCGAAACTAGTGATCCAGTGCATACAATAGATTGCATACATAAATTTTGCCCCAATGGAGTACCTAGCCAAGATAACTCCGTTCATACAAATGGTACACACTCGTCCGGCGTCAGAATGCCCGAGTGGAGGTTGTCAACCCTCAATAGATCTATCCGTAACATAAGAGCTTACTCCAGCAGAGTAACTAACGATTCACGATAGTGGGGACTATGGCTAAAGCAACTTAAGCTATCTCATAAATAGTGTTCACAAAGCGTTCACAGAAATCAAGTTTTACTTGCGTCCAGAAGCAAGTCATCAAAGCATTTATCACATCCCAAAACATTAAACATACAAAAATAGTTTAATAGGGATCTATAAACTCACCTTAAGCAACGATTCAAACCGCACAAGTAAGATCAAATAGTAGCGATCAACTCTAGCAACAACCTAAATATAATACTATAGTTTAGGCGCTAGCAAATAAGTCACAATAGTTCATCGCGTACGTTACTCATCAATCAAGTATATATTTTGTTGTTAAAATCGTGACTTGTAAATGTTACATCGTTATAAACATTATAGTATATATATACTTAGGCAAAAATATTTATTTTTGACTCGACGAAATTTCGACAGCTATTCGGCGTAAATTTTAATTTACCAAAATTTATCTTAACAATTTTTCCTACACGATTTCTAACGAAAATTCGGCAGCCTTTCGGCGTCACGTAAAAATTTGCCATTTTTAGTAAATACTCAAATCTCGTCCTAAAACCCCTATTTTCAACAATTTCTCAATCGCCAACAATTCAACAAGTCATTTTTTTCACAATAGTAACAATTTCCACTTCCAACGTTCAAACTTTCAATAGTACAACAAGTATTCACATTTCGAGCTAATACGCTTTTACAAAACAAGTCCAACATTCATACATACCATTTAGTAACCATTTCGACACTTAAAACAACTCCGTTTAACTCGAAAATGTCGTTTCGACCACTTTAAAAATCTGGACAGCAACCACTTATAGTGATGTTCTCCAAAAATTAAGTTTTCCGACAACGAAATTTAAACGACCACAACTTACTCATTTTAGCTCCGTTTTTAGCCCATAATATATCGAAACGAAGGTATTAACTTATATTTTCATAATATCGTAGTAAACTAGTGTCAAAACAATTTTTACGACTCTCTACGCCTCTTACAAAAGTCGGACAGATTGTATACTTTTCGTAAAAACTCGTTTTCGACCATTTTCAAGCGTAACCACTAGTAGTAACACTACTAGTTCCCTTCAGTTATTCATAAACATCAACAAAATCAAAGATTTTACTTCAAGTTCACAAATCCAAAATATACATACTTATATTTTTCACAAATCTTTCAATTAAGCCATTTTCTTGTATGGATCTAATAGATCCACACTTAATTTCCACAAATCTTAAAATATTTCATGACCAAAAATAATTTTTATCATTTTATTTCAAGAAAATACTTGATGAGTAACATGCATGCATAGATCTACAAAGATTGTGCATGGAAAATGAAAAGATGAAAAAGGTTTAAGAAGTAACCTTGTGTAACGATTCTACGTAACCACAACGACCCGATCTACAATATAACCCACTAATAATCAACAAGAACTCTACTCAAAAACTTCAACCCAAAAACTACTCAAATCATCAAACCAAGAAAAGACCATTCTTCTTTATGCTTATACAAGCTTTAGGGTGATTTTGTTTTGTGTTAAATCTTGGTAAAATGAAGCTTTTTAGAAATCAACAATGGTGGAAAAATGTTTGTGTTTGTGCCGTGTGTTTAGAGAGAGAGAGGAAGAGATGTGTGTTTTTTTGTTTGAGGTGAAATGAAGTGTGTAAGTGAAATAATGGAAGGGTTTTGGTTAATAAGTTAAAGGGTGTAAGGTATATGACCTTAAGCTCAAAATGGAAAAATGTAAGGCCATGCACCATGTGCATGTTTTTGGCCGATTATGGGGTCCCAATGAGGGGTAAATTATTCAAAATTTTTACTATGGTAATTAGTTAAAAGGTTTAAGGTAAAAAGGTTAGTTAGTTTTAGGTAAATATCAAAAAGTATATAGTTAAGTTAAAAATTACGTAAAACTTAAAAATTTGACGAAATATATTAAATTTATGATTTTTCGACGAAAACTGACATTTTATGATTGGTAAAGTATTTTATGCACGCTAACGATGGGTAAACGTAAAAACGACGTAAAACACGAAAACGCGATACGTTAATTAAATATTCACAGTAAATACGATTTATTACTATAAATAGAGAAAATACTAAAATACAGGCATATATAAACATATACAGAAATATTTAAATACGTTGTTCATGAAAATATGATCACGCTGTTAAAACTAAACAGTTAAGCACATAATTCACAGATAACGAATAATCTCATGGATTATCGTCAATTCATTGACCGTCTCAGCACTTTGGTCAGGTTCACAGAAAATGTTCAGAATAATGACTGAGCTCAAAGTCAGGCCATTACTCGTCAGCAAACAGTTTTTCAGAAAACGCGGGATAACTTTCCGGTTCCAACACAGTTAAATCACATAGTTGACTAAATAAAAAGTCAAAGGGTAAAATAGTCATTTTACAAAGTAGGGAAAATTACCAGGTGTTACAAGTACAAGTCTAAAACCAATGACATTGTCAGAAGAGGAGACACTCTTTGAAGAACCTGAACCAGCAGTTACGGCGACCATACGCAAGACCCAAAAGAGACCTAGAGAAGAGCCCGTCGATGATCCCCAAAAATAGCACGAAAATAGATTGGGGAGTCGTCTGCCGCGTGTAGGATATGTAAATCTTGCTTATGTTTTAGAGAGAGAAAGAGATAGAAAGATGGTGGATTTCACACAATTCTAGAGAGATAAAATAAGAAGAACTATGTGTAAAAATGAATAACCACGCACCCTCTCCATCTAAGGAGAGGGTTTATATACCCAATACCTTGTCATGGGCTTGGACTTACATTTGGGCCGGCCAACACATGTTGTAGGCCAGGCTTGGGTTTGTTTGTTAAATAAAGATAAGTAACTAAACTACGAGCTATTACATGGACTATTGTTGGAGTGACCGATCCTTCTTAATACGTAAAACGTATTTCCAACAATCTCCCCCTAAGGGAGGTCACTCCAAACAAGGGCATTACCCAAGTTACAATAATAAGATAAACCTAGCATACTATGCTTGTCTTGAGCTCGTAGTCTTCGTCTTTCTTTTCTTTTTCTTTTCAGGTGAACATGCTGATGTGATCATTGATATCAAGCTTGAGCATTAATCTCTTGCCTTGATCTTGTGCATCCTTCACTTGTGATCTTCGCCTATTCGTGACAGCATGTCCCACATACTTATACCTTTGTAATTCTTGAAAGCTTCGGAGTTCGATACAGCGGAAGACTTAACTTTTAGGCTTTCTTGAATTAGATGAGGTATTAAGTGCATAAAGTATAAGCATGCGGGGACGACTTCTTCTCGGATTCCGCAACACCACCGTCTTCAAATGCCGCAACATAAGTAGAAACGAACAAAATGGCTTTGAACATTTCTTTCTAATTCGGTAGCATTTTACCTCCGGCCGGTGAAGGCCGTTGGACGATATAAGATATCGTACTTGTGGCAGGTAGATTTAATTAAAACTCTCCTTGACAAGATTTCGCGGGTAAGCCCGTTGTCTTTACTCGACCGTCCAAAGCTGACTGCGAACGTAAAGAGTGAATCATTTGGATAAAATTATCCGCCTGATTGAAGCCGTCAATTCTGATTCCTGGAACAAGTTTGACTCATTAAAGAATCGCACCATCGTTGCTTTCCAGTTGTCACGAGCTTGATTCGTATAGAATCTTGCAAGTTACCTACCAAGTGCTGTTTGAGGTTAACATTAGAAGGATTTCCACTCATCACTGTGAACACTAAGGTATCACTCTGAGTGTTCTGGCAAGATCACTGAGATATTGCGTAGAGGCCTGGAACGTGTTTAAATTCAATTAAGAATTAAACCACTGTTGCTTTCCAGTTATCACAAGTCTGATTCCTAAAGAATCGCACAAGTCACCTACCATGAGCTTTTTAATGTTCGCGCAAGAAGGATTTCCATCTTCATTGTAAATACTTTCGTATTACTCGGATGTTCAGGCAAGATCATGAAGATTTTACGTAGGACTCTTAAGATTTTTCTTACTTTTCACAGTGTGTGAAGAAGCAGGGAATTATGGAAATGTGTCCTAAAGAGATATTTGATGATCTCAAATGGCTCTAGACTCGATCGTGCACTTTGGATTTTTAGTGATCGGAGGCTGGAGAGGAGTGCCACCATTTGCAATACCAATTTATTCGGAGTGAATAAATCAATAGATAACGTGTTGTCTCCGTGTTATTAAAACAAATATCTTTTAAGAGATATCTGAGTTAGCTGGGATAGGTTGTGCATTGCATCACTGGGTCCATGATGTCTTATCTTCAATATCAAGCATCATTAAAAATGATCTCAATAGCATTTGTATTGACCCGGTTTCTGCCTAAAGTTGTTAGGAGGGCTTCTTTCTTTACACCCTTTATCTTTACAATTCTTTTTCATTCTTCAACCCCTTCAATGCTTACCAATACGTCATAACTAGCACCTTGTTGTGATTGTTCCAGTGCTAACTTAAGTACTTGGTCGGCATTCAGCTACGTTCACACTCTTTCTCCATCTTTCATAAGGACTACTATTTTTAGCTATGGAATGTCCTTGGGAAGATTCCTCCGATTCTAGAAGAATCATAGGACTTAACCTATCCTACCATCCTTATGTCACCACAATCTTCATCGTCGTGAAATAAATGGGTTTTGGGTAAGTATATGTCACCATGAAAATCCATTTTGATATGCAAATCCGTTTTGCTCCCCCTTAACATATGCCACGATATTCGAAAACATTTCGCATATGTCGGGATGAGCCATCACGTTAAGTCAAACCATTTTTGATAATTTCCCATATTAAATCACATTTTCTCCCCCATATTAAAAATATTAACCCAATCGATGTTTTTAATATCAATTGATTTAATGAAGTTTTAACAAAGGTTTTGGGAAGAGAAATGCAAGTCCGTTTTATCTTTATGATATCAAATATATGAGATATGATACTGATTTGTAACATGATCACATATTCACCATATTAGAAAATAATTGACAAGGTTGGACCTGATAGATGAGAACATCATATGATAAGATCAAATGGTTCTTGTCAGCATATGTTGGTCGCCTCGTCACGTTTGAAGTCATCTCTTGACACCACATGTACGATTGGTGCTCTTGTCTTGACACCAGTTTGTGAGTTTGGCACGTTCGGCATCGAAGATTCTGAATGCTTGACAATTTCTCCCCCTCAATTGTTGACCCGTGTTCTATTGAAAGAGTTGTAGTCGTCGTTTGAGTAGTTGCATCGTCGAGTATTTAGATACCAATTGTAGATAGTTATGGTTGTAGAGATGATAACTTCATAAAAACAAGACTTCTCTTGTTTTAACAAATAAATGCACTGAAACGTACATAGATTTGTGTTAGACCAAGTTATAAAGTAAACTTGATCCCTTACAAGGTTTTAAAATAAACCTTTCCCGAGAAAATTAATTCCCGTTGTGAGCCAAAGCTTTCATAAGAAATACTTGGCTTTAATATGAAAACCGGGTTGCAGTCAGAAATAACTGCAAGCCATTATGGGCATGTTTTATGAAATATTTACAACTTTTGTACGAACTCTATTTATGGCGCCGTGTCAATATTAATTAATATTTATAAAGCCGTAAATATTATCGTACCAAAACACATGCCTTTGAAAAATAAATTAAAACTATTTTTGGATTTTTCTAGATTTTTCTAGATTTTTCAATTTTTATGGTTTTTATATGGTATTATATTTTTGTATTTTGCTTTTGTGGATAAAAATATAAACAATATATATACTGGTGATCAAGAAGGATACGGAGAATAGTTTACCATCACTATTCTTTTGCTTCATCTGCCAGTTCCTTTAGAGTCTCGGGCGAGAAGGTTCTCATTCCTAGCTTGTCGGCCAAAAATTCAATTCGAGCGCGATCTAAAGCGTTCGTGAAAATATCCGCCAATTGATACTCAGATGGACAAAGTAAAGCTCTATTACTCCATTTTTCACTTGTTCCTTGATGAAGTGGTAGCGAATGTTAATGTGCTTTGACTGGGAGAATTGAACGTTGTTGCAGCATAAGGCAATTGCACTCTTGTTGTTACACTACATCGGAATTTTGTTGAAACCTAGACCATAGTCGGTTAATTGCGACCTCATCCAAAGAATTGAGCACATCAACCGGACATAGCTATGTATTCTGCTTCCGTACTTGAAATTGCAGCGCTTTTCTGCCTTTTCGATGCCCAACTGATTAGTCGATCTCCTAGTAGTTGCAAAGTTCCACTTGTGCTACGCCTGGTATCTTGACAACCCGCGTGATCCGCATCTACATATGCCATAAGTGCAATCGAAGAGTCCTTCGAATACCAAAGTCCCCGATTAATGGTTCCTTTAAGATATCTAAAGATCCATTTCACAATGGCCAAGTGTAACTCAGTAGGTCGAGTTTGATACCGAGCACACATACATATAGCAAACTGAAGATCAGGTCGACTAGCTGTGATATACAGAAGAGTACCGATCATTCCACGATACACTGTCGGATCAACGGAAACTCCATGTGGATCTGCATCAAGCTTAGTTCGTTCCACCATTGGAGTATCCACGGGATCACAAGATTCCATCTTATATTTCTTAAGCGATTCAAGGGCATACTTGGGTTGATTGATAAAGATGCCTCTGGGACTCAGAGATATCTGAAGACCTAAGAAGAATGATACCTTACCCATCATTGACATCTTAAACTTGGAAGACATAAGTTTCCCAAATTCGTCGGATAAAGTTTGGGTCAAGGCTGCAAATATAATATCATCAACATATATTTGTACCATAATCATATCTTTACCTCATTTCTGAATGAACAGTGTGGGATCCACCTTGCCTTTAGCGAAGCCTTGCGTAACGAGGAATTGTGACAATAGATCATACCATGCGCGTGGAGCTTGCTTCAACCCATAGAGAGCCTTCTTAAGCTTGTATACATGATTAGGATAATTAGGATTCACAAAACCATCCGGCTGTTGAACATAGACCTCTTCCTTGATTTCACCATTAAGAAATGTCGTCTTCACATCCATCTGATAGACGATCATATTCATGTGGGCTGCATAAGCGAGGAATAGTCTAATAGCTTCCAAACGGGCAACAGGTGCAAAGGATTCCATAAAGTCGATGCCCAATAATTTCTTGTATCCACGAGCTACTAGTCGAGCTTTGTTCTTCAATATTCCGCCTAACTCGTCGAGTTTCACCTTGTAAACCCATTTCAAAGTGAGTAACTGCACTTGATCCGGGCATGGGACAAGTTCCCATACTTCAAGACGTATAAATTCATTAAGTTCTTCTTGCATAGCTTCTATCCAACAGGATTGAGTAAAAGCTTCTTGCCATGTCTTAGGTTCAACTTCAGTGAGAAAAGCATCAAAATGACAAAACATTGCATTTTCTTGTAACTGACTTCGTGTGGATACCGGACGATTAGGGTCACCAATAATAGAATCTATAGGATGATCCTTTGTCCACTTGCTGTCATGTTCACGAATCCGTAGATCAGAGTAAACTGTAGTAGGAGCTTCCTCTGAGGTGGACGACCTGGCTTGATTAGGGTCGAGAATTGGTACACCAAAGAATGGAAGTTCACGCATTTGAGCGAATTCCAAATCGTGATCATCATTATCATCCTCTTCATCATCAATAGGCATGACATGAGTAGTTGAAACATGTGTTGGTTGAGAATTACTCGTGGAAGGTATATCTTGACCAATTGTAGGTGCAGATGTATCTGATTGTGCAACAGTTGTTGGAGCGACAACTTCGGTTACCGGAGCTATTACCTCAGGTTCTGGAGCAACAATACTTGGAGGAGTAAAGAATTCATCAAAGAACGGTTGAAACAACGTATCTTATTCAGTCCTAGAAGGTGGTGTAAATGATGATGAAGTAGGGTTGTTTGGGACAAGACCAGAACTAATGTTACTGGGTCCCATTTCATGAAGTGCGGGTTCAGAGCTGCTTTGCTCAGAAGCCATTGCTGTCAGCTCATCAAAATCAACATTCATAGTTTCGAGGATCTTACGAGACTTAAGATTGTAGATTCGGTATGCCTTCTTTGCGGGTGCATAACCAATGAAAATACCAATATCAGCCTTTGGTTGAAGTTTTCCCAAATTGTCTCCATCATTATTTGGATAGCAAAGAGAACCAAATACAGGAAGATATGATAAATCTGGTACTTCACCATGGAGAAGCTCATAAGGTGTTTTACCATGGCGTTTACGAATTAGTGACCGGTTTTGGGTGTACACTACTGTAGATACTGCTTCTGCCCATAAAAACAATGGAGCCTTTGAGTAAATTAATATCGTTCGAGCAGCTTCCATAAGTGTGCGATTTCGCCTTTCAACGACACCGTTTTGTTGTGGAGTGCGTGCAACGGATGTTTCATGAGATATGCCAACTTCTTCATAATAATCACGCAAGATTTGATTCACAAATTCGGTTTCATTATCTGTATGAATGCGTCGGACAGTAGTGTTGAGACACACTTGAATCATCTTGAGAAATCCGATGATGAATTTCGGTGCCTCATTTTTTGTGGTAAGAAATTTCACCCATGTAAACCAAGAGTAATCATCGACAATGACGATGATGTACTTTTTACCACTAAGACTTTCAACACGCATTGGCCCACAAAGATCCATATGCAACAGATAAAGTTTCTCTTGGTTGGTATCTTCCGTCTTGGGTTTGTAAGATTTCTTAGTGCTTTTCCCCATTGTATACGCGGAACACAAATGATCCTTGTGAAATGAAAGTTTAGGAAGACCACGAACAAGTTCATTTTTCGCCAAATGATTAATAGCGTCAAAGTCAAGGTGAGATAACCGTCGATGCCATAACCATGACTTAGTCTTTGATGCTTTGGAGAGAAGACATACGGGAGAAGCGGCCATCATGTCTTGTAGAGACAAAGTATACAAATTATTCCCTCGAGTACCTTTCAACAAATCAACCGCTTCCAAGTTACGAATGAAGCAGGTATGCTCTCGAAAAGCGACTTCTAGGTTTGCATCACAAAATTGTCCCACAGAAAATAAGTTGTGACCGAGACCTTCCACATAATACACTCTTGAAATAATAACATTCCCATTATGATATTCACCATAACCCATTATCTTTGCAATATGATCATTTCCAAATCGAACCGTACCAAGAAACTTGCTGACGAAATTTCTGAGCTGAGAGCGATCTCCGGTCATATGCTTGGAGCAACCAGAGTCCAAATACCAGAGAAAAATTTGGACCACCTATTTTCAACAACAACAGTAGACAATGCATTAGAAACTATTGGTTCCGGAGTGTTAGCAGAGACAGATAAAATATTATCAGAATTGCTAACAGGTTTGTGTCCCTTAGATTTCCTGCGTTTTCTAATGTGAGTTTTAGCACTAACAGGTTTTACTGTTCCAACTTTCTTAGGTTTTGGATTATTCGCGGGCACTACAGTGGGAGTAGACCTATTTAAAGGGCACTTGGTTCCTTCAGTAGTGTCATTGTTCCTAGTTAAAGGACACGTTTGTGTTTTGGTAGCCTTGGTATTCCTAGTTAAAGGGCACGCTTTCTTCGCTTTAGTGGGAGTGATCCTAGTTAAAGGGTACGTATTTCCTACTATAGTGAAAGTTCTACCAGTGGGACGCCACATCCAACCAACTTGGGTTAACACTTTCCCAGTCGGTTTCCATTCTAATCCATTTTTCCGGGCATGCATCTCATTCACATGGTCAATAAGGCAAGAATCATGACGACTAGAAAACATACATTCATTGCAATTCCAACATTTCAAATTAGAATTCACACTAGGCTTAGAACGCTGCATAACCGCAGAGCCTTTAGGTTTAGCTACATGATTCTTTTTATTCAAAACAGAAATAACATTCCTAGGATGGGCTTCTACTTTCTTCTTCACTTGACTACTAGGTGGGGGCAAGATCCTATCATTCTTCTTGTTTCTTTTAAGCTTAGATCCTTGAGCCTTAGTAGTGGTGCTTACTCCTGTAGAAGGTAACACGGGAATATTAGAAGCTGGTTTTGATTCCGACTTATCTTTAGTGACCAAAGTTTGAGATGGTTTAGTCCTAGGGCCCTTATTAAATGGTGTGACGGCTATAAGGTTCCTTTTGATTGCACTAGAGGACGATGCTGAGATAGTGGCTGCATTATCCACAACATTCTTACCTTTTAGAGTACGAAGTGTTTCCTTTAACTCAGCCAAGACCAGATTTTTATCACAAATTTGTTCCCTCAAATCTGATATTTCCACCGACTTTCGATTCAATTGTTCAATCAAGGATTGATTATGTGCAGTGGTATTAGCACATGAGGACTTTACTGAATCGAAGAGTCGTGTATCTTTCTGTTTTAAGTTATCAACTTTGGACAAAATCTTGGAAACTCGATTATCTAGATCAAGTTTAAAATTCTCAGCGGCCTCAAGTACGTTCACACAGTTAAGCTCCTTAGATTTCTCTATGTCTATCGGCAAAGATTTAGCAACTTTGTCACTTGGCTGACGCTGTTTTGATTGTAAATTCAATCGAAAATTCTTTTCAAAGTTTGCATCATCGATATTAACACCTTCGAATGACGTTTCCAAGATTTCTTGAATAAATTGTTGCTTGCATTCAAGCGAAATACAATGTGTTTGAATCTCATCAAAACGTTTTAAAAGCGAAGAATATGAATCTTGAAGCTTTAAAAATTCAGCGTCAGATTCGTGACAAGTACTATCTACCACATTATCCACAGATTCAACATTATGCACAATAGAATCATTATCAACACTTTTATTCACACAGACGGAAACTATATCATGAGACATCACTTGCTTCAGAAGCTGATCATTTTGGCGTGAAACCTGTTCTATTTCAAGTAAACTGTTTTCATAAGCATTATCCATTTCATTGAAAACACGTCTAAATTCTTCTATTTCCAAAAGCAAATCTTGATCAAGATTACTTAGACAAGCCTTAACATTCTTTACAAGCGGAACAATTTCGTCTCGAAACGCAGCTCTAGTGTGCTCAAAATTCAATTCACCTTTCGTTATGGCCGAAGCCGTCGTACGTTCCAAAATGACCTTGTCAAAATTGGCTAAGTGTTGGTGTACCGCATTTAAGTTAACGGACGCCTTACTTACCGGTGGAATTAACTTCGTTAAATCCGTTTTGACAAGTGTAGGAGACGTACTAGGAGAGTTTTCATTTAAAAAACTTTGGGGCACAAGAACTGTTAATTCAGCTAATTCCTTTTGTAAGCGAATGCGAGTCTTTTTAGACAATTGATCTTTGTTATACTTATCATAATCAATCGTATGGAATTTTGAAAGCATTTTAGAATGAGTTTCTTCCGCAAGTGACTGTGTCTCCTCAGTACTACGAACAAAAGGTGCTTCTTTCGAATTGCCAATTATGGTCATATCATAAAGACCGGGAATATATTCCTGAGCTTGTTTTGCATAACCGGGATTAGGTGGTAAATCTTGAAGACGCTTAAGTTCGAGTTCTTTAAATGATTTAGTTAAAAGATGAACCTTTTCTGTGGAAGCGTATTGTTTTAAAAGCTGTTGTTCTTTGAATTTAAGAAGTTTGGTACCGTTAATTTCCGATTCAAACTTTTTAGACTCGAGAGTTTCGAAATCCATTTTAAGTTTCTAAAAATCATTGACAACCGACTCTTTTGCTTTTAATTCATTGGAAAGATTAGCTTTTAATGATTCTATTTCTTTCAAGTGTTCAATCTTTTCAAAACGAAATTGGTCAAATTCAGAATAAGTTATTTTTTCAGCTTGAGGGACCATTTCAAAAGCTTTGACCTTTTCTTTATGCAACGCAAGCTCAGCTGTTAGGGTGGAATTCGTATCTACGGACTGTCTGAGAGCCATGTGCATTTGATCAATAATATGTTTAGGCACCATGACCAAATCATGTTGAGCATAAGATTCCATACCCGTCTTAGCATTTGGTTGAGGTTAACTCAAATGTGTAGGATTGGATACCACATCATTTGAGTTACTAGTTCCCGAATGTTGTTCGAGGTTGTCATTATCATGCCCAACTTGATGTTGGTTATCATCAATATTATTAGATGTGGTTGGTACCTCACTGATGACATCAGAACCGTAGTGAGAGAGATTAGCAACGAGAGCAGCTTGGGCAGAGTGAATATCATCACAATTTGAATCATATGCGTCAAGATCATCTGCTTGATAAGCTGCATTAGAAGTGGAAACGACTGTAATGCCTTCATTGTCTGCTGCCCCTGGGTCTGCAAGAAATGCTAACTCCTCTAAATCCAAGATCTTTCCCTTAGACTGAGCATCGACCAAATACATCTTCTCACGAAACCATGCTTCATCCCTTCTCCTTTTCGGCTGAGTGCACTGCCTAGCCATATGACCTTGTCCTCGGCAATTGTAGCAAGTCACAACCTTTTTAGGACCAATGGGGCTTCCATTTCCATTAGCTTGAGAATTAACAGCTTGAGCATTCACAGTCCTTCCATATGAATTTTGCCTTCCCTGAATAGGTTGCACTGTTACTTGCCATCTTGAACAGTAGCTTGTTGTCGAGGATTTGAAGAGGTGCGGAACTGATTGTTTGTTGGTGGAAATCTTCTAGTTGCAACAAGTTTTGACAAGTAGGCTGAGAGATGGTTTAGAACGTCAGTTGGCGTATCATTTGGAGTAAAGACCGGTGCTTGGATTGGTGGAAGTTCATTAGAGTAGAAAGCTTGTGCTGGTTGTGCTTCTATTGGAAAATATCCTTGCTAAGGAGTATAGCCCATTGGAGAAGTGTTGGCTTGTGATGGTGATGTCTGATATGGTGGTTGCTGCGGAAAAGATTGTTGATGAACACTTTGTTGAAATGCTTGTTGTGGTATCATTGGTGGTTGATAAGATGGTTGTTGTGGTTGCTGATAGGTGTGTGGTGGTGGCTGCTGCAAGTATGATGGTTGTTGATAAGTATAAGCCATGTTTTGTTGAGAAGCATACATGGCAACTGGATCATGAACTTGAGGTGTAGACAACGGAGCCTCGATCACATGCCATTCGTGTTGTTGAAGAAAAGCTTGAAGTTGATCCACATTGGTGTTATGCAAGTCCTTAGCCAATTTAACATCCGTCACGTATTTTTTCCATTCTGAAGGAAGAGTGTTTAAATACTTGGTGTTCAATTGAAAGGTAGGAATTTCCATGCCATAGATATTGAGCTCATTCAACAATAGGGTAAATCTCAGATAGTAATCATTGAGAGTCTCCCCTGGCACATAGGCAAACTTATCAAAAGTATCATAAAGCTTACACTCTCGTTCTTGTTTAGTTAACGAGGTGCCTTGCATTAGAACACGAATTCTATCCCATAACTCTTTGGCAACTTTATGTTTGCTGACGAGTTTGTAGACATCTGGAGGAAGGGCTTGGAGAATGATGCTTGTAGCTTGTTTATCACACTTGTCTTGTATCTTGGCATCTCCAGTTAGTTCCCCCGTAGTGCGAGGACGAGTAACAGCACCTTCCGTCACAGTACCATATACCAGTGGTCCATTAAGCACCGATGCCCAAATTAGATGTCCATTCTCCTTGTTCAACATATAAAGTTCCATTCGGGAAGCCCATTCCTCATACATAGTCTTCACCAACATTGGTGGACGATTATCCGTACCCGAGAGGATGGACTTATCCGTAAGAGATGTGTACTCCATTTCGATAAGTTAAGATTTACAAATATTGATCGAACAATGAGAGAAAGTAAATGTGTTTGTTATTGTGAGTTGAAGTCGAGAAACAATGTTAAAATCCCCTAAAATATGTTTAAGGAATAATTTTGGATTGTTGGAATGTTGATCGGAAAGCTGTCGGAATAAGCCTATCGGAATACCCTTGATCGGAATGTCCTATTGGAATACCCTTGACCGGAATGTCCTATCGGAATACTCTTGATCGGAATGTCCTATCGGAATACCCTTGATCGGAATGTCTTAATCGGAATCCCCTTGATCGGAATGTCCCTTATAGGAATGCAACAAATCGGAATACCAAATCGGAATGTCCCTTATAGGAATGCAATCGGAATCCCTAAACCCTATTCCGATTACACTGATCAGAATAACTATAAACCCTTTTCCGATGACCTGATCGGAATAAATCCCACTTTTATCGGACAAAACTCAACCAATTCGTGATTTTAAGCCAAAAAATGATCAAAACACCCAAAAATTTTGTGTTTTTAGGCAAAGTAACTATACCAAATCTCTACCACAACTATGTAGAAGATTTGTATCAAGAAAAAACCATAAAAAACACAAAAAAAAATTTGGACGTGTGTTTATATAGATCAAAAGGCTACAAAAATCAAGAACACAAACACATAAACAATACAATCATCCCATGGCTCTTGATACCATTTGTAGGATATGTAAATCTTGCTTATGTTTTAGAGAGAGAAAGAGATAGAAAGATGGTGGATTTCACACAATTCTAGAGAGAGAAAATAAGAAGAACTATGTGTAAAAATGAATAACCACACACCCTCTCCATCTAAGGAGAGGGTTTATATACCCAAGCCCTTGTCATGGGCTTGGGCTTACATTTGGGCCGGCCTACACATGTTGTAGGCTAGGCTTGGGTTTGTTTGTTAAATAAAGATAAGTAACTAAACTACGAGCTATTACATGGACTATTGTTGGAGTGACCGATCCTTCTTAATACGTAAAACGTATTTTCAACACCGCGGGACATGCCTGTAAAGAGACGAGTGTCACTCCCTCACTACTTGCGGATCGCCTTTATGGAACGAACTCCTCCGATTCTTCTACCGCAGTTCCTGCACAGACTGGAAAACAAAAGGTATAACTTTGTTTTACATATTCGCATACTTGTCTGCCATACTATTCTTGCCTTGGTATAACCTAATCTCATTCATCCAGACATACCCTAGAGCGAGCGTTGAGAAGATTACTTCATCCACAATTTCCCCTGCAATTCCTGTGTTCGTTTCGCTATGCATGCCAACAAATGCTACTAATGAAAATAATCTTTACCAGACAAAGCTACCTTAGCATCTCACGCAAACGTTTTCATTCCCAAGTGGCGTGTACCTCAGTCGTGCGACCTCTCCAAGACCCAAGATTGCAAAAACTTTATGGATAGTATTACTCCCCCCGTCCGTTCTCAACTTCTAGATTTCCTCCCAGATGACACGCTCATGGATGAAGTAAATGTTACTACGACCTACGAAGTGACATTGGTGTCCCATTTGATTATAAGATTCATAGAAACAGTCCGTCAAGCAGAAAACGCCGATGCAGAGCATGCCAGAGTGGTGGAGGAGAAAAATATTGATCTAGCATGCGTAAGGGTAAAGCTAGCACTGGGAAGATTATCCCCATCGAGCTTTCCCCAGCGACATGTCGCTGGGAAGTGTATCCCATCGACACGTCTTCGGGAAAACCCTGATATTATCGATGGGGATGGTAGCTAATGTTGTACTAACGTTTCTTTTTTTACAAAAGCATCAAATGACTTATCGTATGATCGAACTGTAGAGGATGTTAACCAATTTCTTAAATTGTTTTTGCAAGCTTCAAAACGAGGAGCTTTTTAGGGTTTCAGTCAAGGGCGGAGACAAAAGGGATCATAAGAGTCATGTGTTTCTTTTAGTGGAAAAATTGTAATGTAAATGTTGAAAAATATTTAGGTTTGTTTTTATAGTTTTCTCCCTTTAAGAACCATTAGATAGTGTAATTTAAATTATATATCAAAGTGTGTTCACGAGCTAAAATTTCTGGCTCCACCCTTAGTTTCAGTCATGGTTCTAAATAGCGCGCTCTATAGCGTGAAGCGTGGCCTTCACGTTACGAAACATACTAAGGCGTCGTCTTTAGGCGTAGCGTGCTAAAAAGAGGCATAAAGCGTGATATAGCGCGTACCGTGGCGTTTTTTATCCTTTTTTTGCAGATTTACAGGAATTGGGTTATCAGTAGACTTGAGCTTAGTAATTTTAATATGTAGATAAATTCTTGAGTAAGTACTAATCAATTTTGTTTAAATTTGAATTAAAATATTGCTCTATTTTGTATTATATAAGAAGTAGGTTATTAATTAACAGATTTAGTTTCTTGTGTATAACATCTTTTATAAACTCGCTATATAAATACTAATTTATAAATATTTTGTGCCACTGTATATCACGTTTTAAAAAACATCGTAGCTTCGCTATATCTTCTATAGCTTGAAGCGACAATATCATTACGTTACGTTTCACGCTATTTACAAGCTTGATTTAAGTAATCTTTTTGCACCTCATGTAAAGTCCCAAGTTTCTTGAGTTTTTTTTTTAATGAATACATGTACCCCACTCTCTCCTATAAATATCTTGATTATGTTTTGGACAATTAATGGTGAAAGCTACATGTGAGTTTGTATATAACTTTGTGGGAGCGGTGTGTTCCTTTCATTGACGAATATATGTGGAGGTGATAATCTTGTAGAGCTTTGAAAGCAAAAGAACAAGAATTTCAACATAATATCACGTGGAATCTTATTAGAAAATAAAGTGAAAAACAACATTATCAATGCATCATGGGTTAGTTGCAAATGAAAATTATGTATTTGGGTTGAATATGGTGGCCACCAAGAAGAGAGCAAGGTCTATGACGAGGATATATGGAATCATTTACTCTTCCGCTATCACTTGTTTAATTAAGGTCCACATGAAGCTTGGTTGTGCTTTGCCCACAGTGTACAATATTTTTCATTTGCAAATGTGGAAGCCAACACCAAGTATCCTATGTACAGCTCAGCCATATAGGCATTATTTCGTTTGTACGTATTTTTTATAGTTTATTTTAAAAATAAATAATAAAAATATATATTAATTTTACCGTATCACTCTCCTTTAAAAGTATAATTACAAAAATAAAAAAATTATAAATTAATTAATTATTGGTAAAATTGTTATTGTATAAAAAATAAGAGAAGAAAAACTAAAAAATTGATATTTTTATTAAACTGCGTATTTTTTTTTTTTTACCTATAGTTTAACTTAATTAAGATCAAGGACTTAACGACTTTTGCCATTAATCAAGGGACTAGATAATACTCTTTCTGTTTTAAAATTATTATTTTTTATCAAATTTTTTATATTTTTTTCAACTTTAATTTTAAATATTTTTGTTAGTGTTATATACTGTAATAATTAATAAAAAATATATATGAATTGATTAGTTTTTAAATGTATTTTCACTATTATATTTTATCAAATATTTATATAAATGCTGATAAAATTAATATGAGACAATAATTTTGAGACGAAAAAAATATTTTACGATACTTTCGGTTGAAATTCTTTAACTAGAGAGTACTTTATATTGTTTTCTAGATTTGGACCATCTTGTATGTCATACTCTTTTGTTTATTTACTTTTTTTTCAAGGTAAAAAAGCTAATCAGAGAATTTGTATGGTACTATAGAAACACATTAATGCACTTTCTAGCATGTGGCTAGAATAAATGATACAGATAACATCAATAGAGGCTTGTGGAAGATGGACCCATGATATGATACGAAAGAAAAAGGACACTTTAACTAGTCATTGTTGTTGAGTGATGCTGTTAAATATCTAGATTTAAAGTATTTGTTTTGGCAATTTAAGATTGTCTTTTACTTTTGTAGCAAAAAAGTATTCAAGGAGATGATTGGTACCCGAAAACCGAACCGAATTCAAATTTGGTTTTCGGTTCGGTTCGGTTAAAATCTATTTCGGTTCGGTTCGGTTTTCGCGTTGACTCAGAAAAAAAATTAACCGAATAACCCGAACCGAATAAACCGAACAACCCGAGAACCGAACCGAATGACACCCCTACATTTTTGTGCATAGTTCCTTCTTTTCATTGTTTTGGTAGTCAGCAGGCTGTGTGGCAACTCTCTTTTGTTCATTCATTTCTGTCTGGTAAGTCTTTAATGGCGAAAGGATATCATCACAATGAGTTTGTGGTGACATTATTGATTATTTAAAAAGTATGTAAATGGATGTGCTTTTTTTTTTCAGTTAATCTAAGTAGTACGAGTCTTTTAAATCATGTTTTTTTTTTTTTAAATTATTATCTTTCAATAAAAAATACATAATTTTAATAAAGTACTACCTCCGTCCCAAAATTATTGTCACCAGACAAGAATCACACAGTTTAATAAAATTACATTTATTACAACTTTCTCTCTCTTACTTTTTAGCATAATGGCAGTTTTACCCTTAGCTAATTAATTAATTATTCTTTAAAGTTTGTAATAACAATTTCAACTAAGGATAATATAGTAAATATATCAAAGTTTCCTATCTATTTTTAGTATTGGACAATAATTTTGGGACAACCCAAAATGGAAAGATGGACAATAATTTTGAGACGGAAGGAGTACACTTAAGCATAATTACTATTTTACTCTTAAATAATTAATTAATTCTTTTATGTTTATAAAGCAAGAATAATATAGTAGAGTTGAGATCAACATAAACCTTCTTTTTAGCATAGACCATATCAACCAATCACATTCATTCAAATTAACTTTCCACATTTTTCTTAAAAGTTAAATAACTCACAAACGGTAAATCGTCAAGTGACAAAAAATACACCATTGCAACGAAAATTAAATCATCTTTCTATCGAGGGGCACATGTATATACTTTCGACGAATTTTTTTTCGACTTTTTTTCGTAAGTCACGTCTGAGAGAATCATATATGATTCGTCACGAATCATATATGATTTTCAGAAAATCATATATGATTCGTGATATGAATCATATATGATTTTCTGAAAATCATATATGTTTCGTGACGAATCATATATGTTTCGTGACGAATCATATATGTTTCGTGACAAATAATATATGATTCTCTCAGACGTGACTTAAGAAAAAAAGTCGAAAAAAAAGTTTGTCGAAAGTATATACATGTGCCCCTCGTTTGAAAGATGATTTAATTCTTGTCACGATGGTATGTTTTGTTTTGCGTAACGATTAACGGTTTGTGAGATATTGAATTTTTAAAAAATATATTTTTGTTGTTAGATGAAAAAAATAGATGATTGTGATTAGTTGATTGTCCTATGCTAAACAAAGGATCTATGTAGAACTTTTTCCTATAGTAAATCTCATCAACCTTTTTTGTTTATTTTTAATAGTAGACAATAATTTTGAAACAAAATAAAATAAAAATATAAACAATAATTTTAAGACAAGGTATGTATGCAACATCACCAAGTTAATCTCGAGACAACTTCCATTTTTTTTTCGCCCTCAAATGTGTACATGTAACGAGATCAAAACCCTAACTTTTTGCTTGAAAGCTAATGACATTTCCAATTAGCCATTAAGAAAATGAAACGCAAATGGTTAGCCCTTCTTTATATTCTCTTTTAACGGCAAATTTTCTTGGTCAAGAGTATAGGTAGAAACGAGTGTAGCCGAGTCAGAGCCTGTCAAAGCTCGAGGTAGACTCGTTTTCGTTTTAAAAAGTTAGAGCTCGAGCTCGACTCGTTTCGATCTTTATTATTTAAGTTCAAGCTCGGATCGTGGCATGTGATACAACCTCGGGTTCGGCTCTAGTTCGGCTCATATACACGATTTGATAATATAAATTAAAACATGGCTCGAGTTCGGCTCGTAATATATCTAAAATAGACTCGTTAATAAGCTTGTTATTAAAATTGTTAATAAGCTCGTATAAACAAAATTAGGGTCGCGAACCCAAACGAGCTTTGTACGTAAAGTTCGAGATCGAGCTCGTTTAATAAACGAGTTGCAACTTAGACTCGAGCTCTGACTCGAGCTCGTTTAGGCTCGACTCGTTCGAGTTTTTTGTCAATTCGATCTCGAAGTTTTCACGAACGACTTGACTCTTTTCACCCTAGTCTAGAGTTTTGAGCAGTAGAAAAATGTTCTTTTAAAAAAGGTAGGAAAATATTTGTACTCAATAATCGGCCATTGAGTTTTTAGTTACATTTGAGAGTTGGGTTCTCTAATATAAGTATGATCGGCTATTGGTTTAAACGATGCAAAAAATCGAATATTATCACTTAAATACAAAGGAATATTTATAAGGTTTTAGAGTAGGGCTCTAAATAAATTGAACGTTCAATTGATATTTTATGAATTCTTTGGTAAAAAGTTTGTTTATTTATTAAATAAACGAACATGAACATGATTTCACGTTCGTTTAGTTATGTAAATGAATATGAACAAAAGTTGCGTTGGTCCGTTTATGTTCGTGAATGTCCAATTATATGTTTATTAACATTCCTTTATGTTCATTTATCTGTTAGTGTTCGCATATCATATATTTGTATACTTTTAAAACCGGTATTTTAGAAAAACATCACTTATAGCACAAAATAGGGGTGAGCAAAAAAACCAAAAAAATCGAAACCAAATCGAAAGAACTGACCGAAACTAGAAACCGATAGTTCAATTTTTACTTTCAAACACCAAAAACTTTGAGTTCCATTGGTTTTCATCCAATAACCGAACCTTAGAAACTAAATCGAACTATTTATTATATAAAAATATATATAAATAAGTAAATAACAAATCTAAATTTTATATTAATATGCATTTTATGAGTTAAATATGAGTAATATTTTATTTTAATATTTATATTCGTGTTTTTTATGTACACGTGTTCACTTGATAATATATAATTACATATGTTACAATAAACGTTTATGTATAAGCTTAGTTGCATGTGTTTGTATCTTACTTTTATGTGTTTACATTATTAGGCTTTGATTGAAAAGAATTAAAAAAAATCAATTTTTTACGTAAAACAAGTTTTTTAATCTAAATTGATTGTGTCTAAATATAAACGGTTTTTAAAACCGAATCGAAACCGATTAGAAACCGAAAAAATCGAACAGTCCAAAACCGAACGGCTTCGGTTTTTGGTTTTACAAAAATCGAATATTTCGGTTCAACTTCGGTTTTAGCCAAAAACTGACCCAAACCGAATCGTGCACGCCCCTACAAAATATTATGTATACTTTGATATATTATATGTTTTTTATCTACATTTATTTATGTTCGTTTAAGGTTCGTTTACTATCTTAATAAACGAATATAAATAAACATGAACAAACTATTTTCTTAATAAATGAATATGAAAAATAAAATTCGTTTATTTAAGCGTTTGTGTTCATTTAATGTCCGATTAATTAAATGAACGAACGTGAACAAGACTCCGATCGTATTCTTCTGATTCGTGTTCGTATTCCGATTAATTAAATGAATGTTGGGCTTTACTAAGTGAAAGGGCAAATTAATTTTGGGTTTTGCTAATAACAGCCCTTAGGGTTGTCGGTAAGAGAGATCTTTTTATTACACAGTTATAAATGAATTACCATGATTGGATGTGAATTCCAAAAAATATGGATAAAATCCCTAAAAATCAGAATACACAACAAACATCTGATTATGATTGGTTGATTTCATTTTTTACATTGAGTTGTAATAAAAAGATCTCTCTTAACGACACACCTCGATCTCACTTAAATTCGATCCCTGAGTTATACCATCTATAACAGGCAGGCCCCGAGACCCAAACCACTAAGAGAAACCCCTAGAACTCACGGCTTCGCACTAAAGAGGAAAATCATTGATTTTTGTCTCTTACAAGACTTAAATTCATGACCAAACTCCCTCCCCAAGTTTCAAGAGGAACATAGGACACCAGCCGCCCCTGCTTGAAGTAGGAAAACATTCTTACTTGATAATCGGGCCATTGGGTTCTTATACTTACACTTGAGAGTTGGGCTATCTAGTTTAAATATTCTGGGCTCTTTTTTTAAACTATTTAGGCCTAATTTAATTGGAAAGGGCGATCTATATCACAACTAGCACAAAATTGTAAACTGACAGTAACATACTAACATGCAGAAACAACAACTTTCTAAATATATAAACATCGCGAGCTAATTTAACGACTGGCACCTCTTACTTGTTAAAAGGCCCGTCAACAACATGCATCGTTTATATGGTCTTTATCGAGAACTTCAACCACAACAACACAAATTTGGAATGTATTTATGATTTGTTTTAATTTTGGAAGGAGGTCAATATTAATATGTGTAGTAGTGCATATAATGTGTATATCAGTATATATGTACCTTAGAGCAAATGTAATGGTAACTTGACAAAAAGCTTTTTACTATTCTTCAAGTTATTTGTATGATTTTTTCCATTGCAACAAATACTTGGTAAATGACTTGACAAAAGAAAGCTTGCTATATGTCAAGTGTTTAACACCAAGCTATTCGTGATGCATGAGATTGGTCTTTCGGATCAATGTTTCTATATTCATATTCAATTTAAGATGAAGTCTCATATATCTATGATGATATGAAGTGAAAGAAAATTAAAGTGACTTTGATTAAACCATGAAAGGGGATAATAAAAAAAACAACAACGGCGGCAACCCTTGTTCCTCTTTTATTGATCCCGTGATTCTTCATTCGTTGTTTACTAGTAGATAACATGTTTCAATCATCAAACACTCTTTTGTTTGATTGTTTTGTTATTTTCTTTTAATCAATTCGACGAGTTTATAGGGTTTGTTTTAATTTTTAGGGTTTTTTTATCATTAGGGTTCCTGGGTTATTGAATCTGCATATGTAATCAAATCGGCCATTAAAAACAATCCATTCATTGAATAATATTGTGATTATTGCGGTTGATCATTGGCTTAGGATCTCAACATATAAGTTGTGAACGGCGTAGGCTTGCATCCGTGCTCCCTACGTTTAGTGACGATCACTTATTAATTTGAGACCTTTCTCCTGGTTAACCTTTTATCACCCTCTTATTCGATTCGACGATTGGTTCAGGTTTTTTAGGGTTCTATTTTCATAGTTTTTCATTTTTGGGTTCACAATTTCATTTCAAATGGGTACGTTTCGATCTAAAGAAGATGATATTACTAAGATCTCTACATTAGTTTTTGTTACTAATTTTCTGGAATCTTTCAACGCCATGGATTTGTTTCATGCTTGCAAGGTTTACGGTCACGTGGTTGATTCGTATATCCCTAATAAGAGGACGAAGGCTGGTAAGAGGTTCGGATTTGTTCGGTTTATTAATGTATTTAACGTTGAACGTCTGGTAAATAACCTAGACACTGTTTGGGTGGGTAGCTTTAAACTTCATAGAAACGTTGCCCGCTTTCAAAGACCACCCCGGAGTAGTAATCCCCCGTTAGGAAAAAGAGAGGCGAGTAAGACTAATGTTCCGAATAATAGTGCACCTGACGTTGAGGGTTACATAACGAGTAATAAATAATTTGCTTCAGTGCTGAAGCGTAACGCAATGCCTGCTGACACCACTTCCGCGATTGTCCTGGATAATGACTGCATCAACACATCAGATCTATCTTTTTCTCTCTTTGGTAGAGTAAAAGAAGTGGACGTACTATCAAATATTACCAACATTATAGGTGACGAGGGGTTTGTCGATGTTTCAGTTTGGTATTTGGGTGAATTATGGCTGATGATGAGCTTTTCCAAACCTAATTCCAAAAATGAATTCTTGAAACACAAAGGGATTGCTTCTTGGTTTTCAACATTACAACATGCAACTTACGATTTTTCCCTTAAAGACAGACTCGCCTGGGTGGAAGTGGAAGGCGATCCTTTTAAATTATGGACCGAGAATACGTTTAAGAGGATTGCGTCCAAATGGGGGCATTTATTGGATCATTAAGATTCTGACGCAGGGTATTATTCTAAAAGGATTTGCATATCCACGACTGTACAAGATAATATTTTGGAGTCTTTTAAGTTGGTGTTCAAAGGTAAATCTTTTAGTATAAGAGCTAAGGAAATACCAGGGTAGGAACCAAAGTTTTCACACGATTCTGACGATAACAGTTCCTATTACTATGAGTTATCCAATAACGATGGGAACTTATCAGACAAAGATAATCAAGGGAATATGAGTGAACTAGTAGTTGTTGAAGAGACCATTTTAGATAAAACTGTAGAAGGTAGAACAGAAAAGTCGGATGATCCATTTGATATTTATGGGATGTTTGAAAAGGCATAGGATAAAGATTGGCAAAGGGGTCCATTAGCAGTAGCAGCCGAACCCATTCACCGGGATACACTCTAGATGCTGGGGATCCATTACCCGAGAAGATTGATAACCAATCACCTTCGCTTCAAGCAGTTAATCAAGGAGACAGTAATAGCATAAACAAATCAGTCAATAGGGAGCACACATCAGACCCAATAGAAGAACAATCACCAAAGTTACAGAAAAGTAATCAGAAAGGTACACACATCGTTGATGAATCATTACCAAAAAGCTACAATTAAGGTAAGAGAATAGTTATTTTGGATACAATATTTTTCTTTGGATATATAGGGACTCATCTCTACCCTCCATTTCATTTTCATCCAATGGATGAGATTAAAATATATTTTATTTTTTACCTATTTTTATAATTTAAATATCTTATAAACCGTTAAGTATTAAACGAAAATAATTATACCATCGCGACGAGCGTTTAGTTTCTTTCTACCAATATGCAATATGATATACTTTCGAAGAAAAAAAATCGCTTTTTTTTTCTTGTTAAAATTTACGTGAAATATCATATATGATATATAGTACTGTTTCATCATATATGATAACAGCGTTAAATCATATATGATATTGGTTTCTATCATATATCATACTGGTGTTATATCATATATGATATTAGTATCATATATGATAATTTTCGAAAACATGAAAAAAAATAAAATTTGTCGAAAGTGTATCATATAGCATATCTATAGAAAGATAATTCAATGCTCTTCGTAATGGTATGTTTTTCCGCATAACGATTAACGGTTTAAGAGATATTAATGTTTGAAAAAAAGGGTGAAAATATATTTTATGTTTAATCTTATTCATTAGATTAAAATAAGATAGATGGTGGGGATAAGTCCCCTCATATCCAAAGAAAAGTATGATATCCAACTGAACTTAAATCTTAAGGTAATTATGGCCACTTTAAAAACATCTCAACTTCCTAGGACACGTGGATCAATTTTGCATTGCATGGAAGAGCTAGTTAAAGTCAGTCGAACTATGGGTTACAACATAGAGGGTTATGAGAATGACATTATGAAGATCATAGAATCTCAAGGAGTGGACGAGGTTAATCGATGAATTGTATGTCCCTCAATGTACAAGGCCTCGCCCCAAAGGCTAAACAAGATTGGGTCAGGGAGTTATGTATCAAACATCGTATCAATTTTTTAAGTCTTCAGGAAACTAAAAAGGAGAACATGGAAACTTTCACAGTTAAATCATGTTGGGGTAATTTCGCTTTTGATTTTGTGCATAGTGATTCAGTAGGAAATTCGGGAGGTATCTTATGCGCTTGGGACCCTCGTTGTTTTAGTAAAAAGAGTCATACGTTATCTGAATATTTCACAATTGTTAGTGGTGTCTGGATAAGTACCAACATCGATGTCCTTTTCGTTGTAGTTTACGCTCCTAATAAAAGGAAAGATAAACGTTCAGTATGGGAGTATTTGCATTCTGTTGTTCAAAATTGGGACCGGGAAGTTATCATGATGGGAGATTTTAATGAGGTTCGATTCCCATCGGACAGGTTTGGATACACTTTTCGCGCTAGCGATGCAGAGGTATTTAATTACTTCATATTAAATGCAGGTTTGGTGGAGGTCCCTTTAGGAGGTTGTAATTATACTTGGTGCCACAAAACAGCCAAAAAGATGAGCAAGTTAGATTGCTTTCTTATGACCGAAAACATGATGATACTTCATCCTAAATTTTATGTTATTACGCTGGATAGATAGCTTTCGGACCATCGTCCAATTGTGCTTCGGGAAGAGACTGTGGACTATGGGCTATGCCCATTCAAATTTTACAATCATTGGTTGTAAGTTGAGGGGTTTCGTTCTTTTGTGGAAGACACATGGCATTCTGCTCCACGTGAGAACAATAATAATATGTTGAACCATATGAAGAAACTCCGCTTTCTTAAAATTAAAATTCGGGAATGGAATAATTCGTATATGCAGAGTAAAAAGGCTGTTTTGAATCATCTTCAGGCGCAGTTAGTGTACTTCGACTCAGAGATCGATAAGAGGAACAACACTGACGATATCATTGCTAGGAGATTGCTTGTTATGAATTCCATCGAGAATTTGAGAAAAATTCAAGCTAATAAATTCCTTCAGAAGGCTAAAATCAAATGGGCCGTTGAAGGGGACGAAAAATCTCGTTTCTTCCACGGCTTAATTAATAGAAAGAGGAAACAAATGAGCATTAAAGGGGTCACTAAGGAAGGTACGTTGGTTGATAATCCTCAAAGTGTGAAATCTGAGTTTCTTGAACACTTTCGCGGCCGCTTTAGAAGACCGGAGGATCACCGTATTACTTTTGATATGAAATTCCATATATCTCTTAATCGGGAACAGCAGAATGAATTGGAACCTGAGGTCAAATCTGAGGAGGTCAAACGGGCTGTTTGGGACTGCGGAGTGGATAAATCCCCGGGACCGGATGGATTTACTTTTGGATTTTATAGACAGTTTTGGAAATTAGTGGAAGAAGACGTTTTAGCAGCAATTAAGTTCTTCTTATAATATGGGGAATTTGCTCATGGTTGTAATTCCACTTTTATCACACTCATCCCCAAAATCCCTAATGCTAATCAAGCGAAAGATTTTAGACCTATAAGTCTTATCGGAAGTTTATATAAAATTGTTACCAAAATATTGGCCAATAGACTGGTTCCCGTCCTTGGTATTGTTGTTCAAGAAGTGCAATCCGCTTTCGTTCCAGGTAGACAAATTATGGATGGCCCTTTCGTTCTTAATGAAATTATGCAATAGTGTACATTCAGGAAAAAACAAGCCCTTACCTTTAAGGTAGATTTTGAGAAAGCATACGATTCCGTGCGATGGGATTTTTTGGACGAGGTTCTTCAAAAATTTGGTTTTGGTGCTAACTGGAGACATTGGATACAAAGTTGTTTGAAGTCCTCTAGAGGGTCTATTCTCATCAACGGTAGCCTGACTAAAGAGTTCCAGTTCTTCAAAGGCCTTAAACAAGGTGATTCTTTATCCCCTTTTTTATTTATTCTTATCATGGAAACTTTGCATATTTCTTTCAAAAGGGTGGTGGAAAAAGGTATGTTCACGGGTATGAGATTACCTAATTCGGTGGAGATTTCTCATATGTTTTTTTACGGACGATGTTGTATTTATTAGGAAGTAGTGCAATAAATACATTGGCACTCTTACTAATGTACTAGAATGTTTTCGTCGAGCGTCTCGTCTTAATATTAATATGAGCAAGAGTAAAATCATGGGGGTTCATGTAGAGCAAAGTATGGTTAGACGTGCAGCGAGCAGTTTAGGTTGCTTAGTCCTTCGAGCTCCGTTTATATACCTAGGCACAAAGGTTGGTGGTAATATGCACCATGTAGCTTCTTGGCAGGAAGTAATTAACAAGGTTAAAAAAAGACTCTCAAAATGGAAAATGAAGGCCCTTTCTATCAGGGGCAGGTTTATGCTTATCAAATCCGTGTTAGGATTAATTCCAATCTTTCATATGTCTATTTACAAAGCCCCCGTTCAAGTTTTACAAAACTGGAATCTATTCGTCGTAGGTTCTTTCATGGGCATGAGCAAGGAAAAAATAAATCGACTTGGATTCAATGGAAAGCAGTTCCTTCTGGGAAAGATCAAGGTGGGCTCAGAGTAGCTAGTTTGTATGCCTTGAACTGAGCACTCGTATGCAAATGGGTTTGCAATTTCTTTACAGATAGCGATTCCCTCTGGACGAGAGTGATCAAAGCAATTCACGGGGAAGACGGGAGTATAGGTAAAAACAACGGCAAAGGGTATAGGTCCACTTGGTTGAATATTATTAATGAGATTAATTTTGTTCAAAGAAAAAGGGATAGACTTTTTTGAGTTCGTGAAGCTTAAGGTTAGGGATGAAAACAACACTTACTTTTGGAAAGACAAATGGTGCACAGAAGGTGTCCTTAAAGACATCTACCCGCGGGTCTATAACCTTGAGAATAAGAAAGACGTTAGTATCCGATCCAAGATTGGTGATTCACATCTGGAGTTTTCTTTTCGTCGTAATGTGCGAGGGGTTATAGAGCATGCACAACTGAGTTCTTTGACACGACTGCTAGAAGACGTAAATCTCGTTCCTCAAGCGGACATGTATGTTTGGACGTTGAATAGTGACGGCGCATTCTCAGTTGCTGTTGGAAATACGTTTTTACGTATTTAGAAAGGATCGGTCACTCCAACGGTATATTCAAGTATTGGGCTCGTGATCCAATACATTAAGATATAACCCATATAGCCCACATGTAGGGTGGGCTATATATACCCCCTCCTAGCATGTTAGGAGGGGTTGAACACTTAGTCATTTATTCACTTTCCATCTTTCTTCTATTCTCTCTTCTTTCTCTCTCTAAGTTCTTCCTTTTCCATTCCATTCATTAGATAAATCAAACATTGCTTAATCCTAAGAAAATATGGACCTACAATTGGTATCAAGAGCTTTGGTTGATTCTTCGGATTGGCGTGTTTTTATCTATTGATTTGGTGGTAAAAAATTTTTTTCACAATTATTGATCTCGTCTTTTATTTCTATATATCTCAAACTATTATAATATTTTTCTAATCAATTTTTATCTTTATGATTTTTTATTGTTTTTTATAAACACAAGTTTTTATCTTTTCTATCGCGATCTGTGTATTGGGTGTCTTATCCCAAAAAAATCTCATTTTTTATTGTTTTTTATAAATTTTTCTTTCATTCTGTTTTTGTCATTGTTTCTGTCGGAAAGGGGTTTTTCATTCCGACACGTATTCCGACCATTTTTCCGACGGTTAAAGTTTTTGTCATATTCCGATGTGTCAATTTTTTGTTATATTCTGATGGAACAGTTTTCTCTATATTCTGATGGCCTTATTCGGATAGCATTCTGATCAGTTACATTGCGATATCATTCTGACTGCTTGTATTCCAATGGTTGTATAAATTCCAATGGTTGTATAAATTCCGATGGTTTGATTCCTATACGCATTCCGATGGTCTGTGACATTCCGATGGTTTTTGATATAACAAATATTGACTTTTATTCAACAATCGTGATATAACAAAGACCCTTGATCACACTCTCACACAGACTCGTACCCAGACTCGAACCCAACAGACTCAATCACCAACAGACTCGAACCAAGTCTCGACTCACAAACACCTCTCGTCTAAACAAACAACACAGACACTCAAACATCACATTCAACGACCTCGTCTCAGACTCACTCAACCTCAACCTCTCTTCACAACACCTCGACAAACCAACAACAGATTCAAAAAGCATTCACAACCAACAAAATAAAACAACTCGACATCAAAGCCAAAACATCTACCTAATACCCATCGTCACAAATCACCTCATCTACCTAATACCCATCGTCACAAATCACCTCCACTTCAAAACATCATCCATACTCGAAATTAATCAAAAATCATTGACCTCAGATTTGTTTCGTTTTACACATGCATGCCTCGATCTAGAGAGATTTTGTACTCGAAACTTCATATCATCACGATCTTTGTAGGGGTTTAAACCCTTTAATATTAGAATATAAAGCAAGGATATTAACAATTATGTTAAATCCAAATCTTTGTTTCGATTTATGACTCAACACCAACATACATCAGAAATACTTACCCGAGATCCATGATTGGATTTTGATGCTTAGATTGTTGCATATCTTAGTGGGATTTGGTAGTAGTTGATGTGAGCTATTTGGGTTATCTTTTATCAAAGAAGAAGCAGTTTTTGGGAGAAGTATAGATTTTAGGGGCGGAGGTAACGAGACATCAGGGATATTGTTTTTTGTTTGAAGTGAGAGAACTATGTGTGGTTGTGGAGGAAGTCTTTAGTAGTTTAGGTGGGTGCATTATAAGTCAAAATAAATTAAGTTGGGATATGTGTGTGGGACGGAGGTTTCAAGGTATTCATTTCTTTTTGTGATACACGTGTTCACATGTGAGAATCATTTAACAGATCTTATTACTTGTGTCGTTGGGTTTTGAAAACTCAAGTTTGAAACTAAGTTAATAAATGGGCCGAGTATTTTATTGATGGGCCGAGTATGTTTATGATATGTTTTTGAAGTGATTTAGTCAACTTTGTATTGGATTGGATTTGACGGGTTTATTTCAACTATAATTTACACTTTTGGGTATAAGAGAGTTACTTGTCAACTTTGTTCTTCTCATTTTGTCTACACGTTTTTTACTATACATTTAATAAACACTTCTTTTTCACTTCAAAAGTGTAACATTGTTTTACTAATTCTCGGGTTTGTTTTATCAACGTTTGAGCCGACCAAAAAATTATTGTGCCGAGAAAAAGATATTTCACTAAACAAGGATCCAAGAATTTTTCATCGACATTCAATGGAATCGTTGAATTCGACATCTCAAGAGGTAGAATCGCCTCAAATGCGAGCCAATGCTAGAGAAAGTGGCATCACGTCATTTCAACTACTTCAGTCTCATCTTAGAACCCTTTCATGGCTTCAAGGAGGAAGCGAATTTGTGACACTATTTGGTCAAGATCGTCATATATTCATGGAATCTATACTCATCATCTTGAACCAACTAACAGAGCAACTCCTCAATGAAGACTTTAATCACTCTGCATCGGTACTTGCATATAAGGCTCTTGTGACACATCTCACGCCTTTCATCCAATTCAATATCATCAAGTCTGAAAGTTCAGTGATTTGCCAGTCATTTCTTAGAGATACACATACCGAGCTTCAAGTTTTCCGTGGTACACTATTGAAACTCATGGCATCGGTATCGTCTTCAATTTATGAAAGATCTCGACTTCAACAAACGTATGATAATGGTGTGCAAGCATCTACGATGAAAGAGGAATATGATCATACGGTTGACAACTTAGAGCCTAAAGATGGCAAGAGCATGGAATCGGGAGGAAAGCATGATACAAGAAGCATGTCAGGTACATAATATTCTTCATATGTTGTCTGAAATGAACGCGCTAATTAACAATCCTGCTAATTGTTTTACGACTGCTTCTTTAACCAAGTATGTTTCTAGGACTAAAGAGCTTGAAACAATTTTAGCTCAGCAATCCAAAGAGCTTGAGGATGACAAAATGAATTTTCAAAGAAAACGGACAAATTTGAAAAGTATTTTGAAAAACTTGAAAAGTCAAACGTTGTTCTTGAACGAAAATTGGATCAAACAGTTCTGGATTCTAAAGCTGAAAAGCATAATTTTCTGAAACAAATTAAGTTGCTAGAATCTAAGTTGGCATCCCAAGAAGAATTGCTCAAAGAAAATGAGATCTTAAAGGCTCAAGTACAGGAAAAGGTTTTTGCAATAGCGGCTCTGAAAAACGAGTTGAGGAAAACTAAAGGAACTAGTGTGGACACTAAGCTTGAAAAACCATCAATCTTGGGGAAATCGCCTCAAATTCAGTCTGTTAGACAACCGACTGCATTTAGATCCGAGCCACCAAAATCCTCGAGACCGCGGTTTGCCTCCCAAGTTGATATGGTTCATCTTTCTAGACCAGTCACTCCACTATCTAGGCCCAATGTGACTAAAACAGCTTCTACAAGACCTAATCACATGATTGCCTCTAGTCTCCCTAGACATAGTCCAAAGAACACGTCTCAAACTAGTCCAAATGACGTTTCCTATACGTTTGGTCTAAGGGAAGCTAAGCTAAAGACACAAGTAAGAGATAGGAATTTCAAACCTAGTCAGATGCCTTCTAGTTTACCCAACACTGCTAACCGTAGCATGTCACTTCCTAGGAGCATCAATCAATCATCTAGAAATTCTAGATCTTACTCGGACATTAAATATGCTACTTGTAAAACATGTAGGAAATGTGTCTTTAAAGCCAATCATGATTCTCGTATCAATAAATTACTTAATGAGGTGAACTCCCGTGCTAGACTTAAATCCCAGTGGGTAGCTAAAATCAAACCCATTGATAAAATGTGGCGCCCCACTGGTAGAACTTTCACTCTTGTAGGAAACGAGTGCCCTTTAACTAGGATAGTCTCCGATTCTACTAAGACTACTAGGGAGGAAATTGAAAAGGATGATACATCACTTAAGCCTGAACTTAAGGTTTTCCATAAAAGGAAACGTTTGCCAACCAAGACAAGTGATTCATCTCCTCAGGTCACCTCTGGCACAAGTAAGGCCAACTGTGAACCCCCACATGGGTCTAAAATAGATATCGCTAACCCACATAAAAGCATCCAACTTTCTAATGAGAATGCAGGTACCAAAGTTAACGCTCAACAAAAACACAGCGTTCCAATCGTTGTATATCATTCAATTAAGGACACTCTCGGAGTTTGGTCGCTGAAGAAGCTGATATCTAAGAAACAAGTGTCTCAGGGGATTTGCGGTTAAGCTCGGGTAAACAAAGGACTTACAGTCACATAACAGTCTATAACTCGATCTCAAAAGACAGGAAAGATCATCCCGATGATGACTTATCCTCAAAAACGAAAAATTAATTTTTCTCGGACACGAGCTTACATTTAAACTATTCAATGGTTTTAAGCTCGTGTACAGGACTTATAGTCGCATCAAAGACTGTAACTCGTTCATCAAAGAAAGGAAAGTTTATCGCCGATGATAAACTTATCCTCACAACGAGAAATTAAATTTTCTCGGACACGAGCTTATACTAAAACTATTCCAAGCTTTTAAGCTCGTGTAAAAATGGCTCACATTCAAATCACAGTCTGTGACCCGAACTTCAAAGAAAGGGACGTTTATCTCGTCAACGATAACTTACCCTCAAAACGAGAAATTAAGTTTTCTCGGACACGAGCTTTCACTAAAACCATTCAAAGGTTTTAAGCTCGTGTACATTGTCTCCTTGTTAAATTTCAGACAATGACCCGTTCTTCAAATAAAGGAAAGTTTATCGCCGATGATAAACTTATCCTCACAACGAGAAATTAATTTTTCTCGGGCATGAGCTAAGATTAAAAACATTCGAAGTTTTTAAGCTCATGCACAACGACTTACAGTTAAATATTAGACTGTAACTCGCACCTTAATTTTTAGGAAAGCTTATCTTTCATGATAACTTTTCCTCGTAACGAGAAATTAATTTTTCTCGGTCATGAGCTTGTATTAAAACATTCCAAGTTTTAAGCTCATAAAGTAAAGTGTATTTTTTTAAATAAGAGAACTTTTCTTCTCAACGAGAAATTCATCTTTCTCGGTCATGAGCTTTACGTTAAAACATTCAAAGTTTTTCAAGCTCATGAAAACGATTTTTAAGTAAATGTCAGCTTAGAACTCGATCTTCAGTTAAAAGGAAAGTTTATCGCCGATGGTAACTTATCCTCACAACAGGAAGTTTACAACTACTCGGACTTGAGCTCGTTTTGTAAGATATTCAACATCTTAAACTCAAGTAATTGGTTTTCAAAACTTTGAACACAATTTTTCGAGAATTTCTCAAAAAGGTTTTTTCTAAATCTTTCAAAATTGTGTGTTCAAAAATGTTTTGATAAAAAGAGCATGTCATTTGGAATCGATAATATTTACGATACTAGAAATATCATTCAATAATGACACGGGGTTGTAAATAAAGTTCGAGCAGAAGTTCAAATGTTTTAAGACATGCTCAAAATGGCTTGCTATTATTTCAGATAGTAACCCGCTTTTCATACTCAAGTCAAGCATTTCACCGGAAAGCTTTGACTCAACAACGGGAATTAATTTTCTCGGGCATGGTTTACTTTATAACCATGTAAGAGATTGTGTTTACGTAATAACACAATCTTTATCGAATTTATGTACGTGTCAGTGCATTTATTTGTTAAAACAAGAGAAATCTTGTTTTTTATGAAGTTGTCATCTCCACCAACCGTAGCAATTTACAATTGATATCTACATACTCGACGATGCGACTACTCAAACAGCGACTACAGCTCTTTCAATAGAACACGGGTCAACAATTGAGGGGGAGCAATTGTCCAGCATTCAGAATCTTTGACGCCGAAAGTGCCAAGTTCACATGTTGGTGTCAAGACAACGATATCAATCGTACACATGGAGTCAAGAGATAACTTCAGACGTGACGAGGCGACCAACATTCGTGAACAAGAACCATGTGATTCTTTGATATGATGTTCTCCATCATTCAGGTCCAACCTCGTAAATTGCTAATCTTGTGAATACATTATCATATATGATCTTTGCACGTGATAAATACCTTACACTTGTGTTTAAAAGGTATTTAATTTACGTTTCAAGTACACCCTCATTAATTTGAGGGGGAGCTTGTAAAAATCATGAAGATAATTGGATTTGCATTTTTCTTCCCAGATTTTATTAAAATGCTATTAAATCAATTGATATTAAAAACATCGATTGGGTTAATATTTTTAATATGGGGGAGAAAATGTGATTTAATATTGAATAATGGTTTGACTTAATGTGTTGGCTCATCCCGACATGTGCGAAATGTTTTCGAATATCGTGGCATATGTTAAGGAGGAGCAAAATGGAATTGGATATCAAAATGGATTTCATAGTGACATACACTTACCCAAAACATCTCTATTCACGACGGTGACGATTGTGGTGACATAAGGATGGAAGGATAGGTTAAAGTCCAATGATTCTTCTAGAACTGGAGGAATCTTCCCAAGGACATTCCATAGCTAGAAATAGTAGTCCTTAGGAAAGATGGAGAAAGATTGTGAACGTAGCTGAATGCCGACCAAGTACTTAAGTTAGCACTGGAACAATCATAATAAGGTGCTAGTTATGACGTATTGGTAAGCATTGAAGGGGTTGAAGAATGAAAAAGAATTTTAAAGATAAAGGGTGTAAAGAAAGAAGCCATCCTTACAACCTTAGGCAGAAACCGGGTCAATACATATGCTATTGAGATCATTTTAGTTGATGCTTGATATTGAAGATAGACATCATGGACCCAGTGATGCAATGCACAATCCACCCCAGCTAACTCAGATATCTCTTAAAAGTTATTTGTTTTAATCACACGGAGACAACTCATTATCTATTGATTTATTGACTCTGAATAAATTGGTATTGAAAAGGTGGCACTCCTCTCCAGCCTTCGATCACTAAAATACAAAATGCACGATCGAGTATAGAGCCATTTGAGATCATCAAATATCTCATTAGGACACACTTTCATAATTACCTTGCTTCTTCACACACTGTGAAAAGTAAGAAAGATCTTAAGAGTCCTACGCAAAATCTTCATGATCTTTCCTGAACATCTGAGTAATACGAAAGTATTTACAATGAAGATGGAAATCCTTCTTGAGCGAATATCAAAAATCTCATGGTAGGTGACTTGTGCGATTCTTTATGAATCAAGCTTGTGATAACTGGAAAGCAACAGTGGTTTAATTCTAAACAGAGTTTAAATACGTTCCAGGCCTCTACGTAATATCTTAGTGATCTTGCCAGAACACTCAGAGTGACACTCTATAGTGTTCACAGTGATGAGTAGAAACCCTTCTAGTGTTAACATCAAACAGCACTTAGTAGGTAACTTGCAAGATTCTATATGAATCAAGCTTGTGACAACTAGAAAGCAACGATGGTGCGGTTCTTAATTGAATTTCACTTGTTCCAGGAACATGATTTGACGGCTTCAATCATGCGGATATTTCTATGCAAATGATTCACTCTTTACGTTCGCAGTCGTCCTTGGACGGTCGAGTAAAGAGAACAGGTTTACCCGCGAAATCTTGTCAAGTAGATTCTTAATTGAAACTACCTGCCACAAGTACGATATTTAATATCGTCCAACGGTTTTCACCGGCCGGAGGTAAAATGCTACCAAATTAGAATGAAATGTTCAAGGCCATTTCATCCGTGTATATGTTTTGTTGCTAACTGTCTTATGCAGCGTAACAAGAAGGTGGCATTGCGGTGTACAATCTAGAAGAAGTCGCCAACACATGCTTATACTGTATGCACTTAATACTTCAATAAATTCAAGAAAGTCTAAAAGTCAAGTCTTCCGCTGTATCAAACTCTGAAGCTTTCACGAATTTATAAAAGTATAAGTATGTGGAACATGAAGTCACGAAGAAGCAAATATCACATGTGATGAATGCACAAGGTCAAGGCAAGAGAACACGCTCAAGACTAAAGTCAAAGATCTCATCAGCTTATTCACAAGAACAAGATCAAAGACTCAAGCATAGTACGCTAGGTTTAAGATTTTGTAAAAGGGTGTGACCTCCCTTAGGGGGAGATTGTTGGAAATACGTTTTCCAAAGAAAGTCTCGGTCACATCATTGATAGCATAGATCACGAGCTATAGACTATTTAGGACATTGTAACTTGGAGTGACCTCCCTTAGGGGGAAATTGTTGGAAATACGTTTTTACGTATTTAGAAAGTATCGGTCACTCCAACGGTATGTTCAAGTATTGGGCTCGTGATCTAGTACATTAAGATATAGCCCATATAGCCCACATGTAGGGTGGGCTATATATACCCCCTCCTAGCATGTTAGGAGGGGGTAGAACACTCAGTCATTTATTCACTTTCCATCTTTCTTCTATTCTCTCTCTAAGTTCTTCCTTTTCCATTCCATTCATTAGATAAATCAAACATTGCTTAATCCAAAAAAAATATGGACCTACAGTTGCTTTACTGAGGAAGATGATAAATGGCTCTCAATCGCTCATAGTGGCTTCTAAGACTCGGTGGAGTAAGTTCATTCCCTTAAAAGTTAACATTATGTCATGGAAAGTTAACCGTAACGCTCTCCCGACAAGATGGAATTTATCAAACCGGGGCATTAATATTCAATCTCTTGATTGTCCGGTTTGTAATGATGAGATTGAAACGACCTCAAATTTGTTTTTCTCGTGCTCTGTGACTAACGCTATTTATTAGAGGATTGCAAGGTGGTGGAATATTCCGCTCGTTGGGTGGATGACATATAAAGAATTGTTGGAGTGGTTCATCTCGATTCGTTTCCTTGCTAATCTTAAAGCTATTATGGAAGGGGTGTTCTATGTCACATGGTGGTACGTATGGAGGTTTCGTAACAAGATTCTTTTCGATACACAAAGCCCTTCTAAGGCGTTAATTTTTGATAATATTGTTTCATGTTCCTTTTCTTGGTGTAATTCTAGATGTAAAACATCGTTCTCTTGGAACGAGTGGTTGAAAAACCCATACCTTATTTCCGTGTAATTCTAGCTCCTTGCTAGATGTTTTCTTTTTTTAATAAAATCGTCGTTCAAAAAAAAAGTTCACAAGCTATTCTTATTTAATGAGGAGCTAAAACAATATTTCAAACAACTTTTATGCAATGCAGGTTATTTACAAAGATAACTTTTTGAAAGGCAAAATTTATGGCAAATTAATAGAAAAGGCTATTATATCTTTTAAGCATTGCATATGCTCTTAGAGTTCGTGGAAAAATCATATTACTGTTCGAAAAGTGCATGTTACTAGTAATATGATCTCCCATAGCAGCTTCTTGCTAGACTTTCTCCTTAAAAAGATCATTCAGACAAAACAATAGAAGGAAAAAAAAGAAGGTATTTAAATTTATTCGAATTACCCAACATCAAACCGATTATGGATCAATGTATACAAAAGACTATTAAGTTCTAACCATGATAAGGTTTCCATCTATTGACATGTAACTAAGAACCTGAACAATAAACTAATTCACCTAGCCATACGTTGCAAACAATTTGAATAATTAGTGTACTAATTTGAAGCTGTGATTCAAATATATGTGACTCTAGGGTCATATCGCCCGTAATAGTTCCGGACTCCATATGGCTCCATGAGTTGTTGAGCACTCTGTTATTTTAAGAATCAAAAGTCAGATATTAGTGATTTTGTTTGCATAAAGAAGACTCGTCATCATTCATAAGTAAATGGAGTAACAAAGAGTGCTTACCATGTTAAAATTTGGATCAAAACCACAAAGATATCCATATAAAGCTTGACGCTGATCCTCATTGTGATTTGAATCGAATGAGCCATAATATGAGAAGTTTTGACCATTCACATACTTCAAATAACGAACATAACAAAAATTTACGGTTTTGAATATGTATATTAGTGTGATATTCGAAATGTTTTATTTTTTTATTGCACAAGATCAATATTAGCAATTTACCTGATTCGAGTGGTCAAGCTGCAGATTGTTTGATATTTTTGCATTCTCAGTGTCGTTATTGGCATATGCTAAAAGAGAAGCTATTTCAGCATCAGTAAACATCAAATCATCTTCTGCTATCGCGGACGTAGAATCATACAACCCACCCGTTTGAACAAAATCATTTTGAGTAGAATTATTGCCTTCAAACCTATATGAATCCTGCATGAAGATTAAGTCGCATGGGTTTCCAGCGACACTCATTGCTAAGCCATTGTTTGAATCCAAACCATTTGATGAGTCCATTTCAATAATGTTATATGGGTAGACAGGAGTCGAGCCACTCATATAATCATAAACCAAATCACTAGGATTTGGCACAAACCCAATACTATTACTCGAATCCGCAACATCCAAAGTATTAACATGATCAATCAAGTTGCTTTTTCCATCAAGATTGTTAGTTATTGCTTGCATGGAACCTACAAATTAAGCTTGATGTGTCAATTATATGCATGACCTTCTATAAAATATCATTTTCATGTTATATACTGTATTTAGTTATTGGACACTGGATTTACCTTGATTTGATATTGCACCAGAATAAGCTATTTCACATGAAGTTATCGCACTGAAACTTGGGGCCTTAATAAAAGGAACATAAGAACTTGAAGTGTCCAAAATTGGAATGGCATGCATTTCCCTATTAGATTGCCAATTTCTTTGTTCTTGTGTCAGTTCGTTAACACTATGTGAAGAGTTATTCCAGTGGCCACTATCATATATTGAGCTCTCTAATAAGATAGGTTTTGAAGCAATTTGAAAGCCATAATTTGCATCATCTATTTTCTTTGACAGTATTCGATATTTCTGAAACATAAGAAAAGTTGATTAAAATAAGAATATATATTGAGAGGGCAAACAATAGCAACATCAACATGAATAAAAGATATGAAATAACCTGTAAATGACTTGCTACATGATCTCTAGTTAATCCTTCTACCTCCATCATCTCAAGGATTTTCCTTGGAACGGCATCTGGAATTTTAAACACACGAAAAGTTATTGATATTTGTAATTATAGAATAAAATACGCGAAATAAACATTTAACATATCAGCATTTTGTTCTGTTCAGATCTTACTATTAAGTCCAAGCTTATGAACCGCTTTCAAGAACTTGTTATGCAGATCGTCAGTCCATATAATTTTACTCTTTTTTAAGCAACTACCGTCATCTGCACAACGGTTCCCCTTTGGTGGAGTCGTTAAACATGAGTTCACTTCTTGATCTTCAATAAGCCGACTTCGCATCGGTGGACCCTTGGAACTCGGGTTCACTTCTAGGTCTTCAGCAAAAGTATTTGTGTTGTTACTATATTGTGAAACATGTATTACATCATTTACACTCCCGACTTCCTCCATTAAAAAATCCTCTTCATCCTCAGACACCGTATATATGATCTCTTCATCATTGGTCGGCATCATATCTATGGTTATGAACATGTGTTTTCATTAATCATTTGTTACATACATTCTGGTTATCATAACAAGATTAAATGTAATGCTAACATCAATAATAGACACGGTGGCTCTCCAACGACGAAAAACAACATTGTTTTAGCATCCCCAAACCCCCAACCTTTGCATGGTTTTTTAGGGTTTGAACAGAGGTTGCACGGAAAGGTGTGCTATAGGTGCGATCACAGACCTCCACTTAAAAAGGGTCACATTTTTATTAGTTTTGCATGTAAATACGTATAGTTTTACATTTATAAGAGATAAATTTCAAACTATATGCAATTTATTGTTAGTTTACAAGTGTAATAGGGTCTTTTTCTTGCTTTTGTCTAAGATCACCGAAAACTATGAGACAACCATGGGTTTGAAACAACATTATTTTGCCTATGACTGTTATGTGAAAAACAACAAAGGGTACATATTTTGATCTATATGATTCATAACTTCATTACAGAGGGTACAATTTTCTTCTTGAGAAAATCTTCCTCATTAATACAAGACATATACATATTTAGAGGCTAGGGTGTGATTTGGTGTTGTGGGGTGGTGTTATGAAAAAAGTAGGTGTCACGTCAGCAACCTACTTCATAATGCCAGAATTTTCATAATATCAGAAAAGTGACTCCTTAGTTAACCACAGATTTCTAATATTATAGTGGTCCCACATATTTTTTTTATAAATATTTTTAATTAAATTTAAATAATATCACATTTTTAAAAACAGCCCATATAATAAAACATTTAGCTCATATATTAAAAATAGCCTATATGAAAAACAACCCATATTTACTCACACTTTATATTTTACTGACCAATTAGGCAGATAAATCAATAAAACATTTAGCCCACACACAAAATAACCCATATGAAAAACAAACACCCTTTATTCCTCCTCCCCTAAAAATCGCAAGTAGCAGCAAACCCTCCTCAAATCCAGATCTACAAAAAGAAAAAGAAAAATCATGGCGCGAGGTATAACGCGAGCCACGGTGCAGTGCTCGTGCCGTAGGCTCGCGTTATACCCATCATTCTCGGCTGACAAGTACGACGCCAAAGAGAAAAACGCAACCTACGATATGAGGATTGCGCCATCATCTTCGCATTATGCCCATTCATCACCGTACCCTAGCCTCTTATTTTAGCATCTCTTTTAATCAAACAACTACATATTGAATTTCAGGATACATTCTTTTATACATTAAATACATTTTACCTTTTTTACATATTGAATTTCAGGATACATTCTTTTAAACATTAAATACATTTTACCTTTTTTAGCTACGAGTGTGTGTAAATGGACAAGGATAATTGAATTTACAACATAAAAGGGGGCAATAAAAGTAGAATTTCAAGAGTAACTTAAACTATATTGACCAACTGAAAAAGCAAATAAACTATTTGTTGTAATAAATGTTTCTTTATGGGTTGGCATGCCAAACAAAAACTACCTATAAAGTAACTTCAATACAAGGTAACAAGAGAAAATTACTACTGTAATAATTACTTTTAGCTGAATGTGATCGTCTAGTAACTAAAGAGATACAAGATCGAATGATGGATTAGCAAGATTTGACATTTGTATATTTCCAAACTTACATTAGCCAGTTAATCTATATCATTACAGCTTTTCAATTTTGATCATCAACGAAATAAGAGACACATATAGCTTAACCTGGCGTACGTATCAAATAATCATATACATAATGAAACCAAATAACATATAAATAAGGATAGATTTGTGTCCACGTACCATTAATCTCCTTAGCAATGCAGATGCTAAAAGTTGTCATGGAATGCCGAAGAATTTAGCCGAAACTGAGAAATATAGGTATACTTTCGTGCAACACACAATCTATTTGTATCATGAGTTTTCAATTTATAGTAGTTGCATGTGGCACTAAGACTTACGATGATGGTTTGAGAAATTGTATATGATGTAATCACGTATATATGTTCCATTTTCACATAACTTTTTCAACATAACATGACTGAATAAATGAACATTGACCGTAGAAGGTCAAAAGCATGACTTAGCAACTTTACTTTCTTGACCAAGGTTGATATTTATGTAAAAATGTCAAATACTAAAATATGTATCATAACTAGTTATGTTAACTAGATTACAGTTGTGTGGAATATAGTTAGCCGAGAGTAAGAAAACCGGTATGATGTTGCTAATGGTTGACCAGAATTAAAACATTTTTTTACATTGTAATTTTATGATCTCATATATCTATACTAAATATAAAAGCTGGATTCAAATTGTTGAAAGTTAAAAATTTTAAACACAACTTCTCATATAAGTTTCACAAGTATAGAAAGTTAGTTTCAACCAAGTCACGAAATCTCGGTTGTATAGTGTAGATAAACAACGTGTATACTAAAATCTCCAGTTGTACAATTAATTCTAAACGTAACATTAATGAAGTGAAAACATTCTTGCTTCTTCTGTAAGCTTCAGTGGTTGAAAATAGTTTTTTTTTAAAAAACACAATCAGTTTCAATAGAGTTTAATGTCATAAAAACCTTCCTAAAATAAATATTTCCATCAAAATCAAGTTCATGTCAATTCTTTCTATGTGCTCTCGGTATCTTTGATTCATTGTCCCTAACATCTCGAATGGTTATCTTATTTTATTGTTTATTTGTATCATTGTATATGCATATTTTTGTTTAGGTATATCGCATCTTTGTTCTATTTTCTTATAGGAAACGGAAGGAGTCGGTGGATGAGTGAATTGATTCAAACAGTACGAACAATGATCATCAATATGCTTCATCTCTGAATGGTAACAGTTTTTTTTGTTACCAATTGAATTTCATCTATACGTACATGTCACGTTCAGTCTTAAGATTTATCTATATGTAGATGGAGACTCAATTTTTTTTCCAAAGATGTACCAAGGAAAGCACAAAACGGTAACCAGCAAGTTAAACACATATATTAGGACTTCGGGCACATATGTTCTTTTTGATACCATCACCTGCAGATCTAAAAACAGTTGTTGCTCGAAAAATTGAAGTGAAATATCTTGGCTCTTTAATTTCCTTTTATAGTAAGCATTAGTGGATTACTATTTCTTGAATCCTTTTAGATATACTAGTCGGCTACCCGCGCAATGCGGCGGCAGGTAGCCAGTGACTAATTTTGTGGATTTGGTTAAACCATGAAACCACCATTACAAAAACGAACATCTTTTCTGAACACAACGACCATAGTTTTTTCGCCACCTCAAAGTCGGTGACAACGCGTGGTGATTGAGAAAGAGCGATGGTTCTGTTATTTTTAAAAAGGCTTTTATGGATTAAGTTACAAACACTTAAATTTTCCGTTACAAAATTATACTTAAAAGATTTAGTTTTTTGTTGTAACTTCTAATTATGCTTAAAAACACTTAAATTTTCCGTTACAAAATTGTATTCAGTTACAATTATTTTTAGACTTTAATATGCATTAATTTTTTAGTAGAAATAAATCTTTCCATTACAAGAAATGTTTGAGCCTTAATTTTTAAGACTTCTACTTATAGAAAAAGAGTAAAATGTTTTATATAGTACTAGTCGGGTACCCGCGCAATGCGACGGCGGGTACCTGTGACTATATTTTAAGGCAAACGAATGAATTATGATAAAAAAAACCCAATGCACATTCGACACGATCGGCTAAACTATATAAACATGTGCCACACACAATTGAAGCGCAACACCGCCAAAATAACCAACAAAAACAATTTAAACAAAAGCAGACTACATATGTTGTGACGAAGATGTAGATGTAGTAATTTTAGAATATAGTGGCAGCAAAGGGTTGAGTTGTATGTTCGAGGGGTTTGAAACCAAAAATGACAGCCAAAACTGTTTTATGCATGCTTTAAAAAGGTTGTGCAATGGGATTTTATAAGTTTGGTTGATATGGGCTGTTACAATATGGGAGGACGGTTACAACCTTGGTTTAAAGAAATTAAAATTTTAAGGGTTGTTATTGACCCAATATTAGAAAAAACGTATACATTTACTACATAATAAACACTTTTAAATTATGATATAGAATATTTAATTTTTTTAAATGTGTATGCATAACTCCTAGGATTTTGAATGACTTTTAAACATTGTATGCATAAACTTTCCCATAGAAGAAATGTTTTAGGCTTAAAATTTTAAGACTACTAAATTTAGAAAATTGTCTAAATGTTTTATAAGGTATTAAGATTAAGATTATAGATTATAGATTTTGACATCTAATAGGATCTTCAACCTCCCCTTGGATGACCATATACATTTGGATATCTTGTGTGCCCCACTTTAGTGCGGTCGCATTAATAAAAAATATTGAATGACATATGTACGAAGTTTCTTTTTTTTACCGTGTATGCCTAATCTTATTGTAATTCTTCTGTAGGTATGAACACCATCTCATTGATGATGTGGTTGATTGTGCTCACAAGAGTGACAGAGGTTACATATGAGCAACCAAAAATATGATAGAGATGTGGAAAGTGATATGTTAGCACAAGGTATGTGTTTAAAGGATTTTGGGAAACAGATTTTTTTATTATTTCAAAAGTTGCATATTCCTTGAGGCCTCTTTCACAAATGACTGGTTTGACAACTTTATATGCCTTAAAATTGGCATGTTTTGTATCTCATGGATTTATGGCCCTCCTACCGTCGTTTTAGTGAGTTATAGGTAGTAATAGTAATATGTTTCTTAATGTTTTTGTTTTGTACTTTTTTTTTATTATGTCGTGGTTTTTAGTTTTGATAACCTAATGTTATCTTGTGAATCATGGCGTAGCCGAGTATTTGAAGTAAAATCTTTTTAAGAGCCTCATATTGTATCCCAAATTTACAATATATAGTCACTATCACATATATCTTACTCCTTTTCCTTATTTTTATATGGAAGTTGATAGTGAAATCGAAATGGACTTGTAGATGAAAATAATAAATAGACTATCAACTTTGTTACGATGAATACCGTTCTTTTACATAGATTTGCAGCTGCAAATTTCATAACAGTTTTGTGGGTTAAATAAGTTTTTTTGAATAATTAACTATCAACTTTGTACGTGTGAATACTTTTCTTTGCCTCAGTTATCCCCCTTAAGCATTATGCGTTTTTTACTCCCTTAAATATCTTTCTGCACTATAAGTTACGAGTTGGTGGCTCGAGATTATCAAGAATTTTATAGATCGGAGTCTTTAGTCCCCTATTCTAAGTTGCTTATAATGCTTTACTTGTTTCAACTCAAGCAAAAAATAGTTTGATAAAGCAAGCAATCCCAACAGACACCCGCTTCATTCGACCTCCGATTCCTTTACCTTACTATAGTTGAAATGATCACGTATTATGTGAGAGTTTTAAGTGCGACTACGCACGAAGCAAATTATAGATCCTGATAGGGTGCATGAGCTAGAAAGCTTAAAGTTGCACCATGAGAATTGCCAAGTACCTCAAAAGATTGCATTTTAAATTTGGTTTTTTCTAATATGAGATGTTTTAATCTGAAATCAAAATGCATATGTGTTGTCATTTGTGTAGTAATTTATATCATTTTTTATTATCAAGAACTAATTGTGCATATTTTAGAAACTAATATTTAAAGTAAAATAAAGTCATGCAAGGTAAAGTCAAAAATATATATTTGTCATATAGCGTGTATTTCGACAACAAAGCCATTCAAACCAAACTAAAATAAAGAATTGTTTTCACTACGTTTCTCATATACCATTCAAATCTTTGAATGCTTCTAATTATATTATTAAAAAATAATTTCAGTTTTTCATAATTTCAAATGTTGGTGTGTATATGTGACATTCAGTTTTATCAATGGCCGGTTTTATGCTGTTGTTTTTTAAGGACAACTACCAAAGTATTAGTGAAGCGTGTCAAGGAGAAGTATACATTTCAAATGTCATGTATCAAAAAATTTTACATGACGAATAACAATGTTGCTAGATTTTTATATCATAACTGAAATAATGTTTCATTTTAAGTTTCACTAAATATTTTATTGTTGTTTGGGACATGTTAAGAACTTATCGTATGTGTCCGTTTGCAACTATATTTTGATATTTTCACTTTCTATTTTGAACATTAAACAAAACAATTACCAGAATAAGAGATCATTAATTATCGTCGCTAGGAATTTCCGCCGCTAGGCGCATGTTTTCGTCTACTACTTTACAAAGGGTGTATCCCACCCAATTGTTAAATGTTAAAACTTGAAAAATCAAACAAATTATAAAACTTGAACAAACCGTCTGAAGTTGATCAAATCGTCATTTTAATTATGGAAATTTTTAACTCTATTCACGTATGAGGTTGAACAAAAGCGTCTGAAGTTGACTAACAACTAAAACATCTCCTAATCACGGCAATACACGTGAGAGATTTATACCACACCATTATGAAAATAAAAAACATATAGAAACGTGTAATGTTTTAATCCTTATCAAACTTCCACTATATAATTCAATCATCTTCCTATATACAATCAAAAACCCCATAAAAAATATCACCGATTGATCACCAGTTGAATCCAAAGTAAATACAATAATATGTTTATATCACAACCGATCTAATTTCGTTTTTCATTAGTATTTAATCGTGGATTAGCAAAGTAAATATTTGTGTGTCGATTCATTTGTGCGCCCGTGATGTTTATGCTGTCAATATTGAAAAGGTAGAAAAGAGATTTCTATGGCTGTAACGCAGGTTAGTCAAGATGAACCTTCTTTATCTTTTAAGATCTTATGTAAACCATCAACCGTATTTAAATAAACTATTTTCCAGTATGATCGCTTGATTTAAAATGTTTTCTAACACTATGAAACTAGCTTTGGGATGTTTGACAAATCAAAACAATCTCATTCGCATCCATAAAATTAACACAACACCCTAAATCCATCATCTAATATAATAGACAAAATAATTCTCGATCAGATCATATATCAAAAGAATCGGAATCATCTTATCATTATATGATGATTTATAGATGGAATCTAGATGAACAAATGGTAACACAACATCTCACGTATTTAGAATTAGCAAGGTTTGTCATTTTGTTTTATCAGTGAACACATCTCTTTTCTTTTTTCAATTAAATTGTCATACGATGATGTACTGATTGTTTTGTTTGATGAGTGTGTCTTTTATTTTTTTTTGACTTATTTTAGCATTATTATACTTACTTGCGAAATGATAAAATAACCAATATATAAATGCTATGATTATTTTTCTGATGTATTTTTATTGGTTCATTGTTTTTTATGATTTATTCAAAAATAAGTTGCTATGAGTATTTTGAATGGTAGGTATTTTCACTTTTGTAACTAGTTAATGTACGTCATATGTTCGATAAAATGCTCGAATGGGTCTCATAGTGGATTGCATGTATTTGTATATCTATGAAAGAAAGAAGGCCTTAAAAGGCTTTTGGAATGATAACTTTGCTTATGTGCTCAAACCACGTCACTATATTGAATGAACCAGGAGGTTATATATTCCATACACACTTAAGTTTTCTAAGATTGTTATTTGATCAAATGATACATTCTCAAACTTTGAGTTAGTCATTATATATTTATTTTTTCATGCAAAGTGTAGGAGATAAGGAGCATTGGGTTATGCACCTACTCATCAGGTATATCTAATTCCGTATTCCCACTAGAAAGTGCGCATATGTAGTCCATTTTGGGATAATCACGTTAGGAAATTTATAATTCAAAATAAGAACGAAATATCAGTCCTCAGTTGCGTTGACGTCACATGTCATATATCTTATTAACCTTTACTTTATAAGCAGTTTGCACTATTCTGATTTTGCTATTTCTTGCCACGAAGTTGACACTATAGGTGTTTGGTACGTCCGAAAGAAGGCATGATCGTTGTCGCAGTAAGAGTAGAAGTATACAAGTACCACAACTATGAAGAAAGGTGACATCGAAAAAATGGTCATAGCCACTACAAGTGAGCACTATCTATTTGCTTTTTTTACATTCAAACTATATTTTCAGCTATCTGCTCCCGTACATAAAAACAGAACATTTACGAAATAAAAACAATCAACTCAGAATCACCCTCATCGCTTTCCAAGGAACCGTGTACCAAGAAATAAAATTAATAATCACATTTAGGTAGAAACAATATATGATGATCACACTTATACAAGTCATTAAAACAAGGAAAGCATGTTTTGCAGGGAAAAAGAAGCACACAGACCAGAACATAATAAGAAATATAAACTCGCAAGTGTCTACTTGGAACATTAGAAATGCGTTATCTACCATAGTACCAAAGCCATCACATGTACCACGAATTATGTGCCAATACTGTTTATTTTTCATGAAATTTTAATATCAATGGGTAAAAGAAAGTTCTAGAGACTGAAGATGGTATGTTCTTTCTTTACTCCTTTTTTTCAATCTTAACATCACTAACTTTCTACGTATGTATAATGACGTTTGTTACTTATACAATAGTGATCAAACTCTTGCAGTTGATATCACTTTTGGAATATAGGTTGGTATCTATTTGATTCAATGATTTCCGTTACAGACATGAAGATGGAAAACACTAGAAAATAAGGCCACTCTGAAATATTGTTCACCATCCAGTTGTCTCATACTCAGATTTAAAGATGTTCAAGCGGTACCTATTTAAGTAGTCGGTTCACTTATATTACTACGCATGTGTTCAAAAAGGATTCAAGTTCCAGTTCTATTTGTTGAATTAGATTTTTGATTTGCTGATATGTTGCCTTTGCTTCTATCAAGACTGGGTAAGCACACACTATTTGTAAAATATTAATGTTAGATATACGTTTGTTATTTTTAGCATCTATTGAAAAATTATTGTTAGTAGCAAAGATATACTTTTGTTATTTTTCTGTAGTTTATGTGATATCATTTGAGATACAGTTTTGTAAGAAAAACCTTTGCAAGAGTGTTGCTTAATTAACTCATAACAAATTCGTTGTAGTCTTCCTCTAAAAGACTCATAAAACTTCATATAAAAGGACTTACAGACACATTCATGGGAATTCTTGAAGAAGAAATATGTTTACAGTAGTTTTGAGTATGTCTTTATAGGTTATGTTACTTTAAGTAAACCTCGATTACTTTATAAATATCATTGCTACAAGTTACTTACGCTTTCCTGATATGTGCAACCGCTAAAAAGTTATCGGGTCACGGGATCAACCCAGCCGAGTCAACGAGTCACGCGTTCGACGACCGGGTCAACTCGGGTGAGTCAACGGGTGACGGGTTTGATTACCGTGTTAACTCGATCGAGCGACGGGTCATGTGTAAGACCACTGGGTCAACCCGATCGAGCTACCGAGTAGTTCGACCACATAGATCAATTCAATTTTATCTCATAGTTGCTATAATGTTTCATTTTTGGTTTTACTAATTTTTTTTATATTTTTTATATGTTGTTTGATACTGCATGCTTATTTGAGATTTTATCTAAAGTTGAATTATCGTAAGTTAAGACACTTTTCAATTACGATTTGATCTTTACTATTGTATAGTGTATCGTTATTTATTTGTAGCCAGACAAACTCCGTCGCTATGTGCAGATAATCGTCTATTAATATTTAAATCATAGATCATCTCACTCGCGTAATGATTTGCACACTCTATAAATTTATTGGCTCACTTTATAGTATATACATCATGACTATTATGCCTTTAATATATGCACATACCATTAAATGATGTAAAAATATAAATATCAAAATACACATAATTTAAATGTGTAAATAAATATGTAGAGTGTGCAAATTATCACTCATCTTAAAATATCTTAACTAATATTGAACTCAAAATTATATACAGTAGTTAAAAAGTTTCGCACATAACATCACATATAATTAAAACACAAACTCTTTGAAGACCAAACACAAACCATCTTTTTATATCGTGTATAGAATGTAATAAAGTAACTAGCGATGTAAATGTTCGTCGTGGCGGTGGGTATTTTGTATGATTAAAGTCTAAGTCACTAATGGCATTGAGAACTCCTCGTAATAGACTAAAAAAAAGAAAAAAAAGTCTAGCCATTAATAAATAACAATGATTAGCGTATTAATCGAAGAAAAACAAAAAGAAAATAATAATTGGTGTGGGTCATATACCGTTTTTTCTAGTTCTAACTAGTCTTTCCGACTCATTTTTAGACGATTTTTATTGGCTAATCGAATCAGTGGCAACTTCAGTTATCAGGTGATCTCGTTGGTCTGGCGTGATTTAAAACCATGTGTACGATCCATGTGTTTCATTAATTTGTATAATAACATGTGTTTTTTTTTATATCAAGAGAGTTTTTAATAATAATGAATTACTGCATTTAATTAGTTTATATATTATGCTTTAAATGTTTCAATGTTTAAATTTTAGTGTATTAAATCAAAGTTTAAGAAATTAGTATGTACCTTTGACATTCGTTAAAAAGACAATCAACCTTCCATTATAGGTAGTAAGATAATTAGTTTATATACAGTGAAGTTAATGGTATCATTCAAGTTAATAATTAAGATTAAAACTAGTCGGGTATTTACGCGTTAAAGCGACGGATATCGTGTAACCAAATAATCCTAATAGCTTGAAATATCACAATCATCTTTATAACATATACTATTACGATATGCACATTGCATCGAAAAAAAAAGAAGAGAAAACAACAATAGTGGTGTTTTAGGCACGGTAATAATAATGACATGTCGAGGTTGGTGTATGAAGACAATTGCAAAAAACGTTGCGGTTGACTTCACTATTACAAGGCGGCATATTTTCTTTCACAACGTTAACATATTGTACATAATCACTATCGAAAATGAACATATCATCTCTTCCCGATCCTTCTTATACAAAAACAAATAACCTAAAATCTAATGTAAAATTAAAATTGTGTAAGCAAAAGTTATTAGAGCATCCACTATGGTATTTTAAGAAGAGGTTTAAAATTTTATAAAATGTCTAAATTTTTTTTTGTCATAATGAGAAACCATTTCATGCATATGTGTCATGAAGAGGTCTAGGATCTTGAAGAGGTCTAAAACTTTATGTGCATTTAATTCATGTTATAAACTAAACAATTTATAAACCTCAAAAAATTTAATCCATAATTAGAATAAGTTCATGATATAAATTTTTTTAAAAAATTAATGACATTATATGATTTGACAATTTTATAAACCTATACAAAAATTTATCACAGTGGATACCCTTAATTGTATTTTAAATGTTCGGCAGTAACAATCATTTGTATCATTTATCACATAAATTAATTTTATTAAAAATAATAGATTGGCTATTAATATTGGTATTTTGACCAAATCTTTCTGTACTAAGTATATGCGTTAGCTAAATTTCAAGTCTATTCATTTAAAAAAAAGCCTAAATGCTTTATAGAGTAATAGCATGAGACTCGCGCATAAAAGCGAGGTTCATAATAACATGTCCATGAAGTGTTGAAGTTTTAAATAACGGGTGTTATATAGTCAAAAAATTTATGTAATTCGATAAAGTCAACGATACCTCTAATAAGTAATTCAACAATAATTCTATAAACTTTTGTTCAAACTAAATTAAAGCTTTATTTAATTAGTTTTATGACCGTGTTTCTTATTTATTATTTTTTCTTACAAAAAAAGAAGACTAAAAAAATATATAGTAAAATAGCATTTTTCTTTTAAAGTGTAAATCACTGAAATAAACAATCATATATAAAAGATCAATATAAACTAACACTAGATTTATTTATAAATGTGTCTAACTTTAAAGTAACAAATTTCTATCTAATCACTCGCGTTACTAAATTTATGAATCAAGACATCTTATGGTAACTAAACATATAAAATTATATGTCAATATCAACTAATTTGTAAAAGGACAGTGGTATGTACACGGATCATTTTGATCCGCACACATTAATTTTGTGTAAATATACATTATACCCTTAGCCTAATAATTTTAGATCTTCATTCTCTTCCGATTTTCAATAGGCCTGCTGACTCTTACTCTTTGACCCCAATTTGTAATAGGCGTTTCTTATCTTCCAAGATAATACCAAACTAAACTGTAACCAATGAGCAAATTAAAAACTTTAACATCCTCTATATAGCAATTTTATCCATCAAGTCTGGTGTATGCCTCACTTGATCTTAACCATGAATGAAAATTGTTGGCAAACCCACCATACATAAGAATATTACTCCTTACATAAACTAATATTCTTTGTCCTCAAGTTGCAAGAGGTTCCTCTTCCCTTCCAAACAAAGTGTCTCGCGACCATGAAGTATACGTAATCACGACATTGTACTTTGATATTTACAAAGCGTAGTAACCTGTAACTTTATCATCGAATCCGAGACGAGAATGTTTTGCAACACCTTATCATAGTATCATTTGATAAATACAAAGTGTACCAATCTCGAACATAAGTTACTATTTTGCAACACTAATTTATCAAGTAAGCTGGAATAGCTTTCATAAGAAATTATACAAGCAATGTCGTAAGATAAAACACGACTACTATACGTATATAAATTAATCAGAAGAAGTTTGTAACAAGTGTAATAGTTTAGTTCTTTCACCAGAAAAAAAAATAAAAATAACGCAGCAAAGTAAAATTGATACATGATTAAACTGCTCCACTGCCATACCACTTCAAGAATCGGGATTTTGCGTAATCGATGATTCCACGTACTAAAATCTTGAAGGATCTCTTGTTGTATAGGTTATCCATCTTATTTATTTCGGCCTTTGGAGGTCTTCCCTTTGGTCGTTGAATTACCAGCTCAAATATTACATCTTGTTCATTTGCATTGTTAATTCATAAAAACATATAATAGCTATATACCTGATTATGGATGAGGTTCAGATCATGTATGAGGAAAGTAAAGAACAGTGGCGACAATGAAAGTAAGAATGAGTAAAAATAATAGAATGTAGGGCAACTTAACGAGGGGTTAAAAATTCTAAAAAGGGTATAATGGTCTACACAACAAGAAATTCTGTGTGCGGATCATTTTGATCCGCGTACATATCATTACCCTTTGTAAAAACAAAACACATGTATATTATTCAACAACAACAACACAACCAACAACGACATCGAATCCCGCCTAACCACGGAGGTGATACGGAGATATATCAACCTCTTCTTTCCAAGGTTCTGGTTGGGGTGTTTCAACGTGCGTTGTGGGGTGTCTGAAAGTGGAGGAATAAGGTTGTTAATGTTTGTGATGAAGATTCAATCAATGCAAAGATCTTCTATATATATAAAGGAAGGTTTTGCCCAACTACCTAAAATTCTAAAACAATGACATCTGGATAATAAGAAATCAACGACTCTCCTCTACTTTCGCCTTCCAGCATTTAATTACTCCACAAAAAGAACATAAACATTCCGGCGGTTTTTACCCAAAATCTCTCAAAAAAGATCTTCAAAAATCCAAATCCCATAACCACACTCACAAATCCGATTATTTGTTCCACGAAAGACCTTACCGGATTTGGCATCATCATCGAAGGTATCTTCTTAACTAACTTTGTCAAAAGTCATTTTTTTCTTAATTTTCACATTAAATCGAATTATGTTAGCTAATCACCTTTAGTTCATGATTAATTAGAGATTCTTTTTGTATGCATTGATTAATTTTGGTTTTGAAAATAAACCTTGATTATTGTTTTGCATATCAAGTGTTTGATGAAAGTCCTAAATGTATTTTTATTTTGAAACATGTTATTTTCAATTCTAGTTTTGTGTGTGATTAACTTGCATCAAGTAGTTTGTCTCGTGTTGAAATCTAAATAGATAAATTATTAAAAAACAGAATAGCCACAAAAGGTTCAAAAGATTAGGTTGAACTAAAATCGTAAACACAATAAAAGCTATTGATTATGATTTAATACATCGTGCTATTGATCATAATGTCTGCTACTGTGTGAATTTGTAACACTCAATTGGCTCATTGATCAAGTTTTGCAATAAGTGCACAAAATAACATCATGCTTACAATCGGATGGTAGTTTCACAAACAATGTAAAGATCAGAGTACTAACTACTACAAGTTCAGTGATTATTTGATAATTGAATTGCTATATGTTTTAAATTTTGTATTTTGGAATAAACTATTTAATACTACTAAATATACAAATATAGCATGAAAAAAATAAAAGACATGAATAGTTTTGTCCCATATATTCATTTATGTAGGTAACATTGGTCAAATATTGCATGTTTACACTTTTTACATATATTCTATTGTTTTTAGGTGGCCTTTTGAGATGGAAGGTGATGGAATAGGTCTACCGCCGAAGCGGTAGAACAACCACAAGCAACAGATGCAAGCTTTCGATTGAATTGAAAATAACATGTTTCAAAATAAAAATACATTTAGGACTTCATCAAACACTTGATATGCAAAACAATAATCAAGGTTGATTTTCAAAACCAAAATTAATCAATGCATACAAAAAGAATCTCTAATTAATCATGAACTAAAGGTGATTAGCTAACATAATTCGATTCAATTTTAAAATTAAGCAAAAAATGACTTTTGACAAAGTTAGTTAAGAAGATACCTTCGATGATGATGCCAAATCCGGTAAGGTCTTTCGTGGAACAGATAATCGGATTTGTGAGTGTGGTTATGGGATTTGGATTTTTGAAGATCTTATTTGAGAGATTTTGGGTAAAAACCGCTGGAATGTTTATGTTTTTTTTGTGGAGTAATTAAATGCTGGAAGGCGAAAGTACAGGAGAACCGTTAATTTCTTATTATCCAGGTGTCATTGTTTTAGAATTTTTGGTCAAGATCAAGTTGGGCAAAACCTTCCTTTACATATATTTCATTGTTTTTAGGTGGCCTTTTGAGATGGAAGGTGATGGAATAGGTCTACCGCCGAAGCGGTAGAACAACCACAAGCAACAGATGCAAGCTTTCGATAGAATTTGAAGCAAGACGCTTTAGTGAAGACGAGGTTCTTATTTTATTAATCTTATAAAAGTGTTATTTGTTGTTTATTACTTTTATCCCTAATGTTCGGGTGATTATCACTTTTTGAGTTAAAATTTTAAAATTTTGTAATTTTTTAAAGTGTGTTTAGTTTAAGATTATATTTCTAGTTTTGTAATGTATTTTTATTTAACAATTTGTAATTTTTATTTAAGTATTTGTAATTTTTATTTAAGTATTTGTAATTTTTATTTAAGTATTTGTAATTTTAATTTGTATGAAATGAAATTTAAATTTGTGTGAAAATAAAAAAAGTAAAAGAAAAGATAGTGGTGGGGGCAAAGTAAAGAGGCGTTGGGTGTGTTGTGAGTGAGAGGTATTTTTGTTAGTTGTGTTGATGTGATGTGGCGCTCATATGATAGCAGTGAGGTCAAAAATTTTGAAGGGTTACCATGTCATGGTAACCTTTTTTCTTATAAATTTTACAGCTCACCACCTTCTTCATATCATAGTGTACAAAATACCTCTGCTCACCTATACATACAATATATTTCATATATACATTCATTCATATATATATATATATATATATATATATATATATATATATATATATATATATATATATATATATATATATATATATATATATATATATATATATATATATATATATATATATACTAGTTGCAAAACCCGCCCGATGGGCGGGTATGACTTGTGATTTTCATTAACATTTTTTTATTTGGCAAATTATTGTTGTTATAAACATTTGTGTTTTAGAATTTTTATAAACATGTATAGCAAAATATAATTAAGAAACAACAAAATTTCATAATGTGTCTAAAAGAACCATTCGAGTTAATAAAACATAGAAGAAAAGGCAATCTGTCATGCTTTATCAGATATGTTGCATGCCCTTGTTCTCTTAAACAGATGCTCGAAGTCATATTTTTTTTATAGTCTACAGCTCGATTTTAGAAGAGTCCTAGGGTGTTTTAACATAGCTTCAGACGTGATACAAACCAACAAAAGAAATAATGATATTTAAAAAGATTGCAGTTACAAACATAGATGTAGAAGAAAAAAAAGTTGAATGATACCAAAAACCTCAAAAATGGCACAATAGTAAGAAAAAGAGAGTTTGATGATTTCTCATAAGAAAAAAGTTTGGTTTCGGTGCTATTCCACTTACATATGTATGTTTTCAATCAAATTATTCCTTAAAAAAATTTATGCTATCCGAGGAGGGTTTTTGATGAAATAATTTTATGAGTTCAATCTTAACTTCTCGTTAAAATGTCACCGCAACATGCGCTCATTATCTAGCTCTTGATCTTTAGGGAAAGGTCAGTCGACACCCAAAAAGATGCATGAGTCCATGATGATTTCCACGCCTATTTAAACTTTTTAGAAACTTTTATACTAAGATAATTTGTCATTTGAAAAAATGTTGAATGTACATTTGATCTTGCATGGATTTTTCGATTCTAATTTGTTTTGATATAGTAAAAAGAGGGTATTGATTTAATCATTTAATAAATTATTGCAAGTGACTTTTTTAATATGTGTGGCAAGCTTAGAAAAGCTTCCTTTCAAACAGACCTTGAATCTATAAGAAATCTTTAGTGCTAGTTGGTGGAACTAAAATGAGGGTATACATTGGGATTATTAATGACAATGAGAGTATTGCTCAATGTTTTGAAACCCGGGTCGAAAAAACGGGTCAAATTGACCCTGGTTTTACATTTTGGAAACCCGGTATAACCCGCCGGGTTTGAAGCGATCCTGGTTGACCCGGTTGGTGCGACCCGGCCGGGTTTTGATTTTTTTCGATTTTTTCGTTTTTTTTTTTCGTTTTTTCGCGATATAATTATACGTATTTGTAACGTAACTTTGTTTTTACGTGTTATATTTGTTAGTAAATGGTGTTTAGGCCAACTATATGAAATATTCACGATTTATATATATATATATATATATATATATATATATATATATATATATATATATATATATATATATATATATATATATATATATATATATATATATATATATATATATATATATATATATATATATAGTAATATTGGAAATATTTAAATAAAATTTTTTAATTGAAAACCGGGTCGACCCGGCGGTCCAACCGGTTGAACTGGTGACCCGGTAGCTCGACCGGGTCGATTTAAAACCCGGGTTTTAATACATTGGTATTGCTTATTGAATTATGGAGGTATAGGCAGTATTTTAAAACCCGGTTGGCCCGGCGGGGTCAACCGATTGACTCGGTTTCGGTCAAAAAAAGGGTCATATTGATCCGGGTTTTATATTTTCGAAACCCAGCTAGACCCGCCGGGTTTGGGTGACCCCGGTCAACCCGGTTCTCGTGACCCGGCCGGGTTTCGATATTTTTGAGTTTTTTTAAAAATACTATGTAAATTTTACGTATTTACGCTGAAATTTTTATTTTTACATATTATATTAGTTGGTAAACAATTTATATCTTTAATATACGTGAGTTTCTATGGTTTTTACATATAATTTTTTTTAATTATTAAAAAATATAAAAAAATTATTTTTTTAGAAAACTTGGTTAACCTGGGTCGACCCGGACCCGATAACTCGATCGGGTGAATTTAAAAAACGGGTTATTATTAATTTACATATGGGATAATTAATGACCGAACATGTTCATAATTATTTTTTACAACGTTATCTTGCATTTCATGTTTGTGAGAAAATAAGTCTTTGCACCATCTCTCTAATTATTTTGTTTAGCATGGGATATATACTTTAATTTGGATATTGTACTCTTCATATCATTGAAATTTATTTTTTTATTGAGTTTATACAAAATATAAACAACTTTCTGTTATGGGCAACACACTTTTCTTTGCACATAAGAAAGCTCCAGTTATCTTATATAAATCATAAATAATAAAGTAAACACGGTTAAAAGTAACTTGTCAAGTTATCTTAAATATAAATCTATTGTTTGAAGTTATCACGTGTGTTGAAAGTTGAGCCTTAGTGAGTGCCAATAAAGGGTGTCGTTTATAACAGAAAAGACTGACTGATGTTGATTACCTCTAAATGCAATTCGCTCACTTCTATTTGTTCTAACATGCTGCAACTTTTTGTTTACAAAATTGCAGAGTGCTTTGTGTTCCTTGTTTGCACAAGGTGGTCGAATTCATCAATTCACATAGATTCGGAATCATGTAAAGCAAGCTCATCATCAACGCCTATTAGATATGTTGATTGGAATAGTACTCCATTAGTATTTTCTGATACTCACTCAAGCGATTGCTCCAGACAAATTGGTACTAATCCTGAAGCAATGATGGTCGCCATATGTTGTTTTAGAAAGAATGATACTATCAAGTTTCAATTCTTGCAAGCAGATATAGACTTGTTTATTACTTTGTTAAGTTATTCAGGTTTATAAAACCTAATCTTGAACTACGCAGATGTTTATATTCAGTTTGCAAGTGTCATACTTTTTTTAGTCTTTTAAAACCGAAACCTAATATTGAAGTACGCAGATGTTTATATTCTTAAATGCAACCAAAAATCTCTATTATATAAGGCCGGCGAATCTAAATAGTGAACCAAAAAAGCTTATAAACATTCTTATATCATGCCTCAAATTCAACATAATTATCTCAGTTTACGTGTTCCAATCAATAAGTAGAAGTTTAAAAATACCCTTTTAAGAATAGATCAACACCTTCAGCAAAAATCTACTACATATTAGCATTCATAGATTGAAATTGATTCCCGCTGCCTCTAATTGTCTGTGAATCACAAACAGGAAACTGAACTATTTTTTCCCATGCCAACAGTAGTAAGTTACTTGAATAAAGTATGGGTAAGTCTCTTTTCTGCCGCTAATTTATGGTAATATGCTTGCATTGATAAATACAAAGACGATTTTTCCTGTTAGACATCTATTTCATTTTTTTAGACACAGTCAAGAAGGATGCATATTTCACATAGCAAAAATCTCACAAATTTCAAAAGTTATATTTTTTAACGTTTTATATATTTTAAAATTTGAAGTCAACTATATTATACCTGAGCAGAAACCGTTCACGCAATCATCTCCGTATCCATGGTTATGACATTTATGTTTTGGGAAGAGAGCGTATTACACCGTAGATAGGGTTTTACCAAGTGTTTTGGCTATACATATATATTTATGTATGCTTATGAACAATTCCGTAAGCAGGGTTCAAAAACATAGTTGTCATATGATCTCTTTGTACTATTAAACTTAGCAAAGAAACCTTCCTGCAAGTCGAAAGAGGCCATATTTGAGTACAGACTTGTCCCCTTGTCTGAACTCATCTCCATATACCGCAGATGTATCTGATTCTATCTGGTGTTTAAAAAACTCACCTAGTTGCTTCTCAAAGTCAGATCTTTTACCCTTTTTTGACGACTCCTGAGTGGGTGCAGATGAGGAAGATGATGAAGTTGAAGCAGCATTTGTATTACTGGAACCAGCCATGAGCTCGGAATCCAACCACATGTGAGCTAGCACTTGACAGATCCCATCTTCAACATCAGATGGAAGATTAGAGTATGCATGATGCAATGCCTGTGTATAAGAAATTAGCGAAGACCATAGTTAAATTTACAGTCAATTACACTGAGATAGTCTTTGGAAAGTTTGTCCTCTGATGGATTAAATATACGTCTATTAAACTTTACAACCATGAAAGAGTAGTCGAGTCAAACTAAGCTTTAATGAAGAAACCGTAACAAACCTGTGTTTTGCACAGAAAGTCATCACCAATTAGTCAACTTGGGTTCGATAATCATGAACCTGCAAGATATATAGTGAATGATTATATCAAAGAACGATTACAATGATTATAAACTGAATCCGCAAAACACAAAATGTAAAAATTAATTCCAGATATTACCCTGTACAACACAACATTTAGTAAAGCTCAAAAACTTTCTGTATGCTACTTCAGTTTGAACGTATTATACAAAAACATACATAGTTGTTGATCTTATTAATAGCTCACAGTCGGACACTTGACCCGTTTTATTTTGGGCACATCCCCGACCTCTAAATCCCAAACATTGCAACAGGTTTTGTTCAAACACAGTTTGTGCAACAGAATCATGAAGAATCCAAATACTTTAATCGCTAAAGAACAAATAATTCTCAAAATACACAAGTATATAAATTAATCATGCAACCATATCACCCGAAATACTTGGAAGTTTAATTTTTCTATTCACATAGTTGTTGAACAAACAGAAACTGCATGAACCAACTCACGTAGTCACTCTATACGAAAATATTTGTTATTTTCACAGATGAAGATCTGAACGGTACCCGTTTTGACTCCTGCACTTTCGAAAGAAGCTCAATTGAAACAATATCTGTTAGAACAAAAATTTTGACACCTACTCATTTGTTCACATTTACAGGAGAGTGTTACTCCCCGTATTGCTTTGACAATAGTTGAATAGTTAGAATATGAATGTGCGGCTAACACGTTCTTGTTATCTTAACTAATATGAGTTCATATGTTGATGCTCTCTGTGCGGTAATCATCATTTTCACCATGAATTTCTTATCTTTTATTTGTTTCTCTAGGAAATAACCAACGTGTGTAACTAATGAATAAATGAGTGGCATCACTGGTAGACTCTAATTTGATTCATTTTCATAGATGATACTCAAAAATAAATTGAAAAAAGCAGCCAAAAAGGAATAAAACGGGGTATATCAGAATGCATATTTGGAAATGCTTTGTATGCACTGAAAATAAGAATGAAACAGCCCCTTATTAATATTAGAGTGCTTTTTTACTACATAATAAACAGATAAGAAGTCTCATTCAAATACCTAAAGCAGATAAGCACTTAAATAAGCATTCCCATACCCCTCAAATATTTCTTGACAAATGCCAAAACATAAACGAATTGTACGAAAAGTTGGATCTAAGGTGATTTGCAAGCACCTATGATATTCAAAATTAGAAGATCAATGTTTGAGAGTCATATTATGGTGCAGTTCTAAAAAACAAAAATAAAAAACTAAAAAAAAAGTAAAAAGGCAACAGTTACATGTAATGACATGGTCATTATTATATATACCATTTATCAAGGTTTCATGATCATACTTATTTTATAAATTTTGTATATATGTGTGTGTATGAGTTAGAGTTACTAAAAATTAAAGACAGTGTCAATATGGGAAATAACAATTTACCATGTGAATATAAAAACTCACATGTTATAGCTCTAACGGTCTCGCTAGAGGCATCCTTCTGGATAATATTGTTAGAAAAAAGAAGCTTAATAAACATCGGAACCTGAACTGATGTATCAGTATTACTTGAACCAATCGGATCAAGTACGATTTGGACCCCACCAGCTTTTGGAACTGCTCTTTTATCTGAGCGACGATTCATCATAAGATTCTGAAGATGTAAATATTCTCTCCAAAGCTACCTCTACTAAATCTGAAAGAATGTCTACTTTCTCCATTGTATCCACCTGGTTTTTCAGCAATTGCACTTCCAACACCAAGCATATTCCATGCTAAATCCAAGTCGGATTCATCCTCGTCAACATCACTTCCTTCAAATTTTATCTTCCTTATTTTCTTCATCACCGCCTGTCATCTAAGAAAAAATCGTACATGAGAAATATGTATTGTTTCTCTAGGGGATACGGTCCATGACCTTCTCTTACTACACCAGGTTTTAGTTTTGTTTAGTAACAGAAATCCAGACGGTGATTTCTATAAACAAATAAATGTTTACGTTCATTTCTTAAGAGTCTGCGCTCACAGTTTGAGTCTTTCTAGATCAATTTAAACCCTCGGAATAGCAATGGTTAAAATGGGTTAAATCTGAACTCAAGCATTCTGGGCGATAATGAAATCGGATTAGTGGAAGCCCATATAACTATTATATTTTACATCTTTGGTACCTTTATGTAAGTAGTACCTTACTGCAACCCAATGATGGAGATATGTTTCTTGAAGTGCAACAGGTCCCACCTTTCATCAACAACTTCTGCATTGGAACTTTTCATAGCAATATGACCTAGTGAGAACTCGATATCAAACTTACTTCAGCAACAAAATGCACCTTTAAGTTGGTTATTAAGCGGAAATAACAGCAAGCAAACTGTCAATTTTCTGCATCAAAATCAGCAACCACAAGAGGTTTTTTCCTGCATAAAAATTCAGCAACCACCATGTCTCTGCGCGAAATTTCAGCAAAACAAAACAATGAGTACAAACACTTTTCAGCACATAATTTCAGCCACTAAGCAATCATTTATAGTCAAATTTCCTGCAAAATGTCTTCTGTACCCAAAACAACATTTTAAGCCCTAGATGTGTATATTAAGATATGTGAAATTAACAAACCTGCTGCGATAAGACTGGAATTATATATTCAGATATATGCGTGGGCAGAATATGTATTGGGCAAAGTGAATGAACCATACATATAAAGCTAATGATGAATAATATACCTAGATGTGTTTTCCTCGCTAAGTGGTGACTGAATCATATCCGCATTTTGTGACGCACAGGTGCATTTACACTTAAGCCACATATCTGCAAGACAAGATTTGGTAATCTGTTTTCATGAGTAGTTGCAGATAAGGAGCGAATATTGTGTCTACTGCTCTACTCATAGCAAACCTGAATCATAACAAATCAGAACCGGAAGAAGTCCATTCTGAATTGCTGCAAAAGTTCAAGCTGATCGGTTAACAATTTCTCACGAGATAGATCTCAGGGGCACGACCACTTATGTCTTGCTTGATAATGGAGGAAGAAGCTCATTGGCCAAATTCACAATCTCAAAAATATAAAGATCAAAACATAAATAAAAAAAGCGTTGACATTAGACAAACAACTGTTGAAAGTAAACCTAGACACCGCAAAAAACGTTATGCGCATGTGCACACACGATACAAATATGGTATTATGACATATACATGAAATAAAACGTATGTGATCTGTACATTGGCGTTTTTTGTTTTACGAAAGACATATTCGCAGGATCCGGATTAAGAAAAGTGCTCAATATCTTTTGAGATATACTGCCATGGCCATATTCTGATGTCAAAATGTTAATTGAATTTAGACCCTGTTATCAACATATTTTCTTTACATAACATCCTCTTTCTGATGTAAACAACTTACCGGTGTGTTTGGTACAGCTTCCTCACCAGTAGGATCTACGTCGGTTCTTTTGCTTCGTCATTACCTTATGTTGGGAGATCAATGCTTACTTTTAGAGCAACTTAAAGTACAACACTCGGTGCTGCTTCGTCAACTCCTTTTGGTGAGATATCCATGATTAGGCAGAAGCCTGTATTTGGTGATTTTGATTAACTACAACATCAAGTCCTTTTGGAAGTTTATTCGTACATAATCAAAATCTGCTACGGAAGTAGTCAGTTTGGCTCGTTAACTTTTGAAGGTGGAGGCCAACCTGCGTTTGGTGTGTCAAACACTAAAACAATATGAGAAAACCATATTGGGTATTCATTTGGAGTTTTTAACTCCCTTTTCGAATCAAGCACCCTAGCTTATGGTGTTCATCCGTTCCTGCATTTGGTACCCCTAGTGCCATATTCTGTCATAATAAGTAACTTTTGTACATGACATATTGGGTTAGACAGAATCACTTGTTTTTTGAGCCGTTGGTTATATATTAACCAATAAAGATATGAACGTATTCGATATTGACAAACTCTAATTTTTTTTCCTGAACAAAAAACAAACAAAGATATATGTTTGCAAAAGTTTTATGCATATTTTTACCTCTAACTGGTGTGTGACCATAAAGCATCTCGAATAATAGAATACCTGAGGAAAAAATCAAGTAAAAAGTTCATCAAGATAAAATAATTTCACGTAATCTTCGAAAAAAAGTAACCAGCTTATAATAGTAATAAAAACGAATTGCAAGGAGTATGATAGTTCAGAATAAATCAAATAAATCAATCAATTTAAACATTAGACCAATAATTGAAGCTATAATTATGCATAATTGAAAACTGGAAACAAACATATTTGAAGCTGTACATTATCATGAAAAAAATTACAACCTTCAATATAACAGCACATTAGTATACACTCGTGTGTCTTTAGAAAGACTTTCCAACAACTTGATCAGAGATACTAATAAATGGTTAAAGAAGGTTGAAAATAATACATAAACTACACGTGTAAACAACACAAAGAACTTACAAAGGACTTCAGGCAATTACACGTGCATTCCAGCAACTGTCATCGCCGTGTGCTCAGTTTTTCCATGGCAATCAACTTTGGTTCGTGCAAACCTGTAATAAAGATAATTCAGGTTACTGCTCAAACAGTATAACATCGTAAGATCGCTATCACATCGTATCCCAACAATTCAACAAACAGTATAACAGTATATGACATCGTCCTAACATAATGGTTCGCTGGACTCATTCCAACAAAGTAAGAAACTTCAACGAAAGCAAAATCCCAATACGAATAATGAATATCAGAATTAATAAAAAAGAAAATCGATTGACCAGGGTGTGTGATTGTATGTGTTTTTTGTAATTTAGGGTTCGATTGACCATACCTTCTTTTCTTCAGGGTGTGCGATTGTAGGTGTTTTTTTAATTTAGGGTTATGATTGACCGATGAATTCACAACAATTTTTGGAAGGATATATAATTATATATATCAGACGGAGTCGTGTTAAGCCAAGCCCGAAAAAAAAAGCCCATGTGCTGACTGGGATTAGTGCCCTGATTGATGACGTGGCAAATCCCTCCTCTTATATATAATGTAAAGATATATATATATATATATATATATATATATAATGTAAGGTTATTTTCAGAACCAAATAAATGTACAGAACTGCGAGAACCACCTTTATACTCTTAATAATGCGTATGTATTTTCATTATTATGTTTATATTAACATTTAATAATTGTTTTAATGGTTATAGATCCGAGTATGATGAGCGATATGAAGAGTGCACATGTGTTTTCATATTATTCAAAGAAAAGATAGTTATAATACATACAAAACAAATACATGTGCATGGTCCAAGGATACATGTTCCTAGTGACCTACGACAATGAAAATTCATGTATTTCTACCTAATGAACTAACCCGATGATTATACATGTGCATATTAAGAGTAAAAAGGTGGTTCTCGCAGTTCTGTACATTTATTTGGTTCTGAAAATAACCTCACCCTATATATATATATATATATATATATATATATATATATATATATATATATATATATATATATATATATATATATATATATATATATATATATATATATTGATTGATATCATTAGATTTCAAGAATCATAATAAAAACTGATTTTATTCTCAATCTTGCTTCTTTATATGTTTTTCTACATTCAAATTTTATTCACATCAAACTTAGAGTTTTGATGCATTTGATCATCAACATTTGAAGGTTCTAACATGTTTGATATATTGAAGAGCAAGTTTTATACAAAATGGTAGAGAAATTATTATTATAATATTTTGAAATTTATGTATATTTTTCTTTCTTGAGTTTTTATATATAATCTTTTTTTTAATGAATAACTTACAGCAAGGTGGATACGAAGATGACGAAGAAGCGAATAGAGATAATACAGAGCAAAAGGAATGCCATTGAGAGATTTTTGAGGAATGATGCCTCTGATCTTTTGAGAAACAATCTTGATTCCAAAGCTTATAGCAGGGTACATGCACTTTTTACCATTTGCTAATCTTTTTTATGTATTTATTTTTTTAATATACATTGATTAAATGGTGATTAGAATAGTTACATATGATCATTTTTTTAGGAATATATTTCGTATGTTTAATTTGTTCATTGAACATGGTTGGAATATAAGTGGACTAGTATTGACTACAGTTGCTATGGTTCGTCTGCAATGTATATAATGGTTTCTATAGTTATGGATTGTGATGTTTATTGAAAGACTTGTATGAAACAGGCTGAACAACTATATGCTGACCGGAATCTGTTGTCGTGTTATGAATTTGTTGATTAGTTGTGTTTGCTTGTGTTAACTCATTTTTCGTCGATGAGTAAACAGAGGTAAACATTGTAGCTTTTTGACATCTTTATAATAGTATTATGTTACATTAAATGTAATAAGGATCATGTGATAGTAAATAAGTTAATTGAAAGCAATTGTTGTGTCATGTGTAGAGAATGCGCTGATGAATGCGAAGAGGCTATCTCGACTTTGATGTTTGCTACAGCAAGATTTTCTGATCTGCCGGAGTTAAGAGAACTCAGATCTTTATTTGTTGAGCGATATGGGAGTTCTATTGAACCTTACGTCAACTCTGAGGTTCTTATCTACGTTAAGTTCAATCTTTCATAGTAGTAGCTTCTTAAAACTGTAGATTTATGCTTTTAGTTAAGTTGTACTAATTGGAAAATAACAATGTTTGTAGTTTGTCAACAACTCGAAAGCAGACCCTCCGCCTAAGACAATAAATCTTCAAATGATGCAAGAGATTGCAACACAATATGGTCTAATGTGGAATTCAAAGTGATACGGATCCAGACAGTGTTGAGCAGGCCGAGCCTGGTGTTGAAAGTGGCTAGAACCGGCCCAGCTGTTTAAGACCAGTCCAACCAAGAATCTAGAGAGTTCGAGTTTGTGTTTGTTTCTATTTGTTTGTGTCTTTCCCTGTTTCTTAGGATTTTGTTTTTTTGTGTTTATCTATTCCTTAGGATGCCTATTTAAAGATTGTAAACTCTTTTTGGTTGGGAGGTGATTATTATTAAAGTTTCATAAAATACATGTTACAGTATTGTTTTTCTCAATCTCGGTCGGCCGAGACTCTATTCTTCCCGTTCTCAATCACGACCCACATCACAAAGTCTTTGGAAACTAAATTGTACACACCTCCGGTTGTGTAGGTAACTAACGTTAGCATTATCATTATAAGAAATAGAATTATGAATTCAACCAGTTTCTTTATGGATGGGTCGGGTATTGGTTGACTTTCATCTCAAATGGGTCAAATTAAAAGATGGGTAAAGGATACCGGTCGCCAAAATCTACTTTTAATGTATAACAGCCTCCTAACCCGACCCAATATTCTTCGACCCATTCTAAAATGAGACTGTATGTTTCAACCAATTTAGACCAGTTCTCCATTTTTGTAGGACTGGTCACAGTATGGCAATGGAACAAAAAATGAATCGCCTTTGCCCGCCATCAAAGTGCATCTGAAGCAAAGACTCTAGAAACTGAAATAAAGCATAACAATAAGCAAACAAAAGTTACAAAGAAGGATTTGCCATGCAAACCAAGGGCTGAAATTGAAAAGAAAGAGGAAAATCAAAAGGATCTGAAGCTCGTGAATGGTTTGCCCTAAAAACCAAGGGCTGAAGTTGAAACAAAAAAGGATGGCAGTAGATCACCTTATTGGTCAAGCTCTAGTTCTTCCTGTGATACAATAACAAGTCCAGAATATAGCACGGGTCCTGATGATAGTCCTTTTGAGGATATTATACCTAAAGGAAGAAACTTTTATGCATACGAGTCAACAAGAAAGTCAACAAGTTCGGTTATTGCTTCAACCTCTGGTAGGGAAGAAAATGCTTCTAGATTCGGGTCGATGCCTCCTCCTCCTTACATTAAAACCGAGTCAAGCAAAAAGTCAACAAGTTTGGATGACACTTTTGAAGATTTAACAGAAAGAAAATCATATGGATTCAGATCAATGCCTCCTCCGTACATCAAAACAGATTTACCAAAAAGTTCAACAACTTGGAATGAAAAGGTAGCTACTGCTTCAATTCTAAATGAGCGTCAAGAAGGGTCTAAGAATATTATTAAGCCAATACCAAGGTCAATGAGAAACCAAAGAACATTTCAACCAGTTGCAGGTTCTTCTCGCGCGAACAATGAAATTCCTGAACCAAGTCCTAAGAGGTTACACGGTGAAAATCTAGATAGTGGAGTCGATGAAGAGGAAATGAAAATGGACAAGCTATTGTCACACTACTGCAGAAAACCGACATATATACCTTCTGCACCAACACGATTAGGTTCACTTCCAGCTGAATCAGTGGCTACTGCAGCTCCTAAAGATGAAAGGAAAGGGCTAGCAAGGGAAGCTACATATCAACCCAATTCAGCTTTAAGTTCACCAGGTCACGTGCATCCTAAACTTCCTGATTATGATAATTTTGTAGCGCAATTAGCTGCTTTTAGAGCGAGATCCTAGAGTAATATGATAGTAGCTTTTCTTATATACATGTATCAGCAATACTTTACTAGAAACTGATATGTTTATATAGTTGGTAGTATTTTACCATATGATATTTTATTATTATTGTTGGAGTTGGATACAAAGCGAGTTAAAAATCTAATTTTTGTTTCTTTTCTTTTGTATATCTGTGGCTATATTGCTGTTATGATAAGCTATATTGCTGTTATGATTCTCAAATGATTATTAGTATCAATCGTTAAAAATGTGTTCTGTTTCTTTTTAAAAAAGCTATGGGCTGTTGTTAAATGCATGAATTTGGGATCATGTACATATAGCATGTTATCTAAGAATACAGTCTGATAGAAATGTATATAGGTTAGTCTTAAAATAACTTTTATTTGATATGCAAATAAAAGCATCTTGTGTATCGTCAGATAGTCGCAAGAAAGATAGACGAGTAGAATTTTGGGTAACTTATGTATACACTACGAACAGTTTATAAAAATTGTTAGCCTCAAAATATTGAGTCAAACAAGAATGTTCGGTAATATGATTATTATGTAACGTATTTAAGAACGTTATAATTGGTAGTAGGTTAGTCGTGTTTTACGGGCTTAACTTTAAGATAAAGTTCATTCATAAGTAACTAAAACCTAAAAGGAAAGCCCAGCCCAAACATATAGTCCATAATAAAGCACACATGTAGGGGAGTATAAATACCCTTCCTAGCATGTTAGGAAGGGTGTTGGCTCATTTGTAATTCTCACTCTCAATCTAATATTCACCTAGTTCTAACCATTCTCTCCCTTTTCTCTCTCTACTTTCTCTCTCTAGAAATCATCTATCTTTTATCTACCTTTCTTGTTTAATCATCACATATTATATGGGACAACAATTGGTGTCAAACTCCATGGGGTAGATTTGTGATTGGTTGTTGTTATCTTATTTGGTTCGTATGATTTAATCCTTAAATCATCTCGGATTCAATTTTTTTTGTTGTGTTTTTCGTGCTCTAAATCTCCTACATAGTTGTGGTAGGAATTTGGTGTTTTGGTTTGGTTAAAATCACGGATTTCTTGTAAAGAATCTCAACTTTTTACCTAAAGTTTCGGAATTGTTCCAGTATTCCGACAGAAGCTTACTGAATTCCATCGCAAAGCTTAAGGGTTTCTACATTCCGATCAAGTATTCCGATAACATATCTGTTGTAATATTCTGATAGTGTTGTAAGGGTTTCTACATTCTGATCTGGTATTCCGATCCAGATTCCGACAGGTATTCCGACAGGTATTTCGACAGGTATTCCGACAGGTATTCCGACAGATATTTCGATAGCACATTCCGATAGAACATTTCGACAGAGCATTCCGATAGCACATTCCGATAGAACATTCCGATGGAACATTCCGATAGTACATTCCGATAGAACTTTCCGATAGAAGTTCTTTGAGGCACTGCGACAGAAGTTGTTGTGTTATTACGTCAGATTGGAGAATTTTTTGAAAAATTCCAAAAATACACTTAAAAAATTGTGTTTTTTGGTCTTGGAGAATTTTTTGGTTTTTCAAGAACATTATTAAGGGATTTCAACACTTTTTCTCTTCAACAACAATAACTATAACATCTACTTAAGATCCATATTCACTTCATCATTTCAGAGAATATTGAGATGGATTCTAGTGCAGAATATCGTGTGACGAACAACAACACAATGGTGGCGGGTAACAAAGAGAGACCACCAATGCTTGTGTCTGGTCGATATGATCAATGGCAATCCCGTTTTCTACGTTATCTTGACACAATACCTAACGGTGATGCTTTAAGGCAATGTGTTTTTTTATGGACCCTATAAATTCTCAAGGATAAAGTTCCTGCAGTACCAGCCACAGACACAACTGATGAACAACCAGCTTATGAACGTGATGAAAAGAGAAACGATCTCACACCAGAGATCCGTGCTTGGTTTGATGCAGAGAAGGAAGCAATCTACTTAATTCTCAGTGACATATGAGATGATATTTATTCCACGGTTGATGCATGCCCTACTGCTAAAGAAATGTGGACGGCTATTGAAAGATTGCAACAAGGTGAATCACTTAACAAACAAGATATGAAAGCTAAGATGTTTTGGAACTTTGGCAAGTTTACATCAAAGGATGGGGAATCAATTGATTCTTATTAATCCCGATTCTACAAAATGATGAATGACATGACCCAAAACAACTTGCAAGTTCCCACCATGTAAGTCAATGTCTAATTCCTACAGCAACTTCAACCAGAGTGGACACGGTTTGTCACCTAGGTGAAACAATAACAAAAGTTAGACGAAGTTTCATATCACACGCTCTTTGATATTTTGAAACAATTTCAAAATGAGGCAAATGAACTTCGAGCTGAACGTGCTGCAAAGGTTTCAAATCCACTTGCTTTGGTGTCTACCACTCAACATTACCCAGATTATCGTTCTCGTGCTCCAAAGACCTACTCTACTCAATCATCATCAACACGATCGTCCACTATCTCTAAGTCACATGCTCCAACAAGATCCCGAGGCAAAGAAGTTGCAAGAGCACCATCACCCACACCTGAGCAATTTTCCGAAGAAGACAATGATGAAGACCTAGCTCAAAAGGATAGGGAATTTAAGCAACAAACGGCTTTCATTATGAAGCAATACAGGAAAATCTACAAACCCACCAACAACAACCTCAGAACATCATCTAATACGAGGAACAACTATGCTTAGAGCCCTCCAAGGAATGACACACGAAGGTGTGCTGAGAGTCCTCCAAAGTATGATCGACAACCCGCGAAGTATGATAATCAAAGGGTTGCTATTGTTGTTGGAAATAGGGAAACTGTTGGTACTCAAGTTGTGCAACAAAGTGGGATTCAGTGTTTTAACTGCCGAGGTTATGGGCATTTGGCTAGGGAATGCAGGCAGCCAAAGAAGGTTAAAGATTATGGTTATCATAAGGAAAAGATGCTGTTGTGCAAGAAAATGGAAGTTGAGATCAAGTTATCAGCTGAGGAAGGAGAAATGCTTGACGACACAGATGATGAACTCTCCGACCAAGAACTCGAGGCACATTATTCATACATAGCAAAGATTCATGAGGTCCTTAACGTTACTGAAGATGACAATGGTCCTATCTTTGATACCGAGCCAATTGATAAGGTACAACATGATGATGAATATAATGTATTTGGTGATACACATGCACATAGTGATCTACCAACAACAATTACTGACACATGTATGATGGAAACGGTTGATAGCAATACCACACCCAATTCATCATACATGTGCAATAATGAGTTTGAGGATGATCAACATGCAAATGAGTATGATGATGAGGAGCGTGTCGCGCTTGCTAATTTAATTGCTACTTTACAAAAAGATGTCAATGAAAATAGAAAGAGTCAAAAGCAATTAAAGAAGGCAAGCGCTCACTCAAAACTTTGAAGAAAGCAAAGCCGCTCTTATAAGATCTAGTGAGACAATTGATAGTTATAGGGCTGAGCTTCTTCAAACGACCAAAGAGCTTGAGGGGTACAAAAGTCGTGTTATTAACGTTAAAAATGACGATTTTGAAAATAAATAAAACGAAGCTCTTGCTTTGTTAACTAAAGAAAAACGTCAATTTAATGTTTTATTAAGTGATGAACATCAAAAAACGTATCTTGCCACAACAAAAGTTAATGAACTTGAACAAAGGCTTTCTATGAGTACACCGATTCTGTTAAAATTCTTGACGAAAAGAAACAAGTGGTTGAAAAATTAAAACAAGATTTCAAAAATAGACAAGGCAAAGATACTGAAAAAGTAAAGGATCTCGAAGAACAAGTCGATTTTTTGAAAGAAGTTGTTTATAAAACGCATGACTCTATTCAAACCGTTAGAATGATAGCACCTCGGTCGTTTTTCAAGGGTCAACCTAGTTTTGCAAGTCCCAAGTACCTCGAACAAGCTCAAGCTACAAACCCTCACTTATATCTTGATGAGTCCGAATGGATCGATCATGATTGCCCAGTAGTTAGCCTCGATAGTGAAGAGACGTCCCTTTGGGATGAGGAAAGTAGATCACCGGTCAATAAAGATTTTGTTGGGTCAAAAGTTGATGAGTCAAACACCATGGAAACAAGAAGGACCAAAGTTGTCATTATGAAGATCTCTAAGCTGGTGGAGAAAATGAAGATTTGGTCTTATCACTACTGATTCATGCATTACTGTTATTATTTAGTTTTCATGTATATTTGGTTACCTTATGTTACACAAGGACCAACCCCATACGTAGGTTTTCATTCATTCCAGTATTCTACAATGTAACATACAATAAAATTTGATCTCTAGGTGTGGGATTCAATGTATACACACCTTGAGTGGTTTGTGTTAATCATTAATACAAGCCCTTTGGGAATCATTCATCTTGTTAAACATCTTGTTCATGATTATCATTCTATTATGCTATGTTACTTCATATGAATGTTAATCATCCTAGATAAACGGTTTAGGCTGTTTGAGTCTCAAGATCTGGGATTCCACAATTGGTATCAGAGCGGGTGGCTCGATATCTAGGAGAATCAAGATGTTTTTTGTGTTCATGTTGCTGTGAAGATATAGGGTTTATGTTAAAAACCCTAAGAAATTAATTTTAGGGTATCGTGAAGAAAACCTAAGTTAATCGTTTGTTGTTGCCGTGAACGTCAGAAAAGAATCGTCGAAGTAACTATGTATGTTTAATGCAACGACACAAAAAGAGGTTCCTGTATCATCGAATAATGAAAAGATGATTCAATCAAATGGTGGAATTCATTCACGTGATGATGTCCAATCATTTGCTGATTTTGTTATTTTATTATTCGATTGTGGACCCAGTTTGATAGAGGGTTTTAGAGATTCATGGTATGATGTATTGAATGTGCGGTCCCATCATGATACAAACGAATAAACAGGAGTTTTGATGTTTGTTTCTTCTGTGTTCAAGTGAAATTTATGGCTTACGGGTTGTTTATTATGATAGATACACAACGAATATATGATCCGTATTGCTAATAGTTGTGGGCCATGAATTAATTAATTCACGTGAGAAAAAGGGACAAAAGAAGTGATTCGTTGTATACGTCTTTTATGGGACCAGACAGAGAACAAAGCAAATTGGTGTTTAGATGTTGATGTGAGAAAGGTTGGGACTTGTTTTAATATTTGATATTTGCACAAAAAGGTGTAAGGAAACATTGAAGCTCAAGATTGTATCGGTGAACTAATAAGCTGGTCGTGGTTCATGTTCTAAACAGTAGAGGTAATTTTGAGTTGCCTATGTTTTTGTTATTTACATAAACAGTGGCATTAAAAGTTCCCCTGCTTTTGAATGCTTTCATTAAAAGTTCCCCCTGCGACCCCTCTGCCTTCAATAGTTCCCACTGCTTTCATTAATGGATTCCCAATGTTTTTGAAAGTTCCCCCTGCTGTCAGATATGAGTTTTGGGACAGAAGTGTTTTTGAGTTTGGTGTATTCACAGCAACTGGTTTAAAGGTATAAAGGCTCATTTTAATTCTATTGATTACGAAGAAAAGTTTTTATCATTTATTTGAAGATGAAGGAGATTTTCGCGGGTATGTGTTTTATGCTTAAACGCTTAGTGACAAAGTGGTACAAGATCTAGGAATGTGTGATTTTTCTTATGGTACTCTATGCACATATTTTCTATCACTTGAAGGAGTTACATTATCGTGCTCAGTGTCTCATTTTCAGCAAAAATGAGGATTTTGTATATACTGACTCTTTGTCACGTGGTTAGTGCAAGATATAGAACGCAAGTTCGGTTATTCTACTTCATCATCAAGTAAGTTATGATCAGATTTCTTCATATGTAGTCATTACATAAAGCCTACAGAATTTAAGATTCATAAATGATTAGCACACTTTAAGGGGAAGCTCATTTGATAAAGTGTTAGTCATTCACGTATGACATCAAGGTGAAGATTTTTGCTACTGCTCATTAGTATTAATACAACTAATGTAAGTTTCTACTTCTCAAATTCATTTCAAGATGCGGAAAACTTCATGGAGGGTGATTTGGGGTGTAGAATACTTGGGTTTGATGTATGATATTGGTTAAGTAGTAGTTGAAAATCAAGGTTGTTTACATATAAGACCCCTATTTGATCATGTCAAAAAGGGGAAGTGTCTACAGAGAATGTTCAGCCTGTTGATCTTTGGTGTTGTATGCTTAAAGGGAAGTGTTTTGACATCATAAACTATGGGAAGATTGTTGGGTCAAAAGTTGATGAGTCAAACACCATGGAAACAAGAAGGACCAAAGTTGTCATTACGAAGATCTCCAAGCTGGTGGATAAAATGAAGATTTGGTCTTATCACTACTGATTCTATGCATTACTGTTATTATTTAGTTTTGATGTATATTTGGTTTCCTTATGTTATAAAAGGACCAACCCCATACGTAGGTTTTCATTCATTCCAGTATTCTACAATGTAACATACAATAAACTTTGATCTCTAGGTGTGAGATTCAATGTATACACACCTAGAGTGGTTTGTGTTAATCATTAATACAAGCCCTTTGAGAATCAATCATCTTGTTAAACATCTTGTTCATGATTATCATTCTATTCCGCTATGTTAATTCATATGAATGTTAATCATCCTAGATAAACGGTTTAGGCTGTTTGAGTCTCAAGATATGGGATTCCACAGATTTTGTGACACCATATAATTATGCTTACGAAACAGTCTTTCACTCCATAATAACAGAAGTCTCGTGAGGAATTATTTCTTGAATGCAAACAACGAAGAGTTAAATGGAAGAAATTTTTTGCCACTAAGAAATCAAATGTTTTTAAATATATTAACTATTTGCCTCTTGATGCTTCTAAAAGCAAAAGTAGAAAAACACTTGGTATTCGTAAACACCACATTGATAATGTTTAATCAATTGTTGAAAGTGATTGGGAAAAATGTGAAAAGGATAAGTGGAAAACATAGATTCCTCACGACATAACTGTGCTTGTGAAAGAACTTTTAATACCAAATACGAAGATAATCAAAGAAAATGTTCTTGAGTTTGAAAAATTAATTCGGTCTGAAATTTTCGATGATTTGAAATATGTTGAGTCTCTTGAAAAAGAAATTGATGAGCTTCAAAATGACAAATCAGAATTTTCAAACGAATATGATCTACTCTTAGAAGAATGTCTCTCCAAAGATATTTTGTGTGTTACTCTTCAATCTTGTGCTGATATCGATGAATATTCTGATGTTGCATGGAAATATCTTGATAAGATCAAAGAGTGTGAGCGTCTTGAACTTGAGCTTTCGAAACGTAAAGAAAATGTTGATAAAAAGTCTTTTGAGTTACTTCAACACAAAACTGATTTCCTTCAAAAACATTGTCATTCTCTTGAACTTGCTTCGCAAAAAGACATCGGAAGTTTCCACATGATAATAAATTGTAAGAAAAACTTTCCCAAATGTGTCGAGAAATGAATAAAAAAGTTTGGAAATTAGAGAGTTGAAAGCTCAGTTACAAGACAGGGAAATAGCGATAGTAGAGTTGAAGAAACTCGTTGCTAAGATGGGTGGGAAAATTGTGGAGTGTTAAGAAACCTGTTGTTAGACAACCCAATGCGCATAAAGTGACTAAACCCTCTGTCTTGGGAAAACCATCTGTCTTCTCCAATTCTGCAGTTGCAAAACCTGGGTTTTCCCCCAAGACGGTTGGGAAGGATAGGTTACCACAGATTACTCCCAAAACACATATTTGATCACAAAGCATTAAGAACAGAAATGTGATTAAACCAGGGATGTATAGATTGGCCACTAAACCCACACACAACAAAGAAAGTCAATCACCTCAGACTTTTAGAAACACTAGTAGACGTGTGTGTTTTACTACAGGAGTAGGCCCTACTGCTAGTGTTAGCCGACCTCAGCTTAAGAACACTCGAATGAATGAAAAGGTTTGGCAAAACGAAAGTCAAGGGAAGATGAAGGAAGTAGAAGACCACCCTAGGAATTTCAATGTTTCTAAGAATAAAACGTCTGTAATCGCGTGTAATGACGATTTAAATGATTCGACTTTGAATGCTTTAAATGTTAAGTTTGTTTGTGTGAAATTTGGAAAATGTGCCAATGATAATCATGCTATGTGTGTTTCGAATAATGTGCAAGGCGTAGATACTAGAACTAAGAAGCAAATTGCGATGCCTATTAGTGCTAGTAAACCCAAACGCAAAGTGAACCATTCTGGTGCAACCCCCCCCCCCCCCCTCCCCAAGAAAATTAATGCATTAGACTCCACCACTAATAACCCTAGAAGCATAATTAGGGAATTATATGAGTCTGCTAGCAAGTCATGGAAATGGTGGTTTGCTAATCAATGTCCTCCAGGATATAAATGGATGCCTAAGGTTAGGACAGAAAATGTGACAACGAGCGTTAGTGTGCCTTTAAGTGAAACTAATGATTCAGATATCACCAACTAACATGGAATCCAATATAGCAAATGCTCTATCGTGTTCTAATTCTTCTGTAGGTGATCGAAATAATTCTCTTTATACTGGACTCCGGATGTACGAAGCACATGACGGGGAATCTCAAGCTTATAATTAACTTCGTGGAGAAGTTCCTGGGTATGGTCCGATTCAGAAATGATCAATTTGCACCGATCCTAGGATATGGAGATTTGGTTCAGGGGAATATCACAATCAAAAGGGTTTACTACGTCGAAGGGCTCAATCACAATCTTTTCTCGGTTGGTCAATTCTGTGATGCGGATTTGGAGATTGCTTTTAGAAAGAAGACATGTTTTGTTCGTGATTATGATGGGAACGACTTACTTACCGGTTCACGAGGTAATGATCTCTACACTATTTCACTACAAGACTCAACATCTTCAACTCCAATCTGTTTCATGGCTAAAGCTTCAATGACGACTCAACTTGGTTATGGCATCAACGATTATCTCATGTTAACTTTGATACCATCAACTTGCTTTCCAAGAAAGATATTGTGAGAGGCCTTCCTAACTTAAAATTCATCAAAGATCATCTTTATTCTTCTTGTCAGCTTTGTAAAGCTAAACGGAGTAGTTTCAAGACAAAGACTACGTCAAGCTCTAAAGGACGGTTAGATCTTCTTCATATAGATTTGTGTGGACCCATGCGTGTTCAAAGCATCAATGGGAAGAAATACGTTATGGTAATTGTCGATGACTACTCAAGGTACACGTGGACTCACTTCTTGAGATCCAAGGATGAAACACATGAGGTTCTCATTAACTTCCTTAAGCTAATACAACGTGGTCTTTAAGCTCAAGTAAAGTGGTACGTACTGAAAGAGGCACCAAATTCTTGAATTCAACTCTGAAGAATTATTTTGAAGTCGAAGGGATTGAACATGAAACATCTATTGCTAGAACACCTGAATAAAACGGCGTTGTTGAAAGACGAAACCGTACTTTAGTCAAGGCTGCTCGAACATTATTATCCGCTTCAAAACTACCATTATTCTTTTGGGTCGAAGCCGTGTCAACCGCATGCTACACACAAAATCGATCCTTAATTATCCTTAGACACGAAAAGACACCATATCACATAATTAATGATCTCAAACCTTCACTCAAACACCTTCATGTTTTTGAATGTACGTGTTACATAATTCGAGATGGTGAAAATCTGGACAAGATGAAAGAGAAAGGTGATGCATGCATTCTAGTGGAATATGCAACTCAGTCTAAGGGATATAGAGTATACAACAAGAGAACAAAACTGATAGTCGAGTCTATTCATATCAGATTTGATGAATTGCAAGAAATGGCACTTGAACAAAGCAGTTTAAGTCCCGATCCACAACGACAAAAGACTTCTGTGCACAACCGCACGGAACTCGGAACTCAAGACCACATCAATGAACCATCAAGTTCAAAGCTGGTCCCTGAACATGTTCCAAGAGCAGATATGATAGTTGACACGACACTTGAAGAGTTGGAAATGTTATATGGACCAATGTTTGATGAATATTTCACGTGGGAGAAACATGTTGTATCAAAGTCTTCCGCTGTCACTCATGATAAGAATGATGACACCAATCATCGTCAATAAAAGGATACAACTTCATCTACTTCAACACGGGTTGCTGCAGATTTACCTCCTCAGAATATCACTTCAACAATCGATCCTACAACATCCACAACTACTGTCATTGCTCTAGAGAACACAAATCAAGCAGACAATGCATTATTGACGATGACGATTTTCACAACCCATTCGGTACACCGGTACACGAAACTGGAGAGTCTTCTACTCGCCATGTTGATCCGTCAAATATGCATACATTCTACCAACGACATCTTTCAACACATCATTGGACCCGAGATCATCCTTTGGTTCAAGTAATTGGAAACCCTTTACAGCCTGTGCGTACAAGACGACAATTAGAAACCGATGCCGATGTTTGTATGTTCGCACTCGCCGTGAGTACAGCTGAACCGTAAAACATCAAAGAGGCCATGGCTGATCATGCTTGGATTGAATCCATGACGGATGAACTTCAACAATTTGAAATACTTAAAGTCTAGGAACTTGTTGACAGACCATACGATGTGATTCTATTAAACCTTCGTTGGATCTGGAAAAACAAGATGGATGAAGAAAACACGATCACCAAGAACAAAGCTAGGCTAGTGGCTAAGGGGTATGGCCAGAAAGAGGGTATTGATTTTGACGAATCATTTGCACCAGTTGCTCGTATGGAAGCGGTCAGGATTTTCCTTGCTTATGATGCACATAATGGATTAACTGTTTATCAAATGGACGTGAAGAAAACATTTCATAACGGTCCTTTGAAGGAAGAAGTCTATGTCACGCAGCCGGAAGTATTCGTTAATCCTCATTATCCTGACAAGGTGTATCGTCTCCACAAAATACTATATGGACAAAAGCAAGCTCTAAGGGCGTGGTACGACGAGCTCTCAAAATTTCTGGTATCCAAAGGTTTCTTAAAAGATTCCATTGATCTAACTTTTTTCACTTATAAATATGGGGATGACATTTTGCTTGTGCAGATTTATGTTGATAACATTATTTTCGGGTCTACAAACCCAAAACTTTCAAAATGGTTTGAAAAAATAATGCACAACAAATTTGAAATGTCAATGATGGGCGAACTAAAATTCTTTTTAGGAATTCAAGTTCACCAATCCCCAAGTGGTATCTTTATAAAGCATTCTAAGTATTGTCAAGAGATAATCAAAAAGCATGGTATGACTTCATGTGACCCCGTTGGGACACCATTATCAACCACTCGCTAGATGCTGACTTGGAGGGAAATGCCATAGATCAAACGAGATATCGTTCCATGATCGGCTCCCTCATGTACTTGACAGCAAGCAGACCCGATATTTCACATGCTATGTGTTATTGTGCATGTTGGAAATACGTTTTAACGTATATTAGAAGTATCGGTCACTCCAACAATATTGCAATACGTTTAGTAGCTCGTAGTTAATGGTTAAGTTATTTTAATGTTTAACCCGGCCCATAGGCTTGTCATGGGTCGGAGGCCCAAGTCCATTAAGGACTTGGGTATATAAACCCCTTTCCACCATGGAAAGGGGTGTTGGTTGTTTTCACTCTTTGATAATTAATATAACACATTTTTTCTCATTTTCTCTCACTACTTTCTCTCTCTAGAAACATCAACCCACCTTATTGATTCACAAGATTATCACAAATCTACAATTGGTATCAAGAGCCATGGGGTGATTTAAGGTAGTGATTTGTGTTGCTTTTTAGTTTTTGATTGTATTAGTAGTTTTTAGGAAAATCTATCTTGAATTTTGAAGTTTTTGGTGATTTTGTTGTTGGGATTAGTAGATAAGTATTGGGTTTTACTTATTTTGGTTGAAATCACAAAACTTTTCGTGTAATTTGGTAAAAAATCTGGGTTTGTTCTTGATATTCATACGACTGTTAATACACGAAATAGTTTTTCCAGTTTATTCCGGATAAACAAATATTCCGTATAAACAGGTTATTCCGAATCAACTTATTCCGAATCAACTTATTCCGAACCAACAATTTTTTCCGGATAAACAAGTATTCCGGATAAACACGTTATTCCGGATAAACAAATATTCCGGATAAACAGGTTATTCCGAATAAAGAAATATTCCGAACGAAGCTAGTTATTCCGGATCAGTGATATCCCGAACCAAGCATTCCGAGTCAATCTTTTCCGAATCAACAACATTCCAGATTAGTGATTTTCCGAACCAAGCTTATTCCGAATCAAGAGATTTTTCTGAATCAAGGAAATTATTCCGAACCAAGGTCTTTTTCCACATAAAGCTAGTTTTATTCCGAATCGACTTAATTATTCCGAGTCAAGGGATATTATTCCGAACCAAGGGATATTTTACGAGTTTTTTCGACGATTTTTAGAGGATTTAATCTTGGTTTCTTACACAACAACACAACACAACTCACAACCTTACTTCACTGCTCGATCAACCGATAATCTTTGTTTCTTTAAAGTGATCAAAATGAATCCGAGTTCATTAATGCCTCAAATGACATCACTTACGGATATTTCCGTCATAACGGGAACGGATAAACGCCCTCCAATGCTCATTAAAGAAGTCTTTGAAGCATGGCAAGGCCGTATGATGTCATACATTAAGGGAAAACCGACATATGGGAGGCTTATGGTCAAGTCAATTCTAAATGGTCCACTTGATTATGGTACCATCATTGTTAACAATGTGACTCGACCACGGGATTTTGAAGAACTTACGCCAACTCAACAACTTATTGCCGATGCAGATGAAAAGGCTCTTCAAACCATACCCCAAGCTCTTCCACATGACATCTATCGAATGGTAAGTCAATATACAGTTGCAAAGGAGTTATGGGAACGTCTACAGGTTTTGCTACAAGGTACGTCTCTTACTAAACAGGAACGCGAATGTCAGTTGTATGATCTGTTTGATAGGTTCACGTACAGTCCAGGGGAAACGCTTCACGACTACTACTTCAGATTCACTACTCTCATGAATGATTTGAATGTGTACAATCTCGTGATTGCTCCATTCCAGGTTAACACCAAGTTTTTGAATACTTTACCTCAAGCTGAATGGGGTGAGTATATTACTGATGTTAAGTTAACTAGGGATTTGCATAAGTCCAATTTGGATCAACTCTATGCTTTTCTCCAGCAGCATGAGAAACACGTGATCATACACTGTATGCCTCGAGGTATGTACCCTGAACCTTTAGATTTGATGGCAAATCAACCAAGCTTGTCATATAACAACACTCCTTATATCATGGGACACCAAGCTTATCATCCATCTCCGTTCATGACTCCAAGCTTCCCCCAATATTCGATTCTACCTCAACCACCCACCTCACATCAGCAACAATTTCGGTTTAATGCACCTTTGTCTCAGAGAGAACCACAAGCATCACAATATGCTCCACAACCTCACCCATATTTACCAGCAAGCATTGCAACCTATGCTCAGTCATCATACTCTCCATATCAAGAAAATGCAGCATATTCTGACCATATAAGTACTCCTTCTAGTGCTTATGCCGCTCAACAAGACCAAGCAATGTATTGTGATAATGATGAGGTTCGTATTCCTGAATTCAAACAAGGAACTGACCCAGCTGAAGTGTTAGACACTATGTCTTCTTACCTCACAAGGACATTGAGCAAACCAGGATTTAGAGGACCAGATCCTACTAACAATCAGCTGAGGAATTCATCTAATTCTCAACAACAAGCTACCATTGAGAATGGTAGGGTAATGGTTCAACCTATTCAACCTTATCAGGGGAGACCCACTACATCAACCACCAATGCACGCATGGTCAATCCTGCTCCAATGGTCAACACTGCTCCAATGGTTACTGCTCCACGGGCTAATTCCACAGGTAAGTTGAGAATGATCACATGCTATAACTGTAAGGAAGAAGGTCACATGTCTAGGGATTGCACAAAACCCAAGAGGAGAAGGGATGGTCAATGGTTTGCAGAGAAGATTTATCTGGTGAATGCTCAAGCACAGGGACAGGAACTTGATGAAGAGGAGTTAGCATTTCTTCCTGATCCAGGGATTGCGGAACAAGAAGTTCTCACTACACAGAATGCAGCATACCAAGCAGATGATCTGGATGCTTACGATTCAGACTGTGATGATCTTCAATCTGCTCAGGCAGCTCTTATGGCAACTATCTCTAGCTTTGGGTCAGATCAAATATCTGAGGTACTTACTAATACCACTGATACTAGTATTCAACCACATCAAGAATGAGTCTTCGGTGATGAGTCTTTCAAATGAGGAGACAATCAATGATAGTAATATCAATAAAAGTCCCCAGACTTTGAGTGAATCACAACCGGGAGTCATTTCGCATACGCATATTCCTGCTCAACAAGATTTGGTCATGGTTCCTGCAAAGTTACTTAGCCAAATGAATACTGCACTCTTAGAAACCCTAGCTACGAATAAGAATCTGTCTGCTGAGCTTGCCTTGTGCAACGAAAAAGTTCAAACTTTGGAATTAGTTCCTTCATCCAATGTTCTAACAAATCCCGAATATGATCATTTTCAAAACAAACAAATGGGTCATTTGCAAGAAATTGAAACCTTAAGAGCAAATCTTTCCAACGAACTTAAAGAAAAAGTGTTAGTGGTTACTAATTTTCACAAACTTCAAACGGATTTCGAACTACTCGAGTCTAAAAAGAATGAAATGGAAATTAATGCGGCTAATAGGATTAAAAGTTTAGATTATTTGCTTTTAAGACAATACGTTGCCTCTCAACTAGTGCACTTATTTGAATCATCGTTTAGAGATTTTAACTTATCGCGTCAAAGAGACCTTCCCCTTAACCCACGGTATGCAAGACAAGCTTTTATCCATAATCCAAGACTTTATGATGCAACCAAATTAGGATTGGTCTTAGATCCGATTGTTATTTTCGAGGATCGCGAGAATAAGGCTTTATTTGATGAGAGTCGGTCATACAACTTTGCAAAATATCCTCAGTGTGATTATTTTAAAATGAATCAGGAGTTTGTAAAAAAGGACTTTAGAATTCGCTTCCATATTGATAAAGATCTCATCACAACACCAACCTACATGTTCAATGAAGAAAACCCTAGTACACTTCCTACACTTGTCAAAATGGAAGGACCTAAGGAAATTCCAAAGGATCTTCCACCTATTAGCACTGTATGGATAAACTTGCAAGAGATTAATCAATACTTTGCTAGTTTTGACAAGGTCATCTGAGAATGTACGACTTCAAATGGTCTAAACGCCGGAGAATGGGCTTTCGAACACATGAACGACGTGTTTAAGAATGAGATCAACCCTTTTGTTGAAAATCTAAAAGGAAGTTTTGCATCTCTTTCGGAAAATCTCGATTTTGAAATTAAAGAAGTTCAAAAAGTGTTTTATGAAATGGACACCGCTTACGAACTACAATTAATTGAAAAGGAAAAGATTTTATCCGAATATGACCGATTCTTGTCCCAAGTAATATCGTGTGATGTGCTTACTACTGTGAATGTTAATTATTCGAATGAGCTTACATCCGCTATGAATAAATGTGATGCTGTGAATATATGTGATGATGTGCATGATCTCTCTGTAAATATTGCTGAGACTGTAAATGACGTAGATAATCATTCTTGTCACGAGTCTAACGCTGATTTTTTAAAGCTTCAAGATTCTTACATTTACTTGCAAAACGTTTTAATCAACTTGAACAACATTGTATATCTTTAGAATTAAAACACCAAACTCAAAATGAGGATCTTTCGGTAAAAAATGGTTGTGAAAACAGTGTTGAGACGAGTGACAAGATGATTGAGATAGTTAAGGCATTAGAGGAAGAGATTATGAGATTAAAGAGAGACTTATCATCGAACGAAACACTAAATTTAGAACTAGAGGCTGCAGAGTCTAAAAATCAGTACTTAGAAACTAGACTTTCGTCTATTCTAGGGGAGATGGATCGTGCAAGACAGGGAATGTCCACTCTTTATGGTTCACTAGAAGAACGCTTCGCTTTTAATGCGGCACAACAACAATCTTATGTTGAACAATTGAACCAAAAGTGTGAGGAAATCTCTGACTTATATATCCAGCTCATTGACAAAAACATGGTCTTGGCCGAGTTAAAGGAGACACTTCTTCTCACCCGACAAGAAGTTGTTAATAAATTAGCTACCAACTCTGCACCGTCCTCTAGTGCTCCATTAACCAATTCAGTAGTGATCTATAAGAACCCACACGATAAGCAAAATCCGGATACTTACGATGTTTATATGATGAATGCAATTAAGCACGTGGACCTTGTTAGGGATATTTTAGATGATTTGTATGCGTTAGATCCCTCAAGCAGTTACTATTATTCAGCTCATGCATATATTCAGCGAGTTCAATATTGCTTAGCATATTTGCAATACATAGGAAAACCGGGTTCTACACTACTCACTAATCGACCCATTGCTGTAACTCCATTCAACAAGACCCCAGGAGCAAAACCGTCATTGACACCATCAACTAAGGCACCTTTAAAATCTATTGCCAATGTTCCCACTTTGCCTTCTACAGGAGTAAAAGAGTCTACTAAGGCTAAAGGATCACAAGTCAAGAAAGATAGGATCAAGCCCTCCACTAGTAGTACCATCAAGAAGAAAGTAGAAGCTCACCCTAGGGATGTTATTTCAGATTTAAATAAAAAGAATCATGTAGCTAAGACTAAAAGCTCTGCGCCTGTGCAGAAGCCTAAGCCATTTGTGAATTCTAATCTGAAATGTTGGAATTGTAATGAATGCATGTTTTCTCAGCGTCATGATTTATGTCTTATTGATCATGTGAATGCAATGTATGCCATTAGGAATGATCTTGAATGGAAGCCAACTGGGAGAACTCGTACCCAAGTTGGATGGCAATGGCGTCCCACTGGTAGGACCTTTACATTAGATGGAAAAATATGCCATTTAACTAGGAATGCATCCATTGAGGTTAGGTCTCAGCATCCTTTAATTAGGCACACTAGCACTAAAGTATGGAAACCGCGCCCTTTAATTAGGTCAGCCCCCACTACAGTGCCTATCAGTGAAGAAATACCTCAGGATTTAAGCCAACTTGAATCTACACCACCAACTAGGAAGAAGGCTAAGAAATCTAAGAAACCTAATGTTAGCAAATCTAAGATCATTAAATCTGTACCTGCTAATAACAAGGAACATTCAGATTCCGAAACCTATACATTGTCCTCGTCTGGTGATATTTTCATGTTTTTGAATGTACGTGTTACATAATTCGAGATGGTGAAAATCTGGACAAGATGAAAGAGAAAGGTGATGCATGCATTCTAGTGGAATATGCAACTCAGTCTAAGGGATATAGAGTATACAACAAGAGAACAAAACTGATATTCGAGTCTATTCATATCAGATTTGATGAATTGCAAGAAATGGCACTTGAACAAAGTAGTTTAAGTCCCGATCCACAACGACAAAAGACTTCTGTGCACAACCGCACGGAACTCGGAACTCAAGACCACATCAATGAACCATCAAGTTCAAAGCTGGTTCCTGAACATGTTCCAAGAGCAGATATGATAGTTGACACGACACTTGAAGAGTTGGAAATGTTATATGGACCAATGTTTGATGAATATTTCACGTGGGAGAAACATGTTGTATCAAAATCTTCCGCTGTCACTCATGATAAGAATGATGACACCAATCATCGTCAATAAAAGGATACAACTTCATCTACTTCAACACGGGTTGCTGCAGATTTTCCTCCTCAAAATATCACTTCAACAATCGATCCTACAACATCCACAACTACTGTCATTGCTCCAGAGAACACAAATCAAGCAGACAATGCATTATTTGCCGATGACGATTTTCATAACCCATTCGGTACACCGGTACACGAAACTGGAGAGTCTTCTACTCGCCATGTTGATCCGTCAAATATGCATACATTCTACCAACGACATCTTTCAACACATCATTGGACCCGAGATCATCCTCTGGTTCAAGTAATTGGAAACCCTTTACAGCCTGTGCGTACAAGACGACAATTAGAAACCGATGCCGATGTTTGTATGTTCGCACTCGCCGTGAGTACAGCTGAACCGAAAAACATCAAAGAGGCCATGGCTGATCATGCTTGGATTGAATCCATGACGGATGAACTTCAACAATTTGAAATACTTAAAGTCTAGGAACTTGTTGACAGACCATACGATGTGATTCTATTAAACCTTCGTTGGATCTGGAAAAACAAGATGGATGAAGAAAACACGATCACCAAGAACAAAGCTAGGCTAGTGGCTAAGGGGTATGGCCAGAAAGAGGGTATTGATTTTGACGAATCATTTGCACCAGTTGCTCGTATGGAAGCGGTCAGGATTTTCCTTGCTTATGATGCACATAATGGATTAACTGTTTATCAAATGGACGTGAAGAAAACATTTCATAACGGTCCTTTGAAGGAAGAAGTCTATGTCACGCAGCCGGAAGTATTCGTTAATCCTCATTATCCTGACAAGGTGTATCGTCTCCACAAAATACTATATGGACAAAAGCAAGCTCCAAGGGCGTGGTACGACGAGCTCTCAAAATTTCTGGTATCCAAAGGTTTCTTAAAAGATTCCATTGATCTAACTTTTTTCACTTATAAATATGGGGATGACATTTTGCTTGTGCAGATTTATGTTGATAACATTATTTTCGGGTCTACAAACCCAAAACTTTCAAAATGGTTTGAAAAAGTAATGCATAAAAAATTTGAAATGTCAATGATGGGCGAACTAAAATTCTTTTTAGGAATTCAAGTTCACCAATCCCCAAGTGGTATCTTTATAAACCAGGCTAAGTATTGTCAAGAGATAATCAAAAAGCATGGTATGACTTCATGTGACCCCGTTGGGACACCATTATCAACCACTCGCTAGATGCTGACTTGGAGGGAAATGCCATAAATCAAACGAGATATCGTTCCATGATCGGCTCCCTCATGTACTTGACAGCAAGCAGACCCGATATTTCACATGCTATGTGTTATTGTGCATGTTGGAAATACGTTTTAACGTATATTAGAAGTATCGGTCACTCCAACAATATTGTAATACGTTTAGTAGCTCGTAGTTAATGGTTAAGTTATTTTAATGTTTAACCCGGCCCATGGGCTTGTCATGAGTCGGAGGCCCAAGTCCATTAAGGACTTGGGTATATAAACCCCTTTCCACCATGGAAAGGGGTGTTGGTTGTTTTCACTCTTTGATAATTAATATAACACATTTTCTCTCACTTTCTCTCACTACTTTCTCTCTCTAGAAACATCAACCCACCTTATTGATTCACAAGATTATCACAAATCTACAATTGGTATCAAGAGCCATGGGGTGATTTAAGGTAATGATTTGTGTTGCTTTTTAGTTTTTGATTGTATTAGTAGTTTTTAGGAAAATCTATCTTGAATTTTGAAGTTTTTGGTGATTTTGTTGTTGGGATTAGTAGATAAGTATTGGGTTTTACTTATTTTCGTTGAAATCACAAAACTTTTCGTGTAATTTGGTAAAAAATCTGGGTTTGTTCTTGATATTCATACGACTGTTAATACACGAAATAGTTTTTCCAGTTTATTCCGGATAAACAAATATTCCGGATAAACAGGTTATTCCGAATCAACTTATTCCGAACCAACAAGTTTTTCCGGATAAACAAGTATTCCGGATAAACACGTTATTCCGGATAAACAAATATTCCGGATAAACAAGTTATTCCGAATAAAGAAATATTCCGAACGAAGCTAGTTATTCCGGATCAGTGATATCCCGAACCAAGCATTCCGAGTCAATCTTTTCCGAATCAACAACATTCCGGATTAGTGATATTCCGAACCAAGCATATTCCGAATCAAGAGATTTTTCTGAATCAAGGAAATTATTCCGAACCAAGGTCTTTTTCCACATAAAGCTAGTTTTATTCCGAATCGACTTAATTATTCCGAGTCAAGGGATATTATTCCGAACCAAGGGATATTTTACGAGTTTTTCCGACGATTTTTAGAGGATTTAATCTTGGTTTCTTACACAACAACACAACACAACTCACAACCTTACTTCACTGCTCGATCAACCGATAATCTTTGTTTCTTTAAAGTGATCAAAATGAATCCGAGTTCATTAATGCCTCAAATGACATCACTTACGGATATTTCCGTCATAACGGGAACGGATAATCGCCCTCCAATGCTCATTAAAGAAGTCTTTGAAGCATGGCAAGGCCGTATGATGTCATACATTAAGGGAAAACCGACATATGGGAGGCTTATGGTCAAGTCAATTCTAAATGGTCCACTTGATTATGGTACCATCATTGTTAACAATGTGACTCGACCACGGGATTTTGAAGAACTTACGCCAACTCAACAACTTATTGCCGATGCAGATGAAAAGGCTCTTCAAACCATACCCCAAGCTCTTCCACATGACATCTATCGAATGGTAAGTCAATATACAGTTGCAAAGGAGTTATGGGAACGTCTACAGGTTTTGCTACAAGGTACGTCTCTTACTAAACAGGAACGCGAATGTCAGTTGTATGATCTGTTTGATAGGTTCACGTACAGTCCAGGGGAAACGCTTCACGACTACTACTTCAGATTCACTACTCTCATGAATGATTTGAATGTGTACAATCTCGTGATTGCTCCATTCCAGGTTAACACCAAGTTTTTGAATACTTTACCTCAAGCTGAATGGGGTGAGTATATTACTGATGTTAAGTTAACTAGGGATTTGCATAAGTCCAATTTGGATCAACTCTATGCTTTTCTCCAGCAGCATGAGAAACACGTGAGCATACACCGTATGCCTCGAGGTATGTACCCTGAACCTTTAGCTTTGATGGCAAATCAACCAAGCTTGTTATATAACAACACTCCTTATATCATGGGACACCAAGCTTATCATCCATCTCCATTCATGACTCCAAGCTTCCCCCAATATTCGATTCTACCTCAACCACCCACCTCACATCAGCAACAATTTCGGTTTACTGCACCTTTGTCTCAGAGAGAACCACAAGCATCACAATATGCTCCACAACCTCACCCATATTTACCAGTAAGCATTGCACCCTATGCTCAGTCATCATACTCTCCATATCAAGAAAATGCAGCATATTCTGACCATATAAGTACTCCTTCTAGTGCTTATGCCGCTCAACAAGACCAAGCAATGTATTGTGATAATGATGAGGTTCCTATTCCTGAATTCAAACAAGGAACTGACCCAGCTGAAGTGTTAGACACTATGTCTTCTTACCTCACAAGGACATTGAGCAAACCAGGATTTAGAGGACCAGCTCCTACTAACAATCAGCTGAGGAATTCATCTAATTCTCAACAACAAGCTACCATTGAGAATGGCAGGGTAATGGTTCAACCTATTCAACCTTATCAGGGGAGACCCACTACATCAACCACCAATGCACGCATGGTCAATCCTACTCCAATGGTCAACACTGCTCCAATGGTTACTGCTCCACGGGCTAATTCCACAGGTAAGTTGAGAATGATCACATGCTATAACTATAAGGAAGAAGGTCACATGTCTAGGGATTGCACAAAACCCAAGAGGAGAAGGGATGGTCAATGGTTTGCAGAGAAGATTTATCTGGTGAATGCTCAAGCACAGGGACAGGAACTTGATGAAGAGGAGTTAGCATTTCTTGCTGATCCAGGGATTGCGGAACAAGAAGTTCTCACTACATAGAATGCAGCATACCAAGCAGATGATCTGGATGCTTACGATTCAGACTGTGATGATCTTCAATCTGCTCAGGCAGCTCTTATGGCAACTATCTCTAGCTTTGGGTCAGATCAAATATCTGAGGTACTTACTAATACCACTGATACTAGTATTCAACCACATCAAGAATGAGTCTTCGGTGATGAGTCTTTCAAATGAGGAGACAATAAATGATAGTAATATCAATGAAAGTCCCCAGACTTTGAGTGAATCACAACCGGGAGTCATTTCGCATACGCATATTCCTGCTCAACAAGATTTGGTCATGGTTCCTGCAAAGTTACTTAGCCAAATGAATACTGCACTCTTAGAAACCCTAGCTACGAATAAGAATCTGTCTGCTGAGCTTGCCTTGTGCAACGAAAAAGTTCAAACTTTAGAATTAGTTCCTTCATCCAATGTTCTAACAAATCCCGAATATGATCATTTTCGAAACAAACAAATGGGTCATTTGCAAGAAATTGAAACCTTAAGAGCAAATCTTTCCAACGAACTTAAAGAAAAAGAGTTAGTGGTTACTAATTTTCACAAACTTCAAACGGATTTCGAACTACTCGAGTCTAAAAAGAATGAAATGGAAATTAATGCGGCTAATAGGATTAAAAGTTTAGATTATTTGCTTTTAAGACAATACATTGCCTCTCAACTAGTGCACTTATTTGAATCATCGTTTAGAGATTTTAACTTATCGCGTCAAAGAGACCTTCCCCCTAACCCACAGTATGCAAGACAAGCTTTTATCCATAATCCAAGACTTTATGATGCAACCAAATTAGGATTGGTCTTAGATCCGATTGTTATTTTCGAGGATCGCGAGAATAAGGCTCTAGTTGATGAGAGCCGGTCATACAACTTTGCAAAATATCCTCAGTGTGATTATTTTAAAATGAATCAGGAGTTTGCAAAAAAGGACTTTAGAATTCGCTTCCATATTGATAAAGATCTCATCACAACACCAACCTACATGTTCAATGAAGAAAACCCTAGTACACTTCCTACACTTGTCAAAATGGAAGGACCTAAGGAAATTCCAAAGGATCTTCCACCTATTAGCACTGTATGGATAAACTTGCAAGAGATTAATCAATACTTTGCTAGTTTTGACAAGGTCATCCGGGAATGTACGACTTCAAATGGTCTAAACGTCGGAGAATGGGCTTTCGAACACATGAACGACGTGTTTAAGAATGAGATCAACCCTTTTGTCGAAAATCTAAAAGGAAGTTTTGCATCTCTTTCGGAAAATCTCGATTTTGAAATTAAAGAAGTTCAAAAAGTGTTTTATGAAATGGACACCGCTTACGAACTACAATTAATGGAAAAGGAAAAGATTTTATCCGAATATGACCGATTCTTGTCCCAAGTAATATCGTGTGATGTGCTTACTACTGTGAATGTTAATTATTCGAATGAGCTTACATCCGCTATGAATAAATGTGATGCTGTGAATATATGTGATGATGTGCATGATCTCTCTGTAAATATTGCTGAGACTGTAAATGACGTAGATAATCATTCTTGTCACGAGTCTAACGCTGATTTTTTAAAGCTTCAAGATTCTTACAAATTACTTGCAAAACGTTTTAATCAACTTGAACAACATTGTATATCTTTAGAATTAAAACACCAAACTCAAAATGAGGATCTTTCGGTAAAAAATGGTTGTGAAAACAGTGTTGAGACGAGTGACAAGATGATTGAGATAGTTAAGGCATTAGAGGAAGAGATTATGAGATTAAAGAGAGACTTATCATCGAACGAAACACTAAATTTGGAACTAGAGGCTGCAGAGTCTAAAAATCAGTACTTAGAAACTAGACTTTCATCTATTCTAGGGGAGATGGATCGTGCAAGACAGGGAATGTCCACTCTTTATGGTTCACTAGAAGAACGCTTCGCTTTTAATGCGGCACAGCAACAATCTTATGTTGAACAATTGAACCAAAAGTGTGAGGAAATCTCTGACTTAAATATCCAGCTCATTGACAAAAACATGGTCTTGGCCGAGTTAAAGGAGACACTTCTTCTCACCCGACAAGAAGTTGTTAATAAATTAGCTACCAACTCTGCACCGTCCTCTAGTGCTCCATTAACCAATTCAGTAGTGATCTATAAGAACCCGCACCATAAGCAAAATCCGGATACTTACGATGTTTATATGATGAATGCAATTAAGCACGTGGAACTTGTTAGGGATATTTTAGATGATTTGTATGCGTTAGATCCCTCAAGCAGTTACTATTATTCAGCTCATGCATATATTCACGAAGTTCAATATTGCTTAGCATATTTGCAATACACAGGAAAACCGGGTTCTACACTACTCACTAATCGACCCATTGCTGTAACTCCATTCAACAAGACCCCAGGAGCAAAACCGTCATTGACACCATCAACTAAGGCACCTTTAAAATCTATTGCTAATGTTCCCACTTTGCTTTCTACAGGAGTAAAAGAGTCTACTAAGGCTAAAGGATCACAAGTCAAGAAAGATAGGATCAAGCCCTCCACTAGTAGTACCATCAAGAAGAAAGTAGAAGCTCACCCTAGGGATGTTATTTCAGATTTAAATAAAAAGAATCATGTAGCTAAGACTAAAAGCTCTGCGCCTGTGCAGAAGCCTAAGCCATTTGTGAATTCTAATTTGAAATGTTGGAATTGTAATGAATGCATGTTTTCTCAGCGTCATGATTTGTGTCTTATTGATCATGTGAATGCAATGTATGCCATTAGGAATGATCTTGAATGGAATCCAACTGGGAGAACTCGTACCCAAGTTGGATGGCAATGGCGTCCCACTGGTAGGACCTTTACATTAGATGGAAAAACATGCCCTTTAACTAGGAATGCATCCATTGAGGTTAGGTCTCAGCGTCCTTTAATTAGGCACACTAGCACTAAAGTATGGAAACCGCGCCCTTTAATTAGGTCAGCCCCCACTATAGTGCCTATCAGTGAAGAAATACCTCAGGATTTAAGCCAACTTGAATCTACACCACCAACTAGGAAGAAGGCTAGGAAATCTAAGAAACCTAATGTTAGCAAATCTAAGATCATTAAATCTGTACCTGCTAATAACAAGGAACATTCAGATTCCGAAACCTATACATTGTCCTCGTCTGGTGATATTTTCATGTTTTTGACTGTACGTGTTACATAATTCGAGATGGTGAAAATCTGGACAAGATGATAGAGAAAGGTGATGCATGCATTCTAGTGGAATATGCAACTCAGTCTAAGGGATATAGAGTATACAACAAGAGAACAAAACTGATAGTCGAGTCTATTCATATCAGATTTGATGAATTGCAAGAAATGGCACTTGAACAAAGCAGTTTAAGTCCCGATCCACAACGACAAAAGACTTCTGTGCACAACCGCACGGAACTCGGAACTCAAGACCACATCAATGAACCATCAAGTTCAAAGTTGGTTCCTGAACATGTTCCAAGAGCAGATATGATAGTTGACACGACACTTGAAGAGTTGGAAATGTTATATGGACCAATGTTTGATGAATATTTCACGTGGGAGAAACATGTTGTATCAAAGTCTTCCGCTGTCACTCATGATAAGAATGATGACACCAATCATCGTCAATAAAATGATACAACTTCATCTACTTCAACACGGGTTGCAGCAGATTTACCTCCTCAGAATATCACTTCAACAATCGATCCTAAAACATCCACAACTATTGTCATTGCTCCAGAGAACACAAATCAAGCAGACAATGCATTATTTGAGGATGACGATTTTCACAACCCATTCGGTACACCGGTACACGTAACTGGAGAGTCTTCTACTTGCCATGTTGATCCGTCAAATATGCATACATTCTACCAACGACATCTTTCAACACATCATTGGACCCGAGATCATCCTTTGGTTCAAGTAATTGGAAACCCTTTACAGCCTGTGCGTACAAGACGACAATTAGAAACCGATGCCGATGTTTGTATGTTCGCACTCGCCGTGAGTACAGCTGAACCAAAAACATCAAAGAGGCCATGGCTGATCATGCTTGGATTGAATCCATGACGGATGAACTTCAACAATTTGAAATACTTAAAGTCTAGGAACTTGTTGACAGACCATACGATGTGATTCTATTAAACCTTCGTTGGATCTGGAAAAACAAGATGGATGAAGAAAACACGATCACCAAGAACAAAGCTAGGCTAGTGGCTAAGGGGTATGGCCAGAAAGAGGGTATTGATTTTGACGAATCATTTGCACCAGTTGCTCGTATGGAAGCGGTCAGGATTTTCCATGCTTATGATGCACATAATGGATTAACTGTTTATCAAATGGACGTGAAGAAAACATTTCATAACGGTCCTTTGAAGGAAGAAGTCTATGTCACGCAGCCGGAAGTATTCATTAATCCTCATTATCCTGACAAGGTGTATCGTCTCCATAAAATACTATATGGACAAAAGCAAGCTCCAAGGGCGTGGTACGACGAGCTCTCAAAATTTCTGGTATCCAAAGGTTTCTTAAAAGATTCCATTGATCTAACTTTTTTCACTTATAAATATGGGGATGACATTTTGCTTGTGCAGATTTATGTTGATAACATTATTTTCGGGTCTACAAACCCAAAACTTTCAAAATGGTTTGAAAAAGTAATGCACAACAAATTTGAAATGTCAATGATGGGCGAACTAAAATTCTTTTTAGGAATTCAAGTTCACCAATCCCCAAGTGGTATCTTTATAAACCAGGCTAAGTATTGTCAAGAGATAATCAAAAAGCATGGTATGACTTCATGTGACCCCGTTGGGACACCATTATCAACCACTCGCTAGATGCTGACTTGGAGGGAAATACCATAGATCAAACGAGATATCGTTCCATGATCGGCTCCCTCATGTACTTGACAGCAAGCAGACCCGATATTTCACATGCTATTTGTTATTGTGCATGTTGGAAATACGTTTTAACGTATATTAGAAGTATCGGTCACTCCAACAATATTGTAATACGTTTAGTAGCTCGTAGTTAATGGTTAAGTTATTTTAATGTTTAAACCGGCCCATGGGCTTGTCATGGGTCGGAGGCCCAAGTCCATTAAGGACTTGGGTATATAAACCCCTTTCCACCATGGAAAGGGGTGTTGGTTGTTTTCACTCTTTGATAATTAATATAACACATTTTCTCTCACTTTCTCTCACTACTTTCTCTCTCTAGAAACATCAACCCACCTTATTGATTCACAAGATTATCACAAATCTACAATTGGTATCAAGAGCCATAGGGTGATTTAAGGTAATGATTTGTGTTGCTTTTTAGTTTTTGATTGTATTAGTAGTTTTTAGGAAAATCTATCTTGAATTTTGAAGTTTTTGGTGATTTTGTTGTTGGGATTAGTAGATAAGTATTGGGTTTTACTTATTTTGGTTGAAATCACAAAACTTTTCGTGTAATTTGGTAAAAAATCTGGGTTTGTTCTTGATATTCATACGACTGTTAATACACGAAATAGTTTTTCCAGTTTATTCCGGATAAACAAATATTCCGGATAAACAGGTTATTCCGAATCAACTTATTCCGAATCAACTTATTCCGAACCAACAAGTTTTTCCGGATAAACAAGTATTTCGGATAAACACGTTATTCCGGATAAACAAATATTCCGGATAATCAGGTTATTCCGAATAAAGAAATATTCCAAACGAAGCTAGTTATTCCGGATCAGTGATATCCCGAACCAAGCATTCCGAGTCAATCTTTTCCGAATCAACAACATTCCGGATTAGTGATATTCCGAACCAAGCTTATTCCGAATCAAGAGATTTTTCTGAATCAAGGAAATTATTCCGAACCAAGGTCTTTTTCCACATAAAGCTAGTTTTATTCCGAATCGACTTAATTATTCCGAGTCAAGGGATATTATTCCGAACCAAGGGATATTTTACGAGTTTTTTCGACGATTTTTAGAGGATTTAATCTTGGTTTCTTACACAACAACACAACACAACTCACAACCTTACTTCACTGCTCGATCAACCGATAATCTTTGTTTCCAACCTAGAGGTTGCTTTTCGACAACACACTTGTTTCATCCGCAACTTGGAAGGAAAAGACTTGTTGAAGGGGTCTCGTGGTGCAAATCTTTATACTTTGTCCCTACAAGACATGATGGCCGCCTCTCTAGTATGTCTTCTCTCCAAAGCATCTAAGACCAAGTCATGGTTATGGCATCGCAGATTATCTCATCTCAACTTTGATGCTATTAATCATTTGGCTAAAAACGAATTAGTTCGTGGTCTTCCAAAGCTCAAATTTCACAAGGACCATTTATGTTCCGCGTGTTCAAGGGGGAAAAGCACCAAGAAATCATACAAGCCCAAAGCTGAAGACACCAATCAAGAAAAACTTCATCTTTTGCATATGGATCTTTGTGGGCCAATGCGAACCGAAAGTGTAAGTGGTAAGAAATTCATCCTTGTTATTGTGGATGATTTCTCCAGGTTTAAATGGGTTAGATTTCTACGTACAAAGGATGAAGCACCGAAGGCTATCATCACTTTCCTGAAATTCATTCAGGTACGTTTAAATACTATTGTCCGCCGTATTCGTACTGATAATGGAACAGAGTTCGTCAACCAGACTCTTCGTGATTACTATGAAGAAGTTGGTATCTCACATGAAACGTCCGCTGCACGTACTCCACAACAAAACGGTGTCGTTGAAAGACGGAATCGTACGCTTATGGAAGCTGCTAGGACTATGCTGATTTATACGAACGCTTCATTATTCTTATGGGCAGAAGCTGTATCTACTGCATGTTACACCCAAAACCGCTCTATCATTCGGAAACGCCATGGAAAAACACCTTACGAGCTTCTACATGATCGTAAACCCGATGTTTCATTCTTTCATGTGTTTGGTGCTCTTTGTTATCCAAACATTAATAGTGAGAATTTGGGCAAACTTCAACCGAAAGCCGATATAGGTATTTTCATTGGTTACTCACCCTCAAAGAAAGCATACCGAATTTACAACCGTCGTCTTGGTAAGATAGTAGAAACTATGGACGCAGATTTTGATGAGCTGATAGCGATGGCTTCTGAGCAACGCAGCTCTGAACCCGCGCTTCACGATATGGGAACCGGTGCTATTAGTTCCGGACTAGTTCCCAATAATCCTACTTCTACATCATTTATACCACCTACAAGGCCCGAGTGGGATAAACTACTTCAACCGTTGTTTGATGAATTCTTTGATCCCCCAAGTGATGAAGTTCCAGCACCTGTAGTGATAGCTCCAATACCTGAAGTTGTTGCTCAAGCTAATGAAGTTTCATCCAATGCATCTTCAATTAACATTGAACCAGATGCACCTCCACCAAGTAATTCTCAAACTACACCTGAATCTTCACCCTTACTTGTGCCTAATTATGATGAAGAGGATTCTGTTGATCACTACTTGGAATATGCTCACCAACAAGAGCTTCCATTCTTTGGTATACCGATACCTGAAAATCCTTCAGCCGCATCTACCTCAAAAGAAGCTCCTACAATCGTTCACTCCAGACCACCACGGATTAAAAATCACAGCACCAAATGGACAAAAGATCACCCAATTAGGAATATTATTGGAGGTCTCAATCGACCAGTCTCGACACGCCATCAATTACAAGAGAGTACACTCTATTGCTATTTTGATGCATTTCTCTCCGAAGTTAAACCTAAAAACTGGCAACATGCTATGACTCAATCATCTTGGATTGAAGCCATGCAAGAGGAACTAAATGAATTCCAAAGACTTGAAGTATGGGAATTAGTTCCTCTCCCTGACAAGGTTAACATCCTTACTTTGTTGTGGGTTTATAAGGTTAAACTCGATGAGATGGGTGGAGTTTTGAAGAATAAGGCTAGATTGGTTGCTAGAGGATACAAACAAGCCTTGGGTATCGACTTTGAAGAATCTTTTGCTCCGGTTGCACGATTGGAGGCTATTAGACTTTTCCGTGCGTATGCTGCTCATATGAACATGATCGTCTATCAAATGGATGTGAAGACGGCATTTTTGAATGGTGAACTAAGGGAAGAAGTCTATGTTAGTCAGCCGAATGGGTTCGTTAGCACGGAGTTTCCTAATCATGTGTACAAGATTAAGAAGGCTCTCTATGGGTTGAAACAAGCTCCACGCGCGTGGTATGATCTCCTTTCAACATATCTCATTTCGGAAGGCTACTCCAAAGGTAAGGTGGACCCCACTCTATTCACTCTCAAGGAAGACAACGACATGATACTGGTACAAATTTATGTTGATGATATAATATTTTTTGCCTCTAACATTGAATTGTCAAACCGCTTTGAGAAAATAATGTCCACATGCTTTCAAATGTCAATGATGGGAAAAATTTCATTTTTCTCAGGATTACAAATTTCTCAGAATCCCAGAGGCATCTTTATTAATCAATCCAAATATGCTCTAGAATCATTAAAGAAATATAACTTTGAAAATTGTGACCCCGTGGATACTCCAATGGTGGAGAAATCCAAGTTAGATGAAGATAGGAATGGGATTGCTGTCGATCCGAAACTCTACCGTGGGATGATCGACACCCTTCTCTATCTGACTGCTAGCAGGCATGATCTGCAATTTGCCGTATGCATGTGTGCCCGGTATCAGGCTCGGCCTACCGAAAAGCACCTACATGCTGTTAAAAGGATCTTTTGGTATCTCAAAGAAACACTTCATCGTGGTCTATGGTATCCGAAAGATTCCTCTATTGCTTTAATATCATATGCAGATGCCGATCATGTTGGGTGTCAAGACACTAGGCGTAGCACTTCTGGTTCTGTGCAACTCCTTGAAGACAGATTGATTAGTTGGTCTTCAAAAAGGCAGAAAAGCGCTGCAATTTCAAGCACAGAGGCTGAATACATTGCCATGTCCGGTTGTTGTGCTCAAGTCCTTTGGATGAGATCACAACTAACTGACTACGGTCTTGGATTCAACAAAATCCCGATGTATTGTGACAACAAGAGCGCCATTGCCCTTTGCTGCAACTACGTTCAACACTCCCGGGCCAAGCACATTGACATTCGCTACCATTTCATTAAAGAGCAAGTGGAAAATGGAGTGATCGAGCTGTATTTTGTCACCACTGAGTATCAGCTGGCAGATATGTTCACAAAAGCCTTAGATCGAGGATGAATCGAGTTTTTGATCGACAAGCTTGGCATGAAATCCTTCTCTCCAGCGACTCTCAAAGAGTTGGCAGAAGAATCAGCAGAATAGTGGTGGTAAACTATTCATGCGTATCCTTTGATCGTGATCATGTATATTATCGTATATATATAAACCACAAAAAGAAAAATACAAAAATATAAAACCTACAAAAACCATAAAAATATAAAACCTACAAAAACCATAAAAAATATAAAACCTACAAAAACCATAAAAAATATAAAACCAAGAAAACCCAAAAATATTTTTCGTCTTTTTTTTTTAATCGGGCATGTCTTTTAGTACGGTAATATTTACGGCTTTAGAAATGTCATTTAATATTGACACGGCACCATAAATAGAGTCCGTATAAAAGTTGTACATTTTTAAAAACATGTCCATTATGGCTTGTAGTTATTTCAGACTGCAACCTGTTTTTCGCATTAAAGTCACGTATTTCCTTTGAAAACGTTGGCTCACAACGGGAATTAATTTTCTCGGGTATGATTTACAAGCCAAATCATACAAAGGGATCAAGTTTACTTTATAACTTGGTCTAACACGAATTAGTGTACGTCTCAGTGCATTATTTTGTTTAAATAAGAGAAATCTTATTGCCACCACGAATCAATTTTTCTAAGACATTAATTGGAAAATTCTTTCATCAATATTTGACTCGTTAAACAATGACTACAGCTCTTTAAATAGAAAACGGGTCATCGTTTAAGGGGGAGAAAATATTAAATCGTCTTCGTCATCAAAACGGTCTTCATAAGTTCTCGAGAAAAATTAATCGGTTAAGAACTGGAGTTTCTTTGGCATACGACTTGTGATTGTTCCATTTATCGTGAGTTTTAGGTTTCGGATATGTGCTTTTAGGATAAAGTGTTTAGTTTGTGTGAGGAAAAGAATAGTTAATGGGGTAGGTCTAACAATTGTTAGATAACTTAACGCATGTTATCCTAATATTGTTAAGTAACTAAAAGGAAAAGAAAAAGAAAAGTAAAGGAACTAAATGTGACTAAGTGTGAAACTTGTCAAACAGTTGACCTAAGTCATACACATACGCACCTTGGTGTTCTTTCTTCTTCTTTCTTTCTTTCTGGCCGCCATTAACACACACAAAAAAACACACTCAAGCTCACAAAACTCTCGTTTTAATCACTCAATCCGTTTCATTCGATCAAAAAGGTACAAACATCAATTCTTTGATTTCTAATTCGCCTAATTCATTCTTTAATCCAGTTAATTGATTCGTTTTAATTAATTCATCAAATTAGGAGTGTTGCGAATTAATTAGGTTCAATTTAATTAGGGTTTATAAGTGGGTTTGGCTCGGATTAGGATTAGAACACTATGTGTTGCCTTAGATTGCCTTAAAACACACAAATGCGTTAAGAAAATCCTTCATAGGGTGCGTTTAGAACTTTCCGAATGAACATGTTTCTTCAAGAAAAGGAATATTCCGGATGAACAAAACATATTCCGAATGAACATGTTTTTGAATTATTCCGGATGAACAAAACATATTCCGAATGAACATGTTTGTGAATTATTCCGGATGAACAAATCTATTCCGGATGAACATGATTTTCAATTATTCCGGATGAACGACATTTCGGATGAACGACATTCTGGATGAACGATATTCCAGATGAACGACATTCCGGATGAACGACATTCCGGATGAACGACATTCCGGATGAACGACATTCCGGATGAACAACATTTCGGATGAACAACATTCCGGATGAACAACATTCCGGATGAACAACATTCCGGATGAACAACATTCCGGATGAACAACATTCCGGATGAACAACATTCCGGATGAACAACATTCCGGATGAACAACATTCCGGATGAACAACATTCCGGATGAACAACACTCCGGATGAACAACATTCCGGATGAACAACATTCCGGATGAACAACATTCCGGATGAACAACATTCCGGATGAACAACATTCCGGATGAATGTTATTCCGGATGAAGGTTTATTCCGGATGAAGGTTTATTCCGGATGAAGGTTTATTCCGGATGAATGTTATTCCGGATGAATGTTATTCCGGATGAATGTTATTCCGGCTGAATGTCATTCCGGATGAATGTCATTCCGGATGAAGGTCATTCCGTATGAAGGATATTCCGGATGAAGGTCATTCCGTATGAAGGATATTCCGGATGAAGGCATTGCGTATGAAGGCATTCCGAATGAAGGTTTTTCGCATGAAGGTGTTTATTCCGAACGAGACACATTTATTCCGAATGAAGGATTGTTGGATTGATAATTGTTTGTGTGTTATATATGCTTAAGGAATTATGTCATATGTATAATGCTTAGAAATAAAATCATAATGGTATTTATATCTCTGTGTATCAACTTTTATGTCTTATCTTAAGTAGAAACTATGACTAATCCAACCGTGCAAGAACTCCAAGATGCTAGAGCAGCTGCAATTGCCGAGGCAAAAGAACTTAAGCTCATACCGAACAATTACCGACTGAAGGAAGTCTCTCATTCCACTCACATTGGATTCAAAGTCGCCTCAGCAATCCTTGATCAATCTCACTTCAAGAATGCATTAAGGAGTACTGCTTCGGTGCCATTTGATTACATGTACGAATTCTGGGCTACCAAGGAAAGGACTTCAAACAAAATCACCTTCTTCCTCGACAACAAGCAACAGACACTCACCGTTTCAGACTTTCGCAAGATATTTGGATTTCGGGATACACCCAAGGGTATGACATTTTCAAAGAACCCTACCAAAGACGAACTCATGGAGATGTTCCGTGCTCTTGGATGTCCTGACCTACGAATAGTGTCCGAGTTCACCACAGCCAAAGTGGGTCAACCTTGGAGAGCTATCTTCGGTATCCTCAGTCGGTGTCTTACACCTAAAACAACTGGGCATGATGCTGTGCGTGGTCCAATTATGAATATGTTCTATGGAATGTACAAAGGCATAAATGTAGATTATGCATCCTTGTTGTGGGAAGAGTTTAATTTTCAACTCTTCCAAAACACGAAGCAGAAGGCTAAAGTCTTTCCTTACCCTAGGTTCATCAAGCTTATCATTCATTACTTTATGGAAAATGATGCTTCTATTGATAAGCGTGCAGAAAGCCGTCACCACACTAAAGAAGCTGATGACCTTGTGGACCTAAGGCATGAAGGACCCTCTGGTGCTGTTAATCCTGGTCCTGTTCCTAGTCATATCCTGACGGACAAAATTCTAGCTTCTGATGATTACAAGCAAATGCTAATAGAAATCAGAAAACAGCAAGACGAAGTTCATGCGGGAGAAGTCTCGTCAACTACAGTCAAAAGTAAAGGTAAACGTAAGCAAGATGTTGTCTTACCTGAGTCTAAACCAAAGAAAACAAAGACTGTGGCTAAAAAGGAAAAGCGCAAAGCTGAGAAGTTTGTCATTCGAGATGAAGATACTGATGAAGATGTCACTCCCGAGCAAATTCGCAAAGCTGAGAAAAAACAATTGAAAAAGGCTGTTGAAAGAAGTAGGAAAGACACATGAGGTAGTGGTTCGGGTGTGCAGATAGAAGATGAACAGGAAGTCGAGGAGCCGTATGACATTTTTGAGTTTGGAACACCAGACAAGTACTCAACACCTAAAGCAACGTCCATGGCAGATACCGCGAGCATCGAAAAGGAGTCCGTTGCTACGACAATCTTTGTGACTCCAAAGCCCTTATCTACTCAACCTCCACCAATCCATCCTCTGCCAACACAACCGTTGACTACTTAACTACTATCCCCTCCACCTCCAACTACTTCCGTCCTCAGTACTGTCATCACAACCGTGCCTACTCAACCGCCCCCGATCAGCCCTGTGCCATCTACATTTTCTGCACCCCTTATGGCAGAAATAATGGATAAACACATAGAAACTCAAAGAAAAGAGATGGCTCAACTTCGAGAAGAGCTACTCCAACGAGTGCAAAGTGAAGAGACATCCAAGAAAGCTCAAGAGGAGATGATAGCTAAGTTCAATGTAGATGGAGTCTACACGAAAATCTCATGCAGAAGAACTTGCTCATGTCAAACAGGTTGAAGCTGATAAAAGTGCAGCAAGGATCGCCAAACTCCGCGAATTAAAGAATATGTATAAAGAGGAGAAAGAAATACTTGAAGCTTCACTTAATGATAGGGTAAAGGAATTTGTTGAGTCTATTATGCCAAAGCTGCGAAAAGAGGTGAAGAAAATTGCGGCTGATAAGTTGATGGTTAAATCGTCAAACCCTTCCAATTCAGCCTATAAAATTGCATATGACTTAACGGACTTTGAACTGAAGAAGATTCTCCACGCCCGCATGGTTGAAGTTGGATCTTTTGACAAATCTAAAATTCAGCGGACACTTCACAAGGCACTTAATGCAGCAATAAAGGAGGATGACAGGCTGTTTAAGACATTTGGAAGCGTGGTTCCTTACCATATTTTGTATAAGAAAGGAGATGAAGAGGAATCTGATGAGGAGGATAGTGAGCAAGGAGAGAGTGGTGGTGAAGAAGACGATGCGAGTGGTGAAGATAAGGGTGATGATGATGACGATGATGGTGAAGGCGGTGATCGTAATGAGGATAGTGACGAGGATAGCAACATGAACGATGATGATGATGATGACAACGAGAACAGGGGTAGCGACAACAATGACAAGTCCGATGAGCCTGACCAGTCTGATGATGATGATATGGGTGACAATGCTGCCAGCAAGAAGAAACCGTCCAAGACCGGTGGCAAATCTTAGAAAGATGTTGCTCACAAGGGTAAGTCCACATCTACGGAGACAAGACGCACCAAGTGGCACCATGATGTGAATGCTACAACAGCATCTTCAATTCCTGGTACATCTGTTTCTAGCTCCATACCTGTTACTGTTAATCTTGTTAGTTCTTTGGTTATTACCACAACTACAGAACTAGAAACTGCACATGCTGCTGATGAACCTGAATCAGAACCGGCACCCGTTCAAGTATCTACTGCTCCATCTAATGAACCAGTTACTACGGTTCCTGAGTCAAGCACACTGGATTGGGCTGATACATTGCAGATCGATGAGACCGCACCAGAACAACCATGGATCACGGTAGCTGCTGCATATGATCCAATCACAGATGCTGATGCAAATGTTCTGTATCTACTTATTCGCAATCCAATAGATCTGTGTGCATTTTGGTCTCATGAGTATGGATCTTCGGTCACTCCGTCCTTGGCGAAGAGAGCGCTTAAAGACAAGAGACTTCGCGTTAAATCAAGATTAAGCCAAATGGAGTATGATTATTATGCTGAGGAAATCCTGAAAGTTCTCAATACAATTCAAAGGCCAGGCCTTCATGCGCCAAAAGACCTCCTCTTGCAATTGATGCTACTCAAGACAATCAAATTGCACTTGACTTCTTTGTCACATATGATCTTGATTATCTTCTCAAAGGATCATCCAAGTACGCGACCTCCCTGACTTTGTTGAAAGCTGCTTCTTGGGGGTTAATACCTTGGATCGAAGAAAAGGTCAATCGCCTCTGGGTTCCAAAGGTAAATTGTAATTATGACATGTATGCTGCTATAGGAGCATTACATTGGGACGAGCGAGTTCGAAGGGCATACAGAGGTTGCTTCTTAGCCAACTCAGGTAGTATCGTCAGATCCAATCTTCGAATCACAAGTATATTAGGAATAAAGATTGAACCCAAGAATGGATATCATCATGTGACGGAAATTCTACTAAAAAGAGAAGATGATCGAGAATACAAGATACAACAAGGAGATTTTTCAATCATTCGCCTTGAAGATATAGAAGATATGTTGCTTTTCATGACCCGTGATCAGCTTACACATCTCACTCGTGAAGAAATCATTGCTCTGAACACAGCACTTCGTATGTTTACACGAAGCGTTGTCATCAAGAAACGTGTAGAAGACCTACAACTGGGAGTTGAAAGCTATCAACGCAAGCTTAACATGACTCCTCCACTTAATCAAGTATTACCTCAACATGTTGAAAGATGTCCCTATACCGGCACAACCCTTTCGATGTGCGGGATTTTCTACTTGAACAGTCGTGGGATCATGAAGTTTATGAGGGTAGCAGAGCTTCATAAGTACAGTGATGGGACTCTCTTACACGTCAAAGCCAAATTGGAGCATCTCAATTCTGGCAGGAAATTACCAGAAGTGATTGAGGATTGGCATCCGGGTTATCAGAAAATGGCTACCTATGTAATCAAGAAGATTAATGAAAAGCTCAGGGAACGTAGGTTGATGAGGAGCTTAGAAAGGTTCGTGGGTGGCAGACCGTATGGAGGGCACTTCAGACTTATGCAACGATCCATTTAATATGGGTCGTCTTCACTAAGGTCAACTCCATACTGTACGTTAATTGTGAATATGTAAATACTGTGAATATTATGCTTTTGTGGCTTGATGTAGTGTGAAGGTATGATAATTTTTCAAGAATTTCTTATGAGATTCTAAATCTTTCAAAATATATCGTACTCAAGCACTACAACTAACCCTCATTAATTTGAGGGGGAGCATTCATATGTTCTATGGCCATACATTGATTTCATTTTTTACCCAAAGACCGGTTAATCCATTCAATATCCTAAATATTAATGGTTAACATTTTGGATAAGGGGAGAAAATGGGATTAAGGAGACTTAATGATATTTGGCTAATGATGAAAAGAACTTAAAGATAATCCAACTTAATATGTGTAATGCATGTGTTAAGGGGGAGCGATTTTGATGAACAAAACACTTAAGGCACAAAAACTTTGATTATAATATCACAAGTGTCTTAAGTGATTTTTAAGGATTTTTCATGGTGACAGTACTTACCCACAACACACTTAATTCACGACGGATGTAGTGACAAAAGGGTGGTAGGTATAAGTATTAGTCCAATGATTCATCAGAATCGATGGAATCTTCCCAAGGACAATTCCCTAGATAGAATTAGAAGTCCTAGGAAAGATGTAGAATGATTGTGAACGAAGCTGAATGCCGACCAAGTACTTAAGCTAGCACTGGAACAATCACAACAAGGTGCTAGTGATGACGTATTGGTAAGCATTGAAGGGGTTGAAGAATGAAAAAGAATTATAAAGATAAATGGTGTAAAGAAAGAAGCCCTCCTTACAACTTTAGGCAGAAACCGTGTCAATACATATGCTATTGAGATCATTTGTTAATGATTCTCGATATTGAAGAAAGACATCATGGACCCAGTGATGCAATGCACAACCCTTCCCAGCTAACTCAAATATCTCTCAAAAGGTATTTGTTTTAATCACACGGAGATAAACACGTTATCTATTGGTTTATTCACTCCGAATAGACTGATATTGAATAGGTGGCACTCCTCTCCAGCCATCGCTCACTAAATCAAAACGCACTATCGATTCTAGAGCCACGAGATCATCAAAAGTCTCATTAGGACACTTTCCATTTATTCCTTGCTTTCTCACACACTGTGAAAAGTAAGAGATCTTTATGAGTCCTACGCAGTATTCTTGCAATATTGCCAGAACATCCGAGTGATACGTAAATTTTACAATGAAGATGGAAATCCTGCTTGAGCCAACATCAAACAAGCTCATGGTAGGTAACACGTGCGGTTCTTTAAGAACCAATCTTGTGAAAACTGGAAAGAAACAATAGTTTAATTCTTAATTGAAATTAAACTCGTTCCAGGCCTCTACGCATTATCGTATGATCTTGCCAGAACACTCAGAGTGACACTCTTTAGTGTTCACAGTGACGAGTGGAAATCCTTCTAGTGTTAACATCAAACAGCACTTGGTAGTGACGTGCAAGATTCTTTATGAATCAAGCTCGTGATAACTGGAAAGCAACGATGGTGAAAATCTTAATTAAAATTCACTAGTTCCAGGTTTCATGAATTGACGGCTTCAATCACAAGGATAATTTATCCAAGTGATTCACTCTTTATGTTCGCAGTCAAGCTTAGTGATCGTCGAATAAAGAGAACGGGTTTACCCGCGAAATCCTGTCAGGAAGTTACTTAATTGAAACTATCCGTCACAGGTACGATATCTAATATCCTCCAATGGTCTTTACCGACCGAGGTAAAATGCTACCGATTTAGAATGAAATGTTCTAAGCCATTTCATTCGTGTCTTATTATGTTTCTGCGAAGACGGTGGCGTTGCGGTGTACCAGATGAAGTCGTTTCCACATGCTTATGTCTTTCTGCATCAAATTTCAACAAAATTCAAGAAAGTTCAAGATGAAGTCTTCCGCTGTACCAAACTCTGAAGCTTTCAAGAATTCAACAAAAAACATAAGTGTGTGGAACATGGAGTCACGAGGAGGCAAGACTCACAAGAAGGCAAAGATCGCACGTGAAGGGTCAAAAGAACAATGCTCTAAAGCCAAAGCCTAAAAGATCAACATCAACATATTCACAATGAAAAGAAAAGATAAAAGAGAAAGGACTACGAGCTGAAGAACGAAGACTTAGTATAGTATGCTAGGTTTAGGACTTTGTAATTTGGAGTGACCTCCCTTAGGGGGAGATTGTTGGAAATACGTTTTAACGTATATTAGAAGTATCGGTCACTCCAACAATATTGTAATACGTTTAGTAGCTCATGTTTAACCCGGCCCATGGGCTTGTCATCGGTCGGAGGCCCAAGTCCATTAAGGACTTGGGTATATAAACCCCTTTCCACCATAGAAAGGGGTGTTGGTTGTTTTCACTCTTTGATAATTAATATAACACATTTTCTCTCAGTTTCTCTCACTACTTTCTCTCTCTAGAAACATCAACCCACCTTATTGATTCACAAGATTATCACAAATCTACAGTGCACGATATCAAGCACGACCTACCAAAGCACCTCAAGGAGGTTAAACGAATCTTTCAGTACCTTAAGAATACCATTCATTTGGGACTCTAGTATCCGAGGGAAACCGGTTTCTTTCTAACGGCTTATTTAGATTCTGATCATGCAGGGTGTATTGATACACGAAAAAGTACTTCTGGTGGTGCACAATTTCTAGGTCAAGATAAGCTTGTAGGATGGTCTTCCAAGAAGCAAGATTGCACGTCACTTTCATCAGCCGAAGCGGAGTATGTGTCTCTATCTGCGTGTCGTGCTCAAGTTCTATGGATGAGAACACAACTCACGGATTATGGCTTCCACTTTGATAAAGTACCTATGTACTGTGACTCAAAGTCGGCCATAGCCATCTCCTGCAATCCGGTACAGCATTCTCGCACGAAGCACATTGATGTCAGATACCACTTCATAAAGGAACAAGTTGAAAGAGGTATCATTGAACTATACTTTGTTGGAACATATTACCAATTAGCCGACTTGTTTACGAAAGCTCTATCGAAAGATAGGTTTGAGTACCTCGTTAGGCAAATTGGTATGAGATGTTTGATTCCAGCAGACCTAGAGATTCTGGCAAAGGTGCCTGCTTCATTTATCTATCAAATATCTACTTGTAAATATCTTTGAAAAAGCAAAATACAAAAATATAAAACATACAAAAACAAAACACAAAATTAAAATCTGTCAAAATCTAAAAATATTCTTCTCGACATGTCTTTCAGTATCGATAATATGGACGTGCCTAGAAATGTCGCTCAATAACGACACGGGTGTGTACATAAAGCTCGAATGAAAGTTGTAAATATTTTTCAAAACATGTCATTTCTTTTAATAAAGGAAATTATCTATTTTGGACAATATTTCCAAACAACGGCTTGAGCAAGCTATCTTGGGCTGAGCTTGTCACAAAACATTCAACGTTTTGAGCTCAACACAATGGCTTGTAATCACTTTCAGATTGCAACCCGGATCTATATTCACGGGGGAGTGTACGATTTAGTGCCCTGACCCTCAACAAAAGAAGAGAAATCTTCTTATACTTGAGTGGATTCGTCAAGACATTCAACGTCTATGAACTCAAGTTTATGCTTTAGAAAAACCTCTTACCCAAAAAGAAATAGAGTTTTTGAAAAGCGTTGAACATAATTTTTTCAAGAGTTTTTCAATGATTATTCAAAAAATTTCAAAAATTGTGTGTTCAACAACTCCCATCCTCAAACAGCGAAATGTGGATCATATCCTCACAATGACAATTCAATTGAATCAATTTTTGAGGGGGAGCTTTCCAAATTTATGCTAAGTTTGACACATCTTTCTCATGAAGATTTTCAAAACTATTTTTGAAAATATATTTTAATCAAATTTGGTATCTCTAATATCAAAAGATTTTATATATTAGAGATAGGGGGAGAAAATGTGATTAAAATGTGATCTTATATAAGACTCAAGCACTTTAACTCTTACCTACATGTGCAAAACACTTTCGATTATCAATGCACATGTGAAGGGGGAGCTTTTCAAACACCTTGTTAGACATTTGAAGTGGTTTTATGGTTACGATCTCATACCCACAACATCTTTAATTCATGACGTTATTGGTGTCAAAAGGGTGGTTAGGTTTAAGTCCTATGATCCAACCAGAACCGGAGGGATCTTCCAAGGGACAATCCAATAGATTATTAGAAGTCCTTAGGAAAGATTGAGTAGAATGTGAACGTAGCTGAATGCCGACTAAGTACTGATGCTAGCACTGGAACAATCACAACAAGGTGCTAGTAATGATGTCTTGTTAAGCATTGAAGGGGTTGAAGAATGAAAAAGAAATGTAAGGATAAAGGGTGTAAACAAAGAAGCCCTACAAACAACTTAGGCAGAAACCAGGTCAACACATCATGAAGACAACTCATCATGGACCCAGTGATGTATGCACAACCCTTACCTAGCTACTCAAGCTTCTCTCAAAAGAAGTTTGTTTTATTGTCACGGATATCAACATCACTTTTATTAGCTTTCTCACTCCGAGATAGTTGATATTGATTAGGTGACAATCTGCTCCAGCCTCCGACCACTAAAAGTGCACAAATCGAGTCTAGAGCCTAGAGATCAATCAAATCTCATTAGCACACACGAATGACGAACAAGAGAGTCCTACGCTATATCCTTGCGATATAGCTAGAACACTCAGAGTGATACTACTTAGTATTCACAATGATGAGTGGAAATCCTTCCAGTTTAACATCAAACAACACTGCGATAGGTCATATGTAAGATTCTTTATGAATTAAACATATGTAGAACTGAAAAGCAACAGTGGTTTGAGTCTGAATTGATTCAAACTCGTTTCAGGTTTCTACGCAATATCTTTATGGTCTTGCCAAAACATTCAGAGTGATATTCATCAATATTCACAGTGACGAATGGATATCCTTCTAGCATCAACATCAAACAGCGCTACGGTAGGTAACTTGCGAGATTCTTTATGAATCAAGCTTGTATCAACTGGAAAGCAACAACGGTAAGATTCTTTAAGAATACAACTTGTTCCGGGAATTTGAATTGACGACTTTAATCAAGCGGATATTTATCCAATTGATTCACTCTTTATGTTCGCAGTCTTGCTTTAAGACAGTCGAGTAAAGAGAATGGCTAGTACAGCCGCGAAACCCTGTCAAGGAGATTCTTAATTGAATCTACCTATCACAGGTACGGTATTTAATATCGTATAACGGTCTTCACCGACCGGAGGTAAAACGCTACCAATTTAGGACGGATGTCAAAGCCATTCAGTCAGTGTCTATGTTTTGTTTAGAGAAGGTGGCATCACGGTGTACTCAGCAAAGTCAAAGATTCAAAACCACATACTCATGCCTAAAGACATATTCAACAATTAATAGCGTGAGCATGTGGATGAAGACACAAGATCACAAGATGGCAAAGACATGTCAAGGATGATTTGAAGATTTCAAGATAAAAAGACAAAGTCGAAAGACAACAACAAAGGCTCAAAGATCACAACATGAAGGAACAAGACTACTATTACACGTTCAAGACTCATTTATGGCGAGATTAGTAATCTCTACAAATCTCCAAATGACTAGGGTAATGACCTCTCATTGGGGGAGATTGTTAGCCTCAAAATATTGAGTCAAACAAGAATGTTCGGTCATATGATTATTATGTATCGTATTTTAGAACGTTGTAATAGGTAGTAGGTTAGTCGTGTTTTACGGGCTTAACTTTAAGCTAAAGTTCATTAATAAGTAACTAAAGTCTAAAAGGAAAGCCTGACCCAAACATATAATCCATAATAAAGCCCACATGTAGGGGGACTATAAATACCCTTCCTAGCATGTTAGGAAGGGTGTTGGCTTATTTGTAATTCTCACTCTCAATCTAATATTCACCTAGTTCTAACCATTCTCTCTCTTTTCTCTCTCTCTACTTTCTCTCTCTAGAAATTATCTATCTTTTATCTACCTTTCTTATTTAATCATCACATATTATTTGGGATAACAAAAATAACTGCAAACAAGGTTATCCGGATCAACTATTATGATTTATAAACTTAGCTCTAAGAATGGGTGAGGTTAACATTAGGGGTGGCAATTCGTGTCCGGTTCGGGTTAGCGTGTTCGGGTTAACAGGTTGGCGGGTCAGAAAACCTCAACCCGAACCCGACCTATTTAAATAATCAGGTCAGCTTTATCAACCCTAACCTGTTTACACATAAGCCGAACCTAACCCATTTGACCCGCATATATACTTGGGTTAGCGGGTTAAATAGGTTGAATAGGTAAAATGGGTTTCGGTTGACCCAGTTAACTCGTTTTATATATAGAAGTTGACACATTACATCGGTTAAACAAGTTAAACAGATTTGTAGGCCCAACCATTTAACTCATTTAACCCGTATAATATAATATAAATATTTTAAAATGTAAGAAAATAAATTAAACGGGTTGGCGGGTCGACCCATTTAATTTATTCTCAACCCAAACCTAACCTGTTTAATAAACGGGTCAGATAGGTTGACCCAAACCTGACCTAATCTAAATTTGCTCAACCCAAACCTGTTAAATTTCGTGTTGGTTTCAGGTCGGGTTTCATGTCGGGTTAGAAATTGCCACCCACTAGTTAACACGATAGTACTCTGTATATATTAGGGTGGACATATCTATAACATAAGTAGGCCATTGCAAAAGATGAACTAATTGTTTAAGATTGATACGGGGCCATCAAATAAATGGTTAGATGCTGCTATCAAAACATTCATCATCTTATTACTCAGACAACAACCATAATAAGCATTTCAGAACAGGCAGAATTAGAAGATCAAAGAGACAGGGAGCATTCAATATTCATAGTATTAATATAGTTGATACTAAATTCATACTGGCCGACAATAGCGTTTCCAGTTAAAGATGAGCAGGTTCTTAGTTCTTCTGTTATGCAAATGTATGGTTTACCAACTTTCACGAAACATGTTAGAAAAAGAATTGGCATAACTTGTAAGTCTAAGATTTATTACCTATCACTAGTCCCAAACAATGGATGATCTGATCCTGATACTAATTTTTACTGGTTTTGTGTATTTCAATATATGTTGATTTTGTCTTTCATATAAATATGAAAATCACAGTAAACGTATCAGATACAGTTAGCCCAAATTGTTTCGATTCATTCAAAGCCACATTAAGCACATTCAAAAAGCATATCCAAACAGCCACTTAAGGTTTGGTTGAAGATGAAGATGACAGTTTTGGGTTGCTAGAATTTGCAATGAATATACCAAAAGGTCGGTTGCCATCTCCCATTTTTTTATTTGAACAGAGTTGCGATAATTCGATTCACATTGGAAGTAGAAAATAATGGTGGATATAGAAATAATCTAACTAGAAGTACTTATTCATATTTTATATTGTGTTTACATCGCAATTGCAGATATTTTTACAATAAATGAGTGATTACTTAAATAGTCACGAAGAAACAACACAATTCATTTGACCACACTCACTAATCACCTTAAGGGAATAAAAAAACTAATAAAAGTACTCCCAAAGAGTTTTTATAATTATATACAGTAAGTTTTATACTTTTAATATATGCTGAATATAGTATATTGAAGTATGCAACTTGACAACTTGGTGTAAAGAGTAAAATTATAAAAGATAATCCCCAACCACGGATGGCACGCGCGTATAACAAGAAGACAACCGGCTGCCACCGGTTAACCCTCCTTCCTAGTACTAACCTTTTACCACCACCACCACCACCCTTAGCTGGCTTCTCTAACCCCACCATACATGCTTCATTTATGTTCACACACTAACACACAAGTATGTATATATATCTTCCCATAATCCATAATCATATCCATCATTCAAAACATACAACTCAAACCATAACTTCACTCATAACTTGCAATCACTACTATAAGTCAAAAACAGCTAAACTTACTCCTACTCCTACTACTACAAGTCTACCACTAATGGATAATACATTCTCATTTGAAAATACTATGGGTCTAGGTGAGTCAGCTTCCACTTCTGATTCCAGTAACTCCGAATCAGAAGTGAAACTGGCTTCACAAAACCCTAAGAAAAGAGCCGGAAGAAAGAAGTTCAAGGAAACAAGACACCCAGTTTTTCGTGGAGTACGACGAAGGAGCTCAGGTAAATGGGTTTGTGAAGTAAGAGAACCAAACAAGAAATCAAGAGTGTGGCTTGGGACATATGCAACTGCTGAAATGGCAGCTAGGGCACATGATGTAGCGGTTTTGGCAATGAGGGGACGGTCAGCGTGTTTAAACTTCGCTGACTCGGTATGGCGGCTTCCTGTGCCCAAATCTAGTAATGTTAAGGATATACAAAAGGCGGCTGCTGAGGCAGCTGAGGCTTTTGGAAAGATTGAGGATGAGGTCGAGATTGAGAATAATGAGGCCGAATCCGAGGAAATAAATGTTTTGCCAGAAGAAGTTGTGGTTTATTTTGATGAAGAGGAGATGTTTGAGATGCCTGAATTTATTGCCAGCATGGCTGAGGGGTTGATGGTGCCACCACCTCAGATGATGGGATATGGTGATATTGTGGATAACGTGGACTTCTGTGTTGACGTGGCGTTATGGAGTTTTTAGTTCTAGTGTACAATTTTCATCTTTTTAGCTATGTTAGATTTAGTGGTTTTCCTTTTTCCTATTGTCATGCATGGCTTAATCTTTTTCCAGAAAAGCCAGTTGATTGAGTACATTAAATAAGTGAAGCAATTTCCTATTTGTATATATTGACCATAATTTTGACTAATCAAATACTACGTACATGCATGCAAATTACATCGTCTGAGAACAAGATACTCCGTATCGTTTAAGGTACACAGAAGCCAGTTTATAATTCCACATGTTTTGCAATGACGGTCAACAAAATCAAGACTAAACGTTGTCCAAGGTTGCACTATTTCTACAACGTCCTGTCTTTTTTCATGTACTCTACTGAAAGACAGAATTGGTATCTACACAAATTGTACACTACTAACGTGCAACAACGATGGTATCTACACAAATTGTACACTACTAACGTTGTTAATAAATTCTTTAGGATTTAAAAAACTAATTTCACAAATGGTATTTATCTATTTTAAGAAACTCATTGTCATGCTTTCTTTTTGTCTAATAACCATTTTATGATTATTCTCTGCTGCATCAACTTATTTTGCACACGTTACTCTGGCAGAAAGTCCCTTGGCAGTCTATTTACTTTCGGGTTACCTTGAAAGTAGAGGTAAGACCTGTCTACACTTCACCTCCCCTTACCCTACTTTAGCTAGATTGGGTATGTTGTTGTTGTCGTCGTCTCTGATATATAAAAAACTTAGTGATCTTCAATTTTACGAGTTGTATTCTCCTGTCTAAATTACTATTGAAATGTGATAACGCGTAACAAATAAAACATCATTTTGAGTTCTTTTTAGTCTGTTTTAAATATAACTACTAAACAATTAGCTCACCTATCAAACGAATTACGCAAAGTTTTAGGTAACAATTGAGTTCTTCTCTAATCTCTTTGGAATATAAAACACTAGCTAATTAATTTCATACATAAATAAAATCAACAAATATTCAACATTATGAAAATACCACGCACATCTACCGAATTATTCAATTTTTTAATAACCATTGGCTAATGCAATATTAAACTCACATTTATAAACTCATAAAGAATGAATAGAAATTCTTAACGGTGATTATAAGACAAATGTAAATTGACATCTAACTCATATAGAATCAATGAAAATTCTTAAACGGTGAATAAAAAACAAGTGTAAAGGTGACAATAGAACCGGCCAAATCTAGAGAAGGTAGAAGTGGATCCCACGATAGATAAAGCACGCGTTGAATTCAAGTAACTGTTGGCAAGTGGCAGTTACTAGATATCAACTGTCATCACATCTGTGTTCTTTCCGCGTCTTATTTTGTAATTTAATATCTTGATGACGCCAACTCGAAAAGTTGTTTTTGTCTTTATTCGCAAGAAACTTCCTTTTTCCTTGTTGAAAGACAGAATTGGTTAGTATTTGTAGCTTTCCAAGTTGCTTTTATTTGTCGGTTTTAGTCATGACACTTGAAGCTTATCCTTTATTCTTTTCAAGTTTCGTGTGGGTTTCATAACCTTGTTCAAGTGCATGGGATCAAGTCTTGATCGATTGTAACTTGCAAATTGGAGAGTGCTGACCTTTGTTTAACATAATATTTGTCAACTGCAATTTGGAAAGGATGGGAGCAATTTAAAGAGGTCATCTTGAATCTCTTTTTCTTGTGAAGTGACAATCATTGCCCATATGTTTAGTTCTATTATGGAAACAAAGATTCACACAGCTACTTAACATTTAAGAAAGGGAAAAAGACCAATTTAGTCAAAATCAGTCCTCAAAAGTTAAAGTATAGTCAAGTGAAAACATTTTGACAGATTTGGTCATATACAATTACACAAATGCACAAATCCATCAAATTACCGCCATGTGTCCATCCAAGTACAAATTTTTAACAAGAGACCGGACCCACATATGTTCTCAATTAATATGACAATATTTGTCTTATTATGTTATCAAATGCACAACTGACGACGTTCAACTTGCAAATGCCCAACCTTAATAATAATTTTTTTCTCGATATCCGTTTTTAAATTATCAAATTAAACCCTTACAAATTAATAAACATTATACATTATACCCTACATACAACTTATTTCTTACTTGATTTCATATTATTTCAGTTACTATTTTTCCAGATATGTTCTTCCTCGTTTAAATAATCCCATTACTCAATAACCTTAATATGGCCTTTTAGATAATCCCATTACTCGATAAACCTTAATCATTGTTCCTCGTGGTTTTCGGTTTCCAGATTTGTGTATATCTATGGCCGGTTTTGTACAGGTACCTTCTTCAATCCAATATGCCTTTTTAATAATTATGTTTAATTGAATATCCCATTTTGTTTATACAAAGTTTTTTGAAGCGAATGTTGGTGATGGTAGTAAAATACGACCTTTTAGGAAAAAGGCGTAAAAGTGGCAAGTGTTAAGTGTCGGTTTAGTAAAACCAAGCACTAATGACCAAGTTAAGTTCAAAGTTCGTTTCCCAAGGAGGCAAGTGTGTTGTGTAAGAAATGATTAACTTTGTGATTATATTTATGAGAAAAAGAAAATAGAAAAGAGAAAAGAAAAGGATGACAGTTACGATTATGAATTAAACTTAAGACGAAGTTGTGCACGTAAAACCGTAAAAAGTAATTAAAATTAAAAATTACCCTAAAAATTCCTAGAAAATTACAACAAATCATAAAAAATGTAATTAGAGTTTACAAAAAATCAAAAATCACTCAAACCTTTTATTTAATTAAATATTAATTTTTTAATGCTAATTAAAGCCCAAAAAATTAATTTAATTAATAAAAAGCCCAAAATGAGATTTTTTAACTTGTAAACCTCTAAAATGACTTAACCAAATTTAAAACTATTTTTTAAAATTTTAAAAATAATTAAAACTACTTAAAAATGATTAAAAACACTAAAAACTTAAAATAATTCTAAAAATTAATCAAACGACACTAAAATTAATCTAAAAATTTTAAAAATTCTAACTTAATGTATTTGAACTAGGAAAAATGAAAAACTTGCAAAAATCTAAAATTTAATTTTTAATAATAAAATAATAATAAAATATTAATAAAAATACAAAATTTATAAAAAATTATAAAAAGTTGCAAAATAGTTTATTTTAACCTAATAAACACAGAAATGAACTTGAAATTACCAAAATACCCCTAAGGGGCCTTAAAATGGGCTAAATAGCAAAACAGGCCCTTAATGGGCTGAAATTAGGCCCAATAAGAAAAAGTCCACCAAATAAGCCCAAAATCACTTACTTGAAACAAAATTTGATTTTAAGCACAAAACTCTGAAGGCCCAAAAGCTGAAAGTGAACTTATCACAGCTTAATTGTCAACAGCTTATTCTTAATTGGCTTTTTGGCCCATTAAACCATAAGCTAATGCCATAAGCTCTAATTTGACACACAAGCTTTTTTTGGGATACTTAAGAGATCTGTGAAAAGAAATTTTGAAAAAGCCCAAGAAATTAGCCTGAAATAAGCAAAAGCTTTCTTCACAAAACGACAAAATAGTCGTTTTTTAGTTCTAGGCTACCTCAAGTGCTGATTCAAGTTGCAAAAGGTTTTAAATGACTTAATTAAGCAAAATCAACAAAAAGTTTTCAAATAAGCACAAAGAATAAGCTGGAATAAGCAAATAAGCACTTATGAAAAAGTTAAGTCAATTGGTTTTCTAGTCAAACCTAAAAGTCAAACCCTAATATGCTCCAGATCAGTTCAATGGGTCAAATAAGGAAGATTTATCACTAAAAATAAGTTGTTGCAAGTCTGGATAAGCCAAAATGGCTTATGAATAAGCTGATTAAGAATTAACACTAGCAGTGGATAGTTTTGGGTGTCCAGCAGTGGGAAAAGTTTCCACTGCTTGACTTCTTTGACCTTTTGTCTTATGTGGATTTTTGTTGGATTCAAGGCACAAAAAGGCACCCTTATAACCAGTGGGTTATAAGGAGTAAAATGCAATCACAAAAACACAAATTCAACAAGCCAATTGATACAGTTAATTCAAAAGATCACCAGATAGCACACAGACATGCTCATAAGCAGTTTTCACACAAATAAGCAGTTTTAGCAAGATTAAGCCAACCAAATTGAACCAAATGCACACAACAGCTTAGATTAATTCAAATGAACATAAATTAACTGGTTTCATGCAATGATTCAAGGTATAGACAAAGATTCAAGCCAAAGAAAGTTACTGATGAACAAGAACAAGCAGATTTCAAACTTTGCTAATATACTTGACCACAAGACCAGATTCAAACCCTCAAATCTCTTTAACAAGTTATATAAACTTGATTTAATCACTTGTTAGCCCTAAGCATGCATACAATCTATGTGTTACCAAGATCTTAGGTCAAAACAAGCAGATTTCAACCAGTTATAGCACAATCAAGAAAATGATGTTCAAAAGCGAAAGACTTGCATATATCAACATAATACCAAGTATTTATCAGATACAAGCACAAAACAACACTTAACAATAACTCAATTTCACTTTGCAAGCCTAAATCAGCAAACCCAAACACCCTTAACTTTTTCAATCTAAGATTTATCAAAGCAAATTTGTGTTTCAGTATTACCCAAGCCTAATCTAGCATAACAACAACAATATCATGCAATATTAAGCAGATTCAAGGCACAAGAACACCTTTTATAACAGCAGAACTCAAAATCACAAAAAATCAAGTACTTTTATTGGATTTTGGGTAAGAAGGCTCAAACCTCATGAATGTACATCCACACTCACGAATTTTTGAGCTTATGTGCCTAGCAAAACAAGGCACAAGCTTCCACAAAGCCGCTAAGAGTAACAAGGTTAGAACAAGTAATATTTTGAAAAATAAATCTGATTAATGCAACCTTTGTACCCACTCCTTGATTATCCCCAAACCACAAGCTTACAACACCTTGATAATCTTCTTATCAGGGTGCTATAATCACTTGCAATCCAAAAATTCCAAGGATGTACCAAAGAACTTAGCAAAATATCAGATTTTGGAAATCTTGGCAATTTCTTGCACAAGGTTTAAAAACAGGTTTTAAGACTTATCAAACACAAACATGTAACAATAATAAGCAAGGAATTAAGTTGGCACTTGGATTTCTTCAAACATTCAAACACATTTTCATTAAGATTGAAAAGGGATTTACAGAATTTTGAACAAGGAAAAACCAAGAGCAAAGACTAATGTTGGACGTCCTATGCCTTATATAGGCTACATTTGTGAACTAGAAAGCTTAAAATCTATAAACCCTAAGTGCTTGATCTTCCCAAATTGCCCTTGCAGTCTTGAAAATTTGAATACATGTGAACTTTCTTTGGCAGCTTGTGAGGGTGTAAAGGTGGTGGAAATGTGATCAATGGCTCATATTAAGCTTAAGTTGTAAGCTTGAACGTGAGTGGTACGATGGCTGGCACAATTTGGCTTCTTCCTCAAAAGTTGTATAGCAGGGTGATACATGTGAGCATATGAGTGACGTGGAAAGTGGTTTAAGGGTTGGGATGTGTTTATGTTGAGGTTAATCATAAATCTGGAGAAGATTAACCTTTAATTCATAGCAAATAATAAATCCCCAATTCGGATTATGAACTTCAAGAACAGGTTTTTGATCTTTGTTTCAAGTTTAAAACATGTTTGGCGCGTGCTTAACTTATTTAAAATTAAGTTAAATGGTTTAGGGTGAGTCGGATGTGAGGTGGCAAGTTCATGGCTCGTGATTGGCTGAAATAGGTTAGTGGGGCACGTGGCAGCATGTCACTGGTCTATGTATCTTCTATGTTTTGGAAAATATTACCCCCCCTTCTTCCTTCTTACTTTCATTTCAAGTTTAGTAGCATGAAAACTAAAATCATTTGTTATTCAAGTTTCAGTTTTCACACTTTTGCCCCAAATAGTTTCCAAAAGTATTTTCAAGGGTATTTCTTGCTAATTCATGATATTTGAAGGGGTGTTTTGGCATTTTCTTCATTCTTCAAGGTGTTGACTTGTATTGTTGACTTCTTGGAGGACTAATATTGACAAGTCTTCATTTTTGAGGGACCATTCTTGCCAATTCTTCAAAGTGGAGGGTCCTTTTTGCAATTTGACAAACTTTAAGGAACAAACATGTAATTATGAATATACAAGGGTTTAAAGTGTCAATTATTCAATATCGGAGGACCCTTCTAGTACAATCTTCAATTCTTCAAGGGTTATTCTTGGAAAATCAACACTAGGGCTTGGTTCATTGTGCGGCTTCGTTTCCCGTGTTCGTTTTTGCTTGTTTCTTGTGATCTTTTGTCATTTTCTCAATATCCGTACCTAAAATACACATGTAACAAACACAAGCATATATTTGGCATATTTCATGATGTTTAATGCATTTTAAACCCGTTTTGGACGATGAGACTATGTATAAAAGCAGTCTCATCACTCCCCCATACTAAACCATTGTTGTGCCCTCACGTAATGCTAGAATAAAGTATCGTAGCACTTCCAAAATTCATTTTTATGCACTTTTATTGAATGATAAACTAGCTACACTACTACTATTACTACTACTTGCGTTTTAGACATAATGTATGATTTTCATCGCAAAATGGGACGTTTAGGTTCATAGAACAAGAACACGTGAATGCTTCGTTAGAAATAATTTCGTCGTCCTCGATTTTCACCCCAATTCCATGCCAAGCGTGCAAAGAGATCATTGTCATTATAAGTTAGTAATGCTAACACTACTCATATGCCCTAATCGCGTACTTATCCTCCCATTTTCCTAAGTGGTATCTCTTATATTTTATTTTTGTCTTGAATGTTTCACGAGGATACATTGTTTGACTTATGCGATGATAGAGATTTAGGTCTAAAAATAGAGTCATAACAGTGTTACCAAGACCATCGAATTAATAACCCCCCCTAATAGACAACGATGTCAAAAAATTAAGTCAACAAGAAGGATCGATAAACACGGTTTTATAACGGTTTTGAACATGAGACTTATTATCAAGACTTTTATACGCCCCCTAATGGATGGGCCTTATTATCATAGGTTTACCTCCATCTTTTATTCAAACTTCGCCATGAAGCTTTTATTATGACTTCGGTCTTGCCTTGCCTTTTATTTAACCTCGACATGAGGTGTTTATTATGGCCAAAGACGTATATCCTCACGCTAAAAGCGAATTTTGGATCTATAAAGCTTCAAAGATTAAGGCATAATTCACTTTCAATTTCACATAGATTTTTCGGCCTTGTGAGCTTCAAATTGTTTGCTTGATTTAGGTGAGCACTTGAAATCTTATTATTAGGTGAAGCTTTCGATTATTCGGGTTGCCAATACTTCAAAACCGTGACGCTGGCGATACCTTAATGTCTTCCCAATTTAATTACATGGAAGCTACTAGAAAAGACTAGAAACCAACAATCAAGACTAAATCGCTAAGCCAATACTTATTAAGCAAAATATATATACAAGCGAAGGGAGAATAAGCAAACAACGAGAACACATGAGTTTTTGAAAGAATACGAGTACTCTACGTTTAGCATAGTAACTTATAATTAACTCTATCATTTCTCATCCTCATTTAAGAGACTTAGCCTAATATAAAGTTAAGGAATCGAAGCTAATTGCTCAACACGCACGGTCGAGTCAAAAATTACTCTTATTCTCCCCATCGGAAAATCTACCTTCGTGTCTGCAAAAACTTATAAAACATGAGAAAAAATTTAAAATTTGGCCATTTTTAGCCTTATTTTGAAACAAAATAATAAACAAAAAGATACACTTTAGAAAGCGTGAAGGTTTGGCAAGGAAAGTATATATTCACCCCCATACTAAAGTTAAACATTGTCCTCAATGTTTCGAGTCTAAGGGTAGGATACCCACATACTAGAGATGTAGTCGAATGCTTAATCTAGCATGAAAAGGGTGTAACTGTTAAATTTAAAGCCGTTTATGAAGTGTGCTAAAAACCTAAGGTTAGAACATAAAAGGATATATCATGGATATCGAGAAATTCTTCAAAGCAAACGATCAAGTGCTCCCATAAAACGAACAAGAGAGGCTCCAATCGTGAATATCATGATCATCTAAAAACCACATAGCACAAACAACCACAAAACAAAGGTTGGAAGGGCACAAATCCCCTCACGTTACTACATTAGAAAGCGATAATATGTACATGGATAAGCATGGGACTCCCCCACGAGGCACCTCGTTTTTGATTATCGAGTCATGAGCTCCACTCGATCCCCTCAATACTAATTATCATTGGGGAAGGTGACTTGGTCGAGGTAGTTCAAAGAGGGAACTTTCCCGCCAAAGTAGTGCTTCAACCTATGTCCATTCACCTTGAAATTGGGGCCATCATTTTGAGCTAGCTCGATGGTCCCATAAGGAAAAACTTGGGTAACAGTGAATGGACCCGACCAACGGGATTTCAACTTGCAGGAAAAGATTTTCAAACGTGAGTTAGAAAGCAACACTTGATCTCCAATGTTAAAAACCCGGTTTTTAATTTTTGAGTCATGAAACTTTTTAGTTTTTTCTTTGTAAATCAAAGAATTTTCATAAGTAATGTCTCTTAATTCATCCAATTTATTCAATTGCATTTTCCGGTGTTTTACCGCGGTCTCAATATCATCATTACAATGCTTAAGGGCCCAATAATCTTTGTATTCGAGTTCAATTGTCAAGTGACAATTCTTCCCATACACAAGCTTATAAGGAGTGCACCCGATGGGCGTCTTATGAGCTGTCCGAAAGGCCCATAAAACATCGTCCAACTTATCCGACCAAGATTGTCGGTTTTCTCCAATCGATCTCTCCAAGATCCTCTTAAACGCTCGGTTTGAAACCTCGACTTGCCCACTCGTTTGTCGGTGATAAGCCGTAGAAAGCCAATGTGTAACCCCATATTTCCTTAGGACCCTTTCGAATTGGTCGTTACAAAAATGGATTCCACGATCGCTTATGATCGCACGAGGGGTTCCAAACCGAGAAAACAAGCTTTTCAAAAACTTGACTACTACACGAGCATCGTTCGTGGGCAAAGCCTTAGCTTCCACCCACTTGGATAGGTAGGCAACGGCGAAAAGGATGTACTTATTACCACGAGATGATGGGAACGGCCCCATAAAATCAATTCCCCAAACGTCAAAGATCTCACACACTTGGATGATGTTTTGTGGCATTTGATACAAGCATTTTGCTAGTAAGAAAATTATCGTTCTAGTGTGTCTAATCGAATTGATTATTGGTTTTAAGTATGACTCAGTCGTTCTTTGGTGAAACAAAAGTGTTGTCGTTGTAGTATATTAAAAATGCGAGACGTAAAAGTAAATGACGTAAAAGTAACATGGCGTTAAAATAAATGGCGTTGAAATTAAAATCTAAGTCTAATTAAAAGAAAAGGGTGCAATATTTAAAAACGTGACGGAAAGTAAATTAATTAAATGACTTAAATCTAAAGCGTGACGGAAATTAAAATATGGACAAAGTATTAAAATGAGAACTTAAAAATTAAACTAGACAAAATATAAAAACTGACACCCAATCGGAATATATTCAGATCAGACTCACCTTGACCTGATCGGAATGTTGTCGTCGGAATACCAATCGGAATTGCTGTCACCAATGGCCAAATCGGAATACCAAACTTACACCTCAGATCGGAATGTCACAAACCCTAACTGGTCAGAATGATTGGTCGGAATATGAACTCACCTTGATCGGAATGTTACAAGCCTCCTGATCGGAATGTAGATTGACTACCCAATCGGAATATGTCACCTTTCAGATCGGAATAACCAACTTACCTAGATCGGAATATGTCAAACCCTCCAATCGGAATGTGGAGAGGGCTCCCAATCGGAATACTGTCACTAGACAAATCGGAATACCACACTTACCACTGATCGGAATATACACAAATCCCTCCAATCGGAATAATGTAAACCCTTTTCCGACCAAGCAGTGGAGTGCTGGTCGGAATGTATAACCCTTTTCCGATCAGTAAGATCGGAATACCGTAGAAATAACCAAAAATAAGCTAGAAAAATAAGCTACTAATCAAATAAGCACACAACGAAAATCCTAAGACAAACCGTATAATAAAAAGCTATTAAACTGAAATTTAAAGACTTTTAAAACACGAAATGAATAAGCTTTACGAAAAACAAACTTTTATATAAAAATAACTTTTATAAAAACTTTAAAAACTTAGAGATTAAAAAAAATAAACTATAAGAATCAATAATCCAAAGCAATTAAAAGCATAAAAACACAATCTTTAATCAAATAAGTAACACAATAAGCATGTAATCAACAAGATCAAGCAAAGAAAGAAAGGTAGAATGAGAGATTTAACAAGAAAAGTAAAGGTGCAATTAAAATAAAAGTAAGTTACTTGGAAAATTAAAGTGTAAGACAAGGTAATTAAAGGTGCAATAAAGTAAATGTGCAAGTAAATAAAGATGGAAGAACTAGTGTCACTCTAGCCAACAAGTGTAAAAATGAAATGCTAATGACTATATATAGGGAAGGATTAGGAAGCTTCCTCCCCTCCTTCATTTCTTCTTAATTGCACCATTAAGTCCTTCCCTTCTTAATCTTTTGTTAATCTTGGATTTTAATGACTTATGGCTCAGGATTTCTTTAAACTCATCTTTTAATTCATCAATAAATAAGACTCGAGTTCTTCGGCTTTAAGTAAACTTCCGTCTTTCGACTTTTTCTTCGATAAATCTTCAGAATTGGTCTTGGACTTCCGTTCTTTTTGCACTCTTGACTTCTTGACTTCATCTTTCATCTTTTTCTTCAATAAAAGCCCGTAAATGCCGTGTTTTCTCCACTTTTCACAATTTCGTCCTAAATCACAAAAAAAACACAAACCACGCATAATTCCGACATAAAAGACATAAAATACACGTTTTGGCCCGGTTATTATTGTAATTAAGTGGTAAAAAGGATGGGTGTTTACACACCTATCAAATCCCCTACACTTGACCATTGCAATGTCCTCATGCAATGCATTAGTTACAAAGCACGTTTACACTTTTTATCATAATCAATCCATAGTGGCATTTATTAAAGAGATAGAAAACTATAAACATTCAAAGTAAAGAAATCAAAAGCATACCTTGGGTTTTGGAAATGTCATGAATAATCATCATCCTCAATTTTTCGCTTCCCCAAACCAAGCTTAAAAACGAGATCATTGTTATTATAAGTTAGTAAGCTAACACGAACTCATGTGGGCCAATTATTCACTTAGACTCCCTTATTCCTAGGTGTATCTCTTATATTTTATTGTTGTCTTGAATGATCACGAAGATGCATTGTTTGACTTATTTTGATAGTTATTTAGGCTGAAAATAAAGTGAACGATTTAATCAATAGTTAGCTAAAGGACAAAATCTTTTAAAACTGCTTCTCGGGACCTCATAAAGTTCATATCTTGGCATAACTCGCTTCGCGATTTGAGACCTTTCTCGGACCGATATTTGGTAGCGACTTCATACTTCAAACCTTGAGAGACGTTCATGAAATAATGGCATTCTCTTCATAATGGAATTTATTCACTTGAAGTTTTGAGAGATTCATACTTGGACCACGACTTCTTCATTTTTCTCCAATCTTTATTTTGGATTTTGATATACAACGATCCGCCTCCTTTTATGACTTGGATCTATTTATCCTCATACCTTGCTAGGGTCTTTTCGGATACACTTCTCCATGAATTTTTGGGAGTTTTTGCTTTTCGTCGTGTGTCTCGATCCTTCATATTGATTTTCGATAAATGATTCTTCACATCACTTTGGATCTTTAGCAACAAAATATAGCCCTCATGTCTTGTTAGGACCTTTTTGGACTCGCCAACCTTCGCATCCCGCTTCAATAAGTTATGCCTTGGCTATGAACTCTAATCCATACCGAGCAACTTTTAGACGATCTTGGGCTAGAAGCTAAGTAACTTTTCAAATCGTACAACCTTATTTATTGCAGATAAATTTATTAGCAAGCGATGGGAGAATAGGCTCATAATTAACTCACATAAATTCATGAAAGAATACCAAACTTATAATTGGCTCTATCATCTCTCGTTCTCCACAGTTTAAAATCTCAAGGAATGAGACTCGTGGATGCGTAGCCTATTAAATCAAAGTTTTGGGTTTTCGAGTCGCCTATAGGATCTTGCAAACTCCTAGACTTTTTCAAGTTTAGAAATCGCGTTTTCAAGTTCCCTTGATAAACGACTCTCTAGGATCAATTATAGGAACTTGCGAAAAGTTCTTGTTCTTAACCCGTGAGAGTTAAGACTTTCGCGTTTTATAGCTCCCTATATAAAAGCCTAGCAAAACTTGACTTAAACACGTTAAGGATACTAGCTAGAGTAACTTAGATAAGTAAACTCGGGTTGAGTCAAAAGATTCACAACGTTTGAAAATTAAAACCACTTTATTAAAATTTATTCTAAGCAAAGAAAGAAAATAACTATATAAAGGGAAAAACTAATAGGCCAAAATAGATCAAAAATTTTGAAAAATGTCGAAAAATTGATTTTCCGGTTAAAATGAGGACAAATACAAGGAAAAGACCACTTAACTTCGATAGAAGTCCCCCCTACACTTAACATAAACATTGTCCTCAATATTTAAGCATGTGGGAGTAAACTCCCCTACACTTAGGACATTGTGCACTTTGTTTAAATCTCGCTAAGGAAGAGACAACTAACGAGATTCCTATTTTAATATTGAGAAAATATAAAATAGTGAATCGAAAAGAGTTTAGGATAGAACCGGGAAGAAGTGGACACGGAATTACGGGTCGTCAAGAATCATCAAGAGTGGATCATTGAAGCTCGAATCCCTGATAATAAGAAGAGAGGAGAGGAAAGCAAACCAACGGGTCTCCCCCTACACTTACGATAAAGAAAGCTAAAAGATAGATGCATGGGTTGCCTCCCAAGAAGCGCTTGATTTTTGAATACCGAGTCGTGAGCCTGACTCGACCTTGATCATTATAGGAAGAAGCATGAAACATATCCACCAGGATCAAAGACATAGTTTTCGTCCATCATATAGCACAAGCTTAAGGCGAACAAGGCAAGCCAAAGAAGAATAGGCAAGGTTCCCTTAAGCAGCGATGGAGCATGGTGGAAGCAAGGATGAAATGGTTCAAGCATGTCTTCAATAATTCCAAAGATTTTTCCTTTTATTGCATCAGGTGGATAATGAGATGGTTGTGGAATATTAATACCGGGGTCGAACACCTTTTCCTTTAAGGGAAAATAGCACTCAGGCTCAGCAGAATGGGAAGAAGATCTGTGAAGAAGCACAACCTCGTCCTCAGAAGGGGGACAAAGAGGTGTTAAATCATATGTGCTGCGGATATTGGTGTCGACCGGTTTCTTCTCCTTTGAAAGAATGTTCTTCAAATCCAAAGTAGGATCAAGACGATAATATTCAAAATCATAAGGAGGAGCATCACTCTCATGAGGGAAGTAAGTGTTGAGAAACGTAGAGAAGTCTTCCTCAAATGAGTAATCTTCCAAAGTAGGATCGAGTGATGGCGGAGGATCTTCATCATGTGAAGAATCGCTCGAAAGAGTATCGGCCTCATCAAAATCATCATATGTGGGCAGGCCGGGATACTCAGAAGTAAGGTCATCATAATCATCCAAATCTGAGCTAGACTCATCATCATAAGCATCAAAGATCGGTGGAGAATCATAAATGGGAGAAGCGTCAAAATTGGATAGAGAATCATCCACATCGTCTTGAAAAAGTGGATTATCAATGCAAGAGTCGAATAGCGGATTGTTGTAGACGACAAAATCATCAAGCACATTAATCATATTCACTGATTCTCGTCCATAGGATTTGCTTGTAAGCTTCCCCATTTTAAAAACTTGGGCATCATCCCCGACTCTTAAGATTAACTCACCTTCGGCAACATCAACTAAAGCTCGTCCGGTTCTCAAGAATGGCCGACCAAGTATTAAAGGAATACGAGGGTCCATTTCATAATCAACAACGACAAAATCGACCGGGAAAGTAAATGTGCCAACTTTGATGAACATGTCTTCGGCTATACCAACGGGGTAAGCGAGAGTGCGATTTGCAAGTTCCAGAGTCATCTTTGTTGGGGTGAGGTCGGGCAATGATAGTGTTTTCCAAACACTCAAAGGCATAAGATTAATACTGGTCCCGAGATCAGCAAGGGCAGTAAATTCTTCAGTTTTGTTGAAAACGCAAGGCAACACAAAACGACCGGGATCTCCAAGCTTTTCCGGAAGTTCTTTAAGAAGAACTGCAGAGCAGTTTTCATTTAATCGTGTGTTGGCGAGCTCAATCAGCTTCTCCTTCTTGTTAAGAAATTCCTTAAATGCTTTAACAAATTTGGGCATGTGGACAAGTGCTTCAAGAAAGCTAATGTTGAAGTTCATTTGAGAGATCATCTTCACATAGCGTGACACTTCATAGTCATCCTTGGTTAGCATTTTGGTCTTGCCTAAACGAGAGGGATAAGGGATATTGGGTTTGGGTGGTGAAGGTGAAGGCATAGCAGGTAAGGGTTGAGATGTTGAAGGGTCCTTCCTAGGTACATCGTCATGACGAGGCGGAGACGGTAATGGTGCACTAATACTAGGTGTAGGAGGAGTAGGGATAAATGGTGGTGGAGGAGGTGTAGATGATGGGGGCGGGATAGGTGGATCGACAATGGTAATTCCACTACGAGTAGTAATAGCACTTACATTTGCTCGCGGATTGGTGACGGTGTTTGAAGGTAGAGAACTCGAAGAAGAAAGTTGAGCGGCGGGCAAGAAACTAGCAAGCATATTCTTTAAATCATTGGTTTGATTGCTGAAGGAGGATTGAATATTATCTCGAAGCTCGGATCTTATCTCATTTCCTTGCTTGGTAATATCTCCTTTAAGATTGATAATTTGGCTCTGCAGATTCTTGATTTGCTCACCTTGGGTTCTCATGATGGCTTCAACATCGGGATTAATGGGTGGGGCTTGTTGAGCGGGTGGGTGATAAGGATTAGAAGCTCTTGGTGGGATTTGGTTGCTTCTATTGTAGTTATTGGCGGGGTTTGGGTTTTGAGGAGAAAAACCGGGTGAAAGGTAGTTGTTGGACCGGTAACTCAGCAGATTTCTATCCCCTTGTTGTCGAGCTTGGTATTTTTCCGGTGAATAATTACCATAAGCTGCATACACATTTTCCGGATTTCCTTGAGTCGAAGGACAATCGGTGTATGAGTGTGTACCGCCGCATGTTTCACAAGGATTAGCAACCGCTTTAACTTGTTGTTGTTGTTGGTTTGAAGCGAGAAGCGTGATACTTTTGCTCATTTCAGTCATCATGCGGGTGAGTTCGGTCATATCAGGGTTTGCTGAAGTGGAAGAAACATTGACTCTCGGGTTGTTCCTTGAAGAAGCGGAGGAATCCCAGTTTTTGTGGTGAGTAGTCATGTTCTCAATTAGCTCTCTACACTCCTCGGGTCTCCTTTTCATGAATGTGCCACCGGCGGCTGAATTAATCGTATCACGATCACTAAAAGTCAATCCGTTGTAGAAAGTATCAATTAATGTCACAAGGAGCATGTTGTGGTTTGGACAATGATCAATCAAGACATTATATCTTTCCCAAGCATCAAAAAGAGATTCATCGGGATCTTGCATGAAACCGCTGATTTGATTGCGAAGGCTTGTGACCATGGATGGTGGAAAGTAGCGCGACAAAAAGCGTTGAGTCATGTCATCCCAAGTGTGAATAGAATTCTTCGGGAGACGATCAAACCATTTCTCGGCATGATGTGATAAAGTATGTGGGAAGAGTTGTAGGCGAAGAACATCCATTGTGGCACCAGGCAACTTCATGCTTTGGGTGATTGTAATGAACTTGTCGAGGTGTTTGTTGGCATCATCATCAGGCATTCCAGCGAATGGATTAGTTTGCACTTGCTGAATCATGTGGTGCTTTCACGAAAACTCCGGAGCCGTGATTTGCATCGGCGCAATCGGTCCTCCTCGTCCAAACATGGTAGGTTGACAAAGCTCCTCCATTGTCTGAAGATCGGGTTGTGGAAGAACATTGTTGTTATTATTGAGGTGCGGTGGATTATTATTGTTGTTAACACCTGACATACTTAAATCTTCTCGAGTCTCGGGCTCTTGATAATTAGAAGATCTAGTACGCATACACCTGAAAATGCAAAAGAAAAAGAAACCAAACACAAAGATAATATATATACACAATAAGGATAAAATCTTTTTGGATTTTTGAAACTTTTAATTTTTATGGATTTTTATCAATTTTAATATTTATGGTTTTTTGATTTTTTTATGCAAGAAAAATAACGCTCACAAGTGAACGGATCCCAAAAAGCAACGCGTCTTTCACAAAAAACCGTTAATCTTTACGAAAAGAGCCGGCAGCGGGCCATTTGATACAAGCATTTTGCTAGTAAGAAAATTATCGTTCTAGTGTGTCAAATCGAATTGATTATTGGTTTTAAGTATGACTCAGTCGTTCTTTGGTAAAACAAAAGTGTTGTCGTTGTAGTATATTAAAAATGCGAGACGTAAAAGTAAATGACGTAAAAGTAACATGGCGTTAAAATAAATGGCGTTGAAATTAAAATCTAAGTCTAATTAAAAGAAAAGGGTGCAATATTTAAAAACGTGACGGAAAGTAAATTAATTAAATGACTTAAATCTAAAGCGTGACGGAAATTAAAATATGGACAAAGTATTAAAATGAGAACTTAAAAATTAAACAAGACAAAATATAAAAACTGACACCCAATCGGAATATATTCCGATCAGACTCACCTTGACCTGATCGGAATGTTGTCGTCAGAATACCAATCCGAATTGCTGTCACCAATGGCCAAATCGGAATACCAAACTTACACCTCAGATCGGAATGTCACAAACCCTACCTGGTCGGAATGATTGGTCGGAATATGAACTCACCTTGATCGGAATGTTACAAGGCTCCTGATCGGAATGTAGATTGACTACCCAATCGGAATATGTCACCTTTCAGATCGGAATAACCAACTTACCTAGATCGGAGTATGTCAAACCCTCCAATCGGAATGTGGAGAGGGCTCCCAATCGGAATACTGTCACTAGACAAATCGGAATACCACACTTACCACTGATCGGAATATACACAAATCCCTCCAATCGGAATAATGAAAACCCTTTTCCGACCAAGCAGTGGAGTGCTGGTCGGAATGTATAACCCTTTTCCGATCAGTAAGATCGGAATACCGTAGAAATAACCAAAAATAAGCTAGAAAAATAAGCTACTAATCAAATAAGCACACAACGAAAATCCTAAGACAAACCGTATAAGAAAAAGCTATTAAACTGAAATTTAAAGACTTTTAAAACACGAAATGAATAAGCTTTACGAAAAACAAACTTTTATATAAAAATAACTTTTATAAAAACTTTAAAAACTTAAAGATTAAAACAAATAAACTATAAGAATCAATAATCCAAAGAAATTAAAAGCATAAAAACACAATCTTTAATCAAATAAGTAACACAATAAGCATGTAATCAACAAGATCAAGCAAAGAAAGAAAGGTAGAATGAGAGATTTAACAAGAAAAGTAAAGGTGCAATTAAAATAAAAGTAACTTACTTGGAAAATTAAAGTGCAAGACAAGGTAATTAAAGGTGCAATAAAGTAAATGTGCAAGTAAATAAAGATGGAAGAACTAGTGTCACTCTAGCCAACAAGTGTAAAAATGAAATGCTAATGACTATATATAGGGGAGGATTAGGAAGCTTCCTCCCCTCCTTCATTTCTTCTTAATTGCACCATTAAGTCCTTCCCTTCTTAATCTTTTGTTAATCTTGGATTTTAATGACTTATGGCTCGGGATTTCTTTAAACTCGTATTTTAATTCATCAATAAATAAGACTCGAGTTCTTCGGCTTTAAGTAAACTTCCGTCTTTCGACTTTTTCTTCGATAAATCTTCAGTATTGGTCTTGGACTTCCGTTCTTTTTGCACTCTTGACTTCTTGACTTCATCTTTCATCTTTTTCTTCAATAAAAGCCCGTAAATCCCGTGTTTTCTCCACTTTTCACAATTTCGTCCTAAATCACAACAAAGACACAAACCACGCATAATTCCGACATAAAAGACATAAAATACACGTTTTGGCCCGGTTATTATTGTAATTAAGTGTTAAAAAGGATGGGTGTTTACACACCTATCAGCATTTCATCGTTTTGTGAGGCTTTTCCTTGTCGTTGGCATGAGTCACACGACTTCACAAGTGCATGTGCATCTCGGTAAATAGTAGGCCAAAAGAAACCAGCATCAAAGACCTTCTTCGCCGTGATATTAGCACCATGGTGACCACCCGTTGGTCCCTCGTGACAAGCTCTAAGGATATTAGAAGCTTCGGTGCCAAAAACACAACGTCGAATAATTTGATCCTCACAAGTCCGAAAAAGGTAAGGGTCGTTCCAAAAATAGAACTTGACGTCACGAAAGAATTTTAGTTTTTGTTGAGTCGTCATACCCTTTCTGATGAAGTTGCCCGCATGGTAATTTGCGATGTCCGCAAACCATGGGGTGGATGAATCAAGCTTAGAATTCACTACACCAAGTGTCTCGAAAGTAAATGTTTCGGTGATTTCCTCTGGCTCGTAAACACTTTGGTGAGGATCTTCCAAACTAGAAAGATGATCGGCCGCTAGATTCTCGGCTCTTTTTTTGTCAAGGATTTCGACATCAAACTCTTGTAGGAGGAGAATCCAACGAAGTAATCTCGGCTTTGCATCTTGTTTAGCCATTAGATAGTTGATAGACGAGTGATCCGTATACACTATGCATCGAGTCAAGACGAGATATGGTCGGAATTTCTCAAATGCATACACCACGGCAAGGAATTCCTTTTCCGTTGTAGTGTATTTAAGTTGAGCCTCGGTCATCGTCTTGCTAGCATAGTAAATAGGCAAGAAGTGCTTTTCATGACGTTGCCCCAAAACGGCCCCAATAGCGTAGTCACTAGCATCACACATGAGCTCAAAGGGGAGGTTCCAATTGGGAGCAACAAGAATGGGAGCTTCGGTAAGTTTCCTCTTAAGGATTTCAAAGGCTCGTCACAATATTCGTTAAAGACAAAAGGAGCATCTTTTTCGAGGAGATGTGTAATAGGTCGAGAAATCTTTGAAAAATCCTTGATGAATCGACGATAAAAGCCCGCGTGGCCTAGGAAACTCCTAACTCCCTTGACGGTTTTGGGATGAGGTAATTTGGCGATGACGTCTACCTTAGCTTTGTCTACCTCAATCCCCGCTTTCGAAACCTTGTGCCCTAAGACGAATCCTTCCTTAACCATAAAATGACATTTTCCCAATTGAGCACAAGGTTGGTTTCCTCACAACGTTTCAACATTCTCTCAAGATTTGAAAAACACGAAGTGAACGAACAACCAAACACGGAAAAATCATCCATAAAGACTTCCATCGTCTTCTCGATCATATCATGAAAAATAGCGATCATGCACCTTTGAAAGGTTCCCGGTGCATTGCAAAGTCCGAATGGCATTCTACGATAGGCAAACGTTCCATATGGACACGTAAACATAGTTTTTTCTTGATCACGAGGATCGATGGGGATTTGGAAGTAACCGGAAAAACCATCTAAAAAGCAATAGAAATCGTTTCCCGCAAGACGCTCCAACATTTGGTCCATGAAGGGCAAGGGAAAATGGTCTTTACGAGTGGCGTCATTCAACTTACGATAGTCGATGCACACCCTCCAACCGGTCACGAGTCGAGTTGGAATTAACTCGTTGGCATCGTTTGGCACAACGGTCATTCCTCCCTTCTTAGGGACACAATGAATAGGACTCACCCAAGGGCTATCGGAAATAGGGTAAATCATTCCCGCGTCAAGGAGTTTAAGGACCTCCTTTTTGATGACCTCGTGAATTTTGGGGTTCACCCTCCTTTGACATTGGATTGCGGGTTTGTAGTCTTCCTCCATTAAGATTTTGTGGGTAAAAAACTTGGGATCGATTCCCTTAATGTCGGATAATTTCCACGCAATTGACCCTTTGTGATCCTTTAGAACATCAACAAGTGCGGTTTTTTCATCATTCGAAAGATCTTTCGTAATAATAACCGGCAACTTGTCGTCCTCCTCCAAAAATACATATTCAAGATGAGGAGGTAAATCTTTCAACTCGAGGATTGGTGGTTCCTCAATTGAAGAATTGGGCTCCATACTCATAACCTCCTCGGGTAGAGGAAATGGGAAATCGTTAAGAAAATCCTTGATAATCGAGAAGTCCTCACCGTTGTCGAGGTCTTCGTCACAAGTACGTGGAACATCAAATTCTTCCAACGTAAAACCACCACTTTCAAATGGAGTGAAGGATGGTGTCGAATTATCAAGAATGGGATCAAGCATAGTGGGATTGCCACTATTTTCATCGTCACCAAAACCTAAAACTTCTTGTGAAAATTCCTCGCAAACAACGTCGATCATATCAACGAGGTTTATGGTTGCGACGGAATAAACATGAGAAATTGGAGAATTTTGAGTTGCGTTTATAACAAGTTCCTCGTCGTTGAAACGTAAGGTGATCTTTCTAGCATGCACATCAATCAATGCCATAGACGTATCTAAAAACGAACGACCTAAAATAAGAGGAACTTGAGGATCCGTGGGAATATCGACAACGATAAAGTCTACCGGATAATAGAACTTTCCAACTTTCACAAAAACGTCTTTGACCAATCCACATGCGGAAATCGTGGAATGATCGACCAATTCGATAGAAATTAGTGAAGGAGTAAGATTAGGAAGATTGAGCGACTTGAAGATTGCAAGTGGCATCAAGTTAATACTAGCACCAAGATCGGCCAAGGCGTAGAATTATTCCATATCTTGCATAGCACATGGAATCAAGAATTTACCAGGATCATCGACTTTTTGAGGTATGTGGTTAAGATAAACCGATGAACAACTAGACAATTGTTGCAATTTCTCCTTGTTGTTTAACATACTCTTAAGGTTAGCGGCAAATCGAGGCATTATGACCAAAGCGTCGGCAAAACTTACATTAAAATGCACGTCTCGAAAACTTTTCATAAAAAGCTCAAATTGGTAATTGCCGCGCTCTTGACGTTTCTCCTTTCTAGGTCTCGATGGGTAGGGCAAAGGTGGTGTGGGTTGAGGCATAGGCATAGCCTTTGGAATCTTGGGTTCCAATGATGGTAATGGGTCAACCGTAGGTGTGGCATGAGCGGTACTTCGTGGGACTGGGACATGCTCCTTTTCGACCACCACCTCGGGTTCTTCCTCAATTTCCTCCACCGTTGGAGTAATTGGTTGAGGAGTCGGTTCCTTAAGTGTCTTACCACTTCGTGTGGTAATCACTTTCATCTCTCCCTTAGGGTTAGATATGGTGTTTCTAGGAAGACTACTCGAAGACGGTTTACACATTATAGCCTCAAACATGGATGAAATTTTATCCTTAAACATAGATTGCCTCTTATTGGCCTTAAGCATCTCTTGTTTTATTTCATGTTGTCCTTGTTCAATCTTTTGTTGATTTTGTTGTAACCTAGTTACATTTCCCTCCATTTTGTTTGTGCGGATCTTAAGCTCATTTGCTAACTCATTTTTCAACTCCTTTTTCAAGTCATTCTTAAACTCGGATCTTAGGCTAATGATCTCTCTTTGAATATTATCAAACCTAGCATCGTTTCCATTTGCGTATTAAACAAATTCATTTGGAAGATCTTTCAAAGTTTGCAAACCCTTGTTGTTGTTTTGAAAATCATTGTTTTGATTTTTGTTTGAAACTTGATTGTTATTAGCCCCTTGATTCCCATAGTTGTTACCTTTGTAATTGTTTTTGTAACCAACTTGATTGTTTAGATAGTTGTTGATAGCATTTTGATTGGGAGCAAAACCCGGTGGAGTCATTTGATTAGAGCGGGTAACTTGACCGTTTTGATTGTAAGTTCCCGTGGCCGCGTAGGCACTCGAAGTGTTACCACCGTTGCTAATGCACTCGGAGAAATCATGACCTCCACCACAATACATGCAAGAAACCTCAACCGCTTTAGCCGTAGCGGGAGCACTTTGTTCACCAACTTTGAATTCGATTAAAAGACCTTTAAGCTTATCAAAATTCCTGTTCTCCAAATTTTCCTCAATTTGGCAAGCATCGATGGTATTGGACAATGAAGGTGAAGCTGAAGACGAAGCCTTACAAACACTCGATGTGTTACGAGGACTATAGACTGTAGACCTATTCTCAATAATCAACAACACTTCCTCAACCGTTTTACACAAAAAATACCACCCGCGGCGGCATTAAGATAATCTCTCTCATGATCATTCAATCAGTTGTAAAACGTGTCAATTTGATGCAAGTCGGAAAAACCGTGATGAGGACACTCATGTAGCATTTCCTTAAACCGATTCCAAGCCATAGAAAAACTCTCATTAAATTCTTGTGAAAATTTTGAAATCTCGTTTTTCAAATGCGTAGTCTTAAAGGGCGGGAAAAATTGGTTCACAAACATTGAAACGAGATCCTTCCACGTCAATATAGAATTAGGTGGCTCTTTCTCTAACCAAATTTTAGAGGGCCCCACTAAGGAATACGGAAAAAGCATCATCTTAATCGATTCATTAGCAACATCCTTAAACTTGCAAGTGACGGTAAGACGACTGAATTGGCGGATATGGTTGTGCGGGTTGTCCTTTTCATCACCACGGAATTTGTTATTTGGATCATCGACAACAAACCCGTTTTCACTTCAAAATTCTCCGCAAGGATGGCGGGAATCACAATAGCCTCTCCATAACCCTTGGTGGGTGCTTGAAGTAACTCCATCATAGTTTGATTAGCCATGGTTGGTTCTTCTTCTACGATAGGTTCGTCAATAGGAGACTCCTCACTAGAAAGGTTATGTGTGGTCTCCTTTCGGTTTTTTCGTTTACGTGCACGTCTTGCTTGATTACGAGTAAGCATAAACGTCATGTACAACGTGGGGATGAGCAAATAAGATTCTTTTTGGTGTTTTTAATTTTTCCAACTTTTTGTGGTTTTTGATTGTTTTTACTTTTTTTTTGGATTTTGGTGAATGTATTAAGTAGACAAAAATCTACAAATCTTTCCTCAAATCAAATCTCTTGATTAAAGGAGACTCAAGGAATGAAAACGATCACGTGAAGTGAACACCTTCGATGACTTTAGAACATTGGTGGAACACCAAAACGTTCAAGAGGGTTTAATCAATTGAAACCAAGAAAATATATATGATACTTAGATAATACTTTGGTTGGCAAACCCTCGATTAGCCCTTTTTATCTAAACACGCACAAGCAAGCAGGGAAACGAGGCGGCGCGAAGCACTTAAGAGCCTTTATTCTTTTCAAGTATCGTGTGGGTTTCATAAGCTTGTTCAAGTGCATGGGAGCAAGTCTTGATCGATTACAACTTGCAAATTGGAGAGTGCTGACCTTTGTTTAACATAATATTTATCAACTGCAATTTGGAAAGGATGGGAGCAATTTAAATAGGTCATCTTGAATCTCTTTTTCTTGTGAAGTGACAATCATTGCCCATATGTTTAGATCTATTATGAAAACAAAGATTCACACAGCTACTTAACATTTAAGAAAGGGAAAAAGACCAATTTGGTCAAAATCAGTCCTCAAAAGTTAAAGTATGGTCAAGTGAAAACATTTTGACGGATTTGGTCATATACAATTGCGCAAATGCACAACTCCATCAAATTACCGCCACGTGTCCATCCAAGTACAGTTTTTTAACAAGGGACCGGACCCACATATGTTCCCATTTACTATGACAATATTAGTCTTATTATGTTATCAAATGCACAACTGACGGCGTTCAAATTGCAAATGCTCAACCTTAATAGTACTTTTTTTCTCGATATCCGTTCTTAAATTATCAAATTAAACCCTTACAAATTAATAAACATTACACATTATACCCTACATACAACTTATTTCTTACTTGATTTCATATTATTTCAGTTACTATTTTTTCCAGATATGTTCTTCCTCGTTTAAATAATCCCATTACTCGATAACTTTAATCATGGCCGTTTAGATAATCCTATTACTCGATAAACCTTAATCATTGTTCCTCGTGGTTTTCGGTTTCCAGATTTGTGTATATCTATGGCCGGTTTTGTATAGGTACCTTCTTCAATCCAATATGCCTTTTAATAATTATGTTTAATTGAATATCCCATTTTGTTTATACAAAGTTTTTTGATGCGCATGTTGGTGATGGTAGTAAAATACGACCTTTTAGGAAAAGGACGTAAAAGTGGCAAGTGTTAAGTGTCGGTTTAGGAAAACCAAGCACTAATGACCAAGTTAAGTTCAAAGTTCGTTTCCCAAGGAGGCAAGTGTGTTGTGTAAGAAATGATTAACTTTGTGATTATATTTATGAGAAAAGGAAAGTAGAAAAGAGAATAGAAAAGGATGACGATTACGATTATGAATTAAACTTAAGACGAAGTCGTGCACGTAAAACCGTAAAAAGTAACTAAATTTAAAAATTACCCTAAAAATTCCTAGAAAATTGCAATAAATCTTAAAAATATGTAATTAGAGTTTACAAAAAAATCAAAAATCACTCAAACCTTTTATTTAATTAAATATTAATTTTTTAATGCTAATTAATGTCCAAAAAATCAATTTAATTAATAAAAAGCCCAAAATGAGATTTTTTAACTTGTAAACCTCTAAAATGACTTAACCAAATTTAAAAGTATTTTTGAAAATTTTAAAATTAATTAAAACTATTTAAAATGATTAAAACTCTATAAACTTAAAATAATTCTAAAAATGAATCAAATGACACTAAAATTAATCTAAAAGTTTTAAAATTCCTAACTTAATGTATTTGAACTAGAAAAAATGAAAATCTTGCAAAAATATATAATTTAATTTTTAATAATAAAATAATAATAAAATATTAATAAAAATTTAAAATTTATAAAAAATTCTAAAAAGTTGCAAACTAGTTTATTTGAACCTAGTAAACACATAACTGAACTTGAAATTACCAAAATACCCCTAATGGGCCTTGGTGTGATCGTGATAGTATAGTGATAATTAGATTACGTTATAGGGTAATTTAGAAAATTACCTTTAGGAAAAAGTAATAGACTAATATTACCAAAGACGGATTTAATTAAACACACGAAGATCGAGTGAATTTGGGACATTTCGTTTCGTTTTGGACAATGATTCGAATTGGTTTTCGGTTTTTAAACTAGAAATTAAATCTACCAATTTTAAACTATTTAATTTTAACCTAAAGTGCATGAATCGTAAATCCCCAAATTATTTAAATCTATAATCAAATATTTAAAATTTACAACTATTTAAAAATTAAACTTATTTAAAAATCTATAAAATTTAATCTATTTAATAAAAATAACTTTTACACTATTTTAGAAATCTAATTAAACTTTTTAAACTAATTAATCTTTATTAAAAATTACTTAAAACAAATCTATTTTAAAAAACTATATTTTTATATTTAAATTTAAACAATAAAAATATTTTTATTTGAAAATTAATTAAACTTTTAAAATTAGTAAAAACATTTTTATTTTTATTTTATTTTATTTTATTTCTAATTATTGTTTTAAAAACTCAGATTTTACTTTAATAAAAACATTTATTAAAAATTATTTTATAAAAAAACGTAAATCTAACTGAAACAAATTTAAAGTCAAAATCCGCCAAACCAAGATGCTATATTAATGAAGTGAATGAAAGTAAAACCAAATAAGCCAGTTAGCTCATTTGGTTAACGCAATGGCTGTGTAACCGAGAGGTCTCGGGTTCGAACCACAGGAATGGTTATTTTTTGTGCAATATTTTTTGGATGGTGTAAGTAAGAAAAACAATAAACCAAACACTCCCAATTGAGGAGTGCTGGCCAAATACAAAGCACAAACAACAATAACTCCAGCAAATCACAACACAAATTAAGCAGTTATATCAGAAAAGCAAACCAGCAAAATATTAAAACAGAATCAGACACATTTAAAATTGAGCTATATCAGATACGTGAATTAGGCATCCAAACTAGGAAAATTAAACTAAACAAGCAGAACTAAAGTCCTAAAACAATATCCATTTCACTAAATCAAAATGCTATACCAAACTGAAAACCAAATAACACAGGTTCATCAAATCAACCCAATATGCAGGAAGAGCCTAGTAAACTAGCAGACGATATAACTTCCAATATCATAAACTCAAGATCATTATCAGTCACCCAAATTCAGTCAAACCGAACCTTAAACTCAATAATCAAAACCATTATTTCAAATCCAAATATCAATTTCTTATTAAAATCAAAACAGAATCCATTTAACCAAACAGACAAGTTATATAACAAAACTTAACAGATTCAGAAGTTTATTTACAACTGAGCAACTTGAACATTCAGTAACATTTATAGCACAATCTAATTTTATAACAGCTTAACATTACTCATAACAATTAAGCATACCATTCATTAACTTAACAGATTGGATCTAAGAATATAACAAAATTTAAAACCCGAAACTCACCTAATGTAGATAGCCTTTGAGCAGTAGCGCAGCGCTGAGCTGACTAAAAACTAAAACCACCATTATATGACATCTCGAACAATCACCTCGAAACCACCATCATAACTCGAACCGTACAGTAACTTTTATGATATATTTATCCAGTAGGGATAAATATTAATCCAATACTTTACTTCTAATATTAAACTTAAGCTATTACTTAGCTTAGATTTAACATCACAAACATTATTACTGTGAAACAGTAATAAGAACTAATTCGTAAAATCAATTTAAGCAGGAAAAACAAGATACGAATTTAAATGAAACGAATTAACTTTTATTAAATTTCCAGAAATATTACAAGATTTGATAAAAAGAAATACAGAATTAAACCTAGAACTATTTCTACATAATAACTTTAAAGTAAAATTAATGGATAAAAATTACAAGTATTTTGGGGGTTTATATAGCCAACCCCTAGGCTGTTGAGGGAGGGTTGTTGAGGCAGAAATCATCATCTTCACCGTCTATTTGGCATCTTTTCTTCTTTTCCTTCTCACTCTTTAATCCTACGGTTGAGATGGGTTTTCTAGCACACAGATCGCCAACGTGGCACGATTGTGTGCTAGTTGTGCTTCCTAGAAGATGACATGGCCTATCTTGATTGGAGGAGGATAGGAATTGAGGTGTCTTGGCCAGTAATCGGATGCCACGTTGCCTTGCCTCTCCACTTCTGCCTTCCGAAAACTTGGGGGATTTAATTCCCCCAAGTGTGAATCACACGTGGGAACCAAAAGAGCAAAAAAGCACCATTTTTTGTGTCATTTATTTAATTAGGGTTTTTATGTGAACAGTAAATTAACAGGATGCTATGGTTATTTTTGTGAGGTAGGAGATGAGAAAATCTTGGAAATAACGAAAAGTTAATTTGTGTGTGTGTGGATGTGAATGAAAACACGTTTGAGAATGAAAAGTGAATAAGTTGCTTACTGTTGACCAACCGAATATAAATCATTTTCCAAAAGTCTTTTAACCCTAATGGGTTTTTACTTGGGCCCAAAATAATTTCACTTGTGCTATTGGGCTTTTAAGTTACTTCATCCGTTCCTTACATTGTGCTATTGGCCCAAATTTTAACCACACCAACTTAATAATTTCCATAAATGGGCTTAAAAGCCCATTAAGCCATTGTGGGACCCACTTCGTAAATAATCTTCAATAAATTCAAATCCGCTTAAACCGAGCTCGTTTTTGGCTTTGGGTCTTTTCTTCAAACTTCGTGTCGGTTTTGCCGATTTTTGCGAACTTGGTACCTACACACATAAAACAACAAAACAACACATATACAAGGCATTTTCATAATATTTATGCATTTATTGGTCGTTTTTGGATACAAATGATATGAGTATTTAAGCTCATATCAAACTCCCCCTTGCTAAGAAATTGCCGTGTCCTCACGCAATGATAAAATAAAACTCAAACTACACCATTATTCAACTTTTTTTACAATTTATTTTGCAAAGACATAATGTATTGCTTTCATTATTTGAAAAATAACTTTTAGGATCATAAAAATCCAATAGATTCATCGTCCCCGACTTTTCACTTTTCCATGCCAAGTGCAAAAACAAGATCATTGTCAATCATAAGCCCCAAAATTAAATCAACTCATACAAGTAATTTGTGTTAAACTCAATCTCCTATTATTCCTAATTGTATCTCTAGATTTTATTTGTCATTCACCCAAAGGCTCTTTTGACTTTATTTTGAGATTTATTAGTCCAAAAATGAAGGCAAGAACGGTGTAAACTCAACACTCAAAACCTAACCTCGACTTCAAAAACCGTTGTCACTAAAGAAAGCCCACATCAAGGATAACTTAACACGATTCAGGGATAAATCCCGGACCTGAAATTTGGCTAATATGGCTACTTAAAAGCAAAAAGAAAAACCTCCAAAGTCAATTATGACCTTATTAATGGATTTAGCAACAATCACATCATAACACCTTGTGGCTCTTTAAGATGCAATTGTGCTCCTTATTTAAAATCCACACCCGAAGGCTCCTTGGACAAAAATAAGGGAATTGACTTCACCATCCCACCTTACGGATCATGATGATGAAGCAATTTTTATTCAACACGCCCCTTGACATACACCCTAAGGCTCTAATGACAAGGTTAGTGCTACATGACTCCCACCCGAAGGCTCCTAGAGAACATGTTTTTATTTATTCTTCTTTATTAATATGATATTTATAGTAAGCCAAATTTCCGCAATCCCATGATTAAAAGTCCATGACGCTGACACCCTTAATGTGTTCTCACTTTAATTACAAGGGAAGAAAAAGAAGGAGTTACGAGTTAAGATATCAAGCCTAAACCGCTAAAAACTTCATTTATTAAGCAATTATTATTCAAGCGTGGAAAGTAAATACGAGGAGATTAAATCAAACACAAAAATACTTGCACAAAGAAGAATTTATCCTTAGAAACTTATGATTAAACTCTATCATCTCTTGTTCTCCATATTGAAAAATTTCAAAAATGTGAAATCAATGGATACTTAGCCTATTAAATCAAAGTTTTGGGTTTTCAAGTCATCTATAGGATCTTGCATCTTCTTATACTTTTTCAAGTTTTAGAATTTACGTTTTAAAGTTCCCTTAATAAACGACTTTCTAGGATCAATTATAGGAACTTGCGAAAAGTTCTTGTTCTTAACTCGTATGAATTAAGACTTTCGCATTTTAAAGCTCCCTATATAAAAGCCTAGCAAAACATAATTCAAATACGTTAAGGAAAAGCTAAGGTAAAAACCGAATCGAGTCAAAAACTATTTTTATTTTCACCAACGGAAAGCCTACATTTGTGTCAAAAGCACTTATTTTATTTATTAAAACTTAAAAATAACACTAAAAATTTAAAATTTTATTGAAAAATGAGAAAAACAAATACGTTTAGACACGACAAAAGCAATAGCAAGCGATTATATCGATTGACTCCCCCATCCTAAAACCAAACATTATCCTCAATGTTTCTTATCTCAAGAGTAACACCCCCTTGCTAAAACACGAAGAGTCTAATGCAAAATCCTAGCATGGAAAGAGCACGCAAATATATAAGCCGTTTATTAATTATGCCTCAAGATAAAACGTTAGTCGATAAAAATCAAGGGATAAAGAGTGTGCCCCTTTTGGCATTCAAAGAATGGAAGATCAAGTGGACCGGCAAAAACCGAACACGAGAGTCTTCAAATAATAGGGTCATACCTAAGATTCAAAACACAACAAAACACGAGCACGGGCTTGAAAGATCAAGCCTTATTAGTTTTTAGAAAATAGATAGAAGATAGAAAGTATGGGACTCCCCCACAAGGCACCTCGTTTTTGTTCACCGAGTCATGAGCTCGTCTCGATCCCCGCATTCATTTGTCCTTAGGGAAAGTGGTAAAAACCGGCATAATGGAATAGAATCCAACATGAAGCACGATGCCGGGGTCAAAGATTACATCCTCGTTGTCGGATGACAAACGAAAGGATAAAACTCCAACACGAATCTCTAACAAGAGATGGTAGTCACAAATCACTAAATGGATAAAGCATACTCCCCGAGATAAACTCGCACCAAGATGATTAAAAAGTCTTTCAATTTTTGCATCGGTGAAAGGCCGAGATTTCCCTAAATCAACGATTCTGGGGTCAAATACCTCGTCCTCGGTGGAGAAAAGAATATACAACACGGTGTCGTCCCCCCATGCTAATCCTAAATCATATAAAGCACATGGTAAAGGTGGTATAAAAGTCTCAACCATAGTGGTTTCAACTTGCATGACTTTGTTGACCTTATCACTTTTATGAATGTGAACAAAGGGGTCATGGTACTCAAAATGAGTCGCATGAAAAACCCGCACATTAAGATCAAAGCGGGTGGGAAGGATAATTGGAGCAAAAGTAATTTCTCCCTCCGGGTCAACATTATCCTCATCATAAATCGGGTGATCAAGCCAAGTATCTTCATCACCGTCATTAGACTCTTCCTCAAACTCCGAAGGAATGTCTATATAAAGAAACTCATCAACCTCCTTCATAAGAAGCTCATCATCACAAAGGTTGTGAGATGTAGGAGGTGTGATGCTCTCAAAATCCTCTTGAAACAATGGATTATTGTTCATTGAAGCTTCAAAGAGAGGATTTGAGTAGGTCACAAAAGTGTCATCAATCTTATCATCACAAGAGATATCCGACAAAGTATCAAGTGTGTCACACTCAGATACAAGGTCATCATTCTCATTAGAAGGAAATTCATCGGAGAATTCCTCGAGAATGGTAGGTAAAACACGAGAATCACGTTCGATCTCGAGATCGGAAACGTCTTCACTTCCCCGTGGAAGTGGATCAATGATAGCAAAAAGTTCATCGATGAACTTATCACATGAATAGTCACTAACCTCACTCGGTATGAAGTTAGGAATCAAAGGCTCTTCAATGGAAGATTGTGCCTTAGGAACATCAAATTGATCCTTAGAAGAGAGTGAAAATGAGTCCATTTTCAAAGATTGTTCAATTAAAGCAATATCACTCTCGGGGATCAAAATTCTCACTATTAAACTCACTAGCATCAAATGGCTCACTTAAGTAATCATCAATTTGTTTTCAATCTTAGAACTATCATCCTCGTGTGGAGTGAGTGGAAATGAGGAAAGGTTACAACATGATTCAACAAAGCAAGCTTCTTCATTTGAATTTAACTTCTCATTTTCGCAAAATGGAGTTTCCAAAATTGGAAAAACACCTTTATCAAAAAGAGCTTTCTTATTACTTTCAATTGTTTCAACACGTTTAACACTTTCCACTTTCTTAGACGCAAATCTTGGAATCTTTTCCGGTTTAAAAACAATGCTTTTATCTCCATAAAACAATTTAATTTCCTCTTTCCTCATATCAACTTGTATTTGAGCCATGCACAAAAATGGTCGTCCTAAAATAATAGGCACACGAGGATTGGTCTCATAATCAACTATAGCAAAATCGGCTAAGTACAAGAAATTTCCCACTTTCATAATGACATTTTCCGCTATACCAACCGGTCGAGTGGTGGTACCATTAGCAAGCTCAATGATCATTGGAGTGGTACTAAGTGGTGCATAGTCAATAGTTTTCCAAATGGCTAGGGGCATTAAGTTAATGCTAGATCCTAGAACGGCTAGGCCTTTGCAAACCTCAAGCTCATTGAAAACACAAGGTATCAAGAATTGACCCGGATCTTTATATTTCTCGGGAAAGAAATCAAAGAAAACCGAGGTACTAATCACATTCAAAGTAGCCTTGGTGACATCTAGAAAAGTTTCCTTAGGTGGAGGATTAAACTCAATCACTTCAACTTCTTCCAAATTATCACAATCATCATAAACGGTTATGGCCTTAAGCTCTCCCTTCGGGTTTGGAATGGTATTACTAGGTAAGCAACCCGAAGAAGTAGATGGTTTAGACATAAATCCCTCAAACATCGAAAGCAATTTATTTTGACCTTGTTCCAAACTTTGTTGCATACGATTATGACTTTGCTCTAGCCTTTGTTCAAAACGATTTTGGTTTTGTTCAAGTCTTTGTTGATTAAGCTCAATCTTATTGTTTTGCCCTTTAATCGTATTTTGAAACTCATTTTTCAATGTTGCCATTTGTCCTTGAATGTTATTTTGAAAAGCCTTCAAATTTGCCTCATTTGACTTAATGTAGCTTGACAAATCATTTTGATTATTGTGAAAACCTTTATTGTTTTGATTAGCATTAAACCCATTTCCTTGGTTAAAATTCCCTTGGTTACCACTGTTAAAATTATTCCCATTGTTTCCATTGTTGTACCTATTTTGAACCGGTGGAAAACCCGGTGGAGCAACATGATTTTGACGAGGAACTTGACCGTTGGAGCCATAAGTTCCCGTTGCGGCAAAAGCACTAGCTTGATCAAACCCCGTGGTTAAACAAGCATAATTAGGATGTGCTCCACCACATGATACATAAACGTTTTCAACCATATTAATGGATCCATGAGGATTCTTCCTAATCTCATTCAACAAAGTCGCGAATCCACTATCAATCTTAGAGTCCAATCTAGAAATCTCGGGATTTAATGAATTCACATTGGAAACACTCGGTGTGTTTCGTGAATATTGTGCTCTAGACTTATCCTCAATTATTCTCCACGTGTCTCTCGGAGTTTTTCTTAAAAGATTACCACCCGCAGCGGCATTTAAAGAATCTTGTTCAATCATATTAAGCCCATTATAAAAAGTATTTATTTGATGCAATTCCAAGAAACCGTGGTGTGGACATTGTCTTAACAAACCTTTAAATCTTTCCCAAGCAACCCCAAACGATTCATGCACTTTTTGTTCAAAATTAGTGATTTCGTTCTTAAAGTGTGTTGTCTTAGATGGTAGAAAGAAGTAATCCATAAACTTAGACACTAAATCATCCCATGTTAAGATCGAACCCGGTGGTTCTTTCTCATACCAAAGCTTAGCATTACCCTCGAGCGAGTACGGAAAAAGAATGAGCTTAATCGCGTCATTCGGCACATCTCTAAACTTGAGAGTCGAGGTAATTCGAAGAAAATTCCGAAAGTGAGAATGCAGGCTATCGGTCTCATTGCCATGAAATTGGTCGGCACGCATGAGTGATAAAACACCCGTCTTAATCTCAAAATGATCCGCCAAAATAGCCGGCACAACGATTGCTTCCCCATACCCTTGGGTGGGTGCACGGATCAATTCCTCCATTGTTCGGTTATCGGCCATCTATACAACAATAGGTGGAAGCTCGGGTTCCACTATTCGTTGTTGACGATTTCTATTTCTACGAGGAATATTTTCAAGCCTATTAAAATCAATCACAAGACGAGAAGAACGTAATTGCATACACTACAAAGACGAGAATTTAGAGGATTGAAGAAAAGAAATTAGACAAGAAGAAGATTATTTTTGGTATTTTATTTGGTATTGCTCAATAAAAAATGATCGATAAAAACAAGGAATAAGGATAACTACTATGGAAGTAAATTACCCTCGGTCGACTTTGAAACGATGGGTGAAAACCTAAACGTCTCGAGGTTCAATAAGTAAACTACAAAAATAAGATTTATTACTACTTGAGTCGGCAAACCAATAATAGGTTGTCCCTCTCAATATACGCATAAGCAAGCGGGGAAACGAGGTGGCACAAAGCACTTAAAAACCTTTTTCCTTAGACGGCCTTTTATAGCACGTCGCCTTATACCCACCTTATAGTTTGTATAAATCGAGTTCAAACTTCTTATTAGTATTTATCTATTTTTCCTTTTATTTTTGTTTTGGATTCGACTACAATAGCTAGGTGATGAAATCCCAACTAAGGCCTTATTTGAAAAGTATGTAAATTTATTGTTCTACGTAATACAATATATTATTCACAAAAAACGAGAAAAACGATACATACTATATAATAGAAAATTAACAAAACTTTCCGAGGACGGAAAGGGTCTTCAAATCAACGATCAACAAATCTCCACAAAGACGAATCGTACACAAGATCCCCGGCAGCGGCGCAAAATTTTTGGTGTGATCGTGATAGTATAGTGATAATTAGATTACGTTATAGGGTAAATTAGAAAATTACCTTTAGGAAAAAGTAATAGACTAATATTACCAAAGATGAATTTAATTAAACACGTGATGAACCAAGTTCGTTGTACACGAAGATCGAGTGAATGGACGTTTCGTTTCGTTTTGGACAATTGATTCGAATTGGTTTTCGGTTTTTAAACTAGAAATTAAATCTACCAATTTTAAACTCTTTAATTTTAACCTAAAGTGCATGAATCGTAAATCCCCAAATTATTTAAATCTATAATCAAATATTTAAAATTTACAACTATTTAAAAATTAAACTTATTTAAAAATCTATAAAATTTAATCTATTTAATAAAAATAACTTTTACACTATTTTAGAAATCTAATTAAACTTTTTAAACTAATTAATCTTTATTAAAAATTACTTAAAACAAATCTATTTTAAAAAACTATATTTTTATATTTAAATCTAAAACAATAAAAATCTTTTTATTTGAAAATTAATTAAACTTTTAAAATTAAAAAAACATTTTTATTTTATTTTATTTTATTTTATTTCTAATTATTGTTTTAAAAACTCAGATTTTACTTTAATAAAAACATTTATTAAAAATTATTTAAAAAAAAACGTAAATCTAATTAAAACAAATTTAAAGTCAAAATCAGCCAAACCAAGATGCTATATTAATGAAGTGAATGAAAGTAAAACCAAATAAGCCAGTTAGCTCATTTGGTTAACGCAATGGCTGTGCAACCGAGAGGTCTCGGGTTCGAACCACAGGAGTGGTTATTTTTTGTGCAATATTTTTTGGATGGTGTAAGTAAGAAAAACAATAAACCAAACACTCCCAATTGAGGAGTGCTGGCCAAATACAAAGCACAGACAGCAATAACTCCAGCAAATCGCAACACAAATTAAGCAGTTATATCAGAAAAGCAAACCAGCAAAATATTAAAACAGAATCAGACACATTTAAAATTGAGCTATATCAGATACGTGAATTAGGCATCCAAACTAGGAAAATTAAACTAAACAAGCAGAACTAAAGTCCTAAAACAATATCCATTTCACTAAATCAAAATGCTATACCAAACTGAAAACCAAATAACACAGGTTCATCAAATCAACCCAATATGCAGGAAGAGCCTAGTAAACTAGCAGACGACATAACTTCCAATATCATAAACTCAAGCTCATTATCAGTCACCCAAATTCAGTCAAACCAAACCTTAAACTCAATAATCAAAACCATTATTTCAAATCCAAATATCAATTTCTTATTAAAATCAAAACAGAATCCATTCAACCAAACAGACAAGTTATATCATAAAACTTAACAGATTCAGAAGTTTATTTAAAACTAAGCAACATGAACATTCAGTAACATTTATAGCACAATCTAATTTTATAACAGCTTAACATTACTCATAACAATTAAGCATACCATTCATTAACTTAACAGATTGGATCTAAGAATATAACAAAATTAAAAACCCAAAACTCACCTAATGTAGATAGCCTTTGAGCAGTAGCGCAGCGCTGAGCTGGCTAAAAACTAAAACCACCATTATATGACATCTCGAACAATCACCTCGAAACCACCATCATAACTCGAACCGTACAATAACTTTTATGATATATTTATCCAGTAGGGATAAATATTAATCCAATACTTTACTTCTAATATTAAACTTAAGTTATTAATTAGCTTAGATTTAACATCACAAACATTATTATTGTGAAACAGTAATAAGAACTAATTCGTAAAATCAATTTAAGCAGGAAAAACAAGATACGAATTTAAATGAAGCGAATTAACTTTTATTAAATTTCCAGAAATATTACAAGATTTGATAAAAAGAAATACATAATTAAACCTAGAACTAAATACTACATAATAACTTTAAAGTAAAATTAATGGATAAAAATTACAAGTATTTTGGGGGTTTATATAGCCAACCCCTAGGCTGTTGAGGGAGGGTTGTTGAGGCAGAAATCATCATCTTCACCGTCTATTTGGCATCTTTTCTTCTTTTGCTTCTCACTCTTTAATCCTACGGTTGAGATGGGTTTTCTAGCACACAGATCGCCAACGTGGCACGATTGTGTGCTAGTTGTGCTTCCTAGAAGATGACATGGCCTATCTTGATTGGAGGAGGTGTCTTGGCTAGTAATCAGATGCCACGTTGCCTTGCCTCTCCACTTCTGCCTTCCGAAAACTTGGGGGATTTAATTCCCCCAAGTGTGAATCACACGTGGGTACCAAAAGAGCAAAAAAGCCCCAATTTTTTGTGTGATTTATTTAATTAGGGTTTTTATGTGAACAGTAAATTAACAGGATGCTATGGTTATTTTTGTGAGGTAGGAGATGATAAAATCTTGGAAATAACGAAAAGTTAATTTGTGTGTGTGTTGGTGTGAATGAAAACACGTTTGAGAATGAAAACTGAATAAGTTGCTTACTGTTGACCAACCGAATATAAATCATTTTCCAAAAGTCTTTTAACCCTAATGGGTTTTTACTTGGGCCCAAAATAATTTCACTTGTGCTATTGGGCTTTTAAGTTACTTCATCCGTTCCTTACATTGTGCTATTGGCCCAAATTTTAACCACATCAACTTAATAATTTCCATAAATGGGCTTAAAAGCCCATTAAGCCATTGTGGGACCCACTTGGGAAATAATCTTCAATAAATTCAAATCCGCTTAAACCGAGCTCGTTTTTGGCTTTGTCGGTCTTTTCTTCAAACTTCGTGTCGGTTTTACCGATTTTTGCGAACTTGGTACCTACACACATAAAACAACAAAAAAACACATATACAAGGCATTTTCATAATATTTATGCATTTATTGGACGTTTTAGGATACAAATGATATGAGTATTTAAGCTCATATCAGGCCTTAAGTTGGGCTAAATAGCAAAACAAGCCCTTAATGGGCTAAAATTAGGCCCAATTAGAAAAAGTCCACCAAATAAGCCCAAAATCACCTACTTGACTCAAAATCTGATTTTAAGCACAAAACTCTGAAGGCCCAAAAGCTAAAAGTGAGCTTATCACAACTTAATTGTCAACATCTTATTCTTAATGGGCTTTTTGGCCCATTAAGCCATAAGCTAAGGCAATAAGCTCTAATTTGACACACAAGCTTCTTTTGGGATACTTAATAGATATGTGAAAAGAAATTTTGAAAAATCCCAAGAAATAAGCCTGAAATAAGCAAAAGCTCTCTTCACAAAATGACAAAATAGTCGTTTTTGAGCTCTAGGCTACCTCAAGTGTTGATTCAAGTTGCAAAAGGTTTTAAATGACTTAATTTAGCAAAATCAACAAAAAGTTTTCAAATGAGCACAAAGAATAAGCTGGAATAAGCAAATAAGCACTTATGAAAAAGTCAAGTCAATTGGTTTTCTAGTCAAACCAAAAAGTCAAACCCTAATATGCTCTAGATCAATTCAATGGGTCAAATAAGGAAGATTGATCACAAAAAATAAGTTGTTGCAAGTCTGGATAAGCCAAAATGTGTGACAATCCGTCAATTTATGGTTGATATTTTATTCTCAATATTATTTAAAAACAATTTACAATATGAACTCACATATTTTTGGGAAGAAATTTGGATTTATGTCTTGGAGTAGCATCGACTACGTCTAAACCGGAGGATTCAACGTTACGTGCTTACGTTTATGTACACCGTCTTTGGTGACAGTCCGACACTTCAGAAAATAAATTTATCCGTGAATATTATTTTGGAGTTTTAAATTTGTGTTAGTTCATAAACTCACAAATTTACGAGAAGAGACTAGGACTTACGATTTTATTTTAACGTCCTTTACGACTAAACCGGAAACCCTAGGATTACGTATTTACGTTTTCGAACTCCGTTTTTGATGAGACAATTTTTATTGGATTCGTTTTGTGCCGTTGATTCATAATTTATAAAAACGTTTTTCGTAAAACGACCCGAGGGCACGCAAATCGAGGAAACTAGAATCGAGGAGTACCCGTAATTTAGTGGGATGGGACAAGTTTTTACACTTGCCCACCCCACAATGTGTGGCGTCCAACATAAGCCAACACACTCCATGTGTGTCAACTTGATAATAAATCTAGGACACTTGTCCCTTTAGGCTTACAAACTAAGCTAACAATTTAGCAAAACCACTACCTCAAACCATCCATTCATTTCTTACATGCAAACCACACAACTCTCCTCCCTCTTCCTCTAGTGTGCCGTCCCATATCATCAACCAAAACACCCCAATTGATCCAAATTTAACCACAAACATATGTTATAATTAACATATGTTAATCTCCATTCAAAAAGATGAAGATTGGTGCAAGTTATAACATCCATGGAGGAGTTTTTATGATGTCTTAGGGCTGATTTTCCACAAGGAGTTCATGGAGCATGGTGGTCTTGAAGATGGTCATGATTATTCACAAGTTTCTCCAACAAAAACCATGTCCAAATCATAACCTATATCAACTTGGTGGTATAAAGATTGTCCTCCTCATCTTCTTGTTATTTTGATTATGTAAACATGTATTTTATTTCCTATTGTATATGTATATAATGATTATATGATGATAAAAATGTTATGTGGGGATTTGTTGTTGATAAACATGATTAAAAAGGTGAAAAACTATAAGAAACAAGGCTAAAATCTTGTCTAAATTTGATGGCTGTATAAAACAGTAAAGAAGCAAGTCATGGACTGATAATATGATGAAGTAGAATCCATTTACAGTAAGCTATGGGTCTTGTACACATGTGAGAGTTGGCCATGCAATGGAATCAAAATAATGAGTAAGATATGATCAAAACAAGTTTAGGGTATAAATCTGAAGTTACTGTTTTGGACGATTTTTAGAAAATATTTAGAAGATGATTCAACAGTAGCTATAGAAGTGTTAAATGTAGCACATATCATGTAGTTTATGTGATAAAAATTTGAGCTTCTATCTCCATGTAGAACTCAAGATATGGCAGTTTTGGTGAAAGTGAAGATGAAAATCAGATTTTTGGAAATTAAAGAATAATACTATTATATAAGCACTCAAATTTTAATAGTATAAATTATAATTAAAACCCACTAACTCATGAATTTTATTTATAAAAATATGTAAAATGATAAATAAGTGGACATTTTATAAAAATGGTAACTTGTTATGTTTTATAAGATATAAAACTATAAACATGATTTTTACGACTTTTTCGGCTATTGCCGTAAAATTAACGTTTTTGTTAAATAAAACTTAGATGGTTGGACCCGTCTAATGAAAACTTTATAAAACTTATATACTGATATATAGACATGTATAACAAGTAAAAACCGATAAAACCCGAACTTTAGGGCATACGGACATTAACGAGCTAAGTAAACATATTGGACTTGTACTTGGGTTAATAATTGGACTACATAAGATAAACACCCATAAAAAGAACTTATTGGGCTTAACCCATTTGGGCCCAACTTGAAAGTATATGTACTGATAATATAAGTACAAAAAGGATTAATACAAGTTAATAAACTTATAATAGGCTTATTGGATCTAAGACACGTAAATAGGTAAAACTAGTATAAAAGTTATCAACACATAACTCTAAAATGAGTAAATGAGGATATGTAAACCCACTTGATCATCATATATATATAATCATCATATGTATACATAATTGGTATTTTTATAAAGTCATTGGACATGAGTCTAAGACGAATATTATTTGTCTAGGTTTCCGTGATTGAAGCACGTACCGTACGTCCGAATTGCCGATAACCCGCCTTCCCACATCAACGTGAGTTCATAGCCTCGCACTCTTTTAAATATTTTTATAAATGTTTTATAAACCCGCGAGGGAGATAACATGTTAGTTTTTATTAAATAGGACACCATTTGTCCCGATTGTTTGTTTATTGATTTTTGGACCCGAATGATTGAATGACCCGATTGTATGACCCTATAAATGATTAAAGGACCCGATAGATGAAATCAAATGGATTATTAAAGTTAGGTTATGTCACTAAAAGTCCCATTAGCATGAATTGTGAACTACCGGGAGTTGGTAGACGCTTATGCATTTAATAGTACTATTTGGGGATGATCACCCCAGTTCGCGCCTTGACGGTTGATCCCCGTCGTGCCACATTGATTGGTAAGCGAATTTATGTATGAGAAGATTTCCATAGCGTGAACTTTGTGACGACACGCTACTTTAGATGGGCAAAATTGGTATCGGGTTAGCTACCCGTTTTGGTTTAGTAAGGTAACAATGTCATGCGGCTTATAATAATCCAAAAACTAACGAAATACTATTAGACGCTTCGAATTACGATGTATTGCCTGACTAGCAATACAGGGTCATACTATTGATATTATGTTTGTGTTTTGGTTTTTATAACCATATTCATATAACGGTTTTTATTTTCATACAACGTTATAAGACGTATTGTATGATGTTTTTACGACATTGGCTCGTATAATAATTTTTAAGGCAAATGCCTATATTATGATTTTCGATAAGAATTTGTATAAAATGACTTTGGCTATTTTATGGCCTATTACAAAGATTTGTATAAAATGATTTTGGCTATTTTACGGCCTATTACAATGAATTGTACGAATTGATTTTTGGTACTAATTTTATACCAAAGTTATATTGATGGAATTTAATAAACTCTATGAATTCACTCGGCGTTATCGCTGACTTTTTCTTTTAACATGTTTTATCTCAGGTACTTGAAGGTAATTCTCGGGAAGACGACAAGAATTCATGCCCCGCACCTAAATAATATTTTCCATTCAAATACTTTGTAAAACTTTTTATAAAATGTAATGACTTGGGACCGACGTAACTTTGATATTTATGAATGGAAATGATTTATTATTAAACGACGCGATTTTTATGCGTTGTCTATGATGTGAGTAATGTGCTATCCCGTAACACCAACGAGTCTTCCGCTGTATTGAGTTGTATAAATTTGGGGGTGTTACAGTTTGGTACCAGAGCTCTCGTTATAGAGAACGAAAGATTTTTAAAACCAAGGTTTTGAATAAAACATTTCAAAATCTTTTAACTATAAACATTTTTCTAAATATGTCTAAAAATCTTTTGACTATAACGGTGCCGAAGAATTCCCGAGTTACCGACAAGGCCAGACTGAGAAGTGTTATTTTAATATATATATATAACTTGGATTATATATATACATATGATGTAATTTATTACATGATTGTTTGATGATTATTTTGATTTTTATACGAGGTATTTATACGACGTAGATTGTCACAAGTAACCCTAACTCCCCTAGTAAATTAATCGAAGCTATTCTCGTAGGATTTCTAGCTATTCTTGATCTAAACCAAGTTGCGGATATTTATGATCCCAACAAATGGTTGATATTCGTAGAAATGTAGATATTAGTTGATTGTGATATTGAAAAAGAATTGGCGAGATTAAATATGATATCGATGACATGACGATCTTTCCTTATAGAGTGGAGTTTGACAAAACGTTACCACCTAGAAAGATGTCATCTGATTCGTTATCACCCAATTCTTATATTTTAAATCGAAAGGGTGAATGTTGCACTTGAGGCTGTCATTGGAACCAGTACCCAAAAGCCTCATGCCACTAATGCCTTTCCGAGAAGTCTAATTGACTGATCGAGTCATCTCATACTAGTGACTCATTTGATAATTGTTGTTGTAAGAGATATAGGATTGGAAATTAAGTGTTGATCATGTCGAGCTTGTATTGCCCTATTAAGGCCTAAGAATAAGGTTGAAGTATTAGATAATGAGGTAGGATATCGAATTGAGTATAAGTTGATTGAAACTTGAATAAAGTAAAATTTAACTTGTACGGAATATGAGATTATTAAAAGGAAGTCATTAAGTTCTATGATTGAATTATAAGGTTTTAATTGATTGTAGGTTTTGTGTTAAGGGTTGTTCCTAGGCCATTGTCCACTGACGAGGATGCCCAGTGTCCAAGAAATAAATTGAAGAAATCTTCTTCTGAATTGAGACCGATGGATCTTCTGGGACATGTGGAACACCTAATGACTCTTGTAGATTAGTATTCATTGTGGTATCTTTTAAAAATCCCTAACTTAACTGAGATATCAGTTGGTAGGATGAGTTCTGAGAATTGTATGACATAGTGACACGTAATGTGTTACGGTACAATTTGACTTGTTTGTGATTAATGAAAAGACTACCTTTGATTGCTAAATTCTACATATATCGATGTTATCTATCCTTTATTGCTTCATCCTAATGTTCGCATTAGTGATGCAACCATTGAACAAGTACTCATCTTGATTCAAGTTACGTTGTGGATTATTCTTCGTGAGCGCCATCGAAGTCATGAACCTCATGATTAATTGGCTAAGCTCATTTCCTATTGTATTATAGTTAGTTCTTGGTGAACAACTTTTCATCACTCTTTTGCAGATCACTAATTGTTTTTATAAAGTTAAAACGGTATCCTTTGAGAAAATTTAATTTTTCATCACAATAAGGATTATTCAAAGTGAGATTTATAGGTGGTTAATATCAAAATGAAGTTGTTTATGAAACACTTTGGAAACTTAATTATTTCCATAACAAAGAAAATCTTTGTAAATATATTTTGATTCTTATTTAAGAATTAAGCATGAACATGTTTTTATTATAAACATGATGATAAAGTTTTGACGAACTGAGTATTGCATCGTTAATCTTGAAATTGTATATAGTTGCGCGCCTACATACAATTTGGAATGGACTATGCAAGACTGATTAGTAGTCACCATAAAACTAATAAATAACCACTACATCTTCTTTGAAAATTTTGAAAGAATAAACTTTAATAAGATCTGCAAGAAGTGAAAAATAAGGACATAATGTTAGAAACACCTACATATGTGCCTGTAGCATCTATTCTTCTGAGTCGAATTTACTCATCTGTGGAAATTGTCTTATTTGACAATTGACAATTCTTACTTGTCCAATTCTCCTGTAGTAAGATTCTTAGGAAAAGTATCTGATTACCGAGTGTTGATACCCGACTGGATGTATTGACGTTCTTATCATTTCTTTTGATTTGATTTCATTTGAATGACCTGGGTAACGATCCGAGGAGCTTTCGAATGCGTACTCAAATTATGAAAACATGGGATATATTCATATTCGTTAAATGTTTTCGTCTGTACCTGATTTGAAATTATCTCGCGTAGATTTTGCGTTGACCTTACTCTTTAGATGATAGTTATGTCTCCTGATATCCTTGAATTTGTGAAGGATTGTGAGTTATTATTAGTCTTTTGAGAGGTTCACATCTTATCGACGGTAATGAAAATGGAAAGTTGATGGTGCCAGTAGAATGGATTGATTGATTATGACATGACCACATTGTCTTAATTGATGGGAACTCGGATAGAATTCCCCTAAATGATAAGATGTTGATTATCAAAAGTGATCTAAATAATTCTTGATGGATGACCATATCCTGTATTAAGACTTGAAATATTACCATGAATGGTTGTGAACTAGTTATAGATATTGTAATATAGAAAAACCTGATATGAATGTATTAAAAGATGTTTATGTTATCTGAAACTTTAGGAGGTATTTGTTAATAAACTACCTAGACTTTCGCCATTAAGGCAAGTTGAATTTGGTATTTGATTATATTCTCGGTGCTGCACTTGCGGCTTGTGCACTGTACGTCGGCACCATCTGAATTTAAGGAATGACCGTACAACTGAGAGAGTTGTCGGAGAAAGATTTTATTATACCAAGCCTGTCATCCTGAAGAGCTATGGTGTTATCTTTCCTTATATTAGATTACAGTGACTGAGTAAATTGACAATCGAAAACGATATCCATAACTCGAAATGGAAGATTTGTTCAATCGTTTACAAGGTTCTAGTAGATTTGATCCACGGCATGGTTATTATCAACTTCGCATCTGCGAAAAAGATTATCTATTCCAATCATTACATCCAGAACTTGTGATGAACATTATGAGTTCCACGTGATGTCGTTTGGATTGACTAATACACATGTAGCATTCATAAATTTGGTGAATCACGTGTGTAGGCTGTAATTTGATAAATTCATGCTCATGATCATTAAAGACCATTTATTTGTTTATAAGAATAAGAATGAGTTAATAATTATTTATAGATTGCCCTGAATTGGCCGAACGATAAAAACCTGAACCTTGAATAATTAACACATGATTAAAGTCTTGAACGTTTACATGATTTGACTATGTGATTAAAAGGATAATGGAATATAAATTGACTCTTCAAAAATTAAGAGCCCTTTTAAGACTTTGGAATTTTACCAAAAAGAAATGGAAATATGTTTTAACAAAGGTTTTAACAAAGGATTTTAAGGGATTATTCCCTTATACACAAACCATTTAACTAAACTTCTGTTTAGGGGTAAATGTTTGTGTATACTTCTAGACAAGTATAAACAAAGGTTTTTCTCGAACATTTACGAATCTTACTAATTTTTTCGATAAATCAACAAAAATCTTGTTAATTAAAAATTATTTTGAACATTTTATATAATTGGTTGAACTAAGAAATTTAAAACTTTTACGCTTCATAAAAATTTAATAAATAATTATTTAATTAATTATAATGATTATCGACGCTTTAGACGATGGATTGAGTAAAACGGATAAAGATGATAGTTGAGACGAAACTGAAACATAGAAAAGATGAAGAAAGGTGAACGTCATTACTGATGCATAATATAGAAAGAATATCTGAGTGGATTGTGGACATGATAATTGTATCATCATGAGAGGTGAATATAGATACCGACGCATTATGTAGAAAAGATAAAGAACCAATTAGGATGTATTCCTTAGTAATGAAGGTGCAAAATAAAATTGCCAAACAATTTAAAATAAACAATGTTTGTAAAAAGGATAATATAGATAATAAAAAGAGGTTTCACGACTAATGTGAACCATTAAAATAGAGAAGCCAATAGCGTTAAATGTTTTAAAGGCCACTTGTGGTTGCCTAAATATAGAGATTTTGAGATATAGTTATGTTGGAATTTGTAAGTATAAGTATTATATTTATGTCATTTATGACTAGAAGTATCTTTGTCTGAAGAAGTTGTACTAATGACAAATTATGAAGGCAGACATCGCCTCATACATTAGTAAACGTATAGCTATTGCAAAGGTCATCATCTGAATTTGATTCGATTTGGGTCATCGTCGACAGACTGATCAAATCTGCTAATATCATTCCCGTTAATGATAAATGCAAAAGAGTTATGTAAACCTGGTGTGCCGTATCGATCATCTCTATCAAGATCCTCGCTTCGCATTGAATTTCTAGAGATTTGCTCAGAAATCATTAAGAACGAACCTTGATGAGAGTACTATGTACCACCCCAATCGAAGGGACGAGGTAAAGTAACGATACCAAATACTATAAGTGTTGTTTTATATTTGAATGATTGACCTTTGGTAATAAACCGCATAATCGTTTTCCTTTGGAAATATTATCATTGATAACTATCGTATTAGGATCGAGACCTAATCTTGTTAGGATCTAAATCTTAGAGTATCTGTAAGCAGGAGTTGAGATGAAGACATCCGACATACACCCATTGTGAGTTGGACATGTCTTTTAGGTTTAAGGTTTCCTATGATGGCAAACCTATCCTTGCAAAATACCCGACCCGCGAGATCTGAAACGATTGTTGAAATTAGGATTTGATTATTAACGGCCGATAGTGGGCAGGAGGTTATGTGAATATGAAATGTATATCTTGAAGTGCCAAATGGGTAGCGAAGTTATGCCAAAGTTTTTAAACTTGGAAAATTGAATTCATGATCTGACAAATCATGGGATATAAGTCCCCGTTGTATGGGACCATTGAGATGATATAAAAGATTGGTTTGGAAGGCATATAAGCTGGATCTACCCTAGGACTTCAAAGACTGCGTAAATTATGTTTCGTATATCGAACTTGATGGAATATCTATCAAGTGAAAATCTGATTGTTCTTAGTAAAGCTTAGATCGGCGAAAAGTTGCATTCATCAAAAACCCGTGAACATCATGGATAGAGAAAGTAAGTCAACATTAAGCCTGATCTTATTCCCGTAGTTATGTCTGATGAAACTTGCGTATTATAATGAATTGCACTTGTGAGAAAAGACCAAGTGTGGAGGAAATACCCACATGGCTTTAACTCTATAAGAAGCGAGTAGTAAGATGATCTTTGAGGACAAAGATCCTGTTTAGGGGTAAATGCTGTGACAATCCGTCAATTTATGGTTGATATTTTATTCTCAATATTATTTAAAAACAATTTACAATATGAACTCACATATTTTTGGGAAGAAATTTGGATTTACGTCTTGGAGTAGCATCGACTACGTCTAAACCGAAGGATTCAACGTTACGTGCTTACGTTTATGTACACCGTCTTTGGTGACAGTCCGACACTTCAGAAAATAAATTTATCCGTGAATATTATTTTGGAGTTTTAAATTTGTGTTAGTTCATAAACTCACAAATTTACGAGAAGAGACTAGGACTTACGATTTTATTTTAACGTCCTTTACGACTAAACCGGAAACCCTAGGATTACGTATTTACGTTTTCGAACTCCGTTTTTGATGATACAATTTTTATTGGATTCGTTTTGTGCCGTTGATTCATAATTTATAAAAATGTTTTTCGTAAAACGACCCGAGGGCACGCAAATCGAGGAAACTAGAATCGAGGAGTACCCGTAATTTAGTGGGATGGGACAAGTTTTTACACTTGCCCACCCCACAATGTGTGGCATCCAACATAAGCCAACACACTCCAAGTGTCAACTTGATAATAAATCAAGGACACTTGTCCCTTTAGGCTTACAAACTAAGCTAACAATTTAGCAAAACCACTACCTCAAACCATCCATTTATTTCTTACATTCAAACCACACAACTCTCCTCCCTCTTCCTCTAGTGTGCCGTCCCATATCATCAACCAAAACACTCCAATTGATCCAAATTTAACCACAAACATATGTTATAATTAACATATGTTAATCTCCATTCAAAAAGATGAAGATTGGTGCAAGTTATAACATCCATGGATGAGTTTTTATGATGTCTTAGGGCTGATTTTCCACAAGGAGTTCATGGAGCATGGTGGACTTGAAGATGGTCATGATTATTCACAAGTTTCTCCAACAAAAACCATGTCCAAATCATAACCTACATCAACTTGGTGGTATAAAGATTGTCCTCCTCATCTTCTTGTTATTTTGATTATGTAAACATGTATTTTATTTCCTATTGTATATGTATATGATGATTATATGATGATAAAAATGTTATGTGGGGATTTGTTGTTGATAAACATGATTAAAAAGGTGAAAAACTATAAGAAACACGGCTAAAATCTTGTCTAAATTTGATGGCTGTATAAAACAGTAAAGAAGCAAGTCATGGACTGATAATATGATGAAGTAGAATCCATTTACAGTAAGCTATGAGTCTTGTACACATGTGAGAGTTGGCCATGCAATGGAATCAAAATAATGAGTAAGATATGATCAAAACAAGTTTAGGGTATAAATCTGAAGTTACTGTTTTGGACGATTTTTAGAAAATATTTAGAAGATGATTCAACAGTAGCTACAGAAGAGTTAAATGTAGCACATATCATGTAGTTTATGTAATAAAAATTTGAGCTTCTATCTCCATGTAGAACTCAAGATATGGCAGTTTTGGTGAAAGTGAAGATGAAAATCAGATTTTTGGAAATTAAAGAATAATACTATTATATAAGCACTCAAATTTTAATAGTATAAATTATATTAAAACCCACTAACTCATGAATTTTATTTATAAAAATATGTACAATGATAAATAAGTGGACATTTTATAAAAATGGTAACTTGTTATGTTTTATAAGATATAAAACTATAAACATGATTTTTACGACTTTTTCGGCTATTGCCGTAAAATTAACGTTTTTGTTAAATAAAACTTAGATGGTTGGACCCGTCTAATGGAAACTTTATAAAACTTATATACTGATATATAGACATGTATAACAATTAAAAACCGATAAAACCCGAACTTTAGGGCATACGGACATTAACGAGCTAAGTAAACATATTGGACTTATACTTGGGTTAATAATTGGACTACATAAGATAAACACCCATAAAAAGAACTTATTGGGCTTAACCCATTTGGGCCCAACTTGAAAGTATATGTACTGATAATATAAGTACAAAAAGGATTAATACAAGTTAATAAACTTATAATAGGCTTATTGGACCTAAGACACGTAAATAGGTAAAACTAGCATAAAAGTTATCAACACATAACTCTAAAATAAGTAAATGAGGATATGTAAACCCACTTGATCATCATATATATATAATCATCATATGTATACATAATTGGTATTTTTATAAAGTCATTGGACATGAGTCTAAGACGAATATTATTTGTCTAGGTTTCCGTGTTTGAAGCACGTACCGTACGTCCGAATTGCCGATAACCCGCCTTCCCACATCAACGTGAGTTCATAGCCTCGCACTCTTTTAAATATTTTTATAAATGTTTTATAAACCCGCGAGGGAGATAACATGTTAGTTTTTATTAAATAGGACACCATTTGTCCCGATTGTTTGTTTATTGATTTTTGGACCCGAATGATTGAATGACCCGATTGTATGACCCTATAAATGATTAAAGGACCCGATATATGAAATCAAATGGATTATTAAAGTTAGGTTATGTCACTAAAAGTCCCATTAGCATGAATTGTGAACTACCGGGAGTTGGTAGACGCTTATGCATTTAATAGTACTATTTGGGGACGATCACCCCAGTTCGCGCCTTGACGGTTGATCCCTGTCGTGCCACATTGATTGGTAAGAGAATTTATGTATGAGAAGATTTCCATAGCGTGACCTTTGTGACGACACGCTACTTTAGATGGGCAAAATTGGTATCGAGTTAGCTACCCGTTTTGGTTTAGTAAGGTAACAATGTCATGCGGCTTATAATAATCCAAAAAACTAACGAAATACTATTAGACGCTTCGAATTACAATGTATTGCCTGACTAGCAATACAGGGTCATACTATTGATATTATGTTTGTGTTTTGGTTTTTATAACCATATTCATATAACGGTTTTTATTTTCATACAACGTTATAAGGCGTATTGTATGATGTTTTTACGACATTGGCTCGTATAATAATTTTTAAGGCAAATGCCTATATTATGATTTTCGATAAGAATTTGTATAAAATGACTTTGGCTATTTTATGGCCTATTACAAAGATTTGTATAAAATGATTTTGGCTATTTTACGGTGTTGGAATTTAGGAGTAAACTTAAATATAGTTTAGGGACTTAAGTGTACTTTGTAATATAGATTAGGAATAAACTTGTATTAGGAAGGTGTCTACCCCCTCATCTCTATAAATAGGGATGAGGGGGGATCCTAGTTCATTGTATTCTTCTTCCTCAATGTAGTCTTTATTAGGGTTATTAATAAAGAGGTAGTTGAGGGTATACCGTGTGCATATATTTGTCGGTTCTTTGTAGTCTCTCGTGTTCGCTACTTGTGCTCGATACAACTCGCGATCTAGCGGTTCCGCGTTATCGAACTTCGGGTTTGTTGTCGGTTTCGTACAACAAACCGAAACTCGGGTTTGTTGTCGGGTTTGTTGTCGGTTTCTTTATCAATGTATTTCCACCTTAGGAGTAACACTTAAACATAACCGATACTCAACACCCTTTACCGGTGTTGGAACCTCGAACCAGGAACCACCTTGTCGACCAGGCATTGTACTTCTGTAATTTCCCTAGATTAGCTTCCATAAACTCCTTCACGTTCTTCTTCTCAGCAACATTACCCTCCGCACCCTCTTGACCAGGTACTCCGGTTACCGTAATGTTTGCCCCCACCTTTATACCAAGGTGTACCTTTTCCTGCTCATTTACCAAGCAACACGTGTTTGTCTTTTCTTCAGGTTGTTTGTCCTTCAACCATCTTTGAGCCACTGCAGCATGATCGTTACTCACCTGAAAAACCTCAGCTTCACGATCCCCTTGAGCTCCCTGCAGTTCTACCTCAAACCGTCTTTGAGCCACTACAGCATGATCGTTACTAACCTGAAAAGCCTCAGCTTCACGATCCCCCTGAGCTCCCTGCAGTTCCACCTCAAACCAAACACGTTTATAAACATGTACTCCATGGACTCCTGTTTTAACACCAGAACCAAGTTGTTTGAACTCAACTCGTTTTGAACCTCCATGCTTATGTACATTAAACCCATCGAATTTCTCGATGTTAAACCTAGTTATAGAACTAGCCATTTTTCTTTATCCCTTTGTTGTTTGCTAAACCTTGTGAATAACCTCACAATCACAAACCGACAAAGTGCCTTCGATAATTCGCTAAACCTTGTGATATATTAAACCTCACAATCACGAATACGAAGTCCCCGTTTATAAAGAAAAACCCTTGCTTTATCGATATAACCCTAAGAGAAACCTTCTTAGAAATCGATCAAACCAAGTAACCCTTCAAAAGAACACCCTTTCTTACTCAAATATCGATTGAGCCTTGGAAATTAACCTATCCAACAAATCGACAACCCTTGAATCAAGAAAGTACCTGACTTCTTTTGAAGTAACCCTTGTCGTACTTTTAATTTTGCAAAACCGATTTCTAATAACATAAGAAATCTTGCAACCTCGACAAGTCTTGAATCTTCTTTAACCTTGCTACAAACCTTGTCAAGTTGTTTCTTAACCAACTTTACCGACAAGCCTCACAAGCCGTGTGCAATATACCCGTTGTTGCTAAAACCTTTTCTTGCAAATCGAATTTATTAGAAAACCTCTAAACCCTCGATCATGAACAAGCAACCCGATCGTAAACTTGAATACCCAAGCGAACCACGATCAAACTTGAACCACAAGAAAAAAACCTTCTTGCAAATCGAATTTATTAGAAAACCCTAAACCCTCGATTCCGAACAAGCAAACCCGACCGCTAACTTGAAAACCCCAAGCAAACCACGATCAAACTTGAACCACAAGAAAATACCCTTCTTGCAAATCGAATTTATTAGAAAACCTCTAAACCCTCGATCATGAACAAGCAAACGCGACCGCTAACTTGAAACCTAAGCGAACCACGATCAAAACTTGAATCACAAGAAGTAAACCCGCAACAACCCTTCAATTAAATCATTTTTTTTAACAAAAGAAACAAATAATCGAAGTCCACTAGTCGAATCAAAAATTCCAAACGAATCTTTTATTTTCGAAAAGAACTTTTGCCACCTTTGTAATATGGAATCTTACGTAATGCAATAAACCAATTGCTTCTTTTCTTTACCCACGTGAGGTCTAATACTAAGATTCTTTAATCTCGACTTTTACCTCTCATCAATTTGTTCTTTATCTCGTTTGACGATCGTAGCTTAATCGTCGAGAAATCGCTACTTCAGGATCGATTTTAAATCCAAAACTCGATCGCCGATACTTCGAACAATTCGAACCTTCGCTCTAGCCCTCGAACTCCGATGAGACCACAATAACCTGGCTCTGATACCACTTGTTGTCGATTTCGTACAACATACGGCCTATTACAATGAATTGTACGAATTGATTTTTGGTACTAATTTTATACCAAAGTTATATTGATGGAATTTAATAAACTCTATGAATTCACTCGGCGTTATCGCGGACTTTTTCTTTTAACATGTTTTATCTCAGGTACTTGAAGGTAATTCTCGGGAAGACGACAAGAATTCATGGCCCGCACCTAAACAATATTTTCCATTCAAATACTTTGTAAAACTTTGTATAAAATGTAATGACTTGGGACCGATGTAACTTTGATATTTATGAATGGAAAGGATTTATTATTAAACGACGCGATTTTTATGCGTTGTCTATGATGTGAGTAATGTGCTATCCCGTAACACCAACGAGTCTTCCGCTGTATTGAGTTGTATAAATTTGGGGGTGTTACAAAATGGCTTATGAATAAGCTGATTAAGAATTAACACTAGCAGTGTCTAGTTTTGGGTGTCCAACAGTGGGAAAAGTTTCCACTGCTTGTCTTCTTTGACCTTTTGTCTTATGTGGATTTTTGTTGGATTTAAGGCACAAAAAGGCACCCTTATAGCCAGTGGGTTATAAGGAGTAAAATGCAATCACAAAAACGCGAATTCAACAAGCCAATTGATACAGTTAATTCAAAAGATCACCAGATAGCACACATACATGTTCATAAGCAGTTTTCACACAAATAAGCAGTTTTAGCAAGATTAAGCCAACCAAATTGAACCAAATGCACACAACAGCTTAGATTAATTCAAATGAACATAAATTAACTGGTTTCATGCAATGATTCAAGGTTTAGACAAAGATTCAAGCCAAAGAAAGTTATGTTGATCCCAAACTTAGATCGATTTAGCTTTATGTATACGAGATTAGATCAAGTAATACACTTAGAGAAACCTTTGTATATGCTTATGATAATCTAAGTGTTACGCGGAATTAACACTTAAACAAGAACACACAATGATATAAACAAACTTTCACTTTGATTAATGATATCAAACTTGCTTACAATGAAAGTAGTTTACGAATGAAAACTTATATGAAATATAAACCTAAAGGTCTTCTTTTATAGACATAAGACACCTTGTACAATAATCTACGTATCAGCTATTCTAGGTAAAGATAAATATAGAAAATACAATGTTGTTCCTATCTTTACTAGAAGTAATCTAGAATACAATAAACACGTAGAGTATATCTTCCCATCAATGCTTGTCTTCAATGTATCAACGCTTGAATTTATCTTGTCAACGCTTGAGCTGTCAGCGCTGGTTTTGCTCTTGTCAACGCTTGTTTTACTCTTGTCAACGCTCAAGTGATCTGGCCTTAATTTGTTCCCAACAATCCTCCCCTAAACTTGATATCCACTCTTATGATCAAGTTTCTGAATAAGCATTAAGAACTAGGAGGAATATTACAAACCTTCTCATATTGGTAATAAATAAATCTGATTAAGTCTTTTGCCACGTCACTTGAATAATCTATTTCCAGCCGAGTGTTCTTCATCTTCTCTAAGATAGCATTGGATATGAAATACTGACCATCCACAAGTAGATACTCAGCAAACTTTGTAGAACTCAAATGGTAAACACCAACAGCTGAATATAACCTCCATTGAAGACCACTGAGATCATCTTCAAGATCCTTCCAAATAGCAGGATCCTCATCTTTTGGTCCACACATTCTCTTGAATGTAGACCACAATTTTATTCCATTAGCTGAAGTTGGTGCTTCAGCCTCATACTTGGTCTCTAGCAACCTCCATAGGTCCACCAAGTCTTCTCTATCACAACTTGCAAACAAAGATATGAGAGTGGTGAAAGTATGTACCTCTTTTCCATATCTGCCAATCTTCCAGAATCCACATTCATCTTCTTCATAGCTCATAATTGGATTCCTGGAATCTAGAGGTAACACTTGTACCATGTCTGAAGCTTCTAATGGTGAGAGCTTTGTTGATCCCAAACTTAGATCGATTAGCTTTGTGTATACGAGATTAGATCAAGTACTACACGTAGAGAAACCTTTGCTTATGAATAAAGTAACAAAGTGTTATGCGGAATTAACACTTGATCTAAAACACAATGATGTTAAACAAACTTTCACTTGTATTAGAATAATCGTGTTGATTACAATGAAAGGTTTAACTTGCGAATACTATGAAAACTGATATATGACTTTAACCTAAAAGACCTTCTTTTATAGAACAAGAAGTCTTGTACAATAAGCTATGAATCAACTATTCTAGGTAAAGATAATAATAGAAAATACAATGTCGTGCTTATCTTTACCATACATAAATAAAGAAACAAATAAACAAAAGATATTCTATCAGTGTCAATCTTCAAGGCTGTCAGCGTTGACTTCTATCAGCGTCCAAAGTCAATCTATCAGCGTTGACTTTCTTCTTATCAGCGTTTGGTGATCTGACCCATATTTTATTCCCAACAATCCTCCCCTAAACTTGATATCCATACCAATGATCAAGTTTCTGAATAAAAACTAAAGGCTTAGGAGGAATCTTTCAATAACTTCTTATGTTGGTGATAAACATATCTGATCAAGTCCTTGGCCACATCACTCGTATAATCAATCTCCAAGGGTGTCTCTAGCATCTTCTCCAATACTTCTTTGGACAAGAAATAGTCAGCATCCACAAGCAAATATTCTGAAAACTTTGTAGAGCTCATATGAAATACACCACAAGTAGAATATAGCCTCCAATGAAGATTACTGAGATCATCTTCAAGATCCTTCCAAATGGCAGGATCTGCTTCTTTTGGACCACACAAAGTCATAAATGTGTTCCAAAGTCTTATTCCATTAGCTGAAGTAGGTGCTTCAGCTGTATACTTGGCCTCTATTAACCTCCATAGATGCACCAAGTCTTCCCTATCTATGCTTGCAAATATAGAAATAACTGAAGTGAAAGTATGTACCTCCTTTCCAAATCGTCCAACCTTCCAAAATCCACACTCATCTTCATCAAAACTGATAATTGGATTTCTGTCATCTAGAGGTATCACATTTACCAAATCTGAAGCTTCCAAGGGAGAAAGCTTGAGATGCTTCCTTATAACACCTTCAGTTGGAAAATACACATCCATGTCTTTAGGAAATTGAAAAGGATCTCCTTTCTTCACTGGTCTTTGAGCAATCCTTATTTCCTTTTGAATTTGCATCTCCTCTGCAAGCTCTTGTTTTCTTTCTTCTGAAAGAAACTGGTAGACATTCTGTTCTTGCACCTTCCTCCAAATAGGATGTGCCCTATACTCTAACTCCTCAAAAGACAAGGCCAGCAACTTCTTTGATGTCCAATTAGGCTGATGACATCTAAGCAACTTATAGTACAACTGCCTTCTATCTCTTTTGAGCCAGGTCTTGACCTCTTGTGCATTAAATCTCATAATCACCTTTATGTCTTCTTGTACCCTAAGAAGAACTTCCAACCCCCAAATTTGATCTGATAAACTCATACCTGGGTTGTCCATCACCTGGTCTTCCCAAGCATGGTACATTCTGGTGATTTCTGGTAGGTCCCAATCAACCTGATTCTTCAACTCACTCAACCTTTCCTTTGCTAGCTCATCCCCATATTCAAGCCTTTCTGGATCTTCAATAATTTGAATGCTTGAATCTGAGCTATCACCTTCTTTATCATCACCACTTTCCTCCTCACTCTCAGAAACAACAAATGGTGATCTTCTACTCCTCCTCAAATCTCTTTCCACAAGTTGTGCAGCCAACTGTTCATCAAATGCTATTTGTGCTGCATCTTTCTTTGGAACATCTTCTTCAATCAAAATACCTTTACCTTTGTCTTTTGGATCAATAATTGGTAAAGTAGAAGAAGAAACCTGTGTGGACACATCTTTAATGATTGTTGATGGCTGGAATACATCAACATCATCTGCAACTTTGTCAGCGTCCAAGTTGCTCCTATCAGCGCCACGATTACCTTTATCAGCGCTGGATGTGTCAGCGTCCAAACCTGTATCAGCGCCCAATGTTTCTTTGAAAGATCCTTCCAAGTTCTTTGGTGTCACCTTGGATGTATCAACAACTGGATGCTTCTTCAAGTTGGTGAGAGCTTCAGCAATCTGCAAAGATTCACTAAATTGTGAACTCTTTTCTGAACTCTTTTCACTAGCTGTGTGAATCAACTCATCCTCCTCATCCTCTTTTTCCTCCCCTTTGGAAGATTCCTCCATTAGACTCCTGCTACTGGGATTCTCCAAAACAGTTACTCTCTCCCTCAAAGCTTGGAGTTCTTGTCCCTGTTTGTTGACAGTTTGTACAAGACTGACATTTTGCTTTTGCAAGCTAATGACAGCCGCCGTCAATTCAATTATGGTCATAGGTTCCAATCTGCCCTCAGCTAGAATGGGGATTTGACCTCCCAAAATAGAATCATGGGGCATGGATGAGGTCTTAATGATGTTAGGACTGTCTTGACCAGCTTCTAAGCCTGTGTCAATAGCCCCAGCCTCACCCATTTCACCAGCCACACTTGTGGAGGTGGTTCTCTCTGCTACAAGGCTAGGATCACTAGAGGAGAACACTCCAGTAACCCTTTGGCGTTTAGATTGTGTGGGTGTGGGTTGATTAAGGGGTGTTTGGGATTGTTCAGGAAGTGTATCAGTGTTGGGATTGGCTGTGTCAGCGCCCACATTTTGAGTGTCAGCGCTGGGTTGGTCAATGTCCATGTTTTCTGGTGAAGGTGATGGTTCATGAATAGGCTCAAGTTGGGGTTCAGGGTCTGGTTGTGGGTCTGGTTGTGGTTGAGCAGCCTGAATTACTTCAAGCATGGGTTGGGTAAGAGGTATGGGATCGTTTGTGGAGCTCATTTTAGCAAAAATGGTTTTCTGTTGTTTAGGGATCTCATAAAAAGTGTCATGATCCCTAGAACAATATTCTTGTAAATCAAAGACCATTTGCAAAAATCTAGGGTAAGCCAAAGTCATTTTACTTCCCTTGTTTTTACACATCCCTTCAAAAATCATTTTTGAAAAATTATACTTAAGCCCACGTGTTATACAAACCAAAGCACTTGCAATTGACCTGTTTATCTCATTAAAAGAAGTACATTTTGGACTTAAGCATTGTAAAAGGACATGTATCAAATATTTCCAGTCAGAGGGAAATTCCTGCTTATGATATTTATTTAAAGTGACATCAGCAGGAATAGGATAACCCAATTCCCTAAGACCCTGTTCTATTGTTGCTATGGCAAGAGTAGTCACACCATCAGCGTCATCAAAACGCAAAGCTTGGCGAACCAAAGCTTCAGTGACCACCCATGTTCTTCCATGAACAGTAGATGTTAATGTGGTCACTCCATTAGTTGTTGTGGAACTAACATTGTTCCAAAACTGTCTAATGTGTGCGACAGGGACTAATGGTGTATGAGAAAGTGCATACCTCAATGAAGATGCATTTAAAAATGCCACCATCTGTGAATACTGAGGAAATAAAGCATCATCAGCAGTCAAGTAAGCGATCATATTGTGTTGGCTCTTGAACTCCAATGTTAAATTCTTTGAGTTGAATTTGGGTGCCATGATTTAAAGCTGTTTAGGTTATATGATATGGGAAAAATCTAGGAGGAAAAGTGTTAGACAAGAAAATATGAATACCCAGAATAAAAAGATTAGCCAAATTTATAGGAGAGATGCATGATTTTGATTGGTCAAAAATGAGGCGGTTATATTCAAAGAGCAATCATGAAAATCTTGAATCAAATATAACTTATCTCATGCATTAATTAAAAGTAACTTCTCCCCAAAATTACGGCCAAAGATTAGTCAAAAAATAACAACTGGGTAGGGCCCACTAGGTGTCAACGGTCAAAAATAGCCCATCAGCGCCCAACGGCTATATTTCCTTGTCAGTGTTTGCCTAAAGCCTTGTCAGCGTCACGATTGAACGTAACAGCGTTTGGAGAAAAACTTGTCAGCGTCTAAAAAGTAAAAATAAAAATATTTAAAAAGAAAAAGACCTTAACAAAGTAATTTATCCTAAGGGAAATATCTTACAAGTTGATAATAATTACTGGGCGGCAAGCACTGTCCATTTATACACACTTGCATAAGCAAGATAGACACAAATGTCCTCTAGAGTCCCTTGCTAACCAAAATACTTACCAACAAAGTTATTTCATAAAATTCTTTGTAACTCCCAGGTAAACCCATATCCAAAGTATTCCCAAGTCTCCCAACAGACCATAACCAATTCTAAGTCAAAAATGTCTTGGCAGCATGCAAAGTTGATATACTATGCATGCTACAGTGCCTCATGGTTTAGTAAAACTAACCCATACTCACCTGTGGACACAATCTAGAATTGTGATGAGAGTATTCTAAGAATACCCAAGAGTCCTAAAGGTTCCTTAAACCTCCCCTCAAACTATGATACATGAGTTCTCAACAATATATATGAACATTAAAAATTTATGTCAAGATAGGAATATAAATATTCCAACCATCATCCATAAACAAAACATGTCCAAATAGCTCTTCAAAGATCCATAAGCAACTCTGTATCCAATGGCATAAAGCTACCATTACCTGCACATTTAGATGAAAACCACAAAACTAACATTTGTTGCTGACAGCGTCCCGACAACACTTAACAGCGTTGAAGGAACTCTTGTCAGCGTTAGACCATAATATCTCTAACAACGGCAAAATAACACTTGACAGTGTTACATATACCTTTGTCAGTGTTAGAAAAATAATGTGGAAAATCTAAATCATCACAAAGACCAATAACAATGCATTATCCTGTACATACTTTTACAAAAATATTCCAAAACACATATTAAGTGAGATTAACCATTCCAATATTTGTTACCAAATATTGAAATCTTCCAGCATCAAAAGGTTTAGTTAATAAATCAGCTACATTATCTTCAGTATCTACCCTATCTGGTTGTATTAAACCTTTCTCAAAGCAATCTCTTATAAAATGATGTCTAATTTCTATGTGTTTGGTTTTAGAATGATGTACAGGATTTTTAATAATGCATAAAGTACTGTTATTGTCTACAAAAATCTTGGTATGCATAAAATTATACCCATAATCCAACAGCTGGTTCTGAATCCATAAGACTTGTCCACAACAAGCAGCTGCTGCCACATATTCTGCTTCAGTTGTAGAGTTTGCCACCACTGTTTGTTTCTTGCATTGCCAAGATATTAATCTGCTCCCAAGAAATTGGCATCCACCAGTTGTGGATTTCCTATCAAACTTATCACCTCCATAATCACTGTCTGAATAAGCAATAAGATCCAAGGGAGAATCTTTTGGGTACCACAATCCAAGATCTGGATAGCATCTTAGGTACCTAAAAATCCTCTTCACAGCAAAAAGGTGACATTCTTTGGGAGTCACTTGATGGCGTGCACATGCACACACAGCAAACATGATGTCAGGTCTTGAGGCTGTAAGATACATCAATGAACCAATCATTGATCTATAGTGCCTAACATCCACATCCTTTCCAGCTCCAAGTTTTCCCCAGGGGTGTTGTCTGTCCATAGGAGTAGAAGCCTCCTTCTCATGTGGAGAAAAACCATATTTCTTCAAGTTTTCAGCTACATACTTGTCCTGGGAGATGAAGATACCATCTTCTTTCTGCTGAACTTGTAAACCTAGAAAGAAGTTCATCTCACCCATTGCACTCATCTTGAATTTATCTGTCATGAGCTTGGAAAATTCCTCATTCATTTTTGGATCAGTAGAGCCAAAAATGATGTCATCAACATAGACCTGCACAAGTAACACATGTTTTCCTTTCTTCTTTGTAAACAGTGTCTGGTCTATGGTGCCCCTCTTGAAACCATTTTCCACCAAGTAGGTGGACAATGTACCATACCATGCTCTTGGGGCTTGATGAAGGCCATACATTGCCTTCTTTACTCTATAAACCTTGTCTGGATTCTCAGGATCTTCAAAACCAGGAGGCTGCATTACATAAACCTCCTCAACAATTGTGCCATAGAGGAAAGCACTCTTCACATCCATTTGATAAACAGTAAAATTCATGCAAGAAGCATAAGCTAAGAAAATTCTGATAGCTTCAATTCTTGCAACTGGAGCAAAGACTTCTTCATAATCAATTCCTTCCTCTTGTGTATAACCCTGAGCTACCAAACGTGCCTTGTTTCTGACCACAATGCCTCTTTCATCTTTCTTGTTCCTTAGAACCCATCTTGTCCCAATTGGTCTCACATATCTAGGACAATCAACCAGCTCCCAAACATCCTGTATAGCAAATTGGTGAAGCTCATCCTGCATTGCTTCCACCCAACTTGGTTCCTTGAGAGCATCAAAAATTTTCTTGGGTTCTTCCTGTGACAGAAAACAGGCAAACAAACATGCTTGTACAAGAGGGGTATCAACCTTCTTGTGTATATTGGCAATAAATCCACCAAGACCTTGATGGGATCTTCTTGTCTGAACTGGAGCCATAACATCACCAATGATTTGAGATGTGGGGTGATCTTTAGCTGTGGAAGTGAGAACTCCTCCTTCAAAAAGTCTGGTGTCCTCAATTTCACGCTCCATGTTGCCAATATCTTCTTCAGTTTCTTCTTCATCAACAGGAATCTCTTCATGGATATTGGAAGGTCCACCCTGTTCAAAATGAGAAGAGAAAAGCTGTGTAAAGGTGTCTCCAAAGTCTGATCCTTGTGTGTCAGCGTTTGGGCTAACAACGCCTGAACTGGTGTTGTCAGCGTTGGAGCCATCAGCGTCTGAATTGGTCGTGTCAGCGCTGGATTTCCCTTTGTCAGCGCTTGAAGAATCATGCATGTTTGTAGTTGGTGGTATCTGAACACCACCATTATCTTTCCTTGCAGCAGTAGCAGCAGCATAATACTCATCTGTCCATATAGGAAGTGTAACAAATTCTTGTGTGGGAGATGATATAACTGCTGGTGGTCCATCCTCCTTAGCAACCTGTATACCTGAAACATTACCAATTCTCTTTTCCAAAACACTTGAAGTTACCTTCACAATGTCTGGATCAGTAACAGGCATATAATTTAAAGCTCTAGACAAAGGTTCTAAGTCAAACAACCAATTTGGACCACTCTCAGGATCACTAGGTTTACTCTCTAAAAACCTAACATGTACTTTTTCAAGTATACGTTTTTCCTTTTTAATGTAAACCCTATATCCTTTACTCTGCACTGAATAACCCATGAAGTAGCCTTCATCACCTTTTGAATCAAATTTACCTAGGGCCTCACTAGTTTCTAACACAACTACATGACAACCAAATGGCTTCAGAAAACCAATATTTGGCTTCCTTCCCCAAAGTAATTCATAAGGTGTCTTATTATGTATCTTGTTGACTAATGCCCTATTCTGAACGTAACAAGCTGTGTTAACAGCTTCAGCCCAAAATGCTATAGGAAAGTGGGCATCAGCCAACATGGTTCTGGCTGCTTCAATAAGGGTCCTATTCTTCCTTTCAGCAACTCCATTTTGCTGAGGAGTTCTAGCTATGCTGAACTGCCTAGTAATCCCTTTCTTGGCACAAAAATCATCTAATAACTGATTTCTAAACTCACCCCCATTGTCACTTCTAATAATTTTGACCTCATTACCATTCTTCTTTTCAATCTGGGTAATGAAATTAATCAGACTAAGGGCAGTTTCACTTTTCTTAGCTAAAAAGAAAGTCCATGTGAACCTGGAGTAATCATCAGTAATGACAAAACAATATGATTTACCCTTCAAACTCTCTATATTAGTAGGACCAAAGAGGTCCATATGCAATAAGTGAAGGGGTTTAGAGCTAGAGTTCACCTGTTTAGACCTGAATGAGACCTTGTGCTGCTTGCCCTTAAGGCATGCAACACAAGAGTGGTCATTGTGGAAAGCCTTTTCAGGCAAACCATCAACTAAACCAAGCCTCACAAGTCTATTAATATTCTTAAAGTTTATGTGCCCTAGTCTCCTGTGCCAAAGATTACTTTCATCTACTGAGGCCTTAGCATACAGACATGACATTTTATTATTTACCTTAATTCCATTAAGATTCACATTATATATGTCTTTATGCCTTGGTGTTCTAAAATCTATGTATTTCTCATCAGGGAGCTTATAATCTTTGCTTAACACCAAGCACTCAGTATCTGTGAAAAGAACCTTATTTTTGTTATCACACACTTGTGATACACTAAACAAATTATAATCCAGGTCTTTCACCAAGAAGACATTATCAAACCTTAGATTGTTGGTGACAAGGGTTCCTTTTCCTGTGATTGTGCCGTAGCCCCCTCCAATGTATACCTTATCACCATCTTGAATAGGAGAGAAATTGGTCAGATAGTCTTCCTTTCCTGTCATGTGCCTTGAGCATCCACTATCCCAGTATCCATAGTCATTGATCTTCTTCTGAATGCCCTGCACATAAAGAAAACACATTAGTTTTCTTTGGGAACCCAAGCCTTGGAAGACTTGGATTCATTTGGTTGTTCAACAAGAACAGACTTGGTTCTCATAACAACCCCATTTTCATCCCTGTTTGAATGAAATTCCCAGTTAACCCCAATTGGTGTTGACAATGCTTTTGAAATATAATGAAACCTGTTGCATGTCATAGAAATACCAGTATTATTAGGGTTCTGGTCTTGTTTTGGTCTCCATGTTAAGCTAGTAGAAGCTTTAGACCTATTTCCCTGTGGCTGCAAATACCTAGGTTTGTCAGCGCTGTAATTTCTCCTGTCAGCGCCCCGATTACTCTTATCAGCGTTGAACCTAGGGTTTGCTATAGGAACCCATTGCCTATTTGACCAAGTATTTGACTTTTGAAAAGGTCTTAGGCCTTGTGTGTTAGACCCTCTAGAAAAGAATGGGGCTGGTCTAACAACTTGTGAACTTTTGTTCACAAAGGTATTGGGTCTGACAGTGTTTGACCTATGTTGACTTTTGTCAGCGCTGAAATGGTTCCTGTCAGCGTTGACATTGGAAGCATTGACACATTTGTAGGCCAAATGTGAGAAGCTACCACATGTGTAACAAGCTTTTCTAGACATAGTCTTAGGTCTGAAAGCAAAGAAGCCTGTTCCATGATTACTAACTTGGCTTTTTGGTGACCTAGAATTTCTATACATCTCTGCATATTTAACACTAGGTTTTCTAACAGATTGTGGGCCAAGGTCAACAGCTTTGCCAGTGGTAGGGTGTGTGATCTTAATAGGTTTAGGATCAAGGCTCGTGATTGGTGTGGGCTCATTTGGACTTTCACACAATAACCCTCCCTTAACAAACAAAGTGTGGTTTGCTTTCTTCCACTCTTCTAGGTCAGTCAGCTTTTGCTGATATTCCTCAACTGGGGAAGTCACTCTAGGTGGAGGAATAAACTCCTCCTCTTGGAATTCTGGCAAGCCAGTCCAAGATAAGTCCTTTGATTGGACACCATAGAAATCCCCAGCTGGTGGTGGAACAACATTATAGTTATTTATCCCAATCCCACTCATATCCTTAGAGTCTCTTTGTTTACTAACACACTCTCCTAGGGATTGTGTGGCCTTATCAAATCTCTGGATTTTAAGACTCACATTATCTTTGTTTTTGTTAGCCTCCTCTAACTGAGCTATCAAATCAAGATTAACCCTATTTACTATATCTTGAACATCCTTACTCTGATGTAACTCATGTTTTAAGATATTTATTTGATCCTTTAAATCAAACTCCATTTTCTTATACTCAGTTACTGTCTTTTCTGTTTGGGTAAGAGCAATTTGATAGTTAGATAATTTGCACCTTAGAGTACTTGCTTCATCTAATAACTTAACTATCTCTTGTTTTGATTTTTCAGTATTTAAACGACAACCCTTAGAACAGAAAGCATCATCATATACCTCATTATCTGATGAAGAGGAGGAGTGTGCCATGAGAGCATATTCAGCATGCTCTTCTTTAACTTCAGCAACCAAAGCTCTGTCCTCTTCCTCATTCTTAGCCATCCAGCTCCAATCCCATTCCCCAACGCCATCAATTTGTTGAACAGCAACCATGGCCTTGGGATCTGGGTTCTTAATCATTTGGCTAGAAGGCTTCCCAGCATCAGATCTCCTTGGAGATCTACATTCCCTCATAAAGTGCCCCATCCTATGACAGTTGTAGCACTCCACCTTGGACTTGTCAAATCCAGCAACATCCTTAGCATTAAAGGTCATCTTCTTCTTGAACCTTTTATTGAACCTGTTTGCTCTTAAACTTACAAGAGCCATAGTCCACTTTATATCCATCTCTTCCAATTGTTCATCACTTATCTGCTCAAGATCTTCATAAGTGATCCTTGAATCACTAGGCAAAGAAGCAATGAAGGCACACACAGTATCAAGATCAAAACCAGCAGGTTTAATTCTATCAGTGCCATGATTGTGTGTGTCAGCGCTTGAGTACAAAGCGTTGACAGGATATGATCCAGCGCTGACAGATTGACATCCAGCACTGACACCTTGAGATCCAGAGGCTGAATGTCCATAAAAGTTCATGGAATCAAATTGGCCTTCACTTTGTGAAAAGAAGGCCATGTTGCTGCTGGAAGATTTGTTATCACTCTCCAATTGCCATTCATTCTCCAACAGCCTTAACTTGTTGAAGATGTCATCAAACCTGGAAGTCTTGTGGGTGTTATTGACAAGAATAGATCTTGTCTCAATCTTCCATACATCACCAAGGCTTTTGAGAAAAGTAGCATTCAATTCAGGGTCATCAATCTGTTTTCCCATGAAGGAAAGTTGACTTGTGATGTCAAGAAGTCTACTTCTCACACTGCTGAGATTCTCATTAGGTTGAGCTTTAAAGACAGCATACTCATGCAAGAGTTGCTTCTTCTTTTCTTCTTTTGTGTCAGCATTGCCACCATGTGCTACTTCAAGAGCTTCCCAAAGCTCTTTTGCAGAATCAAAACGTTTGTACTTATGCTGATTCTCATGACCTAGGGCATGTTTCAAGATGTTCAAAATTTTCATGTCCACCCTCTTCTTGGCTATGTCTTCAACAGCTACCGCTCTCTCATCATCAGGCTTTTCCACTTTATCAGCTTCTGGACAATTAGGAATAGCTGACCTTGCCTCAATAGCAGCAGTAATCTTTGCTGCTTTATCGAATGTGTTCCCATATTCGATAATTTCCCAAAGAGTGTAGTCATGAATAGCTATGTATTGCTCAAAATTGGACTTCCAAAGTTCAAAGTTCCTGGCATCAAACATGGGAATTTTGATACTAGGATTTGAGAAGTTGTTTTGCAGCAAAGCAGGAGGTTGATTTGTGCCAGACATGGTGTTTTTAGGGTTTTGAGATTTTAGGGTTTTTAGGGTTTGGTGTTTTAGGGTTCTGCGTTACTTAAAGATCAAAAGTTTCTCAACAAGCTCTGATACCACTTGTTGATCCCAAACTTAGATCGATTAGCTTTGTGTATACGAGATTAGATCAAGTACTACACGTAGAGAAACCTTTGCTTATGAATAAAGTAACAAAGTGTTATGCGGAATTAACACTTGATCTAAAACACAATGATGTTAAACAAACTTTCACTTGTATTAGAATAATCGTGTTGATTACAATGAAAGGTTTAACTTGCGAATACTATGAAAACTGATATATGACTTTAACCTAAAAGACCTTCTTTTATAGAACAAGAAGTCTTGTACAATAAGCTATGAATCAACTATTCTAGGTAAAGATAATAATAGAAAATACAATGTCGTGCTTATCTTTACCATACATAAATAAAGAAACAAATAAACAAAAGATATTCTATCAGTGTCAATCTTCAAGGCTGTCAGCGTTGACTTCTATCAGCGTCCAAAGTCAATCTATCAGCGTTGACTTTCTTCTTATCAGCGTTTGGTGATCTGACCCATATTTTATTCCCAACAAGCTTGGGGCTCTTTCTTATGACAGCTTCACTTGGATACAAAGGATCCATATCTTTGGGAAACTCAAGAGAAATTCCCTTTTTCACTGGTCTGGGAACAAACATTGCTTTCTTGAGTTCCATTTCTTCTGTAAGTTCTTCTTTCCTTTCATCAGAAAGAAGTCTGAGAGTGTTTGCTTCCTGCACTCTCACCCAGATGGGATAAGCCTTGCATTCCAACTCATCAAATGTCAATGCCCTTAATTTCTGATAAGTCCATCCTACTCCATGACATCTGAGCAACATGCAGTATAGCTCCCTTCTATCCCTTTTCAACTCTGAGAGAATATTGCTTGCCTTGTGTTTCAAAATTACCTGACAATCCTTTTGAACTTTAAGGAGAATCTCCAAATCCCATATTTGATCTGAAACAGTAAAGCGTGGATTCTCCATACATCTTTCTTCCCAAGAATTATACATTTGAACCACCTCTAGCATATCATAGTCAACCTGCAATTTCAATTCTCTCAATTTCTCCTTGGCCAACTCATCTCCATACTCAAGTCTTTCAGGTTCTATAATCATAACACTTGAGTCTGAGCTAGCTCCATCACTTCCTTCTTCTGAGGTAACAACAAATGGTGACTCTTTCACCTCCTTTCTATCCTGTTCCATGATTTGTGCAGCCAATCTTCTATCAAACTCAACTTGAGCTGCATCCTTTGGAACAATCTCTTCTACCATAATACCCTTACCCTTATCTAATGAAGCAATTGTTGGTAAGGTAGATGGTGATACCTGTGAAGAAACCTCCTTGATGATGGATGATGACTGGGATACATCACCCTCATGTGCAGGTCTGTCAACGCCCAATTTTGCTGTGTCAGCGCCCAAAATAATTCTGTCAGCGTCCAAATTCTCTTTGTCAACGCCCAAATTTCCTGCCTCAGCGCCTTTTGCAATTTCCTCCAACATGGCAGTAAATGATAAATTCAAGTTGGTAGGAGAGACTAAGGACGTATCAAAACCTGTTTGTTTCTTCAAACTTGTAAGGGCCTCAACAACATCTTAAGATTGACCATCATGGCTGCCCTTATCACTCAGATTTATTGGATCTTCCTCCCCTTTGTAAGACTCCTCCATACCTCTCCTTGCACTTGCAGCTTCCAAAAGGTTGGAAACTCACTTTATGTGACGAAATTTAAGAATTCCTATTAGTTATCATAGTCACGCACATTTAGACTAGACTAGGTTCGTTGTAAAGTTTAGGTTGTGTGTGTGACTATATATACCCCTCCTTAGCTTCCAAGGAGGGGTGTTGCTTGTCATTTTTCTCATTTGAATACATTTTCATTTCTCACATTCAACCTCTCTTCTCTCTCTCTAAACCAACAATGGCTTCCACCACCATCTACCACCATATTAGACCACCGGATCCGTTTTAGCAAATCTACATTTGGCATCAGAGCCTTGGTTCATTCCTTGGATCATGTTTTTGTTTAGATTGTGGTGGTCTTAAATTTTTTTTTTTGGGGTCCGAATCTAATTTTTTGTCACTGTCATGTTATTATTTGGTCCAAATCTGCCCAAATAGTCACGTATTGCATTCACTGGTTTGTCACATTCATTGTCCCATTGGTCAAATGTTATCTTGTCACGGTTCACTACTGTTTTGAGGTCTTTTTGTCCCTGGTTTCAGCCATAACAATCCACTCCTAATATCCTCAAAATCACACCTTTTTACAACTGATTTTTTGTCCCTTGTTTTACGGTTTCAAAATGGGTCACAAGATTACTGTTTCTGGTCTTACTTTTACATCTAATATCATGTTCTCGGTTTGTTATTCTTCATTATGAAGATGTAGTTTACCCAGAAATGTGGACAGATTCAAAGTTCCTAGAAAAAATGGAAAAAGGACAGTATTATTTTTTGGATAAGATTTTTTGAGATGGTAACTTTTAGATCGGAATATTGCGATCGCAAAAACCTTTGGTTTCTACATTGCGATCGAATATTCCGATGGAACACAGTCGGTGCATTCCGATGGAACGCATTCCGATGGAACGCATTCCGATGGGGTGTAGAGGACTCATTACGATGGACTTACTTTGAACTCATTGCGATGGAAAAATTGTGTAAACATTGCGATGGAACACAATGTTCAAAAACATTCCGATGATTTGTGTGACACTTTGCGATGAAAGACTCAGATATATTACGATGGACTCATATTCTTTATACTGCTATGGTTTAACATGTTTGACTGTTTATATTTAACTAGTGCACTAAAAATATGACCAAAACCAAAACCAACTCAACCGAGTCAACTGGGTAATTACCGAGTTGACTCAGTTAACTCACTGAGTTTTTGCAACACAAAACCATCCAACCTTTTATCACCTCAACACCAGGATCTAAACCTAATACCCATCGACACCTAAATCCCCATCTACGACTCGATCATAACAGAAACCAAAACAGCAAGTGTGATCTCAGATACATTTTTTTTGTGGTTAAACACGCATGTCAAGATCTTTAATGATCTAAACCTACGAAATGGTTCTCATCATAAATCACTGTTGAAGTTTAAAAATTTCTTTGATTTATTTTCGAATATATAAGAGTATGACTAATAAAAAATTTGTTATTGTCATCTCTTTGATTCGATTTGCTATAATCAGTCAATATAATGGATTAAACCATCATTTACTTTTAGAACTTAAAGGAAACAGTATAACAACTATGTTATCCGTTCTTCTTTTATTCGATTATATCAATCATCACATGCAATCACTTAGCTACCTACCCGAGACCCTTTAAATGGATCTTGAAGCTGATATTACTCACGTTCTTCAGTTTTATGTGGTGTGTTGATAAATGTTCCAAATGAATCAATTATATTGAAATAGATTATACATATCATAATTGATATGATCAGATTCGTTTGTGATTGGGATGAGAAGGGATTTGGTTTGATATGGAGATTAGAAGATGATTGGAGCTGCTTGTTTTGGGAGATTAGGAGAAAGAAAATGGGGGATAGAAGTTTTGAGATTAGGAGCAGATTTCTGCTAGGCGATATGTTTGAGGTGAGGGACGGAGGTTACAAGAACATGGGGGGCGGATTTACCTATAAATGAGATTAGGTGTTGACTGTGTGAGATATTTTAGGTTGGAGTGTGTTATAACCAAAGTGGTGAACCGGGTTTAACAATGTGATTTGGGCCATGAACTCACGGGCTGAAAGATGTGATGGACTCACATTTTTTTTTCTTTCAAAAACAATGCATTAAGCCGTGTGTTTTAGTAATATATACACACAATCTTTTTTTAATACAAATTTTAACTAAATTTGGTGTGTATTAAGTTTACTTCGGTCTTCATCGGGACGAGACAACTAGTGAAGAGACAAAAAGTGACGAGACAAATGTGACGAGAATTTATTTGAGACGAGACCAAGAAAAAATTGGGCGATTTTTTAGTGGCTACAGATTTTGTTTGATCGGGTATTAATTACGTGACGTTGAAGACAGATTTTTTTGAAGGCGTGTACTTATTTTATCTTTCAAAGATAACTTGCTCGTGCTTCATATTAGAATGAAGACTTGTTTATCTGGTTTCTGGGTTCGGGGTGGATGGTTGATGACTCGGATAACTATCACTTAAAGGGGTTACATTGTTGTACTCAGTGTCACGCGCTTAGTCGTCGTGGATAATTACAAGAGGTGTTGTGCTTATAGACTTCTTCAGTGATGCATTGAGTACTTAGAGATTTCTCCACCGTTCTTCATTCAACAATAGTGCAAGCTTAAGTCACAAGATCGAAGGATTTTTATTCAGCTTCATGTTTGATGTATCTGGTTCATTCAATCAGTGGTCACTTCAAATTGCTTTCACGTGGGTTGGTAAAGGTGGCCATGGAGAGTTTATGAGAAGAGATTTTCGATCAACAGATGATTCTCACAAAATATATAATTCAGCTTATTTATTATTCTCACGAGATTTCAGGTTTACGTGCGTACGATTTGTTGATGGTTCCGAATTCGAAACCATCAAGGGGGAAGAAGAAGACACATTGAACGCACAACGAGTACACATGATGAACTTCATACCTTCTTTTGATTTGAAGATATTCCGGGATGACATTTGTCATAGCCGCAGAGAAAATCAGTGTTTTAACTCGTGTCGTTATCAATCTCCAAACGGTACACTACTGATTCGAGGTTTAATTGTTTGATTGTTGCAATTATTCATCATCATTATCCTATATGCATTCCGGGACTTAATTGACTCTGGTGCATCTCTGGAAGAAGACATGTGCATTTTCGGGACATAACTGACTCTGGTGTTACGATGTCAGCTTCATGAATGGGATAAAGTGTCCACTTCAGTATTTGAGCTTCATAATTGGGATTTATTTACCTTCTTCAACTATGTGGGGGAAGAAGTGTCTTGATTCTTTCTGGTATGCATAACTTGAACTCTCAGGGGGAAGAAAAATTCAGAAGAATTATTCAAGCGTGAGAAGAAAAGTTGTTGATCTACTTGGTGTGCCCCAAACTTTCAATCCCTCTTAGCAACATTATCATGTTATATGATGGGATTTGCTTGTTAGATTCCGCTGTGCGCTTAATCATTCTAAGCTTTATTGAAAGCTTTGAAGTTGCTTATGAGGATTGTCGATTTAAGGGGAAGCTATTTAAAAGCTTCTACATCAAGTTTATGTGGCATGAATTAGGGGGAAGCTAATTCAGAAGCTTCTCCTTAACCAGAAGTGTATGGGTTACTTAGCTCGTGCCGTTACAGTATTTCTTCTACAAGTTACTTTAAAGATGAGTCGTTTTGAAGACGAAGGCCTCAGAAGACTTCATCAGCATTGGATGCTTCATGAAAGCTCTTGTTCTTAATCATTTTGTACTTGTTAGGAAGAATATTGTAAGGAATTCTACACGTCGTCCCATGGGGGAATATTGTTGGAAACTCACTTTATGTGACGACATTTAAGAATTCCCATTAGTTATCATAGTCACACACATTTAGACTAGACTAGGTTCGTTGTAAAGTTTAGGTTATGTGTGTGACTATATATACCCGTCCTTAGCTTCTAAGGAGGGGTGTTGCTTGTCATTTTTCTCATTTGAATACATTTTCATTTCTCACATTCAACCTCTCTTCTCTCTCTCTAAACCAACAATGGCTTCCACCACCATCTACCACCATATTAGACCACCAGATCCGTTTTAGCAAATCCACACAAAATAACAATCCTCTCCCTCAATTGCTTGAGTTCAAGGCCTTGTGAGCTGACAACTTGTACTAAGTCTGCATTTTGCTTTTGCAAGCTCATGCAGACTGCCGTCAATTCCATAAGAGTCATTGGTTCTAGTCTGCCCTCTTCTAAAATAGGAATTTGACCTCCCAAGTCAGATTCATTGGGCATGGATGAGGACTTAATGATGGTGGGACTGCCTTGGCCAGCTTCTAAGCCAGAACCAATAATCCCAGCCTCATCCATGTCACCAGCCACACTTGTGGTGGTGGTTCTCTCTGCTACATGGCTAGGACCACCAGAGGAGAACACTCCAGTAGTCCTTTGGCGTTTCATCAACCTATATTCAGGGGGTGTGGAAGATGGTGTGGAAGAGTGGGTGGATGTGGGTTGGTTAAGGGGTGTTTGGTGTTGGGAATAAATTATGGGTCAGTTCACTAGACGCTGATAAGAAGAATTCAAGCGCTGATAAGATGACATTGAACGCTGACAGCCTTGAAGACTAGCACTGATGGAATATATCTTCATACGAATCTTTTTGTTTATTTGTTTCTTTATTTGTGTATGGTAAAGATAAACTCGACATTGTATTTTCCATTATTATCTTTACCTAGAATAGTTGATTCGTAGCTTATTGTACAAGACTTCTTAATCTATAAAAGAAGATCTTTAGGTTAAGGTTAATCATCAGTTATAATAAGTTTTCACAAGTTAAACCTCTTTCATTGTAATCAAGTTCGATCATTCTAATACAAGTGAAAGTTTGTTTAACATCTTTGTGTTTTAGATTAAGTGTTAATTCCGCATAACACTTAGTTACTTTATTCTTAAGCAAAGGTTTCTCTACGTGTATTACTTGATCTAATCTCGTATACATAAAGCTTAATCGATCTAAGTTTGGGATCAACAAGTGGTATCAGAGCTTGTTGAGAAACTTTTGATCTTTAAGTAACGCAAGAACCCTAAAACACCAAAAACCCTAAAAACCCTAAAATTCTCAAAACCCTAAAAACATCATGTCTGGCTCAGAACAACCTCCTGCTCCTGTTTTGCTTCAAAACAACACCACAAACCCTAGTATCAAAATTCCCATGTTTGATGCCAGGAACTTCGAGCTTTGGAAGTCCAATTTTGAGCAATATGTAGCCATCCATGACTACACTCTTTGGGAGATTGTTGAATATGGGAACACATTCAACAAAGCTCAAAAGATTGCTAATGCTATTGCCACAAGGATAGCTGTTCCTAATTGTCCTGAAGCTGATAAGAAGGAAAAACCTGAAGATGGAAGAGCTGTATCTGCTGAAGATATAGCCAAGAAAAGGGTGGACATGAAAATTTTGAACATCATGAAACACGCCTTAGGTCATGAGAATCAACACAAGTACAAACGCTTTGAGTCTGCAAAAGAGCTTTGAGAAGCTCTTGAAGTAGCACATGGTGGCAATGCTGACACAAAAGAAGAAAAGAAGAAGCAACTCATGCATGAGTATGCTGTCTTTAAGGCTCAACCCAATGAGAATCTCAGTAGTGTGAGAAGTAGACTGCTTGACATTACAAGTCAACTTTCCTTCATGGGAACACAGATTGATGACCCTGACTTGAATGCTACTTTTCTCAAAAGCCTTGGTGATATATGGAAGATTGAGGCAAGATCCATTCTTGTCAATAACACCCACAAAACCTCTAGGTTTGATGACATCTTCAACAAACTAAGACTGTTGGAGAATGAATGGCTTTTGGAGAGTGATAATAAATCTTCCAGTAGCAACATGGCCTTCTTCTCACAAAGTGAAGGTCAATATGATTCCATGAACTCCTATGGACATCCAGTCACTGGATCTGCATGTGTCAACGCTGGATCACATCCTATCAGCGTTGGAACACATCCTGTCAGCGCTGGATCATATCCTGTCAACGCCTCATACTCAAGCGTTGACACTCACAACTTTGGCACTGATAGAATTAAACCTGCTGGTTTAGATCTAGATACTGTGTGTGCATTCATTGCTTCTTTGCCCAGTGATTCAAGGATTACATATGAGGATCTTGAGCAAATAAGTGATGAGCAATTGGAAGAGATGGACATCAAGTGGACTATGGCTCTTGTAAGTTTAAGAGCAAACAGGTTTAATAGAAGGTTCAAGAAGAAGATGACCTTTGATGCTAAGGATGTTGCTGGATTTGACAAATCCAAAGTTGAGTGCTACAACTGTCATCGTATGGGGCACTTTAGGAGGGAATGTAGATCTCCAAGAAGATCTGATGCTGGTAAGCCTTCAAGCCAAATGGTTAAGAGTCAAGATTCCAAGGCCATGGTAGCTGTTCAACAAATTGATGGTGTTGGAGGATGGGACTGGAGCTGGAACTTTTTGGCTAAGGATGAGGAAGAGGACAAAGCATTGGTTGCTGAAGTTAAAGAAGAGCATGTTGAATATGCTCTCATGGCACACTCCTCCTCTTCATCAGATAATGAGGTATATGATGATGCTTTCTGTTCTAAGGGTTGTCGTTTAAATACTGAAAAACTAAATCAAGAGATAGTAAAATTATTAGATGAGGCAAGTGCTGAAAGATGCAAAGTATCTAATTATCAAATTGCTCTCACCCAAACAGAAAGGACAGTAGCTGAGTATAAGAAAATGGAGTTTGATTTAAAGGATAAAATAAATATCTTAAATCATGAGTTACATCAAAGTAAAGATATTCAAGATATCACAAACAGGGTTAATCTTGATTTGATAGCTAAGTTAGATGAGGCTAACAAAAATAAAGATAATGTGAGTCTTAAAATCCAGAGATTTGATAAGGCCACACAAGCCCTAGGAGAGTGTGTTAGTAAACAAAGAGACTCTAAGGACATGAGTGGGATTGGGATGAAAGATTATACTGGTGTTCCACCACCAGCTGGGGATTTCTATGGTGTCCAATCAAAGGACTTATCTTGGACTGGCTTGCCAGAACTCCAAGAGAAGGAATTCATTCCTCCACCTAGAGTGACTTCCCCAGTTGAAGAGTATAATCAAAAACTGACTGACCTAGATGAGTGGAAGAAAGCTAACCACACTTTGTTTGTTAAGGGAGGGTTGTTGTGTGAAAGTCCAAATGAGCCCACACCAATCACGAGCCATGATCCTACACCTATTAAAATCACACACCCAACCACTGGCAAAGCTGTTGACCTTGGCTCACAAACTGTTAGAAAACCTAGTGTTAAGTATGCAGAGATGTATAGGAATACTAGGTCACCAAAAAGCCAAGTTAGTAACCATGGAACAGGCTTCTTTGCTTCTAGACCTAAGACTATGTCTAGAAAAGCCTGTTACACTTGTGGTAGCTTTTCACATTTGGCATACAAATGTGTCAACGCTTCAAATGTCAACGCTGATAGGAACCATTTCCACGCTGACAAAAGTCAACATAGGTCAAACACTGTTAGACCCAAAACCTTTGTGAACAAAAGTTCACAAGTTGTTAGACCAGCCCCATTCTTTTCTAGAGGGTCTAACACACATGGCCTAAGACCTTTCCAAAAGTCAAACACTTGGTCCAATAGGCAATGGGTTCCTGTAGCAAACCCTAGGTTTAACGCTGATAAAGGCAATCGGGGCGCTGACAAGAACAATTTCAGCGCTGACAGACACACTGCCAAACCTAGGTATTTGCAACCACAGGGAAATGGGTCTAAAGCTTCTACTAGCTTAACATGGAGACCAAAACAAGACCAAAACCCTAATTCTACTGGTCTTTCTATGACATGCAACAGGTTTCATTATATTTCAAAGGTCATGTCAAGACCAATTGGGGTTAACTGGGCATTTCATCCAAAAAGGGATGAAAATGGGGTTGTTATGAGAACCAAGTCTGTTCTTGTTGAACAACCAGATGAATCCAAGTCTTCCAAGGCTTGGGTTCCCAAAGAAAACTAATGTGTTTTCTTTATGTGTAGGGCATTCAAAAGAAGATCAATGATTATGGATATTGGGATAGTGGATGCTCAAGGCACATGACAGGAAAGGAAGACTATCTGATAAACTTCACTCTTATTCAAGATGGTGATAATGTATACTTTGGAGGGGGCTATGGCACCATCACAGGAAAAGGAACCCTTATCACCAATAATCTACGTTTTGAGAATGTCTTCCTGGTAAAAGAACTGGATTATAATTTGTTTAGTGTATCACAAGTGTGTGATAACAAAAATAAGGTTCTTTTCACTGATACTGAGTGCTTGGTGTTAAGCAAAGATTACAAGCTCCCTGAGGAGAAATACATAGAATTTAGAACACCAAGGCATAAAGACATATATAATGTGAATCTTAATGGAATTAAGATGAACAATAAAATGATGACATGTTTTTATGCTAAAGCTTCAGTAGATGAAAGTAATATTTGGCACAGGAGATTAGGGCACATAAACTTTAAAAATATCAATAGACTTGTGAGACTTGGTTTAGTTGATGGTTTGCCTAAAAAGGCTTTCCACAATGACCACACTTGTGTTGCATGTCTTAAGGGCAAGCAGCACAAGGTCTCATTCAAATCTAAACAGGTGCACTCTAGTTCTAAACCACTTCACTTATTGCATATGGACCTCTTTGGTCCAACTAATATAGAAAGTTTGAAGGGTAAATCATATTGTTTTGTCATCACTGATGATTTTTCCAGGTTTACATGGACTTTCTTTTTAGCCAAGAAAAGTGAAACTGCCCAAAGTTTGATTAATTTCATTACCCAGATTGAAAAGAAGAATGGTAATGAGGTCAAAATTCTTAGAAGTGACAATGGGGGTGAGTTTAGAAATCAATTGTTAGATGATTTTTGTGCCAAGAAAGGGATTACTAGGCAGTTTAGCATAGCTAGAACCCCACAACAAAATGGGGTTGCTGAAAGAAAGAATAGAACCCTAATTGAAGCAGCCAGAACCATGTTGGCTGATGCCCACTTTCCTATAGCCTTTTGGGCTGAAGCTGTTAACACAGCTTGTTATGTTCAAAATAGGGCATTGGTCAACAAAATACACAATAAGACACCTTATGAGTTACTTTGGGGAAGGAAGCCAAATATTGGCTTTCTCAAGCCTTTTGGTTGTCATGTAGTTGTTTTAGAAACTAGTGATGCCCTAGGTAAATTTGATGCAAAAGGTGATGAAGGCTATTTCATGGGTTATTCAGTGCAGAGCAAAGGATATAGGGTTTACATTAAAAAGGAAAAACGTATACTTGAAAAAGTACATGTTAGGTTTTTAGAGAGTAAACCTAGTGATCCTGAAAGTGGTCCAAATTGGTTGTTTGACTTGGAACCTTTATCTAGAGCTTTAAATTATATGCCTGTTACTAATCCAGACATTGTGAAGGTAACTTCAAGTGTTTTGGAGAAGAGAATTGGTAATGTTTCAGGTACACAGGTTGCTAAGAAGGATGGACCACCAGCAGTTGAGTCATCTCTCACACAAGAATATGTTACATTTCCTATATGGACAGATGAGTATTATGCTGCTGCTGCTGCTGCTAGAAAGGATAAAGGTGGTTCTTCAATACCACCAGTTGATAACATGCATGGTCATTCAGGCGCTGACAAGCACAATTCTAGCGCTGACAAGACCACTTCAGACACTGATGGCTCAAACGTTGACAACAATGATTCTGGCGCTGACAAAAGTAATTCCAGCGCTGACAAGCAAAAATCCAACGTTGACAACACTTATGAGTATTTTGTATCTTCCAATTTTGAACAAGGTGAACCTTCAAGAATAAATGAAGAGGTTCAAGATGGAAGAGAGTCTAAAGAAGATATTAGCAACATGGAGGATGATATTGAAGACAACAGAATTCTTGAAAATGGAATTCCTAGATCTACTTTGAAGAATCATCCTCCCTCTCAAATCATTGGGAATATCATGACTCCTGTTCAAACTAGAAGATCTCACCAGACTCATGATAGCTTCATTGGTAATATCCACAAGAAGGTTGATACCCCTCTTGTACAAACATGTTTGTTTGCCTGTTTTCTGTCACAACAGGAACCCAAGAAGATTTTTGATGCTCTCAAAGAACCTAGTTGGGTGGAAGCAATGCAGGATGAGCTTCACCAATTTGCTATACAGGATGTTTGGGAGCTGGTTGATTGTCCTAGATATGTGAGACCAATTGGGACAAGATGGGTTCTAAGGAACAAGAAAGATGAAAGGGGTATTGTGGTCAGAAACAAGGCACGTTTGGTAGCTCAGGGATATACACAAGAGGAAGGTATAGATTATGAAGAGGTCTTTGCTCCTGTTGCAAGAATTGAAGCTATAAGAATTTTTCTAGCTTATGCCTCTTGTATGAACTTCACTGTTTATCAAATGGATGTGAAGAGTGCTTTCCTCTATGGAACAATTGTTGAGGAGGTATATGTTATGCAACCTCCTGGTTTTGAAGATCCTGAGAATCCAGACAAGGTTTATAGAGTGAAGAAAGCTATGTATGGACTTCATCAGGCCCCAAGAGCATGGTATGGTACATTGTCCACCTACTTGGTGGAAAATGGTTTTAAAAGGGGCACCATAGATCAGACATTGTTCACAAAGAAGAAAGGTAAGGATGTCTTACTTGTTCAGGTCTATGTTGATGATATCATTTTTGGATCTACTAATCCAAAGATGAGTGAAGACTTTTCCAAGCTTATGACAGATAAATTCAAGATGAGTGCAATGGGTGAGATGAACTTCTTTCTAGGATTACAAGTTCAGCAGAAAGAGGATGGTATCTTCATCTCCCAAGACAAGTATGTAGCTGAAATCTTGAAGAAATTTGGTTTTTCTCCACATGAAAAGAGTGCTTCCACTCCTATGGATAGGGAACACCCTTGGGGAAAAATTGGAGCTGGAAAGGATGTGGATGTTAGGCACTATAGATCAATGATTGGTTCATTGATGTATCTTACAGCCTCAAGACCTGACATCATGTTTGCTGTGTGTGCTTGTGTACGCCATCAAGTGACTCCCAAAGAATGTCACCTTTTTGCTGTGAAAAGAATTTTTAGGTACCTAAGATGTTATCCAGATCTTGGCTTATGGTACCCAAAAGATTCTCCATTGGAGCTTATTGCATATTCGGACAGTGACTATGGTGGTGACAAGTTTGATAGGAAATCCACAACTGGTGGATGTCAATTTCTTGGGAGTAGATTGATATCTTGGCAATGCAAGAAACAAACAGTGGTGGCAAACTCTACAACTGAAGCAAAATATGTAGCTGCAGCTGCTTGTTGTGGACAAGTCTTATGGATTCAGAACCAGCTGTTGGATTATGGGTATAATTTCATGCATACCAAGATTTTTGTAGACAATAACAGTACTTTATGCATTATTAAAAATCCTGTACATCATTCTAAAACCAAACACATAGAAATTAGACATCATTTTATAAGAGATTGCTTTGAGAAAGGTTTAATACAACCAGATAGGGTAGACACAGAAGATAATGTGGCTGATTTATTAACTAAACCTTTTGATGCTGGAAGATTTCAATATTTGGTAACAAATATTGGAATGGTTAATCTCACTTAATATGTGTTTTGGAACCTTTTTGTAAAAGTATGTACATGATAATGCATTGTTATTGGTCTTTGTGATGATTTAGATTTTTCCACTTTATTTTTCTAACACTGACAAAGGTAAATGTAACGCTGACAAGTGTTATTTTGCCGTTGTTAGAGATATTATTGTCTAACGCTGACAAGAGTTCCTTCAACGCTGATAAGTGTTGTCGGGGCGCTGTCAGCAACAATGTTAGTTTTGTGGTTTTCAATCTAAATGTGTAGGTGATGTTAGCTTTATGCCATTGGATACAGAGTTGCTTATGGATCTTTGAAGAGCTATTTGGACATGTTTTTGTTTATGGATGATGGTTGGAATATTTATATTCCTATCTTGACATAAATTTTTAATGTTCATATATATTTTGAGAAACTCATGTATCATAGTTTAAGGGGAGGTTTAAGGAACCTTTAGGACTCTTGGGTATTCTTATAGTACTCTTATCACAATTCTAGATTGTGTCCACAGGTGAGTATGGGTTAGTTTTACTAAACCATGAGGCACTGTAGCATGCAAAGTTGACAAACTATGCATGCTACCAAGACATTTTTGGCCTAGAATTGGTTGTGGTCTGTTGGGAGACTTGGGAATATTTTTGTTATGGGTTTACCTGGGAGTTACAAAGGATTTTATGAAATAACTTTGTTGGTAAGTTTTTTGGTTAGCAAGGGACACTTGAGGACATTTGTGTCTATCTTGCTTAAGCAAGTGTGCATAAGTGGACAGTGCTTGCCGCCCAGTAATTATTATCAACTTGCAAGATATTTCCCTTAGGATAAATTACTTTGTTAAGGTCTTTTTCTTTTTAAATATTTTTATTTTTAGACGCTGACAAGTTTTTCTCCAAACGCTGTTACGACCAATCGTGACGCTGACAAGGCTTTTGGCAAACGCTGACAAGAAAATATAGCCGTTGGGCGTTGATGGCCTATTTTTGACCGTTGACACCTAGTGGGCCCTACCCAGTTGTTATTTTTTGACTAATCTTTGGCCATAATTTTGGGGAGTTGTTACTTTTAATTAATGCATGATATAAGTTATATTTGATTCAATATTTTCATCATTACTCTTTGAATATAACTGCCTCATTTTTGACCAATCATAATCATGCATCTCTCCTATAAATTTGGCTAAACTTTTCATTCTGGGTATTCATATTTTCTTGTCTAACATTTTTCTCCTAGATTTTTCCCATATCACATAACCTAAACAGCTTTAAACATGGCACCAAAGTTCAACTCAAACAATCTGACATTGGAGTTCAAGAGCCAACATAATATGGTAGCTTACTTGGCCGCTGATAATGATTTGTTCCCTCAGTATTCACAAATGGTGGCATTTTTAAATGCATCCTCAATAAGGTATGCACTTTCTCATGAACCACTAGTCCCTGTCGCACACATTAGACAGTTTTGGAATAATGTTAGTTCCACAACAGCAAATGGAGTGACTACATTGACATCTACTGTTCATGGTAGAACATGGGTGGTCACTGAAGCTTTGGTTCGCCAAGCTTTGCGTCTTAATGATGCTGATGGTGTGACTACCCTTGCCATTGCAACAATAGAACAAGGTCTTAGGGAATTGGGTTATCCTATTCCTGCTGGTAAAACTTTAAATAAATATCATAAGCAGGAATTTCCCTCGGATTGGAAATATTTGATACATGTCCTTCTTCAATGCTTAAGTCCAAAATGTACTACTTTTAATGAAATAAACAGGTCCATTGCAAGTGCTTTGGTTTATATGTCACGTGGGCTTAAGTATAATTTTTCAAAAATGATTTTTGAAGGGATGTGTAAAAATAAGGGAAGTAAAATGACTTTGGCTTACCCAAGATTTTTGCAAATGGTGTTTGATTTACAAGAATATTGTACTAGGGATCATGACATTTTTTATGAGATCCCTAAGCAAAAGAAAACCATTTTTGACAAAATGATCTCCACAAACAGATCTATACCTCTTACCCAAGCCATGCTTGAAGTAATTCAGGCTGACCAACCAAAACCAGACCCTGTACCTCAACTTGAGCCTATCCTTGAACCATTACCTTCACCTGACCACATGGACGTTGACCAAGCCAATGTCAACGCTGACACTCAAAATGTTGGCGCTGACACAGCCAATCCCAACGCTGATGACATCCCTGAACAATCCCAAACACCCCTTAACCAATCAACACCCACACAATCTACCTCATCTTCCACCCCATTACAATCTAGGTTGAATAAATGCCAAAGGACTACTGGAGTGTTCTCCTCTAGTGGTCCTAGCCTTGTTGCAGAGAGAACCACCTCCACAAGTGTGGCTGGTGACATGGATGAGGCTGGGGCTATTGGCACAAGCTTAGATGCTGGTCAAGACAGTCCCAACATCATTAAGACCTCATCCATGCCCTATGATTCTATTTTGGGAGGTCAAATTCCCATTCTAGCTGAGGGCAGATTGGAACCTATGACATTGACTGAATTGACGGCTGCTGTCATTAGCTTGCAAAAGCAAAATGTCAGCCTTGTACAAATTGTCAATAATCAGGGCCGTGAACTCCGAGTATTGAGGGAACGGGTAACTGTTTTGGAGAATCCTAGTAGCAGGAGTAGAATGGAGGAATCTTCCAAAGGGGAGGATGAAGAGGATGAGCTGATTCATACAGCCAGTGAGAAGAGTTCACAATTTAGTGAATCTTTAAATGTTGCTGAAGCACTCACCAACTTGAAGAAGCACCCAATTCTTGATACATCCAAGGTAACTCCATTGAACTTGGAAGGATCTTTCACAACAACAATGGGCGCTGATACAGGTTTGAACGCTGACACATCCAGCGCTGACAAAGGTAATCGGGGCGCTGATAAAGGTAACTTGAACGCTGACAAAGTTGCAGGTGGTGTTGATGTATTCCAGTCATCAACAATCATCAAAGATGTGTCTACACAGGTATCTTCATCTACTTTACCTATCATTGATCCAAAAGACAAAGGTAAAGGAATTATGGTTGAAGAAGATGTTCCAAAGAAAGATGCAGCACAAATTGCATTTGATGAACAGTTGGCTGCACAACTTTTGGAAAAAGATTTGAAGAGGAGTGGTAGATCACCATTTGTTGCCACTTCTGAGAGTGAGGAAGAGAGTGGTGATGAAAAAGAAGGAGATAGCTCAGATTCAAGTGTTCAAATCATTGAAGATCCAGAAAGACTTGAATATGGGGATGAGTTGGCAAAAGAAAGATTGAGTGATTTGAAGAAGCAGGTTGATTGGGACCTTCCAGAAATCACCAGAATGTACCATGCTTGGGAAGATAAGGTAATGGACAACCCAGGGATGAGCTTATCAGATCAAATTTGGGGGTTGGAAATTCTTCTCAGGGTACAAGATGATATAAAGGTGATTTTGAAGTATAATGCACAAGAGGTTAAGACTTGGCTTAAAAGAGATAGAAGGCAATTGTATTACAAGTTGCTTAGATGCCATCAACCTGGATGGACATACAAGAAGTTGCTGGCTTTATCTTTTGAGGAGCTAGAGTACAGGGCACATCCTATTTGGAGGCATGTGCAAGAAAATAATGTCTTACAGTTTCTTTCAGAAGAAAGGAAACAAGAGCTTGCTGAGGAAATGCAGATTGAAAAGGAGATGAGGTTTGCTCAAATACCAGTGAAGAAAGGAGATCCTCTCCAATTTCCCAAAGATATGGATGTGTATTATCCAAATGAAACTGTCATAAGGAAGCATCTCAAGCTTTCTCCATTGGAAGCTTCAGATTTGGTTAATGTAGTACCTCTAGATGCCAGAAATCCAATCATAAGTTTTGATGAAGATGAGTGTGGATTTTTGAAGATTGGCAGGTTTGGGAAGAAGGTACACACTTTCACTTCAATTATTTCTATCTTTGCAAGCATAGACAGAGAAGACTTGGTGCATCTATGGAGATTGATAGAGGCCAAGTATACGGCTGAAGCACCTACTTCAGCAAATGGAATAAGACTATGGCACACATTTTTGACTTTGTGTGGTCCAAGGGAAGCAGATCCTGCCATATGGAAGGATCTTGAAGATGACCTCAGTGGTCTTCATTGGAGGCTTTATTCTACTTGTGGTGTGTTTCATTTAAGCTCTACAAAGTTTTCAGAGTATCTACTTGTGGATGCTGACTATTTCTTGTCCAAAGAAGTATTGGAGAAGATGAAGGAGACACCCTTGGAGATTGATTACACTAGTGACGTGGCCAAAGACTTGATTAGATATGTTTATCACCAACATAAGAAGTTTTTGTAAGATTCCTCCTAAGCCTTAAGTTTTTATTCAGAAACTTGATCATTGGAATAGATATCAAGTTTAGGGGAGGATTGTTGGGAATAAATTATGGGTCAGTTCACTAGACGCTGATAAGAAGAATTCAAGCGCTGATAAGATGACATTGAACGCTGACAGCCTTGAAGACTAGCACTGATGGAATATATCTTCATACGAATCTTTTTGTTTATTTGTTTCTTTATTTGTGTATGGTAAAGATAAGCTCGACATTGTATTTTCCATTATTATCTTTACCTAGAATAGTTGATTCGTAGCTTATTGTACAAGACTTCTTAATCTATAAAAGAAGATCTTTTAGGTTAATGTTAATCATCAGTTATAATAAGTTTTCACAAGTTAAACCTCTTTCATTGTAATCAAGTTCGATCATTCTAATACAAGTGAAAGTTTGTTTAACATCTTTGTGTTTTAGATTAAGTGTTAATTCCGCATAACACTTAGTTACTTTATTCTTAAGCAAAGGTTTCTCTACGTGTATTACTTGATCTAATCTCGTATACATAAAGCTTAATCGATCTAAGTTTGGGATCAACATTTGGGTTTGTGAAGGTTGTGTGTCAACGTTGGAAATAGGCACATCAACGCCAACATTTAATGTGTCAGCGTTGAAGGGTTCTTAGTCAAGTTGCATATGTTCAGGTGAAGGTAATGGTTCATGGATTGGGTCAATTTGGGGTTGGGGGTCTGGTTGGGGTTGAACTGCTGCAATGACAACAAGCATAGCTTGGGTTAAAGGTAGGTCACGATAGGGTGGTGAGTTCATCTTCATAAAAATAGCTTTCTTTTGCACAGGGATCTCATAAAAATCATTATGATCCCTTGTGCAGTATCCTTGAACATCAAAAACCATTTGTAAAAAGCGGGGATAAGCTAAAGTCATTTTGTTCCCCTTATTTTTACACATGCCCTCAAAAATCATTTTTGAATAATTAAACTTTTGCCCAGTTGCAATACACACAATAGCACTTGCAATAGATCTATTGATCTCATTGTGTGCAATGCATTTGGGACTCAAACATTGTAGGAGGACATGGATGAGGTACTTCCAGGCTGGGGGAAACTCCTGTTTATGATACTTGTTTAGAGTACCTTCATCAAGAAAAGGATATCCCAAAGCCCTTAGCCCTTGTTCTATTTCATTAATGGGAAGGGTGGCTATACCATCAGCATCATCAAGATGCAAGGCTTGGCGTACCAAAGCCTCAGTAACCACCCAAGGTCTCCCATGAACAATAGAAGTCAATGTAGTCACTCTATTAACTGTTAAGGAACTGACAGTGTTCCAAAACTGTTTAATATGTGTGACTGGAATGAGTGGTGCATGAGAAAGAGCATACCGTAGAGGAGATGCGTTCAAATACGCCACCATTTGTGTGTATTGAGGAAATAGAGCATCATCAGCTTCAAGATACGCGATCATGTTGTGTTGAGTTCTGAACCCCAATTCCAATTCTGATGGTTTAAACTTTGTTGCCATTGTTGAAAGCTGTTAAAGTTGATTGATGAAGATGAAGTTGATAAGAGAAAATTGTGTTAGACAAGAAGTATAGATACCCTGTTTAAAAAATAGAGCCAAATTTATAGGAGAAGAAAATGCATGTGATTGGCCCAAAAATAGGCAAGTATTTTCAAAAACACAATCATGAAAATATTGAAAAAGTATAAGTTTATCTCATGCATTAAATGAAGGCTATCAACTCCCAAAATTACGGCCTAAAAATATGTCAAAAAGTAACAACTGGGTAGGACCCATTGAGTGTCAACGGTCAAAAACAACCTATCAACGCCCAACGGCTATAATCTTGTCAACGTTTGCCTATAGCCATGTCAGCGTCTAAATTGGTCACAACAACGCTTGGAAAAATTCTTGTCAGCGCCCAAAAATAAAAATGTTTAAAAATGAAAAATGACCTTAACAAGTAATTTATCCTAGAGAAGATAACCAAAAAGCTGATAATTATTATAGGGCGGCAAGCACTGTCCAGTTATGCACACTTGCTTAAGCAAGATAGACATAACAGTCCTCTAGTGTCCCTTGCTAACCAAAACTCTTAACAACCAAGTTACCTTATAAAATTCCTTGTTACTCCCAGGTAAATCCCATAACAAAATTATTCCCAAGTCTCCCAACAGACCACAACCAATTCTAGGCCAAAAATGTCTTGGCAGCATGGATAGTATATCAACTTTGCATGCTACAGTGCCTCATGATTTAGTAAAACTAACTCATACTCACCTGTGGACACAATCTAGAATTGTGATAAGAGTATCATATGGATACCCAAACATCTTAAAGGTTCCTAAAACCTCCCCTTAAACTATGATACATAAGTTGCTAAAAACATGCATGAACATAAAAATTTATGTCAAGATAGGAATGAAACATTCCAACCATCATCCATAAATAAAAACTTGTCCAAAATGCTTCTCCAGTGATCCATAAGCAACTCTGTATCCAATGGTATACTGCTAACACCATCTGCACATTTAGATTGAAAACCACAAAACTAACATTGTTGCTGACAACGCCCCGATAACACATGACAGCGTTGAGGGAAGCTTTGTCAGCGTTAGACAATTATATTGCTAACAACGTTACAAAAACACTTATCAGCGTTCAAGCAACCTTTGTCAGTGTTTAGAAAAATATAGTGGAAAATCTAAATCATCATAAGACTAATAACAATGCATCATCCTGTACATACTTTTACAAAAAGACTTCAAAACACATATTATGTGAGATGATCATTCCAATACTTGTCACCAAGTATTGAAACCGCCCAGCATCAAAAGGTTTAGTTAGTAAATCTGACACATTTTCCTTAGTGTCAACCCTATCTGGTTGTATTAAACCTTTTTCAAAACAATCTCTTATAAAATGGTGTCTAATTTCTATGTGTTTAGTTTTAGAATGATGTACAGGATTCTTAATGATGCATAAAGTGTTGTTATTGTCAACAAATATCTTGGTATGCATGAAATTATACCCATAGTCCAACAGCTGGTTCTGAATCCACAAAACTTGTCCACAACAAGCAGCTGCAGCCACATACTCAACTTCAGTTGTAGAATTAGCCACCACTGTTTGTTTCTTGCATTGCCAAGATATCAACCTACTCCCAAGAAACTGACATCCACCAGTTGTGGATTTCCTATCAAATTTATCACCTCCATAGTCACTATCTGAGTATGCAATCAGCTCCAATGGTGAATCCTTTGGGTACCACAAACCAAGACTAGGATAGCATCTTAGGTACCTAAAGATCCTCTTCACAGCATAAAGGTGACATTCTTTGGGAGTCACTTGATGGCGTGCACAAGCACACACAGCAAACATGATGTCAGGTCTGGAGGCTATAAGATAAATCAAGGATCCAATCATGGATCTATAGTGCCTGACATCAACATCTTTCCCATCTCCAATCTTTCCCCAAGGGTGTTCTCTATCCATAGGAGTAGTAGCCCTCTTTTCATGTAGAGAAAAGCCAAACTTCTTCAAGATCTCAGCCACATATTTATCCTGGGAGATGAAGATACCATCTTCTTTCTGCTGAACTTGTAAACCAAGAAAGAAGTTCATCTCCCCCATAGCACTCATCTTGAATTTGTCTGTCATAAGCTTGGAGAAATCCTCACTCATCTTTGGATCAGTAGACCCAAAAATGATATAATCAACATAGACCTGGACAAGCAACACATCCTTGCCTTTCTTCTTTGTAAATAGTGTCTGATCTATGGTGCCCCTCTTGAATCCATTGTCCACCAAATAGGTAGACAAAGTACCATACCATGCTCTTGGGGCTTGATGTAGTCCATACATAACCTTCTTGACTCTATACAGTTTATCTGGATTATCTGGATCCTCAAAACCTGGAGGCTGCATCACATATACCTCCTCAACAATAGTTCCATAGAGGAAGGCACTCTTGACATCCATTTGATAGACAATGAAGCCCATGCAGGATGCATAGGCTAAAAAGATCCTGATAGCTTCAATCCTTGCAACTGGTGCAAAGACTTCCTCATAGTCTATCCCCTCCTCTTGTGTATATCCCTGAGCCACTAACCTTGCCTTGTTTCTGACCACAATGCCTCTTTCATCTCTCTTGTTCCTTAGAACCCATCTTTTCCCTATGGGTCTGACATATCTGGGACAATCAACCAGCTCCCAAACATCCTGAATTGCAAATTGGTGAAGCTCATCCTACATTGCTTCCACCCAACTTGGTTCTTTGAGAGCATCAAATATTTTCTTGGGTTCCTGTTGTGACAGAAAACAGGCAAACAAACATGCTTGCACAAGAGGGGTATCAACCTTCTTGTGTATATTGGCAATAAATCCACCAAGACCTTGATGAGATCTTCTGGTCTGAACTGGAGTCATAATATCACCAATGAGTTGAGAAGTGGGGTGATTCTTCATAGTGGGAGTGGGAACTCCACCTTCAAAAAGTCTGGTGTCCTCAACCTCATTCTCCATGTTGCCAATATCTTCTTCATCAGACTCTCTTTCATTAACATGAGAATGAACCTCTTCATGTATATTAGAAGGTTCACCTTGTTCAAAAATGGAAGAGAAAAGATGTGCAGAAGTGTTGTCAACGCCTGAACCTTGTTTGTCAGCGCTTGGGCTAACAACGCTAGAACTGTTGTTGTCAACGTCTGAACCATCAACGTCTGAATTGGTCTTGTCAGCGCTAGATTTGCCTTTGTCAGCGCCTGATGGACCATGCATGTTTGTATCTGGTGGTACTTTGGAGACCACCATTATCTTTACCAGCAGCAGTAGCAGCAGCAAAAGCATCTGTCCAAATGGGAAATGTAACATATTCTTGTATAGGAGATGTCTCTTCTGCTTGTGATCCAACCTTTTCATGAACTTGTGTACCTGAAACATCAACAACTTGTTCCTCCACAACATTTGAAGTTACCTTCACAATGTCTGGATTAGTGACAGGCATATAATTTAAAGTTCTAGATAAAGGTTCCAAGTCAAACAACCAATTAGGACCACTTTCAGGATCACTAGGTTTATTTTCTAAAAACCTAACATGTACTCTTTCAAGTATACGTTTTTCTTCTTTAAGATAAACCCTATATCCCTTGCTCTGCACTGAATACCCCATGAAGTAGCCCTCATCACCTTTTGCACTAAATTTCCCTAAGGCATCACTAGTATCTAAACTACTACATGACAACCAAAAGGTCTGAGAAAACCAATATTAGATTTTCTTCCCCAAAGTAACTCATAAGGTGTTTTGTTTTGAATTTTGTTGACCAATGCTCTATTTTGAACATAACAAGCTGTATTAACAGCCTCAGCCCAAAAGGCTATAGGAAAGTGAGCATCAGCCAACATTGTTCTGGCTGCTTCAATTAGGGTTCTATTTTTCCTCTCAGCAACCCCATTTTGCTGTGGGGTTCTAGCAATACTAAATTGCCTGGTAATTCCTTTCCTGGCACAGAAATCATCTAGCTTCTTATTCCTAAATTCACCTCCATTATCACTCCTAAGCATTTTAACTTCATTGCTAGACCTTTTCTCAATCTGAGTGATAAAATCAATTAGAATATCAGCTGTGTCACTCTTCATAGCTAGAAAAAATGTCCAAGTAAACCTAGAAAAGTCATCTGTGATGACAAAGCAATATGACTTACCATTCAAGCTTTCTATATTGGTTGGACCAAAAAGGTCCATGTGTAGCATATGAAGAGGTCTTGAACTAGTATGCACCTGTTTGGACCTGAATGAGACCTTGTGATGCTTGCCTTTAAGACATGCAACACAAGAGTGGTCATTGTGGAAAGCCTTTTCAGGCAAACCATCAACCAAACCAAGTCTCACAAGCCTATTTATATTTTTAAAATTTATGTGCCCTAGTCTCCTGTGCCACAAATTACTCTCATCTACTGAAGCTTTAGCATAAAAACAAGACATATTGTTATTCATTTTAATCCCATTCAAATTCACATTGTATATGTCCTTATGCCTAGGTGTTCTATACTCAATATATTTCTCATCAGGGATCTTATAATCCTTACTTAACACCAAACACTCAGTATCAGTAAATAGAACTTTATTTTTGTTATCACAAACTTGTGATACACTAAAAAGATTGTAATCAAGTTCTTTTTACCAAAAATACGTTTTCAAAACGCAAATTCTTGGTGAGAAGGGTTCCTTTGCCTGTGATAGTACCATATCCGCCTCCAAAGTAAACCTTATCACCATCCTTTATGGGAGTGAAGTTTGTCAAATAATCTTCCTTCCCTGTCATGTGCCTTGAGCATCCACTATCCCAATATCCATAATCATTGACCTGTTTTTGAATGCCTTGCACATAAAGAAAACAAATTAGTTTTCTTTGGGAACCCAAGCCTTAGAAGACTTGGATTCATCAGGTTGTTCAATAAAAATAGACTTAGTTCTCATAACAACCCCATTTTCATCCTTCTAAGGATGAAATACCCAGTTAACCCCAATTGGTTTTTTAATGACCTTTGAAATGTAATTAAATCTGTTGCAGGTCATTGAAATCCCATTATCATTAGGGTTTTGATCTTTCTTGGGTCTCCATATTAAGCTTGAAGAAGCTTTGGACCCCTTACCCTGTGGTTGCAGATATTTAGGTCTGGTCACGTTTCTGTCAGCGTTGGAATTGGTCTTGTCAACGCTGAAATTACCCTTGTCAGCGTTGAACCTAGGGTTTGCTACAGAAACCCATTGCCTATTAGACCAAGTATTTGTCTTTTGAAATGGCCTTTGTCCATGAGTGTTAGACCCTCTAGTAAAGAATGGGGCAGGTCTAACAACTTGTGGACTTTGCTGCACACAAGGTTTGGGTCTGACAACGTTTGACTTTCTAACAACGTTGACTTTGTTCTTGTCAGCGCTGAAATTGTTCCTGTCAGCGCTGGCTTTGGGAGCGTTGACACACTTGTATGCCAAGTGTGAAAAGCTACCACAAGTGTAACAGGCTTTTCTAGACACAACTTTAGGTCTAGAAGAGAAGAAGCCTGTTCCATTATTGCTGACTTGGCTCTTGGGTGACCTAGTATTCTTATACATCTCTACATATTTAATGCTGGGTTTTCTATCAGTGTTTGAGCCTAGGTCAACAGCTTTACCAGTGATTGGGTTGGTAACCTTAATGGGTATTGACTCATTTAGACTTTCACATAGTAAGCCACCCTTAACAAACAAAGTAGGGTTAGCTTTCTTCCATTCATTCAGGTCAGTCAACTTTTGTTGGTACTCTTCAACTGGAGTGACAACTCTTGGTGGAGGAATGAATTCCTCCTCTTGGAATTCTGGCAAACCAGTCAAAGATAGGTCCTTTTGTTGGACACCATAGAAGTCACCAGCTGGTGGTGGAACCACAGAGTAATCATTCATCCCAATCCCAGTCATGTCATTAGGATCTCTTTGTTTACTCACACAGTCTCCTAGGGTTTGAGTGGATCTATCAAATCTTTGAATTTTAAGGCCAACATTGTCTTTATTCTTAATGGCCTTATCTAATTTATCCTGTAACTCACCATTAACCCTTTCCATGATGTTTCTGATATCCATACTAGCATTTAACTGATGTTTTAAGATATTTATTTTATCTTTTAAGTCAAATTCCATTTTCTTGTATTCAGAAACTGTTTTCTCAGTTTGAGTGAGAGCTAGTTGGTAATAGACAGTTTGCACTTTTCAGTACTCACATCACTCATTAATCTTAACACTTCTTTGTTAAGTTTCTTAGTGTTTAACCTACAACCTTTACTACAAAAAGCATCATTGTATACCTCATTATCCGATGAAGAGGAAGAGTGTGCCATGAGAGCATATTCAACATGCTCTTCTTCTTCAACCTCAGCAACCAAAGCTTTATCCTCTTCAACATTCTTAGCCAGAAAGCTCCAATCCCATACCATACCATCAATTCCTTGAACTGTAACCATGGCTTTGGAATCCTGAGCTTTAACAACCTGACTTGAGGGTTTACCAGCATTAGATCTTCTAGGAGATATGCATTCCCTAATGAAGTGCCCCATACGATGACAGTTGTAGCATTCAACTTTGGATTTATCAAATCCAGCTGTGTCTTTTGCATTGAAGGTCATCTTCTTCTTAAACCTTCTGTTCCACCTATTTGCTCTTATACTAACAAGAGCCATGTTCCACTTAATGTCCATCTCTTCGAAGTGCTCATCACTTATCTGCTCAAGGTCCTCATATGTAATCACTGAACCATTGGGCAAAGAAGCAATATAAGCACATACAGTATCCAAATCTAAACCAGCAGGTTTAACTCTTGGGGAGTCACTTTTGAATGTGCCAGCGTCTGAAAAGGAGACGTTGACAGGACTTGTTCCAACGCTGACACATGATGATCCAGTAACTGGATGCATGTAAGAGTCCTTCTGATTGAATTGACCTTCACTGTGAGAGAAGAAGGCCATATTACTGTTGGTAGACTTGCTTCCATGTTCTAAAAGAGTTTCATCTTCCAACAGCCTTAGTTTGTTGTAGATGTCATCAAACGTGGAACTTTTGTAGATATTATTGGCAAGAATGGATCTTGCCTCAATCTTCCACGCCTCACCAAGACTTTTAAGAAAATTAGCATTGATGTCAACATCACCAACTTGTGTCCCCATGAAGGACAATTTGCTTGTAATGTCAAGCAATCTACTTCTCACACTACTCAGCTTCTCATTGGGTTGTGCTTTGAAAACAACATAATCATGCATGAGATGTTTCTTCTTTTCTTCCCTAGTATCTGCATTACCACCATATGCAACTTCAAGAGCTGCCCAAAGCTGTTTAGCAGAATCATAACCTCTATATTTATGCTGGTTTTCTTGTCCCAACGAGAGTTTCAGAATATTTAGGGTTTTCATGTCAACCCTTTTCTTTGTTATGTCTTCAGCAGCCACAGCTCTACCATCTTCAGGTTTTTCTTTCTTATCCTCTTTAGAACATCCAGCAACAGCTGATCTTTAAGCAATAACATCAGCAATCTTTTGGGCTTTATCGAATGTGTTTTCCATATTCAATGATCTCCCAGAGTGTATAGTCATAGATCCCTAGATATTGTTCAAAATTGAATTTCCACAATTCAAAGTTGGTTGCATCAAGCATGGAATCTTGATGTTTGGTAAATGTGAGGAGGAGGAGGTTATTGTTTCAGACATGATGTTGTTAGGGTTTTTGAGAAAATTAGGGTTTTGGTGATTTTTAGGGTTCTTGTGTTCTTTAAGATCAAAAGTTCCTCAACAAGCTCTGATACCACTTGTTGATCCCAAACTTAGATCGATTTAGCTTTATGTATACGAGATTAGATCAAGTAATACACTTAGAGAAACCTTTATATATGCTTATGATAATCTAAGTGTTATGCGGAATTAACACTTAAACAAGAACACACAATGATATAAACAAACTTTCACTTTGATTAATGATATCAAACTTGCTTACAATGAAAGTAGTTTACGAATGAAAACTTATATGAAATATAAACCTAAAGGTCTTCTTTTATAGACATAAGAAGCCTTGTACAATAATCTACGTATCAGCTATTCTAGGTAAAGATAAATATAGAAAATACAATGTTGTTCCTATCTTTACTAGAAGTAATCTAGAATACAATAAACACGTAGATTATATCTTCCCATCAGTGCTTGTCTTCAATGTATCAACGCTTGACTTTATCTTGTCAACGCTTGAGCTGTCAGCGCTGGTTTTGCTCTTATCGACGCTTGTTTTACTCTTGTCAGCGCTCAAGTGATCTGGATTTAATTTATTCCCAACAAGTTACTGATGAACAAGAACAAGCAGATTTCAAACTTTGCTGATATACTTGACCACAAGACCAGATTCAAACCCTCAAATCTCTTTAATAGGTTATATAAACTTGATTTAATCACTTGTTAGCCCTAAGCATGCATACAATCTATGTGTTACCAAGATCTTAGGTCAAAACAAGTAGATTTCAACCAGTTATAGCACAATTAAGAAAATGATGTTCAAAATCCAAAGAATCACGTATATCAGCACAATACCAAGTATTTATCAAATATAAGCACAAAACAACACTTAACAATAAATCAATTCACTTTGCAAGCCTAAATCAGTAAACCCAAACACCCCTTAACTTTTTCAATCCAAGGTTTAACAAAGCAAATTTGTGTTTCAGTATTACCCAAGCCTAATCTAGCATAACAACAACAATATCATGCAATATTAAGCAGATTCAAGCCACAAGAACACCTTTTATAACAGCATAACTCAAAATCACAAAAATCAAGTACTTTTATCAGATTTTGGGTAAGAAGGCTCAAACCTCATGAATGTACATCCACACTCACGAAATTTTGAGCTTATGTACCTAGCAAAACAAGGCACAAGCTTCCACAAAGCTGCTAAGAGTAACAAGGTTAGAACAAGTAATATTCAAAACTGAAAATTGAAAAATAAATCTGATTAATGCAACCTTTGTACCCACTCCTTGATTATCCCCAAACCACAAGCTTACATCACCTTGATAATCTTCTTATCAGGGTGCTATAATCACTTGCAATCCAAAAATTCCAAGGATGTACCAAAGAACTTAGCAAAATATCAGATTTTGGAAATATTGGCAATTTCTTGCACAAGGTTTAAAAACAGGTTTTAAGACTTATCAAACACAAAATGTAACAATAATAAGCAAGGAATTAAGTTGGCACTTGGATTTCTTTAAACATTTAAACACATTTTCATTAAGATTGAAAAGGGATTTACAGAATTTTGAACAAGGAAACACCAAGAGCAAAGACTAATGTTGGACGTCCTATGCCTTATATAGGCTACATTTGTGAACTAGAACGCTTAAAAACTATAAACCCTAAGTGCTTGATCTTCCCAAATTGCCCTTGCAGTCTTGAAAATTTGAATACATGTGAACTTTCTTTAGAAGCTTGTGAGGGTGTAAATGTGGTGGAAATGTGATCAATGGCTCATATTAAGCTTAAGTTGTAAGCTTGAATGTGAGTGGTAGGATGGCTGGCACAATTTAGCTTCTTCTTCAAAAGTTGTATAGCAGGATGATACATGTGAGCATATGAGTGACGTGGCAAGTGGTTTAAGGGTTGGGATGTGTTTATGTTGAGGTTAATCATAAATCTAAGAGAAGTTTAACCTTTAATTCATAACAAATAATAAATCCTCAATTCGGATTATGAACTTCAAGAACAGGTTTTTGATCTTTGTTTCAAGTTTAAAACACGTTTGGCACGTGTTTAACTTAATTAATATTAATTTAAACGGTTTAGGGTGAGTGGGATGTGAGGTGACAAGTTCATGGCTTGTGATTGGCTGAAATAGGTTAGTGTGGCACGTGGCAGCATGTCACTGGTCTAAGTATCTTCTATGTCTTGGCAAATATTACCCCCCTTCTTCCTTCTTACTTTCATTTCAAGTTTAATAGCATGAAAACTGAAATCCTTTGTTATTGAAGTTTCAGTTTTCACACTTTTGCCCCAAATAGTTTCCAAAAGTATTTTCAAGGGTATTTCTTGCCAATTCATGATATTTGAAGGCGTGTTTTGGCATTTTCTTCATATTCAAGGTGTTGACTTGTATTGTTGACTTCTTGGAGGACTAATATTGACAAGTCTTCATTTTTGAGGGACCATTCTTGAGGGATCTGCATCATTTGGCTCACACATTCTATTGAATGTGGACCAAATCTTTATTCCATTGACTGGAGTAGGTGCTTCAGCCTCATACTTGGTCTTCATCAATCCCCAAAGATCTACCAAGTCTTCTCTATCCAGGCTTGCAAACAAAGAGATAAGAGTAGTAAAAGTATGTACCTTCTTTCCATATCTACCAATCATCCAAAACTCACTTGCATCTTCTTTATAGTGAACTATAGGGTTTCTAGAATCAAAAGGTAATACCTCTGCAATATGTGAAGCTTCCAAAGGTGAGAGCTTAATACTCCTTCTAATAACTGCTTTACTAGGATTCACTATATCCAAAAACTTTTGGGAACTCAATTGGAAGTCCGTTCTTCACAGGCCTTGGTGCAGTTAAATCCTTTTTGGATCTGCATCTCTTCTTCAAGTTCTTCCTTCCTTTCATCAGAAAGGAGTCTGATAGTATTCTCCTCTTAAATACGTTCCCATATAGGATAGGCACGAAACTCCAATTCATCAAAGGATAAATCCTGCAATTTCTTGAAAGTCCAACCCCCTTGATGACATCTGAGAAGCATATAATAGAGCTCCCTTCTATCCCTCTTAAGCTGTGAAAGAACCTTGCTATCCCTATGCTTCAAGATTACCTTGCAATCACGTTGAACTCTTAAGAGAATCTCCAAACCCCAAATTTGATCTGAAATTGTCATGTCTGGATTCTCCATAACCTTATTCTCCTATGCAAAGTACATATGCACTACTTCAGGCATATCATAATCTGCATTTTCAACTGCTCAAGTCTTTCCTTAGCCAACTCATCACCATATTCCAGCCTCTCTGGATCTTCAATGATCATCACACTTGAATCAGTACTTTCACCATCACTGCCTTCCTTAGTACTGTCAGAAGAAGTCACAATTTGTGACTCAATAGCAGTCTTCTTCATCTTCTCCTTTTCCTCGAGTTGTGCAGCCAAAATGGAATCAAAAAGTACTTGGGCTGCATCCTTGGGAACTTCTGCTTCTACCATAATTCCTTTACCTTTATCCAACACATCAATAGTGGGTAAAGAAGTTGATGGTACATGTGTAGACACATCCTTGATGATAGCTGATGACTGGGATACACCAACCACATCAGCAAGTTTCTCAGCATCCAAACTATGAGTGTCAACGCCTAACTTACTCTTGTCAGCGCTTGACTTTGTGAACTTCTCCATCATTTCAACAAAAGACAAATTTCTAGGGGTAATTAATGAAGCATCAAAACCTGGTTGCCTCTTCAAATCTGTAAGAGCCTCAACTATACCCAAATAATCACCAAGAGAAGTACCTTCTTGTGACCCTTTGTCACTTACATGGACCTGTTCATCCTCCCCTTTAGAATAATCCTCCTCCCTACGCCTAGTGGTAGCTCCTTCCAAAATAACTATCCTGTTGGAAATACGTTTTACGTATAAAGAAAGTCTCGGTCACTCCAACAATATAGTTATAGGCTCGTAGTAGTGTTTAAGTAACATTTATTAAATAGCCCGACCCATGAGCATGTTCATGGGCCGGAGGCCCAAGTCCATTAAGGACTTGGGTATATAAGCCTCTTTCCACCATGGAAAGAGGTGTTGGTTGTTTCATTTCTCATTTTCTATACACATAGTTTCTTTCATTTCTCTCTCTAAGTCTCTCTAGAAAACATCAACCCTCTTGAAATACAAAGATTATCATTGTTCTAAAATTGGTATCAAGAGCATGGGATGAAATATAGGTCGGTATTCGTGTTGTTTATGCTCTCTTAAGCATAACGTTTAGTTTTTGATTGTTTTTTTGCCAAAACATCAATTTTTTTTCGTGTTTGTTAGTGATTTCAAGTCGTATTACTTCTTTAATCGTGTTGTAGTGATTTTGGTATCTTGGTTTTGGTTAAAAACACAAGTCTTTTGGATCAAAAGTTGAAAACGTTCTTGTTTCTCATCTTTCCGAAATTCCAGATAATAAAACCATCGGAAAGTACAAAGGGAGTGAGGCCAGATCGCAATAACCATTAGGTTCTACTTTGCGATCTAAGGATTCCGATACTGTATTCCAACGAGACATTCCGATCGTACATTGCGATCTGGGATTCCGACGGTCTTAAGGGATTTTTGAGTCGTTACTCTGTCCAATTTGTTTTAGCTATATTGCGATCTAGACATTCCGACAGGTAAACATTTCGAAAGATTGACATTCCGACAGATTGACATTTCGACAGAGTGACATTCCGACAGGTTGACATTCCGACAGATCCAATATTCCGATAGAGCGACATTCCGACAGGACAACATTCCGATAGAACCAAACATTCCGATACCAGCAACATTCCGACAGAAAGGGTATTCCGACAGAAAGCAACATTCTGATACTTGCACATTCCGATAAAATTTATTTTTGGATACTTAGAGGATTTTTCTATCGTGCATTAATTTGGTAATTTGTAAAATTTCAAAACAAACACAACAAAAAGATAACAACATCTTTCATTTAACAACACAAAAACACATAACCTTATTTCATTGTTCGATCACTTTTGATAATCTTTATTCAAGGGATCATAAAATGAATTCACATTCATATATGCCAACAATGACTTCGCTTACCGATATCTCAATCATCTCGGGTACCGACACTCGCCCACCTTTGCTCATCAAAGATTTATTTGAAGCATGGCAAGGTCGCATGAAAACGTACATCATGGGCAAACCCAATGGTCGACTTATGCTTCAATCAATTGAAAAAGGTCCATTAGATTGGGGAGAAGTTACCGTCAACAATTTGACGAGGGAAAGGTTGTATCATGAGTTGACTGATGCCAACAAAATCATTGCCGATGCAGATGAAAGGGCCGTTCAGACAATTCTTCAAGCCCTTCCACCCGATATCTTAAGAATGGTAAGTGAACATAAAGTGGCAAAGGATCTTTGGGATCGATTAGCTGTTTTGTTACAAGGGACATCTCTAACTAAGCAAGAACGGGAGTGTCAATGGTATGATTTGTTTGATAGGTTTACATACATTCCAGGGGAGACTCTTCATGATTACTACTGGCGTTTCACTACTTTGATGAATGACATGAACGTGTATAATCTAAGGATTGAACAGTTTCAATTAAACACAAAGTTCTTGAACACGTTACCCCAAGAATGGAGTCAGTATGTCACCGATGTTAAGATGATTCGATATTTTCACAAGTCAAATTTAGATCAACTCTATGCCTTCTTGCAACAACACGAGAAGCACGTGATCCAAAAACGCATCTCTCAGGGATCTTATCAAGAACCATTGACATTAATGGCAAACAATCCTACATTGTCATATCACAACTCTCCGTTTGCTTTGGGAAACCAATCTTCCTATCAACCAGTGTATCAAACACCAAGCTTCCCACAATACTCGATCTTGCCACAGCCGCCTACATCTTATCACCAGCAATTCAAGCAACCAGCAACATCATCACAAAGAGATTCACATCCGTTACCTTATGCTTCACACCAGTATTTACCTTATCAACCTCCAACAAACCCTGTTTTGACCTATCCACAACTTGAGGCTCCTCAACCCCATTACTCATAACAAGTCAGTGTTCCAATAAATCAGATTGTAGCTCAATCAGCACCAGTATTCTACTGTGATGATGAGATCCCTGTCCCTGAGTTCAGACAAGGGGATAGTCCTACTGATATACTTGCTCAAATGTCTGCTTATCTCACTCAAACAATGAACAAACGAGGTTACAGAGGTCCAGCAACAACTAACAATCAGTTAAGGAACTCTTCTAACTCTCGACAACAGGCTACAATTCAAGATGGCAGAGTCATGGTGCAACCACTTCAGGGGAGACCCAATTCGTCTACTGCTGGTGCACGTTCCTCTAACACTACCGCTAGAAGAGGTAATAGCACTGGCAAGACGAAGGTGATTATATGCTACAACTGCAAAGGGGAAGGGCACATGGCCCGAGAGTGTAAGCAGCCCAAGAGGAAAAGGGACGGCACATGGTTTCAGGAGAAGATCTACTTGGTGAATGCTCAAGCCCAAGGACGTGAGCTCGATGAAGAAGAGTTGGCATTTCTCGCAGATCCGGGAGTCGCGGACACTGACGGTCTCACAGCAGCCATCACAAACAATGCCGTATATCAATGTGATGATTTAGATGCATACGAACCTGACTGTGATGATCTCAATACCGCCAAAGCAGATCTCATGGCAAATCTTTCACTTTATGGAGCTGACACAATTTCTGAGGTACCACATACTGCTACATATACTAGTATTGTACCTTATCAAGTTGAGCAAGTGTCTGAGTATTCGGAACAACCTCCGGTGGTTAGTAACTCAATCGAGGAGACAAACAATGATATCAATATCAATGAAAGTCCACAGACTTTGAGTGAACCACAACCGGAAGCTATTACGACTACCAATTTGTCTGCTCAACCTGATTTGGTTATGGTCTCAGCATCTTTGCTTAGCCAAATGAATAATGCGGTCCTTGAAACCCTCAGTGTTAATCAGACTTTATCTGCCGAGCTTGCTTTGCATAAAGAAAAGGTTAAAACCTTGGAATTAACTCCAGTGTCCACTACCTTAACCAATCCTGAATTTGATGGGTTTAGGCAAGTCCAAATGGATAATCTGCTAGAAATTGAGAGTTTAAGAGCAAATCTTTCGAAAGAACTCAAAGAAAAAGAGTCAGTCGTTAATACTTTTCAAAAACTACAAACAGATTTCGAAATTATCGAGTCTAAAAGAGTTGAAACGGAAATTAAGGCGTCTGAGAGAGTTAAAAAGACTAAAATTTTGCTTTTAATACAATATGATGCTTCACATTTAGTACACTTGTTTCATTCTTCTTATTAAGAGTTCAATCTATCGCGTCTAATAGACCTACCACCTAACCTGGGGTATGCAAAGCAAGCATTTCACCACAACCCACGACTTTATGATGCAACCAAGTTAGGATTGGTATTAGATCCGATTGTGTTCTTGAATGAATCTTAGAGCTTGACATCATATGAAGAGAATCAGTTAAAATTACTTCCTACATATCCTGAATATGACTATGCTCAAATGAATGTAACAAATGCTAAAATAGATCTTAGAACTCGATTTTATATGCAAAAGAAAACTATCCAAACATCCGCTTTCATGCCTACTAGATAATGCCTTAGTATAATTCCTACACTCGTTAAATCGGACGAACTGAAGGAAACTCCTAAGAATCTTCCACCGGTAAGGACGGTAAAGCTCAGCTTGGAAGAGATTGGGCGATACCTTACCGAGTTTGACAAGGTCATCCTGGAATGTACGACTTCAACGGCTCTAACCGCTGGAGAATGGGCTTTCGAACACATGAAAACGGTGTTTGAGAAAGAGATTGTTCCGTTTGTAAACAATATTAAAAATGGAGTCTATAATCTAGAGGGAAATCTCAGCTTTGAAATAGGTGAAGTTCAAAAAGTTTTCTATGAAATGGATGATGCTTATGAACAACATTTAATTGAAAAAGAAAAGATTTTATCCGAGTATGACCTATTCTTAGAACATATAGTGTCTCTCGAAGTGATGCAAGTTGTTACTCTTAACTATGCTCATGGGATTTCATCTACTGTGAATAAATGTGATGATGTGTATGATCTGTCTGTGAATATTGTTGCGCCTGTGTTTAATGTAGATAATCATTCTTGTCATGAATCTAACGCTGAATTTTTAGAGCTTCAAGATTCTTATAACACACTTTCAAAACGTTTTAATGAGCTTCAACAACATTGTATATCTCTTGAAATTGAAAATCAATCTAAAAATGAAACTCTTTAAAAAACAAATGATTGTGAAAACTCCGTTGAGACAAGTGACAAGATGATTCAGGTAGTTCAGGCATTAGAGGAAGAAATTATGAGACTTAAGAGAGAATCAATAGCAGAGAAATTGGAACTAGAGGCTGCAGAGATTAAGAACCATGCCCTAGAAGATAGAATTACTTCTATGATAGGCGATCTTGATAAAGTAAAACAGGGTTTCTCAGATATTTATGGTTCATTAGAAGAACGCTTCGCTTTTAATGCGGTAGAGCAAAAGTCACTCGTTGACCAATTGAACCGTAAGTGCGAGGAAATCTCTGACTTAAATATTCAACTCATCGATAAAAACATGGTTTTGGCTGAATTAAAGGAGACACTTCAACTCAAAGGACAAGAAGTTGTTGATAATTCAGCTATAATCTCTGCCCCGACCTCTAGTGCTCCAAAAACCAACAAGGTGGTGATCATTAAGAACCCGTACAATAAGAACAACACACTATCATATCAGTGGTATATGGAAGATGTAGTTAAGCACGCGGAGCTTGCTAGGGATGTGGTAGATGATTACTATGAAATTGATCCTATGAATAGTCACTATTACTCTGCTCATGCTTACATTGAGAGGGTAGATCAATTCTTAGAGCACTTGAAGTACATAAGACAACCGGGTTCTACACCATCTAAACAACAAACCACCACCATTGCCATTACTCCATTTAATAAGAATCCAGGATCTAAGCCTATTTTAAACACACCCATCAAGGCTAAATCAAAATCTGTCACTAATGTTCCCATGGCTTCTACAGGAGTAATTATGTCTACTAAGGCTAAAGGATCTCAAGACAAGAAAGATAGGATCAACCCTTCCACTAGTAGGACTGCCAAGAAGAAAGTAGAAGTTCACCCTAGGAATGTTATTTCAGTTTCAAATAAAAAGAATCATGTATCTAAGACAAAAGGATCTACTTTTGTGCAGAAGCCTAAGAAAAATGTGAATGCGAATTTGCGATGTTGGAATTGTAATGAATGCATGTTTTCTCAGCGTCATGATTTATGCCTTGTTGATCACGTGAATGAAATGTATGCTATTAGGAACAACCTTGAATGGATTCTAACGGGGAAGAAATTCACCCAAGTTGGTTGGCAATGGAAACCCACTGGTAGGACCTTTACTGCTAATGGAACTAAGTGCCCTTTAACTAGGATCACATCCACGGAAGTTAGGACTCATCGTCCTTTAAATAGGAACACTAGCACTAAGAAATGGAAAAAGCGCCCTTTAACTAGGTCTGCCCCCACTATTGTGCCTACCAGTGAAGAGGTACCTCAGGATCTTAGACAACTAGAATCTAAGTCGGCATTTAGGAAGCAAGTTTGGAAGCCTAAGAATTCTTCGGTTAGCAAATCTAAGATAATTATATCTGTACCTGCTAACACATAGAAACTACTAGATTCCGATACATCGTCCTTGTCTGGTGATATTTTCAAGTGGTCCAAATCATCCTCTAGTACTTGGACTCTGGATGCTCAAAGCATATGACCGGAGATCGCTCGATGCTCAGAAATTTCGTCAACAAGTTTCTAGGAACGGTTAAATTCGGCAACGACCATATTGCGAAGATCATGGGTTATGGTGAATACCAAATTGGGAATGTTACGATTTCAAGGGTTTATTATGCGGAGGGACTTGGTCACAATCTATTTTCAGTGGGACAATTTTGCGATTCAAACCTTGAGGTGGCTTTTCGACAACATACTTGATTTATTTGCGATCTTGCAGGAAATGATTTGTTAAAGGGTTCTCGAGGGGATAATCTCTACACACTTTCCATTCAAAACATGATGGCCGCCTCTCCTGTATGCCTTCTCTCCAAAGCATCCAAGACCAAGTCATGGTTGTGGCATCGCCGGTTATCTCATCTTAACTTTGATGCTATAAACCATTTGGCTAAAAACGAACTTGTTCGTGGTCTTCCAAAACTTAAGTTCGACAAGGATCATTTATGTTCCGCGTGTTCTTTGGGGAAAAGCACCAAGAAATCATACAAACCTAATGCAGAAGACACCAACCAAGAACCATTGTATCTTTTGCACATGGATCTTTGCGGGCCAATGTGTACGGCTAGTGTAAGTGGTAGAAAATACATCCTCGTCATGGTGGATGATTTCTTAAGGTTTACATGGGTAAAAATTTTAGCATCTAAGGATCAAGCACCAGAGTATATTATTACTTTCTTAAAAATGATCCAAGTACGTCTTCATGCTACTGTTCGCCGCATTCGCACTGATAATGGAACTGATTTCGTTAATCAAACTCTACGAGATTATTATGAAAAGGTAGGTATTTCACATCAAACTTTTGTTGCCCGCACTCCACAACAAAACGGTGTCGTGGAAAGACGTAACCGTACACTTATGGAAGCTGCTAGAACTATGTTGATTTATGCGAATGCTCCTTTATTCTTATGGGCTGAAGCAGTGGCAACCGCATGTTATACCCAAAACCGCTCCATCATCATATGAGCTACTTCATGGACACAAACCCGATATTTCATTTCTTCATGTGTTTGGTGCACTGTGTTATCCAAATACAAATAGTGAGAATTTGGGAAAACTTCAACCGAAGGCTGATATTGGAATTTTCATTGGTTACTCTCCTGCAAAGAAAGCTTACCGAATTTATAACCGTCGTCTTGGCAATATAGTAGAAACTTTGGATGCCGATTTTGATGAGCTGACAGCGATGGCTTCTGAGCAACATAGCTCTGAACCCGCATTACATGAGATGGGAACCGGTACCATCAATTCCGGATTAACTCCCAACAATCCCACTTCTCCATCATTTATACAACCTACAAGGTCCGAGTGGGATGAGTTATTTCAACCTATGTTTGATGAATTCTTTGATTTACCTAGTAATGAATCTCCAGCACCTGCAGCAGTAGCTCTGTTTCCCGAAGTTGTTGCTCAAGATAATGGAAATCAGTCCGTGACATCTATCGTTACTCTTGAACCAGATATCCCTTCCCCCACCAATTCACAAACTACACATGAATCATCACCCCCACTCGTTCCTAATGATGTTGAAGAGGATCCCTATGATCACGATTTCGAAATTGCTCACTTACAAGAGCTTCCTTTCTTTGGTTCACAAATACCTGAAGACCCTAACAGTGCGTCTACCTCAGAGGAAGCTCCTGCAATCGTTCACTCCCGACCACCTAGGATTAAAAATCATAACACCAAATGGACAAAGGATCACCCAATCCGCAATATTATTGGTGACATCAATCGACCAGTCTTAACACGCCACCAACTCCAAGAACATGCATTATATTGCTACTTTGATGCATTTCTTTTCGACACTGAACCTAAAAACTGGCAACAAGCCATGACTAAATCATCTTGGATTGAAGCCATGCAAGAGGAACATAATGAATTTCAACGTCTTGAAGTGTGGGAATTAGTTCCTTTACCCAACAACATTGAAATCCTTACATTGTTGTGGGTATATAAGGTTAAACTCTATGAGTTAGGTTGAGTGCTGAAGAAAAAAGCTAGATTGGTTGCTAGAGGTTACAAACAAGCTTTGGGTATTAACTTTGAAGAATCCTTTGCTCCTGTGGCATGATTGGAGGCAATTAGACTATTCATTGATTATGTTGCTCATATGAACATGATCGTCTACCAAATGGATGTTAAGGCGGCATTTCTCAATGGTGAATTAAGGGAAGATGTCTACGTAAGCCAGCCGAATGGATTCGTCAACTCGGAGGATCCTAATCACGTGTACAAGCTCAAGAAGGCTCTTTATGGGTTGAAACAAGCTCCACGCGCGTGGTACGATCTTTTATCGTCGTATCTTATTTCGAAAGGCTTCTCCAAAGGCAAAGTGGACCCAGCATTATTTATTCGTAAGGAGAACAACGACATGATACTTGTACAAATTTATGTTGATGATATAATATTTGCTGCTACAAATCAACGATTGTCTGACCAGTTTGAGAAAATTATGTCCACACGTTTTAAGGTGTCGATGATGGTAAAAATTTCATTTTTCTTAAGGTTGCAAATTTCTCAGAATCCCAGAGGCATCTTCATTAATCAATCCAAATTTGCTCTTGAATCATTAAAGAAGTATCATTTTGAGAACTGTGACCCCGTGGATACTCCAATGGTGGAGAGATCCAAGTTAGATGAAGACAAGGAAGGGATAGCTGTCGATCCTAAACTTTACCGTGGAATGCTCGGCACCCTTCTCTATCTGACTGCTAGCAGGCCTGATTTGCAATTTGCTATATGCATGTGTGCCCGGTATCAGGCTCGGCATACCGAAAAGCACTTACATGTTGTGAAAAGGATCTTTCGGTATCTTAAAGGAACACTTAATCGTGGTTTATGGTATCCGAAGGATTCTTCTATTGCACTAATCTCATATGCAGATGCGGATTATGCTGGGTGTCAAGATACTAGACGTAGCACTTCTGGCAGTGTGCAACTTCTTGGAGATAGACTTGTTAGTTGGGCATCAAAAAGGCAGAAAAGCGCTGCGATATCAAGTACAGAGGCTGAATACATTGCTATGTCCGGTTGTTGTGCTCAAGTTCTTTGGATGAGATCACAATTAACTGACTACGGTCTTGGATTCAACAAAATCCTGATGTACTGTGATAACATAAGTGCAATTGCTCTGTGCTGCAACTACGTTCAACATTCCCGGGCAAAGCACATTGACATTCGCTACCACTTCATCAAAGCGCAAGTGGAAAATGGAGTGATCGAACTGTACTTCATCAACACCGAGTATCAGCTGGCAGACATATTCACAAAGGCCTTAGATCGAGTATGTATCGAGTTTTTGATCGAAAAGCTAGGCATGAAATCATTCTCCCCAACGACACTTAAGGAGTTGGCAAAAGAATCTGAAGAATAGTGATGGTAAACTATTCTAGAGTATCCTTTGATCGTGATCTTGTATATTATCGTATATATTTAAACCACCAAAAGAATAATACAAAAATATAAAACATAGAAAAACCATAAAAAATATAAAATCAAGAAAATCCAAAAATATTTTTCATTTTTTTTAAAAATCGGGCATGTCTTTTAGTACGGTAATATTTACGGCCTTACAAATGTCGATTAAAGTTGACACGGCGCCATAAATAGAGTCCGTAAAAAAGTTGTACATGTTTTTAAAACATGCCCATTATGGCTTGTAGTTATTTTAGACTGCAACCCGTTTTTCGCATTAAAGTCACGTATTTCTTATGAAAACGTTGGCTTACAACGGGAATTAATTTTCTCAGGCAAGGTTTACTTTAAAACCTTGTAAGGGTCTAAGTTTACTTTATAACTTGGTCTAACATAAATTAGTGTACGTATCAGTACACTGATTTTGTTAAAATAAGAGAAATCTTATTGCCACCAAAATCGTTCCAACCAATCACTTAACCGGATAATGTCTTCATGAATATTTGTTTCTTTAAAATCATTGACTACAACTCTTTAAATAAAAAACGGGTCCGTGGTTAAGGGGTAGCAAATATTAAATCTTCTTGGAATTAAAATTGGTCTTCAAAAAGGATTTTCAGAAAATATAAACCGTTCATCATCATCATTAAGTGCTAAGTGTGCCTTGTGTGAATTATACATTCAAGTTTAGGTTATTTGAATTTTGGCGTTAAGTGTATGTGTTCGTGTTTGTGAACGGGTTGGTATTTCGTTAAGTTTATTTGGTTAATCCTAATAACTTTAAACAAATACTATTAACTGGGGGACCACTCTTGCAAATGTTGAAAAGTGGGGGTTTAATGTGTAAATTTGGCAAAAATTTGACCAAGTCAAAACACTACACCCTCCCTCCCCGTTCTTTCTTCACCATCGCAAACACACACATTCAAAAGTTTTTTTCCGCCATTGTTGACCTTCCAAATTTGAGTTTTGATTTCGTGCTATCTGTTCACTCATCTAGGTATCATTTCATGCTGTAATTATTATCATATATCTCTTTCCTTTGCATCTCAAACAAACCAGAAATCATAGTTAATCCAAAAATTAGGGTTTTTGAGTTTTACGATGAAACGGTAAATTGATTAGTGGGATTTGCTTAGAATGACTAGATGCACAATGGTTTTGCCCAGTTTTGTTTAAAACGTTGCCAAGCTCCTGGATTTGAGAAGTCAAAGTTTAGATCGGATCCCTGTCACGGATTCCGATGATCGTTACGATACTTCATTGCGATGCTGGTCATTACGATGAGTCATTCCGATGGCTCATTGCGATGGGCTATTGCGATGAGTCATTCCGATGGCTCATTGCGATGGCTCATTACGATGGCTCATTGCGATGGGCTATTGTGATGGGTCATTCCGATGGCTCATTGCGATTGCTCATTGTGATGGCTCATTCCGATGATGCATTGCGATGGCATATTGCGATAATGCATTCCGATGCGTTATTGCGATGGCATTGTAATGGTATTGCGATGGGGACATATTGCGATGGTTTCTCAAACATTCTGATGGAATCGTACTTATTGCGATGGACTTAGATATTGCGATAGAACATGATTACGATAGGATTGCGATCTTTTCATCATTGCAATGGCTATGTTAGGATTCCGATGGATTGATAGATTGTGATGGAATTAGGACCATTATTATTCCGATGACTTGTAAGCTTGTAATGTGTAATCTTGGTAATATTGTGATAGCTTTTAATATCATGTTATCACTATAAGGTAGTGATGAGTAATAGGATTGTCTTGCTAGCATAATGTTAGGTGGCACCTATAGACATATGTCGTGATCTAGTTATTGTTTTTCTATAAATGAAACGTGCTAATGATCGTCGTGTGTTACTGCAAATGCTACAAATTGACATAGATTTAAGATATATATGTTTCGTGTATATCATTTGTGTTTATGTCATCAAAGCAGGAAAATGTCGATCACAGAAGAACAACAACGACAACGTGATCTCGAACTTGTTTTGCTCAACGACAGGCTACCATATGCTGAGAACAACTCTCGTCTACAAGAGGATTTTGATCCGTCTTTACCAGCTTTCAAAATCGCCACGGATATCCTAGACATCTCACCCATCAGAGATACACTCAGATGTACTGCCTCTTTTCCTGAAGTCTACATGCACGAGTTCTGGAACACTGCATCACTTTCTAAAAAGACTATCTCATTCCAACTGAACAAAACGCCAAGGGTACTTAACTTGAGCATCTTTGGACAACTGTTTAAACTTCCTAGGTTGGCACAAGGAGAACAATTTGTTGCTAACCCAAAGAACGATGAAGTGTTTCGAGTCATTCGTGCTATGAATTATGAAGGTGAAATCCACAACCTATCTCAGTTCAACACATCACACATAGGGCAACCCTAGAAAGCACTTATCACCATCATTGTCAAATGTCTTACTAGAAAGACTAGGGGCTCCGACACAATGAGACCACCTCAGGCTCACTTATTTTGGGGACTCTACACTGCATCTAAAGTAGACTATGCACATATTCTCTGGCAAGAATTTTGTTATCAGTTTACTGGAACGAAGAATAAATCAGTGCATCTTCCATTCCCAAGATTCACCAAGATCATTATCAACCACTTTATGAAGAAAGACCCAACCATTGACACTCGTGGGAATTTCTTCTACCACACAAAAGATGATGACTATGTGATTCTACAAATGAATGCAGATACTAATTCCACAAAGTATGCATTACGTCCTGCCCTAGTACCTGACACAATGATAAATGACGGAATCAACGAAAGTGATAAATATCAAGAGATGCTTAATGATATTGATGCACAGTTTCGACGAGCAAATTCACTTCCCTCAGAGAAGCAAAAAGGTAAACGCAAGAAAAGAGTTTCAAAGCGCCAATCAACTGCTTCTTCTAAAGATAAAGGCACAGGGAAAATGCAAATAGTTGATGAAGATGATGATGAAGATGAGACGATCCATACTGAGGAAGAACAGGAAGAAGTACCACTCAGAAGGCCAAAGAAAGCAAAGCAGACTAAAGGTAAAGAAGCAAGTGTTGCTTCAGATGAACCTGCTCAACAAAACATTTCTGAAGCCAAACGACTGCGTATTATTCTTCAACAAAGCAGACAGGAAGCTTTTGCAACTTCCATAGGATCAGGCTCAAGACTGTTTGAGGACTTAGAAGAATTTGGCAATCCAGATGCTGACATATCATTTTATGAAGATCCTACCGATGAAGATGCTTATGAAGATGCTGATAACTTCCACTTTGAAAGTCGTGAGCAGAGTGAAGAGGGCGGTAGCAGTGCCAACACAGATACAAGTTTGATGTATCGAGACGCCAATATCACCACATCCTTACCAGAACCAACTCACACAGTGGTACACGATGATGCTCATGCAACTTTCATACCAGAAACTCAACTTCAAAGTAATTCTACTTCTGGCTCTGACGATGTTATGAAATATCTTAATTTGGAAGGGGAGGTTGTCGAGGTTACAAATACTGATCCATCGACAAATAAAGAAATGGTGGATGTTCCCATAACTACTGTTACATCAACCACCACTCCACCATTATCCACCCCAGTCATCAGTGAAGTCATAACACCAGCTATCACACCAGCACTTGTTGAACAACCGGTATCAACCACCATCCTAACCACTGAATCTACACCGTCATCAATAGTTGAACAACCTGTATCAACTATCGCCCCAATCACTGAATCTACACCAACACCTATCCTTGAACAACCCGTATCATCCACCACTACTTTAACAGTAATGGTTACACCTCCATCATCAGTACAACAAGTATCATCCACCTCCAATCCATTCCTCACAGTCAGTGATCCACTGATCCAGTCTCTTCAACAACAGCTGGAGGCTCAAGCTAAACAAATAGCTACACTGACTAAAAGATTCACCACTCCTAACACACAACCTCTCAAGGAACCACAAAATGTTGAGCATACACTTTAGAAAATATCCGATAGAGTGTCTAAACTTAAAGCACAACAAAAATCATTTCTTGGTGAAAAGAAAACTCGTGACAAAGAGAATGCTGCTTTTCTTGGGTCAATTGATGACAAGATGACCAAGATCATTCGATAAGAAGTCAAGTCATATGTTGATCAGCAGCTACCAACTTTTGTCGGTAATGGTTTATCTACACTTCAACTAATGACATTTTTACAGACACGTCTGCAATATAGGGGGGCTCATAAATCGAAAAACAAACGAAAAGTTCTGCAATATCTCAACAAAGCAATTATTGACGATACACCAGCAGATACTACCGACTCTGAGTCTGACTATGAAGATGAAATAGAAGAGGAAGATAATGAGGGTAACGGTGATGAGGATGATGGTGACAATGATCAAAATGAGGAAGAGGATATGGAAGGAGATGAGGACGAAGAAGAGGATGAGGAAGACAAGGATATGGATGAAGATGAGGACGAGGATACAGATGAGGATGAGGATGACGCTGATGATAATGACGACTGTAATGGAATCAACAAGGGTGATGACAAGAATGACAAAACGGGTACTAATGTCGAAGAGTCAAATCAGGATGAAAGTGATAAGGCTACTAAGAAAGGTATTGAGGAAGATGCAGAGAGCATTGCTGAAACCGCATAAACGACAGTGGAGTCTACTGTACCAGAAACTCTACAAATTGACATAGGTATATCTACTGAACCAGTGTTTACTACTAATTCTCACAATGAATCTGCAGACCATATGCTAGAAGACGAAATTCCAGTCTCTATGCCAACTGATGATATACCGGTGACACAAGAACAACCTTCAACACCATCTAAAGATCAGCACATTTCTGATATGGAAGTTGAAGACTTAAATGTGCCAGAACCAACGTTTGCTGAATCACTGCTCATCGATGACACGGTACAAGAGCAACTCTGGCTCACAAATGCAACACCACAACATCCTTTCGACACTGCAACTGAAATGGAGTTGACTCAATTCCTAAACAACCCTATTGATTTCTCGGCCTTTCTAAGGTATTCTCATGGGAAACCGACAATGACTCCGGATCTCATCAAAATGCTTGCCGCAAATTTGGACTTCTTTGATACTTTGAAGATTAGCCATAATGAAGCAGAATATCACTTGAATGAGCTTACCAAAGCAATGAGAGCGACGACTACGGGTATTCAAACTCCTGTGTTACGACCTCTTACACCCACGGTCATCGCGGGTTCTGCAATGATCCCAATAGAGCACTTTGTCTCTCACGATCTTGAATACCTCGAAAAAGGTGCAAATAAATATGCCACGTCACTTACCATGCTCAAGGCTGCTAATTTGGAGAACGTTCCACGGATCAAGGATAAAGTACCTGATCCATTATGGAGAAAGAAATTGCTGAAGTTTTATGATACCTTTGCATCACTTGGCATCTCTCACTGGAATGCAAAGAAAAGGTTAGCTTACAATCACTTCCACCGTCCAAAGAGAGGTTCTTCTATTGTCTCAGCTCACAGAATTAAAAGCATTCAAGGAGCAACCACTCAGACGGTATTCGGTTATGATTACTTGAATGTAATCGTGTTCAAACGTACTGATGAGAAAGAATACCGAATCGACGAAAGTGATCTCCAGTACCTTCAACTGGAAGACATCGAATATCTTCTATTGTTATTGGCTCATGAAAAAGTTGACCATCTACAACCTGAGATTGTCATTTCATTGAGCTCCAACTTTCGCCAATATGCAAGGAAAATTGTCATTCAAAACCGGGTGGAAGATTTTCAACTTGGAGTAGAGAGTTATCAAAAACAGCTAAACTTGCAACGTCCCCATACAACTCCGCTCAGTAATTTTCACAAGAACAAGAAGCCGTACATGGGGACCACGACACCGGAAGCAGGGATATTTTATCCAAATGAAACTGGAGTCATGTAGTTTATGTGATTCTACGAACTGCACAAATTCAGCGATGGTACGATCAAGCATGTTCGAGATGATCTGACAGTTCTCAATGCCAACCTACCGCTTCCAGTAGTCAAGTACACCTGGACAAGCCAGTGCATAAAGGGAGCAAAGTACGCGATCAAGAAGATTGAGGAACTTCTAAGGAAGCGCCGGTTGCTACGAAGTATAGAAGATTCGTCGGTGGACGACCATATGGAGCTAACCGTAGGTTCATGGAACGAACCATTTAATTATGGTTCGTCTTATAACAGGTCAACTCCATATGTTTATAATTGTGAATATGTTAATTTTTGTATAGTCAGCTTTTGTGGCTTGTTGTAGTGTAAAAGTATGATATTTTTCAAGAGTTTCTCTCGAGATTCTAAATCTTTCAAACATATCGTACTCAAGCACTACAACTAACCCTCATTAATTTGAGGGGGAGCATTAATATGTTCTTTGGCCAACATCTAATTTCATTTTATTACCCAAAGACCGGTTAATCCATTAATATCCAAAATATTGATAGTTAACATTTTGGAAAGGGGAGAAAATGGGATTAAGGAGACTTAATGATACTTGGCTAAACAATGAAAAAGGCTTAAAAGATTAACCAACTTAATATGTGTAATGCACATGTTAAGGGGGAGCGTTTTTGATGATCAAAACACTTAAGGCACAAAAACTTTGATTATAATATCACAAGTGCTTTAAGTGATTTTTCAAGGATTTTTCATGGTGAAAATACTTACCCAAAACACACTTAAATCACGACGGATGTGGTGACAAAAGGGTGGTAGGCATAGGTATTAGTCCAATGATTCATCAGAACCGATTGAATCTTCCCAAGGACAATTCCCTAGATAGAATTAGAAGTCCTAGGAAAGATGGAGAAAGATTGTGAACGTAGCTGAATGCCGACCAAGTACTTAAGCTAGCACTGGAACAATCACAACAAGGTGCTAGTGATGACGTATTGGTAAGCATTGAAGGGGTTGAAGAATGAAAAAGAATTGTAAAGATAAAGGGTGTTAAGAAAGAAGCCCTCCTTACAACTTTAGGTAGAAACCGGGTCAATACATATGCTATTGAGATCATTTTAATGATTCTCGATATTGAAGATAGACATCATGGACCCAGTGATGCAATGCACAACCCTCACCAGCTAACTCAAGTCTCTCTCAAAAGATATTTGTTTTAATAACACGGAGTTCAACACGTTATCTATTGGTCTATTCACTCCGAATGGAATGATATTGAATAGGTGGCAGTCCTCTACAGCCATCGCTCACTAAATCAAAACGCACTATCGAGTCTAGAGCCACGAGATCATCAAAAGTCTCATGTGGATACTTTCAATTTATTCCTTGCTTCTTCACACACTGTGGAAAGTAAGAGATCTTTATGAGTCCTACGCAGTATTCTTGTAATATTGCCAAAACATCCGAGTGATACGCAAGTATTACAATGAAGATGGAAATCCTGCTTGAGCCAACATCAAACAAGCTCATGGTAGGTGACACGTGCGGTTCTTTAAGAACCAATCTTGTGAAAACTGGAAAGAAACAGTGTTTAATTCTTAATTGAACTTAAACTCGTTCCAGGCCTCTACGCATGTCGACGTACAGTCGGTATTCGGCCCGGCCCAACAGGCCCGCGGCCCACACACACCTAACTTACCCTTCAAGAAACCCTAATCCTATAAATACAAGGGTAGGGGTCTCATTCTACAACAGGTTCTCTCTCATAACGACACCTCATATACCACATATTCATCCGATACTAACTTGACCGTCGGAGGTGGACCCCGGGGCTCCGGCCTCGGGTCCACGTCTAACCGGTTTACCTTTGTTTGCAGCATTACTCAGGACCGGGGAAGACGATGAACGGCCCAGGAGAGTCGCCGAACCGGCCCAGCCAAATTATGCTCCAACAAGTTGGCGCCATCCGTGGGACCATGATAATCTATGCTTCGTGTTCTCATATTGCTTAAACGCAAGAATCATTCTCGAACGTCGGTAACCCTAAAACCTCCGTACCTTTTTTTTTTCTTTACACTCTGCCATGCGCAAAAATCCAGTATTCTCTATCCAAGAATACTCGTACTTTACCATATTATCTTGTCATCATGTAAATCAAATATGTACACATATATCTTGTCGTCATATAAAAACAATACTTAAAGTGCTTTTTGAACTCAATATTCTACACATATAAATCAAATATGATTTTGAATAAAAACAAATGTAGAAGCGAAAATTTTGTCTGTGACGACAGGAGCTATTGCTTCTTTTTTATGACAAAGATTATATGACCCGCTCTTGCTTATATGCGCCTGCTCGCAAACATGCTTTGTGCTTTTGCGCTCGTCCGCACGTTTGGGCGTATTTTATTTTTTAACTACGGTTATGAGTCGCGTCCTTCCGTGTTAGTCCTATATTAGTAAAATATTACGCAATCTTTTAAGTTTATACAAAGATTTTTAATATCTTATTTATTAGGTAACAAGATTTACCCATATCTTTTAAAATAAAGAAAATATTTTATCAATATTTTTCCATGTAAATAAAAGATATTACATATATCTTTTAAATTGGCAAGGAGATATTACAGATATCTTTTGGTTAGATTAATATATTTTTCGTATATGTCGCGACCAGACGTAGTAATATCGGGATTCGCGGTCATGGCTCGTCCATCCGCACTCGCCTACACATTTAGCAATTATTTTTATTTTTATATTTTATTCGCGGCCATGGTATGTCCAGCCATGCTTATCTATATGTTCGGTCATATTTTATTTTTTCACTATGGTCATGAGCCGCGTCTTTATTAATTAATCCGCATGTTCGGGTATATTGTTTATATTAATAAAGGATATTACACATATCATTTAAATTACTACAAGATAGTCTTTAGGATATATTCCGATATTTTTTTATTATATACCTTTTAAATCGGTAAGATTTATTACATATATTTTTAAATAATATGTTTATCATTCGCGGTCATGGTACGTCCATCCTTGATAGTCCGTACACTCGGATATCTTCTGCCTACGGGCGTACATGTACACATCGTTCCCAGGTGGAATAAGAGGATTGAGTGAACCTAATAATTCAACTTGTCGTGTAAGAGGGATGCAACCCCAACGACCACGGATCATGTATCCTTGTTGGACACCTTACTATCAAGACGTTGTAGTAAGTTACGCAATCCACATGACTCATGATGGACTTGCAAAAGACACACTGTGCACGTCTAACAAAATTTTGTCAAAACTTTGACCGTCCTTATGGTAGTAACGGTACGTCGCACATAATAGCATAACGCATCCCATAAGTTAGTTAAGATACGTCTTATACTATGTGACAATTCGCGGTTATGGCAAGATCCATCCGCGTTGGTTTGCACGTTCGAACCTAATCTATATCTTTTGTACGCGGCTATGGTACGTCTATTCGCGTTGGTCTACGCGACCGTAATTTTTGAATACTTGATTAAGTTTAATATTACTAATCGAGTTTAGCACCATTAAACTTAGGGGGCTACCAGGGTATAATAATACCACTATTTTCGTGCATGACACGCAAATATCTTTGGTATATTCCTTTGCCGCAGAAGTCCGCCTTCTGCCGGTTTATTCCTTTGCCGCAGAAGTCCGCCTTCTGCCGGTTTATTCCTTTGCTGCAATAGTCCGCCTTCTGCCGGTTTATTCCTGTGCCATGGAAGTATCTCTTCTATTGGCTTATTCCTTCGCCGCGGAAGTACTCCTTCCGTGCGCTTGTTTCTGCGCTATGGAAGTATCTCTTCCATTGGCTTATTCCTTCGAGGAAGTACTCCTTCCGTGCGCTTGTTTCTGCGCCATGGAAGTATCTCTTCCATTGGCTTATGCCGTTGCCACGGAAGTACCTCTTCCGGTTGCTTATTCATGCGTCGTGGAAGTATCTCTTCCACGTGCTTATTATCTTCGCCGTGGAAGTATCTCTTCCACGTGCTCATTATTTTCGCCGTGGAAGTATCTCTTCCACGCGCTTGTTATTTTTGCCGTGGAAGTATTTCTTCCACGTGCTTGTTATTTTTGCCGTGGAAGTATTTCTTCCACGTGCTTGTTATTTTCGCCGTGGAAGTATCTCTTCCACGTGCTTGTTATTTTCGCCGTGGAAGTATCTCTTCCACGTGCTTATTATCTTTGCCGTGGAAGTATTCTTCCACGTGCTCGTTATCTTCGCCGTGGAAGTATCTCTTCCACGTGCTTATTATCTTTACCGTGGAAGTATTCTTCCACGTGCTCGTTATCTTCGCCGTGGAAGTATCTCTTCCACGTACTCGTTATTTTCGCCGTGGAAGTATCTATTCCACGGGTTTATTATCTTTGCCGTGGAAGTATTCTTCCACGTGCTCGTTATCTTCGCCGTGGAAGTATTCTTCCACGTGCTTATCATCTTCGCCGTGGAAGTATCTCTTCCACGTGCTTATTATCTTCGCCGTGGAAGTATCTCTTCCACGTGCTCGTTATTTTCGCCGTGGAAGTATTTCTTCCACGGGTTTATTACCTTTGCCGTGGAAGTATTCTTCCACGTGCTCGTTATCTTTGCCGTGGAAGTATTCTTCCACGTGCTCGTTATCTTCGCCGTGGAAGTATTCTTCCACGTGCTTATCATCTTCGCCGTGGAAGTATCTCTTCCACGTGCTTATTATCTTCGTCGTGGAAGTATCTCTTCCACGTGCTCGTTATTTTCGCCGTGGAAGTATTTCTTCCACGGGTTTATTATCTTTGCCGTGGAAGTATTCTTCCACGTGCTCGTTATCTTCGCCGTGGAAGTATTCTTCCACGTGCTTATTATCTTCGCCGTGGAAGCATCTCTTCCACGTGCTTATTATCTTCGCCGTGGAAGTATCTCTTCCACGTGCTCATTATTTTCGCCGTGGAAGTATCTCTTCCACGGCCTCCTTATCTTTCGCCGTGGAAGTATTCTTCCACGGCCTCCTTATCTTTCGCCGTGGAAGTATTCTTCTACGGTCTCATTATCTTTCGCCATAGAAGTATTCTTCCACGTGCTCATTATCTTTCGCCGTGGAAGTATTCTTCCACGGCCTCATTATCATTCGCCGTGGAAGTACTCTTCCACGGGCTCATTATCTTTCGCCGTGGAAGTATTCTTCCACGCGCTCCTTATCGTTCGCCGTGGAAGTATTCTTCCACGCGCTCCTTATCGTTCGCCGTGGAAGTATTCTTCCACGGGCTCATTCTCCTTCATCGTGGAAGTACTCTTCCACTGGCGCCTTATTTTAGCCGTGGAAGTATTCCTTCCATGCGCTCGTTGTCTTCGTCATGGAAATACGTCTTCCACTCTCTCGTTACCTTTGCCGTGGAAGTACGCCTTCCACTGGCTCGTTCTGCCATAGAAGTACGTCTTTTGTTGATTCATATCTTTGTTACGGAAGTACGTCTTCCGCGACGAATTACTTTGCCCGGCCACGAAGTGATTTCTTCAAAGTTTTCATTGTTTGACCTTTATTAGGTGAAGCCTAATCAACTACGCCTAGTTCAGAAAAAACCGTGACAAAATTTTTAAGTCATTATCGTGTGTCGTGGCCGCAAGACGGATGTACCATCCGTATCATCTTGCCACAGAAGTACGTCTTTTGTTTGCCATAAGACGAATGAAATATTCGCATTATGTTGCATCATCAGTGGGTACAAGAAGTACGCCTTCAAAATATTCACAATGCATCATACGGGTTCCACCTCCACCTTCACAAAACCTTCTTATCATCCTCATGTTAGAGATGAATAAGAATGATACCTTGCCAATGCCAGCGTTACCCCGGCTATAGAACACGCTTTCTTCGTACGGGGTCCTTACCGTCTAATCACGGGAAACCAAGCATTCGAGCACAACCACCCGTCTTACGTATACATGTTTTCCCATTTCTTTTGACGTGGATATGCTTACAGGTAGCGGATATGGTGTAAAGTCTAGTAACCTCGGTGACAACCTCGCATACTAGACTGGGGGGACATGATGGCGTATAGTGGCTATGCTCACTATTCGTAACCCCAGCCCATTATCTTTTCGCTAACAGAAGCCCATTACGAGTGGAGCCATATGTTACGGACGACCTACGAGGATGTCCTAGCAGCAAGCCGCACGCGGTTGTTTAGTGAGCACGATACACGAATGAGTCTAGCATAACATGATCATGGACCATATCATACTAGACTGGGGGACATGTCGACGTACAGTCGGTATTCGGCCCGGCCCAACAGGCCCGCGGCCCACACACACCTTACTTACCCTTCAAGAAACCCTAATCCTATAAATACAAGGGTAGGGGTCTCATTCTACAACAGGTTCTCTCTCATAACGACACCTCATATACCACATATTCATCCGATACTAACTTGACCGTCGGAGGTGGACCCCGGGGCTCCGGCCTCGGGTCCACGTCTAACCGGTTTACCTTTGTTTGCAGCATTACTCAGGACCGGGGAAGACGATGAACGGCCCAGGAGAGTCGCCGAACCGGCCCAGCCAAATTATGCTCCAACAACGCATTATCGTATGATCTTTCCAGAACACTTAGAGTGACACTCTTTAGTGTTCACCATGACGAGTGGAAATCCTTCTAGTGTTAACATCAAACAGCACTTGGTAGGTGACAAGCAAGATTCTATTTGAAATAATTTTGTGACAACTGGAAAGCAACGATGGTGAATATCTTAATTGAAATTCACTTGTTCCAGGTCTCATGAATTGACGGCTTCAATCATAAGGATTTTTAATCCAAATGATTCACTCCTTATGTTCGCAGTCAGCTTTGGACGATCGAATAAAGAGAACGGGTTTACCCGCGAAATCCTGTCAGGAAGTTACTTAACTGAAACTATCCGTCACGGGTACGATATCTAATATCGTCCAATGGTCTTCACCGACCGGAGGTAAAATGCTACCGAATTAGAATAAAATGTCAAAGCCATTTTATTCGTGTCTTATTATGTTGCTGCATTCGAAGACGGTGGCGTTGCAGTGTACCTGTTGAAGTCGTCCTCACATACTTATTCTTTCTGCATCAAATACTTCTACAAATCCAAGAAAGTACGACCTAAAAGTATTCCGTTGTATCGACTCTGAAACTTTCAAGAATTCAACAAAGGATAAGTGTGTGGGACAAGAAGTCACGAAGAGGCGAACATCACAAGAAGATAAAGACTACACGTGAAAGGCCAAAAGAACGTGTTCCAAGCAAAAGGCTAATAAATATTCTACACATATTCACAAAAAGAAGAAAAAGAAAGAAAGAAAGAGAAAGTGGACTACGAGCTCAAGAACAAGATCTAACATGCTAGATTAGGACTTTGTAAATTTGGAGTGACCTCCCTTTGGGGGAGATTGTTGGAAATATGTTTTACGTATAAAGAAAGTCTCGGTCACTCCAACAATATAGGTATAGGATCGTAGTAGTGTTTAAGTAACATTTATTAAATAGCCCGACCCATGAGCATGTTCATGGGCCGGAGGCCCAAGTCCATTAAGGACTTGGGTATATAAGCCACTTTCCACCATGGAAAGAGGTGTTGGTTGTTTCATTTCTCATTTTCTGTACACATAGTTTCTTTCATTTCTCTCTCTAAGTTTCTCTCTCTAGAAAACATCAACCCTCTTAAAATACAAAGATTATCATTGTTCTACATATCCTCTCTCTCAATTGCTTGAGTTCAAGGCCTTGGGTGTTGACAATTTGTACAAGGTCTGCATTTTGCTTTTGCAAGCTAATGTAGACCGCCATCAATTCCAAAATTGTGTAAGGTTCCAATCTGCCCTCCTCTAGAATGGGAATTTGACCTCCCAAAGTAGATTCATGGGGCATGGATGAGGTCTTATTAATGTTAGGACTGTCTTGGCCTGATTCTAAGCTAGAACCAATAGTCCCAGCCTCACCTATGTCATCAACCACACTTGTGGTGGTGGTTCTCTCTGAAACATGGATAGGACCACTAGAGGAGAACACTCCAGTAGTCCTTTGGCGTTTTATCAACCTATATTCTGATGGTGTAGAAGATGGAGTGGATTGAGTGTCTGTTTGAAGGTTAAGGGGTGTTTGGGTTTGTGGTAAAAGTGTGTCAGTGTTAGGATTTGGAGTGTCAACGCCAACATTTGAAGTGTCAGCGTTGAATAGTTCTTGATCAACTTCCATTTGCTGGGGTGATGGTGGGTGTGGGTCTGGTTGGGGTTGTGGGTCTGGTTGATGTTGTGGGTCTGGTTGAGGGTTGGCTGCTGTAATAACAGCAAGCATGGCTTGGGTGAGGGGTAGGTCTCTATAAGGTTCAGAATTTATCTTCCCAAAAATTGCTTTCTTTTGAACAGGGATCATATAAAAATCATTGTGATCCTTATTGTAGTATGCTTGTAAATCAATGACCATTTGCAAAAACCTAGGGTAAGCAACAGTCATCTTGTTACCCTTATTATGACACATGTCATCAAAAATCATTTTCGAAAAGTTATACTTTTGCCCAGTTTCAATACACACAATGACACTCCCAATAGATCGGTTGATTTCATTGTGTGCAGTGCATTTGGGACTCAAACATTGAAGAATGACATGTATTAAGTACTTCCAAGTCGGGGGAAATTCTTGTTTTGAATATTTGTTTAAATGGCCTTGTTCAGGCAAATGATAACCCAAGGCTTGGAGTCCTTGCTCTAGCTCTACAATGGGTAGGGTGGTTATACCATCTGCACCATTAAGATGCAAAGCTTGGCGAACCAAAGCTTCAGTAACCACCCATGGAACCCATGGACAATAGCAGTCAATGTAGTCACTTCATTAAATGTTGAGGAAGTAACAGTGTTCTAAAACTGTTTAATGTGTTTCATAGGGATAAGAGGAGTATGTGAAAGTGCATACCTTAGTGGGGACGCATTCAAATACTCAACCATCTGAGTATATTGGGGAAACAGATTATTATCAGCTTGTAAATAAGCTACCATGTTATGTTGACTCCTGAACCTCAATTCTAAATCTCTAGGTTTAAACTGAGGTGCCATTGATGTAGAAAGCTGTGATAAAAGGTATGGAAGATGAAGGCTTGAGAAAATTTAGTTTGACAATAATAAGCAATTACCCTGTTTAAAAGAAATGAGCCAAATATATAGGAGAGGTGAAAATATGTGATTGGTCAAGATGTGAGGCAGTTATATTCAAAAAGTAATTATGAAAATCTTGAAAATATATAACTTATTTCAAACATTTATAAAAAGTTACCAACTCCTAATGTTACGACCCATATTTTCGTCAAAAATAACAACTGGGTAGGACCCAATGTTTATCAACGGTCAAAAATAACTTATCAACGCCCAACGGCTATATTCTTGTCAACGTTGAAAATTGCCATGTCAACGTCAAAATTGGTCTTAACAGCGTTTGGAAAGAAAAATGTCAGCGTCCAAAAATAAAAATAATTAAAAGGAAAAAGGACCTTAACAAAGTAATTTATCCTAGTGAAGATAACTTATAGACTGAAAATCACTATAGGGTGGCAAGCACTATCCAATCATGCACACTTGCTTAAGCAGGATAGACATAACTGCCCTCAAGTGTCCCTTGCTAACCAAAGTTCTTAACAATGAAGTTATCTCATATAAATCCCTTGTAGCTTCCCAGGTAAGCCCAATAAAATCATACCCAAGTCTCCCAACCGACCACAACCAATTCTAGGTCAAAAAGTCTTGGCAGCGTGCAAAGTATATCAACTTTGCATGATACAGTGCCTCACGATTTAGTAAACTAACTCGTACTCACCAGTGGACACAATCTAGAATTGTGATAAGAGTATTATAAGAATACCCAAAAATCCTAAAGGTTTCCTCAACCTCACCTTAAAATATGATATACAAGTTGCCAAAAAGAAAACATGCAATAAAAATTTATGTCAAGATAGGAATGTAAACCTTCCAACCATCATCCATAAACTTGAACACACTCCTAGTAAGCTCCAAAGATCCATAAGAAACTCTGTATCCATTTGTACAATGCTCATAATGCCTGCATAATTATATCAAAAACCACAAAACTAACATGTTGCTGTCAACGTCCATTTTAACACTTATCAGCGTTAAAATAACCTTTGTCAGCGTTAGATAAATAAAGTGGAAAACCTAATTCTGTACAAAGATCAATAGCAGTGCATATCCTGTACATACTTTTACAATAAGTTCCAAAAACACTTTTTAGGTAAGATTGATCATTCCAATACTTGTCAACAAGTATTGAAACCTCCTAGCATCAAAAGGTTTAGTTAATAAATCTGCCACATTTTCTTTTGTGTCAACCCTATCTAGTTGTATTAAACCTTTTTCAAAACAATCTCTTATAAATGATGTCTAATTTCTATGTGTTTTGTTTTAGAATGATGTACAGGATTCTTAGTAATACATAAAGTACTGTTATTATCTATAAAACTCTTGGTATGCATACCCATAATCCAACAGTTGGTTCTGAATCCATAAGACTTGTCCACAACAAGCAGTTGCATCAACATATTCTGCTTCAGTTGTAGAGTTGGCCACCACTGTTTGTTTCTTGCATTGCCAAGATATCAATCTACTCCCAAGAAATTGGCATCCACCAGTTGTGGATTTTCTATCAAACTTGTCACCTCCATAATCACTGTCTGAATAAACAATAAGTTCCAATGGAAAATCCTATGGATACCATAATCCCAAGGTGGGATAGCACCTAAGATATCTAAAGATCCTCTGGACAGCATGAAGATGACATTCTTTAGGAGTCCACCTGATGGCGTGCACATGCACACACAACAAACATGATGTCAGGTCTAGAAGTTGTAAGATACATCAATGATCCAATCATTGACCTATAATGCCTGACATCCACCTCTTTTCCATATCCAATCTTTCCCCAAGGGTGTTCCCTATCCATGGGTGTGCTAGCTCGTTTTTCATGTGGAGAAAAGCCAAACTTGTTCAAGATTTCTGCTACATACTTGTCTTGAGAGATAAAGATACCATCTTCTTTCTGTTGAACTTGTAAACCTAGAAAGAAGTTTATCTCACCCATTACACTCATCTTGAATTTGTCTGTCATGAGCTTGGAAAAGTCTTCACTCATCTTTGGACTTGATGAACCAAAGACGATATCATCCACATAGACCTGAACAAGTAGAAAGTCCTTACCAATCTTCTTGGTAAATAATGTATGATCTATGGTGCCCCTCTTAAATCCATTTTCCACCAGATAGGTGGATAATGTTCCATACCATGCTCTTGGGGCTTGATGAAGTCCATACATTGCTTTCTTCACCCTATACACCTTGTCTAGATGTTCTGAATCTTCAAAACCAAGAGGCTGCATTACATAAACCTTCTCTGCAATTGTGCCATAAAGAAAAAGCACTCTTCACATCCATTTGATAAACTATGAAGCCCATGCAAGAAGCATAGGCTAGGAAAATCCTTATTGCTTCAATCCTTGCAACAGGTGCAAAACCCTCTTCATAGTCTATCCCTTCCTCTTTTGTATAGCCTTGAGCAACTAAACGTGCCTTGTTTCTGATCACAATCCCTCTTTCATCCTTCTTGTTTCTAAGAACCCATCTTGTCCCAATAGGCCTGACATATCTAGGACAATCCACTAACTTCCAAACATCTTGAATAGCAAATTGGCGAAGCTCATCCTGCATTGCTTCCACCCAACTTGGTTCTTTGAGAGCATCAAAAATCTTCTTGGGTTCTTGTTGTGATAGAAAACAAGCAAACAAACATGCCTGAACAAGAGGGGTGTCAACCTTCTTGTGGATATTGCCAATAAAACATCATTGATTTTGATGATACCTTCTTGTTTGAACAGGATACAACACATCACCAATGATTAGAGAAGGAGGATGATTTCTGATAGTATATGTAAGTGTTCCTCCTTCAATAAGTGTGTTATCTTCAATCTCAGTCTCCATGTTGCCAATATCATCTTCATATTCTCCTCCATCATCACCAGAATGAACCTCTTCATGAACTATGGAAGATTCACCTTGTTTAAAAACACTGGAAGAGAATAAATGGTCAAAAGGGTTGTCAACGCCTGAACTTGGCCTGTCAACTTTTGTGCTATCAACGCCTGAATTTGGCCTGTCAGCGTTAGAATTTCCTTTATCAACGCTTGAAGATTCATGCATGTTTTCATCAAGTGGCTTTTCTTGTGGACCATCTTTTTCATTTCCAGCAGCAGCAGCAAATCCATCTTTCCATATAGGGATGGTAACATACTCAAGTATGGGGGCTGATTTGACTACATGTGATCCTACTTCCTTGTCAATCTGTTTACCTGAAATTTCAACAATAGGTTCTTCTACAACATGTGAATCCTCTTTCACAATGTCTGGATTAGTAACAGGCATATAATTCAAGGTTCTAGATAAAGGTTCTAAATCAAAGAACCAATTTGTCCACTTTCAGGATCACTAGGTTTATTCTCTAAAAACTTAACATGTACCTTTTCAAGTATACATTTTTCTTTCTTAATGTAAACCTTGTATCCTTTACCCTGCACTGAATAACCCATAAAATAGCCTTCATCACCTTTAGCACTAAACTTTCCTAAGGAATCACTAGTATCCAAAATCACTACATGACATCCAAAGGGTTTAAGAAAACCAATATTAGGTTTCCTATTCCAAAATAGCTCATAAGGTGTCTTATTATGAATTTTGTTGATAAATGCCCTATTCTGAACATAGCAAACTATATTCACAGCCTCAACCCAAAAAGCAATGGGAAAATGAGCATCAACCAACATGGTCCCAGCAGCTTCTATGAGTGTTCTATTCTTCCTTTCAGCCACCCCATTCTGTTGTGGGGTTCTAGCTACTAAACTGCCTAGTAATCCATTTATTGACACAGAAGTCATCTAATAATTTGTTTCTAAACTCACCACCATTATCACTTCTAAGTATTTTAACCTCATTCCATGTTTTCTTTTCAATTTGGATATTAAAGTTAATCAAAACTGTGGCAGTTTCACTTTTTAAGGCCAAAAAGAAAGTCCAAGTAAATCTAGAAAAATCATCAGTTATGACAAAACAAAAGGATTTACCACTTAAACTTTCTATATTAGTTGGGCCAAATAAGTCCATATGTAGCAAGTGAAGTGGTTTAGAACTAGAGTGCACAAGTTTAGACTTAAAAGAGACTTTGTGCTATTTCCCTTTAAGACATGCAACACAAGAATGATCATTGTGGAAAGCCTTTTCAGGCAAACTATCAACTAAACCATGTCTCAGAAGTCTGTTTATGTTCTTAAAATTTATGTGCCCTAAGCTTCTATGCCATAGATTACTTTCATCGACTGAAGCCTTAGCATATAGACATGACAAATTATTATTCATCCTAATTCCATTAAGATTCACATTATAAATATCCTTATGCCTAGGTGTTCTATAATCAATAAACTTCTCATCAGGTATCTTAAAGTCTTTGTTTAACACCAAACATTTAGTATCAGTGAAAAGAACCTTATTCTTGTTATCACATACTTGTGATACACTAAACAGATTATAATCAAGTTCTTTTACCAGAAATACGTTTTCAAAACACAAATTTTTGGTGATAAGAGTGCCTTTGCCAGAAGTTGTACCATATCCTCCTCCAAAGTACACTTTGTCACCATCTTTAATGGGGGTAAAGTTGGTCAAATAATCTTCCTTCTCCGTCATGTGCCTAGAGCCTCCACTATCCCAATATCCATAATCATTTACCTACTTTTGAATGCCCTGCACATAAAGAAAAAAATTAGTTTTCTTTGGGAACCCAAGCCTGAGCAGACTTGGATTCATTTGGTTGTTTAACAAGAATAGATTTAGTCCTTATAACAACCCCTTGTTCATCCCTTTAAGGATTGAACACCCAGTTAACCCCAATTGGTTTAGTAATGACCTTTGAAATATAATGAAATCTGTTACAGGTCATAGAAATCCTATTAGAATTAGGGTTTTGGTCTTGTTTGGGTCTCCATGTTAAGCTAGATGAAGCTTTAGACCCCTTTCCCTTTGGCTGTAAGTATTTGTTGTTACTTGGTCTAACAGCGTTGGAAACATTCCTGTCAACGTTAAAATTGTTCTTGTCAGCGTTGAAATTGCACTTATCAACACCAAAACTAGGGTTTGCTACAGGAACCCATTGTCTGTTATACCATGTATTGGTCTTTTGAAAAGGCCTTTGTCCATGAGTATTAGACCCTTTAGTAAAGAATGGAGCTGGTCTAGTAACATGTGGACTTTGTTGGACAAAAGGTCTGGGTTTGACCATGGTTGACTTTTTGTCAGCGTTGACTTTTGAAGCACTGACACACCTATAAGCTAAATGTGAAAAACTCCCACAACTATAACAAGATTTTCTAGACATAACCCTAGGTCTAGATGAAAAGAACCCTGTCCCATTATCACTAACTTGACTTTTTGGTGACCTAGGTTTTCTATACATTTCTGCATACTTAATACTAGAGGTGGCAAAATGGGCGGGTAGGCGGGCACGGGTGGCGGGCTAAACGGGCAACAAGCTAAACGGGCGGCGGGCTAAACGGGCGCGGGCTAAACGGGCACGGGCGAAACGAGCGGGCTAAACGGGCGGGCTAAACGGGTGCAAGCTAAAAAAGGAAAAAAACATATAAAAACCTACAAATAAAAAATAAAAATACTTGTTTGAAAGCCGGGATAAAAATTTAATAAAAAATATTCGTCGAGTATACTAATTTATATTATACAAATGCGCCCGTTAAGCCCATTTCGTTTCTTACATATGCGCCCGTTTAGCCCATTCATTATAAAGAATGGGCAAAAAGTGCCCCATCCTTTTTTAAAAATGGGCAAAAAGTGCCCATATGTATCAAAATGGGCAAGATTTTCCACCTCTACTTAATACTAGGTTTTCTATTAACATGTAAGCCAAGTTCAACAAGTTTTCCAGTAGAAGGGTTGGTTATGGTTATGGGTGTTGACTCAAGTGGACTTTCACTAAGCATTCCACCTTTAACAAACAGTGTGGGATTGGCTTTATTCCATTGTTCTAGGTCAGTCATTTTCTGCTTATATTCCTCTACTGGAGTAAGAACTCTTGGTGGAGGAATGAATTCCTTTTCTTGGAGTTCTGGAATACCAGTCCAAGATAAATCCTTTCTAAGGACACCATAAAAGTTTCTAGCAGGTGGTGGAACATCAGCATACTCTTTCATCCCAATCCCAGTCATATCCCTAGAGTCTCTTTGCTCACTTACACATTTTTCTATGGTTTGAGAAGCTTTATCAAATCTTTCAATTTTAAGCCCTACACTCTCTTTGTTTTTAATAGCCTCATCTAACTTAGCTTGCATGACTCCTTTGGATCTTTCCAAAATGTCCCTAAGGTCAACACTAACTTTGAGGTCATGTGACAAAACGTTAATTTGATCTTTTAGGTCAAGCTCCATTTTCTTATATTCAGCCATAGTCTTTTCATTTTGAACAAGTGCCAGTCGATAATTAGATAACTTGCATCTTTCATCAAAAACATCTGATTTTAACTTTAAAATTTTTTAATTAAGTTTTTCAGTGTTCAAACGACAACCTTTACTACAAAATGCATCATCATATACCTCATTATCTGATGAAGACGAAGAATGTGCCATGAGAGCAAAGTGAACATGCTCTTATTCTTCCTTCTCAGCAATCAAGGCCTTGTTCTCTTCCACGTCCTTGGCCATAAAGCTCCAGTCCCATCCAACACCGTTAATTTCTTGCATGGCAACCATAGCCTTTGTGTCTTCAGCCTTAATTATTTGACTTGAAGGATTTCCAGCATCAGATCTTCTTGGAGATCTGCATTCCCTCATAAAATGACCCATCCTATGGCAATTGTAACACTCAACCTTGGAATTATCAAACCCAACAGTGTCTTTAGCATTGAATGTCATCTTCTTCCTGAATCTCCTATTCCATCTATTGTCCCTTATGCTTGCAAGTGCCATATTCCACTTAATGTCTATCTCCTCCAAATTCTCATCACTGATTTGCTCAAGGTCCTCATATGTAATTACTGAACCATTGGGCAATGCAACAATGTATGTACACACTGTATCTAGATCAATGCCAACAGGTTTAATCCTTGGTGAATCAACATTGTATGTGTCAGCGTCTGAATGTGAGGCGCTGACAAAGGTTGATCCAGCATTGACACAAGTTGATCCAGTAACAGGATGTACATATGGCTATCTTTGATCAACTTAACCTTCACCATGTGAAAAGAAAGTGTAGAAACTAGAAGGGGGGGTGTTGAATAGTTTCTTATATTTACTTGTTAAATGATGGTTTTCAAAAAAATCCCTTTTCTCAAAAAACATAGACTTAAGGAAATAAGTGAAATCTTCTTATGCACAATATGAACAATGATAGTGTAATTTAAACTAATACTAACTTATATATATGCACAAAGAATAAAGAATGTAAAGAGTTAAGGGTAAAGAAAGATCAAACCAAACACCAAGGATTTATAGTGGTTCGGCAACAAAGCTCACTCCTCGTTCCTACTCCACTCCTCGAGTACTCCTTACTCGAGATTTCACTACACAACAAGCTCCTTATGGTGGAGAAAACCGTACACGTCGCTTAACCAATTTCCGACTCTAAGCTAAAAGTCGAGCCCTAATCGTAGCTAGGACCAATCTACACAACTATACTTGGTACATACACAACTTCCAAATAGACACAACTACTTGGATCTTCACAACTATTACACAACAAAAAATATATAAGATTTGATCTTCAAAGGATCTTTGGTGGTGGACTCAACACTTCACAATGATAGTTTTCTTCTCTTTGCACTTGAAGAGGAAGGGATGGATGAGATAGATTCACTTCTGAACAAGTAGTAATCAATCAAATAATCAAGGATTTGTGTGATTTAAGAAGTATGTTTGAATATGGAAATTTGTGTGCAAAAGAGGTGAATTAAAAATCTGAGAAAGGTCCACTATTTATAGGACAAAGGGCCAACGGCTATATCTGCCCGCGGTTCCTTATCTCAGCCAGCGGTACCTTATCGATAAGGAACCGCCTAGGTTCTAAGGAACCGTCGGGCTAGACTCCGCTCCCTTTTTATCCTTTAGTGGTGGAGGTCATATCTGGTTACAAAATATCCAGAAAGGATATTCCAAATCCAAAGGGAATATGCCATTTTCAAATTTTCAAATATTTAATTTAATAAAACATTTTCTTAAAAAGAAAGTTTAACTAAAAACTTCTCACACTTAATAAAAAGTGAGTTTTAAGAAAAGATTAAACCACTTGATCACTTGATTAAGGTTAGTACTTGTTTATTCATACCTTAAGTGAAAATGGGTAAAATGAAAAGTATTTGAACTCAAGAATTCGTTTTTCGTTGTTTTTGTAAATGCTTGTTTTTACATATTGTCGTAATCAAAATTAAGCGAGACCGAAAAATGCAAGTAACGTTTTTAGGCAGCATTGCATTAACAATCTCCCCCTTTTTTATTTCGACAATATATAAACTCAATCACACAAAACACAAGATTTTCGAAGACGAGTTTATTCATTTCTCCCCCTTTGTCGAATCAAAAAGGTTGCACAAGTCGGTGTTGAAGAGACGGACTTTGCAAAGACTCCCGCTTGGTGCTTACTCCCCTAGCTTAGGGCACCGAGGAATCGAGATATGGTGAAAAGCTACATAGAAGGGTTAGTTGAACAAAAGAAACAACCAACAAGACATAGCTAAAGGTCACACTAAAAGAATAAAAGAGAAGAAAACACAAAGACTAAGATCCAAGTGAAGTCATATAAAAATAAGAAAAGAGTCATACAAAGATGTATGAAATAGAAAACAAGCCAAAAGCATAAATCTAATCCTAGTTAGTCTAGAATTCTAAGATTTGCTTAAAAGAAAAAGGTGTCTTGTGGATAAGCAACCAATGCTTATATGAAAGACAAGGTAGTGGCAGAATGTGGTGGTGGTGGCTTGGTGGAGATCTCATAATCAAAGTGAAGAGGAGGCTTGATTTATGAGACTCTTGATGTAGCTCAACTCCTCATAGATGTGTGCCATAGCAAGATGTTGATATTGACAACAATGACAATATGTCCCATGGTGCATGACATTATCATGAGAAGGAGGAAGAACACTAAAGGGTTGTGGTGGAAGAAAAGATGTTCCACAATCAACATTCTTGGTAGGAGAGATGTGATTAAGAGTGTTCTTAGGTGAATTTGGATTGAAAGCAATTGGGGAGAATGGACGAGAATCAAGGCTTTCATTAGGAGAGTAAGACATTTTGGGATGTGAAGTAAGGCAAAATGCTTATGGTTTAATAGGGAAGGATAAAGGTATTTTTGGGGTGGTCAAAGGGTTGAAGCAAAGATTCTCAAAAATGTTGGAACAAATTTGGAATATCAGAAATACCCGAAAAATAAGGAAGCACTGTATGCGGTTCCTTATTGCTTCTGGCGGTTCCTTATTGATAAGGAACCGCGGTTCATATACGGAACCGCCTACAGTGGTTGAGTTTTGGTGGTGAAGGAAGATTTTTCAGCAAATCTTATTTTTCTAGTCTAACTTATCATAGGGATATGCTTAAAAGCAAAGATAGACAAAGAGAACACATACTAACTCACCAAATAAAGATTGACCAAAATACATGGATTTTAAAAATCGATGTAGGAGGTGTGTAAGACAAGACCTTAAGTCATGACACAATCATACTCCATGATTCTATGTTGTTCTTGCTATGTTTGAGAGAATCATACATATGAATTATGTAAGCTCGAGATTAATAGCAAGAATCTATGAAAAAACGTTTTTAGATTGAATTAACAATGTCAAAACATTTCTCAATCATTTTCGGAAGAGACTTTGAGAATTTTGAAACGGAGAAGAGAAGATTTTCAAAAAGAGTTTAGGAGACTCAAAGACTCAAAATGATTCAAGACTCAAAGTAAAGAAAGAGACTCAATAAAGGAAAGCAATTAAGGAACATGTTCCATTAATCCTAGACCTAGACGCAAGTAATTAAAAGGTTCCCTCTTAAGTGGCTTAGTGAAGATGTCGGCTAAGTTATCCTCGGAGGTTACCTTTTCAATTGAAATGTTCCCCTTTTGAACATTATCCCTAAGAAAATGGTGACGAATTTCTATGTGCTTGGTTCGCGAATATTGCACGGGATTCTTGCTAAGGTCTATAGCACCCTTATTGTCACACATGATGGGAACATCATCAAGAAAAATCCCGTAGTCAACAAGCGCTTGCTTCATCCATAGAGCTTGTTGGCATGCTTTTCCGGCACTCACATACTCGGCTTCCGTGGTGGATATCGCAAGAGAGGTTTGTTTCTTGGAGAACCTAGAAGTTAAACAACAACCCATGAAGGTACAAACACCACTAGTGCTTTTCCGGTCCACATAGTCTTCCGCATGATCCGAGTCCGCGTAGACAATGGTTTCTACGCCGGTCCCTTTAGGATACCATAATCCTAAATGTATAGTGCCCTTAAGTATCGGAAGATACGCTTAACCGCTTCAAGGTGAGAGGTTTTGGGAGCCTCTTGGAAGCGAGCACAAAGGCAAACACTAAACATGATATCCGGTCGACTTGCCGTTAGGTACAACAAACTACCAATCATACCTCTATATTTGGTGTTGTCTACCAACTAGCAATCATCATCTACGGTGAGTTTAGTATCCGAGGCCATAGGGGTCTTCATTGGTCTAGATTCTTCTAATCCAAATTTCTTTAGCATTTCTTTAGCGTACTTAGATTGACTAAAGAAAATACCATCGTCCATTTGTTTAATTTAGAGTCCTAAAAAGAAGTTAAGTTCTCCCATCTACTCATTTCGAACTCATCATGCATGATTTTGGCAAAGTCATCACACTATTCTTGACAAGTTGAGCCAAATATAATGTCATCAACATATATTTGCACGATTATGAGGTGAGAACCTTTTTTCTTTATAAAGAGAGTGTTGTCTACCATTCCCATGGTATACTCATGTTTAACAAGAAACGCTTTAAGTCTATCATACCAAGCTTTGGGTGCTTGTTTAAGACCATAAAGTGCCTTCTTAAGCTTGTAAACATGATCCGATTTCTCAAAATCAATGAAGCCGGGAGGTTAAGCCACATATACCTCCTCATTGATCAAACCGTTAAGAAATGCACTCTTCACATCCATTTGCTGAAGCTTAATATCTAAGGCACAAGCGTAGGCTAAAAGGATTCTAATGGATTCTAATCTAGCTACTGGTGCATATGTCTCGTCATAATCAATCCCTTCTTGTTGATTATAGCCTTGTGCTACAAGTCTAGCTTTGTTACGAGACATAAAACCATTCTCATCTAGCTTATTCCTATATACCCATTTGGTTCTTATAATGCTAGAACTTCTAGGTGGAGGAACAAGTTCCCAAACATCATTAGCAACGAACTGATTCAATTCTTCTTGCATCGCAATGACCCAACTCTCATCCGTCAAAGCTTCTTTAACATTCTTTGGTTCAATCAGGGAGACGAAACAAAAGAAGTTACTTTGGTTTTGGACTTGAGATCTTAGGGTCCTTTGATTTAAGTCACCAATTGTAACACCCCCAAATTTATACAACTCAGTACAGCGGAAGACTAGTTGGTGTTACGGGATAGCACATTACTCACATCATAGACAACGCATAAAAATCGCGTCGTTTACTAATAAATCATTTCCATTCATAAATATCAAAGTTACATCGGTCCCAAGTCATTATATTTAATACAGGTTTTACAAAGTATTTGAATGGAAATAAGTATTTAGGTGCGGGCGATGAATTCTTGTTGTCTTCCCGAGAATTACCTTCAAGTACCTGAGACAAAACATGTTAAAAGAAAAGGTCAGCAATATCGCCGAGTGAATTCATAGAGTTTAATAAAATCCATCAATATAATATCAGTATAAAATTATTACTGAAAATCATTTTGTACAAATCATTTTGATAGGCCATAAAATAGCCAAAATCATTTTATACAAATCTTTATCAAAATCATAATATAGGCGTTTGCCTTAAAAATCATTATACGAGCCAATGTCGTAAAAACGTCATACAATACGTTTTGCAACGTTGTATAGATTAAATAAAAACCGTTATAAGAATATGGTTATGAAACCAAAACACAAACATAATATCAATAGTATGACCCAGTATTGCTAGTTAGGTAATACATCGTAATTCGGAGCGTCTAGTAGTATTTCGTTAGTTTTGGATTATTATAAGCCGCATGACATTGTTACCTTACTAAACCAACAACGGGTAGCTAACCCGATACCAATTTTGCCCATCTAAAGTAGCCTGTCGTCACAAAGGTCACGCTATGTAAATCTTCTCATACATAAATTCGCTTACCAATCAATGTGGCACGACGGGGATCAACCGTCAAGGCGCGAACTGGGGTGATCGTCCCCAAATAGTACTATTAAATGCATAAGCGTCTACCAAATCCCGGTAGTTCACAATTCATGCTAATGGGACTTTTAGTGACATAACCTAACTTTAATAATCCATTTAATTTCATCTATCGGGTCCTTTATTCATTTATCGGGTCATACAATCGGATCATTCAATCATTCGGGTCCAAAATCAATAAACAAACAATCGGGACAAATGGTGTCCTATTTTTATAAAACTAACATGTTATCTCCCTCGCGGGTTTATAAAACATTTCATAAAAACATTTAAAAGAGTGCGAGGCTATGAACTCACGTTGATGTGGGAAGGCGGGTTATCGGCAACTCGGACGTACGGTACGTGCTTCAATCACGGAAACCTAGACAAATAATACTCGTCTTAGACTCATGTCCAATGACTTTATAAAAATAACAATTATGTATACATATGATGATTATATATATATGATGATCAAGTGGGTTTATATATTCTCATTTACTCATTTTTGTGTTATGTGTCGATAACTTTTATACTAGTTGTCTTGTTTTACCTATTTACGTGTTTTAGGTCCAATAAGCCTATTATAAGTTCTTTAACTTGTTTTAATCCTTGCTATACTTATTTTATTAGTATGTATACTTTCCATGTTGGGCCCAAATGGGTTAAGCCCAATAAGTTCTTTTTACAAGTTTTTATCTTATTTAGTCCAAGTATTAGTCCAATATGTTTACTTAGCTCGTTAATGTTCGTATGCCCTAAAGTTCGGGTTTTATCGGTTTTTACTTGTTATACATGTCTATATATCAGTATATAAGTTTTATAAAGTTTTCATTAGACGGGTCCAACCATCTAAGTTTTATTTAACAAAAACGTTAATTTTACGGTATTAGCCGAAAAAGTCGTAAAAATCATGTTTATAGTTTTATAACTTATAAAACTTAACAAGTTACCATTTTTATAAAATGTCCACTTATTTATCATTGTACATATTTATATAAATAAAATTCATGAGTTAGTGGGTTTTAACTTTGTTGGATTGAATCACACGACTATATATGATATAGAAAAGTAGATGAAGATTAAACCAAAAAAAGAAAGATTAGATTAGATGAAGGAAAAAAGAAAAACAAAGAAGATGTGAATTCCTAGTGAGAGAAACACATACGTTTCTCTCTCTAAAACAAATGAAATGGAAAACACACACACAAATGAGGCTTAGGAGGCCTTTTATACTAAGTACTAAGTGTTTAGGAGGCCTTCCTCATTTGTGTGTTTGGGACTAATTCCTGTTACATAAACATTAATAACTAAGAACTCTCGACACCGTTGAATAGTATTTTTCACGAGCTTCGCAATGGTATATTATATGACCATCACTTTAAATACGGCTAACAATCTCCCCCTAAGGGGTGGTCATGTAATATGTGACTTCACTTCGTTGGTGTTGCAGACTTTGAAGCTTGTTGCCTTGAGAGTTCTTTCATAGTTCCTTTCATGACTTGTGTTCTTGGATCTTTGATCTTTGCCTTGACTTGATCTTGTAACTTTTCCAGCTTGTGTTCTTGTGTCTTTACCCACATACTCATGTTTTGAGTTGACATGAAAGCTTGTTAACAATCTCCCTTGATCATCAGAGTAGCGGAAGTCTTTGTCTTAAGATGTTCTTGAGCTTTCTTCAATAATCCTGAATATGTGGCCTTGAATTGCGACTCTTGAGATAACGCCACCGTTTGCATTCCACCGGTTTCCCGTTATACAGTACGAATACTGTACCTGTGATCAGGTAAGTTCAAAGAACTTCCTTGACAGGATTTCCAGCTGTGGTAGCCGTTCTCAATACTCGAATATATCGAAAGATAATTCACAGTAAGGAGTGAATCATGCAGTTCCATTCTGCTGATTAGGTCGTCAATTCACTTTCCTGGAACAAGTCTGAATCAATTAAGAATCAAACCATCGTTGCTTTCCAGTTGACACAAGTTTGATTCATATAGAATCGCACAAGTTACCTACCGCAGTGCTGTTTGATGATGACACTGGAAGGATTTCCATTCGTCACTGTAAATACTGAAAAGTATTACTCTGAATGTTCTGGCAAGATCATAACGATATTGCGTCGAGACCTGGAACGAGTTTGAATCAATTAAGAATCAAACCACTGTTGCTTTCCAGTTAACATATGTTTAATTCAAGTGAATCTTACATATGACCTACCGCAGTGCTGTTTGATGTTAACACTGGAAGGATTTCCATTCATCACTGTGAATACTAAAGAGTATCACTCTGAATGTTCTAGCAATACCACAAGGATAGAGCGTAGGACTCTGTAAATCATCGCTTGTGTTCTAATGATGAACAACAATTGATCTATGGAATAAGTGTCCTAATGAGATTTTTGATGAATCTCGTTGGCTCTAGACTCTATAAGTGCATGTTTATTTGGTGATCGGAGGCTGGAGCAGACTGCCACCTATTCAATATCTACTATCTCGGAGTGAGAAAGTCGATAGAAATGAGTTGAACTCCGTGACAATAAAACAAACTTCTTTTGAGAGAAGCTTGAGTAGGCTGGGAAGGGTTGTGCATTGCATCACTGGGTCCATGATGCTTTGTCTTCAATACTAGAAATCATCAACATGATTCTGATAGTAGATGTATTGACCCGGTTTCTGCCTAAGTTGTATGGAGGGCTTCTTTCTTTACACCCTTTATCCTTACATTTCTTTTTCATTCTTCAACCCCTTCAATGCTTACCAAGACGTCATAACTAGCACCTTGTTGTGATTGTTCCAGTGCTAGCTTAAGTCATTAGTCGGCATTATTCCCGTACACTCAACTACTCCATCTTTCCTAAGGACTTCTAAGTTCTAATGGATTGTCCCTGGGAAGATCCCTCCGGTTCTGGTTGGATCATAGGACGAATACCTAACCACCTTTTGACACCAATACCATCGTGAATTTATGTGTTGAAGGGTATAGATATCGTAACCAGAAAAATCATTTGAAAATGCAGTCAAGGTGTTGATGAAATCAATGTTTACACCTTGAAAGTTTTCTATATCACCAAAAACGCTCCCCCTACATATGTGCATCATAAAAGGAGAGATTTTCGCACATATTAGGAAGAGAAAGCACTTATATCAAAGATCTTATTCAAGATAACACATTTTAATCACTATTCTCCCCCTCAAAAATTGCATGAAATTGAAATTTTTGTGAAACTAGTGATGAAACATGGAGAGAATAATGTGTCATGAAACTTTGGAACAAATGTTTATGAAATCATTATACTCCCCCTCGAGAAGAGATTCTATTTAAATAGGGGAGTATATGAGCACATTGTTTTGAAATACTTTGAAAAGTTGTGCTCAAAAGTCCGAGAAAAATTGTGTTCATGAGCTTAAAACGTTGAATGTTTTGATATAAGCTCATGACCGAGAAAAATGAATTTCTCGTTGCTGAGGATAAGTCAAAGACTTTCCTTTATTTAGGGACCGGGTTATAGTCTGACATGTGACTATAAGCCATTATGAGAAGAAAAGTAGAAAAGACATGTTTTGAAAACATTTAAACTCTCATTCGAACTTTATGTACGTACCCGTGTCGTTATTGAACAACATTTCTAAGCACGTCCATATTATCGATGCTGAGAGACATGTCGGAGAAGAATATTTTTGGTATTTTTTGAAAGGTTTTCTCATTTTTTATTTTGTTTTTATAGGTTTTATATTTTTGTATTTTGATTTTCTGATAAATATATACAAGATTACTGCGAATGTGCAAGACGTTCAAGTTCATCAGGAGTGAAACTACGCATACCAAGTCGACGAACCAAGAATTCAAATCTGTCTTGAGGAAGAGCTTTGGTGAAGATGTCGGCTAGTTGGTAGTCCGTCTTGACAAAGAACAGTTCGATCGTTCCTTTTTCCACATGCTCCTTTATGAAATGGAATCGGACAGCTATGTGCTTGGTCTTGGAGTGTTGGACCGGGTTGCAGGATATGGCTATGGCTGATTGTGAATCACAATAAATAGGGACTTTGTTAAAGAAAAAGCCATAATCCGTGAGTTGTGTTCTCATCCAAAGGACTTGAGCACTACACACGGATAGAGACACATATTCTGCTTCCGCGGTTGACAACGCCGTACAGTCTTGTTTCCTTGATGACCAACTCACTAGCTTCTCACCTAAGAATTGTGCTCCACCGGAAGTGCTCTTGAATGTATCCTGACACCCTGCATGATCGGCATCTGAAAAACCAGTGAGATTAAAACCAGAATCCTTCGTATACCAGAGACCCATGTTAATGGTTCCCCGGAGATAACGAAAGATCCTTTTAACCTCCTTGAGGTGCTTCTCGGTTGGCTGAGCCTGGTACCGAGCACATAAACAAGTAGCATGCACAATGTCCGGTCTGCTTGAGGTTAAGTACATAAGGGACCCGATCATACTTCGGTATTTTGTAGCATCTACAAATGTCCCTTTCTTATCCAAATCAAGCTTGTGTTTAGTGTCCATTGGAGTACCAATAGGATCACAGTTATCCATACCAAATTTCGTTAGAATCTCAAGCACATACTTGGACTGATTTATAAAAATACCACGGGGGGATTGGTGAACTTGGAGACCAAGAAAAAACGTCATTTCCCCCATCATGGACATTTCAAATCGACTTTTCATAAGGTCGGCAAATAATATGGAATATTTTGGGTTAGTAGAACCAAATATAATATCATCTACATAGACCTGAGCCACCAAGATGTCGTTGCCGTAGTGCTTGATAAACAACGTTGGATCAATAGTTCCTTTGCTGAAGTGATTTTGGAGAAGAAATGATGATAATTCGTCATACCATGCCCTCGGTGCTTGTTTCAAACCATAAATTGCCTTTTTCAACTTGTAGACATGGCTTGGATGTTCGGTATTGATGAAACCTTCAGGTTGACATACATACACATCTTCTTTTAACGGCCCATGCAAGAAAGCCGTCTTCACGTCCATTTGATACACAGTGAACGATTTGTGTGCAGCATATGCCAAGAAAATCCTAATAGCTTCCATCCGAGCAACCAGGGCGAATGATTCAGCGAAATCAATTCCCTCCTGCTGTTTGTAACCTCTCACAACTAACCGAGTCTTGTTCCTAATGACCGTTTGCTCCTCATCCATCTTGTTTTTGAATAACCATTTCAGGGTAAGCGGATCGATATTGTCCGGTCGAGGTACTAACTCCCATACATCAAGCCGGATGAACTGATTGAGTTCTTCTTGCATAGACTCAATCCATGATGCATCGGTCATTGCTTCTTTCACACTTGCTGGTTCCATTGTGCTGACTGATAGTGCATAGATACACATATCACCATCGGTACGCAGCTGATTTCGTGTTGAGACCGGTCGTGAGAGATTTCCAATCACTTGAACTAAAGGATGATTCTTAGTCCATTTGTGTTCATGTGGAAGTGTATGAGAAACTTGATGCGAGCTTGACGGATCCACATATGGTGTTGAAGGCTGAGTAGTACTTGTGGAAGCCGCAAATGGATTAACAAACTCATGTTCGTTGAGCATCGCATTGTTTGCATTTTCAGCAACTATTTCATTCTGAAGATGAACATGAGTAGGAATTTGCTGAGAATGTTGTTGAGTTGCGTCAGCAATCGGAGAAGTGGTTGGAATGTTTTGAGTCAATATGGTTGAGGTTGACGTAGATGGTGCAGAAGTAGATGCCGATGGTGTAGATGCAGTCAGAGGTTCTTGAACTACCGAAGCAGGTGCAGCTGGGGCATTTTGAGGTACACCAAATGACGAAGGACCCTCCATATATTCATCATATATTGGCCCAAATAAAACTTCCAAGTCACGTTCCGATGGTTGTAACGATGAGATTGCTGACGGTGCAAATTGAAGCGCGAGTCCTGAACTTACATGTCCAGAAGTCTGACCTTGAAGCTCGGGATGTGAGCTTCTATGCTGAGAGGCCATACCCGAGAGTTCATCAAAGGTAACGTTCATAGTCTCCATTACCTTTCTTGTCCTTCGATTATAAACCCTGTAAGCACAAGCAGTTGAAGAATAACCAATGAAAAAGCCAATATCACCTTTAGGTTCAAGTTTACCGATATCTTCACGATCATTCTTCGGATAACATAATGCACCGAAGACATGTAAAAATGAAATATCCGGTTTTCTTCCATTAATGATCTCATAAGGTGTTTTGTTGAAACGGGTGTGAATAATGGAGCGGTTTTGAGTGTAACATGCAGTTGCTATAGCGTCGGCCCAAAGGAATAACGGTGCACTAGAGGAGAGAAGCATCGTTCGAGCAGCTTCAACTAACGTACGATTCCTCCGTTCCACAACTCCATTCTGCTCTGGAGTTCTTACAGCCGAAGTTTGATGAGAAATCCCAACTTCGTCAAAATAAGCTTTCAATTTCTGATTTGTGAATTCTGTACCATTATCCGTTCTCACAATAATGACAGGGGCTTGCAGTAGAACTGATGTTTTCTTCAAGAAGTTAATAATTACATCAGGGGTTTCATCTTTTGAAGCAAGAAAATGAACCCATGTGTAGCGAGAATAGTCATCCACAATGACAAGGACATACCGCTTTCCATTAATGCTTTTGATTCTCATTGGGCCACATAAATCCATATGTAGGAGATGTAACCTATTCGTTGAGTTGGGAACAGGTTTGGGTTTGTGAGGCCTCTTCTTACTTTTACCTTGCTCACATGAAGGACAAAGATGTTCTTTTGTATATTTGAACTTTGGAAGACCGGTAACGAGATCATCTTTCGCGAGATGGGTGATGGCATCGAAATTGAGATGAGATAACCTTTGATGCCATAACCACGACTTTGTTGAAGTGGCTCGGGCCATGAGACAAATTGGAGAAGCAGCAGACATTTGAAAAAGATCAATGGTGTAAAGGTTGGTGGTACGATTTCCTTTCAACAGATCAATTCCTTCAAGATCTCTTACAAAACATGTATGACTTCTGAAAGCGACCTCCAAGTCTGAATCACAAAATTGCCCAACCGAGAACAAGTTATGTCCCAAGCCATCAACAAAAGAGACTCTGGTGATGATTATATTTCCCCAATGAAGATCACCATAGCCTAGAATTGCCGCAACATGATCATTTCCAAATCGAATAGTTCCCATGAAACGCCATACAAAGTTCTTGAGAAGGCTTCGATTCCCAGTCATATGTTTGGAACAGCCCGAGTCCACGCACCAGAGACAAATTTCAACAGCCTGCCAATGATAAGAGAAACAAATATTTTGGCAACCGATGAAATAGGTTCCTGTAGGGTTAGAAGATAACTAAGCCGTATCACATACCGACGTTTCACTGTCAGTATGAGATCTACTAGTGTCAATATTTTTGCCACTACAGTCAAAATTTCTACCAGTAGGTAACCATTTAGAGGTGAGTCTAGGGCTACTAGGCTTAGCAAGACTTTCTGTGGACCCTACATGCGTACTTTTTGGAACATACACCTTAGCCTTAGGAGTGCGTTGTTGTTCACTGACTGACAGCTTGTCAATTCGAGTGTAACCACCATAATTCAAACCATTCATAGTCAAACCACAAGCATCATGACTAAAAGTAAAGAAACATTTATTACATTTAGCACAAATAACTTCAGATTTTTCATTCCGAATAGCAAGCTTAAAGTCATTACATTCAGATGAATTAGGTTTCTGATTATGATTAAAAAGCGGTAAATTCCTAGGGTGTTCTTCTACTTCCACATTATTGATCTTGGGGCGACTACTTCTAGAGGCAAAAGGGACCCTATCATTCCTTGTATTGCTCGTAGGCTGTGGCCTTCTGCTCTTAGTGTAGTTGTTTATTCCTGTAGAAGAAGACACGCGTCTATTAGAATTAGCACTTTTTAAATCAATAACTTGTGGTTGAGTTATAGTGATCGGTTTTGTCCTAACGCTTGCTGTACGTTGTTTGCTAGGCACAGAGGGAGAACAAACACGAAACATTCCTGGGGCAAGCACAGCAGTTTTCGTTCCAGCAACCTTGGGAAAAGGTGTCACAGCAATACGAGTGGGTCCCGAGGTTGCTGGTTTCTGGATCATCGTATCCACAGTCGAGCTATGTTCAGAAGTCTTATCTTTTAACAAGGCCTTTAACTTACAGTTCTCACAGATTTTATCAATAAGTTTCTGATAGACAGACTTACTTTGTTCAACAGCCCGCTTATATGACACAACAACAGATTCTAAATCTGCAATCTTAGCCTTAAGCTTCTGAACATTACCACCACTAGCACTCTCTAACCCTGACGAGGCCAAATTCGTTTCCGAACCCCCTCCTAACTGATCCTGCAACCGTGCGATAGTTTGTTGCATTTCATTGTGAGCTTTTTCATACGAAATCTTGTCATATTTGCATTCATCACATTTTTTGACAAATTTATTCCAAAGATCGGTGAATTCTTTATCCTTTTTAATGACATAAGATTCCATCTTCTCTTTTATAAGATCAAGCTCAGTTTGGAGGTTTTCATTATGCGACATAGAGGTACCTAACTCAACAGGGCTACTATCAATACAATCACGAGCTTTAGAGAGGCGTCCAAGATCGTTTTCCAAAACTTTAATTTTATCAAGAGAATCATCAGCTTCCTTCGTCAATGATTTAAAGTCTTCAACAAAGTTGGATAATTCTTTTAGAAAAGCGTTTTCCAAATTTCCTAACCGAGCATCAACTTGATTAATAATTGGATTAATATCGTTTTGAAGAATTTTTTGAACCTCAATCTGAACAGGTGATGTAAAATTACCTCCAGTTATTTTTGAATTAACAACACGTTTAAGGATGACAAAGTTATCTTTAAGCTCGTTTAGAAATCGGCGAGTGATACTCGGTTTAGGAGGGTCATCAGACAATTCCTCACTTGGTAACAAAAGCATTTCAGTATTCGTTTTAGACCGAACAAAAACAGTTGGCGGGTTAACTTTCGGATAATAAACGGGTATCACTTCTTTATCAAGCTTTTGCATTCTTAAACGAGACTCTACAGCAAGTTCAGTAGTTTCCTCGGAATCATGCACACTAGGAGGATCATGCTCATCAGACAATAGCACACTACCATTATATAAAGTTTCATTAGTGGCCTGAAATTTCTTAAGGTATCCTGGATTAGGGGGAAGAGGACAACCTAAAGCCATTTTGTATCGAGTGTAATTTATCTCATTCACTTTTGGTGCGAGCATATTTATCGTCTGCATAGTTTGGCCACGTTTTACTAAAAGGTTGTCTAATTCTCTAATCCTATCCTGCGCTTTGCAAAAATCCTCAAGAAGCCCATCTTCTCGAATTTTGAAATCATGTTTCAGCTGTTTTCTTTCTTCTTTTAAATCAGAAACAATAGATTTTTCAGTTGAAAGCTGTTTATTAAGAGAAGTGATTTCATCATTCAATTCGCTTATCTTTTTAGCACTACTTAAGTGTAAGGCATTTAACTTCTTAGTGGTGCATTTTTCTTGATAAACTGATGTAGCATGAGCTTGTTCAAGTTCCTTGATTTTTTCATGATGAATCTCAAAACTTTTCTCCCGTTCCTTATATCCCGCAAGCTCAGTGGTCAATTTGGCATTAGTTTCTCTAAACTTATTATTAACCACCGTAGCATGATCTACATCCTTAGCAAGCTTATCAAATAGAGATTTATAATATGCATGTGTCTCATCAGGAAGGGTTGTAGGCTGGGCAACTTGATCTACACTAAGGTCCACACTAGGCTCATTTGAGATAATATTACTAGTATTCGTTTGATCCTCGTGTGTCTCAATGTAGGGCTCAAGCATCTCAGTATACTCTTCCTCCTGATTAGACATATTATATATATCATTATCATCAAAACATGGGTGTACCTCAGAGGGACCGTCTGCATCATAAACGGGAGCTCTGTCATCATGTATTCCTGAGGTTGATGCTTGCTGTAAGTTTGCCATCAAGATGTAGTTGGCATTCACCTCTTCTTCCTCGTCATATTCTGCAGCAGAAGCCATAAGATCAAATTCCTCAGCTTGAAGTGGGATTCCTGCCTCTTCTTTTTGGCTGTGCAATCACGAGCATAATGACCAAATCCCCTGCAGTTGTAGCATTGAACCTGACGATTGTTGTTTCCATTTCCCGTACCAGTATTCTCAGCCCTTGCAGCCACAATGTTTCCCATCTGGTTACCAACCGCTGGCACAACAATTAACCCATTCTGATTACCCGCATTCGGAACACCCGGATTTTGACCACGGTTTTGACCATACTGATTTCCTGCATTGCCAACGGTCTGGCCAACATTCTGACCATATTGTTGAAACTGAGTCCCCGTGTTTCCAGCAACTACCAATTGGCGATCTTGATTCGCATTCATGAAAGGTTGAGCAATCTGCCTATTTCTAGTGTTCGAGGAGATTCTCTGATTGTTGTTGGTGGGGTTAATGGTGAATTTGAATGCCTTAGCAAGAAGGGCAAAACCAGTATTAATAGCATGAGTAGGATCGGTAATGTCATCAAAACAGGCAATGGGTTGTTGTAAGTAATTCATAGCAGCAGGATGTTGATATCCATAAGCAGTGAGTTGTTGTTGTTGTTGTTGTGGCATGAAGTTACTAGATGAGGGTTGATGGTAGGGTACCATGGGATATGACATAGATGATGGAGAGTTTGCCATAAAAGCCAATGGATCTTGTGTCTTGGCACGTCTTTCTGCCCTAACTTCGTTAGCTTCATCTTGATTCATCTTCAAATAGTCATAAACTTGAGTGTAGTCCACAACATGAAGATCCTTGGTTTGATTGACCAGAGTGACATATCGTGACCATTCAGAAGGAAGATTATCAAGAAATTTAATGTTGGCAGCAATTTGTGCAGGTTCATGTTTGTTTCTTCTAAGATGGTTCATGAGGGTTGAAAACCGATGATAATAAGGTTCAATTTGTTCCCCTTCAGTAGACGTAAATTTCTCCCATTCACGAAGCAACTTAGTTTCCTTTTCTTGTAAACCGATTTCACTGCCCTTCATCATTTTCTGAATCCTAAGCCACATCTCGTGTGCGGTTTCACAACTATCGACAGCAGCATAAACATCTTCAGGAAGTCCCATAAGAATGACTTGAATTGCTTGATCATCAGCGTCGAGTTGTTTGGATTCAACTTCAGTTAATTCTTCATCTGTTTGCTCATGACTTGAATCAGCTACTGGGTTAGCATTCGTAGGGTCCCCAGGCACAATGATTGTTCTTCTAACATACGGACCCTTTTGAATCGAGTTGACAATCAACTTTCCCAGAGGTTTACATTTTGCATAACGAAGGAGACGACTAGCCCATGTAGTGTAGTTCTCCTTGGTAAGCATGGGTGGACGATTCTCAGTACCCGCAGCATAGATATCTTGTTGAGACGTCATCGTAGAAGTCGTGTGAACAACAGGATCTCAATTCGTAGAAAGCGTGAGGTGATGTTGAAATTCCGAAACTTCCGATTTTTTTTTTCTCAGTCCGACAATAAATTCCTCAGTCCGACAAAACGGTAAGCTGAAAAAATTGTGTATCGCCAAATTTTGAAATTGAGTTCGAGATAGCCAAAAACTAGTAGGGAAAAAATTTGATTCTACTTGACCTAAAAATTTTAACTTTTTTTTTTTTTTTTTTTTTTTTTTTTTTTTTTTTTTTGATCTTCGTGTAAACTATGTTCTGAGACTAGTCTAGATGGTGGCTAAGACTAAAAATTACTCAAACAAAACTTCCATCGGAATGCCCATCGGAATATTCTATCGGAATGTTCTATCGGAATGTCCTTCTATCGGAATGTCCTACGATCGGAAAGTCCTTCTATCGGAATCTTAGATCGCAATGATGATCTGTCGGAATGCTAGATCGCAATGATGATCTGTCGGAATGCTAGATCGCAATGATGTTCAGATCGGAATACTTCAGATCGGAATACTTCAGATCGGAATGCTGACAAAATTTAGGCAGAGTAACGTTTCAAGATTGCCTTAAATCCGTCGCAATCCAGATCGCAATAACGATCGGAATGTTCAGATCGGAAAAAGGGGCTATCGCAATACTGATCGCAAAGTAAAACCCTAAGGTTATTGCGATCGAAACCGTACTTACCTTTCCGAAATTCAAGCTGTCGCAATAAGGGACCTTGTTTTTCCAACTTTTTAGGCAACAATTTTAGCAACTTTGAGGCAACAAATTCGCAACTTTGAGGCAACCAATTCGTGTTTTTGAGCAAACCAAAATACCCACAACACGAATACTTGGAATAACAAAGAAAACACGAAAATTTTTTGATCTTTAGTAAAAAAAATCAAAAGAACCCACGGAATAAGCAAGAAACAAGGACAACACCAAAGAGCTATCCACGAATCCCTTGGCGAATGATACCACTTGTTGGATTGAATCACACGACTATATATGATATAGAAAAGTAGATGAAGATTAAACCAAAAAAAGAAAGATTAGATTAGATGAAGGAAAAAAGAAAAACAAAGAAGATGTGAATTCCTAGTGAGAGAAACACATACGTTTCTCTCTCTAAAACAAATGAAATGGAAAACACACACACAAATGAGGCTTAGGAGGCCTTTTATACTAAGTACTAAGTGTTTAGGAGGCCTTCCTCATTTGTGTGTTCGGGACTAATTCCTGTTACATAAACATTAATAACTAAGAACTCTCGACACCGTTGAATAGTATTTTTCACGAGCTTCGCAACGGTATATTATATGACCATCACTTTAAATACGGCTAACAAACTTTACATTTTATACAATATAATTTTGAGTGCTTATATAATAGTATTATACTTTATTTCCCAAAATCTGATTTTTATCTTCACTTTCACCAAAACTGCCATATCTTGAGTTCTATATGGAGATAGAAGCTCAAATTTTTATCACATAAACTACATGATATTTGCTACATTTAACTCTTTTATAGCTACTGTTGAATTATCCTCTAAGTATTTTCTAAAAATCGTCCAAAACAGTGAACTCATATTTATACCCTAAACTTGTTTTGATCATATCTCACTCATTACAATGATCCCATTGCATGGCCAACTCTCACATGTGTACAAGACATATAGCTTACTGTAAATGGATTCTATCTCATCATTTTATCAGTCCATGACCTATTTCTTTACTGTTTTATACAGCCATCACTTTTAACCAAGATTTTAACCTTGTTTCTTATAGTTTTTCACCTTTTTAATCATATTTATCAACACCAAATCCCCACATAACATTTTTATCATCATATAATAATCATATACTTATACAATAGGAAATAAAATACATGTTTACATAATCAAAATAACAAGAAGATGAGGAGGACAATCTTTATACCACCAAGTTGATGTAGGTTGTGATTTGGACATGGTTTTTGATGGAGAAGCTTGTGAATAACCATGACCATCTTCAAGACCACCATTCTTCATAAACATCTTGTGGAAAATCAGCCCTACTACTCCATGAAAACTCCTCCTTTGATGTTATAAGTACCACCAATCAATAGGGTTTCAAAGGGGCTTCAACATATGTGTAAATAACACATGATTTCATGGTTGATTTTGATCAAATTTGATGTTTAAGGGAGAAATGGGACGCCATTCATGAGAGGAGAAGAGAGAGTTGTAGCTAGTTTGCATGAGTGGAATGGAAGCAAATGGTAACGGTGAGTGGTTTTGGTGTAAGCCTTAGCTTACATTGTAAGCAAAGGACAAGTGTAACATTTGGTTAAATAAATTTGACACCTAAGGGTGTTGTGGAGCTCATTCTTGCCGTCCACATAGTGGGGTGGGCAAGTGTAAAACTTGTCCCATCCCACTAATTTACGGGTACTCCTCGATTCTATTTTCCTCGATTTGCGTGCCCTCGGGTCGTTTTACGTAAAACGTTTTTATAAATTATGAATCAACGTCACAAAACGAATCCAATAAAAATTGTTTCATCAAAAACGGAGTTCGAAAACGTAAATACGTAATCCTAAGGTTTCCGGTTCAGTCGTAAAGGACGTTAAAATAAAATCGTAAGTCCTAGTCTCTTTTCGTAAATTTGCGAGTTTATGAACCAACACAAATTTAAAACTCCAAAATAATATTCATAGATAAATTTATTTTCTGAAATGTCGGACTGTCACCAAAGACGGTGTATGTAAACGTAAGCACGTAACGTTGAATCCTCCGGTTTAAACGTAGTCGATGCTACTTCAAGACGTAAATCCAAATTTCTTCCAAAAAATATGTGAGTTCATATTATAACATTAAAATAATGTTTTTAAATAATATTCGAGAATAAAATATCAATCGTAAATTGACGGATTGTCACAGCATTTACCCCTAAACAGGATCTTTGTCCTCAAAGATCATCTTACTACTCGCTTCTTATAGAGCTAAAGCCATGTGGGTATTTCCTCCACATTTGGTCTTTTCTCACAAGTGCAATTACAATACGCGAGTTTCATCAAACATAACTACGGGAATAAGATCAGGCTTAATGTTGACTTACTTTCTCTATCCATGATGTTCACGGGTTTTTGATGAATGCAACTTTTCGCCGATCTAAGCTCTACTAAGAAACAATCAGATTCTCACTTGATAGATATTCCATCAAGTTCGACTTACGAAACATAGTTTACGCAGTCCTTGAAGTCCTAGGGTAGATCCAGCTTATATGCCTTTCAAACCAATCTTTCACATCATCTCAATGGTCCCAAACAACGGGGACTTATATCCCATGATTTGTGAGATCATGAATTCATTTTTCCAAGGTTAAAAAATGTGGCATAACTTCGCTACCCATTTGGCACTTCAAGATCCACATTTCATATTCACATAACCTCTTGCCTACTACCGGCTGTCAATAATCAAATCCTAATTTCAACAATCATTTCAGATCTCGCGGGTCGGGTATTTTGCAAGGATAGGTTCGCCATCATAGGAAACCTTAAACCTAAAAGACATGTCCAACTCACAATGGGTGTATGTCGGGTGTCTTCATCTCAACTCTTGCTTATAGATGCTCTAAGATTTAGATCCACAAGATTCGATCTCGATCCTAATATGATGATCATCAATGAAAATCCTTTCAAAGGAAAACGATTATGCGGTCTATTATCAAAGGTCGATCATTCAAACATAAAGCAACACTTATATTACTTTGTATCGTTACTTTACCTCGTCCCTTCGATTTGGGGTGGTACATAGTACTCTCATCAAGGTTCGTTCTCAATGATTTCTGAGCAAATCTCTAGAAATTCGATGCGAAGCGAGGATCTTGATAAAGATGTTTGATACAAGCACACTATGTTTACATAACTCTTTTGCATTTATCATTAACGGGAATGATATTAGCAGATTTGGTCAGTCTGTCGACGATGACCCAAATCGAATCAAATTCAGATGATGACCTTTGCAATAGCTAGGCGTTTACTAATGTATGAGGCGATGTCTGCCTTCATATTTTGCCATTAGTACAACTTCTTTAGACAAAGATACTTTTAGTCATAAATGACATAAATAGAATACTTATACTTACAAATTCCAACATAACTATATCTCACAATCCTCTATTTTTAGGCAACTACGAGTGGCCTTTTATAAATTTAATGCCATCGGCTTCTCAATCTTAATGATTCATATTAGTCGTGAATCCCTTTTTATTATCTATATTATCCTTTTTACAAACATTGTTTATTTTTATATCGTTCGGCAATTTATTTTGCACCTTCATTATTAAGGAACATGTCCTAATTGGTTCTTTATATTTTATACATAATGCGTCGGTATCAATATTCACTTCTCATGATGATATAATTATCATGTCCACAATTTACTCAAATATTCTTTCTTCATATCTTCTATGTTTTAGTTTCGTCTTTACTATCATTTTTATCCGTTTTACTCAATCCGTCGTCTAAAGCGTCGATAATTATTATAATTAATTAAATATTAAATATTCAATTTTTATGAAATGTAAACGTAAAAGTTTTAAATTTCTTAGTTCAACCAATTATATTAAATGTTCAAAATAAATTTTAATTAACAAGATTTTTGTTGATTTATCGAAAATATTTAATAAAATTCGTAAATGTTCGAAAAACCTTTGTTTATACTTTGGTCAAAGTTTTCTTAGTTTGAAAAGCAAAAATTTTCGTTTCAGATTTCAAGTCATAAATTATATAGTTTCCTCAATTCTTCTTAAGTTGTCTAGAAGTATACACAAACATTTACCCCTAAACAGAAGTTTAGTTAAATGGTTTGTGTATAAGGGAATAATCCCTTTAAAAATCCTTTGTTAAAACATTTGTCAAAACATATTTCCATTTCTTTTTGGTAAAATCCAAAGTCTTAAAAGGGCTCTTAATTTTTGAAGAGTCAATTTATATTCCATTATCCTTTTAATCACATAGTCAAATCATGTAAAGGTTCAAGTCTTTAATCACGTGTTAATTATTCAAGGTTCAGGTTTACACTGTTCGGCCAATTCAGGGCAGTCTATAAATAATTATTAACTCATTCTTATTCTGATAAACAAACATATAGTCCTTAATGATCACGAGCATGAATTTATCAAATTACAGCCTACACACGTGATTCATCATAATTATGAATACTACATGTGCATTGTCAATCCAAACGACATCACGTGAAACTCATAACGTTCATCACAAGTTCTGGATGTAATGATTGGAGTAGATAATCTTTTCCGCAGATGCGAAGTTGATGATAACCATGCCGAGGATCAAAAACCTTGTAAATGATCGAACAAATCATCCATTTCGAGTTATGGATATCGTTTTCGATTGTCAATTTACTCAGTTCACAGTAATTTATAAATATAAGGAATGATAACACCATAGCTATTCATGATGACAGGCTTGGTATAATAAAATCTTTCTCCAACAACTCTCTTAGTTGTACGGTAATTCCATTAATTTAGATGGTGCTGGCGTGCAGTGCACACGCCACAGGTGCAGCACCGAGAATATAATCAAATACCAAATTCTACTTGCCTTAATGGCGAAAGTCTAGGTAATTCACCAACAAATACCTCCTAAAGTTTCAGATAAGATAAACATCTTTTAATAAATTCATATTAGGTTCTTCTAGATTATAATATCTATGACTAATTCACAACCATTCATGGTATAATTTCAAGTCTAAATGCAGGATATGGCCATCCATCAAGAATTATTTAGATAACTTTTGATAATCAACATCTTATCATTTAGGGAAATTCTATTCGAGTTCCCATCAATTAAGAAAATGTCGTCATGTCATAATCAATCAATCCATTCAACTGGCACTAACAACTTTCCAGTTTTATTGCCGTCGATAAGATGTGAACTTCTCAAAAGACTAATAATAACTCATAATCCTTCACAAATTCAAGGATATATGGAGACATAACTACTATTAAAAGAGTAAGGTCAACGCATAATCTATGCGAGAGAGTTTCAAATCAGATACAGACGAAAACATTTAACGAATATGAATATATCCCATGTTTTCATAATTTGAGTACGCATTCGAAAGCTCCTCGGATCGTTACCCAGGTCATTCAAATGAAATCAAATCATAAGAAATGATAAGAATGTCAATACATCCAGTCGGGTATCAACACTCGGTAATCAGATACTTTTCCTAAGAATCTCACTACGGGAGACCTGGACAAGAAAGAATTGTCAATTGTCAAATAAGACAATTTCCACAGATGAGTAAATTCGACTCAGAAGAATAGATGCTACAGGCACATATTTTGGTGTCCCTAACATTATGTCCTTACTTTTCACTTCTTGCAGATCTCATTAAAATTTAATCTTTCACAATCCTCAAAGAAAATGTAGTGTTTATTCATTAGATTTATGGTGACTACTAATCAGTCTTGCATAGTCCATTCCAAATTGTATGTAGGCGCGCAACTATATACAATTTCAAGATTAACGATGCAATACTCAGTTCGTCAAAATTTTATCATCATGTTTATAATAAAAACATTTTCAGGCTTAATTCTTAAATAAGAATCAAAAATAAATTTAAGAATATTTTCTTTGTTATGAAAACAATTAAGTTTTCCCAATTTGTTTTATAAACAACTTCATTTCGATAATGGCCACTTATAAATCTCACTTTGAATAATCCTTGTTGTGATGAAAATTAAGTTTTCTCAAAGGATACCGTTTTAACTTTATAAAAACAATGAGTGATCTGCAAAAGAGTGATGAAAAGTTGTTCACCAAGAACTAACTACGATATAATAAGAAATGAGCTTAGCCAACTAATCATGAGGTTCATGACTTCGATGGCACTCAAGAATACAAAGAGAATAATCCACAACGTAACTCAAATCAAGATGAGTACTCGTTCAATGGTTACATCACTAATGTGAGCATTAGGATGAAGCAAGAAAAGATAGATAACATCGATACATGTAGAATTTAGCAATCAAAGGTAGTCTTTTCATTAATCACAAACAAGTCAAAATTGTACCGTAACACATTACGTGTCACTATGTCATACAATTCTCAGAACTCATCCTACCAACTGATATCTCAGTTAAGTTAGGGATTCTTAAAAGATACCACAATGAATACTAATCCACAAGAGTCATTAGGTGTCCCACCTGTCCCGGAAGATCCATCGGTTCCAATTTAGAAGAAGATTTCTTATATTTATTTCTCGGACACTGGGCATCCTCGTTAGTGGACAATGGCCTAGGAACAACCCTTAACACAAACTAACAATCATTTAAAACCTTATAATTCAATCACAGGACTTAACGACTTACTCTTAACAATCTCATATTCCATACAAGTTAAATTTTATTTTATTCAAGTTTCAACCAAGTTTATACTCAATTCAATATCCTACCTCATATTCCAATACTTACAACCTTATTCTTCGGCCTTGTAAAGGCAATACAATCTCAATATGAATCAACACTTAATTTCCAATCCTATTAGCTCTTACAACAACAATTATCAAATGAGTCATTAATATGAAATGACTTGATCATTCAACTAGACTTCTCGGAAAGTTATTAGTGGCATGAGGCTTTTGGGTAATGGTTCCAATAACAGCCTCAAGTGCAACATTCACCCTTTCGATTTCAATTTAAGAATTGGATGACACGACTCAGATGACATCTTCCTAGGTGGTAACGTTTTGTCAAGCTTCACTCTATAAGGAAAGATCGTCATGACATCGATATCAGATTTAATCTCGCCAATTATTTTTCAATATCACAATCAACTAATATCTACATTTCTACGAATATCAACCATTTGTTGGGATCATAAATATCCGCAACTTGGTTTAGATCTAGGATAGCTAGAATTCCTACGAGAATAGCTTCGATTAATTTACTAGGGGATTTAGGGTTCATTGTGACAATCTACGTCGTATAAATACCTCGTATAAATATCAAAATAATCATCAAACAATCATGTAATAAAATTACATCATATATATATAATCCAAGTTATATATATATATTAAAATAACACTTCTCAGTCTGGCCTTGTCGGTAACTCGGGAATTCTTCGGCACCGTTATAGTCAAAAGATGACATTTTTTTTTTGAAAAATGTTTATAGTTAAAAGATTTTGAAATGTTTTATTCAAAACCTTGGTTTTAAAAATCTTTCGTTCTCTATAACGAGAGCTCTGGTACCAAACTGTAACACCCCCAAATTTATACAACTCAGTACAGCGGAATACTAGTTGGTGTTACGGGATAGCACATTACTCACATCATAGACAACGCATAAAAATCGCGTCGTTTAATAATAAATCATTTCCATTCATAAATATCAAAGTTACATCGGTCCCAAGTCATTATATTTAATACAGGTTTTACAAAGTATTTGAACGAAAATAAGTATTTAGGTGCGGGCCATGAATTCTTGTTGTCTTCCCGAGAATTACCTTCAAGTACCTGAGACAAAACATGTTAAAAGAAAAGGTCAGCGATATCGCCGAGTGAATTCATAAGTTTAATAAAATCCATCAATATAATATCAGTATAAAATTATTACTGAAAATCATTTTGTACAAATCATTTTGATAGGCCATAAAATAGCCAAAATCATTTTATACAAATCTTTATCAAAATCATAATATAGGCGTTTGCCTTAAAAATCATTATACGAGCCAATGTCGTAAAAACGTCATACAATACGTTTTGCAACGTTGTATAGATTAAATAAAAACCGTTATAAGAATATGGTTATGAAACCAAAACACAAACATAATATCAATAGTATGACCCAGTATTGCTAGTTAGGCAATACATCATAATTCGGAGCGTCTAGTAGTATTTCGTTAGTTTTGGATTATTATAGGCCGCATGACATTGTTACCTTACTAAACCAACAACGGGTAGCTAACCCGATACCAATTTTGCCCATCTAAAGTAGCGTGTCGTCACAAAGGTCACGCTATGGAAATCTTCTCATACATAAATTCGCTTACCAATCAATGTGGCACGACGGGGATCAACCGTCAAGGCGCGAACTGGGGTGATCATCCCCAAATAGTACTATTAAATGCATAAGCGTCTACCAAATCCCGGTAGTTCACAATTCATGCTATTGGGACTTTTAGTGACATAACCTAACTTTAATAATCCATTTAATTTCATCTATCGGGTCCTTTATTCATTTATCGGGTCATACAATCGGGTCATTCAATCATTCGGGTCCAAAATCAATAGACAAACAATCGGGACAAATGGTGTCCTATTTTTATAAAACTAACATGTTATTTCCCTCGCGGGTTTATAAAACATTTCATAAAAATATTTAAAAGAGTGCGAGGCTATGAACTCACGTTGATGTGGGAAGGCGGGTTATCGGCAACTCGGACGTACGGTACGTGCTTCAATCAGGAAACCTAGACAAATAATACTCGTCTTAGACTCATGTCCAATGACTTTATAAAAATAACAATTATGTATACATATGATGATTATCTATATATGATGATCAAGTGGGTTTATATATTCTCATTTACTCATTTTTGTGTTATGTGTCGATAACTTTTATACTAGTTGTCTCGTTTTACCTATTTACGTGTTTTAGGTCCAATAAGCCTATTATAAGTTCTTTAACTTGTTTTAATCCTTGTTATACTTATTTTATTAGTATGTATACTTTCCATGTTGGGCCCAAATGGGTTAAGCCCAATAAGTTCTTTTTACAAGTTTTTATCTTATTTAGTCCAAGTATTAGTCCAAATGTTTACTTAGCTCGTTAATGTCCGTATGCCCTAAAGTTCGGGTTTTATCGGTTTTTACTTGTTATACATGTCTATATATCAGTATATAAGTTTTATAAAGTTTTCATTAGACGGGTCCAACCATCTAAGTTTTATTTAACAAAAACGTTAATTTTACGGTATTAGCCGAAAAAGTCGTAAAAATCATGTTTATAGTTTTATAACTTATAAAACTTAACAAGTTACCATTTTTATAAAATGTCCACTTATTTATCATTGTACATATTTATATAAATAAAATTCATGAGTTAGTGGGTTTTAACTTTACATTTTATACAATATAATTTTGAGTGCTTATATAATAGTATTATACTTTATTTCCCAAAATCTGATTTTTATCTTCACTTTCACCAAAACTGCCATATCTTGAGTTCTATATGGAGATAGAAGCTCATATTTTTATCACATAAACTACATGATATTTGCTACATTTAACTCTTTTATAGCTACTGTTGAATTATCCTCTAAGTATTTTCTAAAAATCGTCCAAAACAGTGAACTCATATTTATACCCTAAACTTGTTTTGATCATATCTCACTCATTACAATAATCCCATTGCATGGCCAACTCTCACATGTGTACAAGACATATAGCTTACTGTAAATGGATTCTATATCATCATTTTATCAGTCCATGACCTATTTCTTTACTGTTTTATACAGCCATCACTTTTAACCAAGATTTTAACCTTGTTTCTTATAGTTTTTCACCTTTTTAATCATATTTATCAACACCAAATCCCCACATAACATTTTTATCATCATATAATCATCATATACATATACAATAGGAAATAAAATACATGTTTAAATAATCAAAATAACAAGAAGATGAGGAGGACAATCTTTATACCACCAAGTTGATGTAGGTTGTGATTTGGACATGGTTTTTGATGGAGAAGCTTGTGAATAACCATGACCATCTTCAAGACCACCATTCTTCATAAACACCTTGTGGAAAATCAGCCCTACTACTCCATGAAAACTCCTCCTTGGATGTTATAAGTACCACCAATCAATAGGGTTTCAAAGGGCTTCAACATATGTGTAAATAACACATGATTTCATGGTTGATTTTGATTAAATTTGATGTTTAAGGGAGAAATGGGACGCCATTCATGAGAGGAGAAGAGAGAGTTGTAGCTAGTTTGCATGAGTGGAATGGAAGCAAATGGTAATGGTGAGTGGTTTTGGTGTAAGCCTTAGCTTACATTGTAAGCAAAGGACAAGTGTAACATTTGGTTAAATAAATTTGACACCTAAGGGTGTTGTGGAGCTCATTCTTGCCGTCCACATAGTGGGGTGGGCAAGTGTAAAACTTGTCCCATCCCACTAATTTACGGGTACTCCTCGATTCTATTTTCCTCGATTTGCGTGCCCTCGGATCATTTTACGTAAAACGTTTTTTATAAATTATGAATCAACGTCACAAAACGAATCCAATAAAAATTGTTTCATCAAAAACGGAGTTCGAAAACGTAAATACGTAATCCTAAGGTTTCCGGTTCAGTCGTAAAGGACGTTAAAATAAAATCGTAAGTCCTAGTCTCTTTTCGTAAATTTGCGAGTTTATGAACCATCACAAATTTAAAACTCCAAAATAATATTCATAGATAAATTTATTTTCTGAAATGTCGGACTGTCACCAAAGACGGTGTATGTAAACGTAAGCACGTAACGTTGAATCCTCCGGTTTAAACGTAGTCGATGCTACTTCAAGACGTAAATCCAAATTTCTTCCAAAAAATATGTGAGTTCATATTGTAACATTAAAATAATGTTTTTAAATAATATTCGAGAATAAAATATCAATCGTAAATTGACGGATTGTCACACCAATGATATTATTGAGAGTATGATCCTTAGACTCCTTAATGTTTACTTCCTTTTCAACACTAAGGTCTTCAACTCCTATTTTTCTAACCTCTTTGGCTCTAACTACTTCTACTTCATCCAAGTCATCATCAACCAATGGTGGTGTCTTGGTTAAAGGAGGGGTTTCATCAAAATTCACGTTAAGTGATTCTTCAATTACGCCCGAGGTTCTATTAAGGACTATGTAGGCTTTGGTAGTTTGGGAATAACCTAAAAAGATACCTTCGTAAGACTTTGGGTCAAACTTGGTAAGGTAGTCTTTGGTGTTGAGGATAAAGAACTTGCTTCCAAACACCCTAAAGTATTCCAATGAGCGTTTCTTACCTTTAAGAATCTCATAGGGGGTCTTTCCTAGGAAGGGCCGAATAAGAATTCGGTTGAGAATATAAGTCGATGTGTCCACGGCATTGCACCAAAACTTTTGAGGCAAAGATTGCTCGTTTAACATCATCCTACTCATCTCTTGGATGGTCCTATTCTTCCTTTCAACTACCCCATTTGATTGTGGAGTACGAGGAGCCGAGAAGTTATGGGTAATACCATGAGCTTCACAAAAGGCACCAAATTGCACTTCATTATCAAATTCCATACCATGATCCGTCCTAATAGAGACAATTGGACATCCTAGTTGATTTTGAATACTTCGACTAAAGATTTCGAAATGATTGAAAGCTTCATTCTTAGATGCCAAAAATCTAGTCCAAGTGAATCTAGAGTAGTCATCAACTATAACTAAGGTATAAAGGTTACCTCCATAACTCCGTATGGCGGTAGGTCCAAAGAGATCCACATGTAGGAGTTCTAAGCACCGAGAGGTTGAAACCAAATTCTTGGCTTTGTGACTTGAGTGAACTTGCTTTCCAACTTTGCAAGCATCACAAAAGTGACTATCAAACTTCATCTTGGGGAGGTGTCTTACCAACTCCTTAGAGACTAAAGATTGAATTAGACGCATATTAGCGTGACCTAATCTCCTATGCCAAAGAGTAGAACTATCATCTATAGTCGCAAGACATATGTTGTCTTTTGACTTCTTATTGACCTTCATGACATAAATCCCATGCTTTCTAACACCTTTTCCAATGACCTTTCCATCTTTTACGATTTCACTATCATTTTCCAATGACCTTTCCATCTTGTCACAAATTTGACCTATGATTAAAAGGTTAAACCCTAAATTATCTACGTGCTCAACATTTTCAATAGTCATGGAGTCAAAAGAAACCGTACCTTTGCCAATGATATTACCACGTAGACTACTAGCGAATGTGACGTTACCTCCATCGTTTGCTTTGTACCGTGAGAACAAACTTCGATTACCCGTCATGTGTTTAGAACAACCACTATCGTTAATCCACTCGTCGGCTTCTAAATCAACTCCCAAGCATATCTAGGTAACAACATACACGATCAAACATTTGGTCCCCAATATCTCATGGGTCCAAAATTGTTAGTTCCAAACATCCCTTGTATTTGGCTGGGATGCATGAATTGAGCAGGGTTTCCCCATGGGGAACAAAAGGGAGGAGGATAAAAATTCATATAGCCATTTTGTTGTTTATTATTTCTCCTAGCTGTATTTGATCTTGGTTTAGAGTTATGGTCATTCCTTCTAGGTGTTGGATTTTTACTTCTAGGTCGTGAATTGTTTTGACTATCTCTTCTAGGTGTTGTCGTTCTACTTCTAGGCCTAGACTCATTCCATACTCTTGGTGGAGTAGAATATGGTCTTGATAAACTTCTATTTCCCATTAGAGGTTTACTCAAAGGCTTATAGAACTTATCAACGACATTGTCGTCAAGTATGGGTAATTTCACTTTGTTAACAATAAGATGCTTAGGATGTTCACCTAAATTTGATTTTTCAGAAAGTTCAGCATTTTCATCAAAAATGTTTTCTGGCCGCGGTACCTTATCTATGGTGGCGGTTCCATATCGATAAGGAACCGCCCCCCGCGTACAGTAGGTAGTTTTTCTGAAAATCGGACTTGTTTAGGTTCACTAGTTGATGCTTCATCTGAGTTAAAACCTACACCAAGTCTTTCCTTAGAACGAATTTGTTTGTTTAACATATCATCAAGAGCACTAGTACTTTTCATGAACTTTTCCAGTTTAATGGAGGTGCTCTTGAGATCTTCATTCTCTAACCTAAGTTTCTCACAACTTAAGCAACCTATATCAACTTCTTTATTTTTCTCAAGCTTGCCAAATTTTTCCCTAAGTTCATTAATCTCATTTTCAAGCTTAGTTTTAGTTGATTTTAGTGTTTTGTTCTTTTCTATGAATTTAAGGCTAAGTTTGTGTAAATTGTCATATTGGCCTTCTAATTTAATATCATCTAAGGTGGAGCTATCATTTCTATAATATTCGGTTTTGGAATGTACCTCTTTAGAAGTGTGAGCCATGAGACATTTCTCCTCTTTGAGGTTGTCATCAACATCTTCACCGCTATCGCTCCAAGAACAACTATCGAATGCCGTGTGATTGTTATCGCGTGAAGGATTTAGACCTTCATTGATGAAATGATTTGGATCACCACATCTAAAGCAATTCCTATCACCCTTTTCATTCTTGGCAAACCGATTCTTTAAGAATGGTTTCTTGTCATTGTTAGGTTGCCTCACGTGTTGACCTCGTCTTTTGAAGAACCTCTTGAAATCTCTTACCGCCAATGCATACTCCTCGTCATCACTATCCGAGGAACTATCATGATCGCTTTGTGCCTTCTTGGCTTTGAGTGCAAGAGACTTCCTTTCACTCTTGGTCTTTACCAATTCCGATTCCTTCAAAATTATCATCTCATGAACCTTGAAGTTGCCTATGAGTTCATCGAGTGATAAAGTTGAGAGATCTTTCGATTCTTCGACCGCCGTGACCTTTGCTCTCCACTTCAGATGTAAGGCCCTAAGAAACTTCCTAACATTGTTCTTGCTAGAAAAACCTTCATCAAGTGCTTTTAGACTAGTAATAATAGTATTAAATCTAGCAAAAGCACTATCAATAGCTTCATCTTCTAAGATGACAAATTGTTCATATTGTTGGACAAGAAGATCGATTTTGCTTTCTTTGACTTGGCTATTACCTTGGAGGGTTACTAAAAGAGTGTTCCAAATATCTTTAGCGGTTTCGCACATAAAAATCCTTTCATACTCTTTCTTAGGTAAAGCATTATAAATCACCATTTTAGCCTCATTGTTTTTCGAAAGTTTCTTTTTAGTATCATCATTAGATTTGTCAAAAGTGATCAATTCCTTTTTTTAGAAACTTCATTAAATTGATAAGGTAAAATATCACCATTGGTAATAACATGCCAAAGATCTAAATCTTTTGATTTCACATAAGTCTCAAATCTATTTTTCCAATAAATAAAACTATCGGTTTCAAAAAGTGGTGGTCTTTGCATAGATTGCCCTTCTAGGTACTTGTTGGAATCCATAGATCGATTCAAGTTCTAAAATACAATATACTTTAAAAATACTTGAGGACAACCCGCTCTGATACCAATTGTAGAAACTAGAAGGGGGGGGGGGGGGTTGAATAGTTTCTTATATTTACTTGTTAAATGATGGTTTTAAAAAAAATCCTTTTTCTCAAAAAACTTAGACTTAAGGAAATAAGTGAAATCTTCTTATGCACAATATGAACAATGATAGTGTAATTTAAACTAATACTAACTAATATATATGCACAAAGAATAAAGAATGTAAAGAGTTAAGGGTAAAGAAAGATCAAACCAAACACCAAGGATTTATAGTGGTTCGGCAACGAAGCTCACTCCTCGTTCCTACTCCACTCCTTGAGTACTCCTTACTCGAGAGTTCACTACACAACAAGCTCCTTATGGTGGAGAAAACCGTACACGTCGCTTAACCAATTTCCGACTCTAAGCTAAAAGTCGAGCCCTAATCGTGCCTAGGACCAATCTACACAACTATACTTAGTACATACACACCTTCCAAATAGACACAACTACTTGGATCTTCACAACTATTATCTTCAAAGGATCTTTGGTGGTGGACTCAACACTTCACAATGATAGTGTTCTTCTCTTTGCACTTGAAGAGAAGGGATGGATGAGATAGATTCACTTCTAAACAAGTAGTAATCAATCAAATAATTAAGGATTTGAATGATTTAAGAAGTATGTTTGAATCTAGAAATTTGTGTGCAAAAGAGGTGAATTGAAAATCTTAGAAAGGTCCACTATTTATAGGACAAAGGGCCAACGGCTATATCTGCCCGCGGTTAATTATCTCAACCGGCGGTACCTTATCGATAAGGAACCGCCTAGGCGCTAAGGAACCGCCAGGCTAGACTCCGCTCCCTTTTTGTCCTTTAGTGGTGGAGGTCATATATGGTTATAAAAATATCAAGAGAGGATATTCCAAATCCAAAGGGAATATGCCATTTTCAAATATTTAATTTAATAAAACATTTTCTTAAAAAGAAAGTTTAATTAAAAACTTGTCACACTTAATAAAAAGTGAGTTTTAAGAAAAGATTAAATCACTTGATCACTTGATTAAGGTTAGTACTTGTTTATTCATACCATAAGTGAAAATGGGTAAAATGAAAAATACTTGAACTCAAGAATTCGTTTTTTGTTGTTTTTGTAAATGTTTGTTTTTACATATTGTCGTAATCAAAACTAAGCGAGACCGAAAAATGCAATTAACGTTTTTAGGCATTATTGCATTAACAGAAAGCCATGTTTCCAGAGGTAGATTTGCTTCCTTGATCCAAGAGAATTTCATTCTCTACGTTCTTTAGCTTATTGTAGACGTCATCAAAAGTAGAACTCTTGTGAGCATTGGTAGCAATAATAGATCTTGCTTCAATCTTCCATGCATCACCAAGACTTTTAAGGAAGGTGGTAATGATATCAGCATCACCATATAGTGTCCCCATAAAGGACAATTTGCTTGGGATGTCTAGAAGCCTGCTTCTCACCCCACTTAGCTTTTCATTGGGGAGAGCTTTGAACACAACATACTCATGCAAAAGTTGCTTCTTCTTCTCTGAGGCAGTATCATCATTACCACCATAGTTGACTTAAAGAGCTGCCCAAAGTTCTTTGACAGACTCAAAACCACTATACTGGTGCTGATTGGTTGGTCCCAAAGAAAGTTTGATAACGCTTAGAGTTTTCATGTCATTCCTTCTATTTGCAATGTCCTCAGTTGAAACAGATCTCCCATCTGAAGGTATTTCTTTTTGATCCTCTTCAGTTGAGCCATCAATTGATCTTGCAGCAATAGCAGTAGCAATCTTAGCAGCTTTATCGAATGTGTTTCCATATTCAATAATTTCCCATAGAGTGTGATCATGAATTTGAAGGTACTTCTCAAAATTAAACTTCCATAGCTCAAAGTTGTCAGGGTCTAGCATGAGGATTTTTAGGTTGTGACTAGAAGAGGAAGTCATATCTGGAGTAGACATCTTGTCTGGTTTTTAGGGTTTCTTGAAAAATTAGGGTTTTTGGCGATTTTGGGTTTTTATGGTTTTGTGTTCCTTAGATCAAAGTTCCTCAACAAGCTCTGATGCCACTTGTTGATCCCAAACTTAGATCGATTAGCTTTGTGTTAACGAGATTAAATCAAGTTAAACTAATACACAGCTTTTACACCAAGTAGAAAATCTTATCGTCCGAATCTCTTCGAATTGACTATTGGTTCAAAGTGCGACTCAATTGTTCTTGGTGGAATAATAAATGGTTTGGTTGATTATCTATTTTAAACTAATAGCAAAAGTAAGTTTCGTTGAGTAAAGTAGAAGTTTAAAGATTAAACTAAAAATAACGAGTTTAAAAATAATTGCTTGAAAACTTAAAGACAAGATTAGAAAAATACTTGAACACTTAATAAATCTAAAACTTGAAAACTATGTAAAAACAAGAAATTAAGTCCGTCGGAAACCCTGGTCGGAATCCCGTCGAAATATGCTGATCGGAATAACAAACAACCCTCTGGTCGGAATGCTGCAATCGGAATATGGGACAAAGAAGCTAATCGGAATGTGGTAAAATTGCCCAATCGGAATGATTAGAAATTAAGGCTAATCGGAATACTAGAACTTGAGTCAAATCGGAATGTTTAGCAAAACATCCAATCGGAATGTTACATAAAGGGTCCAGATCGGAATCCAAACTCCCTAATCCGATCAACACGATCGGAATATTAAGGTTGCCAATCGGAAAGCCAGAAACCTTTTTCTGATCAAACGATCGGAATAAAGAGGGTGTGCAGTCGGAATATTACAATCGGAAAAGGGTTTATACCTTTTCCGATTACCCTTTTGATTCGAAATAAGCCAAGCTATAAGCTATAAGGAATAAGCTCAAACTAAAACTTGAACGAATCTAAAGTGAAAAGGACTAAATAAGCCCAAATAACAACTTATCCAAACTTAAAATAAGCAAACTTTTAAATCAAACTATAAAAAGATGAACTTTTTAAGAAAACTTTCAAAAAGTAAATAAGATAAACATATAAATAAGCCAATAAGCACAAAGAACTTAAAGCTTATTTGAATGAAAACTTAAGTAGGCATAAAAAGATTAACTTTTTAGCACGAAAACGTTAAGAAAAACACGGATCAAATGTAATTCGCACCAAAAGTAAACTAAAATCAAAGAAAGGTAGAAAGAGATGAAAGATTAAAAGCATAACTAGAACTTGATTAATGAAATCAACAATACACAAAGGTTTAATCTTGAAAGGTTAAAAGAAAGAAAAGATGAAAACTTAGTGAGAGAAAGTGGAGAACTTTCTCTCTCTAAAAACTAGAAAAGAAAATGAAAAATGACACTAATTACTAAAATCTAACCACCCTCCTAATGTGTATTAGGAGGGTATTTATAGGGAAAAATGGGAAGGAGTGCATGTTTTGCCTCTTCTTTCTTTCTTTCTTCACGTCTTCTCGACTCGATTTAATTCTTTGTCTTTTCTCGACGTCGTCTCGGGATTTGAACTTGTCTTGATAATTTTCTTCTTTAATTTAGACTTGAGTTCTTCGAATTCATTAAACTTCCGTCTTTAGACTTTTTCTTCGATGAATCTTCAGAATAGGCCTCGGACTTCCGTTCTTTAAGCACTCTTGATCTTTTGACTTCGTCTTTTCTCGTTTTCTTCGATAAAAGCCCGTGAAAGTCCGTGTTTTCTTCCTTTTTCATCTTTTGGTCTTAAAACACAATCAAAACACAAACCACGCATAATTCTGACTTTTACGACATAAATTACACGTTTTGGTCTTGTTATTATTGGAAATAAGTGGTAAAAGGATAAGTGTTTTCACACTTATTAAATCCCCTACACTTGACCATTGCAATGCCCTCATGCAATGCATTAATTTTAAAGCACGGTTTATATTTTCCATCATAAATAACCCACCTTGGCCTTTATTAAATACTAAACATTTAAGGAAAGTAAAAAGATAAAAACAAGTAAAGAAATCAAAGACTTACATTAGGTTTTGGCAGCCATGAACGTTTATCATCATCAAGTTTCACATTCCCCATACCAAGCTTAAAAACGAGATCATTGTTATTATAAGTTAGCAAACTAACACGAATTCATGTGGGCCAATTATTCACTTAGACTCCCTTATTCCTAGGTGTATCTCTTATATTTTATTTTTGTCTTAAAGGATCATGAGGATGCATTGTTTGACCTATTTTGATAGTTAGTGAGGCCGAAAATAAAGTGAACGATTTAATCAATAGTTAGCTAAAGGACAAAATCTTTTAAAACTGCTTCTCGGGACCTCATAAAGTTCATATCTTGGCATAACTCGCTTCACGATTTGAGACCTTTCTCGGACCGATATTTGGCATCGACTTCATACTTCGAATCTTTGAGAGACGTTCTTGAAATAATGGTCTTCTCTTCATAATAGGAATTTCTTCACATGAAGTTTGAGAGATTCTTCATATTTGGACCACGACTTCTTCATTTTTCTCCAATCTTTATTTTGGACTTTGATATACAACGATCCGCCTCCTTTTAGGACTTGGATCTATTTATCCTCATACCTTGTTAGGGCCTTTTTGGATAGACTTCTCCATGATATTTTGGGGAGTATTTGCTTTTCGTCGTGTGTCTCGATCCTTCATATTGATTTTTGATAAATGATTCTTCACATCACTTTTGGATCTTTAGCAACAAAACGTAGCCCTCATGCCTTGTTAGGGATTTTTTGGACTCGCCAATCTTCGCATCCCGCTTCAATAAGTTATGCCTTGGCTATAAACTCTAATTAATACCGAGCAACTTTTAAACGATCTTGGGCTAGAAGCTAAGTAACTTTTCAAATCGTACAACCTTATTTATTGCAGATAAATTTATTAACAAGCGATGGGAGAATAGGCTCATAATTAACTCACATAAATTCACGAAAGAATATCGAACTTATAATTGAATCTATCATCTCTCGTCCTCCACAGTTTAAAATCTCAAGGAATGAGACTCGTGGATGCTTAGCCTATTAAATCAAAGTTTTGGGTTTTCGAGTCATCTATAGGATCTTGCAAACTCTTAGACTTTTTCAAGTTTAGAATTCGTATTTTAAAGTTCCCTTGATAAACGACTCTCTAGGATCAATTATAGGAACTTGCGAAAAGTTCTTGTTCTTAACCCGTGAGAGTTAAGACTTCCGCGTTTTATAGCTCCCTATATAAAAGCCTAGCAAAACTTGACTTAAACACGTTAAGGATACTAGCTAGAGTAAACTTAGATAAGTAAACTCGGGTTGAGTCAAAATATTCATGACTAATAAAAATTTAAAACCACTTTATTTTAGCAAGGAAAGAGAATTACCATAACAAAGAAAAATACAACTATACAACTAGGCCAAAATAGATTAAAAATTTTGAAAAATGTCGAAAAATCAAGTTTTCCGGTTAAAATGAGGGCAAATTCATGGAAAAGACCACTTACTTCGATAGAAGTCCCCCTACACTTGATATAAACATTGTCCTCAATGTTTAAGCATGTGGGAGTAAACTCCCATACACTTAGGAAATTGTGCACTTTGTTTAAATCTTTGTTAAGGAAAGGACAACTAAAGTGAATTCAATGTGAACATATAAGATATAAAATATTGAATCACGACAGTTTAGGATAGAACCAGGAAGTCGGGTACACGGGATCACGGTTCGTCAAAAGTCATCAAGATGTTCTTTGAAGCTTTAATCCCTGCACAAGATAAGAAACAAGACAACAAACACATACGGGGTTACGGGTTGCCTCCCGAGAAGAGCTTGTTTTTGTTCACCGAGTCACGAGCCTGACTCGACCAAAATTTAGTTCATGGGAAACGTGGTGAGGGATGGAATCATCTCATGAGAGATGTCCTCACCAAAGTACATCTTTAAACGCTGGCCATTCACCTTGAAATTGGGCCCATTTGGCTGAGAAAGCTCAATGGTCCCATAAGGAAAGACTTTGGCGACGGTGAATGGACCAGACCAGCGGCTCTTCAACTTGCCCGAGAAGATCTTCAACCGAGAGTTAAAAAGTAAGACTTGATCACCAACGTGGAAATCTCGGTTCTTAATCCTTGCATCGTGGATGATCTTGGTCTTCTCTTTGTAGATCAGCGAGTTCTCATAAGCTTCATTCCTTAGTTCATTTAGCTCATTGAGTTGAATCTTCCGAAGATCACCGGCTTTGTTGATGTCGAAGTTAGCCCACTTCAAGGCCCAGTACGCCTTGTGTTCCAGCTCGATAGGGACGTGGCATGCTTTCCCATACACAAGACGATAAGGTGTACAACCGATCGGTGTCTTATAAGCAGTACGGAAAGCCCACAGAGCATCATCTAACTTATCGGCCCACGTGGCACGATGCTCTCCTACAGTACGCTCCAGAATTCGCTTTAATCCACGGTTGGAAATCTCGCTTGACCATTGGTTTGAGGATGATAAGTGGTGGAAAGACGGTGATTAACACCATACTTAGCCATGACTCTTGCAAATTGATCATTGCAAAAATGAGTCCCGCGGTCACTGATAATAGCACGGGGAACGCCAAATCTTCAAAAAGTTCACAACCACCCTCGCGTCGTTCGTAGGGAGAGCCTTAGCTTCAACCCATTTAAAAACATAGTCAACGGCTACGAGGATGTACTTGTTCCCTTTAGATGATGGAAATGGCCCCATAAAGTCGATGCCCCATACATCAAAGATTTCACATTCTTGTATGAAATTTTGAGGCATCTCATCTTTATGTGTGATCTTGCCTTGTCTTTGGCAAGCATCACAATGTTTAACCATATCGTGAGTGTCACGATAAATGGTGGGCCAATAGATTCCAGAGTCGAATACTTTTTTCGCGGTGTAATTTGGACCAAAGTGACCACCGGTGGGTCCCTTATGGCAAGCATCAAGGATTTGTACCGCTGCCGGCCCATCAACACATCGACGAATAATCAGATCCGCACATTGTTTGAAAAGGTAAGGGTCGTCCCAGAAATAATTTTCAATATCTTTAAATAACTTTTTCTTTTGTTGGGACGTGAGCCATGCCTTGATATTCCCACCCGCTAAGTAGTTTGCAATGTCCGCAAACCATGGGGTGTCATCGAGATTAGAATTGATAGACATTAAGGCCTCAAGGGGAAAAGAGTCATTGATCTCGTTGTTCGGATGATCCCCTTGATAAGGATCCTCAAGTCTACTGAGATGATCCGCGACTAGGTTTTCAGCTCCCTTTTTATCACGAATTTCAATGTTGAATTCTTGAAGGAGCAAAACCCAACGAAGAAGTCTTGGCTTAGAATCTTGCTTAGTCATCAAGTACTTCAACGCGGAATGATCGGTATACACGATGGTGGTAGAAAGGACAAGATAGGGGCGGAACTTTTCAAAAGCATACACTACAGCAAAAAGCTCTTTTTCGGTAGTGGTATAATGCAATTGAGCCCCCGTCATTGTCTTGCTAGCGTAATAGATTGGTTGGAAGTGTTTGTTCACTCTTTGGCCCAAAACCGCTCCAATAGCAAAGTCGCTAGCATCACACATCAACTCAAAAGGTAGCTCCCAATTAGGGGTAACCAAGACTGGTGCCTTAGTTAGCTTATCCTTAAGAAGATTGAAGGATTCAAGACACTCTTTGGAAAAGATGAAAGGAGTATCTTTTTCCAAGAGGTGGGTCATCGGGCGAGCGATTTTAGAAAAATCTTGGATGAATCGACGATAGAAGCCCGCATGACCGAGGAAACTTCTCACACCCTTCACGGTTGAAGGTGGAGGCAGTTTAGAAATAACATCGACTTTAGCACGGTCCACTTCAAGACCGGCTTTGGAGATTTTGTGTCCTAGCACGATGCCCTCTTTTACCATGAAATGGCGTTTTTCCCAATTTAGAACAAGGCTAGTGTCTTCACACCGCTTAAGCATACGTTCTAAATTGGCAAGGAAAGCAGAGAAAGAATCACCATAAACCGAGAAATCATCCATGAAGACTCCCATAGTTTCTTCAACCATGTCATGGAAGATAGCCATCATACACCTTTGAAATGTCCCAGGAGCATTGCATAAGCCGAAAGGCATTCGTTTGTAGGAAAATGTTCCATAAGGACAAGTGAATGTGGTTTTCTCTTGGTCTTTGGGATCGATGGGAATTTGAAAATACCTAGAGAAACCGTCCAAAAAGCAGTAATAGTCATTACCCGCTAGACGTTCAAGCATTTGGTCCATGAAAGGAAGGGGAAAATGATCCTTTCTCGTAGCATCATTGAGTTTGTGATAGTCTATACAAACTCTCCACCCTGTAACGAGACGAGTAGGAATCAACTCGTTGTTTTCATTGGGAACAACGGTCATTCCGCCTTTCTTAGGCACACAATGGACGGGACTAACACACGGTGAATCCGAGATAGGATAGATCATGCCCGCATCAAGAAGTTTGATAACCTCTTTTTTGATTACGTCATGGATCTTAGGATTCACCCTTCATTGGCTTTGAATAGTGGGTTTAAAGTCGTCCTCCATGAGAATTTTGTGTGTGCAGAAGTGAGGATCAATTCCACGAATATCGGAGATCTTCCAAGCAATAGCTTTCTTGTGATTCTTCAGCACGACGATAAGTCGGGATTTTTCTTATTCTTTCAAGTCCTTAGCGATGATGACCGGTAGCGTCTTGTTGTCTTCAAGGAAGTCGTACTCGAGATGAGACGGAAGATCCTTAAGCTCTAAATCTGGAGGATTTTCGATGGACGGCGTAGTCAACTTCGGATCATCGGTAGAAATATCCTTAGGAGATGGTGGAGAAGTTTGGTCCTCATTGAGAAGTTTCTCAATGGTACGAATGTCTTCATCCCAATCGGTAGGAGAACCATCATACTTAAGATCGAGAGGACCCAAGCTAGCTTCAAAATCATCTAAGTCACTTTCTCCAAAAGGAGTCAATGACGGAGCAATTGAGGAAACGGTCTCAACATTGGGTAGAGAAGAAGAACCACTTTTACAAGCGTCTTTGAAATGTTCTTCACAAGCCTCATCAAGAACATCAATGAAATTAACACTCTCGTTTTCCGAAGGCTGCTTAGAAAGTTTACCCATGTTGAAGACGATTTTATCGTCACTAACTCTCATGATTAATTCGCCCGCGGCTACATCAATGAGAGTGCGACCGGTCCTCAGGAATGGACGTCCAACGATTAATGGAACACGGGGGTCCATCTCGTAGTCAACGACAACAAAATCCGCCGGGAAGGTGAATTTGTCGACACCAACAAAAACGTCTTCGGCTATCCCCACTGGATAAGCAACCGTACGGTTAGCTAATTCCAAAGTCATTCGTGTGGGGACTAGCTCGGGGAGAGATAATTGCTTCCAAACACTTAAAGGCATTAAGTTAATACTGGCACCTAGATCGGCTAGGGCCATGCAATTCTCTACTCCCGGGAAGTTGAAAGGAATCAAGAAACGACCCGGATCACCAAGTTTGGTGGGCAATTTCCTTAAGAGCACTGCGGAGCAGTTCTCATTAAGTTGGGTCTGAGCAATATCGAGAAGTTTCTCCTTATCACTGAGAAGATCTTTAAACATTTTAGCATATTTGGGCATGTGAGCGAGAGCCTCAGCAAAGGAGATATTGAAATTCAGTTGTTTGAACATTTTAAGAAAGTTCGAAACCTGAATATCATCCTTGTTCATCAATTTCTCTTTCCTCAACCTCGAAGGATAAGGTATATTGGGTTGAGATGAAGGATTTGGGATAGAATTTGCACTCACATCCGTGGGTGGTGGAGGGGTAGAAGTAGAAGGTGGTGGAATTGGAGAAGTAGGAGGAATAGAAGATGGAGGATTCGGAGAAGGAGACTCGTTTTCCTTTGTCACAATCACCGGAGTAGGTGTAGGAAGCTCGGGTTCCTTTAAACCTTTTCCACTGCGAGTGGTGATTGCTTTCATCTCCCCTCTTGGATTCGCAACGGTGTTACTCGGAAGAGAACCCGATCCAGAGGCTTGATTACTAGGGAAGAAACTAGCCATCATATTTCTCAAGTCATTCGTTTGACTTGCCAAAGTGTTTCGCATATCAGCTCGAAGATCATTCCCTTGCTTAACCATATCTGCTTTCATGTTGGCCATTTCCCGCTGAAGATTTTGCACGATCACATCGTTAGTCCTCATGTAGGTTTCAACATCTTGGTGTAAGGCTGTGGGTTGGTTGAGAGGAGGAGCATGGTAGGCGGGTGGTTGATAAGCAGGTTGTTGGTAACCTTGGTTGTTTCTTTGAGGTGGATATGGGTTTCTTTGGTTTGGATATTGATTTGGAGCACGTGGTTGGTTTTGATTGTTGCGATTGAGGTTGTTTGGTTTTTGTGGGGGAAAACCAGGTGGTGAAAGAAAGTTGTTTGAGCGATAGCTGAGCAAGTTGCGGTCACCTTGAGGACGTGCTTGATAGCCTCCCATAGCATAGGTACCATTTGCGGCATATACATTTTCCGGATTGTCGTGAGTCGAAGGACAATCGGTGTATGAGTGAGATCCCCCGCATATATCACATGATTGGCTCAAAACATTGGCTTGGGCATTGAATTGTTTGGCATTGTTGGCTGTTTGTAAAGCAAGCGATTCCACAAGCGAAGTAAGCTTATCATTTCTTTTGTCGGCATCACTAGTACTAGCACTTGCTACATTAGTTCTAACACTCTTGGTTTGTACTCTAGATTTATTCTCAATAATATCCCAAGCAGCATTAGAAGACTTAACCAAAATATTACCCCCCGAGGCACTGTTTAGTGAATCTTGGTTATTCATGCTTAAACCATTGTAAAAAAGTATTGATTTGATATACTTTTGTTAAACCATGTTGTGGACACTTTCTTAAAAGTTCCTTAAAACGGTCCCAAGATTCACTAAAAGACTCACCGTACTTTTGTTCAAAGGTAATAATTTCATTCCACAAAGCGGTAGTACGTGAGGGTGGGAAAAAGTAGTTGATATACTTGGTCTCTAAATCCGTCCACGTAAGAATACTTTGTGGCGGTTCCTTATCAAGCCAATTTCGGGCTTGTCCCTCTAAGGAGAAAGGAAAAAGTTGCAAGCGAATCACTTCTTGTGATACCCATTGTATTTAACCGTATTGGTAAGCTGAAGAAACCTTTTAATGTGGTCATGAGGATCATCAAGTGAGCGACCCAAGAAGGGTTGAGCAGAGACCATTTGTATAAAGCCAGATTTGAGTTCAAAGTTGTTGGCTCCAATCTCAGGGATGACAATTGCATCGGTGTTGCCTTCTACGTGCGATTGCAAAAGCTCGATCATTGGCTGATTGTCCATGGTGACAATTGGTTGAGTAATGACTTCGGCTTGAGCTACTCTCTTCTTACGAGCACGAGTGCGCATGCACACCTACAAAAGGATTAGAAAAATAGAAAGGAGATATTTTTGGTTTTTATGGTTTTTCAATTTTTTTGTATTTTTGAAGATTTTATATTTTTTAGGATTTTTGAAAATTTTAAAGCAAGGAAAATAACGTTCAAAGATGAACGGATCCCAAAATCCAACGCGTCTCTCACTAAAAACCTTTAATCTTAACGAAAAGAGCCGGCAGCGACGCCATTTAATACACAACTTTTACACCAAGTAGAAAATCTTATCGTCCGAATCTCTTCGAATTGACTATTGGTTCAAAGTGCGACTCAATTGTTCTTGGTGGAATAATAAATGGTTTGGTTGATTATCTATTTTAAACTAATAGCAAAAGTAAGTGTCGTTGAGTAAATTAGAAGTTTAAAGATTAAACTAAAAATAACGAGTTTAAAAATAATTGCTTGAAAACTTAAAGACAAGATTAGAAAAATACTTGAACACTTAATAAATCTAAAACTTGAAAACTATGTAAAAACAAGAAATTAAGTCCGTCGGAAACCCTGGTCGGAATCCCGTCGGAATATGCTGATCGGAATAACAAACAACACTCTGGTCGGAATGCTGCAATCGGAATATGGGACAAAGAAGCTAATCGGAATGTGGTAAAATTTCCCAATCGGAATGATTAGAAATTAAGGCTAATCGGAATACTAGAACTTGAGTCAAATCGGAATGTTTAGCAAAACATCCAATCGGAATGTTACAAAAAGGGTCCAGATCAGAATCCAAACTCCCTAATCCGATCAACAGGATCAGAATATTAAGGTTGCCAATCGGAAAGCCAGAAACCCTTTTCTGATCAAACGATCGGAATAAAGAGGGTGTGCAGTCGGAATATTACAATCGGAAAAGGGTTTATACCTTTTCCGATTACCCTTTTGATTCGAAATAAGCCAAGCTATAAGCTATAAGGAATAAGCTCAAACTAAAACTTGAACGAATCTAAAGTGAAAAGGACTACATAAGCCCAAATAACAACTTATCCAAACTTAAAATAAGCAAACTTTTAAATCAAACTATAAAAAGATGAACTTATTAAGAAAACTTTCAAAAAGTAAATAAGCTAAACATATAAATAAGCCAATAAGCACAAAGAACTTAAAGCTTATTCGAATGAAAACTTAAGTAGGCATAAAAAGTTTAACTTTTTAGCACGAAAACATTAAGAACAACACGGATCAAATGTAATTCGCACCAAAAGTAAACTAAAATCAAAGAAAGGTAGAAAGAGATGAAAGATTAAAAGCTTAACTAGAACTTGATTAATGAAATAAACAATACACAAAGGTTTAATCTTGAAAGATTAAAAGAAAGAAAAGATGAAAACTTAGTGAGAGAAAGTGGAGAACTTTATCTCTCTAAAAACTAGAAAAGAAAATGAAAAATGACACTAATTACTAAAATCTAACCACCCTCCTAATGTGTATTAGGAGGGTATTTATAGGGAAAAATGGGAAGGAGTGCATGTGTTGCCTCTTCTTTCTTTCTTTCATCACGTCTTCTCGACTCGATTTAATTCTTTGTCTTTTCTCGACGTCGTCTCGGGATTTGAACTTGTCTTGATAATTTTCTTCTTTAATTTAGACTTGAGTTCTTCGAATTCATTAAACTTCCGTCTTTATACTTTTTCTTCGATGAATCTTCAGAATAGGCCTCGGACTTCCGTTCTTTAAGCACTCTTGATCTTTTGACTTCGACTTTTCTCGTTTTCTTCGATAAAAGCCCGTGAAAGTCCGTGTTTTCTTCCTTTTTCATCTTTTGGTCCTAAAACACAATAAAAACACAAACCACGCATAACTACGACTTTTACGACATAAATTACACGTTATGGTCTTGTTATTATTGGAAATAAGTGGTAAAAGGATAAGTGTTTTCACACTTATTATAAACACTTAGAGAAACTTTGTTGTATGAACAAGTCAAGTACTATGCGGAATTTATACATGAATGAAGAACTAGCAAAACAAGTAAACCAAACTTCCACTCTTGATTGATAAAATAAACTTGCGTATAATGAACGTGTAAAACGTATATTAAACTAAAACCTAAAGGCCTCCTTTTATAGATTAAGGAGCCTTGCACAAGAGTCTACCTATCAGCTATTCTAGGTAAAGATAAATATAGAAAATACAATGTCGAACATATCTTTACTAGAAATACAAAACGTGTAGACTAAGTATTCTATCAGTGCTTGAACTTCTTCTCATCAGTGCTTGATTTCTTCTTGTCAACGGCTGATCTGTCAACGTTTGATTTCTTCCTATCAACGTCCAATTAACTCTTCTCAGCGTCTAAGTGTCTTGGCTCATTTTATTCCCAACAATTCACATAACCTATTGATTCTAGGTTATATGAACGATTTTTACTTATAATATCAATTTGTAATTTAGAAGATGAAAATGAGTTTTAACAGTAAAATTAAACGAGAGATAAAGAGATTAAAAACTGAAAATTAACTTTATTAATTCAAATCAAGCATTACATCATTCGTAAAAAAGAAAATTACATTATCTAACTACAATCTAACATTATAATAGTAAGAATGAAAAAGGGATGCATTACATGGAAAAATACAGGAGTATTGATGGTTGTAAAAATACACTTTTGTTTAGGAAAACAAAGAGCGTAATTAGGGTAAGTACGACGGTTTAGGAAAACCGTGCACAAATGACCCAATGAGTGAGTTCGTTCTCAAGGTGGCTAGTGTGTTGTATTAAGAGATGATTAAATGTTTCTGATTATGATTATGAAGAAAGAAAAAAGAAAAGGATGACGGTTACGGTTAAAATTACACTAAGACCAAAGTCGTACACGTAAAACCGTAAAACGTGACGAAATTTAAAAATTAACCTAAAAATTCCTAGAAAATTACAATAAATCCTTAAAAATGTAATTAGAGTTTATAAAAAATCAAAAATCACTCAAACCTTTTAATTAATTAAATAATAATTTTTTAAGGCTAATTAAAGCCCAAAAAGTCAAATTAATTAACAAAAAGCCCAAAATGCGATTTTTCAATTTGTAAACCTCTAAAATAACTTAATTAAACTAAAAACTATTTTTGGAAAATTAAAAATTAATTAAAACTATTTAAAAGTGATTAAAAACTGTTAAAATATTAAAATAATCCTAGAAAATAATTAAAAAACGAAAAAAAAATTAATCTAAAAGTTTTAAAAATCCTAACTTAATGTATTTAACCTACGAAAACTGAAAAGTTGCAAAAATATTAAAAACAATTTTTAATAATATAATAATAATAAAATATTAATAAAAATTCAAAATTTATAAAAAATTCTAAAAACTTGCAAACTAGTTTACTTTAACTTAAATATACAGAAAATGAAAGTGAAATTACAAAAATACCCCTAATGGGCCTCCAAATGGGCTAAAAGGCAAAACAGTTAGCTTAATGGGCTTATTTAAGGCCCAATAAGAAAAAGTTATCCAAATAAGCTCAAAACTTCTAGTCTAGCTTAAAATTTAATTTTAAACACAAAACTCCAAAGGCCCAAAAGCTGAAGCTGAGTTTGTCACAGCTTAATGAAATTCAGCTTATTCTTAATGGGCTTTTTGGCCCATTAAGCCATAAGCTAATGCCATAAGCTGAAATTTGACACACATCCTTCTCTTGACCTTATAAAGCTGTTTGTAAAAAGAGTTTTTGAATAAGCCCAAGAAATAAGCCTGAAATAAGCAAAAGCTCTCTACACAAAACGACAAAATAGTCGTTTTCGAGTTCTAGATCAATTCAAGGGCTGATTCTTTTTGCAAAATGTTTCAAATCACTAAACTAAGCTTAATAATAAAAAAGATTTCTGAAAAGCACACTGAATAAGATGGAAACAGCAAATAAGCACTTATGAAAAAGTCAACTAAGTTGGTTTTCTAGTCAAACCTAAAAGTCAAAGTCTCAAATGCTCCAGTATAGTCAAATGGGTCAAATAAGGAAGATTGATTACAAAAACAAAGTTGTTGCAAGTCTAAATACGCTATTATAGCTTATTGATAAGCTGAATGACAATTAACACTAGCACTGGCTAGAAACAGTGGGAAAGGGTTCCCACTACTTGACTTTCTTGACTGTTTGTCTTTAGTGGACTTTTGTTGGAATTGATGAACAAACAAGGCACCCTTATAACCAGTGGGTTATAAACAATCAATATCAACAAAGAAAACACAATTTCACCAAGCCAATTTGTACAGTTTAATCAAACAGTTACCAGATCTAGCACAGACATGGAAAATAAGCAGATTTGATGAAATAAGCAGATTTAGCAAGATTAAGCCAACCAAATTGCACAAAAAGCATACAACAGCTTAAATAAATTCAAGTGAACACAAATCAACTCATATCATACACTGATTCAAAGAATTAACCAAGATTCAAGCCTACGTGAGTTGATTGATGGACAAATGATGAACACAAGTGACTTTTGCTGATATACTAGACCAATCTTTGAACTTTAAATCCTCAAATCAATTACTCAGATTACACAAACAATGTTTTACCACTTTTTAACCCTAAACATGCATACACTCTAAGTGTTCCCAAGATTTCAAGTCAAAACAGGCGAAATCGACGTAGTTATAGCACAATCTCAGATTTGGTGTTTCAAAGCACAAAACTTGCATATATCAGCACACAATCACTTAATAAACAGATACCAACACTAATAAACACTTAGCAACTACTCAAACTCAAACTAAAACCTTAAAATAGTAGACCCAAACACTCCTTTCACTTTTTAATCCAAGATTTAACAAAGCAAATGTGTTTAACAGGTTTACCTTAGCCTAATCTAGCATCATACCAACAATATCTTGCAATATTAACAAGATTTAAGCCACAAGAACACCTCATCCAACAACAGATCACAAAATCACTTATAACCACTTTTTTAATAGATTTTCGGAAAAGAGAACTCAAACCTCATGAATGTACATCCACACTCACGAATTGTTGAGCTTATGTGCCTAGCTAAACAAGGCACAAGTTTCCAATAGCTGCTAAGAACAACAAGGTGTGTAGGAAACAGATTATATATATAAAAAATGAAAAATGAAACTGATTTGATTAAAGCTTGTTCCTCACTCCTTGAATCCTCCCAAACCACAAGCTCACTACACCTTGATAATCTCTTTATTAGGGTGTTATGATCACTTATAATCCAAGAGTTCAAGTGTTCGAACTAAGACCTAGAAAAATAATCAGATTTTTGAAAACTTTTTCAAACTGCCAAAAAACATTAAACCAAACTTTGAAACTTCAAAATCACAAACATATAACAATAGCAATAAGATATAAAGATAGGAACTTAGAATTCGTCACAAAATCACACACTTATTTCATTCACTTAGAAAATAAGGCTTTATAGATTTTTGACTTAGGAATCCAAGAACAAAATGAAATGTTGTAATGCTAAGGCCTTATATAGGCTACAAGAAACCTAAAATGCTGAATAAAAAACATGAAACCCTAGTGGTGAACTTCCAAGAATGCCCTTGCAGTTTGAAAATCTCTTGACTGAATTGTGAGTTGGAGTTGGAACATGTGACTTTCTTTTGTTGCCTTGTGATCCTAAGATGTCCAAGTAGCCTAGGAGTGAAGCATGTGTTGTGGCCGTTTGATCTCTTGGAAATTCTTGTCTTCTTCTCAACTTTGTAGCAAGGGCGTATCATGTGAACTGTTGGGGTGAGGTGGCAAGTATCTGTGAGTTGGGTTATGATTAGGGTTAGGTTAATCATAAATCTGGAAGGTATTAAGGTCTAATTCAAAAGGGTTAAGAAATCCCTAATTATGTTCTTGAGGTAAATAGTGGTGGGTTTTATCCGGATTAGTATTTGAAAAAAATATTTAGCGCGTTTAAATAACTAATTAATATTAGTTAGTTATAAACGGCTGAGTGGATAGTGATGTGGTGGTTTGGTGGCTTGTGATTGGATGAGAGTGTGTAGTGGGGCACGTGTCAACATGGCACTGGTCTAGGTTTCTTTTATATCTTGGCAGATTCAACCCCTTGTCTTTCTTTCTCCTATCATTTCAGTTTTAATAAACCAAAATCAGATTTCCCTTTATAAACAAGTTTTGTTTTTTAGACTTTTGCCCCAAAAAGTTTTGCTAAAGGATTTCAAGGACTTGTTTTACCATTTGATGATATTTGAAGGACCAAACTTGTAATGTATTCAATCTTCAAGGTCTTGACTTGCATTATTGACTTTGTAGAGGACTAAAATTGACATGTCTTCATAATTGAGGTACCATTATTGCCAATTCTTCAAAGTTGAAGGTCCTTTTTGTAATTTTGACAAACTTTAAGGACAAAACTTGTAATTAGGAATATACAAGGGTTTAAATTGTCATTTATTCAATAATGAAGGACCCTTCTTGTACAATCTTCAATTCTTCAAGGATTTTTATTGGAAAATCAACTATAGGGCCCGGTTCATTGTGCGGCTTCGTTTCCCGTGTTCGTTTTAACTTGTTTCTTGTGATCTTTTGCCATTTTCTCAATATCCGTACCTAATATACACATTGAACAAACGAAAGCATATATTTGGCACCTTTTATGATATTTTATGCTTTTTAAGCCCATTTTGGACGATGAGACTATGTATAAAAGCAGTCTCATCACTCCCACATACTAAACCATTGTCGTGCTCTCACGCAATGCTAGAATAAAGTATCGTAGCACCCCCAAAAATTCATTTTTATGCACTTTTATTGAAACGTAAACATACTACACTACCACTATTACTACTACTTGCGTTTTAGACATAATGTAGGATTTTCATCGCAAAATGGAACGTTTAGGTTCATAGAACAAGAACACGTGAATGCTTCGTTGGAAATAAATTCGTCGTCCTCGATTTTCACCTAATTCCATGCCAAGCGTGTAACGAGATCATTGTCATTATAAGTTAGTAATGCTAACACTACTCATATGCCCTAATCACGTACTTAGACTCCCATTTTCCTAAGGGGTATTGATAGGTGTGTAAACACCCATCCTTTTTACCACTTAATTACAATAATAGCCGAGCCAAAACTTGTATTTTATGTCTTTTATGTCGTAATTATGCGTGGTTTGTGTTTTTGTTGTGATTTAGGATGAAAAGGTGAAAAGTGGAGAAAACACGGGCATTTACGGGCTTTTATTGAAGAAAAAGATGAAAGACGAAGTCAAGAAGTCAAGAGTGCAAAAAGAACAGAAGTCCAAGACCAATTCTGAAGATTTATCGAAGAAAAAGTCAAAAGACGGAAGTTTACTAAAAGCCGAAGAACTCAAGTCTTATTTATTGAAGAATTAAAAGACGAGTTTAAAGAAATCCCGAGCACAAGTCATTAAAGTCCAAGATTAACAAAAGATTAAGAAGGGAAGGACTTAATGGTGCAATTAAGAAGAAATGAAGGAGGGGAGGAAGCTTCCTAATCCTCCCCTATATATAGTCATTAGGATAATCATTTTTACTCTTGTTGGCTAATAGTGACAATTAGTTCTTCCACTTTTATTTACCTTGTCATTTATTTACTTGTCAAATTTAAATACTTGTCTTGCACCTTAATTACCATTTAATTTCAAGTAAGTGTTCTTTTAATTCTTGTTAATCTTTATCTTTATTGTTTATCTCTCATTCTACCTTTCTTTAATCTTTGGTTTATATGTTTATTATTCATGTTCATGTTCTTGAGTTTTTGTCAAATTTATTAAGTGGGTTTTGATTATCTTGATATTTATTGTTAGTTTTGTTGTTTTGGATTGTTTGATTATCATTAATAGATGTTTATTTGTTAGCTTGATTTAATCTTGTGGTTGATTTTGCCTAGATTTGATTAGATTCGAGTTATTTCTTGTTCCTTGTTCTTCGTGTGTTGTTACTGTATTCCCAGGAAACTTACTGATCTTCCCAGACATTCCGAATCAAGGTCTTGACCAAGGAACTCCATCCGGAATATTGGATATTCCGGATAGAGAAGGTATTCCGAATAGCCACATCATTCCGAATAGGCAGGTATTCCGAATAGGGCAAGGTATTCCGAATAGCCACATCATTCCGAATAGGCAGGTATTCCGAATAGGGCAGATTATTCCGAATAGACGAATATTCCGAAGAGAGAGGATTATTCCGAATAGGTGACATATTCCGAGTAAGCCATTTATTCCGAATAAGGGTATTATTCCGGATAAGCTGATTTTCAGGTTCTTTTAATTTCAGTTTTCTTAATTTTCTGTTTTTAATTTCAAGCTTTACTGTTCCCGCCTTTTTCCTTAGTCGCACTTTAAGTTTACTTGCCTTAGATTTATTTTAAGTCTTTCCTTAGTTTTAAGTTTTAGTTGCGTTATAAGTTTGCCTTAGATAGATTTAAGTTTGCGTTATTTACTTTTAGTGCCTTTTAATTTCCGTCATGCTTTTAAATACTCGCACCATTTATTTTAAATTAGATTTAGAGTTACTTTAAAGTCATTTACTTTAATTGTTCTGCACTTTTATTTTAAAAACAACCAAAAATATTTGTTTCACCAAAGAACGACTGAGTCACACATAGAACCTAGATCAATTCGTTAAGATATCGAGAAAAAGAACTTTAACTTTTTACATACAAAATCTATTGTATTAAATGGCGCCGCTGCCGGCTCTTTTCGTAAAGATTAACGGTTTTCTGTGAAAGACGCGTTGCTTTTTGGGATCCGTTCACTTGTGAGCGTTATTTTTCTTGCCCAAAAATTTACAAAAGACCATAAAAATTAAAAATTGATAAAAATCCATAATAATTAAAAATTTCAAAAATCCAAAAAGATTTTATCTTTATTGTGTATATATATTGTCTTTGCATTTGGTATTGTTTTCTTTTGCCTTTTCAGGTGTATGCGTACTAGATCTTCTAATTATCAAGAGCCCGAGACTCGAGAAGATTTAAGTATGCCAGGTGTTAACAACAACAATAATCCACCACACCTCAACAATAACAACAATGTTCTTCCGTAGCCCGATCTTCGGACAATGGAGGAACTTTGTCAACCTACTATGTTTGGACGAGGAGGACCGATTGCGCCGATGCAAATCACGGCTCCAGAGTTTTCGTTGAAGCACCACATGATTCAGCAAGTGCAAACTAATCCATTCGCCGGAATGCCTGATGATGATGCCAACAAACACCTCGACAAGTTAATTACAATCACCCAAAGCATGAAGTTACCTGGTGCCACAATGGATGTTCTTCGCCTACAACTCTTCCCACATACTTTATCACATCATGCCGAGAAATGGTTTGATCGTCTCCCGAAGAATTCAATTCATACTTGGGATGACATGACTCAACGCTTTTTGTCGCGCTACTTTCCACCATCCATGGTCACGAGTGATGTAGAGTTTTTGTATACCCTTTAGGAAAAGAGTACCAAAATAGTGGTAAGCGTTAAGTGTCGGTTTAGGAAAACCGAGCACTAATGACCAAATAAGTTCAAGTTCGTTTCCCAAGGAGGCAAGTGCGTTGTGTAATGAATTGATTTTGATTTGAGATTATATTGAGAAAAAGAAAAATAGAAATGGGGTGAGAAGAGAATGACGGTTACGAAGACGGATCGAGCTAAGACAAAAAAGGCGTTCACGTAAAACCGTAAAAAGCTACCAATTAAAAATTTTAAACCTAAAAATTAATTAAAAGCTAGACTAAGTCCAAAATAATATAAATAAGAATAAAAATTCAACAAAAATATTTTAAAACCTTTTATTAATTAAATATTCAATTTTAAATGCTAATTAAAGCCCTAAAATTAAATATAATTAATCAAAATGTCCAAAATATTATTTTATTGAACTAATAAATTACTTATATTATCTAAAGACTAAAAAGTATTTTTCCTAAATTTTAAAAACTAAGTTTCTATTTTTAAAACACTTAAAACTATTTTTAAACTAAAATAATCATAAAAAATAATAAAATAATGCCAAAAATAATTTGACAATTTTGAAAATCCTAATTTACTCTAATGAACAGTAGAAAAATGAAAAATTTTGAAAAATATAAAATTTTGCACTAAAGGACAAAAATAGTTTGAATAAAAACCCTAATTAAACTAAATTAATTCTAAAAAATAATTAAAAGGTGAACAGTAAAAACTTTTTGAACTAAAAATCTTAAAATGTTTTTCTTAATCTATGAAAAATGTTAAAACTGAAAAATAAATATTTTTTGCACTAAAAGACAAAAAACAGAAACTTAAAAGTAATTTAAAATAGCTATAAAACCTAAAAAATACTAAATGAACAGTAATTAAAAATCTAATTAAACAGAAAAATCAAAAATTAAATTAGAAAAATATTAAAACTGGTTTCAAGTCCTAATTCTAATTTAAGTCCACAAAAGACAAAATTTTAGTTTACTGAAAGTGACATGTCAAAGGCTTTTGTCTGTTTGCAAAGCAGTGGTAACTTGTGTATTAGCAGGGGGCACTTTTTTCCCACTGCTAGTGTAAATAAATGGTCAGTTGACCTTATAAGCTTAGGAAATCTTATTTGAGCTTTTCTTTGGACAATGGGGGCACTTCCACAACCAGTTGGGTTGTGGGAAGTCAATTAAACAAGAAAAAACACAAGTCACTTCACAAAATTAAGCTAAAATAAGAACAAGAAGTTACTGATTTTACTTGCACAGGTCTGGTGAACAGTTACTGATTCAATTGGCACAATGACGAGTTTCAACAGCTTAAAACTTGCATACAAACTACCAAGATGACTTACAAATGATACATAACCGTAAGTGGACCTAATATCTAGAAGCTAGCAAGATTTGAAGGTCAAAATCACACAAAAACATGCACAAAAAGCAGTTACTGATTTTAAGCTATGTTTTCACTTAAACTTGCATACAAAAATCAACAAAAGGTACCAAACCTAAACATGTTAAACTGATAACACAAAAATCTACCAAGGCAAGTGGATTAGGACTGATTTTAAACCATAAGCTACTCATAAAATGATTCTAAAACCAATATCCAAACACCCGTTTAATTTTCAACAACCACTTTTTTCAAACCAAATGAGATCAAAACTTCTTGAAACTGATTTAAAACTAACTACACATGAATATAATTCTAAAATAAGCATGAACAAACAGAAGGACTAACATTTAAACTCATTTTATGCACTTTCACATAAATCACAAATATGAAAGCTAAAAACAAGGTACAAGGGTTTTACCTTGTGGGACCCACATCCAGGGCCCACAATGGCTGAAAAGCCACCTCCAACAAGCTCGGGCTTGTGCAGAACCTCTTGAAAGAACTGCTTCTAATGAAAATCTGCTAAGATCAACAATGGTGAATAACACAAAATCTGATTTCTTTCTTCAAAAATCTTTTACAAACCAATAAACCTTGGACCCAATGAATACGTTTTAAAGCAAGTTCAACTTCAGAAATCCAATAATCCAAGTCCACTTTCACTTCTTTGGAACCTTGAATTTCTGAAAATTATCAAAACCTTTTTGAAACCTTTTTTTGAAAACTCAAACACAAAGTGTTTGCAAAATATTAATGGAACTCAGATTCTTCTCAAGCATATACGAACTTTTAAAAATCAATAAAAGGAATTACAATTTCACAAAAATACCAACTTTATAAATATTTAAAAAGGGATTACAAGTTTTGAGTAAAAATCTGGAACAATGAATATAGCCACATACGGCTTGTATTTATACTAGCCTAAGAATAACCTAGAATGCTTGAATAAAATAATACAAGGAAATTCAAATCCTAAACCCTAATGGGTGATTTTCCAGAAAAGCCCTTGGTTAAAATCTTGCAATTTGAATTTGTGGCTTCATGTGATGTTACAGCTGTGATGGAGTGATCTTGAGACGTTCATTTGGCATTGGGGACCAAGTAATTCCACATAACCGTTGATATGGTCGGGTATTGGGGTTTGGGGAAAGTGACGGGTGCAGGGGAGGGCCCTACCCAACACATGGGTGTGTCTTGGTCACGGTTTTTGTGTAGGTTTTGGTGACAAAGATGTTAATTAGTGATCTGGAAAAGGGTTAGCAAAACCCCTTTGTTTTTAAGGTAATTGATCCTGGGTAGATTAGGGTTTATGGAGTGTTTAAAGGGTTGTTTTAATCTGTTTTGGGGATTAAGGGTTTTAAAAAGTTGTTTTGGTGGGAAATGTAAATAATCAGTTTAATAACTGATTATTTAGATGGTGGGAAGTGATGTGGGTGGGAGTGATGAGGTGGGATGATGTGAGTGGTGGAGTGGGGGTGATGTGGAGGTTTGGTTGGCTGGGAGGTGTTTGTATGTTTGACCAGTTTGGCCCCCCAAGTTTCAGTCTTCCTTCATTTTGTAATAAAGAGCCAAAACTTTGAATCCCTTTGTATTAAAGTTTGCCAATTTGTCAATTATGGCACAAGTGTTTCCTCAAACTTTAAACAAGGACTTTAAATGTAATTTCTTCAATCTTCAAGGGCTGTTCTTGTACATACTTGATATTTTAGGGACCCAAATGCAAATAGAGAGTATTGCAAGGGTATAAATTGCCAAGTCTTCAAAAATGAGGGACCAATGTTGCCAATCTTCAGTTCTTCAAGGTCATTTTTGGAAATTCCATTCTTGGGCCCGGTTCATTGTGCGGCTTCGTTTCACGTGTTCGTTTTTTATTGATTCTTGTGATCTTTTTGTCATTTCCTCAATATCCGTACCTAAAATACACAAGCAACAAACACGAGCATATATTTGGCAGTTTCAATGATATTTAATGCATTTTAAGCCCGATTTGGACGATGAGACTATGTATAAAAGCAGTCTCATCACTCCCCCATACTAAACCATTGCCGTGCCCTCACGCAATGCTAGAATAAAGTATCGTAGCACCTGCAAAATTTAATTTTATTCACTTTATTTGAACGATAAACTAGCTACACTACTACTATTACTACTACTTGCGTTTTAGACATAATGTATGATTTTCATCGCAAAATGGGACGTTTAGGTTCATAGAACAAGAACACGTGAATGCTTCGTTAGAAATAATTTCATCGTCCTCGATTTTCACCCCAATTCCATGCCAAGCGTGCAATGAGATCATTGTCATTATAAGTTAGTAATGCTAACACTACTCATATGCCCTAATCACGTACTTATCCTCCCATTATTCCTAGGTTGTATCTCTTATATTTTATTATGTCTTGAATGTTTCACGAGGATATATTGCTTGACTTATGCGATAATAGATATTTAGGTCTAAAAATAGAGTCCTAACGGTGTAACTAAGACCATCAAATCAATAACCCCTCCCAATAGACAACGATGTCAAAAAAATTAAGTTGACAAGAAGAATCGATAAACACGGTTTTATAACGGTTTTGAACATGAGACTTATTACCAAGACTTTTATACGCCCCCTAACGGAAGGGCCTTATTATCTTTGGTTTACCTCCATCTTTTATTCAACTTCGCCATGAAGCTTTTATTATGACTTCGGTCTTGCCTTGCCTTTTATTATCCGCCTCATCGGTGGTTTTATTAGCCAAAGACGTATATCCTCACGCTAAAGCGAATTTTGGATCTTTAAAGATTCGAAGATTAAGGCTTGATTCACTTTCAATTTTGCATAGATTTTTCGGCCTTGTGGGGCTTCAAATTGTTTGCTAGATTTAGGTGAGCACTTGAAATCTTATTATTAGGTGAAGCTTTTGATTATTCGGGTGCCAATACTTTAAAACCGTGACGCTGGCGATACCTTAATGTCTTCCCAATTTAATTACACGGAAGCTAATAGAAAAGACTAGAAACCCAACAATCCTAACTAAACCGCTAAGTCAATATTTATTAAGCAAAAAATATTTACATGCGAAGGGAGAATAAGCAAACAACGAGAACACATGAGTTTTTGAAAGAATACGAGTACTCTACGTTTAGCATGGTAACTTATAATTAACTCTATCATTTCTCGTCCTCATTTAAGAGACTTAGCCTAATGTGTAGTTAAGGAATCAAATCTAAGTGCTCAACACGCACGGTCGAGTCAAAAATTACTCTTATTCTCGCCATCGGAAAATCTACATTCGTGTCTTCAAACACTTATAAAACATGAGAAAAATTTTAAAATTTGGCCATTTTTTAGCCTTATTTTACATCAAAAACGATAAACAAAAAGATAAACTTTGGAAAGCGTGAAGGTTTGGCAAGGAAAGTATCTATTCACCCCCCCCATACTAAAGTTAAACATTTTCCTCAATGTTTCGAGTCTAGGGGTGCAAACACCCCCATACTAGAGACGTAGTTGAATGCCTAATCTAGCATGAAAAGGGTGTAACCAATAAATTAATAGCCGTTTATGAAGTGTGCTAATAACCTAAGGTTAGAACATCAAATGATATATCATTTGGATATTGAGAAAGTCTTCAAAGCAAACGATCGAGTGCTCCAATAAAACGAACACGAGAGTCTCCAATCGTGAAGATCATGATCTAAAAACCACAATGCACAAACAACCACGGACCAAAGGTTGGAAGGGCACAAATCCCCTCACATTAAACTAATTAGAAACAAATAATATGTACATGGATAAGCATGGGTCTCCCCCACGAGGCACCTCGTTTTTGATTACCGAGTCATGAGCTCGACTCAATCCCCTTAAATGTGATCATTTAGGGATTATCTTGGTATGGTCAATTTTAGTGGGGCTTACATGATAAAAAAGGCCCAAAATCAACCGGTATTAAGGACTAAGTCCTTTGATGGTTCAAAATACCGGGATCGAAGATGGCGTTCTCGTTTTCATTGGAAAAACAAATCAACGCCACTTCATCGTGTGTCAACAAAAACCCCAAGGGTTTTAAGAAAATAGATGAGAAGAAATAGAAGGGTGGGACAATGGGTAAGTCATAGAAACATTGAGCTACTCGAGGTAGACTCGCACCAATCAAATAGAAAGATTTTCCATTTACTGCATCGGTGGAAGACCGAGATTTCCCTTTATAAGCAATTCCGGGATCAAATATCTCGTCCTCGGTGGAGAAAGGGAAGGGAACATAAGGGGTTTCCCCCACACTAGGTCCACACAAAGCATCGTCAAAAGGAGAAGACGAGCTTGTAGTACTCAATACACGTGGTGATGACGGAGTTAGAATTGTAGAAAAATCTTTTAAATTCAATTTAAAATCTTTCCCTTTTTCATCTTTTAAACTCTCCTTATGAAAACCCGACTTAATTATGTCAAAAATATTTGGTGTTTCTAAAGCAATATTAGTCACACTAAAAATTCTCACATTTGAAAACCGTTTTGGTAAAGGTGGTGGCAAGTTCTCAACACGTTTGTTAACAAAGAAAACTCCCCCATCGGGATCAACACATTCATCATCCGAAGAATCACTCGTGATTGGAATCGTAGGCTTAACACTCTTAACCTCCACCGGCGGAGGGGACGAAAAATCGTTTTTATCATCAACTCCTAATACTCTTTTTGAAATCCTTTTACAAATGTTTTTGATGGGACTAACATTGTTCAAAGACGTGATAGAATACACATGAGAAAGCGTGGAGTTTTGAGTTGCATTAATGACGAGTTCTTCCTCATTGAAACGAAGAGTGATTTTCCTAGCATGCACATCGATAAGTGCTCTCGAAGTATCCAAAAATGATCGACCTAAAATTAGAGGAACTTTAGGATCGATGGGAATGTCAACAGCAATAAAGTCTACGGGATAGTAGAACTTTCCAACTTTCACGAAGACTTCCTCGGCTACTCCACAAGCTAGAATCGTAGAATGATCGGCCATCTCGATTGGCATTCTTGAAGGAGTGAGATTGGGAAGATTGAGCAATTTAAAGATCTCAAGAGGCATCAAATTAATACTAGCACCAAGATCGGCCAAGGCGTAGCATTCCTCCATGTCTTGTATAGCACATGGGATTAAAAACTTGCCGGGATCACCGACTTTTTGAGGTATGCGGCTAAGAAAAACCGAAGAACAACTAGACGATTTTTGCAATTTCTCTTTGTTATTCAACATACTTTTGAGGTTCGCGGCAAATCGAGGCATCATGACCAAGGCGTCGGCAAAACTTATATTAAAATGCAAGTCACGAAACATTTTCATAAAAAGTTCAAATTGATAATTATTTCGTTCTTGTGCCTTTTCCTTGTTTCGTCTTGAAGGGTAAGGTAAGGGTGGGGTGGGTTGTGGCATAGGCAAAGGCCTTGGAATCTCGGGTTCCATGATTGGTATTGGTTCAACCGTAGGTGTGGTTTGAGCGGTACTTCGTGGGCTTGGAATTTGCTCCTTTTCTACCACCACCTTGGGTTCTTTCTCTTTTTCCTTCTCCATAGAAGTACTTGGACGAGAAATGGGTTCTTTGAAAGTTTTACCACTACGAGTAGTAATAACCTTCAATTCTCCTTTCGGGTTCACGATGGTATCACTAGGAAGACCACTCGAAGAACAAGGTTTACACATGATAGCTTCAAACATTTTTCCCATTCGATCTTCAAACTTAGATTGCCTAGCATCCGCTTTTAACAACTCTTGCTTAATCTCATGTTGACCTTGCTCCATTTTTTGTTGATTTTGTTGGAGTCGTTGAACATTTCCTTCCATTTTATTAGCATGAATTTTAAGTTCATTAGCAAGTTCGTTTTTAAGCTCGTTTTTTAACTCGGGTCTTAAGCTAACCATTTTACGTTGCATATTGTCAAACTTAGCATCGTTTGCCTTAGCATAATTCAAAAATTCTCTTTGAAGATTTTTGGTGTGATCATTTTGAAAACCTTGTGTGGTAGTTTGAAAATCACGGTTTTGGTTTTGGTTTGAAATTTCCCCATTTCCCCTTTGATAATTACCCTTGTTGTAGTTACGTTGATTGCCTTGATAATTACCACCTTGATTGTTGTTTCGATAGTTATTAGCATTTTGATTTGGTGGAGCTTGATTTTGGCGGGAACCTTGACCGTTTTGGTTATAAGTTCCCGTGGCTACATAAGCACTCGAAGTGTTACCATCCGCGGTAATGCACTCGGAAAGATCATGAGCTCCACCACACGACAAACAACTCTTAGCAACCGCTTTAACCGAAGCGGAATTTGAAGCTTCTTGAGCTTTCCAATGGGACATAAGGTTAGCAAGTCTATCAAAAAACCGATTTTCTTCATTAGCTTCATCTTGCAAGGCATTAATGCTACGAGACGATGATGACGAACCCAATTTGGTAACACTCGGTGTGTTACGAAGGCTATAAACCTTAGACCTATTTTCAATTATCACCAAAGCTTCCTCAACCGTTTTACACAAAAAATTACTACCCCCGGCGGCATTTAAATAATCCCTTTCATGATCATTAAGTCCATTGTAAAACGTGTCAATTTGATGCAAGTCGGAAAAACCGTGATGAGGACATTCATGTAACATCTCCTTAAATCTATTCCAAGCCGTTGAAAAACTTTCATTTGATTCTTGTGAAAACTTTGAAATCTCGTTTTTCAAGTGTGTAGTCTTAGAGGGCGGAAAAAATTGGTTCACGAATTTTGAAACGAGATCCTTCCACGTCAAATATAGAATTGGGTGGCTCTTTCTCTAACCAAATTTTAGTGGGCCCCGCTAAGGAATACGGAAAAAGCATCATCTTAATCGATTCATTCGAGACATCCTTAAATTTGCAAGTAGCGGTAAGACGATTGAATTGGCGGATATGGTTGTGTGGATTGTCCTTCTCATCACCATGGAATTTTTTGTTTTGGATCATCGACAACAAACCCGTTTTCACCTCAAAATTCTCCGCAAGGATAGCGAGAATCACAATAGCCTCTCCATAACCCTCGATGGGTGCTTGAAGTAACTCCATCATAGTTCGATTTGCCATGGTTGGTGCTTCTCTTACAATGGGTTCGTCAATAGGAGACTCCTCACTAGAATGATTTGGAGTGGGAGTTTTGTTTTTGCGTTTATGTGCACGTCTTGCTTGATTACGAGTTAGCATAAACGTCACGTACAACGAGGGGATGAGCAAAGAAGATTCTTTTTGGTGTTTTGTATTTTTTTTCAATTTTTTTTTGTGGTTTTTGATTGTATTAACCTTTTTGGATTTTGGTGAAATGTATTAAGTAGACACAAATCTACAAATCTCCTCCTTAATCAAATCTCTCGATTAAAGAAGACTCAAGGAATGAAAACGATCACGTGAAGTGAACGCCTTCGATGACTTTAGAACGTTGGTGGAACACCAAAACGTTCAAGAGGGTTTAACCAATGGAAACCAAGAAAATATATATGATACTTAGTAATACTTTGGGCGGCAAACCCTCGATTAGCTTTCAATCTCAAAATACGCACAAGCAAGCGGAGGAAACGAGGCGGCGCGAAGCACTTAAGAGCCTTTTTCCTTTAGGTCGTGAAATACAACCGCCTTATACCCACCTTATTGTTTGTATTTTTCAAAATCGAGCTTCACGAAAGTATTTATCTATTTTTGCCTTTTTCTTTGGTTTGAGATTCGAATAGAATGATTGGGTAATGACCTCCCAAGTCAAGGTTGTGTTTGCTCACGTATTTGGAGTACTTGTGAATTTATTGTTCTACGTATACAATATAGTAATAGTATTCACACAAAAACCGAAAACCGATAATACGTATTAGTAGAGTGCTACTAATACAAATACTAATTATGGTTAGTATATAAAAACAACAATGCCAATCAAAACACAACACGCCTCCCCGACAGCGACGCCAAAATGATAGGGAGTTTTTGTATACCCTTTAGGAAAAGAGTACCAAAATAGTGGTAAGCGTTAAGTGTCGGTTTAGGAAAACCGAGCACTAATGACCAAATAAGTTCAAGTTCGTTTCCCAAGGAGGCAAGTGCGTTGTGTAATGAATTGATTTTGATTCGACATTATATTGAGAAAAAGAAAAATAGAAATAGGGTGAGAAGAGAATGACGGTTACGAAGACGGATCGAGCTAAGACGAAAAAGGCGTTCACGTAAAACCGTAAAAAGCTACAAATTAAAAATTTTAAACCTAAAAATTAATTAAAAGCTAGACTAAGTCCAAAATAATATAAATAAGAATAAAAATTCAACAAAAATATTTTAAAACCTTTTATTAATTAAATATTCAATTTTAAATGCTAATTAAAGCCCTAAAATTAAATATAATTAATCAGAATGTCCAAAATATTATTTTTTTGAACTAATTAATTACTTATATTATCTAAAGACTAAAAAGTATTTTTCCTAAATTTTAAAAACTATTTTTCTATTTTTAAAACACTTAAAACTATTTTTAAACTAAAATAATCATAAAAAAATAAAATAATGCCAAAAATAATTTGACAATTTTGAAAATCCTAATTTACTCTAATGAACAGTAGAAAAATGAAAAAGTTTGAAAAATATAAAATTTTGCACTAAAGGACAAAAATAGTTTGAATAAAAACCCTAATTAAACTAAATTAATTCTAAAAAATAATTAAAAGGTGAACAGTAAAAAAATTTTGAACTAAAAATCTTAAAATGTTTTTCTTAATCTATGAAAAATGTTAAAACTGAAAAATAAATATTTTTTGCACTAAAAGACAAAAACAGAAACTTAAAAGTAATTTAAAATAGCTATAAAACCTAAAAAATACTAAATGAACAGTAATAAAAAATCTAATTAAACAGAAAAATCAAAAAATAAATTAGAAAAATATTAAAACTGGTTTCAAGTCCTAATTCTAGTTTAAGTCCACAAAAGACAAAATTTTAGTTTACTGAAAGTGACATGTCAAAGGCTTTTGTCTGTTTGCAAAGCAGTGGTAACTTGTGTATTAGCAGGGGGAACTTTTTTCCCACTGCTAGTGTAAATAAATGGTCAGTTGACCTTATAAGCTTAGGAAAGCTTATTTGAGCTTTTCTTTGGACAATGGGGGCACTCCCACAACCAATTGGGTTGTGGGAAGTCAATTAAACAAGAAAAAACACAAGTCACTTCACAAAATTAAGCTAAAATAAGCACAAAAAGTTACTGATTTTACTTGCACAGGTCTGGTGAACAGTTACTGATTCAATTGGCACAATGGCGAGTTTCAACAGCTTAAAACTTGCATACAAACCACCAAGATGACTTAGAAATGATACACAACCCTAAGTGGACCTAATATCTAGCAGCTAGCAAGATTTGAAGGTCAAAATCACACAAAAACATGCACAAAAAGCAGTTACTGATTTTAAGCTATGTTTTCACTTAAACTTGCATACAAAAATCACCAAAAGGTACCAAACCTAAACATGTTAAACTGATAACACAAAAATCTACCAAGGCAAGTGGATTAGGACTGATTTTAAACCATAAGCTACTCATTCTAAAACCAATATCCAAACACCCCTTTAATTTTCAGCAACCAATTTTTTCAAACCAAATGAGATCAAAACTTCTTGAAACTAATTTAAAACTAACTACACATGAATATAATTCTAAAATAAGCATGAACAAACAGAAGGACTAACATTTAAACTCATTTTATGCACTTTCACATAAATCACAAATATGAAAGCTGAAAACAAGGTACAAGGGTTTTACCTTGTGGGACCCACATCCAGGTCCCACAATGGCTGAAAAGCCACCTCCAACAAGCTCGGGCTTGTGCAGAACCTCTTGGAAGAACTGCTTCCAATGAAAATCTGCTAAGATCAACAATGGTGAATAACACAAAATCTGATTTCTTTCTTCAAAAATCTTTTACAAACCAATAAACCTTGGACCCAATGAATACGTTTTAAAGCAAGTTCAAATTCAGAAATCCAATAATCCAAGTCCACTTTCACTTCTTTGGAACCTTGAATTTCTGAAAATTATCAAAACCTTTTTGAAACCTTTTTTTGAAAACTCAAACAAAAAGTGTTTGCAAAATATTAATGGAACTCAGATTCTTCTCAAGCATATACCAACTTTTAAAAATCAATAAAAGGAATTACAATTTCACAAAAATACCAACTTTATAAATATTTAAAAAGGGATTACAAGTTTTAAGTAAAAATCTGGAACAATGAATACAGCCACATACGGCTTGTATTTATACTAGCCTAAGAATAATCTAGAATGCTTGAATAAAATAATACAAGGAAATTCAAATCCTTAACCCTAATGGGTGATTTTCCAGAAAATCCCTTGGTCAAAATCTTGCAATTTGAATTTGTGGCTTCATGTGATGTTACAGCTGTGATGGGGTGATCTTGAGACGTTCATTTGGCATTGGGGACCAAGTAATTCCACATAACCGTTTATATGGTCGGGTATTGGGGTTTGGGGAAAGTGATGGGTGCAGGGGAGGGCCCTACCCAATACATAGGTGTGTCTTGGTCACGGTTTTTGTGTGGGTTTTGGTGACAAAGATGTTAATTAGTGATCTGGAAAAGGGTTAGCAAAACCCCTTTGTTTTAAGGTAATTGATCCTGGGTAGATTAGGGTTTATGGAGTGTTTAAGGGGTTGTTTTAATCTGTTTTGGGGATTAAGGGTTTTAAAAAGTTGTTTTGGTGGGAAATGTAAATGATCAGTTTAATAACTGATTATTTAGATGGTGGGAAGTGACGTGGGTGGGAGTGATGAGGTGGGATGATGTGAGTGGTGGAGTGGGGGTGATGTGGAGGTTTGGTTGGCTGGGAGGTGTTTGTATGTTTGACCAGTTTGGCCCCCCAAGTTTCAGTCTTCCTTCATTTTGTAATAAAGAGCCAAAACTTTGAATCCCTTTGTATTTAAGTTTGCCAATTTGTCAATTATGGCACAAGTGTTTCCTCAAACTTTAAACAAGGACTTTAAATGTAATTTCTTCAATCTTCAAGGGCTGTTCTTGTACATACTTGATATTTTAGGGACCCAAATGCAAATAGAGAGTATTTCAAGGGTATAAATTGCCAATCTTCAAAAATGAGGGACCAATGTTGCCAATCTTCAATTCTTCAAGGTCATTTTTGGAAATTCCATTCTTGGGCCCGGTTCATTGTGTGGCTTCTATTCCCGTGTTCGTTTTTTATTGATTCTTGTGATCTTTTTGTCATTTCCTCAATATCCGTACCTAAAATACACAAGCAACAAACACGAGCATATGTTTGGCAGTTTCAATGATATTTAATGCATTTTAAGCCCGATTTGGACGATGAGACTATGTATAAAAGCAGTCTCATCAACGAGCCTTCGGAATCAAATCAGTGGTTTCATGCAAGATCCCGATGAATCTCTTTTTGATGCTTGGGAAAGATATAATGTCTTGATCGATCGTTGTCCAAACCACAACATTCTTCCAGTCACATTGATTGATACTTTCTACAACGGTTTGACTTTTCGTGATCGTGATACGATTAATGCAGCCGCCAGTGGCACATTTATGAAAAGGAGACCCGAGGAGTGTAGAGAGCTAATTGAGAACATGACTACTCACCACAAAAACTAGGATTCCTCTGCTTCTTCAAGGAACAACCCGAGAGTCAATGTTTCTTCTACTTCAGCAAACCCCGATATGACCGAACTCACCCGCATGATGACTGAAATGAGCATAAGTATCTTGCTTCTCGCTTCAAACCAACAACAACAACAAGTTAAAGCGGTTGCACCTTCTTGTGAAACATGCGGCGGTCCACACTCATACACCGATTGTCCTTCTACTCAAGGAAATCCGGAAAATGTGTATGCAACTTATGGTAATTATTCACCGGAAAATTACCAAGCTCGACCACAAGGGGATAGAAATTTGTTGAGTTACCGATCAAACAACTACCTTTCACCCGGTTTTTCTCCTCAAAACCAAAACCCCGCTAACAACTACAATAGAAGCAACCAAATCCCACCAAGAGCTTCTAATCCTTATCACCCACCCGCCCAACAAGCCCCACCCATTAATCCTGATGTTGAAGCCATCATGAGAACCCAAGGTGAGCAAATCAAGAATCTGCAGAGTCAAATTATCAATCTTTAAGAAGATATTACCAAGCAAGGAAATGAGATAAGATCTGAGCTTCGAGATAATATTCAATCCTCCTTCAAAATCAAACAAATGATTTAAAGAATATGCTTGCTAGTTTCTTGCCCGCCGCTCAACCTTCTTCTTCGAGTTCTCTACCTTCAAACACCGTCACCAATCCGCGAGCAAATGTGAGTGCTATTACTACCCGTAGTGGAATTACCATTGTCGATCCACTTATCCCGCCCCCATCATCTACACCTCCTCCACCACCATTTATCCCTACTCCTCCTACACCTAGTATTTGTGCACCATTACCGTCTCCGCCTCGTCATGACGATGTACCTAGGAAGGACCCTTCAACATCTCAACCTTTACCTGCTACACCTACACCTTCACCACCCAAACCCAATATCCCTTATCCTTCACGTTTAGGCAAGACCAAAATGCTAACCAAGGATGACTCTCAAGTGTCGAGCTATGTGAAGATGATCTCTCAAATGAACTTCAACATTAGCTTTCTCGAAGCACTTGTCCACATGCCGAAATTTGTCAAAGCATTCAAGGAATTTCTTAACAAGAAGGAAAAGTTGATTGAGCTCGCCAACACACGCTTAAATGAAAACTGCTCTGCAGTTATTCTTAAAGAACTTCCGGAAAAGCTTGGAGATCCCGGTCGTTTTGTGTTGCCTTGCGTTTTCAACAAAACTGAAGAATTTACTGCCCTTGCTGATCTCGGGGCCAGTATTACTCTTATGCCTTTAAGTGTTTGGAAAACACTATCATTACCCGACCTCACACCAACAAAGATGACTCTCGAACTTGCAAATCGCACTCTCGCTTACCCCGTTAGTATTGCCGAAGACGTGTTCATTAAAGTTGGCACATTTACTTTCCCGGTCGACTTTGTTGTTGTTGATTATGAAATGGACCCTCGTGTTCCTTTAATACTTGGTCGGCCATTCTTGAGAACCAGACGAGCTTTAGTTGATGTTGCCGAAGGGGAGTTAATCTTAAGAGTCGGGAATGATTCACAAGTTTTTAAAATGGGAAAGCTTACAAGCAAATCCTTTGGACGAGAATCAGTGAATATGATTAATGTGCTCGATGATTTTGTCATCTACAACAATCCTCTATTCGACTCTTGCATTGATAATCCACTTTTTCAAGATGATGTGGATGATTCTCTCTCCAATTTGGAACCTTCTCCCATTTATGATTCTCCACCGATCTTTGATGCTTATGATGATGATTCTAGCTCAGATTCGGATGATTATGATGACCTTACCTCCGAGTATCCCGACCTGCCCACGTATGATGATTTCGATGAGGCCGATACTTTTTCGAGCGATTCTTCACATGATGAAGATCCTCCGCCATCACTCGATCCTACTTTGGACGATTACTCATTTGAGGAAGATTTCTCTGCTTTTCTCAATACTTACTTCCCTCATGAGAGTGATGCTCCTCCTTTGGATTTTGAAGATTATCGTCTTGATCCTACCTTGGATTTGAAGAACATTCTTTCAAAGGAGAAGAAACCGGTCGACACCGATATCCGCAGCACGTATGATTTAACACCTCTTTGTCCCCCTTCTGAGGACGAGGTTGTGCTTCTTCGCGGATCTTCTTCACATTCTGCTGAGCCTGAGTGCTATTTTCCCCTAAAGGAAAAGGTGTTTGACCCCGGTATCGATATTTTGCAGCCATCTCAGTATCCATCTAATGAAATAAAATGAAAAATCTTTGGAACTATTGAAGACATGCTTGCACCTCACCATACTTGCTCCCACCATGCTCCATCGCTGCTTAAGGGAACCTTGCCTATTCTTCTTTGGCTTGCCTTGTTCGCCTTAAGCTTGTGCTATTTGATGGACGAAAACTATGTCTTTGATCCCGGTGGATGTGTTTCATGCTTCTTCCTATGATAATCAAGGTTGAGTCAGGCTCACGACTCGGTTAACAAAAATCAAGCGCTTCTTGGGAGGCAACCCATGTATCTATCTTTTAGCTTTCTTTATCCTAAGTGTAGGGGAGACCCGTTGGTTTGCTATTTCCACTCCTCTCCTCTTATAATCAGGGATTCGAGCGCTCAATGATCCACTCTTGATGATTCTTGACGACCCGTGATTCCGTGTTCACTTCTTCCCGGTTCTATCCTAAACTCTTTTCGATTCACTATTCTATATTTCTCAATGTTAAAATAGGAATCTCTTTAGTTGTCTTTTCCTTAGCGAAATTTAAACAAAGTGCACAATGTCCTAAGTGTAGGGGAGTTTACTCCCACATGCTTAAACATTGAGAACAATGTTTATCTTAAGTGTACGGGGGACTTCTATCGAAGTTAAGTGGCCTTTTCCTTGTATTTGTCCTCATTTTAACCGGAAAATCAATTTTTCGACATTTTTCAAAATTTTTGATCTATTTTGGCCTATTAGTTTTTCCCTTTGTATAGTTATTTTTCTTTCTTTGCTAGAATAAATCTTTAATAAAGTGGTTTTAATTTTCAAACGTTGTGAATCTTTTGACTCAACCCGAGTTTACTTATCTTAGTTTACTCTAGCTAGTATCCTTAACGTGTTTAAGTCAAGTTTTTCTAGGCTTTTATATAGGGAGCTATAAAACGCGAAAGTCTTAACTCTCACGGGTTAAGAACAAGAACTTTTCGCAAGTTCCTATAATTGATCCTAGAGAGTCGTTTATCAAGGGAACTTTAAAATGCGATTTCTAAACTTGAAAAAGTCTAAGAGTTTGCAAGATCCTATAGGCGACTCGAAAACCCAAAACTTTGATTTAATAGGCTAAGCATCCACGAGTCTCATTCATTGAGATTTTAAACTGTGGAGAACGAGAGATGATAGAGCCAATTATAAGTTCGGTATTCTTTCGTGAATTTATGTGATTTAATTATAAGCCTATTCTCCCATCCCCTGCTAATAAATTTATCTGCAATAAATAAGGTTGTACGATTTGAAAAGTTACTTAGCTTCTAGCCCAAGATCGTTTAAAAGTTGCTCGGTATAGATTAGAGTTCATAGCCAAGGCATAACTTATTGAAGCGGGATGCGAAGATTGGCGAGTCCAAAAAGGTCCTAACAAGACATGAGGGCTATATTTTGTTGCTAAAGATCCAAAGTGATGTGAAGAATCATTTATCAAAAATCAATATGAAGGATCGAGACACACGACGAAAAGCAAAAACTCCCCAAAAGTCATGGAGAAGTGTATCCGAAAAGACCCTAGCAAGGTATGAGGATAAATAGATCCAAGTCATAAAGGAGGCGGATCGTTGTATATCAAAGTCCAAAATAAAGATTGGAGAAAAATGAAGAAGTCGTGGTCCAAGTATGAATCTCTCAAAACTTCAAGTGAAGAAATTCCAATATGAAGAGAAGACCATAATTTCATGAACGTCTCTCAAGGTTGAAGTATGAAGTCGCTGCCAAATATCGGTCCGAGAAAGGTCTCAAATTACGAAGCGAGTTATGCCAAGATATGAACTTTATGAGGTCCCGAGAAGCAGTTTTAAAAGATTTTGTCTTTTAGCTAACTATTGATTAAATCGTTCACTTTATTTTTGGCCTAAATAACTATGAAAATAAGTCAAACAATGCATCCTCGTGATCATTCAAGACAACAATAAAATATAAGAGATACACCTAGGAATAAGGGAGTCTAAGTGAGTAATTGGACCACATGAGTTCGTGTTAGTTTGCTAACTTATAATAACAATGATCTCGTTTTTAAGCTTGGTTTGGAGAAAGTGAAAACTTGAGGATGATGATTATTCATGACATTTCCAAAACCCAAGGTATGCTTTTGATTTCTTTACTTTGAATGTTTGTAATTTTCTATCTCTTTAATAAAGGCCACTATGGATTGATTATGATGAAAAGTGTAAACGTGCTTTGTAACTAATGCATTGCATGAGGACATTGCAATGGTCAAGTGTAGGGGATTTGATAGGTGTGTAAACACCCATCCTTTTTACCACTTAATTACAATAATAACCGAGCCAAAACGTGTATTTTATGTCTTTTATGTCGGAATTATGCGTGGTTTGTGTTTTTGTTGTGATTTAGGATGAAAAGGTGAAAAGTGGAGAAAACACGGGCATTTACGGGCTTTTATTGAAGAAAAAGATGAAAGACGAAGTCAAGAAGTCAAGAGTGCAAAAAGAACGGAAGTCCAAGACCAATTCTGAAGATTTATCGAAGAAAAAGTCAAAAGACGGAAGTTTACTAAAAGCCGAAGAACTCAAGTCTTATTTATTAAAGAATTAAAAGACGAGTTTAAAGAAATCCCGAGCCACAAGTCATTAAAGTCCAAGATTAACAAAAGATTAAGAAGGGAAGGACTTAATGGTGCAATTAAGAAGAAATGAAGGAGGGGAGGAAGCTTCCTAATCCTCCCCTATATATAGTCATTAGGATAATCATTTTTACTCTTGTTGGCTAATAGTGACAATTAGTTCTTCCACTTTTATTTACCTTGTCATTGTAACACCCCATTTTGGAAATGGAAATATCACAGTAATTATGGCGTGTCATCAAAGCATACAAGGTAAAATGTCTAAACATTACTTGACCATATAAAGGAAAATACCGGAATCAAACATCGGTAGTCCAAAAGTAAAGCTCATCACACACAAACATAGTATAGTAAAGAAAAGGACGAAACAATGTCCAAAGCATAAGTATCATAAAGAAAATAAATGCATAATGTAAAGAAGGCTAGACAGCTTCCAGTCCATATGCACGTACTCTTAATGTCTACGAGCGTCCCTGAGTACCTGCCGTTTTGGGAACATAGAAAAGGAAAACGGCTGAGCAATACGCTTAGTGCACGGATGTACAATAAAGCATGAATAAAATAAGCATATAACATAATAACAGCGGAAGAAACTAAGTCCCGAGTAACCTGGTTAAGTCTTAATAAAACTGGTTTTATAGTTTGAAAGTCTTATGTTTATCTTATAAAAATTGTTTGTCATATTTTACCATTAGCCAATAAAGGTCATGAATATCCACCGTACATGAATAATTAGAGGGGTGACCTCATCATGCAAATTAGAGGGGCTGCCTCTAATTTAATATACTGGTTTTATGGGTAGGAGGGATCAGCTCCTTGTGAAGGATGCAAGGCACACACCACATTCACCATGTAATCCTAAATAAAAACGTGTAACTAGGATGCACCCATACGCCCCACATGATAAATATAAATAAATGGCCAAAAGCTGAAGGGACACCACGAGCAATCACTCCGCCGTGGTGAAGTCATAACATCAGTGCCTCTAATATTATGGTTATGGTACCTCCATAACTAGGTGAAACTGGTCATGCATGTATATGGCTATAGGTAATCATATTTAAACATAAGCAATCAAACTCATACTTATACTACGGGAAAACAGTTGGCTGCATACGCGGAAATCCTAATAAGGAAAGAATGTCCATACTGAAAGGACGGGAATCCGTACTGTAGGATTGTAAATCTTGCTTATGTTTTAGAGAGAGAAAGAGATAGAGAGATGGTGAATTTCACACTTTTTAGAGAGAGAAAGTTAAGAGAAACACTTTTCACTATGTGTAAAAATGAGACCACACACCCTCTCCATCAAAGGAGAGGGTTTATATACCCAAGCCCTTGTCATGGGCTTGGGCTTACATTTTGGGCCGGCCTACACATGTTGTAGGCTAGGCTTGTTCTTGTTTGATAAACAAAGAAAGTTAACTAAACTACGAGCTATTACATGGACTATCGTTGGAGTGACCGATCCTTCTTAATACGTAAAACGTATTTCCAACAATCTCCCCCTAAGGGAGGTCACTCCAAACAAGGGTACTACCCTAGTTACAATAATAAAATAAGCCTAGCATACTATGCTTGTCTTGAGCTCGTAGTCTTCGTCTTTCTTTTTCTTTTTCTTTTCTGGTGAACATGCTGATGTGATCTTTGATATCAATCTTGAGCATTAATCTCTTGCCTTGATCTTGTGCATCCATCACTTGTGACCTTCGTCTCCTCGTGACACCATGTCCCACATACTTATACCTTCGTAATTCTTGAAAGCTTTAGAGTTCGATACAGCGGAAGACTTAACTTTTAGGCTTTCTTGAATTAGATGAGGTATTAAGTGCATAAAGTATAAGCATGCGGGGACGACTTCTTCTTGGATTCCGCAACGCCACCGTCTTCAAATGCCGCAACATAAGTAGACACGAACGAAATGGCTTTGAACATTTCATTCTAAATCGGTAGTATTTTACCTCCGGTCGGTGAAGACCGTTGGACGATATTAGATATCGTACCCGTGACGGATAGTTTCAATTAAGTAACTTCCTGACAGGATTTCGCGGGTAAACCCGTTCTCTTTATTCGACCGGCCAAAGCTGACTGCGAACATAAAGAGTGAATCATTTGGATAATAATATCCGCATGATTTGAAGCCGTCAATTCATGTTCCTGGAACAAGTGAAATTCAATTAAGAACCGCACCATCGTTGCTTTCCAGTTGTCACGAGCTTGATTCGTATAGAATCTTGCAAGTTACCTACCAAGTGCTGTTTGAGGTTAACACTAGAAGGATTTCCACTCATCACTGTGAACACTAAGGCATCACTCTGAGTGTTCTGGCAAGATCACTGAGATTTTGCGTAGAGGCCTGGAACGTGTTTAAATTCATTTAAGAATTAAACCACTGTTGCTTTCCAGTTATCACAAGTTTGATTCATAAAGAATCGCACAAGTTACCTACCATGAGCTTTTTGATGTTCGCTCAAGAAGGATTTCCATCTTCATTGTAAATACTTTCGTATTACTCGGATGTTCAGGCAAGATCATGAAGATTTTGCGTAGGACTCTTAAAATCTTTCTTACTTTTCACAGTGTATGAAGAAGCAAGGAATTATGAAAGTGTGTCCTAATGAGATATTTGATGATCTCAAATGGCTCTAGACTCGATCGTGCACTTTGGATTTTAGTGATCGGAGGCTGGAGAGGAGTGCCACCATTTCAATACCAATTTATTCGGAGTGAATAAATCAATAGATAACGTGTTGTCTCCGTGTGATTAAAACAAATACCTTTTGAGAGATATCTGAGTTAGCTGGGATGGGTTGTGCATTGCATCACTGGGTCCATGATGTCTATCTTCAATATCAAGAATCATTAAAAATGATCTCAATAGCATATGTATTGACCCGGTTTTTGCCTAAGGTTGTAAGGAGGGCTTCTTTCTTTACACCCTTTATCTTTACAATTCTTTTTCATTCTTCAACCCCTTCAATGCTTACCAATACGTCATAACTAGCACCTTGTTGTGATTGTTCCAGTGCTAACTTAAGTACTTGGTCGGCATTCAGCTACGTTCACAATCATTCTCCAACTTTCCTAAGGACTACTACTATTTCTAGCTATGGAATGTCCTTGGGAAGATTCCTCCGGTTCTGGAAGAATCATAGGACTTAACCTATCCTACCATCCTTATGTCACCACAATCTTCATCGTCGTGAAATAAATGGATTTTGGGTAAGTATATGTCACCATGAAAATCCATTTTGATATATAAAATCTATTTGCTCCCCCTTAACATATGCCACGATATTCGAAAACATTTCGCACATGTCGGGATGAGCCAACACATTAAGTCAAACCATTTGTGATAATATCCCATATTAAATCACATTTTCTCCCCCATATTAAAAATATTAACCGAATCGATGTTTTTAATATCGATTGATTTAATGAAGTTTTAACAAAGGTTTTGGGAAGAAAAATGCAAGTCCATTTTATCCTCATGATATCAAACTTATGAGATATGATACCGATTTGTAACATGATCACATATTCACCATATTAGAAAAGAATTGACAAGGTTGGACCTGATAGATGAGAACATCATATGATAAGATCAAATGGTTCTTGTCAGCATATGTTGGTCGCCTCGTCACGTCTGAAGTCATCTCTTGACACCACGTGTACGATTGGTATTGTTGTCTTGACACCAACTTGTGATCTTGGCACTTTCAGCGTCGAAGATTCTGAATGCTTGACAGTTGCTCCCCCTCAATTGTTGACCCGTGTTCTATCGAAAGAGCTATAGTCGTCGGTTGAGTAGTCGCATCGTCGAGTATGTAGATACCAATTGTAGATTGCTATGGTTGTAGAGATGATAGCTTCATAAAAACAAGACTTCTCTTGTTCAAACAAATAAATGCACTGAAACGTACATATATTTGTGTTAGACCAAGTTATAAAGTAACTTGATCCCTTACAAGGTTTTAAAGTAAACCTTGCCCGAGAAAATTAATTCCCATTGTGAGCCAAAGCTTTCATAAGAAATACTTGACTTTAATATGCAAACCGGGTTGCATTCAGAAATAACTACAAGCCATATCGGCATGTTTTATGAAATATTTACAACTTTTGTACGAACTCTATTTATGGCGCCGTGTCAATATTAATCAACATTTCTAAGGCCGTAAATATTATCGTACCAAAAGACATGCCTTTGAAAAATAAAGTTAAAAATATTTTTGGATTTTTCTAGATTTTTCAATTGTTATGGTTTTTATATGGTTTTATATTTTTGTATTTTGCTTTTGTGGATAAAGATATAAACAATATACACAAATGATCACCAAGGATACGGAGAATAGTTTTACCAAGACTATTCTTTCGCTTCATCTGCTAGTTCCTTTAGAGTCTCAGGCGAGAAAGTTCTCATTCCTAGCTTGTCGGCCAAAAATTCAATTCGAGCACGATCTAAAGCCTTCGTGAAAATATCCACCAATTGATACTCAGATCGGACAAAGTAAAGCTCGATTACTCCATTTTCCACTTGCTCCTTGATGAAGTGGTAGCGAATGTCAATATGCTTCGACCGAGAGAATTGAACATTGTTGCAGCATAAGGCAATTGCACTCTTGTTGTCGCAGTACATCGGAATTTTGTTGAAACCTAGACCATAGTCGGTTAATTGCGATCTCATCCAAAGAATTTGAGCACAGCAACCGGACATAGCTATGTATTCTGCTTCCGTACTTGAAATTGCAGCGCTTTTCTGCCTTTTTGATGCCCAACTGATTAATCGATCTCCTAGTAGTTGCAAAGTTCCACTCGTGCTACGCCTTGTATCTTGACAACCCGCATGATCCGCATCTGCATATGCCATTAGTGCAATAGAAGAGTCCTTCTGATGAGACTGCTTTTATACATGGTCTCATCGTCCAAATCGGTCTTAAAATGCATAAAATATCATAAAATATGCCAAATATATGCTCGTGTTTGTTACTTGTGTATTTTTAGGTACGAATATTGAGGAATTGGCAAAAGAACACAAGAATCAATCAAAAACGAACACGGGAAACGAAGTCGCACAATGAACCGGGCCCAAGTTTGGAATTTTGCAAAAAGACCCTTGAAGAATTGAAGATTGGCAAAAATGGCCCCTCATCTTTGAAGAACTTGTCACATTTGACCCTCAAAATATCAAATGTACAAGTATGATCCTTTATGTTTGAAGATATTACAAGATCAGCCCTTGGGAATCAAGAATATACATTTAATACCCTTGGAAAAGTTTTGGAAAGTAATTGTGCCATTTTCAGCAACTTGTCCAAAGTTGACAAGGCAAAAACAAGCACTGATGGAGTTTTAATACAAAGTGAAAGAAAATGGATAACTTGGGGACTATTTCTGCCCAACCACCAAACTCCCACAACCAACCAGACCCTGACACATCAGCCCTACCCACCCACCAACCCATATCCTACCCAAACCCTTAACCCTACCCGTCCATTACCCATTACCCAACCCGGTTTATTAAATAAACCCCAGTCAACCAGTCAAACCACTTACCCATTTCCCTCCAAACACTTTATTTAAAAATGTTTATACCCAAAATAGATTAAACACTGGCTTAATCACCCATAAACCCTAACACTAACCCAGATTAATTTGACCCTAAAACAAAGGGGTTTTCCCTGATTTTGTCCAGATGTTTGATTAACCACTTTCCCACCAAAACCCACCTTCCACCTCATCACAAAACAAACCCACATGCCTTGTAGGACCCTCCCCTGCCCCGTCCCTTTCCCTCAAAACCTACACCCGACCATTTTAGCGACCAAGATTGTTCAACTTGGTCCCCAAGGAGTATCCAATGGCTAAGATCAAGTTTTCAAGCTGTCATATCACATGGACACCAACAAGATCACATGGGAGCACAAATTTGACCCGTTTTCAGTCAAACCTTCAAGGGCAAATTAGGGCTTTACCTATTATGGTTTTTAGTCTTCTAGTATGTTCTGTTTAAGTGTATAAAAGGAGGATGAAACCTGTTCATACCCCTTGTTCCAGTTTTAAACTTTTGCACTTGTAATTCCTTTTAAGAAATAAAAGTTTGGTATTTGTGAAGTCAAGTGTAATCCCTTTTTATGTTTTTAAAGTTGTGTGTTGTGTTAAAAGTTTAAGCTGAGTTCCATTAAAGATTTCTTGTGTTGAAGTTTCAAAAAAGGTTTTGAAAAAGTCCTTTTAATCTTCAAAAATCCAAAAAGTTAAGAAGTTAAAGTGGACTAACTTTTTGGAGGTTTGATATTGAAAGAGTTTTTAAAACGTGTTGAAAAGGTTTGGAAGTTGTTTGAAAAGTTTTTAAGGAAGTTTTTTTTTTTTAAACAAATTCAGAAAAGTGGTATTTTCTTGTATTTGTTTTTGTTCTTGATTTGTGCAGGTTTGATTGATTGAGTTTTGTTGATCCAAGGATCTTCACCAACCCCAGTTGGTAAGGAGGTGACAAAGCTGTCACAAAGAACCCTGGATGTAGGGTTCGTAGGTAAAAAATCCTTTTCCTTTTTAAAATTTCAGAAAAAATGATGCTTGATTGATTTTGCATGATAAGGTGATCTTTGTTGTTAAAAGCTGTTGATTTGTGTTCTTATGTGATTGTATGCATGTTATAAGCTTTGGTATGTAGTTTGATTAAGTTTGGATAGGATTTGGTTTGATAAATCTTGATTTCAGTTTTTAAAGTGGTGTTTGGAAACGGGTTTAAGCAGGGCATAAAATCATTGTAGTGTTTTAAAAGGGTGTTAGGTAGGTTTGTTATGATTGCATTTAGTTTCTAGCTAGTTAATTACTCATTTGGTGCAAGTTTGTAGCCTGTTGGTGTGTTAAAAAAGGATTAAGTGAGCTTAAAATCTGCATATGCTACTAATCTGCTTGTTTTTCCTCATTTGTGCTTGAATCTTCATGAAATCTGTTAAGTGGTAGGTTGTTTTAAGGATTGAGTTTGATCATATGCTAATTGATGCTAGTGTGTGCTTAATCTGAGGCTGTGAAACTCATTGGTGTGCAATTTTTGGGCATCAAAATACCACCAGACCTGTCTGTTTATATCAGCAACTTTATAATGCTCTTGTGTGCATTGTTTATGTGAATTGTTGTTTGTGCTTGTTTGTTATCTGTTTATCTTGACTCCTTGTGCTCCAAAGAGCACAAGGGTGCCTTGTTTATCCACAACACCACTCAAACAAAGCCAAGTCCTCTTGGTCCAATTTGCATAAGCTAAAAAAGAGCTCATACTTGTTCATCAGAAATGCCAGCAGACCTAGGCACATTTTAGCTCATAAATAACTTAATCTTTGTTTGTTTTTGATTTGGTTTGTGTTTTTGTGCTTAGAAAAGTTTCTGGATTCAAGTTTTTAAATTAAAAAAAAAATATATATATAAACTCCAAAAAGGACGTGGCCAGGACTCGAACCTGCGCCACTCCTCTCACAAACCAACGTGCTAACCATCTGCCCTAGGGTCTTTGACTGGTAAGAGTTTACAAAGTCAAATACTTAAGGAGGTTTTGTTTTGGCTTATCTAAAATAAGCCGTGACCTTTTCAGCTTATTATAGCTTATTGGTTAAGTGTTTTTGGTGTCTTTCATTTTTCCTAGGATTAAAATAGGTTTTAGGATTTTTCTGGCTAAAAATATTATTTTTCCTTTTATTTAATTAATTTTTAGGATTATTTCTATTTTTAAATCTAGAAAGTCTATAAAAAATATTAAACAGTAGTATAAAAATACAAAAAAATAGTTTTTAGGTTTTTATTTGTATTTTTGAGGTTTACATATAAAAAAGTTTTCAAAAACTTTAATTTTTAATTTTATTTGATTTTAGGGTTTTTTAGCAACTTTAAAAATTAATATAAAATTAACTAAAAGGTTTTAGGAACTTTTGTTTACATTTTCTTCTTAGTTAAATTATTTAGGATTTTTGAGAATTCTTTAGAATTTATTTAAGAACTTTTATTTTTTTGGATTATTTTATTATTATTTTATTCATTAAAATTAAAAGTTTTATTTTTATTTCTTTTTCATTTTTCCTAGGTTCTATATCATTAATTATGACTTTTCCCATTTGTAGAATAATTTTTAGGCTTTTCAATTAATTTTTAGAATTAATTTAAGATTTAATAGATTTTAATATTTTTTAGGAGTTTAAAAATAGTTTAATTTGGTTTTAAAATTTTTAAAAATAGTTTTTAGTTTAATTAGGTCATTTTTGAGGTTTACAAACTATTAAATCTTGTTTAGGGCTTTTTAATATTTAAAAGTGATTTTTAGGGCTTTAATTAGCATTAAAAAGTCATTATTAAATTAATTAAAAGGTTTTGGCAAGTTTTGATTTTTTGTAAGCTCTTAGAATATTATTGTGGATTTTTAGTAATTTTTAGGAATTTTTAGATTAAAATTTTAATTTTTGCACTTTTTACGTTCTTCGTCGTAACTTTCTAGTAGTGTTTTTGCCCTATTTTTCTATTTTTTTTCGTCTTCGTCATTTTCTCTTCTTTTCTTCTCATTAATAATCAAAAACATAATCAATCATTCATTACACAACGCACGTGCCTCCTCGAGAGAACGAACTCACCTTTAGGGTCATTTACACACGGTTTTCCTAAATCGTCGTGCTTACCCTATATTATTGCCTTGTTTTCCTAAACAAGTGTGATTATACATACAACTATCAATTTGGCGCCGCTGCCGGGGAGGCGTGTTGTGTTTTGATTGAACCATTGTTGTTTTTTTTATATTAGCCATAAATATAATTGTATTAATAGCACTCTATTAATACGTATTATCGTTTTTCGGTTTTTTGTGTGAATATTATTACTATATTGTATACGTAGAACAATAAATACACAAGTACTCCAAATACGTGAGCAATCACAACCTTGATTCGGGATTTCATCACTCGATCATTGTATTCGAATCTCAAACCAAAGAAAAAGGCAGAAATAGATAAATACTTTCGTGAAGCTTAATCTTGATAATACAAACTATAAGGTGGGTATAAGGCGGTTGTATTTCACAACCTAAAGGAAAAAGGCTCTTAAGTGCTTCGCGCCGCCTCGTTTCCTCCGCTTGCTTGTGCGTATTTGATTTTGAGAGTGAATCGAGGGTTTTGCCGCCCAAAGTATTACTACATATCATATATATTTTCTTGGTTTCATTTGATTAAACCCTCTTGAACGATTTGGTGTTCCACCATCGTTCTAAAGTCATCGAAGGCGTTCACTCCACGTGATCGTTTTCATTCCTTGAGGCCTTTTTAATCAAGAGATTTGATTAGTGAGGAGATTTGTGAACTTGTTGTCTACTTAATACATTCACCAATTTCCAAAAAGGTTAATACAATCAAAAACCACAAAAAAATTGAAAAAACACAAAATACCAAAAAGAATCTTCTTTGCTCGCCTTCTCGTTGTACGTGACGTTTATGGAAACTCGCTCTAAAGCTAGACGTGCTCGTAAACGAAGAAACAAATCACTCACTCAATCTAGTGAGGAGTCTCCAAGTGAGGAACCTATTGTAGAACAAGAAGCTATCATGGCTAATCGTACTATGATGGAGTTGCTTCAAGCACCCACCGAGGGTTTTGGAGAGGCCATTGTGATTCCCGCCATCCTTGCGGAGAACTTTGAGATCAAAACGGGTTTAATGTCTATGCTTCAAGCAAACAAGTTTCGCGGTCACGAAAAAGACAACCCACATTATCACATTAGGCAATTTAATCGTCTCACCGCGACAAGCAAGTTCAAGGATGTACCACACGATGCCATTAAGATGATGTTGTTTCCTTACTCGTTGGATGGACCCGCCAAGATATGGCTTGAGAAAGAACCGCCGAATTCGATTTTGACATGGGCCGATCTCGTGTCTAAATTTGTGAATCAATTTTTTCCACCATCTAAGACAACACATTTGAAAAACGAGATTTCACGTTTTACACAAAGACCAAATGAAAGTTTTTCAATGGCTTGGGAAAGGTTTAAAGAAATGCTACATGAATGTCCACACCATGATTTTTCCGAATTGCATCAAATTGACACTTTTTATAATGGGCTTAATGAACATGAACGAGATTATTTAAATGCCGCCGCGGGTGGTAATTTTTTGTGCAAAATGACCAATGAGGCTTTGAAAATCATAGAAAATAGGTCTAAGGTCTATAGCCCTCGTAACACACCGAGTGTTGCCAATTTGGGCTCGTCATCGTCTCGTTCCATTAATGCCTTGCAAGATGAAGCAAATGAGGAGAATCGGTTTTTCGATAGGTTTTCGACTCTTATGTCTCATTGGAAAGCTCAAGAAGCTTCAAACACCGCTTCGGTTAAAGCGGTTGCTAAGAGTTGTATTTCATGTGGTGGAGCTCATGATTTTTCCGAGTGCATTACCGCGGATGGTAACACTTCGAATGCTTATGTAGCCACGGGAACTTATAACCAAATCGGTCAAGGTTCACGTTCAAATCAAGCTCCACAAAATCAAAATGCTAATAACTATCGAAACAACAATCAAGGTGGAAATTACCAAGGAAATCAAAGGAATTATAACAAGGGGAATTATCAAAATGGAAATGGGCAAATTTCAAACCAAAACCAAAACCGTGATTTTCAAACTCCTACTCAAGGTTTTCAAAATGCTCACACTAAAAATTTGCAAGGAGAATTTTTAGATTATGCTAAGGCTAATGATGCTAAGTTTGATAACATGCAACGTGAGATGATTAGCTTAAGATCCGAGTTGAAAAACGAGCTTAAAACCGAACTTGCTAATGAACTTAAAACTCATGCTAATAAAATGGAAGGAAATGTCACACGACTCCAACAAAATCAACAAAAAAATGGAGCAAGGACAACATGAGATTAAGCAAGAGTTGTTAAAAGCGGATGCTAGGCAATCTAAGTTTGAAGACCGTATGGCTAAAATGTTTGAAGCTATCATGTGTAAGCCCTCTTCTTCGGGTGGTCTTCCTAGTGATACCATCGTAAACCCGAAAGGAGAGTTGAAGGTTATTACTACTCGTAGTGGTAAAACTTTCAAAGAACCCATTTCTCGTCCAAGTACTTCTATGGAGAAGGAAAAAGAGAAAGAACCCGAGGTTGTGGTTGAAAAGGAGCACATTACGAGCCCACGAAGTACCGCTCAAACCACACCTACGGTTGAACCAATACCCAATATGGAACCCGAGATTCCAAGGCCGATGCCTATGCCTAATTTGCCCCAACCCACACCACCTTTACCCTACCCATCAAGACGAAACAAGGAAAAGGCACAAGAACGAAATAATTATCAATTTGAACTCTTTATGAAAATGTTTCGTGACTTGCATTTTAATATAAGTTTTGCCGACGCCTTAGTCATGATGCCTCGATTTGCCGCAAACTTCAAAAGTATGTTGAATAACAAAGAGAAATTGCAAAAATCGTCTAGTTGTTCTTCGGTTTTTCTAAGCCGCATACCTCAAAAGGTCGGTGATCCTGGAAAGTTTTTAATCCCATGTGCTATCCAAGACATGGAAGAATGCTACGCCTTGGCCGATCTTGGTGCTAGTATTAATTTGATGCCTCTCGAGATTTTTAAGTCGCTCAATCTTCCAAATCTCACTCCTTCAAGAATGTCAATCGAAATGGCCGATCATTCTACGATTCTAGCTTGTGGAGTTGCCGAGGACGTCTTTGTGAAAGTTGGGAAATTCTATTATCCCGTGGACTTCATTGTTGTTGATATTCCCATCGATCCTAAAGTTCCGTTAATTTTAGGTCGATCTTTTTTGGATACCTCGAGAGCACTTATCGATGTGCATGCAAGAAAAATCACTCTTCGTTTCAATGAGGAAGAACTCGTCATTAATGCAACCCAAAACTCCACGCTTTCTCATGTTTATTCGATCACATCTTTGTACAATGTCAATCCCACCAAAAACATTTGTCAAAAGATTTCAAACAGAGTTTTAGGAGTTGATAAAAATGAAGTTCCGTCCCCTCCGCCGATGGAGGTTAAGAGTGTTAAGCCTATGATTCCAATCTCGAGTGATTCTTCGGATGATGAATACGTTGATCCCGATGGGGAGGTTTTCTTTGTTGACAAAAGATTTGAAAACTTACCACCACCTAAACCAAAACGTTTTCAAAATGTGAGAATTTTTAGTGTGACTAACATTGTTTTAGATACACCAAATATTTTTGACATAATTAAATCGGGTTTTCACAAGGAGAGTGTAAAAGATGAAAAAGGAAAAGATTTTGAATTTAATTTAAAAGATTTTTCTACAATTCTAACTCCGTCATCACCGCGTTTATTGAGTACTACAAGCTCGTCTTCTCCTTTTGACGATGCTTTGTGTGGACCAAGTGTGGGGGAAGCCCCTTATGTTTCCTCCCCTTTCTCCACCGAGGACGAGATATTTGATCCTGGAATTGCTTATATAGGGAAATCTCGGTCTTCCACCGATGCAATAAATGGAAAATCTTTTCATTTGATTGGTGCGAGTCTACCTCGAGTAGCTCAATGTTTTGACTTACCCATTGTCCCACCCTTCTATTTCTTCTCTCCTATTTTCTTCTATCCCATTGGGATTTGTGTTGGAGTTATGTTGTCTCGTCTTTCATCCGAAAACAAGGACGCTATCTTTGACCCCGGTATACGTTTATCGGATTTTTAAAGTACTCCACGTGCTTTTGGGCCTTGTTTATCATGTAAGCCCCACCAAAAATTGACCAAACCATGATTATCCCTAAATAATCACATTTATAGGGATTCGAGTCGAGCTTTTGACTCGGTTATCAAAAACAAGGTGCCTCGTGGGGGAGACCCATGCTTATCCATGTACATATTATTGCTTTCTAATTAGTTTAATGTGAGGGGATTTGTGCCCTTCCAACCTTTGTTCCGTGGTTGTTTGTGCATTGTGTCTTTTAGATCATCATCTTCACGATTGGAGCCTCTCGTGTTCGTTTCATGGGAGCACTCGATCGTTTGCTTTGGAGGCCTTTCCCAATATCCACATCATGATATCCTTTTATGTTCTAACCTTAGGTTTTTAGCACACTTCATAAACGGCTTTAAACTTATTGGTTACACCCTTTCCATGCTAGATTAGGCATTCGACTACGTCTCTAGTATGGGGGTGTTTGCACCCCTAGACTCGAAACATTGAGGACAATGTTTAACTTTAGTATGGGGGGGTGAATAGATACTTGCCTTGCCAAACCTTCACGCTTTCCAAAGTTTATCGTTTTGTTTATCATTTTGTTGCAAAATAAGGCTAAAAATGGCCAAATTTTAAATTTTTCTCATGTTTCATAAGTGTTTGAAGACACGAATGTAGATTTTCCGATGGCGAGAATAAGAGTAATTTTTGACTCGACCGTGCGTGTTGAGCACTTAGCTTTGATTCCTTAACTACACATTAGGCTAAGTCTCTTAAATGAGGACGAGAAATGATAGAGTTAATTATAAGTTACTATGCTAAACGTAGAGTACTCGTATTCTTTCAAAAACTCATGTGTTCTCGTTGTTTGCTTATTCTCCCTTCGCATGTAAATATTTTTTGCTTAATAAATATTGACTTAGCGGTTTAGTTTTGATTGTTGGGTTTCTAGTCTTTTCTAGTAGCTTCCGTGTAATTAAATTGGGAAGACATTAAGGTATCGCCAGCGTCACGGTTTTGAAGTATTGGCACCCTAATAATCGAAAGCTTCACCCAATAATAAGATTTCAAGTGCTCACCTAAATCAAGCAAACAATTTGAAGCCCCACAAGGCCTAAAATCTATGCAAAATTGAAAGTGAATCAAGCCTTAATCTTCGAAGCTTTAAAGATCCAAAATTCGCTTTAGCGTGAGGATATACGTCTTTGGCTAATAAAACCACCGATGAGGCGGATAATAAAAGGCAAGGCAAGACCGAAGTCATAATAAAAGCTTCATGGCGAAGTTGAATAAAAGATGGAGGTAAACCAAAGATAATAAGGTCCTTCCGTTAGGGGGCGTATAAAAGTCTTGGAATAAGTCTCATGTTCAAAACCGTTATAAAACCGTGTTTATCGATTCTTCTTGTCAACTTAATTTTTTAACATCGTTGTCTATTAGGAGGGGTTATTGATTTGATGGTCTTAGTTACACCGTTAGGACTCTATTTTTAGACCTAAATCTCTATTATCGCATAAGTCAACAATGTATCCTCGTGATCATTAAGACATAATAAAATATAAGAGATACAACTTAGGAATAATGGGAGAATAAGTACGTGATTAGGGCATATGAGTAGTGTTAGCATTACTAACTTATAATGACAATGATCTCGTTGCACGCTTGGCATGGAATTAAGGTGAAAATCGAGGACGACGAAATTATTTCTAACGAAGCATTCACGTGTTCTTATTCTATGAACCTAAACGTCCCATTTTGCGATGAAAATCATACATTATGTCCAAAACACAAGTAGTAGTAATAGTGTAGTGTAGCTAGTTTATCATTTCAATAAAGTGAATAAAATTAAATTTTGGAGATGCTTTGATACTTTATTCTAGCATTGCGTGAGGGCACGGCAATGGTTTAGTATGGGGGAGTGATGAGACTGCTTTTATACATGGTCTCATCGTCCAAATCGGTCTTAAAATGCATAAAATATCATAAAATATGCCAAATATATGCTCGTGTTTGTTACTTGTGTATTTTTAGGTACGAATATTGAGGAATTGGCAAAAGAACACAAGAATCAATCAAAAACGAACACGGGAAACGAAGTCGCACAATGAACCGGGCCCAAGTTTGGAATTTTGCAAAAAGACCCTTGAAGAATTGAAGATTGGCAAAAATGGCCCCTCATCTTTGAAGAACTTGTCACATTTGACCCTCAAAATATCAAATGTACAAGTATGATCCTTTATGTTTGAAGATATTACAAGATCAACCCTTGGGAATCAAGAATATACATTTAATACCCTTGGAAAAGTTTTGGAAAGTAATTGTGCCATTTTCAGCAACTTGTCCAAAGTTGACAAGGCAAAAACAAGCACTGATGGAGTTTTAATACAAAGTGAAAGAAAATGGATAACTTGGGGACTATTTCTGCCCAACCACCAAACTCCCACAACCAACCAGACCCTGACACATCAGCCCTACCCACCCACCAACCCATATCCTACCCAAACCCTTAACCCTACCCGTCCATTACCCATTACCCAACCCGGTTTATTAAATAAACCCCAGTCAACCAGTCAAACCACTTACCCATTTCCCTCCAAACACTTTATTTAAAAATGTTTATACCCAAAATAGATTAAACACTGGCTTAATCACCCATAAACCCTAACACTAACCCAGATTAATTTGACCCTAAAACAAAGGGGTTTTCCCTGATTTTGTCCAGATGTTTGATTAACCACTTTCCCACCAAAACCCACCTTCCACCTCATCACAAAACAAACCCACATGCCTTGTAGGACCCTCCCCTGCCCCGTCCCTTTCCCTCAAAACCTACACCCGACCATTTTAGCGACCAAGATTGTTCAACTTGGTCCCCAAGGAGTATCCAATGGCTAAGATCAAGTTTTCAAGCTGTCATATCACATGGACACCAACAAGATCACATGGGAGCACAAATTTGACCCGTTTTCAGTCAAACCTTCAAGGGCAAATTAGGGCTTTACCTATTAGGGTTTTTAGTCTTCTAGTATGTTCTGTTTAAGTGTATAAAAGGAGGATGAAACCTGTTCATACCCCTTGTTCCAGTTTTAAACTTTTGCACTTGTAATTCCTTTTAAGAAATAAAAGTTTGGTATTTGTGAAGTCAAGTGTAATCCCTTTTTATGTTTTTAAAGTTGTGTGTTGTGTTAAAAGTTTAAGCTGAGTTCCATTAAAGATTTCTTGTGTTGAAGTTTCAAAAAAGGTTTTGAAAAAGTCCTTTTAATCTTCAAAAATCCAAAAAGTTAAGAAGTGAAAGTGGACTAACTTTTTGGAGGTTTGATATTGAAAGAGTTTTTAAAACGTGTTGAAAAGGTTTGGAAGTTGTTAGAAAAGTTTTTAAGGAAGTTTTTTTTTTTAAAACAAATTCAGAAAAGTGGTATTTTCTTGTATTTGTTTTTGTTCTTGATTTGTGCAGGTTTGATTGATTGAGTTTTGTTGATCCAAGGATCTGCACCAACCCCAGTTGGTAAGGAGGTGACAAAGCTGTCACAAAGAACCCTGGATGTAGGGTTCTTAGGTAAAAAATCCTTTTCCTTTTTAAAATTTCAGAAAAAATGATGCTTGATTGATTTTGCATGATAAGGTGATCTTTGTTGTTAAAAGCTGTTTATTTGTGTTCTTATGTGATTGTATGCATGTTATAAGCTTTGGTATCCAGCTTGATTAAGTTTGGATAGGATTTGGTTTGATAAATCTTGATTTCAGTTTTTAAAGTGGTGTTTGGAAACGGGTTTAAGCAGGGCATAAAATCATTGTAGTGTTTTAAAAGGGTGTTAGGTAGGTTTGTTATGATTGCATTTAGTTTCTAGCTAGTTAATTACTCATTTGGTGCAAGTTTGTAGCCTGTTGGTGTGTTAAAAAAGGATTAAGTGAGCTTAAAATCTGCATATGCTACTAATCTGCTTGTTTTTCCTCATTTGTGCTTGAATCTTCATGAAATCTGTTAAGTGGTAGGTTGTTTTAAGGATTGAGTTTGATCATATGCTAATTGATGCTAGTGTGTGCTTAATCTGAGGCTGTGAAACTCATTGGTGTGCAATTTTTGGGCATCAAAATACCACCAGACCTGTCTGTTTATATCAGCAACTTTATAATGCTCTTGTGTGCATTGTTTATGTGAATTGTTGTTTGTGCTTGTTTGTTATCTGTTTATCTTGACTCCTTGTGCTCCAAAGAGCACAAGGGTGCCTTGTTTATCCACAACACCACTCAAACAAAGCCAAGTCCTCTTGGTCCAATTTGCATAAGCTAAAAAAGAGCTCATACTTGTTCATCAGAAATGCCAGCAGACCTGGGCACATTTTAGCTCATAAATCACTTAATCTTTGTTTGTTTTTGATTTGGTTTGTGTTTTTGTGCTTAGAAAAGTTTCTGGATTCAAGTTTTTAAATTAAAAAAAAAATATATATAAACTCCAAAAAGGACGTGGCCAGGACTCGAACCTGCGCCACTCCTCTCACAAACGAACGTGCTAACCATCTGCCCTAGGGTCTTTGACTGGTAAGAGTTTACAAAGTCAAATACTTAAGGAGGTTTTGTTTTGGCTTATCTAAAATAAGCCGTGACCTTTTCAGCTTATTATAGCTTATTGGTTAAGTGTTTTTGGTGTCTTTCATTTTTCCTAGGATTAAAATAGGTTTTAGGATTTTTCTGGCTAAAAATATTATTTTTCCTTTTATTTAATTAATTTTTAGGATTATTTCTATTTTTAAATCTAGAAAGTCTATAAAAAATATTAAACAGTAGTATAAAAATACAAAAAAATAGTTTTTAGGTTTTTATTTGTATTTTTGAGGTTTACATATAAAAAAGTTTTCAAAAACTTTAATTTTTAATTTTATTTGATTTTAGGGTTTTTTAGCAACTTTAAAAATTAATATAAAATTAACTAAAAGGTTTTAGGAACTTTTGTTTACATTTTCTTCTTAGTTAAATTATTTAGGATTTTTGAGAATTTTTTAGAATTTATTTAAGAACTTTTATTTTTTTGGATTATTTTATTATTATTTTATTCATTAAAATTAAAAGTTTTATTTTTATTTCTTTTTCATTTTTCCTAGGTTCTATATCATTAATTAGGACTTTTCCCATTTGTAGAATAATTTTTAGGCTTTTCAATTAATTTTTAGAATTAATTTAAGATTTAATAGATTTTAATAGTTTTTAGGAGTTTACAAATAGTTTAATTTGGTTTTAAAATTTTTAAAAATAGTTTTTAGTTTAATTAGGTCATTTTTGAGGTTTAAAACTATTAAATCTTGTTTAGGGCTTTTTAATATTTAAAAGTGATTTTTAGGGCTTTAATTAGCATTAAAAAGTCATTATTAAATTAATTAAAAGGTTTTGGCAAGTTTTGATTTTTTGTAAACTCTTAGAATATTATTGTGGATTTTTAGTAATTTTTAGGAATTTTTAGATTAAAATTTTAATTTTTGCACTTTTTACGTTCTTCGTCGTAACTTTCTAGTAGTGTTTTTGCCCTATTTTTCTACTTTTTTTCGTCTTCGTCATTTTCTCTTCTTTTCTTCTCATTAATAATCAAAAACATAATCAATCATTCATTACACAACGCACGTGCCTCCTCGAGAGAACGAACTCACCTTTAGGGTCATTTACACACGGTTTTCCTAAATCGTCGTGCTTACCCTATTTTATTGCCTTGTTTTCCTAAACAAGTGTGATTATACATACAACTATCACCTTCGAATACCAAATTCCCCGATTAATGGTTCCTTTAAGATATCGAAAGATCCTTTTAACAGTAGCTAAGTGTAACTCAGTAGGCCTAGTTTGATACCTGACACACATACATATAGCAAACTGAAGATCAGGTCGACTGGCTGTGATATACAGAAGAGTACCGATCATTCCACGATAAAGTGTCGGATCAACGGCAACTCCATGTGGATCTGCATCAAGCTTAGTTCGTTCCACCATTGGAGTATCCACGGGGTCGCAAGATTCCATCTTATACTTCTTAAGCGATTCAAGGGCATACTTGGATTGATTGATAAAGATGCCTCTGGGACTCTGAGATATCTGAAGACTAAGAAGAATGATACCTTGCCCATCATTGACATCTTAAACTTGGAAGACATGAGTGTCCCAAACTCGTCGGATAAGGTTTGGGTCGTGGCTGCAAATATAATATCATCAACATATATTTGTACCATAATCATATCTTTACCTCGTTTCTGAATGAACAGCGTAGGATCCACCTTTCCTTTTGCGAAGCCTTGTGTAATGAGGAATTGTGACAAAAGATCATACCATGCGCGAGGAGATTGCTTCAACCCATAGAGAGCCTTCTTAAGCTTGTGCACATGATTAGGATAATTAGGATTCACAAAACCATCCGATTGTTGAACATAGACCTCTTCCTTGAGTTCACCATTAAGAAATGCCGTCTTCACATCCATCTGATAGACGATCATATTCATATGGGCTGCATAAGCGAGGAATAGTCGAATAGCTTCCAAACGGGCAACAGGTGCAAAGGATTCCATAAAGTCGATGCCTAATAATTGCTTGTATCCACGAGCTACTAGACGAGCTTTGTTCTTCAATATTCCGCCTAACTCATCGAGTTTCACCTTGTAAACCCATTTCAAAGTGAGTAACTGCACTTGATCCGGGCATGGGACAAGTTCCCATACTTCAAGACGTATAAATTCATTAAGTTCTTCTTGCATAGCTTCTATCCAACATGATTGAGTAAAAGCTTGTTGCCATGTCTTAGGTTCAACTTCAGTGAGAAAAGCATCAAAGTGACAAAACATTGCACTTTCTTGTAACTGACTTCGTGTGGATACCGGACGATTAGGGTCACCAATAATAGAATCTATAGGATGATCCTTTGTCCACTTGCTGTCATGTTCACGAATCCGTGGATTGGAGTAAACTGTAGAAGGAGCTTCCTCTGAGGTGGACGACCCGGCTTGATTAGGGTCGGGAATTGGTACACCAAAGAATGGAAGTTCACGCATTTGAGCGAATTCCAAATCGTGATCATCATCATCCTCTTCATCATCAATAGTCATGACATGGGTAGTTGAAATAGGTGTTGGTTGAGAATTACTTGTTGATGGTATATCTTGACAAATAGGTGCAGATGTATCTGATTGTGCAACGGTTGCTGGAGCGACAGCTTCGGTTACCGGAGCTATTACCTCGGGTACTGGAGCAACAATACTTGGAGGAGTAAAGAATTCATCAAAGAACGGTTGAAACAACGTATCCCATTCTTTCCTAGTAGGTGGTGTAAATGATGATAAAGTAGGGTTGTTTGGGACAAGATCAGAACTAATATTACTGGGTCCCATTTCATGAAGTGCGGGTTCAGAGCTGCTTTGCTCAGAAGCCATTGCTGTCAGCTCATCAAAATCAACATTCATAGTTTCGAGGATCTTGCGAGAGTTACGGTTGTATATTCGGTATGCCTTCTTTCCGGGTGCGTAACCAATGAAAATACCAATATCAGCCTTTGGTTGAAGTTTTCCCAAATTGTCACCATCATTATTTGGATAGCAAAGAGAACCAAATACATGAAGATATGATAAATCTGGTACTTTTCCATGGAGAAGCTCATAAGGTGTTTTACCATGGCGTTTACGAATTAGTGACCGGTTTTGGGTGTACACTGCTGTAGATACTGCTTCTGCCCATAAAAACAATGGAGCCTTTGCGTAAATTAACATCGTTCGAGCAGCTTCCATAAGTGTGCGATTTCGCCTTTCAACGACACCGTTTTGTTGTGGAGTGCGTGCAACGGATGTTTCATGAGATATGCCAACTTCTTCATAATAATCACGCAAGATTTGATTCACAAATTCGGTTCCATTATCTGTACGAATGCGTCGGACAGTAGTGTTGAGACGCACTTGAATCATCTTTAGAAATCAGATGATGAATTTAGGTGCCTCATTTTTTGCTTTAAGAAATTTCACCCATGTAAACCGAGAGTAATCATCGACAATGACGAGGATGTACTTTTTTCCACTAAGACTTTCAATACGCATTGGCCCACAAAGATCCATATGCAACAGATAAAGTTTCTCTTGGTTGGTGTCTTCCGTCTTGGGTTTATATGATTTCTTAGTGCTTTTCCCCATTGTACACGCGGAACACAAATGATCCTTGTGAAATGATAGTTTAGGAAGACCACGAACAAGTTCGTTTTTCGCCAAATGATTAATAGCGTCGAAGTTAATATGAGATAACCGTCGATGCCATAACCATGACTTAGTCTTCGATGCTTTGGAGAGAAGACATACGGGAGAGGCGGACATCATGTCTTGTAGAGACAAAGTATACAAATTATTCCCTCGAGTACCTTTCAATAAATCAACCTCTTCCAAATTACGAATGAAGCAGGTATGCTCTCGAAAAGCAACTTCTAGGTTTGCATCACAAAATTGTCCCACAGAAAATAAGTTGTGACCAAGACCTTCCACGTAATACACTCTTGAAATTATAACATTCCCAATATCATATTCACCATAACCCATTATCTTTGCAATATGATCATTACCAAATCGAACCGTACCAAGAAACTTGCTGACGAAATTTCTGAGCTGAGAGCGATCTCCGGTCATATGCTTGGAGCAACCAGAGTCCAAATACCAGAGAACAATTTGGACCACCTGTTTTCAATAACAACAGTAGACAATGCATTGGAAACTATTGGTTCCGGAGTGTTAGTAGATACAGATATAGAATTATCAGAATTGCTAACATTTTTGAGACCCTTAGATTTCCTGCTTTTTCTAATGTGAGTTTTAGCACTAACAGGTTTTACTGTTCCAACTTTCTTAGGTTTTGGATTATTCGCGGGCACTACAGTGGGAGTAGACCTATTTAAAGGGCACTTGGTTCCTACAGTAGTGTCGGTGTTCCTAGTTAAAGGACACGCTTGTGTTTTGGTAGCCTTGGTACTCCTAGTTAAAGGGCACGCTTTCTTCGCTTTAGTGGGAGTGATCCTAGTCAAAGGGCACGTATTTCCTACTATAGTGAAAGTTCTACCAGTGGGGCGCCACATCCAACCAACTTGGGTTAACACTTTCCCAGTCGGTTTCCATTCTAATCCATTTTTCCGGGCATACATCTCATTCACATGGTCAATAAGGCAAGAATCATGACGACTAGAAAACATACATTCATTGCAATTCCAACATTTCAAATTAGAATTCACACTAGGCTTAGAACGCTGCACAACCGCAGAGCCTTTAGGTTTAGCTACATGATTCTTTTTATTCAAAACAGAAATAACATTCCTAGGATGGGCTTCTACTTTCTTCTTCACTTGACTACTAGATGGGGGCAAGATCCTATCATTCTTCTTGTTTCTCTTAAGCTTAGATCTTTGAGCCTTAGTAGTGGTGCTTACTCCTGTAGAAGGCAACACGGGAATATTAGAAGCTGGTTTTGATTCCGCCTTATCTTTAGTGACCAAAGTTTGAGATGGTTTAGTCCTAGGGCCCTTGTTAAGTGGTGTGACAGCTATAAGGTTCCTTTTGATTGCACTAGAGGACGATGCTGAGATAGTGGCTGCGTTATCCACAACATTCTTACCTTTTAGAGTTCGAAGTGTTTCCTTTAACTCAGCCAAGACCAGATTCTTATCACAAATTTGTTCCCTCAAATCAGATATTTCCACCGACTTTCGATTCAATTGTTCAATCAATGATTGATTATGTGCAGTGGTATCAACACATGCGGGCTTTACTGAATCTAAGAGTCGTGTATTTTTCTGTTTTAAGTTATCAACTTTGGACAAAATCTTGGAAACTCGATTATCTAGATCAAGTTTAAAATTCTCAGCGGCCTCAAGTACGTTCACATAGTTAAGCTCCTTAAATTTCTCTATCGGCAAAGTTTGAGCAACCTTGTCACTTGGCTGACGCTGTTTTGATTGTAAATTCAATCGAAAATTCTTTTCAAAGTTTGCATCATCAATATTAACACCTTCGAATGACGTTTCAAAGATTTCTTGAATAAATTGTTGCTTGCATTCAAGCGAAATACAATGTGTTTGAATCTCATCAAAACGTTTTGAAAGCGAAGAATATGAATCTTGAAGCTTTAAAAATTCAGCGTCAGATTCGTGACAATTACTATCTACCACATTATCCACAGATTCAACATTATGCACAATAGAATCATTATCAACACTTTTATTCACACAGACAGAAACTATATCATGAGACATCACTTGCTTCAGAAGCAAATCATTTTGGCGTGAAACCCGTTCTATTTCAAGTAAACTGTTTTCATAAGCATCTTCCATTTCATTGAAAACACGTCTAACTTCTTCTATTTCCAAAAACAAATCTTGATCAATATTACGAAGACAAGCTTTAACATTGTTTACAAACGGAACAATTTCATCTCGAAACGCAGCTCTAGTGTGCTCAAAGTTCCATTCACCTTCCGTTATGGCCGTGGCTGTCGTACGTTCCAAAATGACCTTGTCAAAATCGGCTAATTGTTGGTGAACCGTATAACGGACTCCTTACTTACCGGTGGGATTAACTTCGTTAAATCCTTTTTGACAAGTGTAGGAGACGTACTAGGAAGGTTTTCATTTGACAAACTTTGGGGCACAAGAACTGTTAATTCTGCTAATTCCTTTTGTAAGCGAATGCGTGTCTTTTTCGAAAATTGTTATTTTTTGTGTTGATCATAATCAATTGTATGGAATTTTGAAAGCATTTTAGAATGAGTTTCATCCACAAGTGATTGTGTCTTCTCAGTACTACGAACATAAGGTGCTTCTTTCGATTTGCCAATTATGGTCATATCATAAAGACCGGGAATATATTCCTGAGCTTGTTTTGCATAACCGGGATTAGGTGGTAAATCTTGAAGACGTTTGAGTTCGAGTTCTTTAAATGACTTAGTTAAGAGATGAACCTTTTCTGTGGAAGCGTATTGTTTTAAAAGCTGTTGTTCTTTAAATTTAAGAAGTTTGGTAGCATTAATTTCCGATTCAACCTTTTTAGACTCGAGAGTTTCGAAATCCATTTTAAGTTTCTGAAAATCATTGGCAACCGACTCTTTTTCTTTTAATTCATTGAAAAGATTAGCTTTTAATGATTCTATTTCTTTCAAGTGTTCAATCTTTTCAAAACGAAATTTGTCAAATTCAGAACATGTTATTTTCTCTTCTTGAGGGACCATTTCAAAAGTTTTGACCTTTTCTTTATGCAACGCAAGCTCAGTAGTTAGGGTGGAATTCGTATCTACGGATTGTCGGAGTGCCATATGCATTTGATCAATAATATGTTTAGGCACCATGACCAAATCATGTTGAGCATAAGATTCCATACCCGTCGTAGCATTTGGTTGAGGTTCACTCAAATGTGTAGGTTTGGGTACCACATCATTTGAATTACTAGTTCCCGAATGCTGTTCGAGGTTGTCATTTTCATGCCCAACTTGATGTTGGTTATCATCAATATTATTAGATGTTGTTGGTACCTCACTGACGACATCTGAACCATAGTGAGAGAGATTAGCAACGAGAGCAGCTTGGGCAGAGTGAATGTCATCACAATCCGAATCGTATGCATCAAGATCGTCCGCTTGATAAGCTGCATTAGAAGTGGAAACGACTGCAATGCCTTCAGTATCTGCTGCCCCTGGGTCTGCAAGAAATGCTAACTCCTCTGAATCCAAAATTTTCCCCGACTGAGCATCAACCAAATACATCTTCTCACGAAACCATGCATCATCCCTTCTCCTTTTTGGCTGAGTGCATTCCCTAGCCATATGACCTTGTACTCGGCAATTGTAGCACGTCACAACCTTCTTAGGACCAATTGGACTCCCATTTCCACTAGCTTGAGAATTCACAGCTTGATTGTTCCCAGTCCTTGTAGGAGGTCCATATGAATTTTGCCTTCCCTGAATTGGTTGCACCGTCACTTGACCATCTTGAACAGTGGCTTGTTGTCGAGGATTTGATGAGGTGCGGAGCTGATGGTTTGTTGGTGGAAATCCTCTAGTTGCAACAAGTTTTGACAAGTAGGCGGTGAGATGGTTTAGTACATCAGCTGGCGTATCATTTGGAGTAAAGACCGGTGCTTGGATTGGAGGAAGTTCATTAGAGTAGAAAGCTTGTGCTGGTTGTGCTTCTATTGGAAAATATCCTTGCTGAGGAGTATAGCCCAATGGAGAAGTGTTGGCTTGTGATGGTGATGTCTGATATTATGGTTGCTGTGGAAAAGATTGTTGATGAACACTTTGTTGATATTCTTGCTGTGGCATCATTGGTGGTTGATAAGATGGTTGCTGATAGATGTGTGGTGGTGGCTGCTGCAAGTATGATGGTTGTTGATAAGTATAAGCCATGTTTTGTTGAGAAGCATACATTGCAAGTGGATCATGAACTTGAGGTGTAGACAACCGAGCCTCGATCACATGGCATTCGTGTTGTTGAAGGAAAGCTTGAAGTTGATCCACATTGGTGTTATGCAAGTCCTTAGCCAATTTAACATCCGTCACATATTTTTTCCATTCTGAAGGAAGAGTGATCAAATACTTGGTGTTCAATTGAAAGGTAGGAATTGTCATGCCATAGATATTGAGCTCATTCAACAATAGGGTAAATCTCAGATAGTAATCATTGAGAGTCTCCCCTAGCACATAGGCAAACTTATCAAAAGTATCATAAAGCTTACACTCTCGTTCTTGTTTAGTTAACGAGGTACCTTGCATGAGAACACGAATTCTATCCCATAACTCTTTGGCAACTTTATGTTTGCTGACGAGTTTGTAGACATCTGGAGGAAGGGCTTGGAGAATGATGTTTGTAGCATACTTATCACATTTGTCTTGAATCTTCATAACTCCAGTCAATTCACCCGTTGTGCGAGGACGAGTAGTTGTACCTTCCGTCACTGTACCATAATCTAATGGTCCATTGAGCACCGATGCCCAAATAAGATGTCCATTCTCCTTGTTCAACATATAAAGTTCCATTCGGGAAGCCCATTCCTCATACATAGTCTTCACCAACATTGGTGGACGATTATCCGTACCCGAGAGGAGGGACTTATCCGTAAGAGATGTGTACTCCATTTCAATAAGTTAAGATTTACAAACTTTGATCGATCAATGAAAGAAAGTAAATGTGTTTGTTGTTGTGAGTTGAAGTCGAGAAACAATGTTAAAATCCCCTAAAATATGTTCTCAATAAACCAAAAATTCCAAGTCAAAATTACACACGATCCCAACTGCAAGTTTGTTCGAAATTTTTTAAGGAATAATTTTGTTATCGGAATGTTGATCGGAATAGTGATCGGAATATCAGTCGGAATAGTGATCGGAATATCAGTCGGAATCTCCCAAATCGGAATACCTTGATCGGAATGTACCTAGTCGGAATACCAAATCTGAATACCAATCGGAATGTACCTAATCGGAATGCCTAATCGGAATAGCTAATCGGAATACCTGATCGGAATGTACCCAAAATCGGAATCCCTAAACCCTATTCCGATTACACTGATCGGAATGTTCTATAAACCCTTTTCCGATGACCAGATCGGAATAATTCCCACTTTTCTCGGACAAAACTCAACCAATTCGTGATTTTAATCCAAAAAATGATCAAAACAGCCAAAAAATTTGTGTTTTTAGCCAAAGTAACTATACCAAATCCCTACCACAACTATGTAGAAGATTTGTATCAAGAAAAAACCATCAAAAACACACAAAAAAAATTTGGGCGTGTGAAAATGGATCAAAAATGGCGTAAGAATCAAGAACACAAACACATGAACAATAAAATTATCCCATGGCTCTTGATACCATTTGTAGGATTGTAAATCTTGCTTATGTTTTAGAAAGAGAAAGAGATAGAGAGATGGTGAATTTCACACTTTTTAGAGATAGAAAGTTAAGAGAAACACTTTTCACTATGTGTAAAAATGAGACCACACACCCTCTCCATCAAAGGAGAGGGTTTATATACCCAAGCCCTTGTCATGGGCTTGGGCTTACATTTTGGGCCGGCCTACACATGTTGTAGGCTAGGCTTGTTCTTGTTTGATAAACAAAGAAAGTTAACTAAACTACGAGCTATTACATGGACTATCGTTGGAGTGATCGATCCTTCTTAATACGTAAAACGTATTTCCAACACGTACCTTATGTCCAATGAACGAGAACGATGAACTGCGAGAATCCTACTTCCGAAACACTAGTGCTACATAAATACGTACATGAAATAAGTATCTGCTTACTACATACATAGCTGGTTTTATATCATGTCTTAGCTTATTTTATGTGTTCTTACTATTTACACTGTTTAAAGCCTTAAACTGTGTTAAATCTTATATTCTGATCAATCTGATTAAGTATTTCTGATATTTCATGTGTTATTATACTTACTCCATAATAATATGTAACTTTCCAAAAATAGCAGGTTTCCTAAAATAGAAAGTTTCCAAAAATAGAAAGTTTCCAAAAATAGAAAGTTACCAAAAATAGAAAGTTTCCAAAAATAGAAATATTCCAAAAATTGAAAGTTTCCAAAAATAGGAAGTTTCCAAAAATAGAAAGTTTCCAAAAATAGATTTGCTTAAAATAGATAAGTTTCTAAAAATAGAAAGTTTCCATAAATAGATTAGCTGCCTTAATTAAATAAGTTTCCATAAATAGATTAGCTGCCTTAAATAAATAAGTTTCTAAAAATAGTTGGTTTCCATAAATAAAATAGCTGCCTTATTTAATTAAGTTTCTAAAAATAGAAAGTTTCCATAGTTAGAAATAAGCTGGTTAAATAAGCTAAGTAAATAAGCCTAAGTGTTTTCATGATTATATCCTAAGTCATATGATATATTATATAGTTTAATAATTATTTCACGTAATTTAATTAAACTATAGGTTATAATATTTAATTAAAGTATGACATGTTTTTAATTAAATATATTAAATACTTAGGTAAAATTAGTATTATTAAATATTAATAATATAACCTAAGTCATGTTTAATTAATTAATTATATCCATGGTTTTTAAATAATTAATTAATTATAAGTCTTAATAATATAAATACTTAGGTTAAAAATAATTCATGTTTATTAAAAATTAGTTAACCTAAGTCATGTTATTAAATTAATTACATTTTATTAATTTAATTCTTAACATAAGTTTATAACATAAACAACTAACATAATCATGATCCGAATCTAAGCTTAAAAACATGCACCGGATATGAAACAACACCGTACCCCGAACCAAATCGGGGTACCCCCTTGCTGCCGTGGGACCCACACGCACCAACCAAGACCAAAAAGGTCTTGGTGGTGGTCGGCTAAAACAAACCGAACCCCCTTGGGGTCGGTTGTTCCTTGCGGCCCAAAACAAACACCCCTTAGATCAACCCTTTTGATTAATTAATGATCAAAACATGTTAGATCTAGGTTTAATTAATGTGTTTATATAAAAACATCACGTGTTCTTAATTAATAAAAGATTAATTAAAAAGAAAACAAGTTAAAAAGGTTTTACCGTATTCGTAGATCAAGAGGGTGAAGAACAAACATGAACAAACACTAATTTAACAAGATCTGAGATCAAAGAAATCACCTTGATGGTGATTGTAGGTGGCGGCACAAAAGGAGGAGGAAAAGGGATTTTAGGTTTTCTTGAAATTCTTCTGTAAAAGTAATTTTGAGTAGTAAAATTACTTAACCCTTCCTTTTAGTAAAATTGACAATGGGCTTGGCCCATTGTCCTTATTTTGGCCGCGGGTAGGGACTTCCTTGTGGAGTTCCCGTACCTCGTTTCGTGTCTTGTAATTTCGTACGCATTTATGTTTAATTATGTTCGTGTTTTAAATGTTCTCGTTACGTAAATATCCTACACTTATATATTTAATTACGCTCGTATTAAATATATATACGTAATAATAATAACTCGTGTTTTAATTACGCTCGTGATTTCGTGATCGTATGTTCGTGATTAATTATTGCTAAATAATTATTACGTGATCGTTCATATAAAATACTTATCGTGTTCTAACACGTACGTAATACATAAACTCCTAATACGTAATCGTAATCATGCTATCTTAGGAAAGTTTTTAACTAGTATGTACGAACTTAAGGTACTATGCATGGTAAAAGCATGCGGGTTTTACAACTCTTCCCCCCTAAAAAGAATAATTCGTCCCCGAATTATAGATAAAGTAAACTGGAATAGAAGAACATACCCGAATTCAAAATATGAAATGAGGGTAAGAAGTCCGGATAGACTCCTCTGTTTCCCAAGTGGCTTCCCGCTCGGTATGATCCCTCCATAGAATTTTGACGAATGGAATCGTCTTCTTTCTCATGACTCGTTCTTGCCTGTCAAGAACTCGTTCGGGTTCTTCTATAAAAGTGAGATCTTCACGAATCTGTTCCAGTGGATACTGAACCATGTGAAGGGGATGATATTGGTACCCTCTGAGTAAGGACACGTGAAACACATTGTGCACATGCGAAAGCTGCGGAGGTAACGCCAATCGATAAGATACTTCACCGACTCGTTCAATGATATCAACCGGTCCGATGAAACGAGGACTGAGCTTCCCTTTAATCCCGAAGCGTCTAACACCACGTGCCGGCGAAACCTTAAGGAAGACGTGATATCCTACGTTAAAGCGTAAATCCCTACGATGCTTGTCGGCGTAACTCTTTTGACGTGACCGTGCCTCCTGAATCTTCTGTCTAGCTACTGCGATCTTCTCGTTTGTCATCTCTATGATTTCTGGTCCTTCGAGTGTTCGCTCGCCAGCCTGATCCTAGCAGATTGGGGCGCAACACTTTCTGCCATACAACATCTCAAATGGAGCACACTTGATGCTCGCGTGCCAGCTGTTGTTGTACACAAACTCCACCAAACAGATGTATTCGTCCCAATCACCCGTCCATTCCAACGCACATGACCTCAACATATCTTCCAATGTCTGAATGGTTCGCTCCGACTGTCCGTCCGTTTGAGGATGAAAGGCCGTGCTAAGCTTAAGTTGTGTACCCCAAGCTTTCTGCAGAGTTTTCCAAAAGCGCGAAGTAAATCGAGGATCTCTGTCTGAGACGATGCTGGATGGTGCACCGTGTAGTCTCATGATCTCTCGTCTGTACGTATCTGCGAGTTTACTTACCGGATCTTCCTTGCGGATCGGTAAGAAATGAGCTGATTTGGATAGTCGATCAACAATAACCCAAATTGCATCGTGCTTCCTTTTGGTAGGCGGAAGGCCGGTAACAAAATCCATTTTTATTTTATCCCACTTCCACTCTGGAATATCTAACGGTTGAAGGAGACCGCCAGATCGCTGATGCTCGATCTTAACCTGCTGGCAGGTAAGACATTTGGAGACGTAAGTGGCCACATCTTGCTTCATACCACTCCACCAAAAGTACTGCTTGATGTCATGGTACATTTTAGTTGAACCAGGATGTATCGAGAATGGGGAGCTATGAGCTTCTACTAGCAAAGCTTCCCGGAGTTCTTGGTCATCAGGAACACAAAGTCTAGTGCCCTGCCATACGATACCATCTGCATCTACTCTGAATTATGTCTGCTTCTCCAAATTCTGTATTATCGCCCATATTTCTCCGTCATCCTTCTGAGCTTCCTTGATCTTGGATAGTAACTCGGGTTCTACTCTAAGATTAGCCCAGTAACCGTGTTGTCCACGTACCATGATCTCGATGTCTAGTCGCTCCAAGTCTCTTATGATTTCCTCTTCAATTCTAATGCTGTTGATCATTCCGGACTTCCTGCTAAGGGCATCTGCTACTACATTTACCTTTCCGGGATGATACTGAAGATTAATGTCATAATCCTTCAACAGCTCTAACCATCTCCTCTGCCTCATGTTCAATTCACGTTGAGTGAAGATATACTTCAAGCTCTTGTGGTCCGTGAAAATTTCACATGATTCTCCATATAAGTAGTGTCTCCATATCTTCAATGCAAACACGACTACAGCAAGTTCCAGATCGTGTGTGGGGTAATTCTCTTCATAAGGCTTAAGCTGCCGTGAAGCGTACGCGATCACTTTCCCATGTTGCATGAGAACACAGCCAAGTCCCTTCCCTGATGCATCGCTGTAGATTTGAAATCCACCCGTACCAGATGGTAGAGTAAGAATAGGTGCAGATACTAGCTTCTACTTCAGGTCTTCAAAGCTCTTCTCTCGATCTTCAGTCCAGACGAATTTCTCCCCTTTCCGCATCAGTTTGGTCAATGGTAGTGCTAAGCGGGAAAAGTTCTCCACGAACCTACGGTAATAGCCAGCTAAGCCTAAGAAACTGCAGACTTCTGTCGCTGATGTCGGCCTCGGCCACTTAGTGATGGCCTCAACCTTCGCTGGATCCATAGTGATTCCTTCTGCTGATACAATGTGACCTAAGAATGCCACCTTGTCTAACCAGAACTCACACTTGGAGAATTTAGCATACAGTTGCTTCTGGCGAAGAATCTGTAGTATTGTACGAAGATGGTCTTCGTGTTCCTCCTTAGATTTTGAGAAAATCAGGATGTCATCGATGAAGACAATGACGAATTTGTCCAGAAATTCATGGAAGATTCTGTTCATCAGATCCATGAACACTGCTGGAGCATTTGTCAGGCCAAATGGCATAACTACAAACTCGTAGTGGCCATAACGAGTACGAAAGGCAGTCTTAGCAATATCCTGCTCTCGTAACTGATGATAGCCTGACCTAAGATCGATCTTGGAGAAGTGTTTGGCCCCTTGGAGTTGGTCAAACAGATCGTCAATGCGTGGCAGTGGATACCTATTCCGAATGGTAATCTTATTGAGCTCGCGATAGTCTATGCAAAGACGCATACTGCCGTCCTTCTTCTTAACAAACAAAACCGGTGCGCCCCATGGAGATGTGCTCGGTCGAATGAAACCTCGTTCGAGAAGTTCTTGCAGTTGATCCTTCAGCTCCTTCAGCTCTATGGGAGCCATGCGATAAGGAGCCTTGGAGATTGGTTCAGCTCCTGGAACCAGCTCGATACTGAATTCCACTTCTCGTGCAGGTGGTATGCCCGGAAGTTCTGCTGGAAACACGTCTTGGAATTCCGACACTATTGGTTGATCCTGAATCGATGGAGATTCAGCATCCATGTCGTGAACCGTAGCTAGATAACCCTCGCAGCCATGTGACAGTGGTGCACGCGCTTGCAGGGTGGATATGATTTGTACAGACCGTCTGGGTATGAACCCATTATGAATGTACTCTGGTGCATTGACATCACCGAAGATAACTCGATATGAATGGCAGTCTATAGTAGCATGATATTTGGATAGCCAATCCATGCCCAACATCATGTCGAAGTCATTCATGTCCAGCAGAAGTGCATCGACAGGTTGAACCTTATCATCAAATTCTAGGGGAAGACTCTTGTATACATGGGTGATTAATACAGAGTCCCTCAAAGGCGTGGAAATAGTAAGCCTATTTTCTAGTGGCAAGGGAGGCATCCTAATGTTCTTAGCATAAGCAGTAGAAATAACCGAGTGACTAGCACCCGTATCGAAAAGAACACATGCAGCGCGACCATACATATACAAGATTCCAGTGATGGTACCTGTAGACTTGTTGGCCTGATCTCGAGATGTCGTGTAGACACGCCCGGCAGTAGGAGGCGGCTTGGTATCAGCATGTCCGGATGTACCCTCCATCTCGCCCTTACGACAATCCTTCATAATATGGCCAGGAAGACTACACTTGAAGCACGCATCAGTATTACGGCGACATGGTCCTGGGTGCCTACGGTGGCAAGTAGAGCAAAGAGGATGAGTGTATCCTCCAGCAGGTGCTCTGGCTGGCTGAGGACCTGATAAAACATTTTACATGAGACATAATAGTTGGGTACAAAGGACAAAGCGGATAATCGTAAGATTGAATACCAGTGATAGCTGGACGGCTAGGTTGCGAACCTCTCTGGTTCTGGTCCCTACCGTTTCCATGGTTCCTAGTAGAATTTGCTAGAGTGTCAGAATATGAGTTATAACATAAAACATAAGAAATTTCATAAGTATTAGGACCTGCTGTTGCTGGATTGCCCGGCGTTGTTACGGTAATTGTCATTACCGCCACACCTATCCGTAGCAGAACGGTCGTTAGTCTGACCGTTTCCCTTGGGCTGATGAGGCTGCCGCTGAGTAGCCGGCTGAGACCGGTCCCCAGTTTTCTGCCTGGAAGATACAGTTTAAGAGATGAATAATTGACATATAGAAGATATACGGATTGATCACCGCTTGAATACGAAGGTTTACCTCTTGTCGGGTCTTTCAGCTTCCCCGAACTCATCCCTCTCCTGCATCATCTTCAGTTTCCGTGCTGCATCGGCCACTTGTGCCACCGTATCCAACGGAGCACCTGACAAGTTATTTGCAATCCTTGGATTTAGATCCCAACGAAAATGTATTGCTTGTTCTTCAGTAGTCCCCGCAGCTACTCTCAGGACACCAGTATAGCGAAGGAAACGCTGCATGAAGTCATTGCTGCCTTCGTCAGGTCGCTGTCTGAGGCTATAGTATTCCCTCATGAGCCGATTCCTTCCTTCCATGGGAAAGATGTTAGGCGGGGGAGGAGAACCGTTGTTATGAAGAAGAGCGTCTTGCATTTCTGCATCAGCAGCTGCAAATATTGCCCAGATATCGTTTGCGTTTGCCATCTGACAGTATGACATAAAACATATGATTAACAGTTCAAAACATAAAATATAAAATATATACATGAAAATATTTTATACTAAAAATTTCACGAGAAAAATTTTATGCAAGAAAATTTTTGTATGAATGCATGATGCAGTTTTATGAAAACTTTATATGCTCGAGAGTGAACGCCTCTGGTCAGTTCACCTAAAACAAAAGACATAGAGAGGGGACGCCTATGGGTCGGTCCCAAATCTAAAAATTTCGATAAAACACATGCGACTAAATAGGGCCAGTCCTGTACCAACCATTACTTAGTCAAAAACCCTGTAACAATGACATATATATGTATGCTTAAAAATGATGTATGCATGAAAACAACTGTCAGTTCTAGGAAGACCGTAGTGACTACCCACTAATCACAGGTCATATTTGAGAGCCTACAGGTCGAAGCCTTGGCTCTGATACCATAATTGTAACACCCCATTTTGGAAATGGAAATATCACAGTAATTATGGCGTGTCATCAAAGCATACAAGGTAAAATGTCTAAACATTACTTGACCATATATAGGAAAATACCGGAATCAAACATCGGTAGTCCAAAAGTAAAGCTCATCACACACAAACATAGTATAGTAAAGAAAAAGGACGAAACAATGTCCAAAGCATAAGTATCATAAAGAAAAGAAATGCATAATGTAAAGAAGGCTAGACAGCTTCCAGTCCATATGCACGCACGCTTAATGTCTACGAGCGTCCCTGAGTACCTGCCGTTTTGGGAACATAGAAAAGGAAAATGGCTGAGCAATACGCTCAGTGCACGGATGTACAATAAAGCATGAATAAAATAAGCATATAACATAATAACAGCGGAAGAAACTAAGTCCCGAGTAACCTGGTTAAGTCTTAATAAAATTGGTTTTATAGTTTGAAAGTCTTATGTTTATCTTATAAAAACTGTTTGTCATATTTTACCATTAGCCAATATAGGTCATGAATATCCACCGTGCATGAATAATTGGAGGGGTGACCTCATCATGCAAATTAGAGGGGCTGCCTCTAATTTAATATACTGGTTTTATGGGTAGGAGGGATCAGCTCCTTGTGAAGGATGCAAGGCACACACCACATTCACCATGTAATCCTGAATAAAAATGTGTAACTAGGATGCACCCACACGCCCCACATGATAAATATAAATAAATGGCCAAAAGCTGAAGGGACGCCATGAGCAATCACTCCGCCGTGGTGAAGTCATAACATCAGTGCCTCTAATATTATGGTTATGGTACCTCCATAACTAGGTGAAACTGGTCATGCATGTATATGGCTATAGGTAATCATATTTAAACATAAGCAATCAAACTCATACTTATACTACGGGAAAACAGTTGGCTACATACGGGGAAATCCTAATAAGGAAAGAATGTCCATACTGAAAGGACGGGAATCCGTACCTTATGTCCAATGAACGAGAACGATGAACTGCGAGAATCCTACTTCCGAAACACTAGTGCTACATAAATACGTACATGAAATAAGTATCTGCTTACTACATACATAGCTGGTTTTATATCATGTTTTAGCTTATTTTATGTGTTCTTACTATTTACACTGTTTAAAGCCTTAAACTGTGTTAAATCTTATATTCTGATCAATCTGATTAAGTATTTCTGATATTTCATGTGTTATTATACTTACTGTGTAATAATAAGTAACTTTCCAAAAATAGCAGGTTTCCTAAAATAGAAAGTTTCCAAAAATAGAAAGTTTCCAAAAATAGAAAGTTACCAAAAATAGAAAGTTTCCAAAAATAGAAAGTTTCCAAAAATAGAAAGTTTCCAAAAATAGGAAGTTTCCAAAAATAGAAAGTTTACAAAAATAGATTTACTGCTTAAATCAGATAAGTTTCTAAAAATAGAAAGTTTCCATAAATAGATTAGCTGCCTTAATTAAATAAGTTTCCATAAATAGATTAGCTGCCTTAAATAAATCAGTTTCAAAAAATAGCTGGTTTCCATAAATAAAATAGCTGCCTTATTTAATTAAGTTTCTAAAAATAGAAAGTTTCCATAACTAGAAATAAGCTGGTTAAATAAGCTAAGTAAATAAGCCTAAGTGTTTTCATGATTATATCCTAAGTCATATGATATATTATATAGTTTAATAATTATTTCATGTAATTTAATTAAACTATAGGTTATAATATTTAATTAAAGTATGACATGTTTTTAATTAAATATATTAAATACTTAGGTTAAAATATGTATTATTGAATATTAATAATATAACCTAAGTCATGTTTAATTAATTAATTATATCCATGGTTTTTAAATAATTAATTAATTATAAGTCTTAATAATATAAATACTTAGGTTAAAAATAATTCATGTTTATTAAAAATTAGTTAACCCTAAGTCATGTTATTAAATTAATTACATTTTATTAATTTAATTCTTAACATAAGTTTATAACATAAACAACTAACATAATCATGATCCGGATCTAAGCTTAAAAACATGCACCGGATATGAAACAACACCGTACCCCGAACCAAATCGGGGTACCCCCTTGCTGCCGTGGGACCCACACGCACCAACCAAGACCAAAAAGGTCTTGGTGGTGGTCGGCTAAAACAAACCGAACCCCCTTGGGGTCGGTTGTTCCTTGCGGCCCAAAACAAACACCCCTTAGATCAACCCTTTTGATTAATTAATGATCAAAACATGTTAGATCTAGGTTTAATTAATGTGTTTATATAAAAGCATCACGTGTTCTTAATTAATAAAAGATTAATTAAAAAGAAAACAAGTTAAAAAGGTTTTACCGTATTCGTAGATCAAGAGGGTGAAGAACAAACACGAACAAACACTAATTTAACAAGATCCAAGATCAAAGAAATCACCTTGATGGTGATTGTAGGTGGCGGCATAAAAGGAGGAGGAAAAGGAATTTTAGGTTTTCTTGAAATTCTTCTGTAAAAGTAATTTTGAGTAGTAAAATTACTTAACCCTTCCTTTTAGTAAAATTGACAATGGGCTTGGCCCATTGTCCTTATTTTGGCCGCGGGTAGGGACTCCCTTGTGGAGTTCCCGTACCTCGTTTCGTGTCTTGTAATTTCGTACACATTTATGTTTAATTATGTTCGTGTTTTAAATGTTCTCGTTACGTAAATATCCTACACTTATATATTTAATTACGCTCGTATTAAATATATATACGTAATAATAATAACTCGTGTTTTAATTACGCTCGTGATTTCGTGATCGTATGTTCGTGATTAATTATTGCTAAATAATTATTACGTGATCGTTCATATAAAATACTTATCGTGTTCTAACACGTACGTAATATATAAACTCCTAATACGTAATCGTAATCATGCTATATTAGGAAAGTTTTTAACTAGTACGTACGAACTTAAGGTACTATGCATGGTAAAAGCATGCGGGTTTTACAGTCATTTATTTACTTGTCAAATTTAAATACTTGTCTTGCACCTTAATTACCCATTAATTTCAAGTAAGTGTTCTTTTAATTCTTGTTAATCTTTATCTTTATTGTTTATCTCTTATTATACCTTTCTTTAATCTTTGGTTTATATGTTTATTATTCATGTTCATGTTCTTGAGTTTTTGTCAAATTTATTAAGTGGGTTTTGATTATCTTGATCTTTATTGTTAGTTTTGTTGTTTTGGATTGTTTGATTATCATTAATAGATGTTTATTTGTTAGTTTGATTTAATCTTGTGGTTAATTTTGCCTAGATTTGATTAGATTCGAGTTATTTCTTGTTCCTTGTTCTTCGTGTGTTGTTACTGTATTCCCAGGAAACTTACTGATCTTCCCAGACATTCCGAATCAAGTTCTTGACCAAGGAACTCCATCCGGAATATTGGATATTCCGGATAGAGAAGGTATTCCTAATAGCCACATCATTCCGAATAGGCAGGTATTCCGAATAGGGCAAGGTATTCCGAATAGCCACATCATTCCGAATAGGCAGGTATTCCGAATAGCCAGAGCATTCCGAATAGGAAACTTATTCCGAATAGGAAACTTATTCCGAATAGGGAACTTATTCCGAATAGCAAGGGTATTCCGAATAGGGAAGGTATTCTGGATAGGCAGATTATTCCGAATAGACGAATATTCCGAATAGAGAGGATTATTCCGGATAGGTGACATATTCCGAGTAAGCCATTTATTCCGAATAAGGGTATTATTCCGGATAAGCTGATTTTTAGGTTCTTTTAATTTCAGTTTTCTTAATTTTCTGTTTTTAATTTCAAGCTTTACTTTTCCCGCATTTTTCCTTAGTCGCACTTTAAGTTTACTTGCCTTAGATTTATTTTAAGTCTTTCCTTAGTTTTAAGTTTTAGTTGCGTTTTAAGTTTGCCTTAGATAGATTTAAGTTTGCCTTATTTACTTTTAGTGCCTTTTAATTTCCGTCACGCTTTTAAATACTCGCACCATTTATTTTAAATTAGATTTAGAGTTACTTTAAAGTCATTTACTTTAATTGTTCTGCACTTTTATTTTAAAAACAACCAAAAATATTTGTTTCACCAAAGAACGACTGAGTCACACATAGAACCTAGATCAATTCGTTAAGATATCGAGAAAAAGAACTTTAACTTTTTACATACAAAATCTATTGTATTAGGTATCTCTTATATTTTATTTTTGTCTTGAATGTTCAAGAGGATACATTTTTGACTTATGCGATGATAGAGATTTAGGTCTAAAAATAGAGTCATAACGGTGTAACCAAGACCATCGAATTAATAACCCCCCCCCCTAATAGACAACGATGTCAAATTCTTGTAGGAGGAGCATCCAACGAAGCAATCTCGGCTTTGCATCTTGTTTAGCCATGAGATACTTGATTGCCGAGTGATCCGTATACACTATGCATTGGGTCAAGACGAGGTAAGGTCGGAATTTCTCAAAAGCATACACCACGGAAAGGAATTCTTTTTCCGTTGTGGTATACTTAAGTTGAGCCTCAGTCATCGTCTTGCTAGCATAGTGAATAGGCAAGAAGTGCTTTTCATGACGTTGCCCCAAAACGGCACCAATAGCGTAATCACTTGCATTACACATGAGCTCAAAGGGGAGGTTCCAATTGGGAGAAATAATAATGGGAGCTTTGGTAAGTTTCCTCTTAAGGATCTCAAAGGCTCGTACACAATCTTCATTAAAGACAAAAGGAGCATCTTTTTTGAGGAGATGTGTAATGGGTTGAGAAATCTTTGAAAAATCCTTGATGAATCGACGATAAAAGCCCGCGTGGTCTAGGAAACTCCTAACTCCCTTGACAGTTTTGGGATGAGGTAATTTGGTGATGACGTCAGTTTTAGCTTTGTATACCTCAATCCCCGCTTTCGAAACCTTGTGCCTTAAGACGATTCCTTCCTTAACCATAAAATGACATTTTTCTCAAGATTCGACAAACACGAAGTGAACGAACAACCAAACAAGGAGAAATCATCCATAAAGACTTCCATCGTCTTCTCGATCATGTCATGAAAATTAGCCATCATGCACCGTTGAAAAGTTCCCGGTGTATTACAAAGTTCGAATGGCATTCTACGATAGGAAAACGTTCCATATGGACACGTAAACGTAGTTTTTTCTTGATCACGAGGATCGATGGGGATTTGGAAGTAACCGGAAAAACCATCTAAGAAGCAATAGAAATCGTTTCCCGCTAGACGCTCCAACATTTGATCCATGAAGGGCAAGGGAAAATGGTCTTTACGAGTGGCATCATTCAACTTACGATAGTCGATACGCACCCTCTAACCGGTCACGAGTCGAGTTGGAATTAACTCGTTGTCATGATTTGGCACAACTGTCATTCCTCCCTTTTTAGGGACACAATGAATGGGACTCACCCAAGGGCTATCAGAAATAGGGTAAATCATTCTCGCGTAGGAGTTTAAGGACCTCCTTTTCGATGACGTCGTGAATTTTGGGGTTCTCCCTCCTTTGACATTGTATTGCGGGTTTGTAGTCCTCCTCCATTACGATTTTGTTGGTACAAAATTTAGGGTCGATCCCCTTAATGTCGGATAATTTCCACACAATTGCCCCTTTGTGGTCCTTTAGAACATTGATAAGTGCGGTGTTTTCATCATCCAAAAGATCTTTCGCAACAATAACCGGCAACTTATCGTCTCCTTCCAAGAATACGTAATCAAGATGAGGAGGTAAATCTTTCAACTCGAGGATTGGTGGTTCCTCGATCGAAGATTTAGTTTTGATACTCATAACCTCCTCGGGCGGAGGAAATGGGAAATCGTTCAGAAAGTCCTTGATAATCGAGAAGTCCTCATCGTTGTCGAGGTCTTCGTTACAAGTACGAGGAACATCAAATTCTTCCAATGTAAAACCACCACCTTCAAATGGAGTAAAGGATGGTGTCGAATTATCAAGAATAGGATCGAGCATACTGGGATTGCCACTATTTTCTTCATCACCAAAATCTAAAAATTCTTGGGCAAATTCCTCGCAAACGACATCGATCATATCAACATGGTTATTAGTCGCGACGGAATAAACATGAGAAAGTTGAATGTTTTGTGTTGCGTTTATAACAAGTTCCTCATCATTGAAACGTAAGGTGATTTTCCTAGCATGCACATCAATCAACGCCATTGACGTATCCAAAAACGAACGACCAAAAATAAGAGGAACTTGAGGATCCGTGGGAATATCGACAACGATAAAATCTACCGGATAATAGAACTTTCCCACTTTCACAAAAACGTCTTCGGCCAATCCACATGCGGGAATTGTGGAATGATCGGCCATTTCGATAGACATTCTTGAAGGAGTAAGATTAGAAAGATTGAGCGACTTGAAGATTGCAAGAGGCATCAAGTTAATACTAGCACCAAGATCGGCCAAGGTATAGCATTCTTCCATATCTTGAATAGCACATGGAATCAAGAATTTACAGGGATCACCGACTTTTGAGGTATGCGGTTAAGATAAACCGATGAACTACTAGACAATTATTGCAATTTCTCCTTGTTGTTCAACATACTCTTAAAGTTAGCGGAAAATCGAGGCATCATGACCAAAGCGTCGGCAAAACTTATGTTAAAATGCAAATCACGAAACATTTTCATAAAAAGCTCAAATTGGTAATTCTCACGTTCTTGCCGTTTCTCCTTACGAAGTCTCGACGGGTAAGGAAAAGGTGGGTGGGTTGGAGAATAGGAATAACCTTTCGAAGCTCGGGTTCCAATGATGGTAATGGGTCAACCGTAGGTGTGGTTTGAGCGGTACTTCGTGGGATTGGGATATGCTCCTCTTCGACTACCACCTCGGATTCTTCCTCAATTTCCTCCACCGTTGGAGTAATTGGTTGAGGAGTTGGTTCCTTAAAGTTCTTACCACTACGTGTGGTAATCACTTTCATCTCTCCCTTAGGGTTTGATATGGTGTTACTAGGAAGACTACTCGAAGAAGACGGTCTACACATTATAGCCTCAAACATAGATGAAATTTTTTCCTCAAACATAGATTGCCTCTTATCAGCCTTAAGCATCTCTTATTTTATCTCATGTTGCCCTTGTTCCATCTTTTGTTGGTTTTGTTGTAACCTTTGCACATTACTCTCCATTTTGTTTGCATGAGACACAAGTTCATTTGCTAACTCATTTTTCAACTCATTTTTCAAGTCATTCTTAAATTGGATCTTAGGCTAATGATATCCCTTTGTATATTATCAAACCTAGCATCATTTCCATTTGCATATTCAACAAATTCATTTAGAAGATCTTTCAAGTTTTGCAAACCCTTGTTGTTTTAAAAATCACGATTTTGATTTTTGTTTTGCACTTGATTATTAGCCCCTTGATTCCCATAATTGTTACCCTTATAATTGTTACTTTGATTTCCTTGGTAACCAACTTGATTGTTTCGATAATTGTTAGCATTTTGATTTGGTGCAAAACCCGGTGGAGTCAATTGATTAGTACGGGTAACTTGACCGTTTTGGTTATAAGTTCCCGTGGCCGCGTAGGCACTCGAAGTGTTACCACCGTTGGTAATGCACTCAGAGAAATCATGACCTCTACCGCAATACATACAAGAAACCTCAACCGCTTTAGCCGTAGCGGGAGTGGGTTGTTCACCAACTTTAAACTCAATTAACAATCCTTTAAGCTTATCAAAAATCTTGTTTTCCAAATTTTCCTCAATTTGGCAAGCATTGATGGTATGTGACAATGAAGGTGAAGACGAACCCTTGCTAACACTCAATGTGTTACGAGGACTATAGACCTTAGACCTATTCTCAATAATCAACAATGCTTCCTCGACCGTTTTACACAAAAAATTACCACCCGCGGCGGCATTAAGATAATCTCTCTCATGATCGTTGATACATGATTTTTGTATGGGTTCAATTTGTCTCTCGATATCCTCTCGAATTGATCTCGGCCTTAAGTGGAATGATTTGTTCTTGGTTAACAAAAAGATGATTGGTTTGTTTATCTATTTTAAACTAATGACAAGAAATTAAGTGTCGTAGAGTAAACTTAAAACTTAGAATGATTAAAGTAAAAGACGAGTTTAAAAGTAAATGATTGGAAACTTAAAGATCATATGAGATAAATAAATGAACACTTAAAAGAAACTAATACTTGGAACACTTTGTAAAAATATGAATTTAATTGGAAACTACTAAAAAAAGTAAGAACGGAGAATAGGAAAACATCTCAATTGGAATAACCAAAAAAACGGGTGTAATCAGAATGTTATTCCGATCGATTGATCGGAATGGAGGCAGTAGTGGTGATCGGAATACAGGAAATGGACCAATCGGAATGTTGTAACTCGCACGGTCGGAATGAGCAAAATAAGACTGATCGGAATATTAAAATTGACAATGATCGGAATATGAGGACAACTCCCAATCGGAATATTAGAATAGGTTACAATCGGAATGTGCTGAAAACAAGGAACAATCGGAAAGGCTAAACCCTTTTCCGATCGGTCGATCGGAAAGAGGGGGTGTTGCTTGGTCGGAAAATACAATCGGAAAAGGGAGTTACCCTTTCCGAAAATGGTGCAAATTCGGGACAAAAGCAAGGGAAATAAGCTATTAGGATAAGCTAAAACCCAAACTAACTCGAATCCAATAATAAGCTGATCAAATAAGTACTAAGAACACCTTATCTAACTTCAAATAATCAAACTTATAAATCGAATCAATAAAGAAATGAACTTTTTATAAAACTTTAAAAAGTAAATAAGATAAATCAACAATTAAGCCAATAAGAACAAGGATCTTAAAGCTTATTAGTGTATAAACTTAAGGAAACATAAAAAGTAATCAACTTTTTAAGCACAAATCATTGATGAACAACACGGATCATACGAGATTTGTACCAAAATCAATCAAAATAAAGAAAGGAAGGATGAGATTAAGGATTAAAAGATAAAGACTTGAACTTGATTAATGAAAAGGTAATACAAAGTTTTGATCTTGAATGGAAAAAGATGAACTCTAGTGAGAGAAAGTTTAAGACTTTCTCTCTCTAAAATTAGAGAGAATGAAAACTAAACTAAGCTAAGTGTGTGAAAATTTGTGAAGTAAGGGCTTCATATAGGCGTGTGTATGGTGGTGGGCTTTGTGATTGGGCTTTGGTTGGGCTCCTTTTTCTTCTTTCTTCTTTAGTCTTCATGCGTCTTTAAATAAACGTTTACGACTTGGATTTGAGAAGTGTCGGTGAATAATTCCAACTCGTCTTATAATCTTTTATTTAATAGACTCGAGTTCTTCGACATATATGAATCTTCCATCTTTGGCTCTATTCTTCGATAAATCTTCAAATAGGCACAATGACTTCAAATCTTTTGCATCTCTTGGACAACAGACTTCGTCTTGAGTCTTTTTTTTTTCTTGATAAAACCCGTGCAATCCCATGTTTTCTTCAATACTCTCCCGGTTGACTCTGAAAACACAATAAACACAAAAACCACGCATAATTCCAAGCAAATGATATTAAATACGTGTTTTGGTCTTGTTTTAGCCAGAATTAAGTGGTAAAAGGATGGGTGTTTTCACACCTATCAAATCCCCTACACTTAACCATTGCCATGCCCTCATGCAATGCTTAGTGACAAAGCACATTTACACTTTTCTCATAATCAATCAACCCTGGCCTTATTAATATACTACTAAACGAAGATGAAAGTACTAAGTGAAATTAAAACTTTAAAGTAAACAAAAGGATGGAAATAACTTGCAAAGAGATCGAGGACTTACATTAGGGCTTCGGTGCTACGAAGATTTATCACCCTCAAGTTTCACGTTCCCCAAACTAAGCTTAAAAACGAGATCATTGTTGTCATAAGTTAGCAATTCAAACACTTACACACATGGCTTAATTAAATGCTTAAACTCCCTTATTCCTAGGTGTATCTCTTATATTTTATTTTTGTCTTAGAATGATCATGAAGATGCATTTTTGGACTTATTTCGATAATTATTTAGGGCTGAAAGCAAAGTAGGACGATTTGATGAATAGTTAGCTAAAGGACAAAATCTTTTAAAACTGCTTCTCGGGATATCAAAAAGTTCATATCTTGGCATAACTTGGTTCGCGATTTGAGACCTTTCTTGGGCCGATATTTGGCATGTACTTCATACTTCATATCTTGAGAGACGTTCTTGAGATAATGGTCTTCTCATCGTAATAGAGTTTCTTCACTTGGAGACTTTTGAGGGGTACTCCAACTTTGTTGACCACGACTTCATGATTATTCTTCAATCTCTAATTGGGATTTTGAGATACAACGATCCGCCTCCTTTTCGGACTTGGATCTATTTATCCTCATACCTTGTTAGGGTCTTTTCGGATAGACTTCTCCATGATCTTTATGGGAGTTGATTGCTTTTCGTCGTGAGTCTTGATCCTTCATATTGATTTTGGGAATAATGCTTTTCACATCACTTTGGATCTTCAGCAATAAAATGGAATCCTCATGCCTTGTTAGGGCCTTTTCGGACTCGCCAACCTTCGCGCCCCGCTTCATAAGTTATGCCTTGGCTATGAACTCTTATCATTACCGAGCAACTTTTAAACGATCTTGGGCTAGAAGCTAAGTAACTTTTCAAATCGTACGACCTTACTTATTGCAGATAAATATTAGCAAGTGATGGGAGAATAGGCAAATAATTATACCAAGTGAGCTTGCGCAAGAATACCGACTTATAATTGACTCTATCATTTCTCGTCCTCCACAATTTAAAATCTCAAGTAATGAGACTCGTGGACACTTAGCCTAATAAACCAATTAAGGTCTACATGGTTAAGGATACTAGCTAGAATAAACTTGGATAAGTCTATTCGGGTTGAGTCAAAATAAACGCAACGGGCCTAATATGTCAAAGATTTCTAAACTAGCTACACCACATTATTAATATTTTTGACTTTATTGCGGGATATATACATATGAAAGCAACGATAAAAATTTAAAAATTACAACTAAATGGCCAAAGTTAATTAAAAAATTTGAAAAATATTGAAAAATATGATTTTCTGGTTAAATGAAGGCATTTTCATGGAAAAGTCCACTTAAAACTTTGATAGAAGTCCCCCCTACACTTAAGATAAACATTGTCCTCAATGTTTAAGCATGTGGGAAAAGTCTCCCCTACACTTATGACATTGTGCACGTTGGTTAACTCAAGCTAAGGAAGAGACGACTAAAGTGATCAATTTCAAATGTGAGAATGAAGAAAATTGAATCACGATAGTTGAGAGATAGAACCGGATTTCGGATAACACGGGAGCACGGTTCTTCAAAGGTTCCAAGAGTGCATTCATCCCTGTAATCACATCACCACACAAAGACAAATACCCATACAGGCTCCCCTACACTTAGGGGGTTAAAACATAAAAGGATAGATACTCGGGCTGCCTCCCTAGGAGCGCTTGTTTTTTATAACTGAGTCATGAGCCTGACTCGACCCAAAATTAGTTCATGGGGAACGTGGTGAGGGATGGAATCACCTCCTGAGAGGTGTCCTCACCAAAGTACAGCTTTAGACGCTGGCCATTCACTTTGAAATTGGGCCCATTTGGCTGAGAAAGCTCAATGGTCCCGTAAGGAAAGACGTTGGCGACGGTGAATGGACCAGACCAGCGGCTCTTCAACTTGCCAGAGAAGATCTTCGACCGAGAGTTAAAAAGTAAGACTTGATCACCAACGTGGAACTCTCGGTTCTTGATTTTTGCGTCATGAAGGATCTTCGTCTTCTCTTTGTAGATCAGCGAGTTCTCATAAGCTTCATTCCTCAGTTCGTTGAGCTCGTTGAGTTGAATCTTACGATGATCACCGGCTTTGTTGATGTCGAAGTTAGCCCACTTCAAGGCCCAGTGCGCCTTATGCTCCAGCTCGATGGGAAGGTGGCATGCTTTCCCGTACACAAGACGATAAGGTGTACAACCGATCGGGGTCTTGTAAGCAGTACGGAAAGCCCACAGAGCATCAGCTAACTTATCGGCCCACGCGGCGCGATGCTCTCCCACAGTACGCTCCAAAATTCGCTTCAATCCACGGTTGGATATCTCGGCTTGCCCATTGGTTTGGGGATGATAGGCGGTGGAAAGACGGTGATTGACACTATACTTTTCCATGACTCTTGCAAATTGATCGTTGCAAAAATGAGTCCCGCGGTCACTGATAATAGCACGAGGAACGCCGAATCGAGCGAACAGCGATTTCAAAAAGTTATAAACCACCCTTGCGTCATTAGTAGGTAAAGCTTTGGCTTCAACCCACTTTGAAACGTAGTCAACGGCTTCAAGGATGTATTTGTTTCCTTTAGAAGAAGGAAATGGCCCCATAAAGTCGATACCCCAAATATCAAAGATTTCACATTCTTGTATGAAATTCTGAGGCATCTCGTCTTTATGTGTGATCGTGCCTTGTTTTTGGCAAGCATCACATCGTTTAACCATCTCGTGAGCATCACGATAGATGGTGGGCCAATAAAATCCCGAATCAAACACATTTTTGGCGGTGTAGTTGGGACCAAAGTGACCACCGGTGGGTCCTTTGTGGCAAGCATCAAGGATTTCTAAAGCTGCCGGTCCATCAACACATCGGCGAATAATCAAGTCAGCACATTGTTTGAAAAGATACGGGTCATCCCAGAAGTAAGTCTTTATGTCTTTGAAGAACTTCTTCTTTTGCTGGGATGTTAACCCGTCAACGAGGATTCCACCCGCTAAGTAGTTTGCAATGTCTGCAAACCACGGGGTTTCATCAGCAGTCGAGGTGATAGACATTAAGGTCTCCAGGGGAAAAGAATCATTGATTTCTTTGTTCGGATGATCCCCCTGGTAAGGATCCTCAAGTCTACTGAGATGATCCGCGGCTAGGTTTTCAGCTCATTTTTTATCGCGAATTTCGATTTTAAATTCCTGGAGCAGCAAAACCCAGCGAAGAAGTCTTGGTTTGGAATCTTGCTTTGTCAACAAGTACTTCAACGCATAATGATCGGTATACACAATTGTGGTGGAAAGGACAAGATAGGGGCGGAATTTTTCAAAGGCATAGACAACAGCTAAAAGCTCTTTTTCGGTTGTCGTATAATGCAATTGTGCCCCCGTCATTGTCTTGCTGGCGTAATGGATTGGTTGGAAGTGTTTGTTCACTCTTTGTCCCAGAACCGCTCCAATAGCAAAATCACTAGCATCGCACATCAACTCAAAGGGAAGCTCCCAATTAGGGGTAACCAAGACGGGTGCCTTAGTGAGCTTATCCTTAAGCGAGTTGAAGGCTTCAAGACACTCGTTGGCAAAGATAAAAGGAGTATCTTTTTCCAAGAGGTGGGTCATCGGGCGAGCGATTTGGGAAAAATCCTTGATGAATCGACGGTAGAAGCCCGCATGACCCAGAAAACTTCTCACACCCTTCACGGTTGAAGGTGGAGGCAACTTGGCGATAACATCGACTTTAGCACGGTCTACTTCAAGACCGGCTTTGGAAATCTTGTGTCCCAGCACGATGCCTTCTTTTACCATAAAATGGCATTTTTCCCAATTCAGAACAAGGCGAGTGTCTTCGCACCTCTGTAGCATACGTTCCAAATTGGCAAGGCAAGAATAGAAGGAATCCCCGAAGACCGAGAAATCATCCATGAAGACTTCCATGGTTTGTTCAACCATGTCATGGAAGATAGCTAACATGCACCTTTGGAAAGTCCTGGGGGCATTGCATAAGCCAAAAGGCATTCTTTTGTAAGCAAATGTGCCATAGGGACAAGTGAATGTTGTCTTCTCCTGATCTTGGGGATCGATGGGTATTTGGAAATAACCTGAGAAACCATCAAGAAAGCAGTAATATTCATTACCCGCTAATCGTTCAAGCATTTGGTCCATAAAAGGTAGAGGGAAATGATCCTTTCTCGTGGCATCATTGAGTTTGCGGTAGTCTATACAAACTCTCCACCCAGTAACGAGACGAGTGGAAATCAACTCGTGTTCATTGGGAACAACGGTTATTCCGCCCTTCTTGGGCACACAATGGATTTGACTAACCCATGGTGAATCCGAAATAGGGTAAATCATACCCGCTTCAAGAAGTTTGATAACCTCTGTTTTGATGACTTCATGGATTTTTGGATTCACCCTTCGTTGGTTTTGAATTGTGGGCTTAAAGTCGTCCTCCATGAGAATTTTGTGTGTGCAAAAGTGAGGATCAATTCCACGAATATCAGAAATCTTCCAAGCAATAGCCTTCTTATGATCTTTCAACACGGTGATGAGTCGGGCTTTTTCGTCTTCCTTTAGGTCCTTAGCAATGATGACTGGCGACTTCTTTTCTTCGTCAAGGAACACATACTCAAGATGGGGCGGCAACTCCTTAAGTTCTAAATCCGGAGGATTTTCGACGGGAGGCGTATTCAAAGTCGGAGTATCGATAGCAATGACCGTGGGAGATGGAGGCGAAGGATTGTCTTCGGTGAGAAGGTTGTCAAAGAAATGCATGTCTTCATTCTCATCGGTGGGAGAATCATCAGTTGATAAGTTCACATCTCCCATGGTATCTTCAAGATTGTTCCAAAACAAATCACTATCTCCAAATAGAGACAATGATGAATCAATAGAGGACATGGTTTCAACATTGGGAAGAGAGGTAGAAATACTTTTGCAAGCATCATTAAAGTGTTCTTCACAAGCCTCATCGAGAACGTCAATACAATTAACACTCTCATATGAATAAGGCTGTTTAGACAACTTTCCCATGTTGAAGACTACTTTATCGTCACCCACTCTCATGATAAGCTCACCGGCTTCAACATCAATGAGAGTGCGACCGGTCCTCAAGAATGGACGACCAACAATCAGTGGTACACGAGGGTCCATCTCGTAGTCGACGACAACAAAATCAGCAGGAAAGGTGAATTTGTCGACTCCTACAATGACGTCTTCGGCTATCCCCACTGGATAAGCAACCGTACGGTTACCTAATTCCAAAGTCATTTTGGTGGGGACTAGCTCAGGGAGAGATAATTGCTTCCAAACGCTTAGAGGCATAAGATTAATACTGGCACCTAGATCGGCTAGGGCCATGCAATTCTCTACTCCCGGGAAATTGCAAGGAATTAAGAAACGACCCGGATCACCAAGCTTGATTGGCAATTTCCTTAAGAGTACTGCAGAGCAATTCTCATTAAGTTGGGTGTTGGAAATATCGAGGAGCTTTTCCTTGTCGCTCAGAAGATCTTTAAACATTTTTGCATACTTGGTCATGTGAGCGAGAGCCTCAGCGAAGGAGATATTGAAATTCAGTTGTTTGAACATTTTAAGGAAATTCGAAACCTGAATATCGTCCTTGCTTTTGAGCTTCTCTTTCCTCAACCTAGATGGATAAGGTATATTGGATGAAGAAGAAGGCTTTAGGGGAATAGGATCACTCACAACCACGGGTGGAGGAGGGGTAGAAGGAAGAGGTGGAGAAATTGGGGAAGGAGAAGGAGGAGGAATAGGAGCAGGTGACTCGTTCTCCTTAGTCACAATCACCGGTGGAGGTATAGGAAGCTCGGGTTCCTTGGTACCTTTACCACTTCGAGTAGTGATTGCTTTCATCTCCCCTCTTGGGTTCGCAACGGTGTTACTCGGAAGAGTACCCGAAGAAGAGGGTTGATTACCTTGGAAGAAACTAGCCATCATGTTCCTCAAGTCATTAGTTTGGGTATCCAACGTATTTCTCATGTCGGCTCTCAAGTCGTTTCCTTGCTTGACCAAGTCTGCTTTCAAATTTATCACTTCACGCTGAAGATTTTCCACGATCACATCGTTTGTCCTCATGTAGGTCTGCACTTCTTGGTGTAGAGCGGTGGATTGGTTGGGAGGAGCATTGTATGCGGGTGATTGATAAGCAGGTTGTTGGTAAACTTGGTTGTTACGTTGAGGTGGTTGTTGCTGCTTGTGAGGAGGGATGTATGGTTGTCGAGGTTGTTGTTGTTGTTGAGGAGGGCGATTGAGGTTTGATTGTTGGTTTGGGTTTGTTGGAGGAAAACCAGGTGGTGAAAGATAGTTGTTGCTGCGGTAGCTAAGTAAATTACGGTCACCTTGAGGTCTAGCTTGATAAGCAGGTTGAGGATAGGTGCCATAAGCTGCATTAACATTCTCAGAAGGGTAGTCTTGGGTGGCGGTACAAGTGGTGTAAGAGTGAGGACCACCGCATATCTCACAAGGTTGGCTGACAGCGTTAACTTAAGCGTGTTTAGCGTTGTTGCTGTTGTTGTTGCTGACGGTGTGGGTGACAAGCGATTCAAGAAGCGTAGTGATTTTGTCCAATCGCTTGTCGCTGTCACTAGTGCTAGCACTAGCGACATTGGTCCGAACACTCTTGGTTTGCACACGAGATTTATTCTCAATGATGTCCCAAGCAGCATTGGAAGTCTTAGCCAATAGATTACCCCCCGAGTCACTGTTCAGTGAATCTTGGTCACTCATGCTTAAACCATTGTAAAAAGTATTAATTTGATGTACTTTGGTAAAACCATGTTGTGGGCATTTTCTTAAAAGATCTTTAAAGCGATCCCAAGATTCACTGAACGACTCATCGTACTTTTGTTCAAAATTTATGATTTCATTCCGCAAAGCGGTAGTACGAGAGGGTGGGAAAAAGTAATTGATAAACTTTGTTTCCAAATCCGTCCACGAGAGAATACTCTGTGGCGGTTCCTTAGCAAGCCAATGCCGGGCTTGTCCCTCTAAAGAAAAGGGAAAAAGTTGTAACCTTATAACCTCTTGTGGAACGCCATTGAATTTGACCGTGTTGGTGAGTTGCAAGAATCTCTTGATGTGGTCGTGTGGATCATCAATGGTTCGTCCCAAGAATGGTTGAGCGGAGACCATCTGGATAAAGCCTGATTTTAGCTCGAAATTGTTGGCGGCAATTGGTGGTATAACAATTGGGTCAGTGTTGCCATCTACATGAGCTTGCAGCAATTCAATCATCGGGCGATTATCCGGAAGGGGCTCATTGTGGTTGTTATTGTTCATGTTGTTGAAAGGTGGGTTGTTGTTGTTATTATTGTTTGGAGGTGGTACACCGGCCATGTCTAAGTGATCGAGAGGCTCGGGCTCTTGATAAGACGTGGATCGAGTGCGCATACACCTACAAAAGAACTAACAAGGCAAAAACAATACAAAAATATTTTTTTGTTTTTTAATTTTTTTTTTTTTTTTTTTTTTTGTATTTTTGAAAATTTTTTATTTTTTTTTAGGATTTTTTGAAAATTTTTATGAAAAAGTAACGTTCACGGGGAACGGATCCCAAAATCCAAGTTCTGACAAAAAACTTTTGATCTTAACGAGAAGAGCCGGCAGCGGCGCCATTTGATACATGATTTTTGTATGGGTTCAATTTGTCTCTCGATATCCTCTCGAATTGATCTCGGCCTTAAGTGGAATGATTTGTTCTTGGTTAACAAAAAGATGATTGGTTTGTTTATCTATTTTAAACTAATGACAAGAAATTAAGTGTCGTAGAGTAAACTTAAAACTTAGAATGATTAAAGTAAAAGACGAGTTTAAAAGTAAATGATTGGAAACTTAAAGATCATATGAGATAAATAAATGAACACTTAAAAGAAACTAATACTTGGAACACTTTGTAAAAATATGAATTTGATTGGAAACTACTAAAAGAAAGTAAGAACGGAGAATAGCAAAACATCTCAATTGGAATAACCAAAATAACGGGTGTAATCGGAATGTTATTCCGATCGATTGATCGGAATGGAGGCAGTAGTGGTGATCGGAATACAGGAAATGGACCAATCGGAATGTTGTAACTTGCACGGTCGGAATGAGCAAAATAAGACTGATCGGCATATTAAAATTGACAATGATCGGAATATGAGGACAACTCCCAATCGGAATATTAGAATAGGTTACAATCAGAATGTGCTGAAAACAAGGAACAATCGGAAAGGCTAAACCCTTTTTCGATCGGCCGATCGGAAAGAGGGGGTGTTGCTTGGTCAGAAAATACAATCGGAAAAGGGAGTTACCCTTTCCGAAAATGGTGCAAATTCGGGACAAAAGCAAGGGAAATAAGCTATTAGGATAAGCTAAAACCCAAACTAACTCGAATCCAATAATAAGCTGATCAAATAAGTACTAAGAACACCTTATCTAACTTCAAATAATCAAACTTATAAATCGAATCAATAAAGAAATGAACTTTTTATAAAACTTTAAAAAGTAAATAAGATAAATCAACAATTAAGCCAATAAGAACAAGGATCTTAAAGCTTATTAGTGTATAAACTTAAGGAAACATAAAAAGTAATCAACTTTTTAAGCACAAATCATTGATGAACAACACGGATCATACGAGATTTGTACCAAAATCAATCAAAATAAAGAAAGGAAGGATGAGATTAAAGATTAAAAGATAAAGACTTGAACTTGATTAATGAAAAGGTAATACAAAGTTTTGATCTTGAATGGAAAAAGATGAACTCTAGTGAGAGAAAGTTTAAGACTTTCTCTCTCTAAAATTAGAGAGAATAAAAACTAAACTAAGCTAAGTGTGTGAAAATTTGTGAAGTAAGGGCTTCATATAGGCGTGTGCATGGTGGTGGGCTTTGTGATTGGGCTTTGGTTGGGCTCCTTTTTCTTCTTTCTTCTTTAGTCTTCATGCGTCTTTAAATAAACGTTTCCGACTTGGATTTGAGAAGTGTCGGTGAATAATTCCAACTCGTCTTATAATCTTTTATTTAATAGACTCGAGTTCTTCGACATATATGAATCTTCCATCTTTGGCTCTATTCTTCGATAAATCTTCAAATAGGCACAATGACTTCAAATCTTTTGCATCTCTTGGACAATAGACTTCGTCTTGAGTCTTTTTTTTTCTTGATAAAACCCGTGCAATCCCATGTTTTCTTCAATACTCTCCCGGTTGACTCTGAAAACACAATAAACACAAAAACCACGCATAATTCCAAGCAAATGATATTAAATACGTGTTTTGGTCTTGTTTTAGCCAGAATTAAGTGGTAAAAGGATGGGTGTTTTCACACCTATCAATCGTTCAATCCATTATAAAACGTGTCAATTTGATGCAAGTCGGAAAAACCATGATGACGACACTCATGTAACATTTCCTTACACCGATTCCAAGTCGTAGAAAAACTCTCATTAAACTCTTGTGAAAACTTTGAAATCTCGTTTTTCAAGTGCGTAGTCTTAGAGGGCGGAAAAAATTGGTTCACGAATTTTGAAACGAGATCCTTCCACGTCAATATAGAATTGGGTGGCTCTTTCTCTAACCAAATTTTAGTGGGCCCCGCTAAGGAATACGGAAAAAGCATCATCTTAATCGAGTCATTCGAGACATCCTTAAATTTGCAAGTAGCGGTAAGACGATTGAATTGGCGGATATGGTTGTGTGGATTGTCCTTCTCATCACCACGGAATTTGTTGATTTGGATCATCGACAACAAACCCGTTTTCACCTCAAAATTCTCCGCAAGGATAGCGGGAATCACAATAGCGTCTTCATAACCCTCGGTGGGTGCTTGAAGTAACTCCATCATAGTACGATTAGCCATGGTTGCTTCTTGTTCTACGATAGGTTCGTCAATAGGAGATTCTTCACTAGAAGGCGTTCCTTCTTTTCGGTTTCTATGTTTACGTGCACGTCTTGCTTGGTTGCGAGTTTGCATAAACGTCACGTACAACGTGGGGATGAGCAAAGAAGATTCTTTTGGGTGTTTTTAAATTTTTCAATTTTTTTTGTGCTTTTGATTGTTTTTTTTTTACTTTTTTGGATTTTGGTGATGTATTACGTAGACAAAAATCTACAAATCTCTCCTCAAATCAAATCTCTCAATTAAAGGAGCCTCAAGGAATGAAAACAATCACGTGAAGTGAACGCCTTCGATGACTTTAGAACGTTAGTGGAACACCAAAACGTTCAAGATGGTTTAATCTTTTCAAACCAAGAAAATATATAGATACGTAGATAATACTTTGGTTGGCAAGCCCTCGATTAGCCCTTTTTCTCTTAACACGCACAAGCAAGCGGGGGAAACGAGGCGGCGCTAAGCACTTAAGAGCCTTTTTCCCTTAGGTCGTGAAATACAACCGCCTTATACCCACTTATAGTTTGTGTTAATTAAAATCAAGCTTCATGAAAGTAATTATCTATTTTGCCTTTTTTTCTTTGTTTGAGATTCGAATACAATGATTGAGTGATGAAATCCCAAATCAAGGTTGTGTTTTCACACTTTTGGAGTACTTGTGAATTTATTGTTTTACGTATACAATATATTATAATATTCACACAAAAATGAAAAACCGATAATACGTATGATTAGAGTGCTAATCACACAAATAGTTATTATGGCTAATATAAAAGCAAAATTTGGTCAAATCAAAACACAACACGCCTCCCCGGCAGCGGCGCCAAAATGATTGTTGTAAAAATACACTTTTGTTTAGGAAAACAAAGAGCGTAATTAGGGTAAGTACGACGGTTTAGGAAAACCGTGCACTAATGACCCAATGAGTGAGTTCGTTCTCAAGGAGGCTAGTGTGTTGTATTAAGAGATGATTAAATGTTTGTGATTATGCTTATGAAGAAAGGAGAGAGAAAAGGATGACGGTTACGGTTAAAATTACACTAAGACGAAAGTCATAAACGTAAAACCGTAAAACGTGACGAAATTTAAAAATTACCCTAAAAATTCCTAGAAAATTGAAATAAATCCTAAAAATGTAATTAGAGTTTACAAAAAATCAAAAATCACTAGAACCTTTTATTTAATTAAATAATAATTTTTTAATGCTAATTAAATCGCAAAAATTTAAATTAATTAACAAAAAGCCCAAAATGAGATTTTTCAATTTGTAAACCTCTAAAAGAATTTAATAAAACTAAAACTATTTTTGGAAAATTTAAAATTAATTAAAACTATTTAAAAATGATTAAAAACTATTAAAATATTAAAATAATCCTAGAAATGAATTAAATGACTAGAAAATTAATCTAAAAGTTTTAAAAATCCTAACTTAATGTATTTAACCTAAGAAAAATGAAAAAGTTGCAAAAATATTAAAAACAATTTTTAATAAAAAATAATAATAAAATATTAATAAAAATTCAAAATTATAAAAAATTCTAAAAACTTGCAAACTAGTTTAATTTCACTTAAATAAACAGAAAATGAAAGTGAAATTACAAAATACCCCTAATGGGCCTCCAAATGGGCTAAAAGGACAAACAGTTAGCTTAATGGGCTTATTTAAGGCCCAATAAGAAAAAGTTATTCAAATAAGCTCAAAACTTCCAGTCTAGCTTAAAATTCAATTTTAAACACAAAACTCCAAAGGCCCAATAGCTGAAAGTGAGCTTATCACAGCTTAATGAAATTCTGCTTATTCTTGATAGGCTTTTTGGCCCATTAAGCCATAAGCTAATGCCATAAGCTGAAATTTTACACACGTCCTTCTCTTGACCTTATAAAGCTGTTTGTAAAAATTATTTTTGAATTAGCCCAAGAAATAAGCCTGAAATAAGCAAAAGCTCTCTACACAAAACGACAAAATAGTCGTTTTCGAGTTCTAGACCAATTCAAGGGCTGATTCTTTTTGCAAAATGTTTCAAATCACCAAACTAAGCTTAATAATCAAAAAGATTTCCAAAAAGCACACTGAATAAGCTGGAAAAAGCAAATAAGCACTTATGAAAAAGTCAACTAAGTTGGTTTTCTAGTCAAACCTAAAAGTCAAAGTCACAAATGCTCCAGTATAGTCAAGTGGGTCAAATAAGGAAGATTGATTACAAAAACAAAGTTTTTGCAAGTCTAAATAAGCTATTATAGCTTATTGATAAGCTTAATGACAATTAACACTAGCAGTGGGAAAGGGTTCCCACTACTTGACTTTCTTGACTGTTTGTCTTTAGTGGACTTTTATTGGAATTGATAAACAAACAAGGCACCCTTATAACCAGTGGGTTATAAGGAGTCAATATTAACAAAGAAAACACAATTTCACCAAGCCAATTTGTACAGTTTAATCAAACAGTTACAAGATCTAGCACATACATGGAAAATAAGCAGATTTGATGAAATAAGCAGATTTACCAAGATTAAGCCAACCAAATGGCACCAAAAGCATACAACAGCTTAAATAAATTCAAGTGAAAACAAATCAACTCATATCATACACTAATTCAAAGAATTAACCTAGATTCAAGCCTATGTGAGGTAACTAATGGACAAATGATGAACATAAGTGACTTTTTCTGATATACTTGACCAATCTTTGAACTTTAAACCCTCAAATCAATTACTCAGATTACACAAACAATGTTTTACCACTTTTCAACCCTAAACATGCATACACTCTAAGTGTTCCCAAGATTTCAAGTCAAAATAGGCAAAATCAAAGTATTATAGCACAATCTCAGATTTGGTGTTTCAAAGCACAAAACTTGCATATATCAGCACACAATCACTTAATAAACATATATCAACACTAATAAACACTTAGCACCTACTCAAACTCAAACTAAAACCTTAAAACAGTAGACCCAAACACCCCTTTCACTTTTTAATCCAAGATTTAACAAAGCAAATGTGTTCAACAGGTTTACCCAAGCCTAATCTAGAATCATACCAACAATATCATGCAGTATTAACAAGATTTAAGCCACAAGAACACCTCATCCAACAGCAGATCACAAAATCACTTATAACCACTTTTTCAACAGATTTTTGGAAAAGAGAACTCAAACCTCATGAATATACATCCACACTCATGAATTGTTGAGCTTATGTGCCTAGCTAAACAAGCCACAAACTTCCAATGGATGCTAAGAACAACAAGGTGAGTAGCAAACAGATTATATATAAAAAAAATGAAAAATAAAACTGATTTTATTCAAGCTTGTTCCCCACTCCTTGAATCCTCCCAAACAACAAGCTCACTACACCTTGATAATCTCCTTATCAGGGTGTTATGATCACTTTTAAACCAAGAGTTCAAGTGTTTGAACTAAGACTTAGAAAAATAATCATATTTTTGAAAACTTTTTCAAACTTGCACAAAACTTTAAACCAAACTTTGAAACTTCAAAATCACAAACATATAACAATAGCAATAATATATAAAGATTGGAACTTGGAATTCGTCACAAAATCACACACTTTTTTCATTCACTTAGAAAATAAGGCTTTAAAGATTTTTGACCTAGGAATCTAAGAACAAAATGAAATGTTGTAATGCTAAGGCCTTATATAGGCTACAAGAAACCTAAAATTCTGAATAAAAAACATGAAACCCTAGTGGTGAACTTCCAAGAATGCCCTTGCAGTTTGAAAATCTCTTGATTGAATTGTGAGTTGGAGTTGTAACATGTGACTTTCTTTTGTTGCCTTGTGATCCTAAGGTGTCCAAGTAGCCTAGGAGTGAAGCATGTGTTGTGGCCGTTTGATCTCTTGGCAATTCTTGTCTTCTTCTCAACTTTGTAGCAGGGGACGTATCATGTGGACTCTTGGGGCGAGGTGGCAAGTATTTGTGAGTTGGGTTATGATTAGTGTTAGGTTAATCATAAATCTGGAAGGTATTAAGGTCTAATTCACAAGGGTTAAGAAATACCTAATTATGTTCTTGAGGTAAATAGTGGTGGGTTTGATCCGGATTAGTATTTGAAAAAAATGTTTAGCGCGTTTAAATAACTAATTAATATTTGTTAGTTATAAACGGCTGAGTGGATAGCGATGTGGAGGTTTGGTGGCTAGTGATTGGATGAGGGTGTGTAGTGGGGCACGTGTCAACATGGCACTGGTCTAGGTTTCTTTTATGTCTTGGCAGATTCACCCCCTTGTATTTATTTCTCCTTTCATTTCAGTTTTAATAAGCCAATATCAGATTTCCCTTTATAAACAAGTTTTGTTTTTTAGCCTTTTGCCCCAAAAAGTTTTGCAAAGGGATTTCAAGGACTTGTTTTGCCATTTGATGATATTTGAAGGACCAAAGTTGTAATGTCTTCAATCCTCAAGGTCTTGACTTGTATTTTTGACTTTTTGGATGACTAATAGGACAAGTCTTCATAATTGAGGGACCATTCTTGCCAATTCTTCAAAGTTGAGGGTCCTTTTTGTAATTTTGACAAACTTTAAGGACCAAAATTGTAATTATGAATATAAAAGGGTTTAAAGTGTCAATTCTTCAATAATGAAGGACCCTTCTTGTACAATCTTCAATTCTTCAAGGGTTTTTCTTGGAAAATCAACTCTAGGGCCCGGTTTATTGTGCGGTTTCGTTTCCCGTGTTCGTTTTTGCTTGTTTCTTGTGATCTTTTGCCATTTTCTCAATATTCATACCTAAAATACACATTGAACAAACACAAGCATATATTTGGCACTTTTTATCATATTTTATGCATTTTAAACCCATTTTGGACGATGAGACTATGTATAAAAGAAGTCTCATCATGTAATTATAACCGAAGAGAGGTGTTGGGGGTGAGGTGATGAATTGATCTTGACCCTTCAAGTAGCATCTCTATACTATCTTTCTTCTTGGTTATGATCCAAGGGCTGTAAATCTTCCTTGTACACACGGATTGCCAACCTTACACATCTTTTGTGCTTCTTGTGTTAGATTTTGGATGATGTGGAGGATTGGGATTGGCGCTCTGACTGATTGGCAGGATATTGGCCAATGAGAGTGGATGGATGATGAAACCAAGTGCCACCTTGGCACTTTGTGCTTGGTATCTCATGCACCATACTTCTCCTATATTCTCGGTGATTATTTTGGAGCGCGTGAAGGTCAATTGAGGGTAGACTGAAAAACCCAATTTATCTAGGGTTCTTGAGCTGGGAATATTTGTTCTTCCCTTTTTTTCTTTCTATCTCGCGTCTCTTCTTTTTCTTTGTTATTTTCTTTTGACCAAAAGCTTGACTTAGGAAAGTATATAACTTTTCACCCGTCACATTTCTTTGTGCATCATGGGCTTTAACCTAAACTTGGACCTCGAATGTTATAATAAAACTTCAATCGTCCCTTTTCTTTTGGTGTTGGGCCTTGACCCAATGTTTAATAAACATCCAAAACGTTCTTCCTTTCTTGCTTTTGGACTTGGGCTTGTATTGGACCCCAAAGTATATTACTCCATCCGTATCATTTATTTAGGGCTTTGACTTGGGCCTTCCAAGTGAATAACTTCATAATTCCATATTTAGGATTTAAGGCCCATTAAGCTAATGTGGGACCCACCTGGCCCAAAATACTTTGAAAAAGTTAAATCCTCGAATAAAAACAACTTGTATATTGGCTTTTGATGAAATCTCCAATCTCGATCGATTTTGCCGGTTTTTTTTATCTTGGTACCTACACACACGAAACAAGAAAACATGCGCATACAAGGCTATATTCATATGTTTTATGCAATTTAAGCTCGTTTTATGATATAAATGAGATGAGTAATTTCACTCATATCAAACTCCCCTTTGCTAAGCAATTGCCGTGTCCTCACGCAATGATAAAATAAAGCTACTAACTACACTTTTATTCAACTTTTGATACTTTGTTTTGCAAAAACATAATGTATTGCTTTCATTATTGAAAAATAACTTTTAGGATCATAAAACTTGAATAGATTCATCGTCCTCGACTTTTCACTCTTTCCATGCCATGTTTAAACACAAGATCATTGTCAATCATAAGTTCCAATGTTAAGATCACTTATACAAGTAATTTGTGTTAAACTCAATCTCCTTTATTCCAAATGGTATCTATAGATTTTAAATTTTGTCATTCACCCAAAGGCTCATTTGACTTATTTAATAATTATTAGTCCAAAAATGAAGGCAAAAACGATGTAAACCTAACACTCAAAACCTAACCTCGACCTCAAAAATCGTTGTCACTAAAGAAAGCCCACATCAAGGATAACTTAACAAGATTTTAGGAATGAATTCCCGGATCCGAAATTTGGCTAATAGGACTACTTAAAGCAACAATTATTCCTCCAAAGTCGATTTTGACTTTATTAATGGAGTTAGCAACATTTACATCATACACCTTGAGGCTCTTTAAGATGTAAATGTGCTGCTTATCTATGATCCACACCCTAAGGCTCCTTGGACATAAACAAGGGAATTGACATTCACCATCCACCTTAAGGCTCACAATGATGAAGCAATTTTTATTAAACACTTCACCATGCCATACACCCTAAGGATCTAATGACAAGGCTAGTGCTACATGACTCCCACCCGAAGGATCATAAAGAACATGTTTTTATTTATTCTTCTTTATTATGATATATATAGTAAGCCAAATTTCCGCAATCCCATGATCAAAAAGTCCATGACGCTGACACCCTCAATGTGTTCTTACTTTAATTAAAAGGGAAGAAAAAGAAGGAGTTACGGGTTAAGATATTGTGCCCAAACCGCTAAAAACTTCATTTATTAAGCAATTTAATATTCAAGCGTGAAAAATAAATACGAGGAGAAAGAATCAAACACAAAAATACTTATACAAGGAAGACTTAACCTCAAAACTTATGATCAACTCTATTATTTCTTGTTCTTCATATTGTAAAATCTCAAAGATGTGAGACTAATGGACACTTAGCCTATTAAATCAAATTCTTAGGTTTCCAAGTCATCTATAGGATCTTGCATCTTCTTGGACTTTTTCAAGTTTAGAATTTACGTTTTAAAGTTCCCTTGATAAATGACTTACTAGGATCAATTATAGGAACTTGCGAAAAGTTCTTGTTCTTAAACGCGTATGAGTTAAGACTTTCGCATTTTAAAGTTCCCTATATAAAAGTCTAGCAAAACTTGATTTAAGCACGTTAAGGTAAAAACCATTCGAGTCAAAAACTATTCTTATTTTCACCAACGGAAAGCCTACATTTGTGTCAAAAACACTTATTTTTTATTTTTAAACACAAAATTGCACTAAAAATTTTAAATTTTTTATGAAAAACGAGAAAAACGATTACGTTTAAACACGACAAAAGAAACTACAAGCGATTATATCGATTGACTCCCCCATGCTAAAACCAAACACTGTCCGTAATGTTTCCTAGCTCAAGAGTAACATCCCCTTGCTAGAACACGAAGAGTCTAATGCAAAAGTCCTAACATGGTATGAGTACGCAAATCTATAAGCCGTTTATTAATTATGCTTTAAGATAAAACGTTACTCGATAAAACTCAAAGGATAGTGAGTGCCCCTTTTGACAATCAAAGTATGGAAGCTCGAGTGGACCGGGCAAAAACCAAACACGAGAGTCTTCAATGATTAGGGTCATACCTAAGATTCACATCATAACAAAACACGAGCACGAGCTTGAAAAGATCAAGCCTTATTAGTGTTAGAAAATAGAAAGAAGATAGAATGTATGGGACTCCCCCACAAGGCACCTCGTTTTTGTTAACCAAGTCATGAGCTCGACTTGATCCCCGCATTCATTGGTCCTTAGGGAAAATGGTGAAAATTAGAATATTTGGAATAAAATCCATCATAACGCACGATGTCGGGGTCAAAGATCACATCCTCGTTGTCTGATGACAAACGAGAGAATGAAACTCCAACATAAATCTCCAAAAAGAGATCGTGGTCAATGTCACAAATCATGAAATGGATATAGTAAGATCTCCGAGATAAACTCGCACCAAGATGATCGAAATATCTTTCAATTATTGCATCGGTGAAAAGCCAAGATTTCCCTAAATCAATGATGTCGGGGTCGAATACCTCGTCCTCGGGAGAGAAAGGAATAGACAACACGGTGTCGTCCCCCCATGCTAATCCATAATCATATAAAGCACATAGTATTGGTGGGATAAAGGTCTCATCCATAGTGGTATCAACATGCATAACTTTGTTGACCTTGTCACTCTTTGGAATGTGAACAAAGGGGTTATGATACTCAAAATGAGCCACATAAAAAACCCACAAATTAAGATCAAAGTGGGTAGGAGGAGGACTTGGGACAAAATTATCATCAAGTAAATTCTCTAAAAAGAGAGCGTCCCCCTCCGGGTCGAGATCATCATTACCCGGTGGCATCGAATCATTTGAAGCAAGAAAAGTGTCAATTTCTTCCATAAGCGGATCACTATCCTCAACGGGGATAGGAGATGGTGAGAAAGACTTGGTAATAGGTTTAGAATTCAAAGCTTAGATTTTAGAAATGAGAAGATAAACGTTTGATAATTTTTCTCGAAGAATCACGTCTTCCACCGCATCTAAATGAGTAAGTTCATCGGTGAACTTCTCAAGCATCGGAATAGTCAAATAGACCTCATTTCCCGGTGGAAATTGGTCTAAAGGATTAAGTTCAAAGGTGAACCTCTCAAAACTCGGTTCACTATCATCCTCATTTCCCGGTGGAAATGGGTGAAGAAGAGTAGGTTCATCGGAAAACCCCTCCTAATCTGAGTCGTGAATGTCATCTTTATAAGAGATTTCATCGGAGAACTCCTCATTATATAATTCACTAGAAGTCGTATCATACTAAAAATCTTCATTTCCTTCACAATTAGAATTGGAGAAAATCTCAAAGTGATTAGAAGAAGGAGATTCATCACAATGTGGCAAATTACACGTTCCATTGGAAATACTATCGGACTCTCTTGGGTTTTGGACAAGGATCTCAACACTTGACTTTATTACTTCGTCTGATTGCGTTTCCGGAATAGTGCTAATATGCTCGTCCCCCATGCTTAAAGAACATTCGGGTTCCATGGTGGAAGAATCAAGAATAGGAGTAGTGATGTCATGAGATGGAGTAAGATCGGATATATCATCATCATCGTCATCGTCAGAAAGAAAAGAACGCTCGAGTTCATGAGTAGCAAGATACTCTGCTTCTTCTTGAGCTTGTTCTTTCTTTCAGATCTCAATGCTTAATCCATTATAATCTTGCAAAAGTTTTCTAATCTTAATCTCACACTCTCTTTTAAACTTGTCATCAATTATTTCACCTTGATATCTTCGAATTCCCAATTCATTAGTTATATCGTTAATCTCTTTATCAATTCGTCTCTTTTCATGCACAATATCTTCGATGCTTTTTTCAAAAATTTCAACACTTTCTTGATTCATTATCTTTTGAAATAACATTTCAATTCGTCTAAAACCTTTACCATCAAGAGAATATTGTGGGGGTTGGTCAAATCCGAAGGAAATAGAATTATAGAAAGGATTGGGCTCATAAAAATTTTGATCCCTTGGTTGACAATTAAAACTCTCGCGAGGACCCCCACAATACTCACAACAAAGATATTGTTGTGGTAAACTCGGTGAATCTTTTGGATAACGATTATCATTATAGTTTTGATTGTAGCACAGTTCTTGCTCGTAATTAAGCGAGAATCGATGCGAACAACCAACACCAAAATGAGAATCGTTTCCACATAACTCACACGAGGGTGTCTTGTATGTGGGTGTGGAGGTGGGTAAAAATCGAGAGAGTTATTTGAAAAATTCTGGTTTCCGCGTGAAGTAATATCATTAAGAAAATGACAAAATCCAACTTGTAAATTGTTACGTAAGTCATTTCCACAACGCTCACATGTACACCATCGACATGGTAAAAGACCATATAACGGTTCTCCACACCCTACACAACGGACGAAGAAATTCATAAAAGAATTAAAAATAGGAGGGTGAGGAGAAAAGAATTAAGCATGAGAGAGGATTAAGAAGATTAGTTTTGGTATTTTTTTTTTGGTATTGCTCAATCAAAGATTGATAAAAACAAGGAGTAAGGATAATTACTATAGAAGCAAACTACCCTCGTTCGATTTTGAAACGTAGGTGAAAACCTAAAAGTCTCGAGGTTCAATAAGTAAACAACGACAAAAATAAGGTTTATTACTACTTGAGTTTGCAAACCAATAATCGGTCATCCCTCTCAATATACGCACAAGCAAGCGGGGAAACGAGGTGGCACAAAGCACTTAAAAACCTTTTTCCTTAAACGGCCTTTTATAGCTCATTGCCTTATACCCACCTTATAGTTTGTATAAATCGAGTTCAAACTTTTTATTAGTATTTATCTATTTTGCCTTTATTTTATTTTTTTTGGATTCGAATACAATAGCTAGGTGATGAAATCCCAACTAAGGTTTGCGTTTTCACGCTTTTGGAGGTAGGTAAATTTATTGTTCTACATAATACAATATATTAATAACAAAAAACACGAAAACCGATATTTATTATATATATAGAAAAATAACAAAACTTTCCGAGGACGGAAAGGGTCTTCAAATCAACGATCAACAAATCGCCACGAAAGAATCCTACACAATTTCCCCGGGCGCCAAAAGTTTTGATTTGTGGGAAAGAGTCGGTGTATTTTAATATAATACGTTATAGAGCAAATTAAGGAAATTACCTTTAGGAAAAAGTAATAGTCCAAAATAAGCTAAAGACGAATCAATTAAACACGAGAGTGATCCCGGTTCGTTGTACACCAAGAAATTGTGAATTTGAGACTTCGTTTTAATTTGGACAATTGATTCGAATAGGTTTCGGTTTTTATCTAAATTAATCCTACAAATTTTAAAGTGCCTGAATCGTCTACCTAAAATAAATCTAAAAGACGAATTAAATCTATATTACTTTTTTTAAAAAACTTGATTTATTTTATTTATTATTATTTTTTTTAAATTTAATTTAAACTAAATAATTGTTGCAAATTTAAAATAAACTATTTATTATTGATTGTAGTGTTTTACCACACCTTTAGGAAAAAGAGGTAAATAGGGAAAGTATTAAATACGACGGTTTAGGAAAACCGTGTACAAATGACCCTAATGAAATTCCAAGTTCGTTTCCCAAGGAGGTATATGTGTGTGAATAATTCGTAATTGGTTTGAGATTAATATTGGTTAGAAGGGGATGAGAAAAGAGAATGACGAAGACGTGAAATTAATTACTACTACGACTTTAACGTAAAACCGTAAAATGAGCTAAAATAAAAATTAATTCTAAATATTACCAAAAATTCACCAAAAATCAAAATAAATAAACTAAGAGTTTACCAATGATCAAAACTTTTTCAAACCTTTTAATTAATTAAATATTTAATTTTTAAATGCTAATTAAAGCCCTAAAAATCAAATTAATTATCAAAAAGCCCAAATAAATATTTTTCAATTGGTAAACCTCTAAAATGACCTAAAAAGATTAAAAACTATTTTTAGAAACTTTAAACTAATAAAAACTATTTAAAATGATTTAAAAACTATTAAAACTTAAAATAATTATAAAAATTAATCTAAGAATGATAAAATTAATCTAAAAGTTGCAAAATTCCTATTTTAATGTATTTGAGCTAAGAAAAATATAAAAAGTGCAAAAATGTGAAATTTGAAAAATAATAATAAAATAATATTAAAAATCCAAAAATTATAAAAATTCTAAAAACTTGCGAACTAGTTTATTTTGACCTAATTAAACAGAACATGAAAGTGAAGTGACCAAAGTACCCCTATTGGGCCCTCAAATGGGCCAAAACCCAAAACAGTCAAGCTTATTGGGCTTTTTAGCCCAAAAAGTCAAAATAAGCCCAAATGACTTGGAAAAGCACTATCTGACTCAAAATTCAATTCTAACACAAAACTCTGAAGGCCCAAAAGCTGAAAGTAAGCTTATCACAGCTTAATGAACAAACAACTTATCCTTATTGGACCAATAAGCCCATTAAGCAATAAGCTAATGCCATAAGCTCTAATTTGACACACAACCTTCTCTTGGGATACTAAAGAGATCTGTAAAAAGAAATTTTGAAAAAGCACACTCAATAATCCAGAAATAAGCCAAGTACAAATCTACTAAAAGACAAAATAGTCGAGTTAAAGTTCTAGGCTGTTTCAGAAGATCTAGTTTGTTGCAAAAGCTCACAAATAGATTAACTAAGAATAATCAATCAAGAAAATCACAAAAAGCCAAGTAGAATAAGCTATAAGAACCAATAAGCTGGCTGAAAAAGCCAAATAAGCTTTTTTTCTAGCAAAAGCTTAACCAAAAGACTTGTAACCTTCCAACTTGTTATTAAGCTGAGAAAAATGAGTTCTATTACAAATACAAAGTTGTTGCATGTACCAATAAGCAAAATAGATTCAATAAGCTATGTGACCAAGTTTGACCAAAAGTCAAACGCTGACAAGTGAAAATCAAACGCTGACAAGCACAAATTGGATGTTGACAGACTTAATGAAGTGTTTAGACTTGTTTTTCACCCTGTTGGTCAAGGCTTGAGTGCAAACCTTGTGAATCAAGGCCTACCAGTTGGGTAGACTTGATGTGTTTTGGCACAAATAAGCCAATAAGCCAGTGGGCTTATAAGCTTGTGAGATAAGCAGCAAACAAAAAGCATAAACCAAGTAATACACAAGGAACCAAATACTAGCATAAAACAACAGGAATCAAACCAATAGCATCAAAATCTCATAGCATGCATTTGCTGATCTAAATGACCAAAAGCTGAAATTCAACAAGCTATAGAATAAGCAATAAGCAACCAAACTCTAAAACCAGATGATGCAGAGTTGCACAACCAACAAATCTATAAGCAAACCAAGCTTCACACCTTAATTCAAACAAACAAAAAAATTAGACCTACTGATGTGTTTGACTGAAAAAGTGTTCAAAAACTAGCAACCTATGATTTTTAGTTATACCTTGTTTTAGACCTATCCCACACTTGAAACCACTTTTATATCAGCAAACAAATAGATGTAAACCAAAAGGATCCAAGCTCCAAGGCCTTAAGGCCTTTGAACCAGCAAACACAAACAACCCTTAATCAACAACTTTTCAAAGCAACTTTTGATTTCAACTAATAACCTACTGATTTTATGATTCAAACACACTTCCTAGATGACTACTAACAGATTCAAACACAAAAATCACAACCATAAACACAAGAACACAAAATCAAAGCACAAAATCCAAAACCGGCAGTAACATGAAATTTTTAGGGGAAACTTAAACAAGGGATTATACCTGTCCTCCACAACATCCTAGGAGGACCAGCTATGCTCCTTGGACCTTGTTCAACAACTAGAACAAGACCAAGGTTCTTCAAAAAGGAAGATCAAAACCTGCTGATGTTCAAAGTAGAACAAGGTTTTGATTATGATATTTCTTCAACACAAATGAGCAAACAACTCAACCAAGAGCTTAAAACTCTTCTCAGGCTTGGTGTCAACAATCTTGAAGGAGCTTAAGGCTTTTGGCCAAGGGTTAGTACAAGATAATAACCAAATCAGGAACAAGGATTTCAAGGTTTTTGAACCTTTAAAAACCTTCAAGCATAGACGTGCCTTAACCACAAGATTAAGGAAGGTCTAAAAGATCAAATGGAACTCAGAATTCAGCTATTCCAACACCAACTTTTAATAAACACAAAAGAGATTTCAGAAATTTTAAGAAATTCAAATTTTATTTAACTAAAAAGGAATTACAAAGATTGATAGCCAAAATCTGGAACAAAGGGAATCTCACAGGTTGAGGTCTCCTTTTATAGGCAAATGCTAACATAATACTATTCATAAACCCTAGAAGTTAATTTCCTAAATTATCCTTGAGTGCTTCTAGATGAATCCTTGATATGAGCTGTCCAAAATGATCAAGGACGTTCATTTTAGCTTTGGAGTTAAGCTATGACTCTTAGCTGTTGATCTTCACACGTCATTTGCCTTGGGGAGAAAGTTACGTATTCATTGGTGGAGGAGGTTGAGTGTGCGGTCCATTGGGTAATGGGATTGAGGGTTTTGTGTGTGGGTTATGTTTCTGCATGTGTGAATCAATTCTGGGAATGGTTAATTGAAATTTTCGCTTTGTTTAAGTGGTGAGAGTTATTGGGTTCATAAAGGTGAACAGTGGTAACTTTTGATCCGAAATTGGGGGAAAGGTTGGTGTTTGGCGCAATATTCGTTTGAATGTTTCAAAGTTGGCAGTAGTGACCCTTGGTCTTTGGCAAAAGATGTATATGAAGTATTTCAGCCCACAAAACGTGTTTCCTTTGTTAATAAACTTTCCAAGTTTATACTTTTTCCACAAAACTTTGGTGAAAGGTTTAAAGGGTTGTTTTTGCCATTTTTCCATATTTGAAGGACTGAATTTGGACTTTCTTGATCTTAAAAGGTCTTCAATAGATGTTTGCCTTTATGAGGGACCATAATTGACAATGTTGAATAGTTGAGGGACTAATCTTGCCATTTGTTCAAAGTTGTAGGACCTTTTTGTAATTTTGACAAACTTAAGGGACCAAACTTGTAATTATGAATTCACAAGGGTTTTAAGTGTCATTTCTTCATTGTTTTAGGATCAGTCTTTCATATCTTCAAGTCTTCAAGGGTAAATCTTGGATAATTCATGAACTAGGGTCCGGTTCTTTGTACGGCTTCGTTTCTCGTGTCCGTTTTTCCTTGTTTCTTATGATCTTTTGTCTTTTTCACGATATCCATACCTAAAATACACAAGTAAACAAACACAAGCATATATATGGTATTTTATGACATTTTATTGCATTTAAAGCCCGAAAAGAACGATGAGATCATGTATAAACACCATCTCATCACTCCCCCATACTAAGCCATTGCCGTGCCCTCACGCAATGCTTGAATAAAGTATCTAAGCATCACCAAAATTCAATTTTATTACCCTTTATTGAAAAGTAAAAGACTTGCAATAATACTACAAAGATGTGTAAAGACATTATGTATGATTTTCATCACGAATGTGACTTTTAGGGTCAAAGAATAAAAACAAGTAAATGTCCCTTAGAGTAAATTTCGTCATCCTTGATTGTCATACATTCCATGCTAAGTGAAAAAACGAGATCATTGTTGGTACAAGTCACAATGCTAACACTACTCATACGTTCAAGTTGTGTAATACTTTTTCTCCCCGCAATCCTAGTTATTATAAAAGGAAATGGGTTACTAGCATTTTTTTAACTATTTGTCATGGATCAAAAGTGATTCATATTGACTTGTTTGAGTAGTTATTAGTCCGAAAGCAAAGTAGTATGATTTAATTGATAGTTAGCCGAAGGACAAAATCTTTTAACTCTTGTATCTCCTTAAGTTCATATCTTGGCATAACTCGTTTCACGATTTGAGACCTTTCTCGGACCGATATTTGGCATGTACTTCATACTTCAAATCTTGGGAAGACGTTCTTGAAATTATGGTCTTCTCTTCATATATTGGAATTTCTTCACTTGACGTTTTTGAGAGATTCTTCATATTTGGACCACGACTTCATCATTTTTCTTCAATCTTTATTTTGGACTTTGATATACAACGATCCGCCTCCTTTTCAGACTTGGATATATTTATCCTCATACCTTGTTAGGGTATTTTTGGATAGACTTTCTCCATGATCTTTAGGGGAGTAATTGCTTTTCGCCGTGTGTCTCGATCCTTCATATTGATTTAGGAATAATGATACTTCACATCATCTTGGAGCTTTAGCAAAAATAGAGGTCCTCATGCCTTGTTAGGGCCTTTTTGGATATTCACCAATCTTCGCGTCCCTTTTCAATAAGTTATGCCTTAGCTATGAATTCTATTCAACCCCGAGCAACTTTTAAACGATCTTGCGCTAGAGGCTAAGTAACCTTTCAAATCGTACGACCTTACTTATTGCAATTATTTTTATTCCTAATGCATTGATCTTATGGGAAGAAAAAGCCACAATTAAAAACATATGAGTTTTTGAAAGAACATTTTGATGTTCTACGTTTAGCATGATCAATTGTCTAACTCTATCACTTCTAGTTCTTCACTATATAAAGACCTCTAATTAAAGAGACTCGTGAATACTTAGCCATGCAAGTCAAAATTAAGCAAAATTTGGATTAGCTTTCATTAAGACTATATCAAATCAAAGTTTTGGGTTTTCAAGCCACCTATAGGATCTTGCACTTCCTTGGACTCTTTCAAGTTTAGAGAATGCATTTTATAGTTCCCTTGATAAGTGACTTTCTAGGATCAATTATAGGAACTTGCGAAAAGTGCTTGTTCTTAACCCGAATGAGCTAAGACTTTCGCGTTTTAAAGTTCCCTATATAAAAGTCTAGCAAAACTTGAATTGAGCGGGTTAAGGAATGTAAATGGCTCCAAATGCCCATCAAGTCAAAAATTAGCTCTTATTCTACCCATCAGAAAATATACATTCGTGTCTTAAAACACTTATGAAAACTAAGAAAATTTTTAAAATTTGGCCATTTTTAGCCTTATTAGCAATAAAACAAAACTTTGAAAGTTGGAAAACGTGAGGGCGTAGCAAAGCAAGGTAGAGCACCATACTAAAAGTAAACATTGTCCTTAATGTTTCGAGTCTAAAGGTAGAGCACCCCCATACTAGAGACAAAGAGTCGAATGCTTAGGATCTAGCATGGAAAGGGTGATCAACAATATATCTAAAGCTGTTTATTAATTATGCTAAAAGATAATTGTTAGAACAATAAAGGATATGTCAATGGATTCGTGAAAAACTTCTTCAAGCAAACGATGGAGGCTCACGTAAACGAACACGAGAGTCTTCAATCGTAGATGATGATGATGATCTAGATAACACAATCACAAACAACCACGAGACAATGAGTTGGAAGGGCACAAATCCCCTTTAATTAGTTATTAGTAAGCATACAAGGATAAGCAATGGATCTCCCCCACGAGGCACCTCGTTTTTGATTACCGAGTCATGAGCTCGACTCGATCCCCTCAAAATGTGAACATTTAGGGAAAATCATGGTATGGTTAATTTTTGATGGGGCTTACATGATAAACAAGGCCCAAAAAGAAACCGGTATTAAAGACTAGGTCCTTAAATGATGCAAAATACCGGGATCGAAGATGGCGTCTTCGTTTTCATTGGATAAACAAATCAACGCCACTTCAACACGTGCCATAAACTCAAAGAGTTTGAAGAAAAGAGATGAGAAGTAGAAGGGTGGGACAATTGGTAAGACAAACTTTTGAGCTACTCGAGGTAGACTCGCACCAAGCAAATAGATATAGTTTCCATTTATTGCATCGGTGGAAGACCGAGATTTCCGTTTACATGAAATTCCGGGATCGAAGATCTCGTCCTCGATGGATAAGGATGAGGGAACATAAGGGGATTCCCCCATACTAAAGCCACACAAAGCATCGTCAAAAGGAGTAGACGAGCTTGTAGCACTCAAAACACGTGGTGATGACGGAGTTAGATTTGTAGAAAAATCAATTAAATCACATTTAAAATCTTTTCCTTTTTTATCTTTTAAACTCTTCTTATGAAGACCCTTTTTGATTATGTCGAAAATATTTGATGTTTCTAAGACGATGTTAGTCACACTAAAAATTCTCACATTTGAAAACCGTTTTGGTTTTGGTGGTGGTAAGTTCTCAAAACGTTTATCGATAAAGAAAACCTCCCCATCGGGGTCAACATATTCGTCATCCGAAAGATCTTCCGTAGAAACCGACAACTTATCAACACTTTTCAAGAATGAATGTTTGAGGTGAGGCGAAGGATTGTTCGATTCAAGTATTGACGGTTTCTTCTTTGTAGGCTTTACACTCATAACCTCCACCGGCGGAGGAAATGGTAAATTGTTTTTGGCGACATTTCCTAGAACTCTTGGTGAAAATTCTTTGCAAACAACATTGGTTGAATTACCATAGTTTAAAGTTGCAATAGAATAGACATGAGAAAGATTGGAGTTTTGTGTTGCATTGATGACAAGTTCTTCCTCATTGAAACGAAGGGTGATTTTTCGAGCATGAACATCAATAAGTGCTCTTGATGTATCCAAAAATGAACGACCCAAAATAAGAGGAACTTTTCGATCGATAGGAATGTCTACAACGATAAAGTCAACGGGATAGTAAAACTTTCCGACTTTAACGAAAACGTCCTCGGCTACTCCACATGCTAAAATCGTATAATGATCGGCCATCTCGATAGACATGTTCGAAGGAGTAAGAGTCGGAAGCGAAAGCGATTTGAAAATCTCAAGAGGCATTAAATTAATACTTGCACCAAGATCGGCCAAGGCGTAGTATTCCTCCATATCTTGAATTGAACACGGAATCAAAAATTTATCGGGATCACCGACTTTTTGTGGTATGCGGCTAAGAAAAACCGATGAACAACTAGACGATTGTTGTAACTTCTCTTTGTTGTTCAGCATACTTTTGAAGTTTGCGGCGAATCGAGGCATCATGATAAGAGCGTCGGCAAAGCTTATGTTAAAATGTATGTCACGAAACATTTTCATAAATAGCTTAAATTGATAATTATTCCTTTCTTGTGCTTTTTCCTTGTTACGTCTAGAAGGGTAAGGTAAGGGTGGTGTGGGTTGGACATTAGGCAACGGCCTTGGAAACTCGGGTTCCACAATTGGTATTGGTTCAACCGTAGGTGTGGTATGAGTGGTACTTCGTGGTATTGTAATGTGCTCCTTTTCGACCATCACCTCGGGCTCTTTCTCGATTTCCTTCTCCGTAGAAGTACTTGGACGAGAGATTGGTTCCTTGAAAGTTTTACCACTTCGTGTAGTAATAACCTTCATTTCTCCCTTCGGGTTTGCAATGGTATCACTAGGAAGACCACCCGAGGAAGAGGGTTTACACATGATTTCTTCAAACATTTTTGCCATACGGTCCTCAAAATTTGATTGCCTAGCATCCGCTTTTAACAATTCTTGCTTAATCTCATGTTGTCCTTGTTCCATCTTTTGTTGATTTTGTTGAAGACGTTGGACATTTCCTTCCATTTTATTTGCATGACTTTTAAGTTCATTAGCAAGTTCGTTTTTAAGCTCGTTTTTCAACTCGGATCTTAAGCTAATCATCTCACGTTGCATGTTATCAAATTTAGCATCATTTGCTTTAGCATAATCCAAAAATTCTCCTTGAAGATTTTTAGTGTGAGCATTTTGAAAACCTTGTGTAGTGTTTTGAAAATCACGGTTGTGGTTTTGATTAGTGACTTGTCCATTCCCACTTTGATAATTCCCTTTGTTGTAGTTACGTGAATTGCCTTGATAATTACCACCTTGGTTGTTGTTTCGATAGTTATTAGCATTTTGATTTGGTGGAGCTTGATTTGGGCGGGAACCTTGGCCGTTTTGGTTATAAGTTCCCATTGCTACGTAAGCACTCGAAGTGTTACCATCGGCGGTAATGCACTCGGAAAGATCATGTGCTCCACCACAAGACAAACAACTCTTAGCAACCGCTTTAACCGAAGCGGAATTCAAAGCCTCTTGAGCTTTCCAATGAGTCATAAGATTAGCGAATCTATCGAAAAACCGATTTTCCTCATTAGCTTCATCATGTAAGGCATTAATGCTACGAGACGATGACGACGATGACGAACCCAAATTGGCAACACTTGGTGTGTTACGAGGGCTATAAACCTTAGATCTATTCTTGATAATCTTTAAAGCCTCATCGGTCGTTTTGCACAAAAAATTACCACCCGCGGCGGCATTCAAGTAATCTTGTTCATGATCATTAAGCCCATTATAAAAAGTATCAATTTGATGCAATTCTGAAAAATCATGGTGTGGACATTCATGTAACATTTCTTTAAATCGTTCCAATGCCATTGAAAAACTTTCATTATTTCGTTGCACAAATCTTGAAATCTCATTTTTCAAATGTGTTGTTTTAGATGGTGGAAAAAATTTGTTCACAAACTTAGAAATGAGATCACCCCATGTCAAAATCGAATTTGGCGGTTCTTTCTCAAGCCAAATTTTAGCGGGTCCATCTAACGAGTATGGAAACAACATCATCTTAATGGCGTCATGTGGAACATCTTTAAACTTGCTAGTTGCGGTGAGACGATTAAAATTCCTTATGTGGTAATGCGGGTTGTCTTTCTCATGACCTCTAAACTTATTAGCTTGCAACATCGACATTAAACCCGTCTTAATCTCGAAATTCTCCGCAAGGATAGCGGGAATCACAATGGCCTCTCCAAAACCCTCGGTGGGTGCTTGTAGCAACTCCATCATAGTACGATTAGCCATGACGACTTCTTGTTCTACAATAGGTTCAACAATTGGAGTTTGTTCTTCAATCAACGTCTCTTGATTTGCTTGCTTTTGAAGACGTTTACGAGCTCGTTTTGCTTGATTACGAGTGATCATAAACTTCACGAAGAATGGGAGGTGAGCAAAGAAGATTCTTTTTGGATTTTTTGTGAATTTTCAATTTTTTTTGTGTTTTTGATTGTTTTTAATTTTTTTGGATTTTGGTGTATCTTCGTAGACAACAATCTACCAAATCTCTCCTCGAATCAAACTCTTGATTAAAGAAGCCTCAAAGGAATGAAAACGATCACGTGGAGTGAACGCCTTCGAATGACTTTAGAACTTTGGTGAAAACCAAATTGTTCAAGAGGGTTTAATCACAAAGAAAACCAAGCAAATATATTATACGTAATAATACTTTGGGCGGCAAAACCCTCGATTAGCCTTCAATCTCAAAATACTCACAAGCAAGCGGGGAAACGAGGCGGCGCGAAGCACTTAAGAGCCTTTTTCCTTAGGGTATATTTTATAATACCCGCCTTATACCCACCTTATAGTTCGTATTTTTCAAAATCGAGCTTCACGAAAGTATTTATCTATTTTTGCCTTTTTCTTTTGTTTGAGATTCGAATACAATAATTAGGAGATCAAATCCCAATTAAGGTTGTGTTTTCACACTTTTGGAGATATTTTGAATTGATTGTGATACTTAATACAATATAGTAATAATAATTTCACAAGAAAAACCAAAAAAAACCGATAATACGTATTAGTAGAGTTCTACTAATACAAATACTATTTATGGTTAATATTAAAAACAACAAGACAAATTAATCACGACACACCTCCCCGGCAGCGGCGCCAAAATGATTGTAGTGTTTTACCACACCTTTAGGAAAACGAGGTAAATAGGGAAAGTATTAAATACGACGGTTTAGGAAAACCGTGTACAAATGACCCTAATGAAATTCCAAGTTCGTTTCCCAAGGAGGTATATGTGTGTGAATAATTCGTAATTGGTTTGAGATTAATATTGGTTAGAAGGGGATGAGAAAAGAGGATGACTAAGACGTGAAATTAGTTACTACTACGACTTTAATGTAAAACCGTAAAATGAGCTAAAATAAAAATTAATTCTAAAAATTACCAAAAATTCACCAAAAATAAAAATAAATAAACTAAGAGTTTACCAATGATCAAAACTTTTTCAAACCTTTTAATTAATTAAATATTTAATTTTTAAATGCTAATTAAAGCCCTAAAAATCAAATTAATTATCAAAAAGCCCAAATAAAGATTTTTCAGTTGCTAAACCTCTAAAATGACCTAAAAAGATTAAAAACTATTTTTAAAAAATTTTAAACTAATAAAAACTATTTAAAATGATTTTAAAACTATTAAAACTTAAAATAATTATAAAAATTAATCTAAGAATGATAAAATTAATCTAAAAGTTCCAAAATTCCTATTTTAATGTATTTAAGCTAATAAAAATATAAAAGTGCAAAAATGTGCAATTTGAAAAATAATAATAAAATAATATTAAAATAATATTAAAAATCCAAAAATTATAAAAAAATCTAAAAACTTGTAAACTAGTTTATTTTGACCTAATTAAACAAAAAATGAAAGTGAACTAACCAGAATACCCCTATTAGGCCCTCAAATGGGCCAAAACCCAAAACAGTCAAGCTTATTGGGCTTTTTAGCTCAAAAAGTCAAAATAAGCCCAAATGACTTGGAAAAGCACTATCTGACTCAAAATTCAATTCTAAACACAAAACTCTGAAGTCCCAAAAGCTGAAAGTGAGCTTATCACAGCTTAATGAACAAACAGCTTATCCTTATTGGGCCAATAAGCCCATTAAGCAATAAGCTAATGCCATAAGCTCTAATTTGACACACAACCTTCTCTTGGGATACTAAAGAGATCTGTAAAAAGAAATTTTGAAAAAGCACACTCAATAAGCCAGAAATAAGACAAGTACAAATCCACTAAAAGACAAAATAGTCGGGTTAGAGTTCTAGGCTGTTTCAGAAGATCTAGTTTGTTGCAAAAGCTCACAAATAGCTTAACTAAGAATAATCAATCAAGAAAATCACAAAAAGCGAAGATATAAGAACCAATAAGCTGGCTGAAAAAGCCAAATAAGCTAGTTTTCTAGCAAAAGCTTAACCAAAAGACTTGTAACCTTCCAGACTTGTTATTAAGCTGAGAAAAATGAGTTCTATTACAAAAACAAAGTTGTTGCATGTACCAATAAGCAAAACAGATTCAATAAGCTATGTGACCAAGTTTGACCAAAAGTCAAACGCTGACAAGTGAAAATCAAACGCTGACAAGCACAAATTAGACGTTGACAGACTTAATGAAGTGTTTAGACTTGTTTTTCACCCTGCTGGTCAAGGCTTGAGTGCAAACCTTGTGAATCAAGGCCTACCAGTTGGGTAGACTTGATGTGTTTTGGCACAAATAAGCCAATAAGCCAGTGGGCTTATAAGCTTATGAGATAAGCATCAAACAAAAACCATAAACCAAGTAATACACATGGAACCAAATACTAGCATAAAACAACAGGAATCAAACCAATAGCATCAAAATCTCATAGCATGCATTTGCTGATCTAAATGACCAAAAGCTGAAATTCAACAAGCTATAGAATAAGCAATAAGCAACCAAACTCTAAAGCCAGATGATGCATAGTTGCACAACCAAAAAATCTATAAGCAAACCAAGTTTCACACCTTAATTCAAAGAAACAAACAAATTAGACCTGTTGATGTGTTTGGCTAAAAAAGTGTTCAAAACTAGCAACCTATGATTTTTAGTTATACCTTGTTTTAGACCTATCCCACACTTGAAACCACTTTTATATCAGCAAACAAATAGATGTAAAGCAAAAGGAGCCAAGCTCCAAGGCCTTAAGGCCTTTGAACCAGCAAACACAAACAACCCTTAATCAACAACTTTTCAAAACAACTTTTGATTTCAACTAATAACCTACTGATTTTATGATTCCAACACACTTCCTAGATGACTACTAACAGATTCAAACACAAAAATCACAACCATAAACACAAGAACACAAAATCAAAGCACAAAATCCTAAACAGGCAGTAACATGAAATTTTTAGGGGAAACTTAAACAAGGGATTATACCTGTCCTCCACAACATCCTAGGAGGACCAGCTATGCTCCTTGGACCTTGTTCAACAACTAGAACAAGACCAAGGTTCTTCAAAAAGGAAGATCAAAACCTGCTGATGTTCAAAGTAGAACAAGGTTTTGATTATGATATTTCTTCAACACAAATGAGCAAACAACTCAACCAAGAGCTTAAAACTCTTCTCAGGCTTGGTGTCAACAAGCTTGAAGGAGCTTAAGGCGTTTGGCCAGGGGTTAGTACAAGATAATAACCAAATCAGAAACAAGGATTTCAAGGTTTTTGAACCTTTGAAAACCTTCAAGCATAGACGTGCCTTAACCACAAGATTAAGGAAGGTCTAAAAGAACAAATGGAACTCAGATTTCAGCTATTCCAACACCAACTTTTAATAAACACAAAAGAGATTTCAAAATTTTAAGAAATTCAAATTTTATTTAACTAAAAAGGAATTACAAAGATTGATAGCCAAAATCTGGAACAAAGGGACTCTCAAGGGTTGAGGTCTCCTCTTATAGGAAAATGCTAACATAATACTATTCATAAACCCTAGAAGTGAATTTCCTAAATTATCCTTGAGTGCTTCTAGACGAATCCTTGATATGAGCTGTGCAAAATGATCAAGGACGTTCATTTTAGCTTTGGAGTTAAGCTATGACTCTTAGCTGTTGATCTTCACACGTCATTTGCCTTGGGGAGAAAGTTGCGTTTTCATTGGTGGAGGAGGTTGAGTGTGGGGTCCATTGGGTAATGGGATTGAGGGTTTTGTGTGTGGGTTATGTTTCTGCATGTGTGAATCAAGTGTGGGAATGGTTAATTGAAATTTACCCTTTGTTTAAGTGGTGAGAGTTACTGGGTTCATAAAGGTGAACAGTGGTAACTTTTGATCCGAAATTGGGGGAAAGGTTGGTGTTTGGCGCAATATTCGTTTGAATTTTTCAAAGTTGGCAGTAGTGACCCTTGGTCTTTGGCAAAAGATGTATATGAAGTATTTCAGCCCACAAAACGTGTTTCCTTTGTTAATAAACTTTCCAAGTTTATACTTTTGCCACAAAACTTTGGTGAAAGGTTTAAAGGGTTGTTTTTGCCATTTTTCCATATTTGAAGGACTGAATTTGGACTTTCTTGACCTTCAAAGGTCTTCAATAGATGTTTGCCTTTATGAGGGACCATAATTGACAATGTTGAATAGTTGAGGGACTAATCTTGCCATTTCTTCAAAGTTGAAGGACCTTTTTGTAATTTTGACAAACTTAAGTGACCAAACTTGTAATTATGAATTCACAAGGGTTTTAAGTGTCATTTCTTCATTGTTTGAGGATCAATCTTGCATATCTTCAAGTCTTCAAGGGTAAATCTTGGATAATTCATGAACTAGGGCCCGGTTCTTTGTACGGCTTCGTTTCTCGTGTCCGTTTTTCCTTGTTTCTTGTGATCTTTTGTCTTTTTCACGATATCCATACGTAAAATACACAAGTAAACAAACACAAGCATATATATGGTATTTTATGACATTTTAGTGCATTTAAAGCCCGAAAAGAACGATGAGATCATGTATAAATGACATCTCATCAATTATTAAAAGGAATTATAATATTTATTTATTTATAAAATTTTGTTAAAGCTAATAATTTTTGACAAAACTAATTAAAAATTTTATTTTAGAAAGAAATAATTTATTTATTTAAAATTCTTTATACTAAAAGTTATATAAAACGTTTAAAATTAAAATTTACAGCCCATAAAGAGATTAATATATATAACTCTAAGTGCAATTATATATCTAAAAGCAAAGCTAGCACGGTTGGCTAACACGCTTGACCTATAACATGCAGTTCTCGAGTTCGAGACCTGCTTGTGACAAAAATTTTGGATATAATATTTTTGAAGGAAGTTTTTTTTTTTTTTTACAACCAAAAATCTCCTACTCACGTTACAGTACTTAGCAAATCACAACAAGTCAGTAAAAAAAGCACCTAAAGAAAGATAATACAGCAGTCAAATAAAAAAAACTGACTAAACACTCTATGTATTATACGAATTACAACAACTAAAACGGATATTTCACATTAAAATCAGCAACCCTAGATTGAACTCTAAATCCTCATCTAACAGCAAGTCTCACAAGCAAATTATAATAGGCAATCCGAATCAATACAGTGGAAACTAAGTGCAACCAGGAACAATATATATGCAGCAAATGAAACTTTTACATCAGGCAAAACCCAATCATAACAGCATACTAATTTCAGTATTTAAAACCAAATCAGTTAACCAACACTCATTATGAATCAGCAGATCAATTACAAGGATTTAAGTAGATTTAATTTTCAATAATTATTTAATGAAAACTCAATTTATCCAAACACATTCAGTAGATTATTAAAACTATCAAACCTAAAATCAAAAGCAGATCCTTAAAACAGATTCATATCATTACTCAAAGATTCAAAATATCAGTATCAACATAACACGATACTCTACAATACCAGCATATGAGGCTCATAATAGCATCTAAACAAGCATCATTAGGCAGTAGACAAACATTCATATGAAACAAACAAGTTAAATAAGCAGGTTTAATTCATTAAGCAAACAAACACAGATCTATAATCAAATTATAACTTGAAAGCATTTAACATGAATCATCAAAACAAACTACACATTAGTCAACTAAAAACAAATATTACCCAACGATTTAACAATAAAAATTACATAAAAATTAAATTAAACATAACCAATTTAAATGACGAATCCATTGAGGAAGTAGGTTAGCGCTGAGCTACCTATTTTAACACGACTCCAAAACAATAAACCACCATCAGCCATCACAAATTAGCAGTAAGACCTCGAACCGTGATAATACATCGAACCAACAGCTTTGTTTTAGCTTAATCAGTAAGATTAAACTATTCTCCCCTTATTCTCACTAATCATTCACATAACCTATTGATTCTAGGTTATATGAACGATTTTTACTTATAATATCAATTTGTAATTTAGAAGATGCAAATGAGTTTAACAGTAAAATTAAACGAGAGATAAAGAGATTAAAAACTGAAAATTAACTTTATTAATTTAATTCAAGCATTACATCATTCATAAAAAATAAAATTACATTATCTAACTACAATCTAACATTATAACAGTAAGAATGAAAAAGGGATGCATTACATGGAAAAATACAGGGGTATTTATAACCGAAGAGAGGTGTTGGGGGTGAGGTGATGAAATGATCTTGACCCTTCAAGTAGCATCTCTATACTCTCTTTCTTATTGGTTATGATCCAAGGGCTGTAAATCTTCCTTGTGCACACGGATTGCCAACCTGGCACATCTTTTGTACTTCTTGTGTTAGTTTGTAGATGATGTGGAGGATTGGGATTGGCCCTCTGAGTGATTGGCAGGGTATTGGCCAATGAGAGTGGATAGATGATGAAACCAAGTGCCACCCTGGCACTTGGTGCTTGGTAACTCACGCACCATAATTCTCCTATATTCTTGGTGATTATTTTGGAGCGCGTGAAGGTCAATTGAGGGTAGACTGAAAACCCCCAATTTATCAAAGGTTCTTGAGCTGGGAATATTTGTTTTTCCCCTTTTTTTTCTTTCTATCTCGCATCTCTTCTTTTTCTTTGTTATTTTCTTTTGACCAAAAGCTTGACTTAGGAAAGTATATAACTTTCAACCCGTCACTTTTCTTTGTGCATCATGGGCTTTAACCTAAACTTGGACCCCGAATGTTATAATAAAACTTCCATCGTCCCTTTTCTTTTGGGGTTGGGCCTTGATCCAATGTTTAATAAACATCCAAAACGTTCTTCCTTTCTTGCTTTTGGACTTGGGCTTGTATTGGACCCAAAAGTATATTACTCCATCCGTATCATTTATTTAGGGCTTTGACTTGGGCCTTCCAAGTGAATAACTTCATAATTCCATATTTAGGCTTTAAGGCCCATTATGCTTATGTGGGACCCACCTGGCCCAAAATACTTTGATAAAGTTAAATCCACGAATAAAAACGACTTGTCTATTGGCTTTTGATGAAATCTCCAGTCTCGTGTTTTGCTGGTTTTTGTGATCTTGGTACCTACACACACGAAACAAGAAAACATGCACATACAAGGATATATTCATATGTTTTATCCAATTTAAGCTCGTTTTATGATATAAATGATATGAGTAATTTCACTCATATCAGTCTGCTATATAATATGTCCTGTCAACTATGCAGCCATCCAGCCCATTTAATGCTAAGGTGATCAAGGAAGAACATCCTTTTTCAGTTAATGAGAATAAGTGTTCAAACACATCTGATCACAACGAGGGTAAAGAGGCGTGTAATGATATGGAAGTTGATACATTTAAAACAGCTGAATTTGAAGATTTTATCTCTTCAAAATCGAATGCATCAATGGTTAATGACCAAAATCATGAATCGCTTCATAATGAAAAGGTAACATATCTGTTTTCAGATATCTCTTTGGGCAATGAAAAGGTAACACATCTGAAGTTGAAGGTAGCATGTTTTTTGCTAATTTTTTGGTCAACCCTGTAGGCCTCCAACACAATTGATTCGTATATGGACACTGATTCGATTGTTCCACCTAACACAGAAGAAGTTATTTTAAGTTGTTCAATTCTGAATGAGTCTCCCTTTAAGAAAGAATATAATGAGTCGCTTCCTAATGACAATGTATAGTATCTCACTTCCCCCTGCTAGTCATACTATTCTATTTCAACTTCCCCCTTGTTATTTACCTTTTCGATGTACATATATGTAATGTGTATTATTATATAATTCATGCTTTATACTGTTAAATTCTCAGGGTTTCTCCAAGGATGAATTAAATCAAACGAAAGAAGAGGTTGATATTTTAAGTTGTTCAATTTTGAATGAGTCTCCCCTTAAGAAAGAACATATTGAGTCGTTTCCTAATGACAATGTATAGTATCTCACTTTCCCCCTGCTAGTCATACTATTATATTTCAACTTCCCCCTTGTGATAATACTTTATACTGCTGAATTCTCAGGGTTTCTCCAAGGATGAATTAAATCAAACGAAAGACGGAAAAGAGTTTTTGTCTGATGACAATTCTTGTATCCAAGATGATCTTTAAGTTTTTGAAAACACTCAGGTAATAACTTGATCTTCATACATCTTGTTTGATTTAAGTATTCTAATCCCCTCGAATTTATACAGACACGAGAAATGAGTTGTGGATATGTTGCATCCCAGACTTGCATTTTGTCCGACAACACAAACGGCTTCCATCCTACAAAGAAACTCGACGAACTAGACTTTGGGGTTGCAGATGTTTTACTGGAAAAAAACTGTGCATCAAAGCTTGCTAATAACCAATTTCATTCTAACGAAAATTTGGCGGATAATGCTGATCATATTAGAATCTCAACGGGTCAGTTGGCAAATTCAGATTCAGTTAATCATCATGAAATTGAACATGGGTCAAGTACGATGGATCAGTCAGCTAATAACTGAAATGATAGTGTCCCGGATGTGGCTTTACTTAATGTTGATGAACAACCAACCCTTAAAAGTCAACGTGAGACTAAACTTAGTAAGCATCGACAAGACCCTTTCATCACCCCCCCTTGAGTCATCACAACCTAAGCCGAAGGTTCGTGGAAGAACCAAGAAACTTAAAAAGTTTACAATACCATTGATGGCACCTGATAATCATGAGATTCCTGAATGGTCCGAGGTATGTATTTGTAAATTTGAATTTTTTAATGAAATATATTTGAAAGTATTTTTCTTAATATTTTCTTTGTTTATGAAGGATTTATGGCGCACAACAAATGCACCAAGAACCTGAACCCCTGTTCCTAAATATATTATGGACTTGCTTTTACACCACAAGGATAAGGTTTTCGATTTCCCATGGGGTCCTGATTCAATAACTGTTAAAGATGCATTTTAGGGATTATTATTGGGTATCGGTTGTGGACAAGATGGTTGGCTTTCGGATAGTGTAAGTATAACTATATAAACGGTTATTCGATATTATAGTTATTTTTCATATAGAGGAATTTAGGCATTTATAAATTTATTTTTCAAATGACAGCACGTGGAACTATGGATTTTATATTTGTGTCACTATAGACTGCCTGATGCCAATTACGTAATTCATGGCCCATTCTTTCATACTCTCTTTTTAGTAAGGAGACTCGTTCCCATTTTGCTTCTAGTGTTACATATGGTGTCCCATGGTCCGATGTCGGTGTTGAAAATGTTATATCTTATTTAATGTTTTATGCCTAGGTTCAATATGGCTTCTACTTACAATTTATTCGATATTATAGGTTTAATTCCCAATCAATGAAGAGGATTACCATTGGCTCGTTGCTGAACTACATTTACGTTCTGGTGTCATAACCATTTACGACAACATGCTTCCTAATCAGTTGCTAGAAACTCAAGTTGAATACCGAAAATGGTGGCTGGCCTTGGCTAAAACATATCATTATGTCATTCCAAAGTATCTTGAGGACAATGATGTAATGAGTAAGAAAGGGATTGATCCTAACAATTACTCAATCACTTTCCGTTACGCAGCTAATATCCCTACGCAAGCTGGCCCTTTAGGCGATTATGGAATTTGGGTAATCAGAAATTTGTTTATGTTGACCAAAAATAAGCAATTAGAGGTAACTAATCCATTGCTAGCAGGATTAGCCTATCGGAAGCGTTTTGCAGATTTCTTTTGGACATACAAGATTGCCACTAAGTGTGCAAACAACAGTGGGTACAATTGATCGTCTTGATTACTTATGTAACTTCTATTATCAAATATTATTCCTAAAAATGTTGGTCACAGTCTTTTGGGCAACTTGTTTGTTGAACTTTGTTTTTATTTATATTAAATGCCATTTTCAAATGGGCAATACAGTTGATCTATTGTGCATTATATTTATGTTTTTTGCAGAAGTTGATCATTTGTGAAAATTGTGCTACGGTTGAGCACTATTGCATTTGGTAAATAAGATTAAGAACAGTACAGACACTAAACAAAAGAATTCAAATACAATACATCATTGATATCAAAAACAGACATAAGATAGCATGGAGTGTTATATAATTTCACTTGGTGGACTGTTAAGAAGAAATAACGATTCCTTGTAGGGGCCGACCATGAAAGTACCAGGTCTTCCTTGAATAGCTAGGTTGTTTACAAACTGTCCGGTTGGTCTGTTCCATGTTTCTAGTATGTGAGGAAAACCAACAGAGTTTACACTTGTCACAAATATCGGCTCGTTGTTATTTTTAAACCCCAATAACTTTGGCACTTGCTCGATAACCCTTTTCTGAAATAAATTCATTCCAGTCATTGAAAGCAAGGCATCCACCACATCTAATTGCCAACCACAAGTAACTCATCCTCTTAGAAAAACAACTGTTCCTGAAATTATGAGACGATTGTTTAGTTTTGAAAGCGTGTATGGAGGTCGAATGGCTCTTCTTATCTCCTCAGGGATATCTTCCAGTATAAACTGGTGAGTATCTAGTCCAAAGGACAAAATCATAAATCTTCTGTGCTCTTGACCACGGTTACAAATATACTTTTCAGAACACACCCAATAAATTCTTCCGGCCACCACTTCCTGGTTGCCCCTTTTGATTCGAAGAGATCCCCGGGGCAATCTTCGGGTAACAAATCAATCCATACATGTGAGGACATTGTAAATATAGAGACTGAGCATGCACCTTCAACTACTGGATTAGTTATCTTCACTATGCTAGGTTCTTGTGTTGCCTCAGAAACACCAAACCCAAATACTTTTTTGGAAAAAGGAGCCTCTATATATGGTGCCAAGATGGTCACATTTTTGTCCAATGTTGGGTTCAAGAGAACAAATGCGATATCGCCGGCAACAATAAAACACCATATACCTTCAGAAGTGCATAGTGGATCCAACGAAGCAGAATTTAATCCAGAATTCTCAACTAGTCTGAATTCTAAGTCAGCATCCACCTTATACAAGATACCCACAACGTCTTCCTTGTATTGTAAAATGAAGCTGCAATTAGCAACCTCATGAGACCCGTAATCACGAATGAAATCTTCTGCGTCAATGATAGCTTTCAGTGACTTGCATAACTGACGACATCTACATATGTCTGTCACAGGGAGCCTAAGCATTATTTCTCTTTGTATTTCTGTTGGAATGTAATCAGACATGTTTTGAAAATGTTTGTGACAAAAGAAACAAACAATGGGTATGTTGTATGTGATGATAAAATTTTTGTCAACATACTTATAAGCTAGTAAATGCAGAAAAAACCTTAAAGAACATAGTACAATTTCATTAGTTGACTTTATATCTTGACAAGACAAGTCAAAATAAATACAAGTTGATCACTTGAGCATCGTCAGTTGCTCAATTTACCAATTCCAAACAAACAAAATAAGAATCCTAAATTAACATTCAGGAAAAGATTACTTCGCCTGCCTGTTCTTTTACAAACAAGAATACATGAACTAACAAATCTGAAAGTGATTACTTCTGGTTTCCTCTTATGGAAATAGACAAACCAAATTTCGACTAGTAATGTTGAGAGCCATATTTGACGTCTTTGGAATGAATAGTGATACATTTTGGAGTATTATAGCCGATCCTACTTTAATGTCTTATGCATATAAATCATTTACTATAACTTTGTAGTGAATTGTGCTATGAAATGTTCCTAAAGGGTCTTTCAGTGTAACATTCATATCACCGACAACATTTGTCTTACAAGAAGTGATTATTGCAACAACATGCTTAATTTTTCATTTCACAGTGTACTTCTTGATATCACCAAATAATCCACATCCGATCTGGTCAATGTCTTTCATAAACTCAACAGCCTTAACCCACGGAGCAGTTTTGAAATCCTCATCCTCGCACCCATGGTCTTTAGTTTTTCTAATATACTCTTGTGTAGGCGCATAACTAACATTTATATTATTAATTACGTTAGCACTTTGAGAGTATATATGTTCTGATGAACAAATGTTTGGGTTGATAGTTTGGCTAATAAAAGTGGATATCGGAGCAGAAAGTTGGAGATCGGAGTCATCTATATCGAGCAAATATTCCCATCCATCATCTGATGGTAAAGACATATTGTTTCTTCCTAGAGTTTTGATGGTAAAGACATATTCGTTGGCAATTGTATTTATAGAGTGATTGGCTAAATGCCGTAAACAATAGTTGATCACGTGAGCACCGTTGGTTGATCACTTGCCTAAGTCTACGGTTGTTGAATTAATTTATGACCATTAACTAATGTTGGTACATTATCACTCAGAAAACCTTAAAGAACAGTGCCTACACTTAACAACAGAGGAACAAAATATAACAACACGTCTAGGCCCTATCTGAATAATCTAAATCTAGTTTCTTGTTTCACATATTTATGACTATTAACTTCACTGAAACTACCCTAAAGAACAGGGCTAAAAGTCCTAGAAGCCATTTCATCATTTGACTTTCCTTGTATACAAGTCAAGTGTTCCTGTATTTGATTAATTATGAATGATATTATAAATTTTTTTTCAAAAGGAAACAAGGATTCAGAAGAGTGAAAAGGAAACATACATTAAGTCATACAACTTGTTCCATTATAATAATAAATACCCATAATGTCTAGTAACGGGTTAAGTTTGCAAAAGGTTACATACCATTATACGGTTACATAATAAATACCCATAATGTCTAGTAATGGGTTAAGTTTGCAAAATATTACATACCACATAATGTCTAATCGCGTTTACCTTTACCCTTAGAAGGATTAACACGTTGTGGCTTGGATGTTGCATCAGAAATTAGATCATGTGGGAGGTTCTTTTTACCCTTTGAAGCCTGTTTTGACTCATCATCACTGTAACTTAGGAAAGGGCTTTTATATTTGGGTTCCCCATGTTTCTGACTTTCTGTGCCCTCATCAGGACTGGTATCATCAACCTTTCTTAGTTTTAGGTTTTTTGGCTTTAAAAAGAAGAACTTTGGTTCATCTTTCTCTTCCTGTTCATCAAACCAATTGATGAGGTAACCAAATGGACCTTTACTAGACACTTTTTCCATTTTAACCACAGAACTAGATGAACTCGATGAATATCTATCATCGGAATCCCATGTTAAGTAGATTGATCCCTTATAACTATCTTGATTATCTGAATTTGGCAAAAAAATACGAAGTTAAGTACTGCCAACAACATATTTTAATTTTAAACAACATTATATTCCCTTAATATACCCATAATCTTTCCCATTGCTATTCCTTAATTTTAAACAAGAATCCCCTAAAATATACCAACAACATAAGTGCATTATATGACCCTAAATGTACCGCATCTTTAATCATTAATCTACCATAGGGTTCCTTAAATCATGATGATAATGGTGCATATGTAAATTATGTACGATAAAAACATATCATATGTGTATCTCATATCTAATTTTAAAATTTTGTATAACAAATTAAAATTGGAGTATTATACGGGGGATTAAATTAAATTGTTTAAATTAAGTATAAAGATTTATTAAAGATGAAACTTACCGTTATGATTGGCCATTGTTCCTGATCTTGGGGATCGGGTTGATTAGGGTATTGGTCGTAATTTATGTTCTGGTCAGTTTTTATGTATTATAATGATAACCAATTAACCGCTTGTAAACAATCTTATCTAAAATGTGCAAATATTACCCTTAAACTTTAATTAATTATATTGGTCATATATAAATTAAAAGATTGTTATCTAAATAACAACTTTTTTTATCTAAATAACAACTTAAGGTGACTACTTCAAAAAAATATTACTTTGGAATTAATATGTGAAACTACCCCTCTCTAAACGACTTGATGTAACCACACTAGTCTAGTATAAAGCTTTGTAAAAGTTTAGCCACCTGTTTCCACCTGTTGTAGTTACTATTCCTCCTGAATTCACAATTACTTCCCCCTGCCAAAGACGATCATCTAAGACTTTTGGTTGAGCACTTGTAAAATGTCCTTGGTTGTTGAATCTCATAAAGACCATTAATAGCTACATGAACTTTGCTATTATATAAATAAGAAAAATGAGTTTCCTTTTTAGTTACTTGTTAGAATAAAATTAAAAAAAATGGGTTCTTCCCAGAAAGAAATTAGTGTGTATTTTGATTATGAAGGCTTAATTTTTGGTGTTAGCCTTAAGAAAAGCACAAATTACGAAGAACTTGTCTATGTTGCGAAGGAAAAGTTCGATATTAACCTGCATTCCGATATCACGTTTACTTATGAACAAGGTTCAAGATTTGTGCGCATAGACGATGATGATGATGTCAATTTCTTAATCAATAATGTAGGTCACAAGAAAGGTAACCCGCATACACAATTTATAAAAAAGATAGACATTACTTCTAGTTCTGTTAAGAAGACTGATTTGAATCCTCTTAAACCTGATATAGATGATGATAATAATAATTCACCTTTACTGAAACAAGAAACTTTAGACAAGTATGAAATAACATATTGGGAACAAAATACATTAACAAATATAGGTAGTCCACCAGAAGATATAGATCAGTATATGATTGAAGAAGGTGACTCAAGTGAATCAAGTAATTTATGTGTTCGAATTGTGGCACAGGGTGATAGATTTGATAGTAAAGAATTATTAATGCGTAAACTTGGTGAAAAGCGCTTTTATAAGGTTACCAGTTTAAGCCTAGGAAATCAGATCCCCAAAGATATGATGTAATATGTGTGCACGAGGGTTGTGATTGGAAAGTAATTTCAAATAAGCTGACATGTTCCAATGAATGGATTGTTAAAAAAGTAAATGACCATCACACTTGTCCAAAAAAACCAAATTGGTATGCATCATCGTAATGCTACAACAAAATTGGTGGGTCATTTATTACAAAATAAGTTAAAAGAAAATACAAGTCGTATATACAAGGGTAAGGACATTCAAGATGATATAAACAGTCAGTACAACATCGACATTACTTACAAACAAGCATGTAGATCCAAGAATGTGGCTTTGGAAGCTATAGCCGGTTGCCTATTTTGCACAGTTACCGTATTACTGTCATAATTTAATGCTGACAAATTGCGATACTGTAACACATATCGAGACTGATGACCAAAAACGATTTAAGCAAGTGTTTATAGCTTTTGGTGTTTCGGTAAGCATTTTTATTTGTATCAATTGTTTTTAATATCAGTATAAATAAACTTTCCGTATAGCTAAACTTTTTTAATTGATTTAGATTCAGAGCTTCAAGGACCATATGAGGCCGTTGTTGATAATAGATGGAGCTCATGTTAAAGGTCCATTCCATGGAACTAATTTACAGCGGTGGGAATGGATGGCAACAACCAGATTATACCTATTGCCACTGGTGTGTCTCAAGGTGAGAGTGCAGAATCATGGACATGGTTTTTGAACAACTTAAAGAAATGCATAGGGGAAAATCCAGAATTGGCTATCATATCAGATAGACATGCTGGGATTTTATCAGCCTGTGTTGTTGTTTTCCCAAATGCATTTCATGGGTACTGTTGTAGGCATCTAATGATGAACTGTAAGTTGAGCGGTGATGTACTTGAGTCAACATACTGGAAGATGTGCAAAGCTTACCTAATTGAAGATTTTAATAATAGGATCAGTGAAAATAGAGGCAAAAGACCGCAAGCATACAAAACCCTTATGGATGCTGGTGTAGACAAGTGGTCCAGGGCACATTTTACTAGTAATCGTTACAATTACATAACTTCTAACTCGGTTAAGTCAATCAATGCTTTAAGAAAAGAACGAAGAAAACTTCCAATTACAAACCTCATGAATTGGTATAGGAAACTGGTTTAGAAGTGGTATTGTAGTCGTCGCCACAAATTCAAAGGTACTATTATTTGTTTGTTATCTTTAGTTCTATAACTAACCCTTGTTTTGATAAAAAGTTACCCCTTTTAGATAAAAAGTTCCCATGTTTTGATAAAAAAAGTTCCCCTTGTTTTGATAAATAGTTCCCACTGTTTTGATAAATAATTCCCCCTGTTTTGACCTAAAATATGCAGTTGACATGTAATTACTCTATTTGATGAATAAGAAAAATTTAACTAATAGTTGATCATTTGTGGATTAGTTGAGCATTTATTAAAAAATTTGAGCATTTGTGCACAAGTAAAAGCAGTTGATCATTTACAAACTGAGTATATACAATTAAGCAATTTTATTGAAATATTGTTATTTATTTTGTTATTTTTAGATGCACAACCAATGGGCAATGAACTAAGTGACCGGGCTAAAGGAAAAATAAACAAGCGGTGGCAAAAAGGCGTTAGTTGGACTGTGACAAGCATTGAGAAGTTAAAATTTACCAAGTTGATGATACTCGTAGAATTCATACTGTCGAGATATCTAATTACTCATGCACATGTCGAGTTTGGAAACTTTTAGGTTTGCCTTGTGCCCATGCTTTGGGAATATGTAGAGTTCTTGGCTTGACAGACTTTAATCACATGGCACTAGGCTGGTTTAAGAAAGCAACGCTAAAAGCCACATACCAAGGAATGGTTTATCCGGTCGAAGAAGTTTCAAGTTGGCAACGTCCTAGTTACTTGCAAGTTGTCAGGCCACCACTTATTGGTAAATGCCAACCTGGCAGACCAAAGAATACATATCGTATTAAATCAAAAGGTGAGGAAAAGCTACTTGTTAAATGTGGAAAATGCGGTAATCGTAGGCACAACAGACAAACTTGCAGAGAACCTCTACCATCCAAAAAAGTAAGCTCTTGATGTTGTTTTTATATTTTATATTTGGGTACACAGGTGTTTTGACATTTATATAATATTTTACATATGTTTTTGGCAAAGACGTGTGACAACAAAATAAGGCAGGGAGCACATAACGACTCTCAGCAATCAACGTCGTACACTTTAGACGTTGTTAACTTGGATGAACCATAGATATGCATCATCTTATGTTGTTGTTAATGAACATGGATTTGTTGTTTCAGTTTAAGAACTTATCTTGTTGTTTCAGTTTATTGTATCGAACAATGTGGGTTGATTTTAATTCTCTATCAAACTGTCTGTTAGTTGATGATGTATGGTATTTTCATTTTTTGGTCACTTAGCTCCCTCTGTGTTTTTAATATTTGATTAGCTTCACCCTGAATTTGAAACATTAAACAATTGTTGATAGTTGAATGTTGTTTGACCATTTTGTCCCTGTTTTTATAACCGTTGAGAGAAAGAACAGTTATTGGGTAAACAGATGTTTGACCATTGACTTTTGACGGCGGTTTGATCATCAGTTGGTTTAATAACTTTCCAAAACAATATATTGATAATTTCTTTTTTCAATTCAACAAATCTGTCCCGTATGATTTCTTCAATCTACCTATAAAATTTCAATTCCCTTTTGTCGCACGATGTTAATTGCAAATCAATCATAACCCACTCGCAATGACCACTATTAAATTTCAGGATTATCACAACATGGTTGCCAATTTGAAGAAGAGTGATGATCACAGGGAATTTGATGATATTGTGGCCTATCTTCGTGTTTGCTACTTTAAGTTCGCACTTCAGGTAAATCCTAAAATCTACACTTCACACATTAAACAGTTTTGGACTAATTCTAAGATAAAAACTGTTGATGGAGAAGTAAAAATTAAAAGTATGGTTGATGGAAAATCTAAGTGGGTAACTGTTGATTCAATCAGAGACTCACTTCTATTGAATGATGGGGATGGTGTCAGTACTATGCGTGAAACTGAATTGTTTCAAAATATTTCATTGTTGGCCATAATATTGCTGATGATCAAAAATCAAAGTTTTTAAAAGGACAGTTTGCACCCCACTTGAAATTTTGATACATATAATACAACAGTTTTTAAGTCCAAAAACAACCTCGTTTAATGAATTCGGGAGTTGTAACACCCCATTTAATAGGATAGAGTGTTATAGTACATTATGGCGTATCATCAAAGCATGCAAGGTAAATATCTAAACATTCATGACCATAAATAGAAATACCTGAATCAAACATCGGTAGTCTAGTAACTCACAAACAAGCAATATAAGTACTATAAGTGGAAAGGAATAAACAATGTCCAAAAGATGTAAAGTATGATAAAGTAAGAATAAATGCCTAAGGTAAAAGAGGCCGGATAGCTCCCAATCCGAATGCACATACTCTGGAGTTCCTACTTGCGTCCTTGGGTACCTGCCGTTTGGGAACATGGAAAGGTAGACGGCTGAGCATAACACTCAGTGCACGGATATACAATAAAGCATGGAAAAACATAGAGTATAGGAGCATATAAAGAATATAAAGCATGAATGGCAGCGGAAATGAATAAGTCTTGGAAAACCTAGTTGTCTGTCATGTTAACTGATTTTAGTTCTGAAAACATAGCTTATGTTACTTATGAAAATCTGTATTAGTTAATGTACCATAATAGCCAATATAGGTCATGAGTTCAACAACGTGCATGAATACTTGGAGGGGAGACCTCATCATGCAATTAGAGGGGTTGCCTCTAATTAACTAGTAAGTGGGTAGGAGGGATCAGCTCCTCGTGAAGGATGCAAGGCACACACCACATTCACCATGAAATCCTGACTGAAACATGTAACGAGGATGCACCCATATGCCCCACATGATAATATAAAAATATAATGGCCAAATAACTGAAAAGGGATGTCACGAGCTATCACTCCGCCGTGGTGAAGTCATAACACTAGTGCCTCTAGTGTTATGGTTATGGTACCTCCATAACTAGGTGAAACTGGTCATGCATGTATATGGCTAAGGTAACTAAAAAACATAAGCATTTAATCTGTAACTACTGGGGAAAACAGTTGGCTGCATACGGTAAATCCTAATGAAGGAAGAGATTATCCAGACTGAAGGACGGGAAATCCGTACCTTATGTCCAGTATAAGCTAACGGATACCATGGCAAGAAAAACAAGCTAACAGAAACGATGAAGACTAATCCGCCTTGACGGATAATACTACATAAGAAATAAGCACGTGTATGAGTTGTCTGAATTACATGTGTTTTACTGGTTCCGTGTGTTATTTGCTTGTTATACGTATTATGTCATGTTTTATTGTTTACTGTGTTAACTGTAGTTATTCTGATGTTCTGTTGTGTATTATTCATGTATTAGTGTATTATAATACTTGTATTGTAATACTAAGTAACTTTCTAAAAATAGCAGGTTTCCATAAATAGTAAGTTTCCAAAAAAAGAAAGTTTCCAAAAATAGTAAGTTTCCATAATTAGAATTAAGCTGAATTATAAATAATATGTGAAGTTAAATTAGTACAATACAAGTCATGGTTATAGCTTAATAATTAAATAACTAGTTAATTTAATTAAACTATACGTTATATGATTTAATTAAAATACATGTTTTAATTAAAATGACTAAGTATAAATACCTTAGGTTATACATGAATTAATTTAATAAATTAATTTAACCTAAAGTTTAATATGACATGACTTATAAAAATAGTTTTTATAAAAACCCGAATCCCGAGCCCGTGTTTTAATTAAGTCGAACCAAATAAGCTATAAAAAAGTCCCACCGAGACCTTGGAGGGGTCTCGGTTGACACTACTTAATCAACTAAACATGTAAACATACTCCGACTCGAAGTCGGGGTCCCTTTGGTCTCGGGTACGATTAACAAAAACCAACCGAGCCCCATGGGAGGGGGGTCTCGGTGGTACCTCGGCTTCAACCAAAAGCCACAACAAACACACCCCGACCTTTGGTCGGGGTTTCTTGCCTGTGTCCGAGCCACAGTTAACCAAGCCGAGCCCCTTGGGGGTCTTGGTGGTGGTGAATAAAACAAGCCAAGCAACTCTTTGGGGGTCTCGGTGTCTCGACCGGTCCAAACCACAAACCAAACGCACCCTTGACAAAATTAATTAATCCTAGGTTATTCCTTTACATGTTCATGTGATTAATTAATTTTTAAACATGAAATCATAAGAAAATAAAAATGAAAAGAAAAGATTTTTCAATATACCAATGCGTGTAGAATGACGAGGTGATCACGAATAATTAAACAAACGCAAAAATCGTCCGGGTTTTCCTTTTTCTTTGATATGGCCGGCGTCTATGGTGAGACAAGGAGGAAGAAGACAAAACTTTCTATAAACCTAAATATGAGAAAAATAATTCTCCTGATGTTTTATTAAAATTAGTTCTGGGCCAAAAGGCCCACTTGGCCTCCCTTCTCTTGTCTAGCCGCGGCATAGGGGCCCACCATAGGGTAAACCCGTAATTTTTCGTGTGTTAAATAATTTACGTGTGTGTGTCCGTGATGTATTATTCGTGATCGTGTCACATTTATAATATTCATGATTGTTCGTTATTTATTGTCGTGACACGTGTAATAATATTATAAATGGAAAGTTTAAATTTTAACATGTTTTCATATGTTACTGTTCACGTGTACTGTTCATAGGTTCTTAATGCAGGTTTTACAACTCTTCCCCTCTAAAAGAACAATTCGTCCTCGAATTGGAGATACGTAAACTGAAAGAAAACATACCCGAATTAGAACTAGAAATGAGGGTAAGAAGTCTGTATAGACTCCTCCGTCTCCCAAGTGGCTTCCCGCTCAGGATGATCGCTCCAGAGGATTTTGACAAAAGGGATCGTCTTCCTCTGCATGACACGATCTTGTCGCTCAAGAACTCTCTCGGGTTCTTCTACATATGAAAGATCCTCTCGAATCTGATCAAGTGGATACTGGACAACGTGAACTGGATGATAGTTGTATCCTCTGAGTAAGGACACATGGAACACGTTGTGAACGTGTGATAGCTGTGGCGGTAACGCTAAACGGTATTACACTTCACCAACGCGTTCTATGATGTTGAACGGTCCGATGAAGCGACGACTGAGCTTCCCTCTGATTCCAAAATGTTTAACTCCCCGTGCAGGTGATACCTTGAGGAAAATATGATCACCTACGTTGAAAGATACATCTACACGACGTTTATCAGCATAGCTCTTCTGACGAGCACGAGCTTCCTGAAGCTTTGCCTTGGCGACAACGACCTTCTCATTGGTCACTTCAATCATCTCCAGAGCTTCAAGTAGTCGTTCGCCAACTTGATCCCAGCAGATTGGGGCGCGAGACTTTCTACCATACAACATCTCAAAGGGAAGATAGTTGATGCTAGCGTGCCAGCTGTTGTTGTATGTGAATTCTACTAGGAATATATAATCATTCCAGCTTCCAGACCATTCTAGAGCACACGATCGCAACATGTCCTCCAATGTCTGAATGGTACGTTCCGACTGTCCGTCGGTCTAAGGATGAAAGGCAGTGCTGCTTAAGTCTGGTGCCCCAAGCTTTCTGCAGACTCTGCCAGAAACGTGATGTGAAACGGGGATCTCTGTCAGAGATGATTTCTGATGGAGTACCATGCAATCTCATGATTTCCCTCTGGAATGTGTCTGCTAATTTGCTGACCGGATGCTCCTTTTCAAATCGGCAGAAAATGAGAAGATTTAGTCAACCTGTCCACAATAACCCAGATAACGTCATTCTTCTTATGAGTAACCGGAAGAGTAGTAACAAGATCCATTGAGATTTTGTCCCACTTCCATGCTGGAATATCTAATGGTTGTAGTAAACCACTAGCTCGCTGATGTTCGATCTTCACCTGCTGGCAGATCATACACTTAGAAACGAAGGTGGCAACATCCTGCTTCATACCACTCCACCTAAAGTGGTACATCTTGGTAGAACCGGGATGTATGGTAAATGGAGAACTGTGAGCCTCAGTCAACACAGCTTTCTTGAGAGTAGAATCATCAGGAACCACTAGTCTAGTGCCCTGCCATAAGATACCGTCGTTATCAACACGAAACTCCGTCTGCTGATCAAGGTTCTGAATGATAGCCCAAATCTCACCATCGTCCTTCTGAGCTTCCTTGATCCTAGAATGTAAGTCTGGTTCCACTCTAAGATTAGCACAGTAACCATGTTGTCCTCGCACACAAAACTCAATGTCAGTCATCTCTAGGTCACGAATGATCTCCTTTGCCATCCAAATGCCAGCAATCATACCCGACCTTCTGCTTAGAGCATCTGCCACCACATTCGCCTTACCAGGATGGTACTGAATGTTGGTGTCGTAGTCCTTTAATAGCTCTAACCATCTCCTCTGTCTCATGTTCAGTTCCTTCTAGGTGAAGATGTACTTGAGACTCTTGTGGTTGGTGAATATGTCACATGATTCAACATACAAATAATGTCTCCAGATCTTCAGCGCGAAAACAGCTGCTGCAAGCTCTAAATCGTGAGTATGATAGTTTTCTTCATAAGGTTTCAGCTGTCGTGATGCGTATGCAATAACCTTCCCATGTTGCATGAGAACGCAGCCTAAACCCTTTCCTAAAGTGTCACTATAAATCTGAAATCCACATGTGCCAGATGGGAGAGGAAGAATAGGTGTAGTCACTAACTTCTGCTTAAGATCTTCAAAGCTCTTATCTCGCTCTTCCGTCCAGACGAATATCTCTCCTTTCCTCATCAGCTTAGTCAAAGGTAAGGCTAACCGTGAAAAGTTCTCTACAAACCTTCTGTAGTAGCCAGCTAAACCCAGAAAACTTCTAACTTCTGTTGCAGATGTAGGTCTCGGCCAATTAGTGATAGCTTTAACCTTGGTAGGATCCATGGTGATCCCCTCTGCAGATACAATATGGCCCAAAAATGCCACCTTGGTTAACCAGAACTCACACTTAGAGAACTTGGCGTATAGTTGCTTCTGACGAAGAATTTGTAAGACTATACGAAGGTGTTCCTTATGTTTCTCCTTGAATTTGGAGAATATCAGGATGTCATCAATGAACACAATAACGAACTTGTCCGGAAACTCATGGAAGACACGGTTCATCAAATCCATGAAGACAGCTGGAGCATTAGTGAGTCCGAATGGCATGACTACGAACTCGTAGTGCCCAAAACGTGTACGGAAAGCAGTCTTGGAGATATCCTGCTCTTTAACCCGTAACTGATGGTAGCCGGACCTCAGATCGATCTTGGAGAAATGCATGGCGCCCTAAAGTTGAGCGAATAGGTCATCAATTCGCGGCAAAGGATAACGATTCCTAATCGTGATCTTGTTCAGCTCACGATAGTCTATACATAAACGCATGCTGTCGTCTTTCTTCTTCACGAACAGTACCGGTGCACCCTATGGCGATGCACTGGGACGGATGAAACCTCGTTCCAGAAGTTCCTACAGCTGATTTTTTAGTTCTTTAAGCTCTATAGGAGCCATACGGTAAGGAGCTTTGGAAATTGGCTCTACACCTGGTATGAGCTCGATTCCAAACTCGACTTCACGAACAGGTGGTATGCCCGGAAGTTCATCTGGAAATACGTCAGGAAACTCTGACACAATAGGCTGATCTTGGATCGATGGAGACTCGGCAGTAATGTCATGAATATTGGCTATAAAGCCCTGACAGCCGTGTGATAGCAATGCACCCGCCTCCATGGATGAAATAATCTGTACTGACCTCCCTGGCAGAAAACCATGGTGTATGTACTTTGGAGATTTAACATCACCGAATATAACCCGATAAGTGTGGTAGTCAATCGTGACCTGGTGTTTAGATAACCAGTCCATGCCCAAATCAAGTCAAAATCGCACATGTCCAAAGGAAGTGCGTCAACTCTACGGATCTTGTCATCAAAATCTAGGGGAAGATCTCTGTACACTTGAGTGATTCGTACAAAGTCTCTAAGTTGCGTGGAAAATCATAGGGCATTATCTAATGGCATCGGGGAAATCCTAACACGTACTAAAAAAGTAGTGGACACGACTGAATGCGTCACTACAGTATCAAATAGAACACATGCTGCCAACTCATTCATAAAGAGATTTTTGGTGATGGTACCTGAAGTCTTATTCGCCTGATCTCGAGTAGTAGTGAACACGCAACCAGAAGTAGGAGGTGGTTTAGTGTCGGCGTGTCCAGAGGTGCCTTCTATCTCACCCTGGCGACAGTCCTTCTGCTGATGGCCTTGTTGGCCACACTTGAAACAACCACCAGTACCTCGGCGACAAATACCAGAGTGTCTGCGCGAACAAGTAGGACAGACAAGATGCGTGAATCCTCCAGCAGGCGTCCTAGTTATCAGAGAGCCTGTTTAAGGATTACATGCATGAGACATGATCATGGAACATAAACATGATTACATAGAAGGTGTAAAATTTACCAGATGAGGTAGAACGGTTAGGCTGTGAACCCCTACGGTCCTTATCCCTGTCGTTACCGTTGTTCCTGAATTAACAATTGTTGGAGTGTCAGAATACCATAACATAAAATAGTTGAACATAAAAGAAGGTTAATGTAGGGACCTGCTGTTGTTCGAGTTGTTAGCGTTGTTACGGTAACTATCGTTACCTCCACGCCTCTCAGAACCTAAACGGTCGTTAGTCTGACCGTTTCCCTTGGATGCTTGCTGCTGAGCGGCCGCAGGCTTACGTCGTCAGTCTTCTGCCTGGAATATATATATATATATATATATATATATATATATATATATATATATATATATATATATATATATATATATATATATATATATATATATATATATATATATATATATATATATATATATATATATATATATATATATATATATATATATATATATATATATATATATATATATATATATATATATATATATATATATATATATATATATATATTGTTGAACAGAGGTTTATATGAAATGAATAATACTGATGGAAATGAATTGTTTACGATTGGTGATTGAAGATACATCTTCATTGCTCTGTCATCACCGAACTCCTCTCGTTCCTGAAGCATCTCGAGCTTACAGGCTGCATCGGCCACCTGTGCCACTGTAGTGAAAGTAGAACATACCAGGTTGTTGGCAACCGAAGTGCGAAGTGCCCAACGAAACTTCTCAGCCTGCTCCACAGCAGTTCCTGCGGCTGGACCCAGAAATCCTGCTAAACAGAGAAACCTTTGCATGAATTCATTGATGTTTTCACTAGCAATCTGCCGAATGTTGTGGTAGTCCCTCTTGAGCTTCTCTTGTTCAGCATGTGGAAAGTACTGATTAAGGAAGAGCTCCTTAAACCGGTCCCATGTCAGCTATGCAACCTAATTGTCACCACCGTTGGACTGCTTGACCGATTTCCACCACTACAGCACATCACCTTCAAACTTATAGCAAGCCAGTCTTGCCTTGAAAATACCATCACAACCCATTGCATCTAAAATCTTCTCGATGTGAGAAATCCAAGCTTAAGCCTCGTTGGGGCTGTAAGTCTGCTCAAACGAACGGGGTCATTGTTTGTTGAATCTCTCCAACTAAGTCATAAGAGTAACCAGTGGAGGAGGAGGAGGAGGGTTGTTGTGATTACCATGAGCCTGGAATTCTGCCTGAAGTTCATCCCTGATTTCATTGTGAAGTTGGGGAAGGAGGGCTTAAAGAGGTGCATTGACAGTTGCTGTCAAATCTAGAGTATTGTGATTGTTCACCATCTGACAGTTTAAAACAACAAAATGCAACATAAATTATAAATCTGAAATGAGATAACATAAGAATGCATGAACAATGTATAAATCAAAGAAGCAGTTTATAATGCATGAAACAATGTAAAAAAATGCATGATTTAATTTACAAAACTTTTATATGAACGGGAGTGAACGCCTATGGTCAGTTCACTCAAAACAAAAGACATGGCGCGGGGACGCCAATGGGTCGGTCCCAAAGTTTAAAGTTTCGATAAAAGCACATGCGACTAAATAGGGTCAGTCCTGTACCAACCATTACTTAGTCATAAACCTGCTACAATGATATGAATGCATGAAATAAAAATGAAAATGAATGAATGCATGAAAACCAACTGTCAGTTCTAGGAAGACACTGGTGACTATCCATAAGTCACATGTGATTTTTATAGAGCTACAGGTCGAAACCTTGGCACTGATACCATAATTGTAACACCCCATTTAATAGGATAGAGTGCTACAGTAAATTATGGCGTATCATCAAATCATGCAAGGTCAATGTCTAACATTCATGACTATAAATAAAAATACCTGAATCAAACATCGGTAGTCTAGTAACTCACAAACAAGCAATATAAGTAGTGTAAATGGAAAGGACTAAACAATGTCCAAAAGATTTAAAGTATGATAAAGTAGGAATAAATGCATAAGGTAAAAGAGGTCGGATAGCTCCCAATCCGAATGCACATACTCTGGAGTTCCTACTTGCGTCCTTGGGTACCTGCCGTTTGGGAACATGGAAAAGTAGACGGCTGAGCATAACGCTCAGTGCACGGATATACAATAATGCATGGAAAGACATAGAGTATAGGAGCATATAAAGAATATAAAGCACGAATGGTAGCGGAAATGAATAAGTCATTGAAAACCTAGTTGTATGTCATGTTAACTGATTTTAGTTCTAAAAACATAGCTTATGTTACTTATGAAAATATGTATTAGTTAATGTACCGTAATAGCCAATATAGGTCATAAGTCAACAACGTGCATGAATACTTAGAGGGGAGACCTCATCATGCAATTAGAGGGGTTGCCTCTAATTAACAAGTAAGTGGGTAGGAGGAATCATCTCCTCGTGAAGGATGCAAGGCACACACCACATTCACCATGAAATCCTGACTGAAACATGTAACTTGGATGCACCCATACGCCCCACATGATAATATAATAATATAATGGCCAAATAACTGAAAAAGGACGCCTTGAGCTATCACTCCGCCGTGGTGAAGTCATAACACTAGTGCCTCTAGTGTTATGGTTATGGTACCTCCATTACTAGGTGAAACTGGTCATGCATGTATATGGCTAAGGTAACTAATAAACATAAGCATTTAATCTGTTACTACTGGGGAAAACAGTTGGCTACATACGAGAAATCCTAATGAAGGAAGAGATTGTCCTTATTGAAGGACGGGAAATCCGTACCTTATGTCCAGTAGAAGGTAACGGAAACGATGAAGACTAATCCACCTTGACGGATAACACTACATAAGAAATATGGACGTGTATGAGTTGTCTGAATTACATGTGTTTTACTAGTTACGTGTGTTATTTGCTTGTTATACGTATTCTGTCATGTTTTACTATTTACTATCTTAACTGTAGTTATTCTGATGTTCTGTTGTGTATTATTGATGTATTAGTGTATTATAATACTTGTATTGTAATACTAAGCAACTTTCTAAAAATAGCAGGTTTCCATAAATAGTATGTTTCTAAAAATATAAAGTTTCCAAAGATAGTAAGCATGTAAACATACCCCGACTCAAAGTCGGGGTCCTTTTGGTCTCGGGTCCGATTAATAAAAACCAACCGAGCCCCATGGGGGGGGGTCTCGGTGGTACCTCGGCTTCAACCGAAAGCCACAACAAACACACCTCGACCTTCGGTCGGGGTTTCTTGTCTACGTCCGAGCCACAACCAACCAAGCCGAGCCCCTTGGGGGTCTCGGTGGTGGTGAATAAAACAAGCCGAGCACCCCTTTGGGGGTCTCGGTGTCTCGGCCGGTCCAAACCACAAACCAAATGCACCCTTGACAAAATTAATTTATCCTAGGTTAATCCTTTACATGTTCATGTGATTAATTAATTTTTAAACATGAAATCATAAGAAAATAAAAATGAAAAGAAAAGATTTTTGAATATACCAATGCGTATAGAATGATGAGGTGATCACGAATAATTAAACAAACACAAAAATCGTCCGGGTTTGCCCTTTTCTTTGATGTGGCCGGCGGCTATGGTGAGACAAGGAGGAAGAAGACAAAAATTTTCTGTAAACCTAAATATGAGAAAAATAATTCTCCTGATGTTTTATTAAAATTGGTTTTGGGCCAAAAGGCCGACTTGGCCTCCCTTCTCTTGTCTAGCCGTGGCATAGGGGCCCACCACGGGGTAAACCCGTAGTTTTTGGTGTGTTAAATAATTTAAGTGTGTGTTCGTGATTTATTATTCGTGATTTTGGTATTCGTGATCGTGTCACATTTATAATATTTATGATTGTTCGTTATTTATTGTCGTGACACGTGTATTAATATTATAAATGGAAAGTTTAAATTTTTCCGTGTTTTCGTATGTTACTGTTCACGTGTACTGTTCATAGGGTTTTAATGCGGGGTTTACAGGAGTAATATTGCCACGGCACTTGTATGTTTGTCAACAGAGAAAAAATACAATTTTTCGCAAATGATTTTTGATGCTATGTTGAAAAATGTTAAAAGCAAGAAAAAGTTTTGTATGTGCCCAAGATTTTTCTCAATGATTTTAGACATGGATGGGGTGATCAAACACAAAAGATTTTACAAGAAGGCCAAACACAAAGCTAAAATATTCAGCACCTTGAAACCAAACACACAAAACTTTTTTGGGAGATATGTCCCATTAACCAAACCAATTCTTGATATAATTTAGTGTGAAGCTTCTGCAAACACAACAGAAGCCCATCAAACACCCTGGCATGAATTACAACCTCATCCTGACCCTATACCTAACACTAATGTTGTATCATCTCATACCAAGTCAATCGGGGTACATTCAGTTGTAGAAGAAGAGGCTCATACCACAGGTGAGGGTAGTAAGCAAAAGATGACTGAGCCAAGCTTTGAAGGTAGACATGAAATTGGCAACATAGGTGAGGGTAGTATGCAATCCTTAACAAATACCGAGTTGACTGTTTTGTGCACTAGTCTGTAAACACAAAATGCACAACTGGAACAAAAAGTAAAGGATCAGGGTCTGGAAATTGAAATTTAAAAAAAAGACTTGAACAAGTTGAGGGGACGAGAAGTAAAAGTTTGGTTCTTTCCTCTAGTGATGGCAATGAAGATGATGATGCTGCCAAAACGAATGAAGATTCAAAGGAGTCAAGTGGGACTGAATATTATGACTATCCCACGGAAAATATTGAAACGGATACTGTAAAGGTTACTGATGATAAAGGAAGTGATAACGAAAGTCACAACATAGATGATATTGCTGATATATTGGCCAAAATGGCACAAACGTCTAATCAAACACAGCAATTTAAAAGAAAATATGAGAGTGGTTGTCCAGGTATGTCTAGTTTTGTTAGTCACCGTAACAAAACAAAAAGAATGAAAAGGATGGAAAATCTAGGGAAGTTTGTTGCTGATAACACGAGACCATCTGATGAGGAGATTAATAGAAATTGAAATTAGTTCTTCCTTATGACTTCAAGCTAGATTCAATGTCGACAAAGTACTCGGTTTATAAATATAAATCTATGATTGATAAGGGTATGAGTTGGTGGAAGGTGTTTAGGACAAATGGTGATTGTGAAGCATATCAAAAGTTTCTAGAAATGTTTAAGACTTTAGACAGAGAAGATCTTGATGATCTTTGGAGGGTTTTGAAAGCAAAATTCATGTCTAAGCCACCTACAGAAGACATGGAAAAAGATTTTGACATCTGGACTACAATGAAAAGAATGTATGAGCATGATAAAAAAGATACCATTTGGGGAAATCAGACGGATTCAAATATGATATTCTTGAGGTTGTTTTCTTCTTCTGCAATTGTTGAGGTAATTATGACAGAGATGATTGTCTACTTGCTAGTCGATAGGATGTATCCCCTCACACAAAAAACTTTGAAGAAAATGTTGAAATTTGATTTACAGGTTGGTTGTATCAATCATGTAGCTTATCAGTTGTTCAGGTTTTTGTACACTCAGATTCTCCCTAGAAGAAGTTACTTAATTTACTTTATTGAATGTAATTTACTCTATTTGCTGAATATTTAGCAAGAAAATGGTGGAATTTGTTTTGAACCATAAAAATGCTTCATTGACGTGTAACTTAATGTAATTTTCTATATCTGCTAAATATTTTAATTTTCTCTATTTGCTGAAGTTAAGCTTGACATGAAAACGCGGAGTCCATTATATTTTCATTGCATATATCCCGATGTGAAAAAGATCCTGTTTTGAATTTGTTTTGACCAGAAATAGTTGATCAATTACACAGGTGGAATTTGTTTTGACAAGAAAAAGTTCCACTGTTTTGACAAAAAATTCCCCCTGTTTTGTCAAAATATTCCCCCTGTTAGTGCAATAGTATTTCAGTTGATGGAAAAGTTGAGCATTTATGTAATAGGACATAAAAAGTTGATCCTTTGTGCAATAGGAAACAAAAAGTTGATCATTTGTGCAATATGAAACAAAAAGTTGAGCATTTGTGCATTAGGAACACAAAAAGTTGAGCATTTTTGCAAATATGAATAAAAAAGTTGAGCATTTGTGCAATATGAAACAAAAAGTTGAGCATTTGTGCAATATGAAACAAAAAGTTGAGCATTTGTGCAATATTTTTAAGAAACAAATATAATAGATAAAATATCACAAAACACATTCTTGAATATTCTTTAACAGATGATTAAAAATTGCCTCTAAGACATATGCCGGAACTACATTGCTATCTTGTGCTTGAAAAAGAATTCCAACATTTTTGCTCTATAGGCAAGGGCGGTTTGTATTGGATCTTCAACATAGAGGGATATACCATGGGCTAACCTATTTATCTAGAAAAAAATAACAAATGTAAGATCTGACAAAGGATATATAAGACAATGAGGTATACAAAGGATATACCTGTAAAGGAAAATACAGAGAAATACGCCACATTCACCAAATACCCCACCTTGGACTGGGACCTTTTTTGCTCGATAGAAGTTAATAGAGTAGGAATTTTTTTCAATACCTTTGCTTTCAAACACCCCGGTTTTTTCTTAAACAACAGGAAGTTTATACCCTAAACACTCCGTTACTGACAAATACCAGTCACTACATTCATCAATATTATTTTCACTGTCATATAACGTAACATTTCCCGATGTGATGTGAAACTGTGCTAAGAACCAATGTAGTTTGGATTGATTGATTGGAATGAAGACCTATAAATATTACTATCCATAAAATTAAATTCAAAATAATATATGATTTCAATAAGATTTTTCAAACTTGAAATAATTACTTGTTCAACATCTCTCCATGACAACGGGTAAACTTCATCCGTTGCATAAAACAGTGGCATCGAGTCCGCCATCAAAAGGTTAAAAAAAGTAACAGCTAACCATTGACCAATCATGCGATGATTGTCTAAAATGCCACATGTACCATACCCATAGATCAATGTGCTATAACAAGATAAATTAAAATATAATTAACAAAATTTAATGTATCGGTAAATATCGTTAGTTTTAAAAAATTTAGTATAAGTACCTCATCCAAATACCAACCAACTCGTTCTTCATCCAAACCAACAAAACTATCCCAGAAACTACGATCTACTGAAATGTCATTGCACCATGAGAACTTGCAACGAGGAATTGGTAAGTTGTTGAGGAAAAACAACGTCGGGGAATCACAATAAATTTTGTCAATAATTTTAGATAGTCTCCTTAGATCCTAAAAATAACAAATTATATTTAAAACAGAAAAGTTAACAAAAAAGATAACAAGAATTAATTTAATGTCGTGAATGGAGGACATACCTCTTTCCATGGTTTATGATTCATGCACATTTTAATCATAAATGCATCAAGAACGTTCTTCTGATTTCTTAATGCATCCATGCTGGGTAACACAGTATCTGGATTCCAGAATTCCGGTTTCCTGACCACATTAACATACCTCCTATTGGTGTTGCTTCCAGTTTTCTCTAGAGCAAGTTTCATGTGACTGGAATTAGGTATGACCGTTGTCTTCATTCTTCGTTGTTCCTCTTGCAATGATTTCATCCTTTTTCTCTTAACCTCATCCAGCCTATTCTTTTCAGCCTCTATCTTTTGAGCTTTGGTGCGAGAATTTAATACAAAACTTTTCTTCTCAGATCGATGATCCTGTTTAAAGTTATATATACTTGTTAGAATACGCTTAAAAAATAAATTGGAATACCGAAAAGTTGTACAAAAAACATTCCTGATTATCAAACTCATCTAAAGCTTTTACCAAATCCTCAACGGGGTCTTTGCTTGATCTTACAATTGGAGAACAATTAAATAAAAACATTGTATTTCATCATCACTCAAATACTTGTCGCCAAGATCACACTCCTTATCAAGAATAGGCAATTTATCCTGTTGATTAATTTAAGAGGGTATTATTTATATTGTGCTTTAAACCAATGAATAAGATGATAATTACCTTTTGGGAAATTGTATTAGTCTTATCTTTACGAGTGAGGACCTAAAACATTAATAATAATGAAGTTAATGTTAAATTACAAGAGAATGTGTGAAAATTCTTGATAAACCATGTTTTAAAACTTACATTGATAATAGTCTCGAGCTTGTAAACACGTGATTTCAAACTCCTTGTCTCTTTCGGTAGAATCATTAAACTGTTGGATAATTTCTCTAGAGCCCGAAGACGGTTCTCAAAGGATGGTTCTTTGCTATGTGTACCTTTTGATGACTCAGTATCCTCCTCCTGGGCTTTGCGGGTTTTCATCATTTTTTTAAATAATCACCAAATAGGCCACCGTATTCAACAGGAGGAGCTCTAGGTGTATACCACTTGAAATATTTATTACTTCGTGTATACCAACCAGTTTTCCCCTCAACTTTGTTTGGATAAATGTCAAAATATGGAGCTTTTGCCTGAAGGTAAGTACATACAAAAATTAGAATCCCTATTTGATCAATTAAACCTGTAGTAAATAAAGTTCAGCCTGTTTTGAACAAATATTCCCCTGTATTGTCAATAAATTCCCCCTGTTTTGATCAATAAAAATCTATCTTGAACAAAGATTCCCCTGTTTTAAAATATATCCTGCATTAGTAAAAAAAATTTGGCATGTTTGAACAAAGATTCCCCCTGTTTTCAATCAACATAACATTACGTAGGAGTAACATGAAACGTAAAATAAAAAAAATAATAGATAAAAATATCAGTTGAATCAAATTATTTAGTAAATTATTAACAAAAAACATAAAAATAACCTAGGGGAAAAGTTTGTCATGATCCTCAATATTCCTATGCTTTGACCAGGAAATGGCTTTAGGGATCATATCAGACATTTGGGACCACCAACAACCGCTCACTCTTGAAGAATCTAAAATCCAAATCTATATATTGTGAATGTAAAAAATGTTATGGTAAGGAACAACCAATGAATATTGAATACTATAAAATCAATAAATAAATACTCACTTTGAAAGCTAAGACAAATCCAGACAATGAATACGACGGAAAAAAGTTAGGGTTTCTCTCAAATGATTTACAGTGAGTATCCATATACCTGGAACTAACATTCCTAATGGCAGTATATAACTCCCACCATATATACTCACCCCAACAAAACTCATTCCAAAAGTAATATTTTCCACCATCCGCAGAAATACATTATCAACAATTGCTCCCAACTCGTGTCCCATGAAAATAACTTCCAAATATAAAAGTAGACAAACTCTGACAGAATCTTCATCAGACAAATTGGTAAATCGCTCTTCATCCTCAATTATACATAGAAGATCCATGTTTTTTTACATATTCACCAATCTTCTCAGGTAACACTCTATCACAGAAACTGATTTCGCCAGCCCTATACTTACTGAAGCTTTGGTGTCCAAATTCAAAAGCAATTATAATACAGAATTCACGACGACCAAAGTGCAATGTAATACCATTAACATGATAAATTAAGGGCAAATCATAATGATCACTATCTGAATACTTCTGCTTTTGCAGCATATAACGTATCAGACCATCGTCATTATCAACATTATCTAAATCCAACCAGCGATCAAAGCATGTGGACCTAAACAACTCACACCTTCTTAAACCTAATCTATCTTTCATCAAACGAAAGTAATGGAGTATGCTTTTTATATGAATCTTCGCAACACATTCCTATAATCATAAAATAATAATACTATATCAATTCAACAAATTAAATAATTGCAACAGTTAAAAAAGTAACTGGAGTTCACCAAAAATGCATAATTAATACAATCCGTTTCATGGATGAAATGAGACATACGTGAATAAACAAAAATAAAAAAATTGAATGACACTTACAAGTCGATTCATGGAGCCTCCTGGATGAAAAATAAGGATGCCAAAATGGAAATACTATGTGAAAATTAATATATAACGTTTATAACAGGGGGTAAATTGAAAATACAAGGGGGTAAATTGAAAATTAATCCCGGATATCAAGGTTATGACAATAGTACATATTTATTCAATTTCCAATAAAAGTGAAACTGGCAAGTTGTGCGTTTGAGGGTTGAGCGCTGTCGATTGATCATTTAAAACGAATCTTTATTGTGACACTTGGCACTTTATGTATGATGATGAACATATTGGTCTTTTTCTTTCTACTTGACTATGGTAAGGTTTTCAAGTGCTCAAAATGACCAAATATGTCTTTTCCCTTTAAGAAATGGCAAGAAGTAGAACACGAGGAACATTAATAGCAAATCCTTGAGATTGGAAAAAAAAAGTTGAACAACTTGAGATTGGAATTCAATCTCGATCAAATCGTACCCTCTCATTCTGGTTTTGGAGTACTTGCACACTCTGACCAAACTCATCGATCTCATAAGTATCATATCAAATCCCACTTGTTGTCATAAAACACTGCTAACAAAAACTTAACATTAATTCCTAAGTCTGTAAGAAGACAACTAAGCAATAAAAAATTGAAAATAGTGGTAGTCATGCTCTAATACTCAGCCTCCGTTTAATATCTTAGTACTTGTTTCTTTGTCTCTCAAAAAATTATAGAATGTTCCAAGAAGATACTATAATTATTCAAAAAATTTCTAGACATTACACTTAGCTAATTCAAAATTAAAGAAGGGTGTGATTTTAAGCCGGAACTATAAAGGATAGAACAAACCTTTTGATATAGTTACTTTCAAATAATTAAGCAAATGAATTGTAGTTTGGTCATGAAACAAATTCGCTTGAGTGTTGAACCACATAACAGATATCAGGCATGGTCATGATAAGGTATAGCAGTTTTTCAACCAACCTTTTGTAAGTACCTAGATATGCAACATGAGTTCTTTAATCAACAAAAAGCTTTCAATGAGTTGGCAAAGGAGATGGTGCATGTTTACAAGTTCTAATACTTCTCTCTTGCAACAAATTAAGAACATATATCTTTTTATCGAGTTAAGTCCCTCTTTTTGTTTTGCATATTTCAGTTCCCAAAAAAACTATTCAATCCAAGATCTTAACTCGTGAACCTTTAATCTAGTGCCAACTTAGCTTTTATATGGCCATTACAATTTCATGTTGTAAGAATATCTGGTGGGCCAATGAAATTACTATATGGCCCTATCTAAATTTGATCTAAACTAGACTAAGTGTTATGAGTTGTTGATTGATTTTTAAGTGGCAAAAGTTGAAGGAAAAGCCTTATATGGCACATCAGACACATTCAAGTTAGAGACATCGTCAAATAAGTTAAAGATTATTTGAAGATATACTCACCAGCTAAGATAGATAACAACTATGATGTATGAGGAATGGACCGATAGTTGGAGGACCTTAGAGGTGACAATACTCTGAGGTTACTTATAATTTTTTGAAGACTAAGCAAGTAGAGACTTTTCTTATCTTTTATAGATTAGGCGGGAGAAACTGATAACGCACTTTAGGCGGGATAAAATGAAGATACAAGATAAAGAAGCCTAATATGACCTAGTGAAGAAAGTGAACAGTTGTCAGAACTGTTCACAGAAAGGTAGTTAAAGTGTATCCAAGAATGGATGTGCCTTAAATGGGATGTACGTCTACTCAGATGATGACACGTAACAACTACCCCCACTAAGGAATCAACCTTGTACCACTATATATATGGAATGTAAAGGGGAGAAAAAACATCACTTATTGGAGTATTATTATTAGCTTTTTCTTTCTTTGTTGAACCTACAGATTATACCATTGATAACCTCATCCACTTACATAGCTTCACTTGTAAACTTGATAATTCCTATCAAGTTTTGCTTGTTCAAATGGTTTCCACACATTTTCATTCAACAAGTGTGATCCATAACACTTTGTAATACTTTGTTACTATCAATAAAGCATTACATGATTGAAAAGTTATAATTTGTGTTAACGATTGGTCAAGGAGTTATAGTATTAAATTTGGTATAAATTTGGGACTTTGAGTTGGCATCATAGCGATTTAATTTACAAAACTTTTATAAAACCTTTCTAGTTTTAAAAATCAAGATCCAAATATACATGATTCTGTACCTCTAATACCACCAACTAATAGCCAAACTAGCCAAACCAATGTTGAGAACATTCTTGCCACTACCACTACTACCACACATGCATTAGTTGTAATTGTGAGTGTGAATGAAGATTATCTTCCCCAACTGCTTGATAGTATAGGAGGATCTCATGTGTCTAATGTTTCCACCTTTTATGAAGAGAACTTTTCCAATTGGAAAAGTGAGTTCCTCATTACCTAGATGGACTATAACCTTTTCTCCTAGAATTTATGGAAAATGGGCCCTATGTTCCTATGGCCACTAACTCCACCCTTGAGAAACCTTAAAAAAAAACCTATGAAACAATGGTCTCCAGCTGACAGAAGGTTAGCCAACCAAGATAAAAGATTTAAAAGTATCATAGTCTCTTGTCTACCCAAAAACATAATGGATTTATTAAAAGCACTACGGTAAAACAAATGCGCATTGAATTGGTTATTGGGTTTGAAGGTTCAGCTGAAACCAGAGAAACAAAAACCGAAGCCCTCGGGCTTAAATGTAATGCTTTCAAGGCATTGGATGGTCAGACTATTAGTCGTACCTATACGAGACTCAAAATTTTATTAAATGACCTTGGAAATAATGATGTTGTTATTCCTCAATTTGAAGTTAATGCCACCTTTGTTAATGGGTTACCTAGGAAATGGTTAAGTTTAAACCAGACTTTAAGAGCAAATAATGCCATTAAGAATGACACGTTGGCATGACTATACGGTAGATATAATTATCAAGAATGTATAATTGATTATACGTATAAGTTTGAAACTAACTGGTTCACTACTCAGATATCTAGATCAAAAGCTCTTGTTTTTAACCATTACTTTCAGGACAGTGACTCAAACGTTGAAAAAGACACCAGGAAAAGTCAAGCATTTCTTGCTGAACTCAATGCTGAATTTCACGACAGGGCTCTGCTAGCATATCAAAAGAGGTACCACAAAAGATCTGGAAGGGTTGGTGTTGTTAAAGTCTCTGTTGAAAAATCCAAAGTGACCTGTTTTGCTTGTCAAAAAGACATGTCATACATAAAAGGACTGTAACTCAAACAAAACATCCTCTCCAAGTTATCCTTCAACCAGCAAATCAAGTGAGGGAAACAAGTTATATCCATCAACCTTAAAAGAATCTTGTCAATGTGACTCTGAAAGCAAAAAGGATTATAAGGTCAAATACAAAGCCTCGAAAGAGGAGTTAGTTAGATTGAATCAAAAGGTTGAAAAGATTTCAAAGAAAAAGGTTGACAAGAAAGCTGAGAAGGGGTTGATAGCTGAGTCCTTAGACTATGATAATGAACCTTTGAACTCTGATGATGAATGCCCAAAAAGGTTAGAGCCTTTATTCCATTGTTGAAGATGAGCCTGTTATTGGAAAAAGTGATGTCAGATTTGGACAATGGGTGAACATCACTATGAAAAAGGTACAAAGACTTCTGTCCATGAATGAGGGTGAGGACATAGACCATGTCCTGGACTATAATCAGGTTGATCTTCTCCACTATATGGAAGACCAGAGGAATAACCTATTAAATAAATATCATACCTTAAAATAGGAATTTTCCTTAGGCAAATCTGACTTGACAAATCTTAAGTTTATTATGGTAGAAAACACCAACCTCCAAAATAAGGTAAGTAGACTCACTTTTGAAAATGAGTCTTTGAGTGATAAAACCACTGAGCTAAAAACGTCATTGAACAATAGACCTGCAGTAAAGTGACTTTAGATCAGCTGATCTCTAAGCAAGTTTTGGGTAACCTTGTCCTAGCCCTAAGGGGAAAGAGAAAATTGAAAACTTATAAACCTGTGTCTGAGGTTGTTTTCACTCATGCTGAAGAATCTTATTCCTAGGACACTCCAAATAGGGAATGTGAATCTTAGTCTGAAACTAAAGATCAAAGTCTTTTACCTACCTTGCCCAAACTTTCAGGGGCAACACCAACTGGTCCAACCAATGGTTGTGTACCAAAAGTTAACCTCGTTGGGTCTGGTTTCAAATCCAACCCCTTTCAAAAAGTGATTAAAAACCCTCAAAAGAAGGTTTATACGGCCAAAAACATCAAGGATTCAATTCCAGTCACTCCAATTGAGTATATCTCTCTCACTAAGAAACTGCTTCTAACTCTCATAGAAGAGGTAAAAGGAATGAAGGGGCAAATCAAAACACATACTAATAGCTCCTCCTTAGTTTCTCATGGTGAAAGGTCTAGCAGTAGCAAGTCCAATGGAAGTTTTGTGTTCAAACCTTGTTAGCACTATGGTTCAGAAATCATCTATCTGAAAATTACAGAAAGAAACCCAAGTGCATTACTTGCAAATCATCTTATCACACTTCAGATGAACATGCTGAGCATATGGTAGTTCAAAAGTCTCTCTTGAAGTTAAAATCTCAGAGCCTTCACAATCAACCCCGTACGAGAACTAAGAACAGGCCCAAACCTTTTACTTTATGCAAGTACTGTGGTTTCTATGACCATCATCCTGATATCTGTGTAGTAATACTCATAGAAGTCTGTATGGAATCTAGATAGTGGCTGCTCTAGACACATGATAGGGGTTAAACAATACTTACATATGACTAATTGTAATTTTAGTGGGAATCCTATTGTTACTGAGTTCAAACTTCGTTATGATAGTAATCCGGTTTCTCATCTTGACTTATATCATAGTCTTGTGGGTTCTTTGTAGTATCTTACTTTTACCCTTCTTGACATCTCTTATGTAGTGCAACACGTTTGTTTATATATACATGATCCGCGGGAGCCTCATTTCTCGACTCTTAAATGGATTTGTGGTATATTCGTGGTACTTTGGATTATGGGTTGCAGTTATGTTTTACCTATATATTATCACTTCACCATGATAGATATATAGAAAATAGATGAAAATAGATATAAAAAGATATGAAGTTTAGAGGGAGAAAGTAGAGAGAGAGGGGAGAGAAGTGTGTGAAAATGAAGGAATATTATATTAGAGAATGAAAAGGCTAACCCTTCCTAACATGCTAGGAAGGGGTATATATAGCCGAACCTTACATGTGGGCTTGTATGGGCTATATTATTTGGGTCGGGCTTGAATAAATGCTTAGTACCTTGAAAGAGGCCTTTTAAGCTAACCATCAAGCCCATATAATTTGACTATCCTGTTACATATTACAACGTTCCTATGACCGATACATAATAAACCTATGACCGACTCATTCTTGTTCGACTCAATATTTTTTAGGCTAACAATCTTCCCCAATGAGAGGTCATTCCTCTACGAAATTTGGACATTCATAGAGATTGCTAATCTCACCATATGAGATATGAAGGTGTAATAGTAATCTCGTTCCTTCATGCTATGATCTTTGAGCCTTTTTCGTTGTCTTTCGATTTTGCCTTTAATCTTGAGATCTTCAAATCTCTGATCGAGTTATTCTTGCTGATACAATATTTTAAGACTAACATCTCCCTCACTGAGAGGTCATTCCTCTACGACGTGCAAGTATTTATAGAGAATATGAATCTTTAGTATTGAGATCTTCAAATGAATGACTAAAACATTCTTGTTGGTCACCATCCTTGATTTATCTTTGCCATCTTGCGATCTTGTGTCTTCATTCAAATGCTCACACTATGCACCATCTTGAAAGCTTGATAACAATATCCTTTGAAGAGAGTCATTCCTCTACATTAATAGTCAAGGAAGATTTTGATCATCAGAGTAGCGGAAGTCTTTAGCTTTATTGATTCTTGGATATGTCTTTGGGCATGAGTATGTGGTTTTGACTCTACGACTTTACTTAGTACACCGTAACACCACCTTTTCGATACAAAACATAAACATGGACTAAATGGCTTTGACATTTGTCCTAAATCGGTAGTGTTTTACCTCCGGTCGGTGAAAATCATTAGACGATATTAAATATCGTACCTGTCATTATGTAGATTCAATTAAGAACCTCATCGACAGGGTTTCGCGGCTGTTCTATCTGTTCTCTTTACTCGACTGTCTCAAAGTAAGACTGTAAATGTAAAGAGTAAATCAACTGGATAAATATCCGCTTGATTAAAGTCGTCAATTAAAATTCCTGGAACAAGTTTATTCATAAAGAATCTTACTAGTGTTGCTTTCCAGTTGACACATGTTTGGTTCATAAGGAATCTCGCAAGTCACCTACCGTAGCGTTGTTTGATGAAAACGCTAGAAGGATTTCCATTCGTCACTGTTAATACTAAAGAGTATCACTCTGAATGTTCTGGCAAGACCATAAAGATATTGCATAGAAACATGGAACGAGTTTGAATCAATTAAGAATCAAACCACTGTTGCTTTTCCAGTTTTACACATGTTAATTCAAAAAGAATCTTACACATTACCTACCGCAGTTTTGTTTGATGTTAACATTGGAAGGATTTCCACTCATCATTGTAAACACTCAATAGTATCACTCTGAGTGTTCTAGCGATATCACAAGGATATAGAGTAGGACTCTCTTCTACATCATTTGATGTGTCCTAACGAGATTTGATTGATCTCTTGGCTCTAGACTCGATTTTTTCACTTTTGGTGATCAGAGGCTGGAGCAGATGCCACCTATTTAATATCAACTATCTCAGAGTGAGAAAGTCAATAGAAGTCGTGTTGATCTCCGTAAAAATAAAACAAACTTCTTTTGAGAGAAGCCTGAGTTAGCTGGGAAAGGTTTGTGCATTACATCACTGGGTCCATGATGTCTTGTCTTCATGATGTGTTGACCCGGTGATGTAGTGTTTTTGTACACCTTTAGGAAAAGGATGACAAAAGTGGCAAGTATTAAGTGTCGGTTTAGGAAAACCAAGCACTAATGACCAATTAGGTTCAAGTTCGTTCACGAGGAGGCTAGTGTGTTATGTGTGTAATGATTTGGATTAATTTGTGATTATATTTGAAAAAGAAGAATAGAAAGGGGATTAGAAGAGAGTGACGGTTATGAAGACGGATTTAACTAAGTCTAAAAAGGCGTACACGTAAAATCCTAAAAACCACCAAAATTAAATTCTTAACCTAAAAATTTCTAAAAATTACCAAAAATCCCTAATAATATAATAAGAGTTTACAAAAAATCAAAACTTGCAAAAACCTTTTAGTTAATTAGATAATGACTTTTTAATGCTAATTAAAGCCCTAAAAATCAAAATTAATTATTAAAAAGCCCTAAACAAGATTTTCAAGTTTGTAAACCTCAAAAATACTCTAATTAAGCTAAAAACTATTTTTCAAAATTTTAAAACCAATTAAAACTATTTTTAAATAATTAAAAACTCCTAAAATCAATTAAATCTTAAATTAATTATAATAAATAATTAAAAGACCTAAAAAATATTTGGAAAGTTGCAAAAATCCTAATTAAGTATTTAGAACCTAGGAAAAATATAAAAACCTAGAAAATCAGACTTTTAATTTTTAATAATAAAATAATATTAAAATAATATTAAAAATCCAAAAATTATAAAAAATTCTAAAAACTTGCAAACTAGCTTAATTTACCCTAAATAACTCAGAAATGGAAGTGAAATTACCTAAATACCCCTATTGGGCCTAGAAAATGGGCCAAACCCAAAACAGTCCCTTATTGGGCTTAATTAAGGCCCAATAAGAAAAAGTGCTCAAAATAAGCTCAAAAAGCACAGGTTGACTCAAAATTTGATTTTAAACAACTTTTTCCAAAGGCCCAAAAGCTGAAAATGTGAAATAAGCTAACTTATAATAAGCAGCTTATTCTTAATGGGCTTTTTGGCCCATTAAGCTATAAGCTGATGCCATAAGCTAAAATTTAACACACAACCTTCTTTTGACCTAACAAAGACTTCTGTAAAAAGAAATTTCAAATAAGACCACTCAATAAGCCAGAAACAAGTCAACAACTTATTCACAAAACGACAAAATAGTCGTTTTTATGATCTAGACCACCTCAGAAGCTGATTCAAGTTGCAAAATGTTTCTTTTGACAAAACTAAGCTTATAAACCAAAGAACTTTCAAATAAGCACACTCAATAAGCTGGAAAATCAAATAAGCACTTATCTTAAAAGTCAAACAAGTTGGTTTTCTAGTGAAAAGTCAAAGTCAAAGTCTGATAAGCTCCAGTTCACTTAAATGGGTCAAATAATGAAGATCTATTACAAAAAATAAGTTGTTGCAAGTCAGAATAAGCTAAAATAGCTTATTGATAAGCTGATGATAAAATTGCACTAGCAGGGGCTAGTTTTGGATGTTGAGCAGTGGGAACTTTTCCCACTGCTTGACTATTTTGACTTGTTGTCTTTAGTGACTTTTTCTTGGATTCAGATTTCAAAAAGGCACCCAATTGATCTTTGGATCAAAAGGAGTCAATAACAATCAAAATAACACAATCACAAACAGCCAATTGATACAGTTTAATCAATTAATCACCAGATATTGCACAGACATGAACAATAAGCAGTTTAGTATTCAAGAGCAGTTTTAGCACAAATCAGCCAACCAAATTCAACCAAATGCACACACAAGCTATAATAAACTCCAATAAGCAAGTCTAAACAGGTTTCATGCACTGGTTCAAAGAATTAAGCAAGATCCAAGCTATGAAAGTTACTGATGAACACTACACATGCAGATTTCTACTTTTGCTGATGTATTTGACACACAAGCCAATTTCAACACCTCAAATCTTTCAAACAGGTTATGTTAACTTTGTTTAAACCACTTTTATCCCTAAGCATGCATACACACTAAGTGTTCCCAAAATCCTAGGTCAAAACAAGCAGAAACAAGGTCTATATAGCAGATTGATCAATTCAAGTGTTCAAACCCAAAAACTTGCAGCAAAACACTCTCAAACAAAGGTATAACAGATACAAAGCATAAACAACACTTTCCCTTAACACAAAATCAGATTACAAGCATAAATTAGTAGACCCAAACACCCCTTTAACTTTTTCAAATCAAGATTTTCAAAAGCAAAACAAGATTTCAGGCCAACCAAGCATCAATTAACACTCAAACAAGTCTAATGAACAGATTCAAGCAAGAACAAGCCACAAAATTCACAAGAACAACAGTTTCATACAAATATCACCAAAAATCACAATTTATGCAGATTTGGAGATTAAGTAAGCAAACCTCATGGATGTACATCCACACCCACGAATTTTGAGCTTATGTGCTAGCAAGAACAAGCACAAGCTTCCACAAAAGCCTGCTAAGATTCAACAAGGGTTAAGCACAATAACATGAAAAATCAGAAACTTGGAAAAATCTTGATTGATGCAAACTTGTTACCCCACACTTGATTATCCCCAAGTTATAAGCCTCACCACACCTTAACTAACTCAGTTAGGATGCTATGATCAGCCCTATAGCCCAAGAATTCCAAGATTGGAACAAGACTTAGCAAAATATCAAGAAAATGAGGAAAATATGCAAACTTGTGCACACTCCTCTTTTGAAAACAGGTTTTAAACTTTAAGAACTACAAAGCATATAACAAATGAAAGCAGTAAACAAGAGTGGCCAATGACTTTTCTTCAAGATTTCAAACTCAATTTCATTAAACTTGAAATAGGATTTACAGAAACTTGAACCAAGGAAAAATCAAAAGCAAACGTCTAATGAAGCACCCTAAGGCCTTTATATAGGCATACAAATGACTAAGGAACAGCTAAAAACTTAAAACCCTAGTGCTTGATCTTCCAAATTTGCCCTTGAGAACTTTGTCTTCTTCTTGAATCATGTGACTTGTTTTGGAGTTATGTAAGAGCTGGCAAGTGTTAAGTTGATCCAAGGGTGTGTATGAAGCTTAGAAAGTAAGCACAAGTCTCAAACGTTGGATTGCTGGTTTATTTTTGTTTGGACATGAGGAGTGGGGCAGGGGAGGGTTGGCATTGTCACATGCATGAGAGTGATGGGAGTTTAGGGGTTGGGTTATGATTAGAGGGCCATTAATCATCATTTTGGAAATTATTAGGGCTTAATTACAAGAAATTAAGAAATCCCTAATTGTGTTCTTGAGGTGAATAGTGCCAGGTTTTATTTGTTTTTGTGTTGGATTATATTTAAATAAGTGTTAATGGCGCCAAGATTAAATTAATCTTAATCCAGCTGAGTGGGATTGTGACATGGAGGAAAGGTGAGCTGTGATTGGCTGGATGGAGTGAGTGGGGCACGTGTCACCCCCTCACTGGTCTATGTAACTTCTTTGTCTGGCCCATAATTACCCCCTTTATTTCAGAAACTTGCCACTTTGTAAATATTTAACCAAAAACTCGTTTCCTTTGTATTTGAAGTTTCAAACTTCACACTTTTGCCCCAAAAAGTTTCATAAAGTAAATTCAGGGGTATTTCTTGCCATTTTTGCATTCTTCAAGGGCTGGTTTGGCATTTTCTTCAATGATAATGGTCTTGACTTGTATGATTGTCATCTTGAAGGACTGAAATTGCCAAGTCTTGATAAATGAGGGACCATTTTTGCCAATTGTTGAAAGTTGAGGGTCCTTTTTGTAATTTTGGATTTTTCAAAGGACCAAACTTGTCATTTCTTGTACTTTGAAGGACTTCATGATATATTTGTCTTTGTGGATGATTTTGGTTGACAATTTAGCTTTGTTGAGGGGCTAAACTTGCCAATTCTTCAAAGTTAAGGGCCCTTTTTGTAAATTTGACAAACTTTAGGGACCAAACTTGTAATTATGAGGATACAAGGGTATAAAGTGTCAATTCTTCATAATTGGAGGACCCTTCTTCATAATTCTTCAAATCTTCAAGGGTTGATCTTGGGAAAGTCTTTACTAGGGCTTGGTTCATTGTGCGGCTTCGTTTCCCGTGTTCGTTTTTGCATGATTTTTGTGATCTTTTGTCATTATCTCAATATCCGTACCTAAAATACACAAGCAACAAACACAAGCATATATTTGGGCATTTTGATGATATTTAATGCATTTTAAGCCCTATTTGGAAGATGAGACTATGTATAAAAGCAGTCTCATCACTCCCCCATACTAAACCATTGCCGTGCCCTCACGCAATGCTAGAATAAAGTATCAAAGCATCTCCAAAATTCATTTTATTCACTTTATTTGAATGATAAACTAGCTATACTACTACTATTATTACTACTTTGTGTTATAGACATAATGTATGATTTTCATCGCAAAATGGGACGTTTAGGTTCATAGAATAAGAACACGTGAATGCTTCGTTAGAAATAATTTCATCGTCCTCGATTTTCACTCCAATTCCAAGCTAAGCGTGCAACGAGATCATTGTCATTATAAGTTAGTAATGCTAACACTACTCATATGCCCTAATCACGTACTTATCCTCCCATTATTCCTAAATTGTATCTCTTATATTTTATGATGTCTTGAATGTTTCACGAGGATACATTGTTTGACTTATGCGATATTAGAGATTTAGGTCTAAAAATAGAGTCCTAACGGTGTAACTAAGACCATCAAATCAATAACCCCTCCTAATAGACGCCGATGTTAAAAAATTAAGTTGACAAGAAGAATCGATAAACACGGTTTTATAACGGTTTTGAACATGAGACTTATTACCAAGACTTTTATACGCCCCCTAACGGAAGGGCCTTATTATCTTTGGTTTACCTCCATCTTTTATTCAACTTCGCCATGAAGCTTTTATTATGACTTCGGTCTTGCCTTGCCTTTTATTATCCGCCTCATCGGTGGTTTTATTAGCCAAAGACGTATATCCTCACGCTAAGGCGAATTTTGGATCTTTAAAGCTTCGAAGATTAAGGCTTGATTCACTTTCAATTTTGCATAGATTTTAGGCCTTGTGGGGCTTCAAATTGTTTGCTTGATTTAGGTGAGCACTTGAAATCTTATTATTGGGTGAAGCTTTCGATTATTCGGGTTGCCAATACTTCAAAACCGTGCCGCTGGCGATACCTTAATGTCTTCCCAATTTAATTACACGGAAGCTACTAGAAAAGACTAGAAACCCAACAATCCCAACTAAACCGCTAAGTCAATATTTATTAAGCAAAAAATATTTACATGCGAAGGGAGAATAAGCAAACAACGAGAACACATGAGTTTTTGAAAGAATACGAGTATTCTACGTTTAGCATAGTAACTTATAATTAACCCTATCATTTCTCGTCCTCATTTAAGAGACTTAGCCTAATGTGTAGTTAAGGAATCAAAGCTAAGTGCTCAACACGCACGGTCGAGTCAAAAATTACTCTTATTCTCGCCATCGGAAAATCTACATTCGTGTCTTCAAACACTTATATAAAACATAAGAAAAATTTAAAATTTGGCCATTTTTAGCCTTATTTTGCAACAAAAAATGATAAACAAAACGATAAACTTTGGAAAGCGTGAAGGTTTGGCAATGCAAGTATCTATTCACCCCCCCATACTAAAGTTAAACATTGTCCTCAATGTTTCGAGTCTAGGGGTGCAAACACCCCCATACTAGAGACGTAGTCGAATGCCTAATCTAGCATGGAAAGGGTGTAACCATTAAGTAATAGCCGTTTATGAAGTGTGCTAAAAACCTAAGGTTAGAACATCAAAGGATACATCATGGATATTGAGAAATGTCTCCAAAGCAAGCGATCGAGTGCTCCCTTAAAACGAACACGAGAGGCTCCAATCGTGAAGATCATGATCTAAAAACCACATATCACAAACAACCACGGAACAAAGGTTGGAAGGGCACAAATCCCCACACGTAAGCTACATTAGACTAAGAAAGCGATAATATGTACATAGGATAAGCATGGGACTCCCCCACGAGGCTCCTCGTTTTTGATTACCGAGTCATGAGCTCGACTCGATCCCCTCAACACTAATTATCATTGGGGAAGGTGACTTGGTCGAGGTAGTTCAAGGATGGAACTTCCCCACCAAAGTAGTGCTTCAACCTATGTCCATTCACCTTGAAGTTAGGACCATCATCTTGAGCTAGCTCGATGGTCCCATACGGAAACACTTGAGTCACGGTGAATGGACCGGACCAACGGGATTTCAATTTACCGGAAAATATTTTCAATCTTGAATTAAAAAGCAAAACTTGATCCCCAATGTTAAGAACCCGGTTTTTAATTTTTGAATCATGCAACTTTTTAGTTTTCTCTTTGTAAATCAATGAATTTTCATAAGCAATGTCTCTCAATTCATCCAATTCATTTAGTTGCATTTTCCGGTGTTTTCCCGTGGTCTCCATGTTATCATTACAATGCTTAAGGGCCCAATAAGCCTTGTGCTCTAATTCGATAGGCAAATGACAATTCTTTCCATACACAAGCTTATAGGGAGTGCACCCAATGGGCGTCTTATGAGCGGTCCTAAAGGCCCATAAAGCATCGTCTAACTTATCCGACCAAGATTGTCGGTTTTCCCCCACGGATCTCTCCAAGATCCTCTTCAATGCTCGGTTTGAAACCTCGACTTTCCCACTCGTTTGTGGGTGATAAGCCGTAGAAAGACGATGTGTAACCCCATATTTCCTTAAGACTCTTTCGAATTGGTCATTACAAAAATGGGTTCCACGATCGCTTATGATCGCACGAGGGGTTCCAAACCTAGCAAACAAACTTTTCAAGAACTTGACTACCACACGAGCATCATTAGTGGGCAAGGCCTTCGCCTCCACCCACTTAGATAGGTAGTCAACCGCAACAAGGATGTACTTATTACCACGAGATGATGGGAATGGCCCCATAAAGTCTATACCCCAAACGTCAAAGATCTCACATACTTGAATGATATTTTGTGGCATTTCATCTTTTTGTGAGGCTTTTCCTTGTCGTTGGCATGAATCACAAGACTTCACAAGGATTTGTGCATCTCGGTAAATAGTAGGCCAAAAGAAGCCGGCATCAAACACCTTCTTAGCCGTGAGATTAGCACCGTGGTGACCACCCGTGGGTCCCTCATGGCAAGCTCTAAGGATGTTAGAAGCTTCGGTGCCAAATACACAACGTCGGATGATTTGATCCGCACAAGTTCGAAACAAGTAAGGGTCGTTCCAAAAATAGAACTTGACGTCACGAAAGAATTTTCGTTTTTCTTGAGTCGTCATACCCTTAATGATGAAGTTACCCGCATGGTAATTTGCAAAATCCGCGAACCATGGGGTAGAAGGATCAAGCTTAGAATTCACTACACCAAGTGTCTCGAGCGGAAATGTTTCGGTGATTTCCTTGGGCTCGTAAACACTTTGGTGAGGATCTTCCAAACGAGAGAGATGATCGGCCGCTAGATTCTCGGCTCCTTTTTTGTCAACAATGGTGTGATCAAATTCTTGAAGGAGGAGAATCCAACGAAGTAATCTCGGCTTTGCATCTTGTTTAGCCATGAGATACTTGATAGCCGAATGGTCCGTATACACTATGCATTTCGTCAAGACGAGGTAAGGTCGGAATTTCTCAAATGCATATACCACGGCAAGGAACTCCTTTTCCGTTGTAGTGTATTTAAGTTGAGCCTCGGTCATCGTCTTGCTAGCATAGTGGATAGGCAAGAAGTGCTTTTCATGACGTTGCCCCAAAACGGCCCCAATAGCGTAATCACTTGCATCACACATAAGTTCAAAGGGGAGGTTCCAATTTGGAGCAACAAGAATGGGAGCTTCGGTAAGTTTCCTCTTAAGGATCTCAAAGGCTCGTACACAATCTTCGTCAAAGACAAAACGTGCCTTTTTTTCAAGAAGATGTGTAATGGGTCGAGAAATCTTCGAGAAATCCTTGATGAATCGTCGATAAAAGCCCGCGTGGCCTAGGAAACTCCTAACTCCCTTGACGGTTTTGGGATGAGGTAATTTGGCGATGACGTCTACCTTAGCTTGATCTACCTCAATCCCCGCTTTCGAGACCTTGTGCCCTAAGACGATTCCACTCTTAACCATAAAATGACACTTTTCCCAATTGAGCACAAGGTTGGTTTCCTCACAACGTTTTAACATTCTCTCAAGGTTCGACAAACACGAAGTAAAGGAATCACCAAACACGGAAAAGTCGTCCATGAAGACTTCCATCGTCTTCTCGATCATATCATGAAAAATAGCCATCATGCATCGTTGAAAAGTTCCCGGTGCATTGCAAAGTCCGAATGGCATTCTACGATAGGCAAACGTTCCATATGGACACGTAAACGTAGTTTTCTCTTGATCACGAGGATCGATGGGAATTTGGAAGTAACCGGAAAAACCATCTAAAAAGCAATAGAAATCGTTTCCCGCAAGACGCTCCAACATTTGGTCCATGAAGGGCAAGGGAAAATGGTCTTTTCGAGTGGCTTCATTCAACTTTCGATAGTCAATGCACACTCTCCATCCGGTCACGTGTCTCGTAGGAATCAATTCGTTGGCATCGTTTGGCACAACGGTCATCCCTCCCTTTTTAGGGACACAATGAATAGGACTCACCCAAGGGCTATCAGAAATAGGGTAAATCATTCCCGCGTCAAGGAGTTTAAGGACCTCCTTTTTGATGACGTCGTGAATTTTGGGGTTCACCCTCCTTTGACTTTGGATTGTTGGCTTGAAATCCTCCTCCATTAAGATTTTGTGGGTACAAAACTTGGGATCGATCCCCTTAATGTTGGATAACTTCCACGCAATCGCCCCTTTGTGAGCCTTAAGAACATCGACAAGTGCGGTTTTTTCATCATTCGAAAGATCCTTCGCAATAATAACCGGCAACTTGTCGTCCTCCTCCAAATAGACATACTCGAGGTGAGGAGGTAAATCTTTCAACTCGAGAATAGGTGGTTCCTCAAGTGAAGATTTAGGTTCGATACTCATAACCTCCTCGGGTGGAGGAAATGGGAAATCGTTAAGAAAATCCTTGATAATCGAGAAGTCCTCATCGTTGTCGAGGTCTTCGTCACAAGTACGTGGAACATTGCATTCTTCCAACGTAAAACCACCACCTTCAATAGGAGTGAAAGTTGGTGTCGAGTTATCAAGAATTGGATCCAACATAGTGGGATTGCCACTAGTTTCTTCATCACCAAAACCTAGAACTTCTTGTGAAAATTCCTCGCAAACCACGTCAATCATATCAACGGGGTTTATGGTTGCAACGGAATAAAACTGAGAAATTTGAGAGTTTTGAGTTGCGTTTATAACAAGTTCCTCGTCGTTGAAACGTAAGGTGATCTTTCTAGCATGCACATCGATCAAAGCCATAGACGTATCTAAAAACGAACGACCTAAAATAAGAGGAACTTGAGGATCCGTGGGGATGTCAACAACAATGAAGTCTACGGGATAGTAGAACTTCCCCACTTTCACAAAAACGTCTTCCGCCAAACCACATGCGGGAATTGTGGAATGGTCGGCCAACTCGATAGACATTAGTGAAGGAGTACGATTAGGAAGATTGAGCGACTTGAAGATTGCAAGTGGCATCAAGTTAATGCTAGCACCAAGATCGGCCAAGGCGAAGCATTCTTCCATGTCTTGGATTGCACAAGGGATCAAAAATTTACCGGGATCACCGACTTTTTGAGGTATGCGATTAAGATAAACCGACGAACAACTAGACAATTGGTGCAATTTCTCCTTGTTGTTCAACATACTCTTAAAGTTAGCGGCAAATCGAGGCACCATGACCAAGGCATCGGCAAAACTCACATTAAGGTGCAAATCACGAAACATTTTCATAAAAAGCTCAAATTGGTAATTGTCGCGCTCTTGACGTTTCTCCTTCCTAAGTCTCGATGGATAGGGCAAAGGTGGTGTGGGTTGAGGCATAGTAGGCATAGCCTTTGGAATCTCGGGTTCCAATGATGGTAATGGGTCAACCGTAGGTGTGGTATGAGCGGTACTTCGTGGGATTGGGACATGCTCCTTTTGGACCACCACCTCGGGTTCTTCCTCAATTGCTTCCTCCGTAGGAGCAATTGGTTAAGGAATCGGCTCCTTAAGTGTCTTACCACTACGTGTGGTAATTACTTTCATCTCACCCTTAGGGTTGGATATTGTGTTACTAGGAAGACCACTTGACGACGGTTTACACATTATTGCCTCAAACATAGACGAGATTTTATCTTCAAAATTAGATTGCCTCAATACGGCTTCGGTTTGCCTTTTCTCGGCCTTAAGCATCTCTTGTTTAATCTCATGTTGCCCTTGTTCCATTTTTTGTTGGTTTTGTTGCAACCTAGTGACATTTCCTTCCATCTTGTTGGTGTGGATTTTAAGTTCATTAGCTAACTCATTTTTCAACTCTTTCTTCAAGTCGTTTTTGAACTCGGATCTTAGGCTAATTATTTCTCTTTGAATGTTGTCAAACCTAGCATCATTACCACTAGCATATTCAACAAACTCACTTGGAAGATCTTCCAATGTTTGCAAACTCTTGTTGTTATTTTGAAAATCATTTTTGTTTGAAACTTGATTATTAGCCCCTTGATTCCCATAGTTTCCCTTGTTATAATTGTTCTTAAAACCAACTTGATTGTTGCGATAGTTGTTAGCATTTTGATTTGATCCAAAACCCGGTGGAGTCATTTGATTAGAGCGGGAAACTTGACCGTTTTGGTTGTAATTTCCCGTGGCCGCAAAGGCACTCGAAGTGTTACCACCGTTGGTAATGCACTCGGAGAAATCATGACCTCCACCACAATACATGCAAGAAACCTCAACCGCTTTAACCGTAGCGGGAGCACTTGGTTCACCAACTTTAAACTCAATCAAAAGTCCTTTCAACTTATCAAAAATCTTGTTTTCCAAGTTCGCCTCAATTTGGCAAGCATCGATGGTGTTAGACAAAGAAGGTGAAGCCGAAGACGAAGCCTTACGAACACTAGACGTGCTACGAGGACTATACACCTTAGATCTATTTTCAATAATCACCAAAGCTTCCTCAACCGTTTTACACAAAAAATTACCACCCGCGGCGGCATTCAAATAATCCCTTTCATGATCATTAAGTCCATTGTAAAACGTGTCAATTTGATGCAAATCGGAAAAACCGTGATGAGGACATTCATGTAACATTTCCTTAAACCTATTCCAAGCCGTTGAAAAACTTTCATTAAATTCTTGTGAAAACTTTGAAATCTCGTTTTTCAAGTGCGTAGTCTTAGAGGGCGGAAAAAATGGTTCACAAACTTAGACACGAGATCCTTCCACGTCAATATAGAATTGGGTGGCTCTTTCTCTAACCAAATTTTTGCGGGCCCCGCTAAGGAATACGGAAAAAGCATCATCTTAATCGAGTCGTTAGACACATCCTTAAACTTGCAAGTAGCGGTAAGACGATTGAATTGGCGGATATGGTTGTGAGGATTGTCCTTCTCATCACCACGGAATTTGTTGTTTTGAATCATGGACAACAAACCCGTCTTAACCTCAAAATTCTCCGCAAGGATTGCGGGAATCACAATAGCCTCTCCATAACCCTCGGTGGGTGCTTGAAGTAACTCCATCATAGTTCGATTCGCCATGGTTGGTGCTTCTCTTACAATGGGTTCGTCAATAGGAGACTCCTCACTAGAATTGTTTGGAGTGATGGATTTGTTTTTTCGTTTACGAGCACGTCTTTCTTGATTTCGAGTTAGCATAAACGTCACGTGCAACGAGGGGATGAGCAAAGAAGATTCTTTTTGGTGTTTTGTATTTTTTTAATTTTTTTGTGGTTTTTGATTGTATTAACCTTTTTTTGGAACTTGGTGAAATGTATTAGGTAGACAAAAAGTCCACAAATCTCCTCACTAATCAAATCTCTTGATTAAAAAGGCCTCAAGGAATGAAAACGATCACGTGGAGTGAACGCCTTCGATGACTTTAGAACGATGGTGGAACACCAAATCGTTCAAGAGGGTTTAATCAATAGAAACCAAGAAAATATATATGATACTTAGTAATACTTTGGGCGGCAAAACCCTCGATTCACTCTCACAATCAAATACTCACAAGCAAGCTGGGAAACGAGGCGGCGCGAAGCACTTAAGAGCCTTTTTCCTTAGGATATATTTTATAATATCCGCCTTATACCCACCTTATAGTTTGTATTTTCAAGATTAAGCTTCACGAAAGTATTTATCTATTTTTGCCTTTTTCTTTGGTTTGAGATTCGAATACAATGATTGGGTAATGACCTCCCAAGTCAAGGTTGTGATTGCTCACGTATTTGGAGTACTTGTGTATTTATTGTTCTACGTATACAATATAGTAATAATATTCACACAAAAACCGAAAAACGATAATACGTATTAGTAGAGTGCTACTAATACAAATACTAATTATGGTTAGTATAAAAACAACAATGCCAAATCAAAACACAACACGCCTCCCCGGCAGCGGCGCCAAAATTGATGTAGTGTTTTTGTACACCTTTAGGAAAAGGATGACAAAAGTGGCAAGTATTAAGTGTCGGTTTAGGAAAACCAAGCACTAATGACCAATTAGGTTCAAGTTCGTTCACGAGGAGGCTAGTGTGTTATGTGTGTAATGATTTGGATTAATTTGTGATTATATTTGAAAAAGAAGAATAGAAAGGGGATTAGAAGAGAGTGACGGTTATGAAGACGGATTTAACTAAGTCTAAAAAGGCGTACACGTAAAATCCTAAAAACCACCAAAATTAAATTCTTAACCTAAAAATTTCTAAAAATTACCAAAAATCCCTAATAATATAATAAGAGTTTACAAAAAATCAAAACTTGCAAAAACCTTTTAATTAATTAGATAATGACTTTTTAATGCTAATTAAAGCCCTAAAAATCAAAATTAATTATTAAAAAGCCCTTATCAAGATTTTCAAGTTTGTAAACCTCAAAAATACTCTAATTAAGCTAAAAACTATTTTTCAAAATTTTAAAACCAATTAAAACTATTTTTAAATAATTAAAAACTCCTAAAATCAATTAAATCTTAAATTAATTATAATAAATAATTAAAAGACCTAAAAAATATTTGGAAAGTTGCAAAAATCCTAATTAAGTATTTAGAACCTAGGAAAAATATAAAAACCTAGAAAATCAGACTTTTAATTTTTAATAATAAAATAATATTAAAATAATATTAAAAATCCAAAAATTCTAAAAAATTCTAAAAACTTGCAAACTAGCTTAATTTACCCTAAGTAACTCAGAAATGAAAGTGAAATTACCTAAATACCCCTATTGGGCCTAGAAAATGGGCCAAACCCAAAACAGTCCCTTATTGGGCTTAATTAAGGCCCAATAAGAAAAAGTGCTCAAAATAAGCTCAAAAAGCACAGGTTGACTCAAAATTTGATTTTAAACAACTTTTTCCAAAGGCCCAAAAGCTGAAAATGTGAAATAAGCTAACTTATAATAAGCAGCTTATTCTTAATGGGCTTTTTGGCCCATTAAGCTATAAGCTGATGCCATAAGCTAAAATTTAACACACAACCTTCTTTTGACCTAACAAAGACTTCTGTAAAAAGAAATTTCAAATAAGACCACTCAATAAGCCAGAAACAAGTCAACAACTTATTCACAAAACGACAAAATAGTCGTTTTTATGATCTAGACCACCTCAGAAGCTGATTCAAGTTGCAAAATGTTTCTTTTGACAAAACTAAGCTTATAAACCAAAGAACTTTCAAATAAGCACACTCAATAAGCTGGAAAATCAAATAAGCACTTATCTTAAAAGTCAAACAAGTTGGTTTTCTAGTGAAAAGTCAAAGTCAAAGTCTGATAAGCTCCAGTTCACTTAAATGGGTCAAATAATGAAGATCTATTACAAAAAATAAGTTGTTGCAAGTCAGAATAAGCTAAAATAGCTTATTGATAAGCTGATGATAAAATTGCACTAGCAGGGGCTAGTTTTGGATGTTGAGCAGTGGGAACTTTTCCCACTGCTTGACTATTTTGACTTGTTGTCTTTAGTGACTTTTTCTTGGATTCAGATTTCAAAAAGGCACCCAATTGATCTTTGGATCAAAAGGAGTCAATAACAATCAAAATAACACAATCACAAACAGCCAATTGATACAGTTTAATCAATTAATCACCAGATATTGCACAGACATGAACAATAAGCAGTTTAGTATTCAAGAGCAGTTTTAGCACAAATCAGCCAACCAAATTCAACCAAATGCACACACAAGCTATAATAAACTCCAATAAGCAAGTCTAAACAGGTTTCATGCACTGGTTCAAAGAATTAAGCAAGATCCAAGCTATGAAAGTTACTGATGAACACTACACATGCAGATTTCTACTTTTGCTGATGTATTTGACACACAAGCCAATTTCAACACCTCAAATCTTTCAAACAGGTTATGTTAACTTTGTTTAAACCACTTTTATCCCTAAGCATGCATACACACTAAGTGTTCCCAAAATCCTAGGTCAAAACAAGCAGAAACAAGGTCTATATAGCAGATTGATCAATTCAAGTGTTCAAACCCAAAAACTTGCAGCAAAACACTCTCAAACAAAGGTATAACAGATACAAAGCATAAACAACACTTTCCCTTAACACAAAATCAGATTACAAGCATAAATCAGTAGACCCAAACACCCCTTTAACTTTTTCAAATCAAGATTTTCAAAAGCAAAACAAGATTTCAGGCCAACCAAGCATCAATTAACACTCAAACAAGTCTAATGAACAGATTCAAGCAAGAACAAGCCACAAAATTCACAAGAACAACAGTTTCATACAAATATCACCAAAAATCACAATTTATGCAGATTTGGAGATTAAGTAAGCAAACCTCATGGATGTACATCCACACCCACGAATTTTGAGCTTATGTGCTAGCAAGAACAAGCACAAGCTTCCACAAAAGCCTGCTAAGATTCAACAAGGGTTAAGCACAATAACATGAAAAATCAGAAACTTGGAAAAATCTTGATTGATGCAAACTTGTTACCCCACACTTGATTATCCCCAAGTTATAAGCCTCACCACACCTTAACTAACTCAGTTAGGATGCTATGATCAGCCCTATAGCCCAAGAATTCCAAGATTGGAACAAGACTTAGCAAAATATCAAGAAAATGAGGAAAATATGCAAACTTGTGCACACTCCTCTTTTGAAAACAGGTTTTAAACTTTAAGAACTACAAAGCATATAACAAATGAAAGCAGTAAACAAGAGTGGCCAATGACTTTTCTTCAAGATTTCAAACTCAATTTCATTAAACTTGAAATAGGATTTACAGAAACTTGAACCAAGGAAAAATCAAAAGCAAACGTCTAATGAAGCACCCTAAGGCCTTTATATAGGCATACAAATGACTAAGGAACAGCTAAAAACTTAAAACCCTAGTGCTTGATCTTCCAAATTTGCCCTTGAGAACTTTGTCTTCTTCTTGAATCATGTGACTTGTATGGAGGGCTTCTTTCTTACACTCTTTATCCTTACATTTCTTTTTTATTCTTCAACCCCTTCAATGCTTACCAAGACGTCATCACTAGCACTTGTGATTGTTCCAGTGCTAGCTTAAGTACCTAGTCGGAATTTTCCTTTTTAACGTTATACTCCATCTTTCCTAAGGACTTCTAATAATCTATTGGAATTTCCCTGGGGAGATCCCTCCGGTTCTGGTTGGATCATTGGACATATACCTAACCACCTTTTGACACTAATAACATCGTGGATTAAAAAGGTTGTCGGCATAAGATCGCAACCGTAAAACCAATTGAAAGACAATCAAAGTGTTTAAAAAACCTTTTAACACCTTGATAGTTTTGACATTTCAGAAAAGCTCCCCCTTCACATGTGCCTCGATAATCGAAAGTGTTCCGAACATGTGAGTAAGACTTAAAGTGCTTGAGTCTTATATGTTCGTATCATATATTAGAACACATTTTAATCATATTTTCTCCCATATCTCTAATATATAAGTTGATTGATATTAGAGATACCAAATTTGATTAAAATGTATCACGAAAAAATAGTCTTGAAACTCTATCAAGATAAAAGTATGTCTTACTAGGCATGAATTACATGGAACATTTTATGTAGCGTCGAGTACACAATTTTTAAAAGATTTTGAATAATCATTGAGAAATTCTTCAAAAAATTGTACTTGTTCGCTCTTCAAGATCCGCCCCCCTTACTAGAAATATAACTTGGGGATTTCCCTGATCAGTATCAGGTGTCTTTAACCTGGAATAAATCTGTACAATCTTTAGACTATACACAGCTATGAGAGGTTAAAGGAAACATTAATCCTAGTAACATATAGTTGAGACCGTCATAGAATAGAGCTTCACAGCGATCGTACTCCTCCCTGGGAAGCACTCTCTGCTATGATGAATATCTTTATAATACTCTATTCCTTGGGATTTACTACCGAAGCTAAGAAAAGGTTGGATCAAGAAAAGGGGGTACTACGAGGCCTCTGCCCCACGCATCTAACCAGTTCGCGTGGTTCATCGATTCCACCGATTAGACCCTTAGAGTGATTCAGTCGATACAGAGGTGCGCTTGAAGTGAGGGTTGTGCTGTCCCTATTGGGTTGGGCCCTTCCTCAAAAGGCCCCACCGTCGGGGCATAAGTTTAACACCCCCAAATTACATTGCGCAGCGGAAATACACATTTGGGTGTTAAACTCAAACCTCATCACTAAAAACACTTTGTACGTTCTCAAAATGTGACCTTTAAATTATAAGATAAATAATACTATCTTTTAGTCTAAAGTTTTCAATCCCAATAAAGAAATTTTTATAAATATCAGAGTAGCGTTTCAGTCCTTTCAAAGTACCATCCCAAAAATACAAACCTTTTACCAACTATATAATACTCAAAATGATTTTTATGATTTCCTGAAGACAAAAGATAACATTTAATAATGACAGAGAAAGAAAATTGTTTCAGACTAAACAACAATAAAAGCGACACCGCAACCTTCCCAAGCAAGCTCCTTAATCAACACATCAGATTACCTGAAACACATGCTTAAACAAATCAACAATAATGCTGAGTGAATCTTTAGGTTTAACAAAACTCATTTGAACACATCATAAAATCAATCATAATCGTTTAATAGAATTGATGTACCTATAATCTATTAATCAAGCATTTCATCTTATAGCAATAGCTAATGAATTGTATTAAACTCATGACACCGACCCCTTAACTTAGTCCCCACGCCAAACGCCAGCATGACTATATGAATTCCATTGCCCCTACTAGGGTATCAGTTGCAAATATACCACATTCTCATTCTCGTAAATTATCCTTGCCAGAGGTTACTCAGCGTTAAGCCCTGGTCTCATATAGGGTTGTCAGCCCAATAGTACTATCATTTGAATAAGCGGCTATTCCCAACTCACAACAAAGAGCTATAACATAGGTAACGGTTCATGATATTAGGGACTTTTGCAACTTAGGTACTTATACAATTCAAGGCAAGATAAGGCAACAAAGGCAACATTCGGGTCCAACAATTATTCATGACTTGTGTTCATTTTATTTCAAATAGCATGTATCCCCCTCGCGGGTTTTAAAATCATTAAAAACAAGTAGAAAGCAAGGCTATAGACTCACCTTGAGTAATAGCTATAGTAAGACGACTTTCAACGATTGACGATGCCCGGCGAACACGATATTCACAATCTATCAAAATAAAATACGCACCTTTAATAACATATTCAAGTAATATCTATACTTAATAAAATAAAATAAATAATTTAAATCAAATTTAAACTCACACCATTCTTAATTAAATAATTCCTACATATGTACACTATTACACTTTTACTTTATTTATTTCCTTTATTAAAAATCTGTCGATATATATACTAATCGTTCAAACTGTTTTTCCTACTTAGACAAGTCAAATGTTTAAGATACTACTCAGAGACTTCACTTACTATATATAGAAAGTTCTCCCAAAATTTGGTTAAAAGATTTTACTTTTAAGGTTCCCTGCCCGACACATCTTCGAACTATAAAAACCGGACAGTTTTACGTTATCGACTCATATAGTTATTTTGACCTCTATAAACGACTCCATTTTCAAAACCGACACTCATGTTTGAAAATAGACTCAACATCTTAATGTTTTCACTTCTTCATAAGTCCTTGACTCATTTCAAAATTCTTTCTATTGTCCTCGAGATTCGATCCAAATATCGACAACAACTATATATTGTGCCGATACTCGTCTCCCGGTACATGAATAATCAAACTTTCATAACTTTTTGCTCGTTTGGAGCTAGAAGCTCTACTTTGTACCAATTCAAAGCTTACGAAGTCCTGTACAACAATATCTAATCAAATCATATCATACACAAACTTAAGTTTTCCAAAAATTACCTTTTAGCTGCTGATTAAAAATACCTTCTTAAAAATCACTCAAAATCATATTTTTCACCCATTTTAACCTTATTTTTACAACTATAATCATCATAATACTACTACTTTCAATCCTAACATCCTATATCACCCTAGATGATCAAATCATATAAAACCCAACTCAAAAATTTCAACATGCAACAAGTAAAAACCATACACAACATCATAAACACCTACATACAACACATAAACTAGATCAAAACACAAGATTTTCATCAAAAATGGGTTTTTACAAAAAGTGCTTGCATGTGGTAAATTTTATACCAAATTGTAGAGAAAGATGAAACTAGAATGGGTCTTTGTTTAGATTTTATGGATTCAAGCTAGAAATTAAGATGATGGTGGTTTTTGGTGGCTAGGGGGTGACGGCATGGAGAGAGTGGGAGAGAGGAGTTGGTGATTTTGATAGTTAGTGAAGAAAGTATTATTTTTTGTTATTTATTTTTCTATTTATATGTGGAAACTTTAGGGTAGTTTTTGCCAATTGTGATTCTTGTGGACTAAATTGCAAATACTTGTTTAAAAAGCGGGAAATGACTATTAGTCAATTTTTAAACTATTTACGGGTCTCGGGTTTCATAAAAATACTTCTCAAAACTTAAAACGCACACAAAATATGATATTATATAGTCCCGGCACGACTTAATACGAAATTAAAAATAAAAACGTCAAAATATTAAACATCGACATAACTAAAAATAAAACGTAAAATTTCGGGCATCCGTTGATATCACGATCACTAATAATCCTCGTAACTCGTCAAAACGTAAAAATATAACTTTCAACATTCGTTCAATTCAAATCACCAATCATCATAACATTCAATCTTGTCAAAAATACACGTAAAAATATAATTAAATAATGACCACGGGTTCGGGTTATCACATCCTACCCTCCTAAAAGAGAGAGATGTCCTGGCACTCAACCCGCCTCACACTCACAATTTCTCACCTCTAAAATCAACGTGACCTCTTTTCCTTAAGAGATACTCATGTCTTTCACACCAGTTCAAGTCAATTACTATAATATCACCATACCAAAGAATACAACTATAATTCAGCTTCCAGATTTCATCTTCCAATAATTCCAACCTTTCATCATTCATAATCCTTCTGCATCACTTCCTAGTTTCATTTCCTACTTCAATATCCTGATAACCTAGCTTACGATCATGTAAAATCTCAAGTTGCACATCCTAATTACTGATATGACGACTATCATCGCATAAAGATTTCATCATCAAAAAATTCCGTATGACCTCATAGTAAAATATTAAAAGATAACACCATCCCGAGTTTCAATCGCATCTACACAAGTCCAGTTTCCATTGTTCAAATTATCCTCTCACTTTGTCCGTTGATTTCCGAAAATACGCAATATTCTTTCTTGACTCAATTCCTCTTGCTAATTGTTAAAGATCTCTAACACTTAAAAGTTAACTTCGGTCTCTGGGTTATACATATTATATTTAAACTTTATTCAATTCTTATTTCTTCTTACAACGATTTCCAAAAATTCAATAATACTGACACCATGATCCGGGGTTATTGACGATTTCATCACTAAATTCCTAGTGATTTCTTTCTTTCTCACGCACAGATTACATCTCGTAACAGTCACCTATAGAATTTCTTATGATCATCTTCCACCTTCATCCAATCTAACAATTACTACACTGAACCACTGAACCATTCATATTACATCATCCCATCTTTCTTATATCATATATTGTTTAGATAACTCTAGTGATTTCCTATACTCAAATCTGATTATTAATACATTTTCCTGATGTCATAATACATCTAACCCCAACCAGAATGTACCTATACTTCAACTTTTGAAATTCCTTTAGTACTAAATATGGCACTCTCATCACTCTTGGAATAATTGAATTCTCTCTAATCTGAAAATTTTATTCACCACCGGTTCTCGTATCCCTAATACATCCTCCTTCAAATAGATGATTACAATAATAATTTTTGTTCCTCTAAAACATTTCGTCTCAATCATTTTTTTACTATCAATCCATTTCAAAATTTCGGACAACCTGTTGATCTTCTTTCCTTGGTATTCCTTTCCCACTAATCCGTCAATGCTATCTTTAGTTCTATTTCACATAATCCACTCTGCTCATCATTACCAAGACTCAAAAATTCCGAAATTCAAGATTCAATCCGCAAATACTTAAGAATCTTATAAGCCTTTTTCCTTTTCTCCTCCTTACTGAATACTCTCACTACAACACTCATTCTGCATAACTATAACACATCTCGTGATCATAATCACTTTCGATTAAAAATTACTACATACTTGATTCCATACAAGTAATATTTCACAGTTTCAAAATAGACACCACATCGTCGAAACTCAAAATTATATAATTCCCCTTATACTTCTCTAATTACGTCAACACACCACTTATCGCTTTCTCCGACCCTTTGATATTGTTAAGATATCATCACCGCAGCTTTACAATTCCTTTAGATTCCTCCGATACTGACAATTCGACACAGAACTCAACCTATCCTCACCGCTCATAAACAACTTTCTTAACTAACGAATATCAGATCTCAAAACTCCCACTTGGATGCATGAATGGGTTTCACACATTTAGTTCTTCTTTGTCAGCTTTATCAGTGGTTCAACAATCAGTGAAAACCTTTCGATAAACCTTCGATAATACCTAGCTTAAACAAAGGAATTAACAAGCTTCCGCCGGCTTCGTCGGTATCGACAAATCCCCAATCGCTTCGATCTAGTCAAGATTTCCACGAATACTTCAGCCCTAAATCGCACATTCCAGAATTTAAACTAACACCAGCTAAAATTCATATCCAAAGAATTTCACACACCATTCCTCTTTCCTTAACAATTTTTCAATTGTTACCAAATGCTTTCCTCACCTACCTTAATATTAACCAAACAAAACATCAATCATCAGTAATGGATACTGATTCTTGGTAATCAATTTTCTCAATCTCACAGCAATCATCTTACTCCCAAAACATCCAGCTTCTTTCTTGCTTTCATTACTACGTTTCTTATGACTTACCCTTCCAGTCTTATCAAATTATTCTTGTTGTCTCATCCGCCAATCCTTACAACCATCCTCAATTTCCTAACAATGTCAAATGACAAAATATACAAGTAGATTCATAACTTCCATTACTAAGCTAACACAAAGCTTCTTTTTCCCAAGACGACAGTGAATTCTACGATTTCCGTGGGACAATCACCAGATGCTCTTAAATACAAACTCGTCTTTTCATTCCCTTTCGACTACTACTAATGAAGTGCACTGAGAATACGACCTATTACAGTTTCCTCCTACATACCTTCTCATCTTTGCCCAATTAAAATCTCTAAATAGAAAATCCACTTACTAATTTTAGTAATCAGTACCCAATTCTTAGCAAAATTTCGAATCAATCCTTTCCACCTTTACTGAACATACCCTATAAATTTCATCCTCATTCCAGTAATTCCAACACAGCCCCAGTTCAGTTAATTGTGTGGCATCACTTAATTCCATAAGTTCAGAAAATATCTTCTTAATATATACAATAATTAACAATCTTTCCATCAGTTAATTTCTCATTTCAATTAATCGCTAATTCTTGTCTATTTCTCATCCCCATGTCAACTAAAATATAACATCTTCATAATTTCATCGGATATATTATTCAAACAATAGGCTAACACAATGATTGTTAAATAAGAATATGCATATTACAATATCTAAATCTCAAGACTTATCAGCATTTCCAAAAATATAGGCTGCAACAACAATATTCCTTCCCTATTGATTTCCATTATCTGAACAATTCCTTTACCCATACTCCTTTACCATAATGATAACATTTCACTGCTCCAAGAATACTAATTCCTGTAACTACATTCCTTGTTCTTCCCTCAGCAGCTAGACATCCTGCTAGTCCGTACTTGCGACAAGTAGATATACAATTACCCATGTGGTGTAAAATACATCGTCTACATATTATAATTCCTCTTGCTTACACAATTTACGGTAACAGCATGAATACAATCTTTTCTTAGCTTATACTGTTGAATTCCGAGTTTATTATTTTTTTAGAGGAATTAAATGTTCATTCTCTGTTGACACTCGCAGCATTACCGTCCTTTTTATCTTTTCTGCTACACTTAATTTCGAATCAGGATCAATCTTTAAATTACTATTTCCTTTCGTCTGTGTGTAAATTTCCATGTTACTGCTAATATTACGATATATCTATCGGTTACTCAAATTTGTCCATATAGTTGTACATTTACAATCACCATTAGTATAGTATGATACTCTTCACCGCATCCCTTCTCATTTCTATGAATCTAGCATACCAACATCCTTTACAATCTCGCAGAACAGTAGCAGCATCTTCAACTAGAACAGCAGCATCTTCAGTCTCGGCACCTTTTTTCCTTGCAACACATTCAGCTTCAAATGTTCTAACGATTATTTCCATAATCATATAATCTACCCTAGAGGTTGTTAATTTTGGAGACATATTTCAAGAAACTTAGTCACGTGGGGATCCAATAATGACATAAAATATCTCACTCAATCCTTTCTACTGTTATCACATATGAAAGAAACATGATAAGTATACACATCAAGATAGAAAGAAGGATCTTTTCATCAAGATATATCATGGATACTACATGTGCAAACAACACGATACTACCTAAATTCAACAATCATTTCACAAAAGAGAATAATAAAGACACATCAAGATAACAAAGGGTAATAGTAGATTGCATCCATAAAATCTGAGAAAATCGTGACAAGATCTGTCACTACAGTCACTTACCCTTATCAAACTAAACAACAACATGTTCCATCACAGTACTACATTATAAAATCTAAATAATCCAAATACAATATAATAAGTACATAAACTGAAATACAAGAAATATTCATCACTTCATTGCTCCATAGGATATGGCACATCATTTTCTCCAACTTGGCTAGTCCCTACTTCGTCCTCATCCGGTTCCAACTTGATGCACCTCCTTTCTGGATCATAGCACGGCGGATCCTCTAATCCATACTTCAGATATGCACCTTGGCATGACGGATACTTCATATAGTGTGAATCAACATACTTATCATTGTCCTGAAACTTCCAATACGGTTCAAGGTATGGCCTAAAGTGAGCTTCATAATTACTTATCCTGCGTAGCCTATCTCTCTCTACCTGATATGTCTTAAAGTCAGTTCCATAACTTCTTACCTCTGCTCTAACCTTAGTCTTTCCAACTTCACTCTTAGATCTTATTAATACAAGGTTTTATCCAAGTATAAAATATTTATCGTCCGATCTCTCCGAATTGATTTCTAGTCTAAAGTGCGACTCAATTGTCTTTTGGTGAACAAGAGTATGTTTTGGTTTGGTTTTCTAATTAAAACTAAAAGCAAGAATGAAAATGTGGTTGAGTAAAATTAAAGCGTTTAAGAATTAAACTAAAAGCTATTTAGAAAAACTCTTTGTAAAACTTTAAAACTTAAAAACACGTTCTATCGGAATGTTGCAAATCATCTCTATCGGAATGCACCAAAGTCATAACCATCAGAATAAATATCAAAAAAAAACATCAGAATATCAATCTGAATACCCATCGGAATAATCAAGATGAATTCTATCGGAATGATGTCTGTCGGAAAGTCCTAGATCGGAATGTTTCAGATCGGAATAATTTAAACACCTCTGTCGCAATGTTGTTCTATCGGAATATTGCTGTCGAAAAATGGGCAGAGTTTCGACTCAAAATAACCTTATTACCCGTCGGAATGTGCGATCGCAATGAGCGATCGCAATCCAGATCGGAATAAGGGGAAAATATCAAATGATCGCAAAGTAAAACCCTTAAGGGTTATTGCGATCTAAACCAGTAGTCCGTCGGAATGTGCAAATCCCCAAGATTGCGATGGAATGCAAACTTAATCCGAAATTGGTGGCAAGCTTAAAACTCAATAAGCACGTATAATAAGCTATCTTATCCGAATGTTAAACAACTCAAAAAGCTTGAATTCAACAACTTGTAAAACATACAAGATCATAAACTTTATGAAAGGAACTTTAAAATGACTAAAACCTTTGAGAAATCCGAGAACCAATAAGCTAAAACTTGAAATAAGCTAATAAGCATTAAGAGCTTACAGCTTATACGTGTGAGAGCTTATGTGAAAACAAGGAAGATTAACCTTTAATCACGAAAACATCAAATCAAACGAATGAAGTATGCAATTCGGATTAAAAGATTAAGTAAACCAAGAAATGTAGAAGGAGATTAAAGAACTTAAAACTTAACTTGAACTTGATTAATGGAATCCAAATACAAAAAGCTTAAAATGTGAAAGATTAAAAGAAAAGATGAAAGACTTAGTGAGAGAAAGTTTAGAACTTTCTCTCTCTAAAAACTAGAAAGGACAAATTAAAAGTGCAACTAGCTAACCACCCTCCTAATGTGATTAGGAAGGTATTTATAGCGAAATGGGAAGTGCATGTGTGGTGCTTCCTTCTTTCTTTTCTTCTCGACTCGATTTAATTCTTTGTCTTTTCTCGACGTCGTCTCGGGATTCGAACTTGTCTTAATAATTTTCTTCTTTAATTTAGACTTAAGTTCTTTGACTTCATTAAACTTCCGTCTTTAGACTTTTTCTTCGATAAATCTTCAGCATAGGTCTTGGACATTCGTTCTTTAAGCACTCTTGATCTCTTGACTTCGTCTTTTCTCGTTTTCTTCGACAAAAGCCCGTGAAAGCCCGTGTTTTCTTCCTTTTTCATCTTTTGGTCCTAAAACACAATAAAAACACAAACCACGCATAATTCCGACTTTTACGACATAAAATACACGTTTTGGTCTTGTTATTATTGGAAATAAGTGGTAAAAGGATAAGTGTTTTCACACTTATTAAATCTCCTACACTTGACCATGCAATGCCCTCATGCAATGCATTAATTTTAAAGCACGGTTTACATTCTTCATCATAAATAACCTACCTTGGCCTTTATTAAATACTAAACATTTAAGGAAAATAAGAAGATAGAAAACAAGTAAAGAAATCAAAGACTTACATTGGTTTTAGGCGGCCATGAACGTTTATCATCCTCAAGTTTCACGTTCCCCATACCAAGCTTAAAACCGAGATCATTGTTATTATAAGTTAGCAAACTAAGACGAATTCATGTGGGCCAATTATTCACTTAGACTCCCTTATTCCTAGGTGTATCTCTTATATTTTATTTTTTTCTTGAATGATCACGAGGATGCATTGTTTGTCTTATTTCGATAGTTATTTAGGCCGAAAATAAAGTGGACGATTTAATCAATAGTTAACTAAAGGACAAAATCTTTTAAAACTGCTTCTCGGGACCTCATAAAGTTCATATCTTGGCATAACTCGCTTCGCGATTTGAGACCTTTCTCGGACCGATATTTGGCAGCGACTTCATACTTCAAATCTTTGAGAGACGTTCTTGAAATTATGGTCTTCTCTTCATAATAGGAATTTCTTCACTTAATGTTTTGAGAGATTCTTCATATTTGGACCACGACTTCTTCATTTTTCTCCAATCTTTATTTTGGACTTTGATATACAGCGATCCGCCTCCTTTTAGGACTTGGATCTATTTATCCTCATACCTTGCTAGGGTCTTTTCGGATAGACTTCTCCATGATCTTTTGGGGAGTACTTTCCTTTCGTCGTGTGTCTCGATCCTTCATATTGATTTTCGATAAATGATTCTTCACATCACTTTTGGATCTTTAGCAACAAAATGTAGCCCTCATGCCTTGTTAGGGACTTTTCGGATTCGCCAATCTTCGCATCCCGCTTCAATAAGTTATGCCTTGGCTATGAACTCTAATTAATACCGAGCAACGTTTAAACGATCTTGGGCTAGAAGCTAAGTAACTTTTCAAATCGTACAACCTTATTTATTGCAGATAAATTTATTAACAAGCGATGGGAGAATAGGCTCATAATTAACTCACATAAATTCACGAAAGAATACCAAACTTATAATTGACTCTATCATCTCTCGTTCTCCACAATTTAAAATCTCAAGGAATGAGACTCGTGGATGCTTAGCCTATTAAATCAAAGTTTTGGGTTTTCGAGTCATCTATAGGATCTTGCAAACTCTTAGAATTTTTCAAGTTTAGAAATCGCATTTTAAAGTTCCCTTGATAAACAACTCTCTAGGATCAATTATAGGAACTTGCGAAAAGTTCTTGTTCTTAACCCGTGAGAGTTAAGACTTTCGCGTTTTAAAGCTCCCTATATAAAAGCCTAGCAAAACTTGACTTAAATACGTTAAGGATACTAGCTAGAGTAAACTTGGATAAGTAAACTCGGGTTGAGTCAAAAGATTCACAACGTTTCAAAAATTAAAACCACTTTATTAAAAATTTATTCTAGCAAAGAAAGTAAATAACGATAACAAAGGGAAATACTATTAAACTACTAGGCCACAATAGATTAAAAATTTTGAAAAATGTCGAAAAATCAAATTTTCCTGTTAAAATGAGGACAAATTCATGGAAAAGACCACTTACTTCGATAGAAGTCCCCCATACACTTGATATAAACATTGTCCTTAATGTTTAAGCATGTGGGAGTAAACTCCCTTACACTTAGGAAGTTGTGCACGTTGTTTAAATCTTGCTAAGGAAAGGAAAACTATAGTGATTTCAATGTGAACATAGAAGATATGAAATATTGAATAACGAGAGTTTAGGATAGAACCGGGAAGACGGGTACACGGGATCACGGTTCGTCAAAAGTCATCGAGGTGCTCTTTGAAGCTTGAATCCCTGCACAAAATAAGAAACAAGACAACCAACACCTACAGGGCTCCCCCCTACACTTATTATGAAAGCAGTAAAGGATAGATCACGGGTTGCCTCCCGAGAAACACTTGTTTTTGATAACCGAGTCACGAGCCTGACTCGCCCCAAATTTAGTTTATGGGAAACGTGGTGAGGGATGGGATCATCTCATGAGAGATGTCCTCACCAAAGTACAGCTTCAAACGCTGGCCATTCACCTTGAAATTGGGCCCATTTGGCTGAGAAAGCTCAATGGTGCCATATGGATAGACTTTGGCGACAGTGAATGGACCAGACCAGCGGCTCTTCAACTTGCCTGAGAAGATCTTCAACCGAGAGTTAAAAAGTAAGACTTGATCACCAACGTGGAACTCTCGGTTCTTAATCCTTGCGTCATGAATGATCTTGGTCTTCTCCTTGTAGATCAGTGAGTTCTCGTAAGCTTTATTCCTCAGTTCATTAAGCTCGTTGAGTGGAATCTTGCGAAAATCACCGGCTTTGTTGATGTCGAAGTTAGCCCACTTCAAGGCCCAGTATGCCTTATGTTCCAGCTCGATGGGGAGGTGGCATGCTTTCCCGTACAAAAGACGATAAGTATAGGTGATTATCCATATAAATATGATATGAATAAATAATAAACGCATCGGAAAGATCACCTATCAACGGATCCATATAGTCATATGATTAATCTAAAGAATAAACAATAAAAGTATACCTTTGTAACGTGATTCGGTAGGATCGAACGACAACAAATGATTGGAGATAATCACCACATGATCTAACTAAGAAACTAAATGAAACCAAGTGATCAAAGGAGATCACCTCTATGATGTATCCACACCACACATCCTTGTATACCAATAGATGCTAGTCTTAAACCCCGTAACCTAGTAACACCCTTTGAATAAACAAGATTCAAAGATGGAGATCATTACAAAGCATAAACCCTCGTTTTCTTTATCTCAAAACCGTGAAAAAAACAATTAGAGGATAGAGGGAGGAGCTTTGGTAATGTGTTTAATGTAATAAATTTGAGTTATTCCCTAATAACTAATACTTATCACAAATGTAACTCCTTCCTTTTTTCATCTTAATGGGCCGGACTCAATGGGCTTTGTATGGACCTTGCCATTCACTTTTACAAGTCTAATAACTAAGTACTCTACTAGTCGTTAGAAGCCCAATAATGATCTGGAGTTACGAAGGTTGTTTATATACCGTAAATACGATAAACACGATATATTGAAATGGTACCTCAGTGTATATGTGTGTGACCCCATAGGCTCATATGTGACTAGCCGTATAATTAGTTGTTATGACACGAGCATACTCCAACAGCTCCCACTTGCGCACGTCATAATAATCATGTAATTATACAAGCAATGGTTAGCGTCTAGCAACACGCCAATGCCCCTAGAAACGTATGGGGGTAGTTTCTCAAACATCTTATTTAAATGGTTTAGATATCAGTCATCCTTTTGTTTCAGATACTCTGTTAAACTTTAGACATGGATCAACAGTCATTCTTAAGTTTAACTATTCTGTTTCTCGATATAGAAATTGAACTAAATTACCAATTTAATCAAGAATCATCTTAATTACATTTGGGTGTGGCCACACATACATCTGTACAATTCATTGAGGGGCCCAGTAGTATCTAACTCCAATAAAAGTGGAGGAACAAATCCTATTTTGACTACACGTGTCGTTCATGTGTTTCACATCGCACCTGAAAATGGTCTTTATAGCAGCCTTGTTCAGGACAGCGTTTAACCATATCAAAGATTGACATTCCACACATACAAAACCTACTTACATCTCAAGTCTAAGGATGAGAGATTCAACCACTTGCGAGATTCACTATTGACGACGATCCATGTAGTGAATTCTCGTAGGTTGGGTCAATCCAATGTTCATCCAATGAACACATATGAGTTTGGCGGCATCATCAATTAATATTCATTCCTAATGAATATGACCAACTCACATTTGTCTTAATTCTACAATACTCCCGTATCATCAACTGACAATGGATAATTTAGAATAACTAAATTATTCATGGATTAAACACGTTAATATAGAACACAGTAGTACAAATGAAGACGATCTACCAAGTATATCAATTCATTATTTAGTAAAACTGCTTAACGTTCCATTATCCAAATACTAAAAAAAACAGATATGCATAAGACTACTCTAAGGTCAAAGTCTAATGTTCCAAGCATGATGAACATGTTTGACTACAAGACATTGAATTTACACAAGGACCTGCTGAGTTGTCATCTGAGTGAACTTTGAGAATACTTATTTCAGAAACTCACATAATAGTGAAGATTTTGAATAATATGATGATTGTCATTTTGTATATGTGCGCTCAAGTGCTAATACAGTAATACTAGCATCGCCATAGTACATTACATAGGTTGTTTGAAGCAAGTAGAACACCTATTTAAGACAATCTTCTTAACAGCTTCCCCAAGTGTAAAGTATTCTTATTTTACTAATGAGTAGTGCAACAATGCTTTTCATCAAGCACGTCTAGGTAATAGTATTATCATTGAAGATGAAATCCTACTATCACTAGTATTGAGTACCATCTCAATCGAAGTAAGCATTAGTGTATAAACTCAACACTAATCTTCTTAGCTAAAATTCGTAAATGATGATCAAGTATATAGTAGTCTAATGACTTTCACTTAGATACTTTGTGATCAGTTCATCTTGCATTCATGCAAGTATTAACATTAGTCTAATACATCACATATCATATGTAATGAATCCACTAGGTAAACTAAAAGTTTCCATGTACATAATCAATCTTATCACATGAGATAGAATTTTGAGACTTTCTCAGTGATGTGTCATATTTAGACTTATTAACCGCGTATGCCTTTTCCTAATAAGCATATGTTCCAAGGTTATATGTGTTATTTCTTATATCTCTCAATAGAAATATATTCCAAACTAAACATTAAAACCTAGCTTTGATGGAATGTTATTTCCAATATGTTAACAACATATGAGATTTAAGAACAAACAAAACAATATGCTCATACTAGCTTAAAGAGTTATCTTTGTTTTAATCATGATCATATCCTTGATTCAAACTTAAGATTCCAGCTCCTAGATGCATACTCTAATCCACACTTGGATTTATAGAGTTTGTACACCAATTGCCATATTTCATATTCATGAAATAAAGTATGGTAATTAATATCTTTATTAATTTAACACTCGTAAATAAAATAAAGCCTTAAATCATGATCAATTGCTTGAGCAAGCCTTAAACTCTATTCAAAGAGAGTGTGTATAAATGTGTACAATTGTGTCCATATCTATCTTCTCATAGAAGACCATGTATAACCTATCAGTCTTACTGATTAGTGAAAGATAATCAAATTCCAAAATTGATTTTCTTTTATGGACTACATCTAACCATTCATAGTTTTGAGTCATTTATTAGATTCCAAATCTAAAAATGAGTCTCCATAGTTATGAGGTTCACTATGATCCTCTAACTTAGATTCCTCAACATTGACATGACATTCATATCTTCAGGTGCTTGAGGTATCCTTGCGGATATGCGAATGGAAGTTACAACACTTTGTGGCTTTTGCATTTACTTGCTCAGCCTCAATTGTGTCGTTCACTAGTGTTTCAGAAGGTTGTATTTTATTCATTACTTTCTTCAAAGATGCATAAAGGCTCCCACTTGCTTCTTGTAAGAGGAGACTTTTTCCAAGTACACATCATGTCGAGCAACAATGAATTGTTCTCATTTGGGATGTATAAAATACACTGAAATTTCTTGATTCAAGTTTTGTTAATAACACGTCTAACATGATTTTAACAAAGTCAAGACTTCAACTAAGACTTACTGGGAGTCATCCCATTCCATAAATTGATGGTTTCTTAGTTACATTCTTGTTTGGAACCATATTGAATAAGCACGGGCATATTCAAATTTTTGTTAACCTTAATAAGATACAAGATATAGAGAGTAGTTAATGTTATCAAGGATCAAATAATAACAATAGTAATTGATTTTACACATGAGACATAGTGTTGCAAATATGAGACAGTATCACAATTCCTTTGATAACATAATACTCTTTGGCTCACATATTTTATAATTTGGCAAAACCAAATTACATAAACAAAATAATCAAGCCGATTGCATGCTATAAAGTATGATTATTTTATTAGTTCAAGAACTTCATGTTCATGTTTTAACAAGAAAACATAACATGTTCGTCGCTAAATATACTTTATAAGATATTGAACAATCCAATAACTTCATTGTATATGCCCTAACAGGAAGACACAACAAGTCAAGTACTTACTTTATTTTATAAGTCTTTGAACAATTCAAGGAAGTTCATGTTTATGTCTTTACTTGAAGACATAAATACTAGAAATAAAGTATTATTGAATGCCTACTTTTGGCTTCAATAGTATTTTCAAGTTAATTTACATACTTCATATTTATTTCTTTACAAGAAGACATATGCTTATTAGCTAAAACATTTAGGTAATGCGATGAAGTAATTTTTATTATTTCTTGACATTAGTTCTCTATTAGGCAACATACATCAATATGTATAAGTCCTAATAGAATATTATAAGCCATATTGTGTTGTACCTTGCACACTCTAATAATTCTCCCACTTGAGCATGGCACAACATCATATATGAATAATATTAAAATATCACAGATATAATAATATTTAAGTCATACTTAAATCAATCTTGTATAGAAGGGTTGTGTAGAACTTCATCATTTAATAAGCAATCATGCATAACTATTTTTTAGATAACATTTCGGGAAGCGACATCAGAAAAGCGACTAGTTATCTTTTAAATAATATGCAATAAGGCTTAGAAAACTATGATGTTATTTCAAGACAATCTAGAAATTAAGTGGGTCACTTACAAGGTGATAAGCTCATAGCTCCCACTGAATAAGACAACTTTACAAGTGTGTCCTATGGTTAAAAAAATGCATTGGTCCCAATAGTTTAGACAACATTTTGAATGTATCTATACTAGTGAAAAAGCAAGTAGCAATTTGTTTACTTTCTAGTTCTTTGAATGTCTACACATTATAGCCAATGTGAGTCTCGTAGACTAGTAAACATGTACATAGATATTCAAAGAAAAGTATCAAGTTCTACTATATTTGTGATGAGATTTCCATCGATGCCATTAACTTGAAAGTTTTGCATGCAATTCCTCTTTCTACTTTACCTCAAAGGTGTGTAAAATCTTATGGAACTTGTTTGTGTAAGGAAAATATACTATAAAAACATGCTAGTAATTTCCTTTCCTCTCATGGTTTAATGAGACTTCAATTTCTAATCAAGGCTCATTCAATATCTTAACACTTTAAGATATGCAACCGTACTTAATCGTTTTGACTTACAAGACAATGAGATTTCTTGAGTAGGTGTGTATTAAGATTTATTAGAATTGAGAAGATTCAAGTGTTCATGTTACAGCTTTCTCATACAAGGAGAAAGGATGGGAACGAGTCTTATTCTTACAAGGAAAGAAGACTTAGTTTGTTTTCCTCTAACACAAAAGGAAACAAACTTTGTTTACGGTTTGTGTTGCACAAAATCATTAATAGAAATACAAAGTTCATATTTAGTATTTTCGATAATTATCTTTTTGAAATTAACTACCCAAGTTTATAAAAACAATTAATTTTACGAAAAGGTTAAGATCCTCATTGAGGTTCCACCACCACATCAGTTGATCTGCTAGCAATGATAGATTCAACAGGTAGATGACGTTCATCAATTGCAAATCTTGTGCAATTCTTAGATCTTTATGGGACTCATGACACAAGCAAACATTTCACTAAATGTCAAACTGGCATGTTTAGTCCCATCCTTGCCTCGGTCAAGATCTCACCGTTGTACCGATTAAGTCATCCAATTTGAGAACATGCGAGAATAAGTCTAGGTCTCACGCATAGATAATAATCACCTTGGGTTACAATTCACATCCGTCTCACAAGATGCAAAAAGTAATTGCAAGTGATCTCAAACGATTGGACGGCATGACTTAAATTTGAGACGGGTATAAAAGTTTGATTTAGAAATCAAAAGTGTGTACGAGGAAGCATGAATTCATCCATTGTAGCACAAGTAAAAAACATTTCTATAATTAATTCTAATCTTGTTTTAACTTATGCGTGTCAAATTGTCCAAGTTAAAGACTAATATAAAACCTAAGTGGAAGTATTATTAGTTTAGACAATACATAAAATAAATAACATTCATAACATGTTATGAATTGTTATGAAAACAAGATTTTTGTTTTAAATCGTATTTAAACATTAGACTAAATCAAAGATTTAGTTTTATAAATGGTTTGTGATTGGTATCAAGTTACATACAAACATTTGCAAGTTATAGCAAGATATCAAGCAAATAAGCAACCACACAACCACAAGTATGCAAAGCCTCGAACCGATGAAAAACCTAAGCTTGATCTCGTGAGCCATCACGAGGACCAATAAGCCAACTAAGGGTAAGTCAACACAACCACAAAGTGGGCTCCCACTTGCTCCAAGACCATCAAGAGCAAGTAGAATCCAAAATGAACATGAGGCCCAAATCTGCCAAAAATAATTCAGTCGACTTATAGGGCCCAAAACCCATAGAAGGAGTCTTCCCTAGCCTGAGGTCCAGTTGAGACTTTTGAAGGCCCATGAGTTGTGAATCAGCACACCAAATTTGGGCTTCTATCTCCTTTTAGAACTCCGGTAAATCACGATTTAGTGCAGGTCACTCAGCAGCTCCGAATATCACAATATGTCTTTAATTCTTTAGCCATTCCATCCAAGCATCGGTTACAAATGATTTTTGACTAAAAACATTTAACCTATCATTAACCTACTGTAAATTGCCCAAACAATGGCTATAACCAACATCAAAAACATATTACTGAAGCCGAAACAATGGCAAATCCCCAAAACTGAAATTAAATGCAAATCAATACACAACATGTCATATTTGGTCTAGGTTTTCATCGGCTTTGCATACGAAACATAATAATACCATAAGATTATGAATATAACAAGGTGTTGGATAATTCCATGACCAAACATGCATGTATTTGCCATGGATATAAAATAAACAACAAGATACACTTGTTAGCCAACGAAATCGAAGCAATAATCAACAATTAATTAAACTTCCGATTGGTACGTGTAACCAATGACCTTAGGACCTTAAAACCATATTTTAGAAACCTTGTAATTATCATATATTTACAGAAAATATGGTCATAAGGGCTGTTTAAAAATCGATTCAATAATCGTTCCAAAAAACGCGTTTTAAGTCATTTTACACGTACCGGTAACAAACCCATTAAAATAAGCGTAACCCGTGGCTATTAGACCATTAAAAACAGATTATAAGACCTTCTAAAAATCTGTAATAAGTCTAAAATAAGGCCATAGGGGCTGTTTTAAAATTGGTTTAACAAAACCATCAAAAACACTTATTTTTAGCCATTTTTACGCATACCCGATAATCATATGGCATCTATGATGGCTCGTGATACCACTATAGGTGATTATCCATATAAATATGATATGAATAATTAATAAACGCAGCGGAAAGATCACATATCAACGGATCCATATAGTCATATGATTAATCTAAAGAATAAACAATAAAAGTATACCTTTGTAACGTGATTCGGTAGGATCGAACGACAACAAATGATTGGAGACAATCACCACATGATCTAACCAAGAAACTAAATGAAACCAAGTGATCAAAGAAGATCACCTCTATGATGTATCCACACCACACATCCTTGTATATCAATAGATGCTAGTCTTAAACCCCGTAACCTAGTAACACCCTTTGAATAAACAAGATTCAAAGATGGAGATCATTACAAAGCATAAACCCTCGTTTTCTTTATCTCAAAACCGTGCAAAAAAAATTAGAGGAAAGAGGGAGGAGTTTTGGTTATGTGTTTAATGTAATAAATTTGAGTTATTCCCTAATAACTAATATTTATCACAAATGTAACTCCTTCCTTTTTTCATCTTAATGGGCCGGACTCAATGGGCTTTGTATGGACCTTGCCATTCACTTTTACAAGCCTAATAACTAAGTACTCTACTAGTCGTTAGAAGCCCAATAATGATCTCGAGTTACGAAGGTTGTTTATATACCGTAAATACGATAAACACGATATATTGAGATGGTACCTCAGTGTATATGTGTGTGATCCCATAGGCCCATATGTGTCTAGCCGTATAATTAGTTGTTATGACACGAGCATACTCCAACAATAAGGTGTACAACCAATCGGGGTCTTATAAGCTGTACAGAAAGCCCACAGAGCATCATCTAACTTATCGGCCCACGCGGCACGATGCTCTCCACAGTACGTTCCAGAATTCGCTTCAATCCACGGTTGGAGATCTCGGCTTGCCCATTGGTTTGGGGATGATAGGCGGTGGAAAGACGGTGATTGATACCATACTTAGCCATGACTCTTGCAAATTGATCATTGCAAAAATGAGTCCCGCGGTCACTGACTATAGCACGAGGATCACCGAATCGAGCAAACAGCTGCTTCAAAAAGTTCACAACCACCCTCGCATCGTTCGTTGGGAGAGCCTTAGCTTCAACCCATTTAGAAACGTAGTCAACGGCTACGAGGATGTACTTGTTCCCTTTGGATGATGGAAATTGCCCCATAAAGTCGATGCCCCAAACGTCAAAGATTTCACATTCTTGTATGAAATTTTGAGGCATCTCATCTTTATGTGTGATCTTGCCTTGGCGTTGGCAAGCATCACAATGCTTAACCATTTCGTGAGCGTCACGATAAATGGTGGGCCAATAGAATCCAGAGTCAAACACTTTCTTAGCGGTGTAGTTGGGACCAAAGTGACCACCAGTGGGTCCTTTATGGCAAGCATCAAGGATTTGCAAAGCTGTCGGTCCATCAACACATAGACGAATGATCAGATCAGCGCCTTGTTTGAATAGATAAGGGTCATCCCAGAAGTAAGTCTGAACATCTTTAAAGAACTTCTTCTTTTCTTGGGATGTTAACCCTTTGATGAGAATACCACCTGCTAAGTAGTTTGCAATGTCCGCAAACCACGGGGTGTCATCAAGATTGGACTGAATAGACATTAAGGTATCAAGGGGAAAAGAGTCATTGATCTCTTGGTTCGGATGATCCCCTTGATACGGATCCTCAAGTCTACTCAGATGATCCGCTGCTAGGTTTTCGACTCCCTTTTTGTCACGAATTTCAATGTTGAATTCTTGAAGGAGCAAAACCCAACGAAGAAGTCTTGGCTTAGAATCTTGCTTAGTTAACAAGTACTTCAACGCGGAATGGTCGGTATAGACAATGGTGGTGGATAAAACAAGATAGGGGCGAAATTTTTCAAAAGCATAGACAACAGCTAAAAGCTCTTTTTCGGTTGTCGTATAATGCAATTGAGCCCCCATCATTGTCTTGCTAGCATAGTGGATTGGTTTGAAGTGTTTGTTCACTCTTTGGCTCAAAACCGCTCCAATAGCAAAGTCGCTAGCATCGCATATCAATTCGAAATGTAGCTCCCAATTAGGGGTAACCAAGACCGGTGCCTTAGTTAGCTTATCCTTAAGAAGATTGAAGGATTTAAGACACTCTTTGGACAAGATGAAAGGGGTATCTTTTTCCAGGAGGTGGGTCATCGGGCGAGCGATTTTAGAAAAATCTTGAATGAATCAACGATAGAAGCCCGCATGACCGAGGAAACTTCTCACACCATTCACGGTTAAAGGTGGAGGAAATTTAGCAATAAGATCGACTTTAGCACGGTCCACTTCAAGACCGGATTTGGAGATTTTGTGTCCTAGCACGATGCCTTCTTTTACCATAAAATGGCATTTTTCCCAATTTAGAACAAGGCGAGTGTCTTCGCACCGCTTAAGCATACGTTTTAAATTGGTAAGGCAAGAAGAGAATGAATCACCATAAACCGAGAAATCATCCATGAAGACTTCCATAGTTTCTTCAACCATGTCATGGAAGATAGCCATCATACACCTTTGGAATATCCAGGAGCATTGCACAAGCCGAAAGGCATTCTTTTGTAAGCAAATGTTCCATAAGGACAAGTGAATGTGGTTTTTTCTTGGTCATGGGGATCGATAGGTATTTGAAAATACCCGGAGAAACCGTCTAAGAAGCAGTAATAATCATTACCCGCTAGACGTTCAAGCATTTGGTCCATGAAAGGAAGGGGAAAATGATCCTTTCTCGTAGCATCATTGAGTTTGCGATAGTCTATACAAACTCTCCACCCTGTAACGAGACGAGTAGGAATCAACTCGTTGTTTTCATTGGGAACAACGGTGATTCCGCCTTTCTTAGGCACACAATGGATGGGACTAACCCACGGTGAATCCGAGATAGGATAGATCATGCCCGCATCAAGAAGTTTGATAACCTCTTTTTTGATTACGTCATGGATCTTAGGATTCACCCTTCTTTGGCTTTGAATAGTGGGTTTAAAGTCATCCTCCATGAGAATTTTATGTGTGCAAAAGTGAGGATCAATTCCACGAATATCGGAGATTTTCCAAGCAATCGCTTTCTTATGATTCTTCAGCATGGCGATAAGTCGGGATTTTTCTTCTTCTTTCAGGTCCTTTGCGATGATGACCGGTAACTTCTTGTTGTCTTCAAGGAAAACGTACTTGAGATGAGACGGAAGATCCTTAAGCGTTAAATCCGGAGGATTTTCGATGGACGGCGTAGTCAACTTCGGATCATCGGTAGAGATAGCCTTAGGAGACTGTGGAGAAATATGGTCCTCATTGAGAAGTTTCTCAATGGTACGAATGTCTTCTTCCCAATTAGAGGGAGAATCGTCATATTGCAAATCCACATCTCCCAGAGTTGCTTCAAATTCTTGCAAGAGGAAATCACTTTCTCCAAATGGAGTTAGTGATGGAGCAACAGAGGCAACGGTCTCAACAGTGGGTAGAGAAGAAAGATTACTTTTGCAAACATCATTAAAGTGTTCTTCACAAGCCTCATCAAGAACGTCAATAGTATTAACACTCTCATATGAATAAGGTTGCTTAGAAATATTACCCATGTTGAAGACAATTTTATCGTCACCAACTCTCATGATTATTTCGCCCGCGGCTACATCAATGAGAGTGCGACCGGTCCTCAAGAAGGGACGTCCAACGATTAATGAAACACGGGGATCCATCTCGTAGTCAACGACAACAAAATCCGCCGGGAAGGTGAATTTGTCAACGCCAACGAAGACATCTTCGGCTATCCCCACAGGATAAGCAACCGTACGGTTAGCTAATTCCAAAGTCATTTTGGTGGGGACTAGCTCGGGGAGAGATAATTGCTTCCAAACACTTAAAGGCATTAAGTTTATACTAGCACCTAGATCGGCTCGGGCCATGCAATTCTCTACTCTCGGGAAGTTGCAAGGAATCAAGAAGCGACCCGGATCACCAAGTTTGGTTGGTAATTTCCTTAAGAGCACTACGGAGCAATTCTCATTAAGTTGGGTCTGAGCAATATCAAGAAGCTTCTCCTTGTCACTAAGAATATCTTTAAACATCTTCGCGTATTTAGGCATGTGAGCGAGAGCCTCAGCAAAGGAGATGTTAAAATTCAATTGTTTAAACCTTTTGAGAAAGTTTGAAACCTGAATATCATCCTTGCTCTTTTGCTTCTCTTTCCTCAACCTTGAAGGATAAGGTATATCGGATGAAGAGGAAGGCTTTAAGGGGGTAGGATCACTCACAACCGCGGGTGGTGGGGGAATGGGGGTAGAAGGTAAAGGAGGTGAAGAAAGTTGCTCTTTTTCCTTGTTCACAATCACGGGTGGAGGTGTAGGAAGCTCGGGTTCCGTATAACCTTTTCCACTACGAGTGGTGATTGCTTTCATCTCCCCTCTTGGATTCGCAACGGTGTTACTCGGAAGAGTACCCGAAGAAGAGGGTTGATTACCTTGGAAGAGCGAACCTAACATATCACGTAAATTATCCGCTTGAGTGCTGAAAGAGTCTCTCATGTCTGCGCGAATATCATTGCTTTGTTTTTCCATGTCATTCCTTAGCTTGGCTCGAATATCGCTCCCTTGTTTCGCCATTTCTCCCTTCAAGTTGATGAATTGACTCTGAAGATTCGTCACCATCTCTCTATTAGTCCTCATAAACGTCTCGACGTCTTGATTCAATGCCATCGGTTGATTGAGAGGTGGAGCTTGGTAAGCTTGAGAATTTCCTTGAGGTGGGTATGGGTTTCTTTGGGATTGATATTGATTGTTAGCACGAGGTTGGGATTGGTTATTTCGGTTATAGCTTTGTTGATGGTTTTGGTTTGGAGGAGTAAAACCGGGTGGAGCAAGATAGTTGTAACACCCCCAATTTCACAAGGCAGCGGAATATCAACATTGGGCGTTACTTCATAGCACATCACACACAGTCATAGAAAACGACCTCAAAAGAGACGTTTCATAAAATAAACCATTCGATAATTTTATTAAATCAGAGTTAACTAAAAAGAGGTCCCACCAATTTATACAAACCTTAAGAAAAAATAAAGATTTGTCAAATGTATCGAATGGAAATTGTTTGTTTTGCCTTTACTTTATCCTGCGCGGCTCCATGCTCCAGCTGCTCTTAAACCTACACACCTGAGAATACATGCTAACATGTCAACACAACGGTTGAGTGAATTCATAGGTTTTTAAATAAACAATAATGGGTTTTTAAATAAACCATAAAGCTTTTGAACACAAGAATCTCATCCACTGTCGATGGTGCAACACATGCAATACCCAAAGTCCACGCTATTCTACTAAGCCATGACACTGAAGCCTTAAGTATAATAATGCCCTAGTCAGGTATTTTGCCGAATACCCCCTTACTTCTAATACAACACACCTGGCTGAGCCTCCAACCCACAGGTGCGACCTGCCCAGGTGGGGGCCATCCCCGATGGATCCATCCGTCTGTACCAGCGCCTACCCATCATAGGTAGTTAACGGTTCATGGGTTTATAGGGACTTTCCAAATTTTGGCAATACAAAACTTAGCAAATAGCGGTTCACAATCAATACAATCAACGCTTGTGTTCATCTTTCAAAAGCATATAATCAGCCATCTTACATTCATTTACAACAACATGTATTCGTTCAAAGCATATAGCAAACCACATGTTTATTCATAAACATGTATTTTCTCAAAACCATATATACAAACAACATATATTTTATACCAAGAGCATGTATTCCCCCTCACGGGTTTTAAACACATATAAAGTAGTAAAAGCGAGGCTATGAACTCACCTGATATAGCTATTACACGTAGATCAAGGAACAAACGTCCAATAGTCGATACACGACTTCACGAGATACCAATTGCTCGTTGATCGAGAGCAAGATGCCCAACGGTCAACATATGACCGAACGAGACCTAATATACGAGACATGTCGGGAAAATTCTAAGAATTTGACCATATTTAATTAACATAAAACTTGATGATTTTTATAAAACTCGAGGTGGTATGACCCACTTATTGGTAAACAAGGACCCAATGTTGATATTCCGCTGCCTTGTGAAATTGGGGGTGTTACAATAGTTGTTTGAACGATAACTTAGCAAGTTACGGTCTCCTTGAGGACGAGCTTGATAGCCTCCCGTGGGATAAGTACCGTATGCCGCGTTCACGTTTTCAGAAAAATTGCCTTGAGTAGAAGGACAATCATTGTAAGAATGAGGACCACCACATGTGTCACAAGAAATAGCAACGGCTTTAGCTTGTTGAGGATTGTTATTAGCCAAAATTTGCATATTTTTGCTCAATTCGATAATGGCTCGTTCCATGGCGGACATGTCGGTGGTGGAAGAAGTAGATGAGACATTGACTCTTGGTTTAGATCTTGAGGATGCGGATGAATCCCAATTCTTGTGGTGAGTAGTCATGTTTTCAATCAACTCTCTACACTCCTCCGGTCTCCTTTTCATAAAAGTACCACAGGCGGCGGCGTTGATCGTGTCACGATCACGAAAAGTGAGACCATTGTAGAAAGTATCAATGAGAGTGACAGGGAGCATGTTGTGATTTGGACAACGGTCGATCAAATCATTGTATCGTTCCCAAGCATCAAAGAGCGATTCATCATTGTCTTGCATGTATCTACTAATTTGGTTACGAAGGCTCGTGACCATGGATGATGGGAAGTAGCGCGACAAAAAGCGTTGAGTCATGTCATCCCAGGTATGAATAGAATTCTTTGGGAGACGGTCAAACTATTTTTCGGCATGGTGAGAAAGCGAGTGGGGAAATAGTTGAAGGCGAAGTTCATCCATAGAAACACCGGGTGACTTCATGCTTTGTGTGATGGTAATGAATTTATCGAGGTGTTTGTTGGCATCATCATCCGGAATTCCGCGAAATGGATTAGTTTGCACTTGTTGGATCATGTGATGCTTCAACGAAAACTCCTTAGCCGTGATGTGCATCGGCGCAATCGGGCCTCCACGTCCATTCATGGTGGGTTGACACAATTCCTCCATTGTTCGTAAATCAGGTAGGGGAACATTGTTATTGTTGTTATTGGGTAGAGGTGGGTTATTATTGTTGTTATGCACACCAGCCATATCTAAATCTTCACGAGTCTCGGGCTCAGAATAGTTTGAAGATCTAGTACGCATACACCTACAGAAGAAAAATATACTGAGAGAATATCTATATAATCTTTTTGGTGCAAAACCTTTGGAAAAGAATTGCTTTTTATGATTTTTCAATGTTTTTGTATTTTTGAAAAGTTTTTAAATATTTATGGGTTTTTGAAAAGTTTTGTACTTGAAAATAACGTTCCCGAAAGAACGGGTCCCAAAATTCAATGCGTCTCTCACTAGAAACCGTTAATCTTAACGAAAAGAGTCAGCAGCGGCGCCATTTAATACAAGGTTTTATCCAAGTATAAAATATTTATCGTCCGATCTCTCCGAATTGATTTCCAGTCTAAAGTGCGACTCAATTGTCTTTTGGTGAACAAGAGTATGTTTTGGTTTGGTTTTCTAATTAAAACTAAAAGCAAGAATGAAAATGTCGTTGAGTAAAATTAAAGCGTTTAAGAATTAAACTAAAAGCTATTTAGAAAAACTCTTTGTAAAACTTTAAAACTTAAAAACATGTTCTATCGGAATGTTGCAAATCATCTCTATCGGAATGCACCAAAATCATAACCATCGGAATAAATATCAAAACAAAACATCGGAATATCAATCTGAATACCCATCGGAATAATCAAGATCAAATCTATCGGAATGATGTCTGTCGGAAAGTCCTAGATTGGAATGTTTCAGAGAGGAATAATTTAAACACCTATGTCGCAATGTTGTTCTATCGGAATATTGCTGTCGAAAAATGGGCAGAGTTTCGACTCAAAATAACCTTATTACCCATCGGAATGTACGATCGCAATCCAGATCAGAATAAGGGGAAAGTATCAAATGATCGCAAAGTAAAACCCTTAAGGGTTATTGCGATCTAAACCAGTAGTCCGTCGGAATGTGCAAATCCCCAAGATTGCGATGGAATGCAAACTTAATACGAAATTGGTGGCAAGCTTAAAACTCAATAAGCACGTATAATAAGCTATCTTATCCGAATGTTAAACAACTCAAAAAGCTTGAATTCAACAACTTGTAAAACATACAAGATCATAAACTTTATGAAAGGAACTTTAAAATGACTAAAACCTTTGAGAAATCCGAGAACCAATAAGCTAAAACTTGAAATAAGCTAATAAGCATTAAGAGCTTACAGCTTATACGTGTGAGAGCTTATGTGAAAACAAGGAAGATTAACCTTTAATCACGAAAACATCAAATCAAACGAATGAAGTATACAATTCGGATCAAAAGATAAAGTAAACCAAGAAATATAGAAAGAGATTAAATAACTTAAAACTTAACATGAACTTGATTAATGGAATCCAAATACAAAAAGCTTAAAATGTGAAAGATTAAAAGAAAAGATGAAAGACTTAGTGAGAGAAAGTTTAGAACTTTCTCTCTCTAAAAACTAGAAAGAAAAATTAAAAGTGCAACTAGCTAACCACCCTCCTAATGTGATTAGGAGGGTATTTATAGGGAAATGGGAAGTGCATGTGTGGTGCTTCCTTCTTTCTTTTCTTCTCGACTCGATTTAATTCTTTGTCTTTTCTCGACGTCGTCTCGGGATTCGAACTTGTCTTAATAATTTTCTTCTTTAATTTAGACTTATGTTCTTTGAATTCATTAAACTTCCGTCTTTAGACTTTTTCTTCGATAAATCTTCAGCATAGGTCTTGGACATTCGTTCTTTAAGCACTCTTGATCTCTTGACTTCGTCTTTTCTCGTTTTCTTCGACAAAAGCCCGTGAAAGCCCGTGTTTTATTCCTTTTTCATCTTTTGGTCCTAAAACACAATAAAAACACAAACCACGCATAATTCCGACTTTTACGACATAAAATACACGTTTTGGTCTTGTTATTATTGGAAATAAGTGGTAAAAGGATAAGTGTTTTCATACTTATTACTTATCATCCTTATCATCCTCATCATCTATCCATCCGCCAATATTCTTACCATTACCCCATGGAAATAGAACACCTGGTTTGACTACAGCATATCCCTGCCTACTGCTATTAGGTGGTATACCAGCCATTATCTGTAATCACATAAATATCAAGAGTACATAAGGTCAATATTCAAAAATATATATGCAATGCATGGTCATGAAAATGAAAATGATTTACGTATGCCAATATATATGTATGCATTGCAATACAATGCAAATGATAATTATGCAATACTCATAAAAAGAAACTATGATGAAAGCACTCCGTGTCCTTTCATTAATACCAATACCTTATCATAGTATTTACTTAATAAATACTCAGGGATTCAGAACAGTTTTGAGGGATACATCTATAATAATAAAGCATAACAAAAATAAATAATCTTACCGGAACCTTGCAGAGAAGTTGCGTTGCTTTTATAAAATACTTTCGACACCAAAGTTATAGTTTAGGACATTTTCAAAAATTGACCTAATTAGCTATAACTAAAAGCTTTGATTACCAATCTTTAACACCCCCAAATTGCATTGCGCAGCAGAAATACACATTTGGGTGCTACACTCAAACCTCATCACTAAAAACACTTTATATGTTCTCAAAATGAGACCTTTAAATTATAAGATAAATATTACTATCTTTTAGTCTAAAGTTTTCAATCTTAAAAAAGAAATTTTTATAAATATTAGAGTATTGTTTCGGTCCCTTCAAAGTACCATCCTAAAAATACAAACCTTTTATCAACTATATAATACTAAAATTGATTTTTATGATTTCCTAAAGACAAAAGATAACATTTAATAATGACAGGGAAAGAAAACGGTTTCAGACTGAACAACTATAAAAGCAACACCGCAACCTTCCCAAGCAAGGTCCTTGATCAACACATTAGATTACCCCATCAACAATAATGCTGAGTGAATCTATTGGTTTAACAAAACTCATTTGAACACATCATAAAATCAATCACAATCGTTTAATAGAATTGTTGTACATACAATCTATTAATCAGGCATTTCATCTTATAGCAATACCTAATGAATCGTATTAAGCTCATGACACCGACCCCTTAACTTAGTCACCCACTCCAAATGCCAGCATGACTATATGAATTCCATTGCCCCTACTAGGGTATCAGTTGCAAATATACCACATTCTCATTCTCGTAAATTATCCTTCCCAGAGGTTACTCAGCGTAAAGCCCTGGTCTTAGATAGGGTTGTCAGCCCAATAGTACTAACATTTGAATAAGCGGTTATTCCCAACTCACAACAAAGAGCTAGAACATAGTTAACGATTCATGAAATTAGGGACTTTTGGAACTTAGGTACTTATACAATTCAATGCAACATCAGGCAACAAAGGCAACAAAGGCAAAATTCGGGTCCAACAATTATTCATGACATGTGTTTATTTTATTTCAAATAGCATGTATCCCCCTCGTGGGTTTTAAAATCATTAAAAACAAGTAGAAAGCGAGGCTATAGACTCACCTTGAGTAATAGCTATAGTAAGACGACTTTCAACGATTGACGATGCCCGGCGAACACGATATTCATAATCTATCAAAATAAAACATGCACCTTTAATAGCATATTCAAGTAATATCTATACTTAATAAAATAACATAATTAAATCAAATCAAAATTAAACTCAAATAAAAATTAAACTCACACCATTCTCAATTAAATAATTCCTACATATGTACACTATTACACTTTTACTTTATTTATTTCCTTTATTAAAAATTTGTCGATATATATACTAATCGTTCAAACTGTTTTCCCTACTTAGATACGTCAAATGTTTACGATACTACTCAGAGACTTCACTTACTATATATAGAAAGTTCTCCCAAAAGTTGGTTAAAGTATTTTACTTTTAAGGTTCCCTTCCCGACACATCTTCGAACTATAAAAACCGGACAGTTTTATGTTATCGACTCATATAGTTATTTTGACCTCTAGAAACGACTCCATTTGCAAAACCGACACTCATGTTTGAAAATAGACTCAACATCCTAATGTTTTCACTTCTTCATCAGTCCTTGACTCAATTCAAAATCCTTTCTATAGTCCCCGAGATTCGATCCAAATATCGACAACAACTATATATTGTGCCGATACTCGTCTCCCGGTACACGAATAAATAAACTATCATAACTTTTCGCTCGTTTGGAGCTAGAAGCTCTACTTTATACCAAATCGAAGCTTATGAAGTCCTCTGCAAAAATATCTAATCAAATAATATCATACACAAACTTAAGTTTTCCAAAATTTACCTTTTAGCGGCTGATTAAAAATACCTTTTTTAAAATTCACTCAAAATCATATTTTTCACCTATTCTAACCTTATTTTTACAAATATAATCATCCTAATACTACTACTTTCAATTCTAAGATCCTATTTCAGCCTAGATGGTCAAATCATATAAAATCCAACTCAAAAATTTCAACATGCACCAAGTAAAAACCATACACAACATCATAAACACCTACATACAACACATAAATAAGATCAAAACACAAGATTTTCATCAAAAATGGGTTTCTACAAAAAATGCTTGCATGTGGGTAAATATTATACTAAATTGTAGAGAAAGATGAAACTATAATGGGTCTTTGTTTAGATTTTGTAGATTCAAGCTAGAAATTAAGATGATGGTGGTTTTTGGTGGCTTGGGGGTGACGGCATGGAGAGAGTGGGAGAGAGGAGTTGGTGATTTTGATAGTTAGTGGAGAAAGTATGTGTTTTTGTTATTTATTTTTCTATTTATATGTGGAAACCTTAGGGTAGTTTTTGCCAATTGTTATTCTTGTGAACTAAATTGCAAATACTTGTTTAAAAAGCGAGAAATGACTATTAGTCAATTTTGAAAATATTTACGGGTCTCGGGTTTCATAAAAATACTTCTCAAAACTTACACAAAATATGATATTATATAGTCCCGACACGACTTAATTCGAAATTAAAAATAAAAACGTCAAAATATTAAACATCGACATAACTAAAAATAAAACGTAAAATTTCGGGCATCCGTTGATATCGTAACTCGTCAAAACGTAAAAATACAACTTTCAACATTCGGTCATTTCAAATCACCAAGCATCATAACATTCAATCTCGTCAAAAATTTCAAAAATATATGTAAAAATATAACTAAATAATGACCACGGGTTCGGGTTATCACAATAAGCGCCCTCTTGCTACCCATATGCGAGGCCGCCGTCTTAGCATTGCCTGACTAGGATCGCTCCCACACCTATAGCATTCGTGATCGGCTTCCTTAACTGTGTATCGATCGAAAGGCGGGGCGGCATAGCCCCCCAGCCAAGGGAGTGGTTACGTCCAGTATGTCCCCCTTATTCCCGACATGCTATGGTGATGTTCATCAACACATAAAAATTATCGTTAAAGAATATGTTCACGAACATCAAATCTTTTTCATGTGATATGTACCAAATGATAAATACACACAATGTGTTGGATACATAAAATTATTTTGACATGATATATCCAACGACATTAAAATTTTGATTTTGGAAATCTCTCCCTCAAAAATTGTTCCAATTTAATTGTCATTACGGGGATGTGATCCATATTTTGCTTTTAGAGGATAGAATTTGTTGAACACATAAGTTTTGAAAGATTTTATATAATCATTGAAAAATTCTTGAAAAAATTGTGTTCAACACTTTTTGAAATCAATTTCTTTTTGGCAACATGGTATTTCTAAAGCATAAACTTGAGTTCATAGACTTTGAATGTCTTGATGAATCCACTCAAGTGTAAGAATATTTATCTTCTTTTGCTGAGGGTAAGCGCACTAAATCGTACACTCCCTCGTCAATATAGATCCGAGTTGCAATCTGAAAGTGATTACAAGCCATTGTGTTGAGCTCAAAACTTTGAGTGTTTTGTGACAAGCTCAACGCTGCGACAGACTGCTCTACCCGTTGTTGAAAAAATTGTCTAAAAGAGACATTTTCCTTTATTAACAAAAATAGAAATGACATATTTTGAAAAATATTTACAACTTTCATTCGAGCTTTATGCACACACCCGTGTCGTTGTTAAGACATGTCAAGAAGAATCTTTTTGGTATTTTCAAAGATATTTATCTTTGTATTTTTTCTCTATGAAATTTACAATGTATTTTATTTTTGTATATGTATTTTCAAGTTTTTTAAAAATAATCAAAAATAGACTTTTGTATAAGTGAAGAAAGTGATATAGAATGTACAGGACTAGAACCCTTTGAGGAAGAAGTGGGTTCAGAATCTGATGAAGTACCTGCAATCACGGAAGAAGAGTTTGCACAAATACTAGTGTTTGGTGTAACAAATTCCTTTTGTACATGCAGAACACTCGCATTAGTGTTGGCGCAGGTTTGAACACTCTTCTCTTTGGGAATTCACTCAAGACCAACTTTCTTGAAGATCCTACCCGTTGGTTTCCACTAAAGACTAGATCTAGGAGTAGTTTTCTCAAACACAGCGGAGCACTTCTTTAGAGAAAAACTATGTCCTATATTAATTAGATTTGTTGTTATTGATTTTCTTTGCGACGGGTTTGTGTCATTGTTGTCTTATAGGATTTTGCATTCTTTCTTTGTGCAAAGGCACGAGATTTGACCTTACAGAGGTATTGCAGAATGCAATGATCATGCTTTCCATTGTGAATTTCCTTTTTGCATTTGAGGCATACGGGGAATTTGGAATTCACGAAATTCCTTGGGTACCTAGCTTTTGTTGATCGTGTAGTCGCAGTATTCGGTACACGTACTCATTGATGGTTGTCAGTTCCTAGGTTGCTGGTAAGGGATCTTAGGTTTTGGTTGACTACCATTAGGAGTTTGTTAAATTCTAGTGGGAGTTGGTGAACTAGGTTTTGAATACACGGTGTTTTCTTTCTGAATCTTCCCTTTTTACTTAGCATCTTCTAGGTTGTTGGTATGAACTAAATCATTTGAACCTACAGAATTCCTTTGGGGACGCGAATGTCACACGCTTAGGGATATTCCTAGAAGTGCTCGGTTCAGTCACATGGTTGGGATTAGCAAAAGTGGGTTTTCTAAATGAAGGAACATAGGGTGATATGGCTGGTTTGGTAAAACTTGGTTGCACGTCATTCTTAGGAGGTAACCTAGATTTTGCGTAACAAGAATTTGAGGAGTTAGTTTTCCCAAGGCTGATGATTTTAGAACCTTGTACGCATTGGGTTGTCGAACAATATGTTTCACAACTTTAGGTTCCACAGTTCACCCACCCATTTTTCCAACGAGTTTCTTCAACTCACTTATTGCTATGTCTTTTTTTTGCAACTGAGCTTTCAAATATGTTATTTGCATACACTTTTCGTTCATTTCTCTAAATGATTCAGATAGCTTTACTTGCAAATTATTATCATTTGGAAATTTTCCAATTTTGTTTTGCAAAGCAAGTTCAAGATAATGCCAATGTTTTTTAAGGAAATCACATCGGTCTTGAATCCACGTAAACTCTTTTTTATTAACGTTTTTCTTGTTTTTCAAAAGCACGGTTTAAGACGCTCACACTATTTGATCTTATCAAGATATTTGCATGCAACATCAGAATATTCATGTATATCAGCACAAGATGTAACAACACCGCACAAAATATCTTTGGAGAGACATTATGTAAGAGTAGATCATATTATTTTGAACGCTCGTCTTTTTCTGGTTGAAATACGTCAATTTCTTTTTCAAGACACTCCACATATTTCAAATCGTTAAACATTTCTTGTTGAAATAATTTTTCAAATTCCAAAGCATTTTTCTTCGTTTTTTCCATAAGCGGAATCAAATGAGTTTTCACAAGCACAGTTATATCATGAGGAATTTCCTTATTGCCTTTAGATCGTTCACGTCGTTCCCGGCCCTCATCTATAATTGATAGGTGTGTAAACACCCATCCTTTTTACCACTTAATTACAATAAAACCGAGCCAAAACGTGTATTTTATGTCATTTATGTCGGAATTATGCGTGGTTTGTGTTTTTGTTGTGATTTAGGACGAAAAGGTGAAAAGTGGAGAAAACACGGGCATTCACGGACTTTTATCGAAGAAAAAGACGAAAGAGGAAGTCAAGAAATCAAGAGTGCAAAAAGAACGGAAGTCCAAGACCAATTCTGAAGATTTATCGAAGAAAAAGTCAAAAGACGGAAGTTTACTAAAAGCCGAAGAACTCAAGTCTAATTTATTGAAGAATTACAAGACGAGTTTGAAGAAATCCCGAGACAAAGTCATTAAAGTCAAAAGATTAAGAAGATTAAGGACTTAATGACGCAATTAAAGAAATAAGAAAGATGGGAGGAAGCTTCCTAAGCACCTCCCTAATCCACTATAAATAGATCCATTTTCCTTCATTTGTAGTTGTTGGGTAGCTTGACAAACTACCTCTTCCACCATTTTCATACTTTGCACCTTAAATTCTTGCACTTTAATTTCTTGTATCGCACTTTTTAATTCCTTTAAATTCAAGTAAGTTCACTTTTAATTGTTGTTAATCTTTACTTTCATTGTTAATCTCTCATCTTCCTTTATTGCTTAATCTTTCTTTATGATTCATGTTTATGTTCTTCTATTTTTATGGTTTTCAATCAAGTGGGTTTTGATTGATTTGATCAAATTTGTTAGTTTTATTGATTTGGCTTGATTGATTATTGTTAGTTGATGTTTAGTGGTTGTTTTGGTTTAATCTTTTGGTTTGATTTGGTTAGATTTGCTTAAATTCGTCCTTGTGTATTTGTCCCCTGTTCTTCGTATTATTCTACTGTTCCCAGATTCCGGATCAACGTTTTCATAGTTTATTCTGAACCAGCTCATATTCCGAACCAAGGATTTCATAGTTTAAATATTCCGGATCAGCATGTGTTGTTTAATTATTCCGAATGAAAGGTTTTAACTTAATTATTCCGCATCAGTCTTTTTTATTCCGAATGAGGTTTCTTTTGATTATTCCGAACCAAGAGATTTTTATCCATTTTATTCCGAATGAGTGTGTTCATTCGGAATAATCAATATTCCGGATGAACCATTCTTTCCGAATGAGCTTTTAGTGTAATATTCTGAATGAGCCAACATTCCGGATGAAGACTTTTTCCGAATCAGCAAATTTATTCCGGATGAATGTTTATTCCGGATGAACAAGTTTATTCCGAATAAGCAATTATTCCGGATGAATGAGTTATTCCGGATGAATATTTATTCCGGATGACCATGTTATTCCGGATGAAGGAACTAATCCGGATGAAGGATTTATTCCGGATGAGTATTTTTATTCCGCATGAAGCCTTTATTTTTTGTGAGCACTATTTATTCCGAATGAGTTATTTTCAATTTATTTTAAGTTTCTTTTTTAAGTTTGAATTTTTTAAGCTTTACTTTTCCCGCCTTTTTACTTAGTCGCACTTTTGCATTTAATTTTAGTTTGCCTTATTTACTTTCAAGTTTGCCTTTTTATTTCTCGTCACGTTTTTAATTTCTCGTCATTAATTTTCCGTCAAGTTTTTATCTTTCAGTATTTCTTTTTACCGTCTTTATTTTATTTTTATTTGTTTCAAGTCCTTATTTTTAATTAGTTTATGACACCCAACCATTCTATTTCTTTTCTACCAAGAACAACTGAATCGCACTCTGAACTGAAAATCAATTCGAGAAGATACCGAGAAACGAACTTTTTCAACTAGCAAAATTCAAATATTAAAATGGCGTCGCTGCCGGGTCTTTTCGTGACGATTAACGGTTTTTTTTGTGAGAGACGCGTTGGCTTTTGGGATCCGTTCACTCGTGAACGTTATTTTTCGTGTCAAAATTTTTCAAAAATCCCAAAAACATTTGAAAAATCATAAAAAGCATTTCTTTTTCAAAGTTTTGCACCAAAAATATTCTTCTTGCTTATCTATTTTTCTTTATGGATTCTTATGTCCATTGCGTCGGGTGTGGGAGACGATTATACGGGAACGACTCATGTCAATGGTGTACATGTGAGCAGTGCGGAAATGATATCGACCATACACAATTCGGATTTTGTCCATCATGCAACTCGACTAATTCGTCCTTTTCTAATCCACCTCCTGTTCCCCCGTGCATCTATTGTGGAAGCGATTCTCATTGGCATGTTTCGTGCCCGGTTCGATACCCGTATGATCACGGGCAAGAACCGGGTTACAATTATGACAATGGTAATAGCTTTCCACATGACGCACCCGGTTTTTCTCCATACCCATGTTGCCAAAATTGTGGGGGCCCTCACGATACTTCTCCTTGTCATCCAATGAATTATTATGAGCCAGATCCGTGTCCTCATTTTTCTTCACCGATGGATTATTATGAACCAAATCCATGTTATAATTCTTCTCAACCGATGACTTACTATGAGCCACATCCGTGCTATAATTCTGATTTTCATAACTGTGAGCCCCCACATCACACCCTCAATCATCAATCCTCTCGGCAAATTAGTCTTGACCAACAACTCACTTCTTTGAACCATGTTCTAGAAAGTTTAGCTCAAATCCGAGCTGACTTGCATTAGGAAAGGCAACCTTTGCTTGATGTGGACGAAACCTTGAAAACCACCAAAACCTTTTTGAGCCAATTTGGTCGTTTTCCCTTCTTTTCTACACCAAAATGTTTAATTACAGCATGGGATAGAATTGGTTTAATTGAACATACTTAGGGAGATGAACAACAAAAATTGCTTCATGAGCTTCTTAAAGATGTGGAGGTTATCAAGGAAGAGTTAGCCGACTATGTCACTCCTAATTTGCATGGTCCCGTCTATTATGATGATGATGACGACGATGATGTCTACGCTCTCGACCCATCTACTGAAGTTGCTGCTCCTACTCTCGATATTCCTAATGCGTCTAAGGATGATGACTCATTGAGTGAGATCAGTGATTTTGGCCTCGACAAATTCTTTGATGATGAGGTTTGTGACATGCCTACTGCTATGGAGCCTGAGGACGACGTTGCTCTTACGGAAGAGGTCGATCCTAATGATGACGATTTTTCTCCTCGCTATGAGAATTTCACTTTTGAAATTTCTCAATCTCTACCGGGAGATGCGGGCGATGACGATTTATTCTCTCCGGCTTACGAGAAGTTCACCAATGAACTTGCTCTTGTAGATGAAGTGGAAGACGTGATTCTCCGCGACAGATTACGGAAAGTGCATCTTCTTATTGTTCAAATCGAAGAGTTGACTTCTCCTCCTCTTTCAGAGTCTTTACCTCCATCTATTCCTCCCGTTGAAGATAATGACCTATTGCTGGAAGAAATCGACATTCACTCCATACCTCCAGGTATTGATGATGATGACACGGAGGGGGATATTATTTTTGATAATTTGTTGCAGGAAGGTATTGTCCCAAGTCCCCCTCCCGAGCACCTTTCATCCTCCCCTTTAGCCACTATCACGGAGGATGAGTGCTTTGACCCGGGACATGACATTCACTATTTCATGATTGATAACATTACGGCTTTGCCGAGTGCTCAGCATCCACTGGCTTTGGGGGATGACAATGTGCTTACTTTACCCACCCCACCTCCCGTGGATCTTGATTTCAAATACTTTTCGTATGTTGAAAGGACTTTTCTCCCATTTAAGACTTATTCCCCCGCCTCTCCTTTGTTGATGTCCACCGGGAACGAGGACAATGTCTTTGATCCCGGTATTACATTCGAGGCTTCCCCATGGACCATTTAATTCGGGGACGATTCAGGCTCGTGACTCGGTTAATATAAACAAGCGCTTTTTGGGAGGCAACCCAATTATCTATCTATCTTTACCTGTTTTCACCATAAGTGTAGGGGGAGCCCCGTTGGTGTTTCTTGTTTTCTTTCTTATCATGTGCAGGGATTAGAGCTTCAAAGACACACTCTTGATGACTTTTGACGACCCGTTAAAATAGGAATCTCGTTAGTTGTCTCTTCCTTAGCGAGATTTAAACAAAGTGCACAATGTCCTAAGTGTAGGAGAGTTTACTCCCACATGCTTAAAAATTGAGGAAAATGTTTATCTTAAGTGTAGGGGGGCTTGTATCGAAGTTAAGTGGCCTTTTCCTTGTATTTGTCCACATTTTAACCGGAAAATCAATTTTTCGACATTTTTCAAAATTTTTTATCTATTTTCGCCTATTAGTTTTTCCCTTTGTATAGTTATTTTCTTTCCTTGCTAGAATAAATTTTTAATAAAGTGGTTTTAATTTTCAAACGTTGTGAATCTTTTGACTCAACCCAAGTTTACTTATCTAAGTTTACTCTAGCTAGTATCCTTAACGTGTTTAAGTCAAGTTTTGCTAGGCTTTTATATAGGGAGCTATAAAACGCGAAAGTCTTAACTCTCACGGGTTAAGAACAAGAGCTTTTCGCAAGTTCCTATAATTGATCCTAGAGAGTCGTTTATCAAGGGAACTTTAAAATGCGATTTCTAAACTTGCAAAAAGTCTTAGAGTTTGCAAGATCCTATAGACGACTCGAAAACCCAAAACTTTGATTTAATAGGCTAAGCATCCACGAGTCTCATTCCTTGAGATTTTAAACTGTGGAGAACGAGAGATGATAGAGTCAATTATAAGTTTGGTATTCTTTCGTGAATTTATGTGAGTTAATTATGAGCCTATTATCCCATCGCTTGCTAATAAATTTATCTGCAATAAATAAGGTTGTACGATTTGAAAAGTTACTTAGCTTCTAGCCCAAGATCGTTTAAAAGTTGCTCGGTATGGATTAGAGTTCATAGCCAAGGCATAACTTATTGAAGCGGGATGCGAAGATTGGCGAGTCCAAAAAGGCCCTAACAAGGCATGAGGGCTATATTTTGTTGCTAAAGATCCGAAGTGATGTGAATAATCATTTATCAAAGATCAATATGAAGGATCGAGACACACGACGTAAAGCAAATACTCCCCAAAAGATCATGGAGAAGTCTATCCAAAAAGGCCCTAACATGGTATGAGGATAAATAGATCCAAGTCCAAAAAGGAGGCGGATCGTTGTATATCAAAGTCCAAAATAAAGATTGGAGAAAAATGAAGAAGTCGTGGTCCAAATATGAAGAATCTCTCAAAACTTCAAGTGAAGAAATTCCTATTATGAAGAGAAGGCCATTATTTCATGAACGTCTCTCAAGATTTGAAGTATGAAGTCGCTGCCAAATATCGGTCCGAGAAAGGTCTCAAATCGCGAAGCGAGTTATGCCAAGATATGAAATTTATGAGGTCCCGAGAAGCAGTTCTAAAAGATTTTGTCCTTTAGCTAACTGTTGATTAAATCGTCCCACTTTATTTTCAGCCTTTAATACGAGGGTTTTCCAAGTATCAAAGTTCGTTGTTCCGATCTTTTCGAATTGATTATTGGTTCAAAGTGTGACTCAATTGTTCTTGGTGGAATAATGAATGGTTTGGTTGATTATCTATTTTAAACTAATAGCAAATATGAAAATATCGTTGAGTAAAGTAAAAGCTTAAAAGATTAAACTAAAATGACAAGTTAAAAATAAATGATTGAAAACTTAAAGAGAAGATTAGAAAAACACTTGAACACTTAATAAATCTAAAACTTGAAAACTTTGTAAAAACAAGAAACTAATCTCATCGGAATGTGCAAAAAGGGAGTGATCGGAATGTGTAAAAATATCACTAATCGGAATTTTGTCAGAATAAATCCAGATCGGAATGTCAAACAACACTCTTATCGGAATACTGAAATCGGAATGCCCAATCAGAATAAAGAAAAAGGAGGCAGTCGGAATGTTTAGCAAGACACTCCAATAAGAATGTCAACAAATCCCACCGTCGGAATAATAAAACCCCAATCCGATCAATGATCGGAATACCAAGATGCAAATCAGAATAGGTTAAAACTCTAATCCGATCACGTGATCGGCATAAGGGGGTAGTAGTCGGAATGTTTGATCGGAAAGGGGTTTACCCTTTCCGATTACCTTATGATTCGAAGAATAAGCTAAGTGATAAGCTAGGATGATAAGCTAACACCAAAACTTGAACGAATCTATAATGAAAAGGACTGAATAAGCACAAATAACAACTTTTCCAACTTAAAATAAGCAATCTTTTAAATCAAACCATAAAAGATGAAACTTTTTAAGAAAACTTTAAAAGTGAATAAGCTAAAAATGCGAATAAGCCAATGAGCACAAGAATCTTAAAGCTTAATCGTATGAAAGCTTAAGTATGAATAAAAAGATTAACTTTTTAAGCACGAAAACATCAAGATCAACACGGATCAAATATATTTCGCACCAAAAGTTAACTAAAATCAAGAAAGGTAGAAAGAGATTAAAGATTAAAAGCTTAAACTTAAACTTGATTAATGGAATCCAAATACAAAAGGCTTAATCTTGAAAGATTAAAAGAAAGAAAAGATGAAAACTTAGTGAGAGAAAGTTAAGAACTTTCTCTCTCTAAAACTAGAAAGAAAAAATGAAAATGAAACTAACTACTAAAAACTAACCCACCCTCCTAATGTGTATTAGGAGGGTATTTATAGGGAAAATGGGAAGGTGTGCATGTGTTGCCTCTTCTTTCTTTCTTCTCGACTCGATTTAAATCGTTGTCTTTTCTCGACGTCGTCTCGGGATTTGTCGATGTATATTGAACTTGTCTTGTAATTTTCTTCTTCAATTAGATTTAAGTTCTCCGACTTCATTAAACTTCCGTCTTTAGAATTTTTCTTTAATAAATCTTCAGAATAGGCCTTGGACTTCCGTTCTTTTTGCACTCTTGATCTTTTGACTTCGTCTTTTCTCGTTTTCTTCGATAAAAGCCCGTGAAAGCCCGTGTTTTCTTCCTTTTTCATCATTTGGTCCTAAAACACAATAAAAACACAAACCACGCATAATTCTGACTTTTACGACATAAAATACACGTTTTGGTCATGTTATTATTGGAAATAAGTGGTAAAAGGATAAGTGTTTTCACACTTATTAGCCTTAATAACTATCGAAATAAGTCAACAATACATCCTCGTGATCATTCAAGACAACAATAAAATATAAGAGATACACCTAGGAATAAGGGAGTCTAAGTGAATAATTGGCCCACATGAGTTCGTGTTAGTTTGCTAACTTATAATAACAATGATCTCGTTTTTAAGCTTGGTTTGGAGAATGTGAAAACTTGAGGATGATGATTATTCATGACATTTTCAAAACCATAAGGTACGTTTTTGATTTCTTTACTTACTTTGAATGTTTATAATTTTCTATCTCTTTAATAAAGGCCAACGTGGATTGATTATGATGAAAAGTGTAATCGTGCTTTGTAACTAATGCATTGCATGAGGACATTGCAATGGTTAAGTGTAGGGGATTTGATAGGTGTGTAAACACCCATCCTTTTTACCACTTAATTACAATAATAACCAAGCCAAAACGTGTATTTTATGTCATTTATGTCGGAATTATGCATGGTTTGTGTTTTTGTTGTGATTTAGGACGAAAAGGTGAAAAGTGGAGAAAACACGGGCATTCACGGACTTTTATCGAAGAAAAAGACGAAAGACGAAGTCAAGAAATCAAGAGTGCAAAAAGAACGGAAGTCTAAGACCAGTTCTGAAGATTTATCGAAGAAAAAGTCAAAAATCGGAAGTTTACTAAAAGTCGAAGAACTCAAGTCTAATTTATTGATGAATTACAAGACGAGTTTGAAGAAATCCCGAGACAAAGTCATTAAAGTCAAAAGATTAAGAAGATTAAGGACTTAATGACGCAATTAAAGAAAGAAGAAAGAGGGGAGGAAGCTTCCTAAGCACCTCCCTAATCCACTATAAATAGATCCATTTTCCTTCATTCGTAGTTGTTGGGTAGCTTGACAAACTACCTCTTCCACCATTTTCATACTTTGCACCTTAAATTCTTGCACTTTAATTTCTTGTATCGCACTTTTTAATTCCTTTAAATTCAAGTAAGTTCACTTTTAATTGTTGTTAATCTTTACTTTCATTGTTAATCTCTCATCTTCCTTTCTTGCTTAATCTTTCTTTATGATTGATGTTTATGTTCTTCTATTTTTATGGTTTTCAATCAAGTGGGTTTTGATTGATTTGATCAAATTTGTTAGTTTTATTGATTTGGTTTGATTGATTATTGTTAGTTGATGTTTAGTGGTTGTTTTGGTTTAATCTTTTGGTTTGATTTGGTTAGATTTGCTTAAATTCGTCCTTGTTTATTTGTCCCCTGTTCTTCGTATTATTCTACTGTTCCCAGATTCCGGATCAAGGTTTTCATAGTTTATTCTGAACCAGCTCATATTCCGAACCAAGGATTTCATAGTTTAAATATTCCGGATCAGCATGTGTTGTTTAATTATTCCGAATGAAAGGTTTTAACTTAATTATTCCGCATCAGTCTTTTTTATTCCGAATGAACTTTCTTTTGATTATTCTGAACCAAGAGATTTTTATCCATTTTATTCCGAATGAGTGTGTTCATTCGGAATAATCAATATTCCGGATGAACCATTCTTTCCGAATGAAGCTTTTAGTGTAATATTCCGAATGAGCCAACATTCCGGATGAAGACTTTTTCCGAATCAGCAAATTTATTCCGGATGAATGTTTATTCCGGATGAACAAGTTTATTCCGAATAAGCAATTATTCCGGATGAATGAGTTATTCCGGATGAATATTTATTACGGATGAAGGAACTATTCCGGATGAAGGATTTATTCCGGATGAGTATTTTTATTCTGCATGAAGCCTTTATTTTTTATGAGCACTATTTATTCCGAATGAGTTATTTTCAATTTATTTTAAGTTTATTTTTTAAGTTTGAATTTTTTAAGCTTTACTTTTCCCGCCTTTTTACTTAGTCGCACTTTTAATTTACTTGCATTTATTTTTAGTTTGCCTTATTTGCTTTCAAGTTTGCCTTTTTATTTCTCGTCACGTTTTTAATTTCTCGTCATTAATTTTCCGTCAAGTTTTTATCTTTCAGTATTTCTTTTTACCGTCTTTATTTTATTTTTATTTGTTTCAAGTCTTTATTTTTAATTAGTTTACGACACCCAACAATTCTATTTCTTTTCTACCAAGAACAACTGAGTCGCACTTTGAACCGGAAATCAATTCGTGAAGATACCGAGAAACGAACTTTTTCAACTAGCAAAATTCAAATATAATAAATAATTTGAAATTTTCAATGTTTTGTTGAAGAAGACTAAGTTCTTGCTTACTCTTGCTTATAGAAGCTTGATACGACAAGTACCCAATATATCTTGAGACATTAATTTTCTTAGTGGCAAAAGATTTCCTCCATTGTATATTCTTTTTTGTTCACATTCGTAAAACAATTGCTCACGAGACTTCTGTGTTTGCGGTTTGAAAATTTCATAAAGACTGTTTTCATATGCATAACTATATGGCTTAACAAAATATTTATTAACTTGTGGTTTACTCTCTTCTTCCAAAAAGATTGCATCTTCACTATCAGGCCTAACAACAAGGGAATCAAGATCGGTCCATTGGGACTCATCAAGATATAGGTGCGGGTTCTCATATTGAGCTTGCTCAAGGTACTTATGACTTGCAAAACTAGCTTTACCCTTAAAATGAACGAGGTTGCCAACATTCTCATGGTTTGAATTGATTGATTAGTTTTATAAACAATTTTCTTCAAAAATTAATTTGCGTTTCAAGTTCCACGACTTTGTCAATGTCTTTCGCTTTTCTAATTTTGAAATCCTTTTTCAACTGTTCAACCACTTATTTCTTTTCATTAACAAGTTTAATGTTATCCTCTTGAAGAAAACCAATCACTTGAGTTAGCTCATTCATTTTATTGGTAGCAAGATATGTTTTGTGACGTCCATGACTTAAAAAGGTGTGATAATTACATTTCTCTTGTTCAAGTAACTTAAGAGTCTCGTTGTATTTATTTTTAAAAACATCCTTTTTAGTATTAATGACACGCCTTTTGTATCGCTCAAGCTCTTTGTCTCTTTGAAGAAGCCCAGCTGCAACTAGCTAAAAGCTCACTAGATTTGATAAGTGCAGATTTGCTTTCTTCAAAGTTTTGAGTGAGTGTTGTGTTTGTCTTATGTAATTGCTTTTGAATCTTTCTAGTTTCTTTGACGTCATTTTGTAAAGTAGCAATTAAGTTAGAAAGCGCAACACGCTCCTCATCATCATACTCATTTGCATGTTGATCATTCTCAGACTCATTATTGCTCATGTCTGATGAATCGGGTGTGGTATTGCTATCGACCTTTTCCTTCATACATGAGTCAATAAGAGTTTTTGTTTGATCGCTATGCTCATGCGTATTAGTATTGGCAAACACATTGTATTCATCATTGTGAACCTCTTTCAATGGCTCAGAATCGAAAACAGGGCCATTGTCATAGGAAGGTTTATTGTTGATGACATTCTCATAGTTGATTCCTTGTTTGCCAGAGCTGGTGCTTTCTTTCCCATATATGCTATGATCATTCTACGTACCATGCTTTATGTTCCTGGATGTGCAGCTTTCATTCACATGACCTGATATTGTACAACAACTTGCCTTGAACCTTTTTCTATCTCTTGTTTGTGAAGTATTGTTTTGTTGACATAGGTTTCATTGAATTTGATGTTTCAGGTGATCAGATCTTTGTATGAGAGAGCCTCCAATCCATAATTTCTCTTGAAGCACTCCCTTGTACGTGGTGTGACAACCCAAAATCGAGGTCATTGCTTAATATTATTTTACGATTATTTTTGAAATTTTTGGATGAGTTTAAACTATATTTATTTTTGGAGGTTTAAGTTCAAACCGATGTTGGAAGGTCTATATTTAATATTTATTAAGTATAAGGAGTATTAGCAAGCGTGATGTCGATGGATGCCAAATATTTTACGTTTTATTGTCGATTGTTCGATTTTTATTATTTTTGAGGTTTTATTTTAAATGACGTGTTAAGTCGAGTCGAGAGTCGATATTATTATTTTTGAGGTACGTTTTAAATTTTTAAAAGTATCTTTATGAAACCCGAGCCCCGTAAATATTTTGAAAATTTACTAATAGTTATTTCCCGCTTTTTAGCTAACTATTTACATTTTTAGCCACAACTTTTGCCAAATTGCAACTTTGGTCCCTACCCCACTATATATAAACCAAAAACAAACACACACACTCATATTTTTCACTTAAAAATTTTCACCACCTATTCTCTCTCTCTCTCTTGAATTGCTGAAACACACCCACCACCCCAAAACACATTCAAACTTCAATTTATATTGAGTTTGAGGTTGATTCAAACTAAACCAAGCATAGAACCACTCTTATAATTTCATAAGGATCATATTGGTGTAAGAATTTCTTACATGCAAGACACATTTTTTTTTCTTGATGTTGGTAGGTAGGAGCTATGATCATGCATGGCATTTTCATGATGATCCATGGTGATTCTTGCTAAAAATCTTGTTAGAAACCTCATTTTGATCTAAAGATTTTTATTTTTATTATGATTTTGATGTTATGGTTGATGTATGATGATATTAGGGTATAGAAATGACCATTTCTATGGTTGGTTTTTATCAAAAAGTTGATTTTGTACAAGTTTTTAGTAGTCATTTTATAACAGTAAGTAAAGTTTAAAATCCGAATTTTTATGTTTTGAAAATGGATTAACTTATAGCCTAGGGTTGTAGATAATTTTATTAGCTTCGATTTGATATAAGGTAGAGCTTCTAGCTCCAAACGAGCGCGAAGTTATGATGTTTTGAATGATCGTGTACCGGGAGACGAGTATCGGCACTACATATAGTTGTTGTCGATATTTGGATCGAATCTCGGGGACTCTAAATGGAAGTTTTGAAATATGTAACCTACTGATAATGAGATGTTTATTTTATAGGTTGAGTTTACTTTAAAACCCGAGTGTCGGTTTTGTAAACGGAGTCGTTTAAAGAAGTTAAAACGGTTGTATGAAAAATTAACGTAAATCTGTCCGGATTTTGTAGTTTGAAAATGAGTTGGGTAAAGTAATTTAAAAGTAATTACATTTGATAAACTTGTAGGAGGACTTTATATATATATTAAGTTAGTTTATCGAGTCGTTTCGTAAACGGTTGACGAATTTAAAAGGGGTAAATAAGCTAGTACATGTAGTATGTACTGGCGGACTTTGTAAAAAGTGTAAAATGGTAAAGTAAATGTGTAGTAAAGTATAATGAAATTATTTATATCGTTTTCTCTCGAGTTTATCGTGACTTTATGAGTTTGATTTTGATGTTGTTATGTGTGATATATTTCTCGAGTCATTATTAACGAACGCGCCTTATTTGATAGGTAGCGGTTCGCATGTTTGAAAGGCATCCATTATCATCGATGATCATCTCGCTAGATCTCTTATACTAAGGTGAGTCTATAGCCTCGCTTTCTACTCGTTTTAATGATTTTAATACCCGCGAGGGGGATACATGCTATTTGAAAATAAATGAACACAAGTCATGAGTAATTGTTGGACCCGAATGTTGCCTAAAGTTGATTTCATTGTATTGAGTAACTTGTTGCTAAAGACCCTAAATTCATGAGCCGTTAACTATCTTCTGACTTGATGTTGTGAGTCAAGAATAGCCGCTTATTCTAATGATAGTACTATTGGGTTGACCACCCTATCTGAGACCAGGGCATTACGTTGAGTAACCCGTTGGGAAGGATAATTTTACGTGAATAAGATTGTGGTATTCTAGCAACTGATACCCTAGATGGGCAATGGTTTTATTCTAGTCATGCCGGCATTTGGCGTGGGTGACTATTTGGTTAAGGGGTCGGTGTCATGAGCTTAAATACAATGTTTGTTTAATAATATCATTATTATTACTTCCTTGAATATAGATTGTGTGTACGACAATTCTATAAATGATTATGATTGATTTTATTCTTGTGTTCAAATGTGATTTGATAAACCTATAGTCTCGCTCAACATTATTGTTGACTCGTTTTATGCATGTATTTCAGGTAATAGGAAGTGATGGAGCATGGAGCTTTGATGTAAAGGTTGTGGCTTGGCTTTTGGAAGAATGTTGGTCTAAACTGTTTTCTACCTTTTAATGTTGAACAGTTTACTTTATGTTGATGTACTGTACTAAACTTGTTAGTTGTTGGTTGAGATCCATGGGGACTAAAAGCTTTACTCTGGTGTCGGGTCAGTACAATTTGGGTTGAAATCTATGTTTTAGACCATTTATGAAAATCATGTTTATAATTATGTGTAAACGTCTCTATTTTGAGTCGTTCAATATACCTTGTGTGATGATTCTTGTGTCTAGCACCCAATTGTATATTTCTGCTGCGCAATGTAAATTAGGGGTGTTAGAGATTGGTAATCAAAACTGCAAGTTATAGAGAACTCGGTCGATTTTGAAAATTGTCCTAAACTATAACTTTGGTGTCGAAAGTATTTATTCTTCAAAAGCACACAACTTCTCTGCAACGCTCCGGTAATATCACTTTTAGTTTTGTTTTGCATTGTAGATGTATCCCTCATAAATGAAATGATTTCCCGAGTATTTATTAAGTAAATACTACGATATTGTATTGGAATTATTGAAATTACGCTGAGTGCTTGTCAGTATCATATTTATTTTTTTGCGAGCATTGCATAAACATCATTTGCATTGTGTTGCATAGCATGGATAACGTATGACATTTGCATGAGCATTGCATACTAATTATTATTTTATTAACGATGACCTTAAGTATCCTTAACCCTTATAATTGTAGAAAATGGCTGGTTTACCTCGTGAGGATGGATGGATTGATTTGACTAATGTAGTAGATGGTGAGGAAGTAGATAACTTTGGTGCTAGTGACGATGAGGAGCCTTTTGAGTTTTTAGATGATGGGATTCCACTTACTGTAGTTGGTCAGACAGAGCCTGAGTTGATACAAGGTAGTTATGTTCCAAGGGTTAATGTTGTGCCATAGAGTGTTCCAGATTGTCAGCGACCTGTTGTTCGTTCTTCGACTCCTACTTGTGATGCTTATATTAGTAGTTTTCCTGGGATTGAATTTGCTAGGGGTGATGTTCCTGTTGAGTCGAGTAGGGCTGCTAGTGCTCGATCTATTCATGATGGTATTCCTAAGGTTTATTGTCCAGGTCCTAGGTCTTATGATGATATTTTCTGGTTTCTTAAGAAGTTTGATATGTCCTTGTTTAAGAGGTATTTGGTTGAGACTCGTGTGATTAGGAGGTTTGAGCAGAATGAGAAAACGTTTGACAGGTTTATTGGTAGTGTGAGGAGATCAGAGTTTGTTTGGGCGAGGGAAATGGAGGAATTTGTTAGATTGAGATCTATGAGGTTGAATTTGAGTGGGCAAGTTGAAAGGTTGCGTAGGGAGCAAGAAAGGAATGCAAGGTTGAGTGCGTGGGGTTTGCCGATGAGATCGTTTCCTAGTCATGGTGTTGTGATTCGTGATGTGCCGAATCAGGTTGAAGCTCAAGTGTCGGTGAAGCCGAGTGAAGGAGGTAGTCGTAAGGGGAAGGAAAAAGTGGAGGAAGAATCTGAAGATGATGATAACAGTAGTGATGACGAGCCAATGTACAAGAAGTTGCGGGGATGTGATGTTTAGTTCTTTCTGTTGTTTTTATTTAGCCGTGTTCTAATAGAACTTATGTAGACCCGTACTCTAGTTTGTGATGAAACTTAATGACTTTTAAGTTGCTGTGATGAAGGATTGTAGTGACATTACTTGTCACAATTTTGTGGAGATTTTCCAAAGCAATCCAAAATTACCTTCATGACTTATGATTTGTCTTATTAGTTCTTGTGTGAGTTGGTTAATGATTCATTGTGAATTGTGTTGTTGATTCATGTAGTATCCATGTTACATCTTGATAGAGAAATCCTTCTTCTTATCTTGATATGAATACTTACTTGTTCTTTTTCTGTTATGGTTACAGGAAGGAGTTGGGAGGAATTTTTCTGACTTTACTAAATTATTGTTTGGTTAGTTTCCTGTAAACATGCCGCCTAAATTGACGACTGCTACTGTTAATACCATGATTGAGCAAGCTATCACTAGAGCTTTGGAAGCTGAACCTGCTGCGAGGGACCAAGAGGCAGAGAATAGGAATGCTGCTGGTCAGGTTGGAGGGAATGTTGGAAATCAGGTTGGAGGAAATGCTAATGAGCAAGCAGAAGGAAATGTTGCGGGACAAGTTGGAGGTAATGCTGCTGTTCAGCAGGTTCAGAAGGAATGTTCTTATGCTAGTTTCATGAAATGTGGACCTAACCAATTTCGTGGTACTGGTGGTGCATTGGAATTAAGGAGGTGGATTGAGAAGATTGAAAGTACTTTTGAAATCAATGGATGTTCAGAAGCTAGTAAGGTGAAATTTGCTGTAGCTACTTTTCAGAATGATGCATTGAGTTGGTGGAATAGTCAAGTAGCTATTGTAAGATTGGTTGAAGCTAATGCTAGAACATGGACTGTGACCAAGGGACTGTTGACTGCTAAGTTTTGTCCTGAGGAAGAGTTAGGTCAGTTGGAAGATGAATTGAGGCATTTGGTGTTGAGGAACAATGATATTGTAGCTTATACAAGGAGATTTTCTGATTTGGTGTTTGTTGTGTCCTGATGCGTTTACTGATGACCGTAAGAAGATGAAGCAGTATATTAGGGTTTTATCTAGTAATATCAAGGGAGAAACTACTTCGTCGAAACCCAAGTCATTTGATGAAGCTGTTCAAATGGCTCATGCTTTAATGGATGTAAAGCTGCAGGATCGAAAGGATAGTATTGCTGAAGGGAATAAGAGAAAGTGGGAAGCTGCACACTCAAGTCAAGGGCAGAATCGAGGTGGTTATCGTAATAACAATAACCAAAGACCGAATAGGAATCAACAATACAATTTGAGAAGGAATGATGGTGTTCGTGCTGCTACATGAAATCAAGGTAACAAGGTGAATCCGAAGTGTGGTCGGTGTAATCTGTATCATATTGGAAATTGTCCACCTGCTTGCAATAAGTGTGGGAAGGCCGGACATAAGATGGCAGATTGTAGAAAAAAGGGTGTAGCCACTGGGGCCAATGCTGTTAAGGTAGTTTACTGTTCTGGATGTGGAGGCCGTGGACATAAGCAAGGGAACTGTCCGAGGGTTGGCATACGACAGGGAGGCAATGTTGCTGCTGTTGCTGCTGGGATTGCTGCTCCAGCCTATGTCGTGGGAGATGCTAACAAACCTCAAAGGCCGAATGTAGTGACTGGTACGTTATTACTTGATGCTTGTTATGCTAGTGTGTTAGTTGATTCTGGATCCGATAGAAGTTTCGTAGATGTTAGATTCAGTCAGCTATTGGATAGAGAACCAGTGAGATTGACAACTAGTTATAATATGGAGTTAGCTGATGGTAAGGTTGTAAGCACTAGTTCTATACTAAAGGGTTGTTCCTTGAAGTTAGGTAATTATGTGTTTAGTATTGATTTGATGCCCATAGAATTAGGATCTTTTGACGTGATTGTTGGAATGGATTGGTTAGTTGGTAATGGTACAGTAATTGTTTGTGGAGAAAGATTAGTCCAGATACCGCTAAGGAATAGGGTATTGACTGTGAAAGGTGATGAATGTACGTCTCGTTTGAGAGTTGTTTCTTGTTTAAAGATGATGAGGTATATAGAAGCAGGTTGTGATGTGTTTCTTGCACAGATAAGTAATGATGGTGTGAATGAAAGGAAATTGGAGGATGTGCCTGTGATTAGAGAGTATCCTGAGGTTTTCCCTGAGGAATTGCCAGGATTACCGCCGCATCGTGAAGTGGAGTTTCGTATTGATTTAGTGCCGGGTGTTGCTCATGTTGCTCATGCACCGTATCGTTTAGCTCCATCTGAGATGAAAGAATTATCTGATCAATTGAAGGAATTGATGGATAAGGGATTTATCAGACCGATTTCGTCGTCGTGGGGTGCGCCTGTATTGTTTGTTAGGAAGAAAGATGGTTCTTTTAGAATGTGTATTGATTATAGAGAGCTTAACAAATTGACTGTCAAGAATCGGTATCCACTGCCGAGGTTTGATGATTTGTTTGATTAGTTGCAAGGTTCTTGTGTATACTCGGAGATCGATTTGAGGTCTGGGTATCATCAACTGAGAGTTAGGGAAGAAGATATTCCTATAACAGCTTTCCGTACTCGATATGGACATTTCGAATTTCACGTGATGCCTTTTGGGTTAATAAATGCGCCTACTGTATTTATGGATTTGATGAATCGTGTATGTAAGTCGTATTTGGATGAGTTTGTTATCGTATTCATTGATGATATTCTCGTTTATTCCAAGAGTGAAGTAGAACATGAGAAGCATTTGAGAACGATTTTGAAATTGTTGAAGAAGGAGAAGTTGTATGCGAAATTCTCTAAGTGTGAATTTTGGTTGAAATCAATGAAATTTTTAGGGCACGTGATTGATAGTGAAGGTGTTCGTGTGGATCCTGCTAAGATTGAGGCAATTAAGGATTGGTCAGTGCCGAAGACGCCGACTAAAGTTCACCAATTTCTTGGTTTGGCTGGGTATTATAGAAGGTTTATTGAGAAGTTTTCCTTAATTGCTAAGCCGTTGACTAAGCTTACAGAAAAGAATCGAGTGTTTGAATGGGGATTGGAAGAGGACTCTGCATTTAGTATGTTGAAGGATAAGTTGTGTTCTGCGCCGATATTGTCTTTGCCAGAAGGATCTGAGGATTTTTTAGTGTACTGTGACGCGTCTCATAAAGGATTTGGAGCTGTATTGATGCAAAGGGAGAAAGTAATAGCGTATGCATCGAGACAATTAAGGAAGCATGAAGAGAATTACACTACGCATGATTTAGAACTTGGGGCTGTTATTTTTGCTTTGAAGCTGTGGAGACACTACTTGTATGGAACCAAGTGTGTGGTTTTCACTGATCATAAGAGTTTGTAGTATATTTTGGATTAAAAGGAATTGAATATGAGGCAAAGGAGATGGGTTGAGTTGCTGAGTGATTATGACTGCGAGATTCGTTACCATCCTGGTAAGGCGAATGTGGTAGCTGATGCACTTAGTAGAAAGGAAAGAGATAAGTCAATAAGAGTTAGAGCTTTGACGATGTTGGAAAGTGTTGATTTGACAGAAGAGATATTGAAAGCCCAAACTAATGGTTTGAAGAAAGAGAACGTTGAGGCAGAAAACTTAGGTAGAATGTTGAAACCATTGTTTGAAGTGAGGTCAAATGGATTGAGGTACTTTAAGAATAGGATTTGGTTACCGTTGTGTCCGTCTATGAAAGATTCGTTAGGGGTGCGAGATTTGGTTATGAATGAATCTCATAAGTCTAAGTATTCAATACATCCTGGATCGGACAAGATGTATTAAGATCTTAAGAAAGTTTATTGGTGGCCGAATATGAAGGCAGATATAGCACAGTATGTTAATAAGTGTTTAACTTGTGCGAAGGTGAAGGCTGAACATAAGAAACCGTCTGGGTTATTAGTGCAACCTGAGATTCCTGATTGGAAATGGGAGAAGATTACAATGGATTTTGTGACAGGTTTGCCAAGGACTGTAAATGGTAGTGATATAATATGGGTGATTGTAGATAGATTGACTAAGTCTACTCACTTTTTGCCAATGAAGAAGACAGATAGTATGGAGAGGTTAACAACAATGTATGTGAAGGAGATTGTTTGTCGACATGGTGTGCCTTTGTCGATAATTTCTGATCGGGATAATAGGTTTACTTCAGAATTTTGGAAGTCTTTGCAGAAAGCGATGGGAACAGAGTTATGTTTGAGTACAGCATATCATCCGAAAACTGATGGACAAAGTGAAAGAATGATTCAAACGTTAGAGGATATGCTTCGTGCATGTGTGATTGATTTTGGAAATGGTTGGGATAAGCATTTGCCATTGGTGGAATTTTCATACAATAATAATTATCATGCTAGTATTAAAGCCGCTCCATTTGAAGCTTTGTATGGACGTAAGTGTAGATCTCTAGTGTGTTGGAGTGAGGTAGGAGAAAGTCAATTGAATGGGCCTGAAATGATATTTGAGACAACTGAAAAGATAGTGCAAATCAAGAAGCGTTTGTTATCTGCCAGAAGTAGACAAAAGAGTTATGTTGATAACAGAAGGAAACCGTTGGAGTTTGAAGTAGGAGACATGGTTATGTTGAAAGTATCTCCATGGAAAGGAGTAATACGTTTTGGAAAGAAAGGAAAGTTGAGCCCGAGATTTATTGGACCATTTAAGATTATCCAAAGGATTGGATTGATGGCTTATAAGTTAGAATTGCCAGATGAGCTTAAGGCTATTCATAATACTTTTCATGTGTCTAATTTGAAGAAGTGTTTAGTTGAAAGGGATGTGGTGATTCTATTGGAGGAAATTCCACTTGATGATAAGTTGCATTTTATAGAGGAACCTGTAGAGATAATGGATAGGGAAGTTAAGAAGTTGAAGCATAGTAGAATTCCGACTGTGAAGGTGAGATGGAACTCTAGACGTCGGCCAGAGTTTACGTGGGAACGTGAGGATTTCTTTAAGGACAAGTATCCTCATTTGTTTAGGAAGGATTAAGCGTCGCGGACGTCGCTTCTTTTAAGAAGGGGGGACGTGACAACCCAAAATGGAGGTCATTGCTTAATCTTATTTTACGATTATTTTTGAAATTTTTGGATGAGTTTAAACTATATTTATTTTTGGAGGTTTAAGTTTAAACCGATGTTGGAAGGTCTATATTTAATATTTATTAAGTATAAGGAGTATTAGCAAGCGTGATGTCGATGGATGCCAAATATTTTACGTTTTATTGTCGATTGTTCGATTTTTATTATTTTTGAGGTTTTATTTTAAATGACGTGTTAAGTCGAGTCAAGAGTCGATATTATTATTTTTGAGGTACGTTTTAAATTTTTAAAAGTATCTTTATGAAACCCGAGCCCCGTAAATATTTTGAAAATTTACTAATAGTTATTTACCGCTTTTTAGCTAACTATTTACATTTTTAGCCACAACTTTTGCTAAATTGAAACTTTGGTCCCTACCCCACCATATATAAACCAAAAACAAACACACACACTCATATTTTTCACTTAAAAATTTTCACCACCTATTCTCTCTCTCTCTCTTGAATTCCCGAAACACACCCACCACCCCAAAACACATTCAAACTTCAATTTATCTTGAGTTTGAGGTTGATTCAAGCTAAACCAAGCATAGACCCATTCTTATAATTGCACAAGGATCATAGTGGTGCAAGAATTTCTTACATGCAAGAACAATTTTTTTTCTTGATGTTGGTAGGTAGGAGCTATGATCATGCATGGCATTTTCATGATGATCCATGGTGATTCTTGCTAAAAATCTTGTTAGAAACCTCATTTTTATCTAAAGATTTTTATTTGGATTATGATTTTGATGTTTCAGGTGATCAGATCTTTGTATGAGAGAGCCTCCAATCCATAATTTCTCTTGAAGCACTCCCTTGTACGTGGTGTGACAACCCAAAATCGAGGTCATTGCTTAATATTATTTTACGATTATTTTTGAAATTTTTGGATGAGTTTAAACTATATTTATTTTTGGAGGTTTAAGTTCAAACCGATGTTGGAAGGTCTATATTTAATATTTATTAAGTATAAGGAGTATTAGCAAGCGTGATGTCGATGGATGCCAAATATTTTACGTTTTATTGTCGATTGTTCGATTTTTATTATTTTTGAGGTTTTATTTTAAATGACGTGTTAAGTCGAGTCGAGAGTCGATATTATTATTTTTGAGGTACGTTTTAAATTTTTAAAAGTATCTTTATGAAACCCGAGCCCCGTAAATATTTTGAAAATTTACTAATAGTTATTTCCCGCTTTTTAGCTAACTATTTACATTTTTAGCCACAACTTTTGCCAAATTGCAACTTTGGTCCCTACCCCACTATATATAAACCAAAAACAAACACACACACTCATATTTTTCACTTAAAAATTTTCACCACCTATTCTCTCTCTCTCTCTTGAATTGCTGAAACACACCCACCACCCCAAAACACATTCAAACTTCAATTTATATTGAGTTTGAGGTTGATTCAAACTAAACCAAGCATAGAACCACTCTTATAATTTCATAAGGATCATATTGGTGTAAGAATTTCTTACATGCAAGACACATTTTTTTTTCTTGATGTTGGTAGGTAGGAGCTATGATCATGCATGGCATTTTCATGATGATCCATGGTGATTCTTGATAAAAATCTTGTTAGAAACCTCATTTTGATCTAAAGATTTTTATTTTTATTATGATTTTGATGTTATGGTTGATGTATGATGATATTAGGGTATAGAAATGACCATTTCTATGGTTGGTTTTTATCAAAAAGTTGATTTTGTACAAGTTTTTAGTAGTCATTTTATAACAGTAAGTAAAGTTTAAAATCCGAATTTTTATGTTTTGAAAATGGATTAACTTATAGCCTAGGGTTGTAGATAATTTTATTAGCTTCGATTTGATATAAGGTAGAGCTTCTAGCTCCAAACGAGCGCGAAGTTATGATGTTTTGAATGATCGTGTACCGGGAGACGAGTATCGGCACTACATATAGTTGTTGTCGATATTTGGATCGAATCTCGGGGACTCTAAATGGAAGTTTTGAAATATGTAACCTACTGATAATGAGATGTTTATTTTATAGGTTGAGTTTACTTTAAAACCCGAGTGTCGGTTTTGTAAACGGAGTCGTTTAAAGAAGTTAAAACGGTTGTATGAAAAATTAACGTAAATCTGTCCGGATTTTGTAGTTTGAAAATGAGTTGGGTAAAGTAATTTAAAAGTAATTACATTTGATAAACTTGTAGGAGGACTTTATATATATATTAAGTTAGTTTATCGAGTCGTTTCGTAAACGGTTGACGAGTTTAAAAGGGGTAAATAAGCTAGTACATGTAGTATGTACTGGCGGACTTTGTAAAAAGTGTAAAATGGTAAAGTAAATGTGTAGTAAAGTATAATGAAATTATTTATATCGTTTTCTCTCGAGTTTATCGTGACTTTATGAGTTTGATTTTGATGTTGTTATGTGTGATTTATTTCTCGAGTCATTATTAACGAACGCGCCTTATTTGATAGGTAGCGGTTCGCATGTTTGAAAGGCATCCATTATCATCGATGATCATCTCGCTAGATCTCTTATACTAAGGTGAGTCTATAGCCTCGCTTTCTACTCGTTTTAATGATTTTAATACCCGCGAGGGGGATACATGCTATTTGAAAATAAATGAACACAAGTCATGAGTAATTGTTGGACCCGAATGTTGCCTAAAGTTGATTTCATTGTATTGAGTAACTTGTTGCTAAAGACCCTAAATTCATGAGCCGTTAACTATCTTCTGACTTGATGTTGTGAGTCAGGAATAGCCGCTTATTCTAATGATAGTACTATTGGGTTGACCACCCTATCTGAGACCAGGGCATTACGTTGAGTAACCCGCTGGGAAGGATAATTTTACGTGAATAAGATTGTGGTATTCTAGCAACTGATACCCTAGATGGGCAATGGTTTTATTCTAGTCATGCCGGCATTTGGCGTGGGTGACTATTTGGTTAAGGGGTCGGTGTCATGAGCTTAAATACAATGTTTGTTTAATAATATCATTATTATTACTTCCTTGAATATAGATTGTGTGTACGACAATTCTATAAATGATTATGATTGATTTTATTCTTGTGTTCAAATGTGATTTGATAAACCTATAGTCTCGCTCAACATTATTGTTGACTCGTTTTATGCATGTATTTCAGGTAATAGGAAGTGATGGAGCATGGAGCTTTGATGTAAAGGTTGTGGCTTGGCTTTTGGAAGAATGTTGGTCTAAACTGTTTTCTACCTTTTAATGTTGAACAGTTTACTTTATGTTGATGTACTGTACTAAACTTGTTAGTTGTTGGTTGAGATCCATGGGGACTAAAAGCTTTACTCTGGTGTCGGGTCAGTACAATTTGGGTTGAAATCTATGTTTTAGACCATTTATGAAAATCATGTTTATAATTATGTGTAAACGTCTCTATTTTGAGTCGTTCAATATACCTTGTGTGATGATTCTTGTGTCTAGCACCCAATTGTATATTTCTGCCGCGCAATGTAAATTAGGGGTGTTAGAGATTGGTAATCAAAACTGCAAGTTATAGAGAACTCGGTCGATTTTGAAAATTGTCCTAAACTATAACTTTGGTGTCGAAAGTATTTATTCTTCAAAAGCACACAACTTCTCTGCAACGCTCCGGTAATATCACTTTTAGTTTTGTTTTGCATTGTAGATGTATCCCTCATAAATGAAATGATTTCCCGAGTATTTATTAAGTAAATACTACGATATTGTATTGGAATTATTGAAATTACGCTGAGTGCTTGTCGGTATCATATTTATTTTTTTGCGAGCATTGCATAAACATCATTTGCATTGTGTTGCATAGCATGGATAACGTATGACATTTGCATGAGCATTGCATACTAATTATTATTTTATTAACGATGACCTTAAGTATCCTTAACCCTTATAATTGTAGAAAATGGCTGGTTTACCTCGTGAGGATGGATGGATTGATTTGACTAATGTAGTAGATGGTGAGGAAGTAGATAACTTTGGTGCTAGTGACGATGAGGAGCCTTTTGAGTTTTTAGATGATGGGATTCCACTTACTGTAGTTGGTCAGACAGAGCCTGAGTTGATACAAGGTAGTTATGTTCCAAGGGTTAATGTTGTGCCATAGAGTGTTACAGATTGTCAGCGACCTGTTGTTCGTTCTTCGACTCCTACTTGTGATGCTTATATTAGTAGTTTTCCTGGGATTGAATTTGCTAGGGGTGATGTTCCTGTTGAGTCGAGTAGGGCTGCTAGTGCTCGATCTATTCATGATGGTATTCCTAAGGTTTATTGTCCAGGTCCTAGGTCTTATGATGATATTTTCTGGTTTCTTAAGAAGTTTGATATGTCCTTGTTTAAGAGGTATTTGGTTGAGACTCGTGTGATTAGGAGGTTTGAGCAGAATGAGAAAAAGTTTGACAGGTTTATTGGTAGTGTGAGGAGATCAGAGTTTGTTTGGGCGAGGGAAATGGAGGAATTTGTTAGATTGAGATCTATGAGGTTGAATTTGAGTGGGCAAGTTGAAAGGTTGCGTAGGGAGCAAGAAAGGAATGCAAGGTTGAGTGCGTGGGGTTTGCCGATGAGATCGTTTCCTAGTCATGGTGTTGTGATTCGTGATGTGCCGAATCAGGTTGAAGCTCAAGTGTCGGTGAAGCCGAGTGAAGGAGGTAGTCGTAAGGGGAAGGAAAAAGTGGAGGAAGAATCTGAAGATGATGATAACAGTAGTGATGACGAGCCAATGTACAAGAAGTTGCGGGGATGTGATGTTTAGTTCTTTCTGTTGTTTTTATTTAGCCGTGTTCTAATAGAACTTATGTAGACCCGTACTCTAGTTTGTGATGAAACTTAATGACTTTTAAGTTGCTGTGATGAAGGATTGTAGTGACATTACTTGTCACAATTTTGTGGAGATTTTCCAAAGCAATCCAAAATTACCTTCATGACTTATGATTTGTCTTATTAGTTCTTGTGTGAGTTGGTTAATGATTCATTGTGAATTGTGTTGTTGATTCATGTAGTATCCATGTTACATCTTGATAGAGAAATCCTTCTTCTTATCTTGATATGAATACTTACTTGTTCTTTTTCTGTTATGGTTACAGGAAGGAGTTGGGAGGAATTTTTCTGACTTTACTAAATTATTGTTTGGTTAGTTTCCTGTAAACATGCCGCCTAAATTGACGACTGCTACTGTTAATACCATGATTGAGCAAGCTATCACTAGAGCTTTGGAAGCTGAACCTGCTGCGAGGGACCAAGAGGCAGAGAATAGGAATGCTACTGGTCAGGTTGGAGGGAATGTTGGAAATCAGGTTGGAGGAAATGCTAATGAGCAAGCAGAAGGAAATGTTGCGGGACAAGTTGGAGGTAATGCTGCTGTTCAGCAGGTTCAGAAGGAATGTTCTTATGCTAGTTTCATGAAATGTGGACCTAACCAATTTCGTGGTACTGGTGGTGCATTGGAATTAAGGAGGTGGATTGAGAAGATTGAAAGTACTTTTGAAATCAATGGATGTTCAGAAGCTAGTAAGGTGAAATTTGATGTAGCTACTTTTCAGAATGATGCATTGAGTTGGTGGAATAGTCAAGTAGCTATTGTAAGATTGGTTGAAGCTAATGCTAGAACATGGACTGTGACCAAGGGACTGTTGACTGCTAAGTTTTGTCCTGAGGAAGAGTTAGGTCAGTTGGAAGATGAATTGAGGCATTTGGTGTTGAGGAACAATGATATTGTAGCTTATACAAGGAGATTTTCTGATTTGGTGTTTGTTGTGTCCTGATGCGTTTACTGATGACCGTAAGAAGATGAAGCAGTATATTAGGGTTTTATCTAGTAATATCAAGGGAGAAACTACTTCGTCGAAACCCAAGTCATTTGATGAAGCTGTTCAAATGGCTCATGCTTTAATGGATGTAAAGCTGCAGGATCGAAAGGATAGTATTGCTGAAGGGAATAAGAGAAAGTGGGAAGCTGCACACTCAAGTCAAGGGCAGAATCGAGGTGGTTATCGTAATAACAATAACCAAAGACCGAATAGGAATCAACAATACAATTTGAGAAGGAATGATGGTGTTCGTGCTGCTACATGAAATCAAGGTAACAAGGTGAATCCGAAGTGTGGTCGGTGTAATCTGTATCATATTGGAAATTGTCCACCTGCTTGCAATAAGTGTGGGAAGGTCGGACATAAGATGGCAGATTGTAGAAAAAAGGGTGTAGCCACTGGGGCCAATGCTGTTAAGGTAGTTTACTGTTCTGGATGTGGAGGCCGTGGACATAAGCAAGGGAACTGTCCGAGGGTTGGCATACGACAGGGAGGCAATGTTGCTGCTGTTGCTGCTGGGATTGCTGCTCCAGCCTATGTCGTGGGAGATGCTAACAAACCTCAAAGGCCGAATGTAGTGACTGGTACGTTATTACTTGATGCTTGTTATGCTAGTGTGTTAGTTGATTCTGGATCCGATAGAAGTTTCGTAGATGTTAGATTCAGTCAGCTATTGGATAGAGAACCAGTGAGATTGACAACTAGTTATAATATGGAGTTAGCTGATGGTAAGGTTGTAAGCACTAGTTCTATACTAAAGGGTTGTTCCTTGAAGTTAGGTAATTATGTGTTTAGTATTGATTTGATGCCCATAGAATTAGGATCTTTTGACGTGATTGTTGGAATGGATTGGTTAGTTGGTAATGGTACAGTAATTGTTTGTGGAGAAAGATTAGTCCAGATACCGCTAAGGAATAGGGTATTGACTGTGAAAGGTGATGAATGTACGTCTCGTTTGAGAGTTGTTTCTTGTTTAAAGATGATGAGGTATATAGAAGCAGGTTGTGATGTGTTTCTTGCACAGATAAGTAATGATGGTGTGAATGAAAGGAAATTGGAGGATGTGCCTGTGATTAGAGAGTATCCTGAGGTTTTCCCTGAGGAATTGCCAGGATTACCGCCGCATCGTGAAGTGGAGTTTCGTATTGATTTAGTGCCGGGTGTTGCTCATGTTGCTCATGCACCGTATCGTTTAGCTCCATCTGAGATGAAAGAATTATCTGATCAATTGAAGGAATTGATGGATAAGGGATTTATCAGACCGATTTCGTCGTCGTGGGGTGCGCCTGTATTGTTTGTTAGGAAGAAAGATGGTTCTTTTAGAATGTGTATTGATTATAGAGAGCTTAACAAATTGACTGTCAAGAATCGGTATCCACTGCCGAGGTTTGATGATTTGTTTGATCAGTTGCAAGGTTCTTGTGTATACTCGGAGATCGATTTGAGGTCTGGGTATCATCAACTGAGAGTTAGGGAAGAAGATATTCCTATAACAGCTTTCCGTACTCGATATGGACATTTCGAATTTCAAGTGATGCCTTTTGGGTTAATAAATGCGCCTACTGTATTTATGGATTTGATGAATCGTGTATGTAAGTCGTATTTGGATGAGTTTGTTATCGTATTCATTGATGATATTCTCGTTTATTCCAAGAGTGAAGTAGAACATGAGAAGCATTTGAGAACGATTTTGAAATTGTTGAAGAAGGAGAAGTTGTATGCGAAATTCTCTAAGTGTGAATTTTGGTTGAAATCAATGAAATTTTTAGGGCACGTGATTGATAGTGAAGGTGTTCGTGTGGATCCTGCTAAGATTGAGGCAATTAAGGATTGGTCAGTGCCGAAGACGCCGACTAAAGTTCACCAATTTCTTGGTTTGGCTGGGTATTATAGAAGGTTTATTGAGAAGTTTTCCTTAATTGCTAAGCCGTTGACTAAGCTTACAGAAAAGAATCGAGTGTTTGAATGGGGATTGGAAGAGGACTCTGCATTTAGTATGTTGAAGGATAAGTTGTGTTCTGCGCCGATATTGTCTTTGCCAGAAGGATCTGAGGATTTTTTAGTGTACTGTGACGCGTCTCATAAAGGATTTGGAGCTGTATTGATGCAAAGGGAGAAAGTAATAGCGTATGCATCGAGACAATTAAGGAAGCATGAAGAGAATTACACTACGCATGATTTAGAACTTGGGGCTGTTATTTTTGCTTTGAAGCTGTGGAGACACTACTTGTATGGAACCAAGTGTGTGGTTTTCACTGATCATAAGAGTTTGTAGTATATTTTGGATTAAAAGGAATTGAATATGAGGCAAAGGAGATGGGTTGAGTTGTTGAGTGATTATGACTGCGAGATTCGTTACCATCCTGGTAAGGCGAATGTGGTAGCTGATGCACTTAGTAGAAAGGAAAGAGATAAGTCAATAAGAGTTAGAGCTTTGACGATGTTGGAAAGTGTTGATTTGACAGAAGAGATATTGAAAGCCCAAACTAATGGTTTGAAGAAAGAGAACGTTGAGGCAGAAAACTTAGGTAGAATGTTGAAACCATTGTTTGAAGTGAGGTCAAATGGATTGAGGTACTTTAAGAATAGGATTTGGTTACCGTTGTGTCCGTCTATGAAAGATTCGTTAGGGGTGCGAGATTTGGTTATGAATGAATCTCATAAGTCTAAGTATTCAATACATCCTGGATCGGACAAGATGTATTAAGATCTTAAGAAAGTTTATTGGTGGCCGAATATGAAGGCAGATATAGCACAGTATGTTAATAAGTGTTTAACTTGTGCGAAGGTGAAGGCTGAACATAAGAAACCGTCTGGGTTATTAGTGCAACCTGAGATTCCTGATTGGAAATGGGAGAAGATTACAATGGATTTTGTGACAGGTTTGCCAAGGACTGTAAATGGTAGTGATATAATATGGGTGATTGTAGATAGATTGACTAAGTCTACTCACTTTTTGCGAATGAAGAAGACAGATAGTATGGAGAGGTTAACAACAATGTATGTGAAGGAGATTGTTTGTCGACATGGTGTGCCTTTGTCGATAATTTCTGATCGGGATAATAGGTTTACTTCAGAATTTTGGAAGTCTTTGCAGAAAGCGATGGGAACAGAGTTATGTTTGAGTACAGCATATCATCCGAAAACTGATGGACAAAGTGAAAGAATGATTCAAACGTTAGAGGATATGCTTCGTGCATGTGTGATTGATTTTGGAAATGGTTGGGATAAGCATTTGCCATTGGTGGAATTTTCATACAATAATAATTATCATGCTAGTATTAAAGCCGCTCCATTTGAAGCTTTGTATGGACGTAAGTGTAGATCTCTAGTGTGTTGGAGTGAGGTAGGAGAAAGTCAATTGAATGGGCCTGAAATGATATTTGAGACAACTGAAAAGATAGTGCAAATCAAGAAGCGTTTGTTATCTGCCAGAAGTAGACAAAAGAGTTATGTTGATAACAGAAGGAAACCGTTGGAGTTTGAAGTAGGAGACATGGTTATGTTGAAAGTATCTCCATGGAAAGGAGTAATACGTTTTGGAAAGAAAGGAAAGTTGAGCCCGAGATTTATTGGACCATTTAAGATTATCCAAAGGATTGGATTGATGGCTTATAAGTTAGAATTGCCAGATGAGCTTAAGGCTATTCATAATACTTTTCATGTGTCTAATTTGAAGAAGTGTTTAGTTGAAAGGGATGTGGTGATTCCATTGGAGGAAATTCCACTTGATGATAAGTTGCATTTTATAGAGGAACCTGTAGAGATAATGGATAGGGAAGTTAAGAAGTTGAAGCATAGTAGAATTCCGACTGTGAAGGTGAGATGGAACTCTAGACGTCGGCCAGAGTTTACGTGGGAACGTGAGGATTTCTTTAAGGACAAGTATCCTCATTTGTTTAGGAAGGATTAAGCGTCGCGGACGTCGCTTCTTTTAAGAAGGGGGGACGTGACAACCCAAAATGGAGGTCATTGCTTAATCTTATTTTACGATTATTTTTGAAATTTTTGGATGAGTTTAAACTATATTTATTTTTGGAGGTTTAAGTTTAAACCGATGTTGGAAGGTCTATATTTAATATTTATTAAGTATAAGGAGTATTAGCAAGTGTGATGTCGATGGATGCCAAATATTTTACGTTTTATTGTCGATTGTTCGATTTTTATTATTTTTGAGGTTTTATTTTAAATGACGTGTTAAGTCGAGTCAAGAGTCGATATTATTATTTTTGAGGTACGTTTTAAATTTTTAAAAGTATCTTTATGAAACCCGAGCCCCGTAAATATTTTGAAAATTTACTAATAGTTATTTACCGCTTTTTAGCTAACTATTTACATTTTTAGCCACAACTTTTGCTAAATTGAAACTTTGGTCCCTACCCCACCATATATAAACCAAAAACAAACACACACACTCATATTTTTCACTTAAAAATTTTCACCACCTATTCTCTCTCTCTCTCTTGAATTCCCGAAACACACCCACCACCCCAAAACACATTCAAACTTCAATTTATCTTGAGTTTGAGGTTGATTCAAGCTAAACCAAGCATAGACCCACTCTTATAATTGCACAAGGATCATAGTGGTGCAAGAATTTCTTACATGCAAGAACAATTTTTTTTCTTGATGTTGGTAGGTAGGAGCTATGATCATGCATGGCATTTTCATGATGATCCATGGTGATTCTTGCTAAAAATCTTGTTAGAAACCTCATTTTTATCTAAAGATTTTTATTTGGATTATGATTTTGATGTTATGGTTGATGTATGATGATATTAGGGTATAGAAATGACCATTTCTATGGTTGGTTTTTATCAAAAAGTTGATTTTGTACAAGTTTTTAGTAGTCATTTTATAACAGTAAGTAAAGTGTAAAATCCGAATTTTTATGTTTTGAAAATGTCTTAACTTATAGCCTAGGGGTTGTAGACAATTTTATTAGCTTCGATTTGATATAAGGTAGAGCTTCTAGCTCCAAACGAGCGCGAAGTTATGATGTTTTGAATGATCGTGTACCGTGAGACGAGTATCGGCACGACATATAGTTGTTGTCGATATTTGGATCGAATCTCGGGGACTCTAAATGGATGTTTTGAAATATGTAACCTACTGATAATGAGGTGTTTATTTTATAGGTTGAGTTTACTTTAAAATCCGAGTGTCGGTTTTGTAAACGGAGTCGTTTAAAGAAGTTAAAACGGTTGTATGAAAAATTAACGTAAATCTGTCCGGATTTTGTAGTTTGAAAACGGTTGTATGAAAAGTAATTTCATTTGATAAACTTGTAGGAGGACTTTCTGTATATAGTAAGTTAGTTTATCGAGTCGTTTCGTAAACGGTTGACGAGTTTAAAAGGGGTAGATAAGCTAGTACATGTAGTATGTACCGGCGGACTTTGTAAAAAGTGTAAAATGGTAAAGTAAATGTGTAGTAAAGTATAGTGAAATTATTTATATCGTTTTCTCTCGAGTTTATCATGACTTTATGAGTTTGAGTTTGATGTTTTTATGCGTGATTTATTTCTCGAGTCATTATTAACGAACGCGCCTTATTTGATAGGTAGCGGTTCTCGTGTTTGAAAGGCATCCATTATCATCAACGATCATCTCGCTAGAACTCTTATACTAAGGTGAGTCTATAGCCTCGCTTTCTACTCGTTTTAATGATTTTAAAACCCGCGAGGGGGATACATGCTATTTGAAAATAAATGAACACAAGTCATGAGTAATTGTTGGACCCGAATGTTGCCTAAAGTTGATTTCATTGTATTGAGTAACTTGTTGCTAAAGACCCTAAATTTATGAGCCGTTAACTATCTTCTGACTTGATGTTGTGAGTCGGGAATAGCCGCTTATTCTAATGATAGTACTATTGGGTTGACCACCCTATCTGAGACCAGGGCATTACGTTGAGTAACCCGCTGGGAAGGATAATTTTACGTGAATAAGATTGTGGTATTCTAGCAACTGATACCCTAGAGGGGCAATGGTTTTATTCTAGTCATGCCGGCATTTGGCGTGGGTGACTATTTGGTTAAGGGGTTGGTGTCATGAGCTTAAATACAATGTTTGTTTAATAATATCATTATTATTACTGCCTTGAATATAGATTGTGTGTACGCCAATTCTATAAATGATTATGATTGATTTTCTTCTTGTGTTCAAATGTGATTTGATAAACCTATAGTCTCGATCAACATTATTGTTGACTCGTTTTATGCATGTATTTCAGGTAATAGGAAGTGATGGAGCATGGAGCTTTGCTGTGGAGGTTGTGGCTTGGCTTTTGGAAGAATGTTGGTCTAAACTGTTTTTTACCTTTTAATGTTGAACAATTTACTTTATGTTGATGTACTGTACTAAACTTGTTGGTTGTTGGTCGAGATCCATGGGGACTAAACGCTTTACTCTGGTGTCGTGTCAGTACAATTTGGGTTGAAATCTATGTTTAGACCATTTATGAAAATCATGTTTATAATTATGTGTAAACGTCTCTATTTTGAGTCGCTCAATATACCTTGTGTGATGATGCTTGTGTCTAGCACCCAATTGTGTATTTTCGCTGTGCAATGTAAATTGGGGGTGTTAGACGTGGAGACTTGATGAATTTAGAGTCAAATTGCATTGCAAGTGTTTTCTTGAGTTCAGTTAAAGTGGTCTGACGTTCACTACCTATGAGTCTTTGTTTTACAAGATGTGTGTCAAGTTTATCTATGGCTTCGGTGAATGTTCTTGTGAATGTGCTAGTGGATTCACCTAAGACTTGTAAAACTTTTGAGAGGGACTCAAAAGATGACTGAACTCCTCTAAAATTGTTTATAGAACTTACTCTCATGATACGTGTCCACTGTTGTAGTCGTTCCATATCAAGGTTTGTCACGTTTGAACACTCAATAACCGTATTGCTCGTTTCCATGATTATGGTATCTTAGTTGATGAAGTGAATTTGGATCTTAAGTAGATATGATGTGATGAGGTTGTGGTTAAAATTCTAAAAATTATTATATTCTTCAGTCCGATATAAAAATCTTCAGTCCGATATAACTTAGACCAAATTTTTTTTTTAGTTACCAAATTTTGAAATCGAATTAGAAATAGCCAAAAACTAGTATGGAAAAAATTTGATATAACTTGACGTAAAAAATTTAACTCATTGTTTTTTTGTTTTTTTTGGAAACGATGCTTTGAGACTAGTTGTGAGGGTGGTTAATTCTAAAAATTTATCGAACTAAAATTTGACACATTTCCGGTTGTAGAGTATGGATCATTCCAGTTCTCAAAGCTGTTGTAATTTCGGTCCTAGAAATTTGTATATTTTCGGTTAGTGAAAACCTTTCGCTTCTCCTGTTGCACAATTCCGGTTCACAAAATCTTGAACAATTCCGGTTAAAGCAACCTTTGATACTTCCGGTTCTGATAACTTTGGATAATTCCGGTTTGCACAATTCTGGTTCACAAACACCTTTAATATTTCCGGTTCTGACAACCTTGTACAATTCCGGTTCTGACAACCTTTTACAATTCCGGTTCTAACAACCTATTACAATTCTGGTTCGACAACCTTTTACAATTTCGATTCTGGCAACCTTTTAAAATTCCGGTTCGACAACCTTTTACAATTCCGGTTCGAAAACCTTGAATAATTCCGGTTCAAGCACCTTTTGTAATTCTGGTTTCGAATGCACAATTCCGGTTTGAGAATCAAAAATGTCTCAGGTGATTTAGGGTTTTGGGCAAGAACCGGATTTTTCAAAAAAAATGCAAATTTTAACCTTAAATAAAACGCGATCTTTTATCTTTAGCAATAAAATGAGATGTACTTTCGGATTATTCAAGCCAAAATAAAGCTAAAAATGAAAAAAAATTCGAATCAAATAGCTTTAAAAAATTCTTGTGGTGATTTTGATGTTATAACCCACGAAATCTTTAAAAACAACCACAAACAAAATCACAAATCTACCCCGTGGCGAATGATACCAAATGTTGTACCCATATATTATCACTTCAGCATGATAGATCTATTGAAAATAGATATAAAAAGAGATGAAGTTTAGAGGGAGAAAGTAGAGAGAAGTGTGTGAAAATGAAGAAATATTAGATTAGAGAAATGAAATGTATAACCCTTTCAACATGATAGGAAGGGGTATATATAGCCGAGCCTTACGTGTTGGATTGTATAGGCTATATTGTTTGGGTTGGACTTGAATAAATACTTAGTACATTAAAAGAGGCCTTTTAAGCTAACCATCGAGCCCGTATAGTTTGAATATCTTATTACATATTACAACGCTCCTATGACCGATACATAATAAACCTATGTCCGACTCATTCTTGTTCGACTCAATATTTTTTAGGCTAACAAGCTATATTCCTCATCTACTACATCATTGGATGCTTATTCAGATGCGGATTGGGCTGGTTGTCCTGCTACTCGGATATCAACATTGGGATATTGTGTTTTTCTTGGCAATAGTTTGCTCAAATGTTCCTCTAAGTGTCAACCTACAATTTCTCGCTACAGTGCTGAAGCAGAATACCGTGGCATTGCTAATGATGTTGCTAAGACTTGTTGGTTGCGTAATTTACTATGTGAGTTGGATACTGATGCGTGTTTCACAAGTCTTAAATTTATATAAATAGATGATCACCAACAATGGACTAGAACACAAACACGAGCAAGTATACCCTTTCGTTTATAGTAAAGTCTAAAGGTAAGTCCAGATCGTTCCACGGGATTGTTGTTAATATGTATAAACAATTATCTCTAGAGTGTCACAAGTTCTAAAGATTATCCTTATCAAATAATTAAAAGGTGTGTTTGGTTAAGGCTAGAACATAGAAAAGATAGATAGCAAAGATTAATTACAAGCACATAAACAATGTATGAATACATGTGGATGACTAGTCTTACAAGCAAAAACTATTAAATATAACAAGAAATCCTTTCGACCTACAGATCATGTTATATCAAATGCATTAAGACCGGTTTATGTTGGTTTAGATAATTCAAGTGCTCGCTGAGCCACACTCTTTCGAAGCCATGACAAAGCATTAAACAAAATCATATTAGAGTTGGTATGTATTTACTCAGCAATTTATAGAAGGAAAATATCAAGATTCATTTACTAGATGACATGAAATTCAATCAATCATATAAGCACTTTCGAACATCTTATAATCATGAGAGAGCTAAATACATAATAATTGTCCAATATAATAATATCAAGTAACAAGAACATCTCAACCATGCCAATAATCAAGAACCAAGGAAGAAGTGCGCCACACAAACCTAATTGTGTGCCGCACTTCGCCCTTGTGAAGCTATTATAATCTATTCATGGTTCATGTATGCCTCAACCATCCACACAAGTACTACTCCATAATCACAAAAATAAAACACATTTTAAAGTATTGAAATTCGGAATTCATTACAAGAATTAGAATGAGAATTATACCAAAGTGATTATGATCAATATAATTTTCCAAGTGCAAAGCTTTGATTCCCACAAGTTACACAAGCAATCAAACTAATAGCACTTCCTCTACCACAACAACAATAAGCATGAACTAAGTGTAGTTCACCTTAAAACTAATTGTAAAACCCGCATCTAAATGCCATGAACAGTACATTACGTAAGCACACAAACCATTTAAAACTTTCCTTCTATAGCACAAAGACGTGTCACGAATATTAAATTCAGAAACTACGCACGTGTTAGTGCACGATAATAATTAAGTACGTGATAATACACGATAATTATTAAGTATAATAATTATAATCATGAATATACGATCACGAACATTTAAGAACGTGATAATTATTACGTATAAAATTATAACACGACTATTACGACACAATATATATAGGTACGTAGTACATGTAACACAAATATTTAAACACGACACGACAATTAAACTCGACACATGATAAATATTTTAACATGAAATATTTAAACATGACACGACAATTAAACTCGACACATGAAAAATATTTTAACATGAAAACTAAACAAAAACACTTGGAAGGGTTTGGGCTGGCGGTTTGGACAGAAGAAAAGAGAGGAAGTGGGCCAAAGCCCATCCAAATCCAGTTACAAGAGATAAAGGACGGGGCATAATATTTTTTTTGACAAAATCCATTATAACCCTAAGATAGAAAAACAGATCGGATCGTTCCTTTATTCTTCTTTCTGTCGTCATCTTCATCCCAAGAGAACAAGAAATCACGTGGGCTTTAATTCAGAAAATCAAGAGTTATGTTCGTGTTTTATGTTTCTAAAACTCAAGGGGCGAACATAAGTAACCATCAATTCTTTTCTTTTTATTCGTTATTATGCAATAATACGTTTATTAGATTAAAAACATGTAAAAATAATCCGGGTTTGGTTGGAAAATAGCCGGGAGCTGTAGCTCTCGGTGGCGTGTTGTGAGGGCTGCCGCACCACAGTGGCGGGCTATGGTCAAATGGCTGCTGGTCTGCTGCTGTCGGTGGGTAGGCTGGCCAACAGGGGTCAGTGCTGCTGGGTACTGCCTACTGGACAGCACCAACCCACGGCTGGGCAGTGGGAACCCACGGCTGGGCAGTCACAGCCTGGCGGTGTGTGTCTTTGCTTAGCGGCGGCTAAAGTATACCGTTAGGGGAAAACCACGACAGTCAGTGGCTGGGCCACTGCTGTCGGTAGGAGTTTGAACACAGCAAGGGTGTTTGGTTGGGAGCATTAAGGGTGTGTTTGGTTCGCAGCTTAATACAGTTAAGGGTATGTTTGGGTCATAGTTTAAGAACAAGTAATGGGGCTGTTTGGTTCGGTCCGGCTCAAGGGGATCCGGTCCGGTTCATGTTTTAGTCTAATTAAAACACGGGTACACTCACGGGATTAAATTTTGCAAGCTTTAAATTTTTTTACAAGTTACATTTTCTACAAATATATATATATATATATATATATATATATATATATATATATATATATATATATATATATATATATATATATATATATATATATATATATATATATATATATATATATATATATATATATATATATATATATATATATATATATATATGTATATATTTCTTACAAATATATTTTTACAAGGCAAAATAAAATAATTAACCATGCTATTATAATTAATTTAATTAATCATGGACTTGGCTTATATTAATTATTAGAAATGATACATGTTTTAATCTAAGTATTTTTACCATTTAAATTAGACTATAGTATTAATTAATTTATTTAAGACATGGAATATAATTAATTAATAAACATGACTTAGGTTATAATTAATATAATATTATTACATGTTTAACCTAAGTATTTTATACACCTTAATTTAATTAAATCATGCTTATATTTAATTAAATCGTATAACCAATAGTTTATGTAATTAACATGATATTATTAATAAACTATACAAATAATTACATAACTTATATTATTTAACTAGTAAACTTATGCTTATATTATTAGCTTATTAATTCAGCTTATTTCTAAGTATGGAAACTTTCTAATTTAGGAAACTTTCTATTTTAGGAAACCTGTTATTTTTAGAAAGTTACTTATTATTACACAACAAGTATAATAATACAAGAATACAAGTAATACTTAATCGGAATACATAAAATACATGGTAAACACATTATAACATTAAAAACAGTAAACAAGACAAGAACATATAAAACAAGCTAAGACATGATATAATCAGTTGCGTACTCAGTAAACAGAATACTTATACATGTCTCCTATATATGTAGCATTAGTGAGATTAGAGTAGGACTTTCATTCTTTCGTCTTCTTTGTTCACTGGACATAAGGTACGGATTTTCTGTCCCTTCAGTATGGACATTCTTTCCTTATTAGGATTCCCCGTTTGCAGCCAACTATTTTCCCAGTATTTGTTTTATATGTTTGATACTTATGTTAGAATAAGAGCCTAAGCCATATACATGCATGACCAGTTTCACCTAGTTATGGAGGTACCATAACCATAGCACTGGAGGCACCAGTGTTATGACTTCCCCATGGCGAAGTGATTGCTCTTGGCGTCTCTTTTCAGTTTTGGCCATTGTTATTATATTATCATATGGGCCGTATGGGTGCATCCTAGTTACATGTTTATCAGTATTATCAGAGTGAATGTGATGTGTGCCTTGCATCCTTCACTAGGAGCTAATCCCTCCTACACAGACTAATTAATTAGAGGCAACCCCTCTAATTGCATGACGAGGTCTCCCCTCCAAGTATTCATGTACGGTGGAACCTCATGACCTATATGCACTATTTGGCTAATTAATAACAGATTTTCATAGAAACATAAGTCTTTTCAAACTATAAAACCAGTTTTATGAACATGAATCCAGATTACTAAGATATCATATTATTCTGCTGCTATTAAGTTTTTATTATGTTTCAGTCATTCAAAGTATGTTGTATATCTGTGCACTAAGCGTTTTGCTTAGCCGTTACTTTCCTTTCCATGTCCCAAAACGGCAGGTACCTAAGGACAGACTTGAGCTTAAGGAGGACGTACATAGGATGGAAGCTGCCTTAGACTTCTTCTCCTTTTTGCCTTCATACATATGCTTGTTTGGACACTTGTCTTGTCCTCCTAGTTCATTTAATTTACTTATGTTTTGGGCTTATGTTGGGAACTGATGTTTGATTCCGGTTTTCTCTATGGTCATGTATGTTTTAGTACATATTACCTTGCATGCTTTGATGACACGCAATAATTACGTGTAACAGTCCACTTATCAAAGTGGGGTGTTACACTAATACAACCCTATCTTTAGAAAGAATCAAGGGTTGAGAAATCCTTGATTATTTTTCTTCAATCTCCACAACCAAAGTGGTAATGGTGGAATGGTAATCTGATAGTCTGTGGTTTGTAGCCTATAAATAACCCCAAAAATGGAGTTGAAGTAATAGGAATGTATCCCAAAGTTTTCCCAATGAATGTCATGCATAATGGCATATTCATTTTTGTAACAGTACAGAAAGCGCGCCGCACTTTTCAAATGTGCACCGTACTTTTGCAAAGTACTCCAAATTCGTACTCCAAGAATGTGCGTCACACTTTTTATTTGTGTGCCGCACTTTGGCGTTTTTCCGACTTATTTATCTTTTGGTCCCTTTTGTTCCATCTTGTTTCCACTTCTCTTCTTCAATGTTTATTCTTCTCCTATAACAATTGTACATTAAAACAGTAACAATTCATAACATATGCATCATTATGAATTGTACATTAAAACAGTAACAATTCAATGTTTATTTACTTACATAGCAAACTAGCACAAATGCATCATTATTAACATGTATAAATGACGCGTTATCAAATTCCCTCATACTTAACATCTTGCTTGCCCTCAAGCAAAGTAAAATTTTAACTTAAACTTTCATCGAAAGATTAGATAATGCCAATAAATAAAAGCAAAGATAACGCCACACTACAACTCACAAAATAGACATTTTGAGTTCTCACGCTCTCATATATAAAGGTAATAATTTTTCACTCCAAAGCACGGTCATAAAAAGTAAAATTACCATAAGCTTGTACAAGGAACTAAACTAAACCAAATTGGCGTAAGCACCAAGTATAATATCAAGAGAGGGCATTTAAAACTTTTATTACGCCACATGCCAAAAAAGTATACAATATATCATTATCTACCATGTTGTTATTTCCATACTTCCACAAACTTCATGTTTTTAGGTTTCTTTGCCTTTATTTCCTTTTTCTTTTTTTTTCTTTTTTTTATTGATATGATTTGGGGGTAACATGTTTTTCCCATACTTATGATCTACTAACCTTATTCGTAACATGGTTTCTAACAACATATGGCAATATTAAAACATTGTAAAAACTCACTTTTTTTCTTTTTTCTATTTATGGCTCTTCATCATCTAAAATACTTTAATCATAAAAATATGATCCCACTACAGTCTCGTAAAGATTACCTAGCACAAGTTCTATAATTATCGGCATACTCGCAAATGATTTAAAGCATAAAAATGTATATGATTTATATAGGCTAGAAATCCTCACAGTGGTGGTTAAAATTTTTGCAAGTAACGTTATTAATTCTGAGTCGAATGGCATTCTAATTAATGGAATTATCAATCTTTCTAATACAAACATTTTTTTTTGGTAAAAAATTTCAAAATTCGCCAGAAAGGCGCACAAATGAGATCTGCGGCGTATTTCTAGGCACAAAATACACATAAATTTTCCTACTTAAAACGCGCTTATTTTCCGCTTATCCCCCCCCCCTACTTATTATGAGCATTGTCCCTAATGCTAAACATAAGGTAAAAGTAAAAAAAGGAAAATATGAGTAATACTCCCTTTTTTTCCAAGTCGTGAACGAAGCCGAAATCTTTTATCTACATCTTTATTAGGCACCGACTTTCTTTTTTATGTGTTTTACACAAACATACTTCACATAAAAAGAAAAATAAAACATCACACACGATGTTAAATTATCCTAGATTCCAACAAAGGCATATTACATAACCAGATGTAATTATCCTAAAAATTGTTTAAAATTGTTTATATAAAACATGTGACCAACATAAAGTCACAAAACATGTCTTCACATGTCTTCCTCGGTTCCATCTTGGTGATGGGCTTGGTTTGGGTGCAATGGGGCGGATACGGTGGAGGTTGTTGGATGTATTGGAATGGCTCTTGATGATACCCGGGTGGTCCATAAGGGCCACTCATCGGTACATTGTATTGTTCGGCCATCCTCTCAAAAACTAGAGCATACCTATCTATGCTATAACATTTTCGCTACATCATAAACCCAATTTGGTCTTGCCTAATCTCCATACGTCCCATCCTATCACACACATCTTGAAGTGAAGCACGAGGAACTCTCGCCATGGCTACATGTGGTGCTCTAGTCGGTGCATCCTCTCGCATCAACTTTCCATCACCTCCATTCAAATCCATCAAGGTTATCTTATCAACGGTTTCACAAATGATTGGTGAACTAAGACTACCCACTACATCATCGGTAAGAAGCCTCATTCTTCGAGCTAGTCTAGTCATAAATTTTCCACACACAATCATACTACTTGCTTGGCTCCCCAACCCTTTTCTCTTCATCTATTTGGCAATAACCCGCCACATTATCATATTGCTCACGATTCTTATCCCTAAACAAAGTAAACAACAACAAGTTATTTCTTTGAACTTTATCATATCCCGTACTCCTTTGACAAACTGCGTAAGCAATCATCTTTTGAAGAATCTTCAAAAGTGGACTAGAGATGTTAGTAGTGTAACTTCTAAATAAGCTCAATGGGTCCTCATCCAAGGAAATAATTGCCCAAACTCTCTAGCATTAGAAAAACCATCATCATGCAAACCCCCTTGAAAATAGACTTCAAATCCTTCCTCCCTAAGCACATCTCTAGTATACAACTCCAAGTATTTATCAAATTCTTCCAAGTTTAGTACATGACTGATAACGCTCAAATCCAACATGTATTAATAAGCGTTATCTTTACTATTCATATAGTATTTATGGTAATAAACGGACTTTTATTGCTAATATTGTGAAAAGTTTGGTTATTGTATTTTGTAGGAAGCAAGAATGAAGAAACGTGAATAAAGGAATAAAAAGCGCAAATTAAAGGCAAAGGAATAAACGAGGCATGAGAACGTAAGCTCTCGTATGAAGAATAATTGGGGACGAAGGAGTCTTGGAAGTTTAGAGACAAGAAGGAGGAAGAAATAAAGAAGAAGGAGTAGAAAAGGAAAAGGTGGAAGATGGCCAAGAAGCCACCAGCATGACAAGAAGCCACCAGCGCGGGAAGAAGCCACCAGCATGACAAGAAGCCACCAGCAACTTGCTAGTCAGTTTTTAGCACAAGTTACATTAAAAATCTCTTAAACCTCCACCATCAATGGGAGGCTCCTCATTTCCCCTCCATAATCATTCCCAACAGTTTTTACCTTCTCCCCAAGCAAAAATGGTGTATAAATTAGACCTTAGGGTCATTGTTTTCAGTGTGCTAAATCCAAGGATCATTCTAACCCTTGACAAAGGTTAGAATCACCATTGCTACATAACCCGAAAGACAATCAACCCTGTTAATCCTCGTAGGAGCGATGAATTTCGTGAAGAAGAGATTCGGTTGGAGGTTCATTTGTTGATTGGAGGCTTTAGAATTGCTCTAAATTCTATTTTGTTATTTCTTTGTGTTTTGAAGAACTATTGGTAAACTCTTGTACTTGAATTGATTCTCATTATAATTTAAGTCTTGTTGAATGTTTGAGAAAGTTATGAATTGTGTTGCAATGTGTTTGAATTCTGAGTAGTGTGAAATACTTGTGTGATGAACATGAATTCTAAAGGAGAGTTTGGTTTTATGATCGAGAGAATATAATTGGGTTTTGATGGTTGATAATTTCTTGAAACATGTTTTGATAATCAAATGAAATATAGCTTTTTATTGGATTTATAGGTCGAAAGGATTTCCGGTAAACTATGTTCCAAAAGATTTGTGCATGAGTCGATTTGGTTTCTTGGTGATTGACACTCACCTTGACGAGTTGGTTAAAGGAATTTGTCAAAAGATTTATCTTGGGTATAGGTCAAAAGAACCCATTCAAACCAAACTTATCTCTTTGTATTTTCTAACAAATAGGGATTATAATGAATTGGCATAGATAATCATAGGTCGAAAGGGTTTGTCTACACCAGTTGCTAATATGGATTCTATGAAAAACACCATGTAATGGAATTCATGTACTTTAGATTTGTGATTCATAGTTGCTAAACACACACAAATTAACTCTCCTACGGATGAAATGGAATTCACACAAGTATTACTTTTAATTATGATTTCCTTTACTAAGTTAATTATAGCGGTAATATCGGTAGTGACAACCCTATTACCTACACCACCCAAATGTTTTGAATATACGCAAATCCCATGGGACGATCTTGACTTACCCGACTTTGATACAATAGAACGAGTATACTTGCTTGTATGCGTAGTTAAGGAATGTTATTTCCATATCAATCCATAACACAAGATTTAGTTGATATTTAGAGAGAGAAAGAGAATAAAGTAGAGAGAGAAACAAGAGAGAATTTGGAAGGTTAAACACTTTAGAGAGAGAAAGTAAAATGGTAACCAACACCCTCTTCCACACATGGAAGAGGGTATTTATATGCCACGCCACTAAGGCTTTAGTGGGTTTGTTCATGGGTCGGGCTTGGTTCTTTGCTTGGGCTTACGCCCCTAACTTATACAATATTAGCTTAAATACCAAGCCCGGTTAACCCGACTAACCTATTACATTACAAGACCAATAACGACTAAGATGACCTATTACATTCTTGTTCGACTATATAAAATATATGGCTAACAATCTTCCCCAATGTATTGGTCATCTTTAAATGCATAAGATGATTGAGTGAATACATTCTTGTGGAGGTGATCTTCCTTCTTTTGGTCTTGTATCTTGGTCTTGATCTTGTTTGTAACGGCTTTTTTCCTTCATGCTTTTGTAATCTTTATCTTGAGCCTTTGTCATTTGACTTTGAGTGCTTGAGATCTTCATCTTGTGTTCCTTGTAACTAAGATAACCTATTACATTCTTACATTCTTAGGTATCTTGATTATCGCCATCTTGTGCTCTAGTGACTTCTGACTCGACATCGTTAGTACACAGCTACGCCACCTTCTTGATATGCAGCAACATATATAGACACGGATAAAATGGCTTTGAACATTTCATCCTAACTCGGTAGCGTTTTACCTCCGGTCGATAAAGACCGTTAGACGGTATCAGATACTGTACCTGTGATCGGGTAGATTCGATTAAGAACCTCCTTGACAGGGTTTCCCGGCGGTAGTAGCCAGTTCTCTTCACTCGACCGTCTCAAAGCAGACTGCGAACGTAAAGAGTGACTCATAAGGATAAATTATCCGTCTGATTAGAGTCGTCAATTCAAATTTCCTGGAACAAGTTTGATTCTAAAAGAATCGCACCATTGTTGCTTGCCAGTTTGTCACAAGCTTGATTCATAGAGAATCTTGCGAGTCACCTACCGCAGTGCTGTTTGATGTTCACACTAGAAGGATTTCCATTCGTCACTGTGAGCACTAAGGAGTGTCACTCTGAATGTTCTGGCAAGATCACACGGATTTTGCGAAGAAACCTGGAATCAAGTTTGAATCAATTAAGAATCCAAACTTAGTTTCATTCCAGTTCTCATAAGTTTGATTCGTGTTGAATCGCACAAGTTACCTACCATGAGCTTGTTTGATGCTGGCTCAAGCAGGATTTCCATCTTCATTGTGAACCGTTTCACTCATATGTTCTGGCAATATCACAAAGATAATGCGTAGGACTTGATTGTGTCCTAATGAGATGATAGATAGATCTCGTTTGGCTCTAGACTCAATAAGTGCATTTTGGTAATCGGAGGCTGGAGCAGACTGTCACCTTTTCAATATTAACTAACTCGGAGTGAGAAAGTCAATAGATACGTGTTGATCTCCGTGACAATGAGACAAGTTTCTTTTGAGAGAAACTCGAATGGTTGGGGAAGGGTTGTGCATCGCATCACTGGGTCCATGACACTTGTCTTCGATAGATGTGTTAACCCGGTTTCTGCCTAAGTTGCATACAATATTCAACTCCTTCAATGCTTACCAACACGTCATCACTAGCACATTGTTGTGATTGTTCCAGTGCTAACTTAAGTAATTGGTCCGCATTCAGCTTCATTCAACTCCATCTTTCCTAAGGACAACTATTTCTAGCTATGGAATGTCCTTGGGTAGATCCCTCCGGTTCTGGTTGGATCATAGGACTTAGTTTCCTATCCTAAACTACCTTTTGACTCCATCATTCTGTCATGGATAGTAGGTTGTTTTGGGTATAGATTGTAACCATTAAACCATTGAAAACCATTCAAAGTGCTTGATAGAAATCAAAACTTTTAACACTTGAAACTTTTTACATTTCCGAAAAGCTCCCCCTACACACATGCATCGATATAAGAAATGGTTTAGCATGTGAAGGAAAGAGTTGCACTTGAGTCTTTAAGATCACATGTTGCGATATATTACATTTTAATCACATTTTCTCCCCATATCTCTAATATAAAAACAGAATATATTAGAGATACCAATTGATTAAAATATGAAAAAATTCTGAAAACCGATTGGGAGAGAAACATGTGTGCACGCATGAAACATGGAACTTTTATCGTCGGGTTGCTCCCCCTCAACAATATATGTGGGTCTTGAAACAAGAATTTGACAGCTTTAAACTATTTTCAGAATGTGTTGGATACATAAAATGTGACAATTCCAGAGATGTACCCAACAACATTAAAGGCTTGATTTTAAAACGCTCCCCCTCAAAAATTGATCAAAATAACATATGACAATTTTGAGATATAAAAACCACATATGAGGAAGGGAGTGTTGAACACACAATTTTGAAAGATTTAGAAAAACCTTTTGAGAAATTCTTGAAAAATTCTGTTCAACGATTTTAAAGTAATCAGGAAGAAGACTTCTCTTCTATTGCTTAGGGAAAGCGCACTGAAACGTACACTTCCCTTTCGGGTCTGTTTTTCATGAGCTCAAAACTTTGATTGTTTTGTGACTAGCTCATGACCGAGAAAAATAAATTTCCCGTTGTGGAGGATAAGTTATCATCCGTGATAAACTTTCCTTTAGTTGAAGTTCGAGTTCTAAGCTGACATTTACTTAGAAATCTTTTTTCATGAACTTAAAAACTTTTAATGTTTTTATAAGAAGCTCATGACCGATAAATATGAATTTCTCGTTGAGAAGGATAAGTTATCGTCCGAGATAAGCTTTCCTTAGTTGAGGTCCGAGTTCTAAGCTGTGATGCGCTTAGAAGTCATTATGAGAGAATATCAAGCAGCTTCATTGCCGAAACCTCCAAGTCTTCTGGAGTCATATACTTCATACCATGACGGCCAACGAGATACTGAAACCTATTTTGAGATAGGGCTTTTGTAAACAAGTCAGCTATCTGGTACTCAGTTTTGACAAAATATAATTCCACGATACCCCGTTCCACTTGTTCCTTGATAAAGTGATATCTGACTACGATGTTCTTGGTACGGGAGTGCTGAACCGGATTGCATGAGATGGCTATGGCCGACTTTAAGTCACAATACATAGGTATTTTATCAAAGTGGAAGCCATAATCCGTGAGTTGAGTTCTCATCCAGAGGACTTGAGCACAATACGCGGATAGAGCCACATATTCTGCTTCAACTGATGAGAGCCAAGTGCAATCCTGCTTCTTTGACGACCAGCTCACAAGCTTGTCTTCCCCTAGAAATTGTACGCTACCAGAAGTGCTTTTTCGACTATCAAGGCAACCTGCGTGATCAGAATCTAAAAAAGCTGTTAGATGAAAACCGGTTTCCTTCGGATACCAGAATCCCATGTGAATGGTATTCTTAAGGTGCACAATAGCATGTGGCATGATGCATATCAGGCCTGCTGGCTGTAAGGTACATAAGTAACCCGATCATACTGCGATATCGCGTTTGATCTACGGGATATGAGTACAAGTCAGCGTCTAGGGATTTGGTCGACAATGGTGTACCAACGCGAGCACATGAGGTCATACCATGCTTTTTAAGTATCTCTTGAGCATACTTAGCTTGGTTAATGAAGATAACACATGGGGATTGATGAATCTGGAGGTCTAAAAAGAATTTTAGCTCCCCCATCAATGACATTTCAAATCTGATGTGCATTAATTTTTTAAAACATTTTGAAAGTTTTGGGTTCATAGAACCAAAAATAATATCATCAACATAAACTTGCACCAGCAGTATTTCATCCCCATATTTATTAGTAAAGAGAGTAGGATCAATAGAACCTTTGGAAAATCCTTTGGAAACCAAGAAGTTTGATAGTTCTTCGTACCATGCCCTTGGAGCTTGTTTAAGTCCATATACAGCCTTCTTGAGACGATAGACTTTGTCAGGATGATGAGGATCGATGAATCCTTCCAGCTGATTCACATACACTTCTTCCTCCAAATGGCCGTTGAGAAAAGCAGATTTAACGCCCATCTAAAAAACCGTGAAGCCGTTATGTGCAGCATAAGCAAGGAATATCCTGACAGCTTCCAAACGAGAAACTGGAGCAAATGATTCATCGAAATCTATCCCTTCTTGTTGACGATATCCCTTAACCACAAGACGACATTTGTTTTTTATGATTGTTTGTTCTTCATCAGATTTTTTTTTCCAGATCCATTTGAAATCTAAAATTGACATTCCATAGGGTCCGTCAACAAGTTCCCAAACATTTACGCGTTCAAACTGATGAATTTCGTTTTGCGTTGATTCTATCCACGCATGATCAGTCATGGCTTGTTTGATGTTTGTAGGTATGGTTTAACTCACGGTGAGTGCATACATACACACATCGTCATCGGTTTCGAGTTGTCTGCGTGTTCGAATCGGTTGTGAGGGATTTCCAATGACTTGCTCCAATGGATGAGCACGTGTCCAATGGTGAGTGGATGGATATCGTTGGTAGAATGTATGCATGTTGGACGGATCAACATGTTGAGTAGAAGACTCTCCGACTTCGTGTACCGGTGTACCGAACAGGTTGATAAATTCTTCTTCGTCAAGTTGTTCATCGACTGCTTGATTGTTGTTTCCTCCTTCAGCATTGACGGTTGGTGATGTTGGTTATATAACAGTTTCTTGAGTTTGTTAAGTATCCAATGGAATAGTCTCTTGAGCAATGGTTGCTGAAGTAGATGCAGTTGCGTCTTGTGGACTTTGTTTGGGTGCATCAGCAGTATTGACAGCGGAAGGCTTTGACACAACTTGATTCTTTCAATAGTAATATTCATCAAACATTGGATCATATAAATCAACCAACTCATTCATTTGTGTCGTATCCGTCGAGTTTGCTATAGGATTACTTTCTTGACATTCTTGCACGAGACGTACACTGTTTTGTGTAGGTACCATTGCTGGACATTGAGGAGCGGGACTTGAGCTGTTGTGATCAAGTACCATTTGTGGCAATTCTTCAAAGTTCACATGAATAGTTTCAACAATAATCTTTGTTCTCTTGTTATAGACCCGATATCCTTTCGACAATCTAGCATACCCTACAAAAATACATGCATCACCTTTTTCTTTCATCTTGTCGAGATTTTCACCGTCTTTAAAAATGTAGCATAAAGATCTAAATACATAAAAGAATTTGACAATAGGTTTCCTGCCATTGATGATGTGGCAAGGTGTCTTTTCATGTCTAGGGATGATGAGAGAACGATTCTGAGTATAACAGGCAGTTGCAATTGCTTCAGCCCAGAAAAATAGCGGTAATTTTGAAGCAGAAAGCATTGTTCGAGCAGCCTCAACCAAAGTACGGTTCTTTCTTTCGACAACGCCATTTTGTTTAGGAGTTCGAGCAATAGACGTTTGATGTTCGATGCATTCTTCTTGAAAGTAAGATTGCAAGTTCTTGTTCAAAAATTCAGTACCCCTATCCGTTCTTACGGTTAAGACTTGAGCTTGAAGATTGCGTTGTATCATCTTGAGAAAGTTTTTGAGAACCTATGGTGTTTCATCTTTGGACCTTAAGAAGAAAGTCCATGTGTATCTAGAGTAATCATCAACAATCACGAGAATATACTTTTTCCCGTTAATACTCTCTAGACGCATGGGACCACATAAATCCATGTGTAGAAGTTCCAATCGTCTTTTTGAGCTTGGGGTAGTCTTTGTTTTGAAAGACTTCCGTTTTGCTTTCCCCAACTCACAAGAAGAACAAAGATGGTCTTTGACGAATTTTAACTTAGGAAGACCGGTTACAATATTATTCTTCGAAAGCAAGTTGATGGTGTCAAAGTTGAGATGTGACAATCGTTGATGCCATAACCACGCTTGAGAAGATGAAGCTTTAGCCATTAAGCAAATTGGATTTGTTGAAGATGTGTCTTGAAGAGTTACTGTGTAGAGATCAGAACCACGAGAACCTGTAAGAAGGTCATTCCCATCGTAGTCTCTAACATAGCAAGTAGATTTCTGAAAAGCCACTTCCAAATCCGCATCACAAAATTGACCAACCGAGAATAAATTGTGATTCAGTCCCTTGACGTAATAAACCCGTTTGATAGTGAGATTTCCTTGAACCAAATCGCCATATCCAAGTACCGGTGCAAACAGATCATTTCCAAACCGCACCGTACCTAGAAACTTCTCCACGAAGTTAATGAGAAGCTTGAGATTTCCCGTCATGTGCTTTGTGCACCCGGAGTCCATTATGAATAGGATGATTTTGACGAGCTGCAGAAGAATAAGAAGACGTATTTGACAAATGGGAGCCCTTGATGGAAACGGGTTCCAAAATAGTAGTAGGCCTAGATTCTAAAGGCAAGCTAACATTCATAGACCCAATTAGAATAGGGGTTGTCTTAGGTACCCATTTGTATCTGGGTGATGTAAATCTTGAATACCCCCGTGTACATGTCCTAATCATGTTCTCATAAAGATTCTTTAACCTGCTTTGTTTACGTAGAGTAGTGGATTCTAACGCACTTAGTTTCTTAAGTGATTGATCAGTGGATTGGTTCAAAGTTCTTGTGGGTTCTCTAGTACTGGTGGGCACAAGAATAGGCTTCCTAGTTCTAGTATTCACGCCATTATGATTAAGAGCACAAGCATCATGATTGAAAGTACGAACACATTTTTCACATTCAACACAAACAAATTCAACATTCGAGGTCTTAGCATTTAAACTGTCATTACATGGAGTTACAGACGTTTTATTCTTAGAAAACTTAAAATTCCTACGGTGGTATTCTACTTCCAACTTATTTCCTGGACTATTGTTAGGCATGACCTTATCTTACATTCTAGTGCTCTTAAGCTGTGGTCCGCTAACGCTAGTAGTGGGGATTACTCCTGTAGAAGAAGACACACGTTGATTAGTTTTCTTAATATTATGAGGTAACCGCGATGTTCTAGTTTGAGTGGGCTTAGTCTTCATCTTATACATTCCTGGTGCTATCACATTTGTGCTCTTATCATTTCCTATCCTAGGCAAAGTCTGTTGGGATTGTCCCAAAACAGATGATTTAGGGCATTTAACCGCATTCGGTTGACGAACGGCGGATGGTTTACCCAATACAGACTTTCCTTTCATTTTCTCAATGAGTTTTTGTAAGTCACTGATGTCTATGTCCCTTTCTTGTAGCTGAGCTTTCAAATCATTTATTTCGAATCCTTTTTCATTTAATTGTCGAACCGAAGAAGCTGACATTTCTTGACACCTTTTATGATTATGAGATTTTTCACCTTTTTGTAAAGCAAGTTCAAGAGAAATGGAGTGTTTCTCAAGTTGGGAAAAACTTTTCCAAAGTTTGTTATATGACTGAATTTGTTTCGAAAGCTCTACTTCAAGATTGCGACATTTCTCGTCCGTTTATGACACTGGACATGCTACATGACAATATTGACCAAGATCGGTATACACACCAAGTATAGCATTCATATGGTCAACATATAAATATTCCTTCGAAAGTCGATCAATTTCGTTAGAAAGTTGGTGTTCTTGTGTCTTTAATTTAGTTTGAAGAAAATCAACTTCATCTTCAAGAGATTTAACATAACTTAAATCAGTTAACATTTTCTCAGTGAGAGCGTTATAAAACATTTCCACTTGAAAGATCATCAATGGTTGGAACAATGCATTTTTGAATGACGACTTCTACTTGTGGGTTAGGTTTAATATTCCAAACGGTATCCCTAGAAACTTTTTCATAGTCGATGACACCTTTGTACAAATTTAAAACCCCTTGTTTTATAAACTCAAATTGCTGAACACTTTTGCTTTTCTCATCCCATTTACGTTTTTCATCCAAAATTCGCTTCTCTAACAAAATTGATTGTTTTTTGAAACTCCTTTTTAAAGAAACTTTCTTTTGTGGTTCATCACTTGGTGGTGGAACACTATTATACATCTTTTGTTCTTTTGAAAGTTCTTTTTGAGGGACAAACTTAATATGATTGTTAGAATCATAAAGTTTTATCAAATCACTTAAGTTCGATCGACTTTCTTCTTGATGACGAAGGATTTCGTCGCAGTCAGGGGAAAGCATAAGAGCAAGATTATCAACATAACAACTGACATCATAAAGACCAGGCTTTATAGATTGAACGTTCTTGAGATATTCAGGCTTAACAAAACTGATTTTCATATTTCTATTGAGCATATTCATAGTTTGAATAGACTGACCCGTTTTGTAAACAATGTTGTTTAACGTTTTGACTCTCTTTTCCAAATCAAGAATTTTTTCAATATCCTTTTCTTCACGAGTTTTATAAAGCTTAGTTTGTTCTTTGTTAACCGACCCGAACTCAGTAATCTGGAGTTTATGTAGCATCAGTTGTTCTTCAAGTTCTGATATCTTTTGTTTTGACATATGAATTTCGTGTGTTACTTCAGAACAATATTGTTCGTTGAGCACCTTACGTTCATATACCAAACCATTAGCTATTGCAACTCGTCGATCAGCTTCTTTTACATAATCACACTCTTTCAGCCATTATATCTCCTCGGCTAAGGATGTGTTTGCTTGCTTCAGACGTTTATTAGCCTCTTTGTTTTCATTACTTTCACGTTTTAAAGAATCAATAATAGACGCAAGCAAATCACGGTCCTCTTCCGAGTCAGTATCCTGAGTACCATTTCTGTCATCAGTACACATATGCTGTGAATCCGTAGAGATATTGTTATCCTCCATGTCCATTCAAATGTGTCATTGATGCTTTCGGGTTGCTCAGGATGCCGTCGTTCATTAGCAAACACATTATAGTTATCATTTGATGTTACCTATTCAATTGGCTCAGTGTCGAAGATTGGTCCAGAATTTTCAGCAATCTATGTAATCACTTCTTGAATCTTTTCCATGTACACATAATGTGCCTCTAACTCTTGATCATCGGCTTCATCATTAGTGTCATCACGCTAGTCAACTTCATTTGTTGTGAGAGGAATACCTGCTTCTTCTTTCTTACACGGTAGCATCTTTTCCTTGTGATATCCCGAATCCTTAGCCCGTTTTGGTTTCTTGCATTCCATAGCCATGTGCCCAAATCCCTTGCAGTTGAAGCATTGAATCCCAGTCTTCTGCACAACCGGAGTGCCTACAATATCTCTAGCCCCAACTTGATTCGGCATCCTCTGATTATCATACCTAGCATCACGATCATACCGAGGTGCATGATCAACTTCCTTATTTCTAGCATTGGATGATGATCTGAGGTTGTTGTTGGTAGGTTTGTGGATCTTTTTATAAGTTGTGGTGAGTAAAGACATGAGTTCTTCAATCTTCTTGTCCCTTGAAGTTTGTTCATCATCACTATCTCCATCTGACTCGGTGTCATACTTTGGAGGTGGAGTGGGGATAATTGCTTTTGCTTTGTTTCTAGCAGTAGCTAGAGGTTTGGTGGATGAGCTTGATACATTGAGGAATGTGTAGGTGGTTGTTGACGGGGAACGGGTTTTGTTGAAGTAGCAGCCACAAAAGCAATAGAGTTTGCAGATCGTTCTGCCTTTTCAGCCCTAAGTTCATTCACTTCATTCTGATGTTGTTTCAATATATCATAAATTTTGTGGTAAGATATAGTCTTGATATCCTCCCTTTGTTTGACCAAAGTCACAAACCTTTGCCATTCCGATTTGAGTTGAAGTAGAAACTAAACATTGGCATGATGATTGGAGATGGTGCACTGATTTCTGACAAACTCATTCATCATTTTGTAGAATCTCGAGTAATATGAGTCAATGGAATCACCATCTTCGGATGTGAATTTTCCAAACTCCCAAAGTAGATTACTCTCGAGATCTTGAACATGTATCGACTCACCTTGCTTTAATCGATGAATTGCATTCCACATTTCCATAGCATTTGGACATGCATCAATCGTGGAATAGATATCGTTATCAATCCCAGTGAGTATGTAGTTAACAGCATCGGTTTCAGCTCGGAGGAGTTTCTTTTTCTCAGCATGACATGTGTCGAAATCCTCCATAGCTCGTGTAGTTGATGAAGTACTATCCTCTGCTTGTGTGGTAATTGGTCTTAATTCAAAGACTGGAGATGGATTCTCAAGGCAATGACGAAGAGCGGTTCGGTTCTCCTTAGTGTCTAGAAATCTAAGGAAACGAGATCTCCACTGAACGTATAACCGGCAGTGAGCACAGGTGGATTATTATTGCCACCTTGTTCCAAACGAATTTGATTAGCCGTCGCATTGTTGTTGTTGTTATTAGACATGGTGAATACTTGTGAATGGATGAGGATCTTAGTGGATGTGTTGTGATTTGATTATGGTTGAAATTGAAATTCTGAAAATTCCATTTTTTTCTCAGTCCGATAATAAATTCCTTAGTCCGACAAAATGGTAAGCCGAAAAAATTTTCAATCACCAAAATTTGAAATTCGAGTTAGAAATAGCCAATAACTAGTAGGGAAAAAGTTTGAAAAATGAAAATTTTAATGAAAAATAAAACCTAAAAATTTGAAATTTGGCCTAAAAATTTGAAATTTGGCCTAAAAATTTGAATTTTGGTCCGAAAATTTGAATTTTTGGTCAAAATTATTTTTTCGCAGTGCCAAAATTTGAAATCGAAGTTTAAATGGCTTAAAAATGGTCTAGGAAAAAATAAATTTTTCTATGGTTTTCCCGCAAAAAAACTTGATATGAGCAAAAACTCATATCAATTTATCAACAAATCACCCTAAAACACAAGAGAAATACCTAAACTTTGTGTTATAAAGCGGAATTATGTGGTATGTTTTGTGTTTGTGCTCAAATAGGTAAGAAGGATGCATTTTCAAGCAAACAAAGGAAAAATCAAGCTTAATTGGATGAAAAAGACAAAGAAGGATCAAAAGTGACAAGACTTTGAAGACAAAGGACCTGTCTTGACAATCTGCCAAAGATGAAGGACCAAAAGTGTAAATTTGTCAAAGTCAAGATCAAAGTCAAATCTGGTCAACTCTCAAGTCAATCAAGTCAAAGGGCTTAATTATTTAAAAATGCAAGTTGAAGGACTGAAATTGTTAAAGAAATAAAGATTATAGCTCAAAAGTTCAAACTGCCAAAGTTGAGGGGTTAATTCTGCCATTTGTTGGAAGTTATATGTGCTTGATCCGTATTTAAAGCCCTCAACCAATGGGAAGCAAGGAAACAAGAGGCATGGATTGCCAACTCAGTGCCACCTGGCCACTAGCGCCGCCAGCAATAAATAACTAAATCTTAACAGTGCTGCGCACTCACACTTTCTCAACCAATGATATTACACCATGAAATAATCCTTTTATCCAACTTGGATAACGATCCGTGTGACAATATCTTACCCAATAAGAATCTGCCACGTGTTCATCTTCTTCAACAAATTTTCCAGGAGCGGGTTTGAGCTAGGATGTGTTTCAGAAGATGATATAAACATCAAAAGTGGTCATTTTTTAGAGAGGAATACAATGGACACAATCAATTAACAAGAAATCATCTCAATCAAAAATCCCCAAAAGTGTTCTTTACCTGCAAATTCAATTAAGCAGAATTGTCCACGTGGAAGCTTTTGATTGGTTCTAACACGTCACAATCCCCAACTACTTCACATCTGCATTCTATAAATACCCTAGAATAGTTCTCATTTCTGGTAATGTAGAAAAGTGTGAAAACACACACACTTTTAGTTTTCTCTCATCTCAGTTAGTTTTTAGCATAACAACTCAAGAGTCTAACAAACTCTTGAGTCTGTTATTAGTTGTAACTAATTTACCAGCTTTGTAACCAACTCAATTCCTAGATCAATAAAAATTCACTTTCATTTCCCTACATTACCATTCATACCCTGCATCATTGTTACTCTGTTGCTGTTCTAGTTAGCTATGATCACCATTTGATCATGATTAGCTAATTGAGAAGACTTGTAGCTGTTGTTCCTGTTCATTCCATTCCAGTCCAAGTGTTGAGTAGATTTTTGAGATTTTAAGCTCAATAATGGAGATTATGGTGATTGTAGCTGCTGATTTGTAGATGTTTGGTTGTTTCTAGTGCTAAGGTGGTGGTTAGCACTAGCTAGAAAGCTCAGCGCTTCTCTACTCCCCAATGGAGGCCTAAGCTAAAAGGTTTCATGTTTTGAGTTCTTGTTCCACTCAAGTGTTGGTTGCATGCTTAATACCTAGTTAATTCTTGTTTGAATGTATGATAAAAGGTGTTTAGCTGGTAATTGATCTGATCTTAGTGTTATAGTAGCTTAAGTGTAGCTTAATACTTGCTTAACAGTCTTATACTTGTCCTGTTTTCAGCATTAATCAGTCATTTCTGCTTATTAGATCATTTTGAGTTCTTGTTGGTTTAACTGTTTGCTTTTGGTTACTTTGCATTTCATTCTAGCCAATAAACTTGTTTTGATATTGCTTTTCATTCAGTTTAACCAATTGCTTAAAATCCTTTCACAAAAGTTTGTTAAAATTCAGATAAGTAGTGTTTGGGATTAGCTTAATAGTTGATTTTCAAGAGTTAGTTTTTGGCAAATTTTTGTTCATTTCAAGTCATTTAGTCATAACTAATCAAGTTCAGTCATTTTCTAGTCAAGGATTTAGTCAAAAAGGCAATTGGTATACAAAAAAGTTGGGTCAATCTTTGTTAAGAAAATTTTCAGAAAGTAGTTATTTTCAATTGCTTGGCAAATCTTTGTTTCTTGATGAAATTCTTTCAAACCAGCTTTTAATCATCACTCAATATATGAAGTTTTAGTGTGTAGAAGGAAATTATACAGTATCTAGTTTTGAGTGAGAAATAAGCACTTTAATAAGCATAAGAGCATTTTCAATTCCCTGTGATAAAACATGGACTGATTTCTCATATCTCCATTTCCACTTCATAAACTTGCTGATTTTCTTTAATATTTCCATCCAAAAAGTGTTCCTGAGTAGGTTTTGAGAATTTGAGCTTTTTGAAAAATCTGGTCAACAAAAGTCAACATAAGCATATTTTAGCTTATTTTCAATTTTAGAGCTTATTACTGGATCATTTTCTTTGAGACTAGATTTCCCATTCTTCTTTTGAGTTGTTTAACAAGTTTCTTCATTAAAATCAAGTAGTGCATGATTAGCTTATCAGTTAGCTTATTTGGATTTGCTTATAAGAGTTTTAGCCAGTTTCAGCTTAATTCCTCAGACAGGTCTAGCTTAATTTTGATTTTAAGACTTTTGAAATTGGTTTGAGCTTATTTGGTCAAGAAACGAGCTCAAACGAGCTTATTTTAGACTTGAACCCGTTTTTGGTTAAAAAGTCTTGAAAATTGCATTTTGGTCCTTTTAGTTTTAGATAGTTTCTAATGCAGGCTAATTTTCCAACTAATTAGGGTTTTCAAAAGTTTAGTCCTTGTATTTTCAAAGTTGTTTAAAAGTAGTTATTCACTTTTCAAGTTAGTTCAAAATTAGTTACCTTGCTTGATAGATTTTCACATTTAGTCCATATAGTTTACTGATTTTGCACATTTAGTCCCTAGACTTGTTGACTTTGTATTTTTAGCATTTAATTTTCATTGAATTTACATTTTCAGTCCTTATAGTTTGTAGAATTTAAGTTTTAGCATTTTACTTGAATAAAAACTTGGTTTGTGCACTTTGTTTTACGTATAAGTAGACTGTATTTTTCATTTTAGCAAGGCTTTGTTTGAATTAGCTATAGAATATCCAAATACTTTACCAACCAAAAACAATTAAAAACTCGATCTTGTTAGGACTTTCAATTTGTTAAGAACTGAGAAAAACGAACTTCAACTATACACATATTAAATGGCGCCGCTGCCGGTTCTTTGACTTTACGGGAGACTATCGATTGACGGTTTTCATTGGCTTTTGGGATCCGTCCACCTAGTGAACGTTATTTTTTTACGTATCATAAATCAAAAAAAAATAAAAAATCAAAAATATAAAAATATATAAAAACTAAAAAATTAACAAAACAATTCTTTTCCTAAAGAATTGACCAAACAAATTAAAAAATCCAAAAAGCAATCTTTTTCCTAAGAGATTGCACCCAAAAATATATATTATTGGATTCTCTCGGTTTTTATGTACATATAGTATTTTCTCTTAAAAACTCATAAATACAAAAATATTTTCCATATATTATTATAAGTAAATACGTATACGTATAAGAACAACCAATTCACATATTCTCCATAAGTATTGCCAAGGCAATACACCGTGTTGAGGGGCGTTCCGGTCCTTGACACGTGTATCGATCAAACAAAATAAAGCAAGAATAGATAAATACTTCCAATAAGCAACAATTCGAAGAATACAAACAATTAAGTGAATAGAAAGGCGATGTGCTATAAAATGTCATCTAATGGTCAATAGGTACTTAAGTGCTTCGCGCCACCTAACCCCCCGTTTACTTGTGAGTATTCTTAGAAGGAAGGCTTCATTGGGGGTCTTGCACCCAAGTAGTACATACGTATATTATTATTTTCTTGTGGATATTTCATATTGAAACTCGAAGGGGATAATCCTTTTCTCTTCAAAGTCACACGAGAGCTTCTCTCTCATTCCTCGTATTGAGTTGCATGCTCACTCGCGGGCGTGCACAAATATCGATTGGTGTACAACCCCTTCCTCTGAAAAGGAAGAAAAAGAGAAAGAGTAGGAACACCACCGTCCATCAAGCCGATCACGAGAATCGTGCTTTGATTCATCCACAGCAAGAAGCCATGGCTAGAGTTGATACTCGTTCTTTGATGGAACGTTTGCAATCCAATGTTCACGGATATGCCGATGCTATCAAGATTCCCGATATTCCCGCAAATTCATTTGAGCTAAAAACGGCTATGATTAACTTGGTTTCAAACACACCTTTCTATGGAAACAAGAATGATAATCCTCATGATCACCTTAAGAGATTACTTGCTCTTTGTAACACCATTAAGTACAATGGAGTTCCCCATGATGCTATTAAGTTGATATTGGTGCAATTTTCACTAGAGGGACCCGTTAAGCATTGGTTAGACACACAACCACCCGATAGTATCACCACATGGGATGGTTTCACCACTAAGTTTTTTAACAAGTTCTTTCCCCCATCTAAGACCAAGGCTTTGAGGAACTTAATTATAGGCTTTCAACAAAAACCTAGTCAAACCTTTAGTGATGCTTGGGAGGAGTTTAGAGAGTTATTGAGGAGATGCCCTAACCATGGATTAGATGAAGTTCACCAAATCAATACTTTCTACAATGGCCTTAAACCTCATCACCAAGACTCACTCAATGCTTCCGCGGGATGGAATATTCTTCTTAAATCCATTCAAGAGGCTTGGGACATCATTGAGACCAAAGCAATGGTTCAAACAAACACACAATTTGATGAAAGAGTCCATGTCATTCAAGAAGGAAGTTCTAACCCATTGGAGACTCAACTCATTTCATGCATGCAAGCATTTACTCAAGCTCAAAAGGAAAGTCAAACATTCATGCAAAATTCTCAAAAGATGCAAGAAACAATGATGAATGACTTGATGAAGCTTTCTATGGGAAATCATTCCTCAAATGATGTGCATGCCATCACTCTTTCTTGTGTGACTTGTGGAGGTCCCCATTCCTATGAATAATGTGATAAGGTGCAAGGTTATCAAGGGGAATGTTATGCTTACCAAGAGGAACATCGTGAACACTTCAAGCCAAATATCAATCCTAATAACCTTTCTTACAAGTCCCAAAATTACCTTACTCCACCGGGATTTCCACCCCAACCACCCACCCAACTTCAACAAAATCCTCCTCAAGTATTACAAAGGAATCAAGGTCAAAGACCACCTTACCAAGGGAATAACTATAGACCACCAAATACCTTTAACAATCAAGGAAATACCTTTAAAGGTAACAATCAAAGGTTTTACAATCAACCTCCACCTTTCCAACCCCAAGGTTTTCAAGGAAATGTGCCACAAGATTATAACACAATTGAGCTTCTTCACAAAATGAATCAAGAGAATGAAAGGAGGTTCCAAGCTAATAAGAAAAGAATGAGAGAAATGCATGAAGCTAATGAGAAAAGAATGAGAGAAATGCATGAAGAATCAAATAAGAAGTTTATGATGCTTTTCAATCAAAGACCACAAGGGGCTTTACCATCTAACACACAAACAAATCCAAGAGCAAATGTTAATGCTATTACAACAAGAAGTGGAAAGACAACAAAGGATCCTTCACCTCCTAAGCCTCCTATTGTTCCACCCACTTTTGTTTCTACATGTGACAAGCCTTCTACATCTACTTCACCACCTCAAAATGCTCCCATTCAATCAAACACACCTTCTCAACCTATTACTACTTCTCCTCTACCTTCCACAACTCCCAATGAAGAAGCTATCAAAGACAAATCTTCTACTACAACACCTACACCTAAACCAAACCTTCCTTACCCTTCAAGGTTGAAAAAGGACAAATTAAATAACAAGGATGACATCCAAGTCTCAAATTTCTTAAGGATGCTCAAGCAAATAAACATCAACATATCCTTTGCGGAAGCTCTTTCTTATATGCCAAAGTTTGCTAAAATGTTCAAGGATTTACTCTCAAACAAGGAAAAATTGGTTGATTTGCCCAAAACATCCCTTAATGAAAATTGTTCCGCCGTGCTACTTAAAACTTTACCAACAAAACTTGGAGATCCAGGGCATTTCTTGAGACCTTGTAATTTTCCCGGTGTGGAAAATTGCATGGCTTTAGCGGATCTATAGGCAAGCATAAACCTCATGCCTTTATCGGTTTAGAAAAAACTCTCTCTTCCCGAGCTCACTCCCACTAGGATGACCCTTGAGTTTGCCAACCGAACCATAGCTTACCGCGTAGGTATCACGGAGGATGTGTTTGTAGGTGTGGATAAGTTTACATTTCCGGCCGACTTTGTAGTGGTTTATTATGACATGGATCCTAGAGTTCCTTTAATTTTTGGTAGACCGTTTTTGAGAAAGGGTCGTACTTTGATAGATGTGGCGGAGGGAGAACTAATTATGAGAGTAGAGGATGAGAAAGTGGTGTTTAAGTTAGGGAAAGTTTGTGATAGGAAAGAGGTTAAGGAGTCTAGACCATGTGAGACTATTAACATAGTTGATGTGCTAGATGAGGTATGTGATGAACACTTTCATGATGCTTGCAAGAGTACTAGTGATGAAATGCCCCATGTTGAAACCGTGGCCTCAATTGCTCCCTCTTTAACACCTTTTGGAGAGAGTGATTTCCTCTTGGAGGAATTTGAGTCTAACTTTCTTGGTGATGATGATTCTCCCATTAATTGGGAAGAAGATATTCTTACTATCCAAAAGTTGCTCAATGAAGACCCTATTCCTTCTCCTACTCCACAAGAAGTTACCAATGAGAATACTTCCATAGTAAAACCTTCCATAGAGAGTCCACCTCCACTTGAACTTAAGGACCTTCCATCCCACTTAGAGTATGCTTTCTTAGAGGGCAAAGACCAATTACCCGTGATCATTGCTAAAGAGTTGAAAGAGGATGAGAAGGAGCAACTCATTGAAGTCCTTAAGAAACATAAGAAAGCCTTATCATGGAAAATATCCAACATAAGGGGAATTGATCCACATTTTTGTACACACAAAATCCTTATGGAGGATGATTATAAACCCGCCATTCAAAGTCAACGAAGGGTTAACCCAAAAATCCATGAGGTCATTAAGAAGGAAGTGATTAAACTCCTTGATGCGGGCATGATTTACCCCATTTCCGACTCTCCATGGGTTAGCCCGGTACATTGTGTTCCAAAGAAGGGTGGAATCACCGTACTGCCTAATGAGAACAATGAGCTTATTCCTACGAGACTTGTTACCGGTTGGAGAGTTTGTATTGACTATAGGAAGCTCAATGAGGCTACTAGGAAAGACCATTTCCCATTACCTTTTATGGACCAAATGCTTGAACGCTTAGCGGCAAATGAGTACTATTGCTTTCTTGATGGCTTTTCGGGTTATTTCCAAATACCCATTGACCCTAAGGATCAAGAAAAGACCACATTCACTTGTCCCTACGGTACATTTGCTTACAAGAGGATGCCTTTTGGCTTATGTAATGCACCGGGGATGTTTCAAAGGTGCATGATGGCGATTTTCCATGACATGATAGAGCAAACAATGGAGGTTTTTATGGATGACTTTTCCGTCTTTGGAAATTCATTTCCTTCATGTCTCACCAATCTAGAGAGAATGCTTAAGCGTTGTGAGGAAACACGTTTAGTGCTTAATTGGGAGAAATGTCACTTTATGGTGAAAGAGGGAATTGTTTTAGGACACAAAATTTCCAACAAGGGATTAGAAGTGGATCGAGCTAAAATTGATGTGATTACTAAGCTTCCCCCACCCACTTCGGTTAAAGGTGTAAGGAGTTTCTTAGGTCATGCGGGGTTTTATAGGCGCTTTATACAAGATTTTTCTAAGATAGCTATACCAATGACTCACCTCTTAGAAAAAGAGGCTCCTTTCATTTTTAACCAAGATTGTTTGGAATCTTTTGAGACTCTTAAGGAGAAATTGACAAAGGCTCCCGTTTTGGTTTCTCCAAATTGGGAATTACCTTTTGAGCTTATGTGTGACGCTAGTGATTGTGCGGTGGGGGCCGTCTTAGGTCAAAGAGTGAATAAGCATTTTCAACCTATACACTATGCGAGTAAAACCATGACCGGTGCACAACTTCATTATACTACCACGGAAAAAGATTTGCTTGCTATAGTCTATGCTTTTGAGAAATTTAGACCATACCTTGTGCTATCCAAAACCATAGTGTATACGGATCATTCCGCTCTCAAGTATCTCATGACAAAACAAGATGCTAAGCCTAGGCTTTTGAGATGGGTTTTGTTGCTTCAAGAGTTTAAGATAGAAATTCGTGATAAGAAAGGGGCCGAGAATTTAGCGGCGGATCACTTGAGTAGACTTGAGCATCCTTTTCAAGGAGATTTTCCAAATCAAGAAATCAATGAATCCTTTCCATTAGAGGAGCTCATGTCTATCTATTCCCAAGAGGATGCCACTCCTTGGTTTGCGGATATAGCAAACTATCTTGTGGGGAATGTGCTTATTGAGGGTCTTACTTACCAACAAAAGAAGAAATTTCTTAAGGAAGTTAAGTACTACTTTTGGGATGATCCTTATCTTTTTAGGCATTGTGTGGACCAAATCATTAGACGGTGTGTAGATGGGCCCGAGTCATTTAAGATCTTAGAAGCTTGTCATAAAGGACCTACGGGTGGACATTTTGGGCCCAACTATACCGCCAAGAAAGTCTTTGATTCGGGTTACTATTGGCCTTTCATTTACAAAGATGCCCATGAGATGGTGAAATTTTGTGATGTGAGTCAAAGACAAGGAAAATTATGCAACGTGATGAGATGCCACAAAATTTTATTCAAGAGTGTGAGATTTTTGATGTATGGGGCATAGATTTCGTGGGACCTTTTCCATCTTCTAAGGGAAACAAGTATATACTTGTGGCGGTGGATTATGTGTCTAAATGGGTGGAGGCTAAAGCCTTACCTACCAATGATGCTAGAGTTGTTGTGAAGTTCTTAAAGCAATTGTTTGCTAGATTTGGTGTACCTCGGGCCATCATAAGTGATCGTGGTACGCTTTTTTGTAATGATCAATTCACGAGAGTTATGAAGAAATATGGAGTTAATCATAGACTTTCTACCGCGTATCACCCTCAAACAAATGGTCAAACCGAGGTCACAAATCGTGGTTTAAAGAGAATTTTAGAGAGAACGGTGGGAGAGCATCGAGCTTCTTGGTCGGATAAGCTTGATGATGCTTTGTGGGCTTTTAGGACGGCTTTTAAGACACCAATTGGTTGTACTCCTTATAGGCTTGTCTATGGTAAAGCGTGCCACCTCCCATTCGAATTAGAACATAAGGCATCTTGGGCTCTCAAGTGGGCTAACTTTGATTTAAACCAAGCCGGTTCACATAGGAAAGATCAACTTAATGAGATGGATGAATTGAGAGCCAATGCCTATGAAAATTATTTGCTTTATAAGGAAAAGACTAAGAAATTGCATGATGCTAAGATCAAGAACCGTGAGTTTAAAGTTGGAGAGCCGGTTCTCCTCTTTAACTCAAGGTTGAAACTTTTTGCGGGCAAGCTTAAGTCGAGATGGTCCGGTCCATTCACTATTGCTCAAGTGTTTCCATATGGAACTATTGAGTTGTCACAACCCGATGGTCCAAACTTTAAAGTGAATGGTCACCGTGTGAAACATTATTTTGGGGAGGACATTTCCGTTGAAATGGTCCAAGAGATCCCCATTTTCCCCATGAATTAATTCATTGAGGGACGAGTCGAGCTAGAGACTCCTTAACTCAAGCATCGTATAACTAGGTTTAGAGTGTTGTAGGTTAGCAATAAGGGTATAGAATTGGATATAAGTGTAGGGGAGACCTTCTTTTGTCTTCATGTTGTTTGTAGGGTTGCTCACTCATTTCATGCTTTGGAGCTTATAGAGGAGACCCTTGTATCCGGTTCACTTCGTTACTATTGTGATCTTTCATTGACACCTTGTGCTTAAACATGAATTCACCAATAGTTGCCCTTTCCTTAACTTGGGTTAAGCAAAGTCTATTCATTGTCATAAGTGTAGGGGAAGTTTTTATACTTCCATGCTCTTAAACATTGAGGACAATGTTTAGCTTAAGTGTAGGGGGGTCTTCTATCGAAGTGACCTTACCTAGAACTTGTCATTGTCTTTCATGATAACCTGGAAAATTAATTTTTCAAACATTTTTCAAATTTTTGATCTATTTTGGCCACCAAAAATATGCATTCATAATTTTTTCATCAATCATTTTTCATTTGCATAACACATTTGCATTGTATATATCTTTTCTTTTATCTTTCAATAAAAATATATAAAAAGGAAAAAAATATAATAAGGACATGGTTTTAACAAATTTAGACATCTTTGACATATTAGGCCCGCCATGGATATTTTGACTCAACCAGAGTTTGCTTATCTTAGCATTCTCTAGCTAGTATCCTTAACCATGTAGTCCTTTATTGGTCTATTAGGCTAAGCATCCACCAATCTCATTATTTGAGATTTTAAATTTGTGGAGAATGGGAAATGATAGAGTTGAAGCAAGTATAAAAGGGCTAGATAAAATTCATGATAATTACTTGTGGCTAAACCCTTCTCTTCTTTACCTCTAATTTCTTCGCATGTATATATGTTAATAAATAATCAAGAACGGTTTTAATTGGTTTGTAATCTCTTATGCATTTTTGTCTAATCATTCATGGTTGATATAAGTACGTCTTAAGATTCTAAGTTAGAACGTTTTATGTGTACTAGACTTATGTCATGCTCAATACTTAGCGGGTGTTTTTCCTTTTATTCTTTTAAACTTTCTTAGTGAGGAATAAAGAAAAATAAGAGCGGCTTATGAAAAAAAAATGAGTGGCTAGAAAAAAAAAAAGAAAAGAAAAAAATATATATACAAGACTCCCAAGAGGGGCAGTGTGGTGTTACTTATAGTGACTATTGAGTTCCAATATTACCTTGACGGGTTGCGGGGATTCAATAGATTGCTCCAATCCAATATTACCTTGACGGGTTGCGGGGTTGAAGATCCAAAGTCTCAAAAAGATGGCGGATGTAAATTATTGCGTGAGTTTTATTTTTCTTTCCTTAGTGAGTGTGTAGCTACTTATGAAAGCATGACATGAGGATTTTACACATAAGGCGAATGACTTATTACTCTTGAAACGGACTTATATTAATTGTGAGCGGTTTTTCAAGTAATAGATGAGAGGATTACTTAGGATTAAAACCATGCTTCCTTATTTTTGGATTTTGCATTTCTTATACTTCACACTTGAAATAGATGACAAATTTGCCCACAAGCAATTTGCTCAAATAATAACCGGTTCTACATTTAATTGTCATGAATAAGTTGATGCGCTTTTTACTTGTGAATACAATGATCCCATTTTTAAGCTTGGTATAGGGAAAGTGAAACTTGAGGGTGATAAATGTCCATGGTACCCAAGCCCTAATCAAAGTCATTGAATTCTTTATGAGTTATTTCCATCAAACCATTTCAAGAAAAACCAAAAATATGTAAATAGAATTGTTTCTTATGCATTGTATTGTTAAAAACCAAATTCATGCATCATATAGTGTAGAGTAGTGTAAATGCATTCCATAATGGGCAAGGTGGATTAATTATGAGGAGAATGTAAACTTATGTTTTAAAGTATAGCATTGCATGAGGACATGACAATGTTCAAGTGTAGGGGATTTGATATGAGCAAAAACTCATATCAATTTATCAACAAATCACCCTAAAACACAAGAAAAATACCTAAACTTTGTGCTATAAAGCGGAATTATGTGGTATGTTTTGTGTTTGTGCTCAAATAGGTAAGAAGGATGCATTTTCAAGCAAACAAAGGAAAACCAAGCTTAATTGGATGAAAAAGACAAAGAAGGATCAAAAGTGACAAGACTTTGAAGACAAAGGACCTGTCTTGACAATCTGCCAAAGATGAAGGACAAAAAGTGTAAATTTGTCAAAGTCAAGATCAAAGTCAAATCTGGTTAACTCTTAAGTCAATCAAGTCAAAGGGCTTAATTGTTTAAAAATGCAAGTTGAAGGACTAAAATCGTCAAAGAAATAAAGATTATAGCTCAAAAGTTCAAACTGCCAAAGTTGAGGGGTTAATTCTGCCATTTGTTGGAAGTTATATGTGCTTGATCCGTGTTTAAACCCCTCAACCAATGGGAGGCAAGGAAACAAGAGGCATGAATGCCAAATCAGTGCCACCTGGCCACTAGCGCCGCCAGCAATAAATAACTAAATCTTAACAGTGTTGCGCACTCACACTTTCTCAACCAATGATATTACGCCATGCAATAATCCTTTTATCCAACTTGGATAACGATCCGCGTGACAATCTCTTACCCAATAAGAATCCGCCACGTCTTCATCTTCTTCAACAAATTTGCCAGGAGCGGGTTTGAGTAGGATGCGTTTCAGAAGATGATATAAACATCAAAAGTGATCGTTTTTTAGAGAGGAATACAATGGACACAATCAATTAACAAGAAATCATCTCAATCAAAAATCCCCAAAAGTGTTCTTTACCTGCAAATTCAATTAAGCAGAATTGTCCACGTGGAAGCTTTTGATTGGTTTTGACACGTCACAATCCCCAACTACTTCACATCTGCATTCTATAAATACCCTAGAATAGTTCTCATTTCTGGTAATGTAGAAAAGTGTGAAAACACACACACTTTTAGTTTTCTCTCATCTTAGTTAGTTTTTAGCATAACAACTCAAGAGTCTGACAAAATCTTGAGTCTGTTATTAGTTGTAACCAATTTACCAGCTTTGTAACCAACTCAATTCCTAAATCAATAAAAATTCACTTTCATTTCCCTACATTACCGTTCATACCCTGCATCATTGTTACTCTGTTGCTGTTCTAGTTAGTTATGATCACCATTTGATCATGATTAGCTAATTGAGAAGACTTATAGTTGTTGTTCCTGTTCATTCCATTCCAGTCCAAGTGTTGAGTAGATTTTTGAGATTTCAAGCTCAATAATGGAGATTATGGTGATTGTAGCTGCTGATTTGTAGATGTTTGGTTGTTTCTAGTGCTAAGGTGGTGGTTAGCACTAGCTAGAAAGCTCAGCGCTTCTCTACTCCCCAATGGAGGCCTAAGCTAAAAGGTTTCATGTTTTGAGTTCTTGTTCCACTCAAGTGTTGGTTGCATGCTTAATACCTAGTTAATTCTTGTTTGAATGTATGATAAAAGGTGTTTAGCTGGTAATTGATCTGATCTTAGTGTTATAGTAGCTTAAGTGTAGCTTAATACTTGCTTAACAGTCTTATACTTGTCCTGTTTTCAGCATTAATCAGTCATTTCTGCTTATTAGATCATTTTGAGTTCTTGTTGGTTTAACTGTTTGCTTTTGGTTACTTTGCATTTCATTCTAGCCAATAAACTTGTTCTGATATTGCTTTTCATTCAGTTTAACCAATTGCTTAAAATCCTTTCACAAAAGTTTGTTAAAATTCAGATAAGTAGTGTTTGGGATTAGCTTAATAGTTGATTTTCAAGTGTTAGTTTTTGGCAAATTTTGGTTCATTTCAAGTCATTTAGTCATAACTAATCAAGTTCAGTCATTTTCTAGTCAAGGATTTAGTCAAAAAGGCAATTGGTATACAAAAAGGTTTGGGTCAGTCTTTGTTAAGAAAATTTTCAGAAAGTAGTGATTTTTAATTGCTTGGCAAATCTTTGTTTCTTGATGAAATTCTTTCAAACCAGCTTTTAATCATCACTCAATATATGAAGTTTTAGTGTGTAGAAGGGAATTATACAGTATCTAGTTTTGAGTGAGAAATAAGCACTTTAATAAGCATAAGAGCATTTTCAATTCCCTGTGATAAAACATGGACTGATTTCTCATATCTCCATTTCCACTTCATAAACTTGCTGATTTTCTTTCATATTTCCATCCAAAAAGTGTTCTTGAGTAGGTTTTGAGAATTTGAGCTTTTCGAAAAATCTGGTCAACAAAAGTCAACATAAGCACATTTTAGCTTATTTTCAATTTTAGAGCTTATTACTGGATCATTTTCTTTGAGACTAGATTTCCCATTCTTCTTTTGAGCTGTTTAACAAGTTTCTTCATTAAAATCAAGTAGTGCATGATTAGCTTATCAGTTAGCTTATTTTGAGCTTATTTGGATTTGCTTATAAGAGTTTTAGCCAGTTTCAGCTTAATTCCTCAGACAGGTCTAGCTTAATTTTGATTTTAAGACTTTTGAAATTGGTTTGAGCTTATTTGGTCAAGAAACGAGCTCAAACGAGCTTATTTTAGACTTGAACCCGTTTTTGGTTAAAAAGTCTTGGAAATTGCATTTTGGTCCTTTTAGTTTTAAATAGTTTCTAATGCAGGCTAATTTTCCAACTAATTAGGGTTTTCAAAAGTTTAGTCCTTGTATTTTCAAAGTTGTTTAAAAGTAGTTATTCAGTTTTCAAGTTAGTTCAAAATTAGTTACCTTGCTTGATAGATTTTCACATTTAGTCCATATAGTTTACTGATTTTGCACATTTAGTCCCTAGACTTGTTGACTTTGTATTTTTAGCATTTAATTTTCATTGAATTTACATTTTAAGTCCTTATAGTTTGTAGAATTTAAATTTTAGCATTTTACTTGAATAAAAACTTGGTTTGTGCACTTTGTTTTACGTATAAGTAGACTGTATTTTTCATTTTAGCAAGGCTTTGTTTGAATTAGCTATAGAATATCCAAATACTTTACCAACCAAAAACAATTAAAAACTCGATCTTGTTAGGACTTTCAATTTGTTAAGAACTGAGAAAAACGAACTTCAACTATACACATATTAAAACTCCTTTTTTTTAATCTTCGTGTAAACTATTATCCGGGACTAGTCTAGATAGTGGCTAAGTCTAATAAGTACTCAAACAAAATTTAGATGTCCATTGCAATACCCATCGGAATGTGTGATCTCAACTCTTGATCATAGTGGGTGATCGCAACTCTGATCGCAGTGGGTGATCGTAACTCTAATCGCAGTGGGTGATCGTAACCTTGGATCGTAACAATCGATCGTAACAATGGATCGCAGTATCAGATCGTAACAATGCATCGCAGTCTCTGATCGTAACACTGGATCGAAGTCTCTTATCGTAACACTGATCGTAACACTGATCGTAACACTCGATCACAGTCACTAATCGTAACAATCGATCACAGTCACTTATCGCAGTCACTGATCGTAACACTGATCGTAACAATCGATCGCAGTCACTGATCGTAACAATCGATCGTAAGATGTGATCGTGATATTCGATCGCATGTAGAAACCCCCGGGTTTATGCGATTGCAATATTCAGATCGTAGCAAGGAATCAAAAGTACCCCTTTTCTCGGATAGTACTAGAACACAACAAATTCGAGATTTTTAGCCTAAAAATGAATCAAGCACCCAAACTTTTTGTGTTTTTAACCAAAGTAACAATACCAAATCACTACCAATAGTATGTAGATGATTTGTATCAAGAATAAATCATAAAAGCACAAAAAAAATTTGGTACGGGAGTTTTAGATCAAAATAGGCACGAAAAATAAAGAACACAACACACGAATCTTCAATCACCTATCCACTATAGGCTCTTGATACCAAATATTATTTTCATATCAATCCATAACACAAGATTTAGTTGATATTTAGAGAGAGAAAGAGAAGAAAGTAGAGAGAGAAACAAGAGATAATTTGGAAGGTTAAACACTTTAGAGAGAGAAAGTAAAATGGTAACCAACACCCCTTCACACATGGAAGAGGGTATATATATGCCATTCCACTAAGGCTTTAGTGGGCTTGTTCATGGGTCGGGCTTGGTTCTTTGCTTGGGCTTACGCCCCTAACTTATACAATATTAGCTTAAATACCAAGCCCGGTTAACCCGACTAACCTATTACATTACAAGACCAATAACGACTAAGATGACCTATTACATTCTTGTTCGACTATATAAAATATAGGGCTAACAAGGAATTAATAAGTCTTGTTTATAAATGTAAAACTAGGAGTGCAAAACGTGCATCAAGTTTTTGGCGTCGCTGCCGGGGATTTGTTTATTTTTCATGTTATAATCATTACAAATTAGTGGTAGCGTTAGAATTTAGTTTTTAGTGTTAATAAAGATTGAATAAGAATAGGATTAGAACCTCATAGTCTAAATAATATGCTTGAGTAAATGTGTCTTATGTTTATTTGATGTTTGCATTGCATATTTCATGAGATTACTTATACACATAAAATCACAAAAAAGAAAATAAAAGCAATTATGTAGTGTTTGGATTAGCGTTTATTTTGTTTAGATTAAAATTTATATGTTTTTGTTTTGTTTAATTTTGTTCCCTTAATGAAAAAAATTCAAAAATATGTTTTTAGAAAAATTCAGAAAATTGTGGTAAAAAAGATGTCAAAAAAAAAAAAAAAATTATGTGCAGGCACAGATGCCGCCGGCATGACACCCGTGCCGGAGGGCATCTAGCCTTCTGTGAACAAGAAGCTGCCGACGTGATGAGATGTCGGCCGGCATTTGTTAAACTGTGAAAGCTTTGTCGCCGGCATGAACCCGTGCCGGTCGGCAAAACTTGGGCTGTTAAAAAAAATTAGTTTGTTGGTTTGTTTGTTTGATTTTTTTTTGGGATATGATTGTATGTTTATTTGTATCATGATTGTTTTCTTTCAGTAACGCTAACCTTAACGTTCATGAACTTTGTCATGTTTCTTTTAATTTTAAAGATGGATACTCTTAGCGAGATTTCTGCATACTTGAATGGGTTAGAAGGAGAACTCAGTGATGAATGTGACTCAAGTGTCACTAATGTGAAAACAACCAAGGACGAGAAGGACTTGTGGGAAGCTTTGCCTCACAAGAGTGTGATAATCAATGAAGGAGGATGTGAAAAAGCGGTCTACCAAAGAGGTGAATATCGTTCATACACTGAACCGTTAATGCGGTTTGCTATTCCATGTACGGTTGAAAATCAAGGGGCATGGGATGCTGAATTAAACCTCACTTACCCAACCAATTACATGACGGAAGAGATGTTGGGAAAGTTAGGGTTCATGATAGTTGGCTATACCGAATATCGAAGACGTGTGGTACGAGACGTAAGGTTAAACATCCAAGGGTATGTATTTTTGACAGAATTCTATATCATAGACCACGCTAACATAGGTGAACCGTCGGTGGTCTTTGGTTACAAGTTTCTATGGGAAACTAGGTGTGTTGTGGATTTTGAGCAAGGTACACTAACGGTCAATTTGACCAAACTCAAAAGTGAAAAAGATGGTTATATTGAGTTTTTGGTTGAAGACGGACCAAAGGTTGAAAGTGGGAATGAAGTAGTGAAGATGGGAAAGGCAAAGAGAAACAAGAACACGGAGGCAAGCAAACTAACTCCAAACAATTACTTGCCAACACAAATCGAACTTGAGGAAGGATCTCCTTCCGCTTTTGTGCCCAATCCATTACCATTGGCTTATCCTCTCTCCAATAAACAAAAGAAGAGGATAAGAAATATCTTGAACAAGAAGGAAGAGGAACTCAAAGAACCCAAGCCAATCTTGGAGGTCTTGGAGAATTTTGTAAGCTACCGGAAGAAGCTAAATGAAATAGAAATGGGTAAGGCTCGTTTGGAAGGGAAGGAATTCAATGAGCCTATCAAAGATCGGATCATTGAACATGGTCTACCTAAGAAGATGCAAGATCCCGGAAACTTTGTCATATCGGTTCTAATCAATGGAACCACACCATTCGACGCATTAGCTGACACGGGGGCTAGTGTAAGTGTCATGCCATACTCAATCTATCAACATCTTAGCTTGAGCAATTCGGAGCCATGCTTTTCAAACTTAACTATGGCGGACAACACGCAAACCAAACCTATGGGCTTGGTAATGAACCTCTGAGTACAAATCGGGTTTCAAGCTTATGTCATGGATTTCCTTATTATGGACATCCCGGAGGATAGGGACCTACCATTGTTGTTGGGGAGGCCCTTCTTAAATACATGTGGAGCGGTTATTGATTTGGGTCAAGGAACAATTGCAATTAAAGAAGGTATTACCGTTCATACATATGCACCTAGACCGAGGGCAAAGCCTTGGTACTTCGATTTTGAAAGTGAAATGGAGGACGAATGTCAGCTGTTTTGAAGTTGGGAGAGATGATGATGGTTATCCCTTGTATGGACCATTGGGAGCACCATATTTAGGATGTGAAGATCCTATGGAGAGAACTTTATCAATTGAAGCTTACTTCAACACGTTCAATAATATTCTAGTTTTCAAGAAAATGACGGACTTCTTGGGATCACTATCGGTCCAATTGAAGAACCTTGATTGGGGACCGGACGGGGACAGTACTTATATGAGAAAAGAAGGAGACAAATTTTGGCACGTCAAGATAGAAGTCACTACACCGTGTGGGAATGTGTACACATGAGGGTATAAGACAAAGCATACCAAGGGGAAGCTAGCAAAGAAGTTTAGGGTCGATGACATATTGAACATGGAATACTTCATGGACTAGAAGAATCAAGACTTCAAGAATAAAACAAGACAAAGGCTTGATCTTTATCTTTTAATTTTCAGTTTATCCTTGACACTATTTTGGTTTATTTTCTTGGTGGTTTGGTAATTTAGACAATTTTTGGTTTTTGGTGATTTGGTTAATTTAGTTATTATGTTTTTTTAGGATTTTATAGGCATGTTGTAAAAAAAGGGGGAAAATCTGGGAACTTATAGGGATATAACCAACCATATGGACTATTTAGGGTATTTCACCCAAACACACAACCCACTTACACACACACATAAAAACACAGAGAAAAGAAAGAGAGAAAGAGAAGAAAAAAATTGAGTTCTTTTGAAGAAACAACAATGGCACCTAACAAGGTAATTGAATCCAACACCCTTCTATTAAATTTGATTTTTTATTCATATGAGTAGATTGCATAAAGCATGAATTATAGGATTTATACTAAGATGTGGTATGAATTTAGGATATGGAGCCATTGATAGTGTGAGGGTAGATTAGTTTTGGTTAGATGATGATGAACTCAAGTGGGTTTTCATCAATATAGTTGTTTTTGATCTTGTAAGATTAATTAAATAGTTTGGAATGATGAATACATAAGAATTGTAGATGTTATGTTACTAGTTTTGATTTGTTTAGAGGAATGATTTCCGAAAAATGGATGATGTTCATAGTATTTTGATCCATTTTTAAAATAAAGGAAAATTGAGGATGTGTTAGTGGGGATGATAAAAAAAGATTTTTGGAAGATGCCGCCGGCATGAGGTGTGTGCCGGCCGGCACGAAGCTCACTGTGACCACGATGCCGCCGGCATGAGGTGTGTACCGGACGGAAAAATGCTTGTTGTTAGCAAGATGCCGCCGGCAAGACACCCGTGTCGGTCGGCATCTCGAGGCCTATAAAAAAATTATTTTTATTTTGGTTTGTTTTTTAGGATCATTTGTTTAATGTACTAACATACTAATATTTCAAATGTTGTAAAATGTTTTAGAAGCAAAAGAGGACAATGCCTCGTAACCCGTTGATCGAAAAATATGAACAGAAGTATAGCCAATGCGATGTACCATACAAGATGAAGGTTGTGTCGCATGAGCACTTGAAGTGGCGAGGGTTAGGAGAAATGGAACGTCATGCTTACAACTTGAGATTGTCAAGGCTACAAGGGAAGTCCTTTGGCAAGCCTAGAATAGCTGATTGGGGCTTACTAAGGAAGTTTGGTTGTGATGAGATTTTGAAGGAAAAGTTGAGGATGACATACACTCATAGTTCGGGAGCAACTTTCAATGACTACTCGTTTGAAAAGGCTTTACGTATACAAGGTGAGGTATATACTGAGTTATGTCTTGAATTCTTTTCGACTTTCTATTTTGAGAATGAAGTTGAAGATGCAATGAGTGAGAACTGCATTTGGTTTAGACTACTAGGGATGAATTATTGTTTTACACTAGCATAGTTTGGAGAGGTGTTAGGATTGTATGATGAGGAAGATTTGGATAACCCTTTGTTTGAGCTACACTTTGCCAAGCTAGAAACCAATAAGAAGTTTTTACCAATAAATGAATATTGGGAAAGCATAGCCGAACAAACTGCGGGGAATAAGAAGATTAGGTCGGTTAGGGATCCACTTTTGAGAATTGTACATAGGTTCATTGTAGGACAGATTGAGCATTGATCGGGAACTAGGGAAAGATGCCAACACACTGACCTATGGTTGTTGAGCGCGGCTAGTATGGAAAGGAAAGTAAACATAGTGTGGGCAATTGTCGAGTATTTCTATAAGAGAGCCCCGGGATTGAAAACATTAAGTGACGTGTGTGGAGGTCATTATGTGACTTGGTTAGCTAAAAGGCTTAATGTTTTAGATGGTAATGCTATAAGGAAGTTTTCGGAGCTGATTGATAATGAAGTTTCGGATGTAAGAGCTTTGGAGAAGGAGCTAGACAAGAGAAAGAAATGTCTAAGATATACGGAGCCATTACAACAAGAAGCTGGAGAACAAAGAGAAGATGAGCACGATACAAGTGGGTTGAACTCTAGTTAAGGAGATTGGAATGCTAATTTGAGTGAGATAGAAAGAATGATGATATGGAGAGATACTATGACAATGAGGAACAACTACATTCTTGAGCATTCTGTGCCAATCCTACATTATTTGGCGGATCAAGCAAACTATAACTACCCAACCTATGAGCCACCAAATGTTCCACCATATCCATATCTGTATCTACCATATCCTCACCCGCACACACACTATCCTCATAGGAATGAAGGACGTTATGGAGGAGGTGAAGTGTCCGTTGATTTTTACTTAGACCCAAATACGGGTGGGTACGTTGGAAGCAGCTCTATTGTTCTAAGAAATTTTGATGTCGGAGGATCATCGAGAGGAGTTCATGATGATGAAGATATGGAAGATTGAAGACACCATATCATATGAAGTTTGTAAGATATCATTTTCAAAGACTTTATTTTATTTTGTTTCCAAGGATTTGTGTTTGTAGTTGTTGACTTGGAATGGTTTTATACATTTTAGTGATTTTCTTTTATTTTATGTTATTTGAAAGAAAAAGTTTCTTTTGTTAGTGTAGTATTTGAAGGAATTGACATATTAATTCAACATTGGTGGAAAATATGGAGTTTTTTGTAGACTCATGATGCAACAAAACCACATGGAGTTCATATTCATATTTCGGTAGTATCATTTGACCTTATTTTTCCAATTTTCTTATACTTTGAAGTTCGTTTATTACCATTGAGGACAATGTTCAACTTAAGTGTGAGGGGGCGGTCAAATAGGAAAAATGGTCTATTTTTGTCAAAAATAGTTACTTTTCAAAAGTTACAAAAAAAATTAGTTAAATTTTATTCTAGTAGTATTTAAATCCGTAGTGAGATCACAATTTGTGTGATTATGGCAAGAATAAATGATAAAAGGAAAAATACTTTAAAAGTTGTTGCTAATCACCTATTTTATAAAAATGATTTTTGATGATCGAGATTGGTCACACTTTGTATTCGCATGAGTTATTTCAACAAAAGAGGATTAGCTACTCTATTTTGTATTTTTTGTAGCGTATGCTCATCCAAAGTGTGAGGGGGATTGCGGAAAAGAAGCGAAAATAGCCAATGAGCAATAAGCTTAGTTATAAATAGCCAATGAGCTATAAATTATGAAGATGAAGGAAGAAGAAGTAAAATGGTAGTATTGATTGGCCAATGTGTCAAGACGTGATACTTGAAGTTAAAAAGAAAAAAATGGAGAAAGAAAAGACAAGAGTAGTACGATGAGAAAGATGGATGTGATCATTTGGTGGTTAGTATTTTTGCTTTTATATGTCAAAAATGATAAAGTCCTTTTTGATAAAATTGTCAGGTGCTCATGCCCCATAGGATTAAGATGTGTCTACTATTTTTGTGTCTTTAGAGTTTTAAATAGATTTGGAGGAGTCAAGTACAAGTGTATATTTAAGTTTTGATTTTGGTTTTACTTTACTTGCTTGAGGGCGAGCAATGTTTTAGTGTGAGGGGATTTGATAACGCTCAAATCCAACATGTATTAATAAGTGTTATCTTCACTATTCATATAGTATTTATGGTAATAAACGGACTTTTATTGCTAATATTGTGCAAAGTTCGGTTATTGTATTTTGTAGGAAGCAAGAATAAAGAAACGTGAATAAAGGAATAAAAAGCGCGAATTAAAGGCAAAGGAATAAACAAGGCATGAGAACGTAAGCTCTCGTATGAAGAATAATTGGGGACGAAGGAGTCTTGGAAGTTTAAAGACAAGAAGGATGAAGAAATAAAGAAGAAGAACTAGAAAAGGAAAAGGTGGAAGATGGCCAAGAAGTCACCAGCATGACAAGAAGCCACCAGCGCGGGAAGAAGCCATCGGCTTGACAAGAAGCCACCAGCGCAGGAAGAAGCCACCAGCAACTTGCTAGTCAGTTTTTAGCACAAGTTACATTAAAACCCTCATAAACCTCCAAAATCAATAGGAGGCTTCTCATTTCTCCTCCCTAATCATTCCCAGCAGTTTTTACCTTCTCTCCAAGCAAAAATGGTGTATAAATTAGACCTTAGGGTCATTGTTTTCAGTGTGCTATATCCAAGGATCATTCTAACCCTTAAAAAAGGTTAGAATCACCATTCCTACATAACCCGAAATACAATAAACCGTGTTAATCCTCATAGGAGGGACGAATTTTATGAAGAAGAGATTCGGTTGGAGGTTCATTTGTTGATTAGAGGCTTTAGAATTGCTCTAAATTCTATTTTGCTATTTCCTTGTGTTTCGAAGAACTATTGGTAAACTCTTGTACTTGAATTGAATCTCATTATAATTTAAGTCTTGTTGAATGTTTGAGAAAGTTATGAACTGTGTTGCAATGTGTTTGAATTCCGGGTAGTGTGATATACTTGTGTGATGAACATGAATTCTAAAGGAGAGTTTGGTTTTTTTATCGAGAGAATATAATTGGGTTTTGATGGTTGATAATTTCTTGAAACATGTTTTGATAATCAAATGAAATATAGCTTTTTATTGGATTTATAGGTCGAAAGGATTTCAAGTAAACTATGTTCCAAAAGATTTGTGCATGACTCAATTTGGTTTCTTAGTGATTGACACTCACCTTGACGAGTTGGTTAAAGGAATTTGTCAAAAGATTTATCTTGGGTATAAGTCGAAAGAACCCATTCAAACCAAACTTATCTCTTTGTATTTTCTAGAAAATGGGGATTATAATGAATTGGCATAGATAATCATAGGTCGAAAGGGTTTGTCTACACCAATTTGTTAATATGGATTCTATGAAAACACCATGGAATGGAATTCATGTACTTTAGATTTGTGATTCATAGTTGCTAAACGCACACAAATTAATTCTCCTACGGATGAAATGGAATTCACACAAGTATTACTCTTAATTATGATTTCCTTTACTAAGTTAATTCTAGCGGTAATATCGGTAGTGACAACCCTATTACCTACACCACCCAAATGTTTTGAATATACACAAATCCCATGGGACGATCTTGACTTACACGACTTTGCTACAATAGAACGAGTATACTTGCTCGTATGCGTAGTTAACGAATTAATTAGTCTTGTTTTTAAATGTAAAACTAGGAGTGCAAGACGCGTATCAATGACCTCTACCATATAGACGGAAAGTCAAAGTCTTCTTGGTTTCCAATTCATCACTCTCGACATCCTCATTGAAAGCAAAAGTTGAGAAAAATTCGTGGCAAAGCTCCGAGTATATTTTCTCTCTACATGTAAAAGCATTCAATCTAAACAAATCCTCCTCTCCTCCAGCTTCTATCACAACAATTGTAAGCATCTCCCTAATTTTTGCTTCACAACCAAGTTCATTCATTTGTTTTGGTAGCAAAAGACTTAAGGCATTGTTGTAAACAAATTTGTCATTAGTATTGCAACCAGACCAACTCAAAAATCCGTAACTTGGAACCCCGATGAGTGCGGTACTTGCTGATTTCATAGGCTTCCTTTTCTTGCTTCGGCTAGACGAGCCAGTTTCATAGTTTCTAGAACATGTGTTATCACAAAAACATACATATATTATAAAACCCGCATTAAAATACCATGAACAGTACACATGAACAGTAAACACACGAAAATACGATAAAATTAAAACTTTCTATTTATAATATAATTCACGTGTCACGATAATAAATAACATGTATGTACGTATTTATATTATAAATGTGTTACGACCACGACATATAAAATCCACGATAATTAAACATGAACGATTATGTAAATAATTAACTCAACAAAAGCTACAGGTTTCCCCGTGGGCTCTATTTACGTTGCGACTAAGATAGCAAGGAAAGGAAGAGATGGGCCTTTGGCCCATGACCCATAACAAACCCATGTTAAATTAAAACACAGGAACCTTTTTGTCAAATTTTAGGTTACACAAAAAATAAGAAACCCTGCTCCCTCTCTCTCTCTCTCTGTCGTCGACCAACAAGGACACCAAAGGGGGTGTTTGTGAGTTTTGATCTTCAAGGTTTACGTGTTTCTGTTCGTGTTAGAAAACCATAAACAACTAAGCGATTGGTATATCATAAGCCCTTCTTTTTCTTTCTTGTTATTTTCTTTTTATGATTCCATGTATTAAAATCCAGAAAAAATCATAAAACATGTGGGATTAATTAATCAAGATTAAAAGAGGGTTGTTTGGTTTGGGTTTTTGTTCCGCCGAGACACCACCGAGAGCCAAGGGGCTCTCGGCTTGTTTTAATCACCACCATCGAGACCTCCCAAGGTTTCGGCTTGGTCGGTTTAGCTCAGACGCAAGAAAGGGGACCCGACTCGAGGTTGGGGTATGGTTTTGGGTTGGATCGAGTGTCAACCGAGACCATTAGGGTCTCGGTGGGACTTTTGTTTTGGACAGTGGAAATCGGACAACAAAAACAGTGGGAACCGATCACGAACTGGTGTGAACCAGCAATGAACCGGTGGGAACCGAGCTTGGGTGGCGGCTAGCCGTGGCTCGGCAGCGGGTAAACCACTCGGACAGTGGCAACCGGCTAGGCCGGGTAACCAATGTCAAGGGTGTTTGGCTCGGCTTATTTGTGTCACACGGGTACGGGCTCGGGTTAATTTTAAAACACGGGTTTGGGTTTCGGGAAAATATTAAAAATCAGAAAATATGTTTAATTAAATTATTTCCTAGATTATTTAATTTAATTAAATGCATGATTTAGGTTAAATATTAAAAATTAATATTTCATGTATAACCTAAAGTATTTTACTTAGCTTAATTTAATTAAAACATGTATTTTAATTAAATTCTTATAATGTATAGTTTAATTAATTAACCAAGCTATTTAATTAATAAGTTATAACCTTTAAACCATGACTTGTATTTTACTAATGAAACTTTACTTATTATTAATTATTCAGCTTATTTCTAATTATGGAAACTTACTATTTTTGTAAACTTTCAATTTTTAGAAACTTACTATTTATGGAAACCTGTTATTTTTAAAAAGTTACTTAGTATTACAATACAAGTATTAAAATACCATACTACATGAATTATAAACAACATAATAAAAGAATAACTACAGATTAACACTTAAATCAGTTAAAACATGACTTAACATGAATAATAAGCAAAGAACACACAGAACCAGTAAAACACATGTAAGTCAGACAACTCATACACGTTCCTATTCTTATGTAGTATTATCCGTCAAGGCGGAGTAGGTTCTTCAGCGTTTCCGTTAGCTTCTACTGGAAACAAGGTACGGATTTTCCGTCCTTCAGTAAGGACAATCTTTTCCTTTATTAGAATTTCCCGTATGCAGCCAACTGTTTTCCGCAGTAGTTACAGATTTAAATGCTTGTGTTTTATTAGTTACCATATCCATATACATGCATGCCAGTTTCACCTAGTTATGGAGGTACCATAACCATAACACTAGAGGCACTAGTGTTATGACTTCACCACGGCGGAGTGATAGCTCGTGGTGTCCCTTTCAGTTTATTTGGCCTTTATTATTATATTATCATGTGGGACGTATGGGTGCATCCTAGTTACAGTGTCAGTCAGGATTTTATGGTGAATGTGGTGTGTGCCTTGCATCCTTCACAAGGAGCTGATCCCTCCTACCCATTACCATTTAATTAGAGGCATCCCCTCTAATTGCATGACGAGGTCACCCCTCCAAGTATTCATGCACGTTGTTGACCTCATGACCTATATCGGATTTTGGTATATTACACTAATACAGATTTTCATAAGTAACATAAGCTATGTTTTCAGAACTAAAACCAGTAAACATGCTATACAACTAGGTTTCCCAGAACTTATTCATTTCTGCTGCTTTTCATGCTTTATATGCTCTTTTATGCTTTCATTACTCTATGTTCCTATGCTTTATTGTATATCCGTGCACTGGGCGATATGCTCAGCCGTTTTCCATTTCCATGTTCCTAAACGTTAGGTACCTAAGGTCGCAAGTAGGATCTCAAGAGTATGTGCATTCGGATGGAAGCTATCCAACCTTCTATATTGTTGGATCATAATTTGGCTAGGCCGGTCTGACGACTCTCCTGGGCTGTTCGTCGTCTTCTCGGGTCCTGAGTAATGCTGTAAACGAAGGTAAACCGGTTAGACGTGGACCCTAGACCGGAGCCCCGGGGTCCACCTCCGACAGTCAAGTTAGTATCGGGATGATATATTGTAAAAGAGGTGTAGTTTTGAGTGATAACCTGATTATAATGAGACCCTTACCCCTGTTTATATAGGCTTAGGGTTTCTTGTAGGATAAGTAAGGTGTGTATGGGCCGTAGGCCTGGCGGGCCAAGCCCATTACCAACTGTACGTCGACATGTCCCCCAGTCTAGTATGATATGGTCCATGATCATGTTATGCTAGACTTATTCGTGTGTCACGCTCACTAACAACCGCTTGCTGCTTGTTGCTTAGGACATCCTCGTGGGTCGTCCGTAACATATGTCTTCACTCGTAAACGGGCTACCTTTAGCAAAAAGATGATGGGTTGGGGTTGCGAATAGTGAGCGAAGCCACTATACGTCATCATGTCCACCCAGTCTAGTATGTGTGGTTGTCACCAAGGTTACTAGACTTTACTCCATATCTGCTACCTGTAAGTGTATCTACGTCGAAAGAAATGAGGAACCCGTGTACGTAAGATGGGTGGGTGTGCTCGAATGCTTGGTTTCCCGTTACTTGAAGGTAAAGACCCCGTAAGAAGAAAACTTGTTTAATAGTCGGGGTAACACTAGCATTGGAAAGGTATCCTTTTTATTCATCTCTAACGTGAGGATGATAAAAAGGTTTTGTGAAGGTGGAGGTGGAACCCGTATGCTGCATCGTGAACATTTGAAGGCGTACTTTTTATACCCACTAATGATGCAGCATAGCGCGAATATTTCATTCGTCTTAAGGCCAACAAAAGACGTACCTCTTTGGCGAAGTAACACGGATATTACATCCGTCTTGTGGCCACGACATCTGATAATGAATGCCAAAATATATTGTGGTTTTTCCTGAACAAAACGTAGTTGATCAGGCTTTGTCTAATTAAGGCCAAACAATATAAACTTTGGAAAAATCACTCCATGGCCGGGCAAAGTAATTCGTCGCGGAAGACGTACTTCCATAACAAAGATATGTGCCAACAAAGAGAATGAGCCAAAGAAAGAGGTACTTTCATGGAGAAGATAATGGGCACGTGGAAGAACACTTCCACGGCGAAAGATAATGAGCACGTAGAAGAACACTTCCACGGCGAAAGATAATGAGCACTTGGAAGGAGTATTTCCACGGCAAAGACAATAAGCCAATGGAAGGAATACTTCCACGGCGAAGACAATAAGCACATGGAAGAGATACTTCCATGGAGAAGGATAATGAGCACGTGGAAGAGATACTTCCACGGCGAAGATAATACGCCATTGGAAGGAATACTTCCACGACGAAGATAATGAGCCAGTGGAATTACTTCCACGGCGAAGAATAATGAGCCCGTGGAAGAAATACTTCCACGGCGAAAGATAATGAGACCGTGGAAGAATACTTCCACGGCGAAAGCTAGTGAGACCGTGGAAGAATACCTCCACGGCGAAAGATAATGAGCTCGTGGAAGAATACTTCCACGGAGAAAGATAATGAGACCGTGGAAGAATACTTCCACGACGAAAGATAATGAGCGCGTGGAAGAATACTTCCACGTCGAACGATAATGAGACCGTGGAAGAATACTTCTACGACGAAAGATAATGGGACCGTGGAAGAATACCTTCACGGCGAAAGATAATGAGCTCGTGGAAGAATACTTCCACGACGAAAGATAATGAGACCGTGGAAGAATACTTCCACGGAAAAAGATAATGAGACCGTGGAAGAATACTTCCACGGTGAAAGATAATGAGTGCGTGGAAGAATACTTCCACAACGAAAGATAATGAGCACGTGGAAGAATACTTCCACGGCGAAAGATAACAAGCACGTGGAAGAATACTTCCACGTCGCATGAATAAGCCAACGGAGGAGATACTTCTGTGGCAAAGGCATAAACCAATGAAAGAAATACTTCCATAGCGCAAAAATAAGCGCGCGGAAAAAGTACAAGGAATAAGCCAATGGAAGAGATACTTCCATGGAAAAGGAATAAGCGCACTGAAGGAGTACTTCCGCGGCGAAGGAATAAGCCAATGGAAGAGATACTTCCATGGAAAAGGAATAAGCGCACGGAAGGAGTACTTACGCGGTGAAGGAATAAGCCAATGGAAGAGATACTTCCATGGCAAAGGAATACGCGCGCGGAAGGAGTATTTCCGTGGCGAAGGAATAAGCCAATGGAAGAGATACTTCCATGGCAAAAGAATAAGCGCGCAGAAGGAGTACTTCCGCGGCGAAGGAATAAGCCAATGGAAGAGATACTTCCATGGCAAAGGAATAAGCGCGCGGAAGGAGTACTTCTGCGGCGAAGGAATAAGCCAATTTAAGAGATACTTCCATGACAAAGGAATAAGCGCGCGAAAGGAGTACTTCCGCGGCGAAGGAATAAGTCAAATGGAAGAGATACTTCCATGACGCAGAAATAAGCGCGCGGAAGGAGTACTTCCACGTTGAAGGAATAAGCCAATGGAAGAGATACTTCCAATGAGTAGAAATAAGCGCGCGGAAGGAGTACTTCCGCGGCGAAGGAATAAGCCAGTGGAAGAGATACTTCCATGGAAAAGGAATAAGCGCGTGGAAGGAGTACTTCCGCGGCGAAGGAATAAGCCAATGGAAGAGATACTTCCATGGCCCAGAAACAAGCGCGCGGAAGGAGTACTTCCGCGGCGAAGGAATAAGTCAATGGAATAGATACTTCCATGGCAAAGGAATAAACCGGCAGAAGGCGGACTTCTGCGGCAAAGGAATATATCCAAAGATATTTGTGTGACGTGCACATAAATAGTGGTATTAGTATACCCTGGTAGCCCCCCAAGTTTAATGGTGCTTAATAAGTGTGTAAACACTTATCCTTTTGCCACTAAAATTAAGGAAAAACAAGACCTAATCATGTGTTTTATATCGTAAAAGTCGGAATTACGCGTGGTTTTTTGTTTTTGGTGTTAAATAGGTACAAAAGATCAAAAGAAAAGAAAACACGGTATTTCACGGTCAAATGTTGAAGAAAAGTCCAAGAAAGAGACGAAGACAAAGTCAAAAGACCAAAAGTGTGCCCAAGATCACGAAAACCGACAAAATCGACACAACTTTGAAGAAATGATCAAAGAAGCCGAAATCAAGTTCGTTTTTAGCGGATTAAATCTTTTTGAAGATATTCGAGCCAAGTGGGTCCCACATTTGGTTAATGGGCCCAAAAGCCCATTTGTGGATTAGCTTTTATTTATATTTGAACAAAAGCCCATAAACGGCCCAAAACAATGGACGGATTGAAAATTCATCCTAAAGCCCATTTGAACAATAAACAAGGGACGGTTGGAACTGAATTGGGCCAAGCCCAAATTATTTACACAAAGTTCGATGGTAAAAGTGTTTATTATATGCTTGGTCAAATGGTCAGTCAACTCACACAACAAACGTAAACCATTTTACTCTTTACCCTCACACGTATTAAATAACAATTACTCACCCCACTCCCATTTTTACAATACTAACAAGGTTACCCTCACCCACTTCTTTCTCTCTCTCCCAAACGTATTCCCCAAAACCAGTTTACCCCAATCTCACAAACCCTAATTTACCTCAATCAAAAAAATTACCCAAGAAAATTGGGGCTTTTACCATATTTGTGTGATTCACACGCGCCCCAGTTAATCCCCCATAAAATCGGAGAAGAACACCAAAGGGGTGGTCCTCAGTTGAATCCGACGTGGCCTATCTCTTTGATTTTATTGGATGGAACAACTCATCACACACCAATCCTCCAATCAGGATCCTCCACATCATCCCTAAACAAACACAACCAACACACCTCAATGGACAGCCTGGTAATCCATGTGATAGTGGAGTGTTTTCCACCGTTGATGAAGAAAGAGAAGGAAAGAAAATGAAAAGAGCGGCCATGATTTGAAGACGTGATCACCAAGAAGTTTTTGGGATTTTGCCTATAAAAACCCCCTTCATGTGTAATTTATGTGTGCACTTTTTTATTATTTTTTTTAATTTCTGCAAATTAGTTTTTAGGTTTAATGTAATTTTTCATTTTCCAGTAATTGTAATTTTATCTTATTAATGAAAAGTTGTTTTTTTATTAATTTCGTCTCATTTAATTTCCTGTCAAAGTAATCTTTAATCTATTTTATTTTAAATATTATTATTTGTTTTAATTGAAAAAAAAATAGAAAGTGGTACATAAATTTCCCCCACTAGGAGATTTATTAAAATATTGGTTCGGGTACTGTTCATGTTTATGGTGTGAATGATGGTGATGATGATGATTGGGTAAAGGAGATATTCGTTGCGGTTTGTTCATAAGGGGGCTCAGCACTCATCCCTTCGTCCCAACGGTTGTCATCACAAGGTTTGATTTTCTATTTTATTTATAAGTTTTTCTTAATTATCTGCTTATGTTATTTGGAATTTGATCTGTTTGAATCTGCTTGTGTTTGAGTAGTTACTGTTATTTATGATACGCTTTTTTTTGTTTTGAGTAGTAGTGTTTAAGGTTCTGTTTGAATTTAAGTTTATTTGGATCTGCTTATTTATTTTAGGTTAATATTTGATTAATCTGTTTAGTTTTTAAGTAGTGTTCTAGTTTGGATTTGCTTATTTGTTTTTGCTTTTTAGTTTGCTTATTAGTTTTACATAAGTTGTGCTTACTGTTTTAAGTTTTTTATATTGATTTTATCTGCTTAGTTGATTAGCTGTTATAGCTTATTTCTGCTTATGCTTATTTGATTTAATAAGTTGTTATGTTTTATTTTGTTTGATTTAAGTTACTGATATAGTTTTTTTTTTGGTACTGCTTATATCTGTTTGGATCTGCTTATTAATGGTTAAAACTTATTAGCTTATTTGCTTTTCGTTTCTGCTTATTATTCGCTTTACTACTTATATGCTTTTTTGTATTGCTGTTACTGCTTAAGTTTCAGACTCTATTAGTCTGAGATTTCAAAGTCCAAAAATAAAATAAATAGCAAAAAGGTCACCCAGGGACTCGAATCCTCGACCTCAAGTATAACAGCCAACAGCCTTAACCAGTTGATCTAGTCCTTTATTTATGTTTATCTTCTTCATTCGTCATTAATATAGGGTAATTTTTCTGGCAGTTTATTAAAATAGTTTAATACTAGTTTTAGTTTTGTTTTATCAATTTTAATTCAAAAGTTTTCTCATTATTTTCTGTTATAAAAGTTTAAAAAAATAAAAAGATAAAAAATATTTTATTTTAATTACTTTAATAATTTTAAATTAGTTTTCAATTTAGTTTTATTTAAAAAAATAGATTTCATTTAAATTTTTTTAGTTTAAAATTAGTTAGATTTAAATTTAGGTTGGAGTTTTATTTTAAATTAGTCTTCAAATTTATTTTAATATTTTTTCAAATTAGTTTAAATAGTTTTAATTAATAATTGTTTTTATATTTTCATTAATTATCTTTTAGTTACAAAAAATATATTTTACCAAAAACAAATAAATCCACGTTAATTTGAAATCAATTCGAGTCGAGTCGAGGAAAACGAACATTAATTGATTAAAGGAATTTGCATAAAAATTTCCTACATTAGTGCTACACTCGATTAGTAGTATTAAACTTAATCAAGTATTCAAAAAATTATGGCCGCGTAGGCCAGCGCAAATGGGCGTACCATAGCTGCGTACAAAAGATAGAAATTGGGTTCGAACGTGCGAACCAACGCATGTGGATCTTGCCATAACCGCGAATTGTCACATAGTATAAGACGTATCTTAACTAACTTATGGGATGTGTTATGCTATTACGTGCGGCGTACCGTTAATACCATAAGGACGGCCAAAGTTTTGACAAAATATTGTTAGACGTGCACAGTGTGTCTTTTGCAAGTCCATCATGCGTCATGTGGTTTGCGTAACTTACTACAACGTCTTGATAGCAAGGTGTCTAACAAGGATACATGATCCGTGGTCGTTGGGTTTGCAACCCTCTTACACGACAAGTTGAATTATTAGAGGTTCACTCAATCCTCTTATTCCACTTGGGAACGATAAGTACATGTACGCCCGTAGGCAGAAGATATCCGAGTGTACGGACTAGCATATATATATGTATAATAAGTAATCACTGAATAATAGTCATGAAAATATCTTTCTAGATATGTATTGAAGGATGCGAACATTTATCATAAAATAAATCCGCATATATATAATATATTTTATTAGTTGGAGAATATAGATAATATCTTACTATAAAAAAAGATATCGATAATATATTATATAAGAAAATACTTTTGCCAAATTTTGAAAAGATAAATTAGATATTTTTATTAGCCTAAAAGATGAGTCAAAAAAAGATAAATAAGATCTTTTTAAAAGATAAACAATATCTTTTTTTTAGTTTAAAAAAGATATCGTATCTTTTATTAATATAAATAATATATCCGATTGCGTGTATTAATGTGAAAGGACGCGGCTCACCACCATAGTTAAAAATATTCTAAAATGTGCGGACGAGCGCGGCTAAACATGCCATGACCGCAGATAAAAAATAAAATATGTCCAAATGTACGAACTATCGTGAAAAAACCGGGGTCCATAGCCGCGGATGAAAAGTAAAATAAAAGATAAATATTGAAAATATCTTGTTACTAGTTGTAAAAGATATTAATAATATCTCGTATCAAATTCAAATTTTGTTATCAAATTGTGAAGATACGAATAGTATCTTTTAGCAGTTTAAGGAATATGAGATCACTCTGTTCAACGTAGAATTGGATAAAATACCGTAATGTCAATTAGCCACAAAATTTCTGATGCAAAAGTACAATGAAACATTAATGTACTAACATTATGTTGGGTGACATAATCATGGCGCATGTATAGATTTATCGCATAACATAATAATAATATATTGGTTATGAGTATTAAGATTCTATACAAATAAAAATCAAATAATAATTCCTGACCTAACGAATCACGTTTTTGCGCATAGCAGAATAAGACGAAAGAAACACAAAAATACCAAGAATTACGAGTTACCAATTTTCTTGCTTTTCGGTAGTTTGAGAGCACAAGACATGGTTTAGTCGTGTGTCCCATGGATGGCGCCAACTTGTTGGAGCATAATTTGGCTAGACCGGTCTGACGACTCTTATGGGCCGTTCTTCGTCTTCCCGGGTCCTGAGTAATGCTGCAAACGAAGGTAAACCGGTTAGACGTGGACCCGAGACCGGAGCCCCGGGGTCCACCTCTGATGGTCAAGTTAGTATCGGGATGATATATTGTAAAAGATGTGTAGTTTTGAGTGATAACCTGATTATAATGAGACCCCTACCCCTGTTTATATAGGCTTAGGGTTTCTTGTAGGATAAGTAAGGTGTGTATGGGCCGTGGGCCTGGCGGGCCAGACCCCTACCCCTGTTTATATAGGCTTATGCATTTATCATACTTTTACTTACTTTATTTTATCATGGACATTGTTTAGTCCTTTTCCTTTTCGGTACTTATATTTGCTTGTGTTGAGTTACTTAGATTGCCGATGTTTGATTCTGGAATTTCTATTTATGGTCATGAATGTTTAGACATTTACCTTGCATGCTTTGATGACACGTCATATTTTACCGTAACATTCCATCTTAACAAATGAGGTGTTACAATTATGGTATCAGAGCCCAAGGTTTCGACCTGTAGCTTTGTAAAACATGACATGTGACTTACGGGTAGTCACCAGCGTCTTCCAAGAACTGACAGTTGGTTTTCATGCATTCATTTCATTTTCATTTCATGTATTCATTTCATGCATTCATCTCATTGTCGCAGGAATTTTGACTAAGTAATGGTTGGTACAGGACTGGCCCTATTTAGTCGCATGTGCTTTTATCGAAACTTTTGTTCGTTTAGTGGACCGACCTATAGGCGTCCACACTTGCCCTTTTGTTTTGTGAACCGACCCATAGGCGTTCACTCATGGACATATCATCATATTTCATTTTTCCATGCATTTTTAAACTGTTCTATGCATCATAAATAAATTCATGTTTTACACACTGTTCATGCATTTTCTATTCATGTCATATTTTACCAGACTTATTATTTATGTTGCATTTTGTTTTAAACTGTCAGATGGTGAAAACACGCAATGCTCAAGAATTGGCTGCAGCTATCAATGTAGCGTTGCAAGCCATCCTTCTCCAACTTCGCAATGAAATCAGGGACGAAGTTCATGTTGAAATTCAAGCTTAGGGCGTTCATTTTGGCCCTCATCCTAAGAACCACTACAACAATCCTCAAGTACCACCACCACCTGTTACCCTTATGACTTGGTTCGAGCGATTCAACAAACAGCGACCCCATTCGTTTGAGCAGACTGACAGCCCCAGTGAGGCTGAGGCTTGGATTTCTCACATCGAGAAGATATTCGATGCGATGGGTTGTGATGGCGTTTTCAAGGCAAGACTGGCTTGCTATAAGTTTGAAGGTGATGTGCTGTAGTGGTGGAAGTCTGTCAAGCAGTCCAATGGTGGTGATAATTGGGTTTCACTTTTGACTTGGGACTAGTTTAAGGAGCTCTTCCTTAATAAGTATTTCCCACATGCTGAGCAGAAGAAGCTTAAGAGGGATTATCATAATATCCGACAGGTTGCTGGGGAGAACATCAACGAATTCATGCAGAGGTTTCTCCGTTTGGCTGGTTTCTTGGGAGCAGCAGCTGGTACTGCTGAGAAGCAAGCTGAAAAGTTTCGCTGGGCTCTTTGCACTTCGGTTGCCAACAGTTTGGTTTGTGCTATGTTCACTACAGTGGCACAGGTGGTCGATGCAGTCCGAAAGCTTGAGATACTTTAGGAACGAGAGGAGTTTGGTGATGATCGAGCAGTGAAGAGGTATCTTCAATCACCAATTGTAAACCATTCATTTCTTTCAGTATTTCCATTTTCATATCATCCTCTGTACAACTTTACATTTTAGATAGAAGACTGACAACAGTAAGCCTGCGGCCATTCAACAGCAAGAATCTAATGGAAACGATCAGACCAACGACCGTTCTGGTTCAGAGAAGCGTGGTGGTAATGATAATTATCGTAACAACGCTAATAACTCGAACAACAGCAGGTCCCTACATTTACCTTCTTTCATGTTAAACTATCTTATGTTATGCTATTCTGACACTCCAACGATTCAAATTCAGGAACAACAACAACGGCAGGGATCAGGACCGTAGAGGTTCACAGCCTAACCATTCTACCTCATCTGGTAATTTTCAACCTTCTATGTAATCATGTTTATGTTCCATGATCATGTCTCATGCATGTAATCCTGAAATAGGCTCTCAGCCAGCTAGGACGCCTGCTGGAGGATTCACGCATCCTATCTGCCCTACTTGTTCGCGTAGACATTCTGGTGTTTGTCGCCGAGGTACTGGTGGTTGTTTCAAGTGTGGACAACAAGGCCATCAGCAGAAAGATTGTCTCCAAGGTGAGATAGAAGGCACCTCTGGACATGTCGACTCTAAACCACCTCCTACTTCTGGTCGCGTGTTCACTACTACTAGAGATTAGGCGAACAATACTTCAGGTACCATCACTGGGAATCTCTTTATGAATGGTTTGGCAGCATGCGTTTTATTGATACTGGAGAGACTCATTCAGTCATATCCACTACATTTGTTGTAGGTGTTAGGATTTCCCCTATGCCATTAGATAATGCCTTATGCATTTCCACGCCACTTAGGGACTCTGTACGAATCACCCAGGTGTACAGAGTACTTCCCCTAGATATTGATGATAAAATCCGCAAAGTTGACGCACTTCTTTTGGACATGTGCGATTTTGACTTGATTTTGGGCATGGACTGGTTATCCAAACACCAGGCTACGATTGACTGCCACACTTATCGAGTTATCTTCGTTGATGTTAAATCTCCAGAGTACATACACCATGGTTTTCTACTAGGGAGGTCGGTACAAATTATTTCATCCATGGAGGCGTGTGCATTACTAACACACGGCTGTTAGGGCTTTATAGCCAATATTCATGACATTACTGCCGAGTCTTCATCGATTCAAGATCAGCCTATCATGTCAGAATTTCCTGACATTTTTCTTGATGAACTTCCGGGCATACCACCTGTTCGTGAAGTCGAGTTTGGAATTGAGTTCATTCCAGGTGCAGAGCCAATTTCCAAGGCTCCTTATCATATGGCTCCTATAGAGCTTAAAGAATTAAAAGATCAGTTGCAGGAACTTCGGGAACGAGGTTTCATCCGTCCTAGTGCATCGCCATGGGTTGCACCGGTACTTTTCGTAAAGAAGAAAGACAGCAGCATGCGTTTGTGTATAGACTATCGTGAACTTAACAAGATCACGATCAGGAATCGTTATCCTTTGCTGCGAATTGATGACCTTTTTAATCAACTTCAGGGCACCAAGTATTTTTCCAAGATCGATCTGAGGTCCGGCTAACATCAATTCCGGGTTAAAGAGCTGGGTATTTCTAAGACTACTTTCCGTACACGTTATGGGCACTACGAGTTCGTAGTCATGCCATTCGGACTCACAAATGCTCCAACAGTCTTCATGGATTTGATGAATCGTATCTTCCATGAGTTTTTGGACAAGTTCGTTATCGTGTTCATTGATGACATCCTGATTTTCTCCAAATCCAAGGAGGAACATGAGGAACACCTTCGTACAGTCTTGTAGATTCTTCGTCAGAAGCAGTTGTATGCCAAGTTCTCCAAGTGTGAGTTCTGGTTAAGCAAGGTGGCATTTCTGGGCCATATTGTATCTGCAGATGGGATCACCATGGATCCTGCAAAGGTCAAAGCTATCACCAAGTGGCCGAGACCTACATCTGCATCTGAGGTCAGAAGTTTTATGGGTTTAGCTGGCTACTACTGTAGGTTTGTAGAGAACTTTTCACGGTTAGCCTTACCTTTGACTAAGCTGATGAGGAAAGGAGAGAAATTCGTCTGGACGAAAGAACAAGAGAAGAGCTTTGAAGATCGTAAACAGAAGTTGGTGACTACACCTATTCTTACTCTCCCATATGGCTCAGGTGGATTTCAGATCTATAGTGACGCTTCAGGAAAGGGTCTAGGCTGTGTTCTCATGCAACATGGGAAGGTTATTGCATATGCATCACGGCAGCTGAAACCTTATGAAGAAAACTATCCTACTCATGATTTGGAGCTTGCAGCAGTTGTTTTCGCATTGAAGATCTGGAGACATAATTTGTATGGTGAATCATGTGACATATTCACCGATCACAAGAGTCTCAAGTACATCTTCACCCACAAGGAACTGAACATGAGACAGAGGAGATGGTTAGAGCTATTGAAGGACTAAGACACCAACATTCAGTACCATCCTAGTAAGGCGAATGTGATGGAAGACGCTCTAAGCAGAAGGTCGGGTATGATTGCTGGCATCTGGATTGCAAAGGAGATCATCCGTGACCTAGAGATGACTGATATTGAGTTTTGTGTACGAGGACAACATGACTACTGGGCGAATCTTATAGTGGAACCAGACTTACATTCTAGGATCAAGGAAGCTTAGAAGGACGATGGTGATATTTGGGCTATCATTTAGAACCTTGATCAGCAGACGGAGTTTCGTGTTGACAATGACGGTATCTTATGGTAGGGCACTAGACTAGTGGTTCCTGATGACTCTATACTCAGGGAAGATGTGCTGACTGAAGCTCACAGCTCTCCATTTACCATACATCCTGGTTCTACCAAGATCTACCACCACATCAAGCAGCATTTTGGTGGAGTGGTATGAAGCAGGATGTTGCCACCTTCGTTTCTAAATGCATGATCTGTCAGCAGGTGAAGGTTGAACACCGGAGAGCTAGTGGTTTACTACAACCATTAGATATTCCAGCATGGAAATGGGACAAAATTTCCATGGATTTTGTTACTGGTCTTCCTGTGACTCAGAGTAAGAACGACGCCATCTGGGTTATTGTTGATAGATTGAATAAATATGCTCATTTTCTGCCGATCCGCAAGGAGCATCCGGTCAGCAAATTGGCAGACACTTTTCAGAATGAGATCATGAGAGTGCATGGTACTCCATCAGAAATCATCTCTGACAGAGATCCCCGTTTCACATCACGTTTCTGGCAGAGTCTACAGAAGGGACAGTCGGAACGTACCATTCAAACATTGGAGGACATGATGCGGGCGTGTGCTCTAGAGTGGACAGGAAGCTGGGATGACTATATCTATCTAGTGGATTGCATACAAAAACAGCTGGCAAGCTAGCATCAAGTGTTCACCTTTTGAGATGTTGTATGGAAGGAAGTGTCGCACCTCAATCTGCTGGGATCAGGTGGGAGAACGACTGATTAAAGGTCCAGAGATGATTGAGGTGACCAATGAGAAGGTCGTTGTCGCTAAGGCGAAGATTCAGGTCGCTCGTGCTCGCCAGAAGAGCTATGCTGATAAACGTTGTAGGGATGTATCTTTCAACGTAGGTGATCACATTTTCCTCAAGGTATCACCTGCACGGGGAGTTAAACGTTTTGGAATCAAAGGGAAGCTCAGTCCTCGCTTCATCGGACTGTTCGAAATCAGAGAACTCGTTGGTGAAGAGTCATATCATTTAGCGTTACCGCCTCAACTATCACACAATCACAACGTGTTCCATGTGTCCGTACTCAGAGGATACAACTATCATCCAGTTCATGTTGTCCAGTATCTGCTTGATCAGATTCGAGAGGATCTTTCATATGTCGAGGAACCCGAGAGAGTTCTCGAGCGACAAGATCATGTCATGCAGAGGAAGATGATCCCTTTCGTCAAAATCCTCTGGAGGGATCATCCTGAGCAGGAAGCCACTTGGAGATGGAGGAGTCTATACGGACTTCTTACCCTCATTTCCATTTTTGATTCAGGTATGTTTCTTTCAGTTTATGTTTTCTCCAATTCAAGGATGACTTGTTCTTTTAGAAGGGAAGAGTTGTAAAACCCGCATTAAAATACCATGAACAATACACATGAACAGTAAATACACAAAAAGACGATAAAACTAAAACTTTCTATTTATAATATAATTCATGTGTCACGATAATAAATAACATGTATGTACGTATTTATATTATAAATGTGTTACGACCACGACATATAAAATCCACGATAATTAAACATGAACGATCACGTAAATAATTAACTCAACAAAAGCTACGGGTTTCCCCGTGGGCTCCATTTAGGTTGCGGCTAAGAGTGCAAGGAAAGGAAGAGATGGGCCTTTGTCCCATGACCCATAACAAACCCATGTTAAATAAAAACACAGGAAACCTTTTTGTCATATTTTAGGTTACACAAAAAATAAGAAACCCTGCTCCCTCTCTCTCTCTTCCATCGACCAACAAGGACACCAAAGGGGGTGTTTGTGAGTTTTGATCTTCAAGGTTTACGTGTTTGTGTTCGTGTTTGAAAACCATAAACAACAACGCGATTGGTATATCATAAACCTTTCTTTTTCTTTCATGTTATTTTCTTTTTATGATTCCATGTATAAAAATCAAGAACAAATCATAAAAACATGTGGGATTAATTATCAAGATTAAAAGAGGGTTGTTTGGTTCGGGTTTTGGTTCGGCCGAGACACCATAGAGAGCCAAGGGGATCTCGGCTTGTTTAAATCACCACCACCGAGACCTCCCAAGGTCTCGGCTTGGTCGGTTTGACTCGGACGCAAGCAAGGGGACCCCGACTCGAGGTCGAGGTATGGTTTTGGGTTGGATTGAGTGTCAACCGAGACTATTAGGGTCTCGGTGGGACTTTTGTTTTGGACAGTGGGAACCGGACAACAAAAACAGTGGGAACCGGTCACGAACCGAGGTGAACCGACTGTGAACCGGTGGGAACCGAGCTCGGGCGGCGGCTACCGTGGCTCGGCAGCGGGTAAACCACTCTGACAGTGGCAACCAGCTAGGCCGGGTAGCCACTGTCAAGGGTGTTTAACTCGGCTTATTTATGACACACGGGTACGGGCTCAGGTTAATTTTAAAACACGGGTTTGGGTTTCGGGAAAATATTAAAAATCAGAAAATATGTTTAATTAAATTATTTCCTAGATTATTTAATTTATATAAATGCATGATTTAGGTTAAATATTATATATAATATTTCATGTATAACCTAAAGTATTTTACTTAGCTTAATTTAATTACTTTATGTGGAAACCTGCTCATTTTAGAAAGTTACTTAGTATTACAATACAAGTATTATAATACCATACTACATGAATAATAAACAAAAGAATACAAGAATAACTACAGATTAACACTTAAATCAATTAAAACATGACTTAACATGAATAATAAGCTAAGAACACACACAACCAGTAAAACACATGTAATTTAGACAACTCATACACGTTCCCATTCTTTTGTAGTATTATCCGTCAAAGCGGAGTAGGTTCTTCAGCGTTTACGTTAGCTTCTAATGGACATATGGTACGGATTTCCCGTCCTTTACTAAGGACAATCTCTCATTTTATTAGGATTTCCCGTATGCAGCCAACTGTTTTCCCCAGTAGTTACAAATTTAAATGCTTATGTTTTATTAGTTACCTTAGCCATATACATGCATGCCAGTGTCACCTAGTTATGAAGGTACCATAACCATAACACTAGAGGCACTAGAGTTATGACTTCACCACAGCGGAGTGATAGCTCGTGGCGTCCCTTTCAGTTTATTTGGCCTTTATTATTATATTATCATGTGGGGCGTATGGGTGCATCATAGTTATAGTGTCAGTCAGGATTTCATGGTGAATGTGGTGTGTGCCTTGCATCCTTCACAAAGAGTTGATCCCTCCTACCCATTACCATTTAATTAGAGGCATCCTCTCTATTTGCATGACGAGGTCACCCCTCCAAGTATTCATGCACGTCGTTGACCTCATGACCTATATCGGCTTTTGATATATTAAACTAATACATATTTTCATAAGTAACATAAGTTATGTTTTCAGAACTAAAACCAGTAAACATGCTATACAACTAGGTTTCCCAGGACTTATTCATTTCTGCTGCTTTTCATGCTTTATATGCTCTTTTATGCTTTGATTACTCTATGTTCCTATGCTTTATTGTATATCCGTGCACTGGGCGTTATGCTCAGCCGTTTCCATTTTCATGTTCCCAAATGGCAGGTACGCAAGGTCGCAATTAGGATCTCAAGAGTATGTGCATTCGGATGGAAGCTATCCAGCCTTCTATATCTTATGCATTTATCATACTTTGACTTACTTTATTTCATCATGGACATTGTTTAGTCCTTTTCCTTTTCAGTACTTATATTTGCTTGTGTTGAGTTACTTATACTACCGATGTTTGATTCCGGTATTTCTCTTTATGATCATGAATGTTTAGAAATTTACCTTGCATGCTTTGATGACACGCCATATTTACTGTAGCATTCCATCTTAACAAATGGGGTGTTACATATATCAACCTTTTTTTTAATGGCAAAGATTTTATTAAGAACACTAGCAAGAAGCTAGAAATAAATACAAGCTAATACAATTTGGGTTTTTTAACCAAGAAATCCAATTGAGCTTGGAGTTACAAGGACTATTTATCCACCAAAACGACAGTTGAACAGTATCATCAAAGATACACATCTGATTGGGATGCACATCACTAAAAAGCAAGACATTTCTGAATTTCCAGATGAGCCACCACATTACATAGCAAATACCTTCAAGCAAAACCTTCAAATGTTTATGAAGGCGTGTGTTAACGAGCCACATGCGCTAGTCTGTGTAAGATTGAAAAGTATGATCGTCAAGCTCCCACCAGGTCAGAATCCTTCTCCATATATTTTGGGCCACACGACATGTAAAAAAGATATGAGAAGAAGACTCTACTGCAACGTTACATAGAGGACACAGAATCGAGAGAATATCAATTCCTCGAAGAGATAAATTAATTCTGGTGGGCAAAGCATCTAAAGAAACCTTCCAGGCGTGCACGTTAATTTTGATTGGAATTACTTTGACCCATCTTGTGGTAACACCAAGATTTGGCAGAAAGTGATCATCAATGCAAGAACGAGTAGATTTAACATAATACATACCCGAACCTTCTAAACTCCAGCTCCAGCGCTCTTCCATATTAGGGGGGACAAACTAATTAACAAGTTGGCACAGCAAGGTAAAGGACTCAAGTTCCAATCCCCCTCTTGGAGGACGTCGAAAAGAGTGGCAGATGGAAGGGAGCGCTAATTTTTCAGCAACACTTATAGATTTATTCTCATCTAAAGCATACAATCTTCTGATTTATCTTTAAATGCAATATTCCCTAACCAGACATCGTTCCAGGAATAGGTGTTCACACCATTACCGATCTTCTTTTGGATAAACTGAGAAAGATTGATACCTTTGGCAAGTAACGATTTGAGGGCTTTAATAATGTCCACCCATGTTGATCTACGATGCGAATGAATAGAAGTACCAAGAGCTCCAGAATTTCCATAAAGAGCTTTGATGAAAGAAGTCCACAACGACGAACCATCAGAATAGAAGCGCCACACCCATTTAAATAGGAGGGCGCGGTTACATGCAAAAAAACTATAAATGCCCATACCTCCATTTTGTTTTGAGGAGAGGTCTTTATTCCACTTGAACCAAAAAAATTTCCTGGTCGAACTATCGCAGCCATTGAAGAAATTCCTTCTAATGGATTCAAGCTTGTTTATGACGCCCAAAGGAACCTTGAAGACCGACATGAGGTAAAGAGGAATCGAAGTGAGAACCGATCTAAGAAGCGTTAAACGACCCCCAATGGAAAGAGATTTCAGCCTCCACTTAGATAAACGAGAAGACACCTTAGAGACAACTTCATCCCATGAGCTAATACGTGACATATTACAACCCACTTTGATACCTAGGTAATTGAATGGTGCTCGAAGAGTGGCGCAACCAATCAACCTAGCAGCAGCTTCAACATCAGTCAGATTAACTCCGATACACATCAACTTACTTTTATGGAGATTAATTTTAAGTCCTAATGCGAGGTAGAAGCACTTAAGCACAATTAGCAACGTTCGAATATTGTGATCTTTCCATTCTCCAACAAAAACCACATCATCAGCATAGAACAAGTGAGACAAAGTGAAAGAACCATTAACTGAGATACCACTGTAGAGCCCAACATTTAGAATCCTTCTAAAAGAGAGATGAAGCGTTTCCATAATCAGAATGAAAAGGAAAGGGGATCTCCTTGCTTCAACCCATTTTAGAATTTAAACTCCGATGAAGGATTCCCATTAACAATCACCGAGCCCATAGCATCCTTAAGACACCCTCTAATCCATGTGCGCCATTTAACACCGAAACCAAAAGACTTGAGAGTCTCATCTAAATAGTCCCATCTAGCCGAATCAAATGCCTTTTCAAATTCCACCTTAAAAATCATTCCATTGGTTTTTTTATGTTTAAACCAGGAGATAAGTTCATTAAGAATGAATGGCCCATCGAGGATTTGCCGGTTCGACACAAATGATAATTGGACATCGCTAATGAGATCAGGAAGTACAACACACAGGCGGTTGGCCAAGATCTTAGTGATAATTTTATATATGCTTCCAATCAAATTTATAGGGCGAAAATCCTTAACGAATTTAGCATCTTGGGTCTTTGGAATAAGTGTAATGAAGGAGGAATTGCACCCTCTCGAAAAGGAACCAGTAGCAAAGAATTCCCGAACAGCAAAAAGGAGATCTTGATCAAGGAACGACCAATATTTACGAAAAAAATTCAAAGGAGTAACCATCAGGTCCAGGGGTCTCGTTGGTACCACAGTCCCAGACAGTCGCCTTGATTTCCTGGTAAGAAACATTACGCTCAAGAACCTACACTTGATCTGCTGATCCCTTTGATTGGATCTATATTCTGTTAAGAACTAGTATAGTAGTTTGTAATCAAACTAAAACACTTTGATAACTCTTACTCAAACTAAATAAGTTATGCGGAATCTAACTTATAAAGCACAGACGAACGGAATTACTTTTAACTATTCGATTCTCTTATTAATCGACTTGAATGAGGTACATGAATGACATTGTACCTATGTTCCTTTTGAAAAGTAAGGAACCCTAGAAACCTTAGAATATTCTATAAAGATAACTATATCACAGACGATATATTATCAATATTCTAACTATTTAAGTATATCACATAAGATATACTCTAACTATAACTATGACATATCTTATACAAAGATATATTCGTCATAATCAATATAGCAGTACTTACTTTATAAGTAGCAGTACTTACTTTATAAGTAGCAGTACTTACTATGTACCGCGTTAACACTAACGGTACTTACATAATACTAACAGTACTTATATTACACTGACGGTACTTGACACTTAACAAATAATTCCCAACAATCCTCCCCTAAACAAGAATGATAACTTGTTGTCTTCTTGTTTCTCTTGTACTGGATGTATTTAGAATACATGTCTTCAGTCTTTCCTTCATCCTTAGATTAAACTTGGTAATTTGTATGTGTATCCAACTGAATGTAGCCAAACACTTCAATGTATATCTTCTTCTGATAAGATAATCTTCAAACAGCATGAACATCATCTTTGTCTTCAAACTATGATCTTCTTGTGTCTTGTAAACATTCATATATCTTTGCAGCATCAGGAATTGTCTTCTTGAGTTAAATCTATGAACTCTGAATCATGAACTCCTGTCTTGATTTGATGAGACAAAACTTTCTAAGTATCTTCTTCTTGAATACTTCTTTGCTTGCAATCTTCATACCTGAAATAAAACAGTTAACAACAAAAACCAATCTGTATTGGCTTCATGATTTTTAGCAAATCACCAGCTAGCCGTACACTCTGGAATAGCCAATACTTTATCCATGAAGAATAAGGTGTACTGATAACCCTATATGTTTTGGTAAATTGTCAACCATCAACAGATTTGATGAAGTCTTTACCTAGTACCGTTTGTCTAGGACTAGCCAACTCTTTGTCTCAAAACAAGGTGAGTCAGAACCATATAGTTTTTAGCAAACTACCATCTTTCAACGGATTTGAGAAGTCTTTACCACAAACCGTTTGCTTATGGTCTAGCCAGTTCTTATGTGTGTTAGACATGGTGAACTGAAAACCATTTTTGAAGTGTGACTGAAAGTCAAACACTTAAGGCTCTTTCTCAGCTTCTTCCTCATCTTTCAAATCCTTGATTTGTAGTTTAACCATTCTGATCAAATCCAAAGCATCAACAGACTCTTCTGTAACTTCCAATTGTTGTTCCAACATTCTTTCCAACAATCTTCTTTTGAATGGATAACTCTTCTCTTACAGAATATAGTATGTAACATCATCGATATCCAGAATATGCAATCCACATGACCTATAATATCTCCAGTAACTAGGAACCTGATTCTCTAATACCTTCAACATTTCTTGATTACAATTATGTGGTTCATACATGAAGAGAAATTCCCTGTACAATAGTGATACTTCAGTTTTTCCTGCACTGGCTTCTTGAACTAACCTGAAAAGATCCTGAATATCTTGTATGTCAAGAATGTGAAGAATATCTTCCAAAAGTCTAAATATCCTTGTTGTGCCATCAGTTCTTTGAATTCCATGAGCTTCAAGTCCTTGATCCAAAGAGTATATCTACTTAACAATAGATGATCTCTTTCCAAAAATCTTTGTATCAATACATTGATCTTCAAATTTTACTATCTTCAAGTACTTCTTCAATCTCTCATCATCATCACTATCTTCTGCTGTTGACTTAGCCCTCTTGGCTTTCTTCTTTGTCTTTGTTGATCTTTTTCATTTAACACCCTTGGAGGTTCCCTCAAATTCTGTTGAACCCTCTTCCAAGTTTGTATGTACCGTCTCTTCAGTATGTAATTTTGACTTTGTATGTACTGTTTGTACATTTTTAGTCTGAGCAATATCTTGAGCTTCATCTCCTTCATTCATTCTTTGAGCAGTCTCTTCCTCCTTTGAACTCACCTTCTCCTTTCTATTCTTCCTCACATAAGTGGTCTTGATAGGTAGAGATGTAGTTGTAGGTTCAACAGTACTTGGCTCAATTCTAGGAGTGCTTCCAAATTATCTTTGTTGTTGCAGATGTCTTCTATGTCTTTCAACAACTATTTTGTCTGCTTCAGATCCAATCTCAACAAAATTCAATTCAGTTCTCTTATTTTGCTCATACAAAGTCCTGATTTCTTCAAAATTCTTCTTGACCAGCTGAATATGAGTGAAACCCTTAACTTTCTTGAGAAAGTTCATCATTTGATTCCTAATCTGCATAGTAGTTAGAGGCTTAATCTTTTATCTTGTTCTCTTTTCAGCAAAGAATCTTTGTTGCTCCCTAACCAGATCATCAATCAACTTGGATTTCTCTTCTTCATCATAAGCATCTCTCTCTTCAGCTATCAATGAGTCTACAAGAAGCTCACTTGCATGTCATACCCTTGTAAGTTCCATTCTTATCGTATTCTCTTAGCTTCTAGCAAATGCTGCTTTGCTGTAAGTTCTTCTTGTAATTCATCTTCACGAATTTGTGCTTGCATTCTGAAAGCCTATTCCTCACCATGGTCTAATTGATTAAATCTGTACATGACTTTGCTTATATCATCATCTGAATCACTTTCATTTTCAGATTCTGATAGTATCTACTGCTTCCCCTTATCCTTTGGATTAATCTTAGGTAGCTTCTTCTTCATCTTGGAATGTCTTTCCTCATCAGCTTGCTGTTGAATAACTATACCTTTAGTAGAGTGAGAAGCTTGAACTTTCTTACCTTTAGTTTGATACTTTTTGGCAAGAACTTCTTGTTGTGTCTTCTTCTCTGCCTCTGGTTGTTTTGTTTTCTCAGCTGAATTCTTCTTTCTTAAGTCAAGCAGTAACTGGGCTAAAGTCTCATCCTCTCCAAAAGGAGTTTGACTTTCTAGTGAAGGATGATCACCAGCGGTACTTGCAATCGGCTTAGTTGGCTTAGCAGTACTTGGGTCTTCAACAATGTCAGCAGTACTTGTAGTCGGCTTATTTGGCTTAGCAGTACTTGGATCTTCAACAATGTTGACTTCACCAGTATTAGACACACTTGTTTCTTCAATCACTTGTGTATCTCCAGATACCCTTTCTTCCATTGAAGCTATTATTTCAACTTGCACCTCTTCAGTCTTGTCTGATCCATTGCTCATGCTTGATCTAGACAGTACTTGCAAAGACTGTTTCCTTTGTAACCATATTTGTCTTTGTGGTGGTGGAGTTGAAGATACAGGAAATTGAATAGTAATTTCCTCCAACTTCTCATAGAAAGTACTCCAATTCACTTGAAATGGTGATTGAGGTGTTGGTGCTGGCTGAGTTACCATCATTTCTTCAACTTGTGGCTCCTCATGAGTAGGCTGTGGTTCTTCCTGTTGAATCTCCATATTTGTAGGTTCATCCACACCAGTTTCTAAACTAGTTCCATCTTCATAAGTCTCCATGACATCTTTATCCAGCTCAAAATTGATGTCATTTCCAGAGATCCTTGTTTGATTATCAGAAGAAAGTGGTTGTTCTTCATAATTCCTCCCCTGTTTGGTTGCATTCAGTTGCCTTTTCTTGTGGTTTCTGAATCTTTGCTTTTTGAGTGCAACCTTCTGAATAGATCTATGTTGCCTCATCCAAGGTGATACTTTGTTCCTCAACTTGATTAGGCTAGCTTCCAATTCAGCAAATTTCTTGTCTTGAACAATTTTTTCTTTCTGCAACACGTGTACCTATTGGGACAAACTAGTACACAAAGCAGTCAAATTTGCAACATCCACCACCTCTGGTGCTTGTGCTGGTGGTGAACCACTAGCAGCAATAGAAGCAGCAGGTGTATGGATCATCTCATCAGTGTTTGGTGGAGCACCAACATTATGAGAAGAAGATTGTGAATCTTCTAGGGAATGGGAACTCTTGTGAGAAGGAGTTTGCTGAGAAGCACTAGCATTGCTAGGTTCCTCACCTTCTTGATTGGTAGGTTGGGCTAACATATTAGAAAACAATGGTGTAACTAATCCTGTAAAGCCATTGCCTTGTTTGGTCAAGAAAGAGAAAGTTCTCTTTGTGAAAGTAGGAACATCCCATGTATCAATTAACTCTGGTAGGTTAGGTATTTGGTCACTAACTAAAGTCTGAGTGAATCTAGGATGCATCAAAAACTTTTTATTCCTTCTAAATTCCTAGTCATGCCTTCAAAAATTAATCTTGAAAAAATAAAAACCTTGTTATTTGCTAGACAAATACCTGCTGATGCCAATGCAGCAGGAATTTTATCAAAAGATGTACTTTTAGAGCTTAAACAGTGAATAATAGCATGAAAAAGCAATTTCCATTAAGGTGAAAATAAAGCTTTAAAGAAAGTAAGACTTTCCCTACCACCCTCATAGCCCATGGCTGCAAGGCCATCATGAATCTCTGTGTTATTAAGCATACTAAGTCCATTTTCATCATTTAATCTCAAACTTGCCCTTAGCAGTACCTCATTCAAGTCGATTAATATCAACATTTTCTCTAGCCTTGAAGCAGTAAGATACATCAATGAACCAATCATTGATCTGTATAGATGAATATCAACATTTTCTCCATGTTCATCTTTTGATAAAGACTTCTTAGCTTCAAAAAGTGTGCTTGTACTTCTTGTATCTATACATGAAAATTTCTTCTAGATTTCAGCAACATACTTATCTTGGCTGATAAATTTTCCATCTTTCCTTTGTTTGACTTGCAGTCCCAAAAAGAAAGTTAGTTCTCCCATAGAACTCATCTGAAATCTTCCTTTCATCAAAGCATCAAACTCTTCACACCATGACTTCTTGGTAGAACCAAAAATGATGTCATCGACATAGACTTGAACTAGAATAATATCCTTAGCATTATTTTTGATGAACAAAGTTTGTCAATGGTCCCTCTCCTATATCCATGTTCTAACAGGAAATTGGATAAAGTTGCATACCAGGCTCTAGGCGCTTGATGCAGACCATAAAGTGCTTTGATAACCTTGTAGACTCTGTTGGAGAATTTAGGATCTACAAAACCTGGAGGTTGTGAGACATATACCTCCTCTGAAATAGTACCATAAAGAAAGGCACTTTTCACATCCATTTGATAGACTATAAAACCCATATATGATGCAAAGGCCAAAAATAATCTAATGGCTTCTATCCTTGCAACTGGTGCAAAAACCTCATCATAGTCTATCCATTATTCCTGTCTATAGCCTTGAGCAACAAGTCTTGCCTTGTTCCTCACAACAACTCCTCTTTCATCCTTCTTGTTCCTGAAAACCCATCTAGTACCAATTACTCTCTAACCTGAGGGAAGATCCACAAGAATCCAAACCTTTTGTAGCTCAAATTGTGTTAATTCTTCTTGCATGGCATCTACCCAACTTTCTTCATCAAGAGCCTGAGAAATGTTTTTGGGCTCTACTTGTGATAAGAAACAGGCAAACAAACAATGTTGAGTATCTTTATGATTAGTTCTCTGTTGTTGTTTGACATAACTCACAAGTGCATGAGTTTCATTATTGGTTTGAAGTTGTCTTCTGGTTTGTACAGCAGACTTGGGATCTCCAATGATCTGTGTAGTAGGATGGTTGTTGTTGAATTTATGAGTGAGAATAGAACTGACTAGAATTTTTGTTTCCAAATTGTTGAAATCAGTTACTGCACCCTTCTCATCATAGGAAGCTTTGGAGAAGATTCCTTCAGCTGGACTAGCATACGCGTCTTCATCATCCATAGCTTGTAAAATCTCTTCTAGTAAATCAACAGATTTAGCAGATTTTGACTTAGCAGTACTTGCAGATGAAGTACCGCTAGGCGTAGTATGTACTGCTGAGTGTTGTGAATCAAAAGATTCTTCTCCTGAATGCTTATTAGCATATATAGCATTCTTTTCTTGATCTTGAAGCCTCTATAGCTCTTGGGAGGCTTGATCATCTTTTGATGGCATGGTTTGCTTCTTGGGAGTAGAAGACATGGGAGTAACAGTAAGCATATTGGGCACATAGATATGAACATCATCATCTGATGAAGAAACATCTTCTTGAGTACCTGCATTAGTTGCACTTGACTCCTCACCTGCATTGTTAGTTTGACAATCCTTTTGCATAGAATAGTAATTCGTGGAGTTAGTTAGATAATCTAAATCAAACATCCAAGCATAACCTATTCCTGGGACATCGGGTTTATTTTCTAAGAAATTAACATGTGCATTTTCTTCAACCTTTTTAGATGCCAAATTATAAACCCTATATGCTTTACTTTGCAATGAATATCCTACAAGATATCCTGGATCAGACTTTCCATCAAACTTTCCCAAAAAATCAAGAGTATTTAGTATAGACACATGACACCCAAAAGGTCTTAAATGACTTATGGTAGGCTTAACACCAGTCAAAAGTTCATAAGGTGTTTTGTTTTGAGGCTTGGTCACTAAGACTCTATTTAACACATAACATGCAGTGTTGATTGCTTCTGCCTAAAAGGTATTTGGCAAAAGAGAATCAGCCAGCATAGTTCTAGCAGCCTCAATTAGTGTCCTATTCTTCCTTTCAGCTACTCCATTTTGTTGTGGAGTCCTAGGATTACTAAATTGATATCAAGTTGGCATTTTCAAGCTTAAGAAATGATCCTCCAAAGATAACACATGGCTCACAATTATCTTCTTCCGGATTCATAAAGAAGTCAACAAAATACAATCCGTCTTTTAGCATAACAATGAGTTTCTTGTCTATCTCCTTGTTTCCGTTTGGGTGCGTTTTGTAAGTCAAGCCAAGCTTAATTAAAAACTCATTAGTAATCAAATTTCTTTCCAGCTCTAAATCCCCTTGTCCATCATAAGCATACTTCCCTTCAACGTGACAAGGCACCAAATACTTTTCACTAGGTATCAACTCCTCCATTCGAAAGAAAGTTAAAACTTTTTGAACACTACTATCGGCTGAATCTTTACATTCAGATACTGTCCAATATCCTTCCGACTCCACTTTATCATTGTAACTATCATGATCATCCACTCCTAAGCACAATTTACCCAAGCTAGTGTTTGGATCCATTTCGATCTTAAAACAACAACACATCAAAAGAAACATTAGTACGTTAGTCCCATAAAATCCAAATGATACTTCATACCCAAAAGTTCTCAGGTAACACTTAGATATCAACAAGCGTATCAATTTGACCAAGTTATTAGAAAATTGAGCCTTCTGTTTTTCATGTGCGACGCACTTTTGCGCGATCCAAAAAAACGACGCACAAATGTGATTGTGCGGTGCACTCTTCCTGTGTCCATAATTTATTTTGACAAAAACATAACTCATAATATTATTAATCCAAGTTATTAAGCATTCAAATTGGTATCTTTTCAGCAAGTAATCAAGTAAAAGCATTATGTTTAAGCATGGCAACTCATTCACAAGCATTTCTTGAAATATGGATCTTTTTTTGTTTTCAATTATTTTTTCGTTTTTTTGTATTTTCGTGTTATCTAAAAATCAAGAAAAAATCTTATAAATCAGAAAAAATAACAAACAAGACATAACAAAGCAAATTATACTATCAAAGAGCAAAGCAAATATAAAATGAAAAATTGAAATCATATATTTTTGTTTTTTCTTTAAGTGCAATATGAACATACAAACAAGCTCAAAAAGCATAAGTACACACAAAGCAATTCTCATGTTTTCAGCAGTGAGTGTTGAAAGTAAAATAATTTGGTGATGTTTTCGTTAGGTCCAATTAATTGAGTAAAACAAGAACTATTAAACTCAAAACTCACAATACTACTAATAACACAAGTTTGGTTTTTTCAATGCTTTATAAATCTTATTAAGAATGAATCTATAGATGTACATGTTTGCCCGGTTATTTGTGAAAGAACAACCAGGCTATTGAATGACAAACATTTCTCCCATTGATCTCAGCTTTGCTTGTTGATCAATTGGAGGAAGAACCCTAAAACTATAATACTAAAGATATTACAATTTGCATAGAGTGAGAATCCTTAACCATTTAATCCTACATGACTAGTATATATAGTGGTTAATTTGAAAGCATCTTTCACTACAATACAAATATACATGTGTCAGCATGCATGTGACACCATATGACACACTATGTGCTAGCTTGTACTTTTGTCCCCGCCCTTTTGTCTCTTTTTCTCTTGTAATTTATACTTGTCAATGTTTATCTTAAATGGTCTTCAGGGAGTCAGTGAGCTATTGTCATCACTCACTGACTCTATTGCCTTCTTCTTCGTCTTAGGTACATCATTCAGGGAGTCAGTGAGCTATTGTCATCACTCACTTTCTTGTAGACTCAAGGTGAGAATCTTGAAGACAACTCCCTGAGTGACTATTCACTCAGGGACTTAATTATATATTTATACTTAGGATACTTTTCATTCAAATCAAATACATGGGACAATTAGGCACTGAATTGACCCAACAGTTTTGGAATCGTTTCAACAAACATTTTTATAAATTTTCGCCAGAAAGTGCGGCGCACTATTGAAATGTGCGGCGTACTTCTGGAACTTTACGACTTAAAAACTCTTTCAGATTGCCAGAAATCTATACGGCGTGTTTAGAAATTTATGTTTACCACGTATCACAGAAAGTTTAAACAAATAATAAGAACAATCCCCGGCAACTGTGGCAAAAACTTGATGGGTGTTCCACAAATCTTAAATTTATATAACTAGATGATCACCAACAATGGACTAGAACACAAACACGGGCAAGTATACCCATTCGTTTATAGTAAAGTCTAAAGGTAAGTCTAGATCATTCCACGTGATTGTTGTTAATATGTAAACACAATTATCTCTAGAGTGTCACAAGTTCTAAATATTATACTTATCAAATAATTAAAAGGTGCGTTTGGTAAAGGCTAGAACATAGAAAAGATAGATATCAAAGATAAATTACAAGCACATAAACAATGCATGAATACATGTAGATGACTAGTCTCACAAGCAACGACTATTCAATATAACAAGAAATCATTTCGACATATAGATCATGTTATATCAAATGCATTAAGACTGATTTATGTTAGTTTAGATAATTCAAGTGCTCGCTCAGCCACACTCTATCGAATCCATGACAAAGCATTAAACAAAATCATATAAAATTTGGTATGCCCTTTATTCACAAATTTCTACAAGGAAAATATCAAGATTCATTTACTAGATGACATAAAATTCAGTCAATCATATAAGCACTTTCGAATATCTTATAATCATGAGACAACCAAATACATAACATTTATCCAATATAATAGTATCGAGCAAGAAGAACATCTCAACCATGCCAATAATCAAGAAACAGGAAAGAAGCGCGTCGCACTTCGCCCTTGCGAAGCTATTATAATCTATTCATGGTTCATGTATGCCTCAAACATCCACACAAGTACTACCCCATAATCACAGAAATAAAACACATTCTAAAGTATTGAAATTCGGAATCCATAACAAGAATTAAAATGAGAATTATACCAAAGTGATTATTATCAATATAATGTTCCAAGTGCAAAGCTTTGATTCCCACAAGTTACACAAGCAATCAAACTAATAGCACTTCCTCTACCACAACAACAATAATCATGAACCAAGTGTAGTTCACCTTAAAATTAATACAACCCTATCCTTAGCAAAAATCAAGGATTTAGAAATCCTTGATTATTTTTCTTCAATCTCCACAACCAAAGTGGTAATGGTGGAATGGTACTCTAATGGTATGGGGTTTGTAGCCTTTAAATAACCCCAAAAACGGAGGTGAAGTAATAGCAATGTATCCCAAAGGTTTCCTAATGAATGTCATGAATAATGGCATATTTATTTTTGTAACAGTACAGAAAGTGCGCCGCACTTTTCAAATGCGCGCCGTACTGTTGCAAAGTATTCCAAATTCGTACTCCAAGAATGTGTGACGCACTTTGGCATTTTCCAGACTTATTTATCTTTTGGTCCCTTTTGTTCCATCTTCTTTCCACTTCTCTTCTCCAATGTTTATTCTTCTCCTATAACAATTGTACATTAAATCAGTAACAATTCATAACATATTTTATTTACTTACATAGCAAACTAGGACAAATGCATCATTATAAACATGTATAAATGAGGCGTTGTCAGATACACATGTGTATTTCGCTACGCTTGTCTATTATGATAATATCATTGTTGTTTATTTGTCTTCTAATTCGGTTCAACATCACCCTACAAAGCATATAGAGATTAATATTCATTTTTTTCGTGGTTTGGTTGTTTTTGGTCAAATTATAATTCTTCGCATTTTCAGTATGCTGATATATTCACCAAAGGCTTGCCTTCTGCTTTGTTTGAAGACTTTCGTACTAGTTTGAGTGTTCGGTCTCCTCTCACTCACACTGTGAAGGAGTAAGTCGATCTTGTATTAGTATTGGGTTATATTTGTGTTGGCCTCAAGACCGTATTCTAAAATATATAGTGAATACCTATATGTACCTTTTAGTCAATCAATTAACAAAACACGATTCACAAAAGTGTACGATCTTCATCTCAAAATAAGTGTCCATGTTTAACTTTCAAACTATTTTTTATGCAACTTTGATCTTAATTAGCTTTAGGTGTGTTATATGATGTTTGATGCAAAATATATGAATGGAGAGAGTTTTAAATGTATTTTTTATATAAATTTTATAAATATTTACGGTCAAAGTTTTAGGAAAAAGACAGAAAAAGTCAGACTTTGACATTTATTTTAGGACAAAAGGAGTAATAAGTAATCAATGTGGACCGGGTTTGAGTTCAGATTTTTTTCCTAGGTTTGATTCCGGCTTCGATTATTATGCACCCATTTATTCTAACTTCTAACCGAGTCATGTTTCAACCAGTGTATTAAAATTCGGGTCGACTCAACCAGTTGAATCGTAATCCGTTCGGATGATCGAACACTAATTTTGACTTCAAAATCCGGTTAAACCATTTGTTAAACCACTTAAGTTATGACTTAGTGGCTTAACCAACTCAATTAAAAAAACAATTTTTAAAACATCGGTTTCAACTACTCTATATACTACTTGACTTTTATCCTATTTTATTTGGGTTAAAGCTAGTACCATGTTGCGTCTTTAAAAGGAAAATATATGATGCGAAGAAACAAAAACCATCGTTTAAAGTAGAGGTGGAAAAACGGGCGGGCGGCGGGATAAACGGTCGACGGGTTAAACGGGCGGTAGGCTAAACGGGCGGTAGGCTAAACGGGCGCGGGTTAAACGGGCACGGGCAAAACGGGCGGGCTAAATGTGTGTAAGCTAAAATGAGTAAAAAACGTATAAAAACGTAAAATTAAAAAAATAAAAATACTTGTTTAAAAGCCGGGGATAAAAACTAAATATAAAATATCCGCCGAGTAGCCTAATTAGTGTTTTACATGTGCGCCCATTAAGCCCATAAGTTTCTTACATATGCGCCCGTTTAGCCCATTAATAATAAAGAATGGGCAAAAAGTGTCCCATCATTTTTCGAAAATGAGCAAAAAATGCCCAAATTTATCAAAATGGACAAGATTTGACATCTCTAGTTTAAATTCATTCTAGATGTTACCAGTGTCGTGGTACTACCAGAACCCTACATAAACTATATAATAATGGGTATCCTCATTTCTTAACGAATAAAATATATGCATTTAACTTTAAAATTTTAGTAAAGCTCCTTCACTTTACCCTACAACTAAGAGCATGCGCATTGCACCAAGTCTTTCATGAGTTGGTGCCTTTAATACAATTAAATGATTAGGGTAAAAAGCTTTTGCAAAACATACCACATCAATGCAAAAAGTCTTTGCAATAGCTTGTGTATATTTAATGTAAGGTGTTAAATGAAAGTTTTACACATAGAAAAGCTTTTCACTGTTCCTCCAAACACTTGGAGTTTTACAAGTTGTTTTGTTAAAAGTCTTCTTCAAAGCTTTTACCACAATGAAACAAGTCATTTGAATAGCTTATTAGCATAGTAAAAAGCTTTTGCTCAAGTTGGCATTGCATATGCTCTAATCAACGACATCCTCCAAGTGTTAAAATATTGTATGTTCATATTGATGTCTTTTTCTCAGTCAAACATATTAAAATGATAAACAAGTTGGTTCCTTTTTGGTACCACATTCTTCGTCATAGTCAGCTCTAGCCAGTCATATTAAAATGTATCATAAACTTTTATATATATATATATATATATAGCATGTAAAAGATTTATATATCCTTTTCTTTAGTTAAGGTACACCGACTCTAATTCCATAAACTTTAAATTAATCACGATCAAGTTAACTAGATTAAAAACTTATTGGTGAAGTAGGTGAACCGTTGTTAAAAAAATAGTCGGTGAACTGAGTAGATTTCTTCTTAATCTTACTTTACATATTGACTACCATTTTCATCTTTGACATTTTTACCAAATTTAAATACACGGGATAATCTTAAAGAAGCAAACTTTTATCTTACAGGTTAAGTAATTAGTATTATCTTTTCATGCACTTAAGAAAATTTATTTATTTTTTCTTACAAAAACAATAACAGCGAGGTTGGATCAAATGGTAACATCATTGCTTTTAAAGTCACAGGTTAAAAGTTCATTACAAAATTTATAACATTTATTTATTAAATTAAATATAAAACATAAGTAAGAAGTGTTAGAAATATTTTTTTATCAATTTCTATTAAAATGAATTATTTAAAATTATTTTTATCAACTTTTATTAAAAAAAAGAGTAAGTAATAAGTTGTGGGTTTTTTGTTTACTTTTATATTTATTTTCTTTTAGTGAAAATTTTTTATAACAAATTAAATAATTATGTATTTATTTAGTAAGAAAAACTTAAATAACTTTTTTGTTTTATAGTGGTTATTTTAAAGCTGCACGCAAATTCCAAATAGCTTGAGTTTATCCCAAAAAGTGTAAAAAATTACTATTTGTTAAAATGAATCGGTTTTAAATTAAACCTTGCTAAAATTACCCTTCATAATCTGATATTAAGTTATAAGGACTAATTATGTCATTTGTAGTATTGCAAGAACTTATTCTGCCATTGCTGGATTTTGCTTATGGACTTGGACATTAGGTTGTTGCTGGGCTGAAGGAAGACAAAGGCCCAAGGCCTTTTGGTTGTGACCATTGGTTGCTTTAGTTTATCTTACCCTAACTCATTCTGAGTTAGGATTAAGGGAGCGTGTTGTGTGTGTTTATCAGCCGTCATGGCAACCATACTCTCTTTTCATTTTCTGGGTTGATTCATCTTATTATTTGTTTTAAGCTTTTGTAAAACTATTATCATATTAGATAATAGATCCATACCAGACCTAATCTGTGGTGGATTTTATTAGTTTTGATTCTATCTTATTACTTAGTACTTTTGAATAAATATAAAGTGTTTTTAGACCTTCATATCATCTTTTTCTACATGGTATCAAAGACAGGTTCTCAAATCTGACTCTTTTAATGTGAAAAGTTTTATAAAATATATAAGTTTTTTGATAATTTTTTTAATATTGTTTTTAAAGTTGCTTTTCTTTTGAATCTGCTATTGAAATAGCTTTATACAGCTTCGATTTATAAAACCCCCAATTTTTTGAAAAAATTAGGGTTTGACTTTTTTGGGAGATCTTTTGATTTAAGGACTCCGGTGGTTGATTGGTGTTACTATTGGCTCTTTATTGGTACTCTCTCTGTCATATGTGTTGAATCCCTAATTTTTTTACAAAATTAGGGTTTACTGTTTATGATATGTTCTTGAAGTTACTTTAGCTTTATCTGGTTACCTTGGTGGTGGATCTGTTGGCGTGGTTGATTTTCCCTAATTTTTCCCAAGAAGAAAAATTAGGGTTTGTCTTCTTGGAGGTTCTGATACATCCTAGACTAAGTGAATCTAGGAGTATCAGTTCGATTGTGCTTGCAGGAGCTCACTGTAACACCTCTTCATACTCTCTTTTTAATTGCTAAGTGATTATGTGTTTTTTACTTTATTTATTTGTTGCTTGGGTTGGTTGTCTTTATTTTTTACCCTCTTTTATTGGATCCCCACTCTCTCTCTTGCCCTTGACCTACCATCATTGAGTGGTTTGGAAGCTTTGGGAACTTAGTTGGCAGTGTAGTGAGTTCTTTTCTGACCTATTGACTTTTCACCATGTCTGACCATGATGAGTCTGTACATGGTGATCCTGATACTGAAAGTATGACTGATCCAGTCACACTTGTCAGTAAAATTAATTTGAGTGACCTTTTGCATTTACACCCTAATGATACTATTGTTTTAACTGTTGTCACTGTTAAATTAAAAGGGCCAGAAAATTATCAGGTTTGGGCTAATGCTATGTTACTTGCTTTAGAAGGAAAAAATAAGATTGGTTTTTTTTAAAGGCCAAATAAGATTGGTTTTATTGATGGTACATGCAAAAGGTCCTTAACTGATGAGTTTTTGGGAAAACAATGGAATAGGGTGAATGTTATTGTTCCTTGGACAGATTTTTTCAAAGAAGGCTAAACATGTTTGGAATGAACTAAAAGAAACTTACCATAAAGTTGATGGGTCTGTGATTTTCAATCTTCATCATAAGATTAATACTCTCAAGCATAATGGGTCTAACTTTTCTGATTATTACCATAAATTGAATGCTTATTGGAAACAATATGATGCTATGATTTAGTTGCCTAATTGTGTGTGTTCTGCTTCTAGTGAAATTAAGAAACATAATCAATTGTTAAAGTTGATGCAATTCTTAATGGGTCTTGATGATTCTTACATGAGTATTAGTAGTTCTATTATGTCTAGATAGAGCTTGCCAGATGTTAAGGGTGCCTATGTTATAATCTCCAGTGAGGAATCTCATAGGATAGCTTCTGGCACTCTTGATGGTTCTTCCCAAAGGACCCATACATCTGCTTTTCTGTCTAATGGGCCTTCTAGAAATAATTTTCAAAGGAATCAGAATACTAACATTGGTAACTTTAGACCTAACAATGGGAATAATGGGATATTTAGACCTAGCTTTGTCACCACTGGATTTAGACCTAATGCTCCTACTAATAATGTGTTACCCCTTATGGTAATTCTAATGCTGAAATTGTTTGTGAGGATTGTGGTTATAATGGTCATTACAATAGATGTTTTAAAACTATTGGTTACCCTAATGATTTTGGTAAGAAAAAAAGGGGGGGCAAAGTTTCAAAGGCAAAAGTGTTTTTAACAATTCTGTTAGGACATCCTCTTCATCTGGTTTCACTGATGAACAACTTGCCACTTTTCTCTCTATGATTAAGGACAACAACGGTAGCACTAATGTTTTTGGAGAAAGTGTTCATGCCAACATGGCAAGTATTTATTTTAACAACAGTAGGATTTTCAATGATAACTTTGAGAAAAATTTTTGTTCTAACACCAACATCAATTCAAAACTTGGGTATGATGGGAAGGTTGTTGATTCTGGGGCAAATCAACATATGACCAACAATGATACTGAATTGGAAAATGTGTTTGATATTTCACATCTCAATATTAAGGTGGCTCATCCTAATGAGACTGAGGCCATCATTTCTAAAATTAGCAATTTAAAGCTTTCAAATGGATTAGTTTTGTTTGATGTTCTTGTTATACCTGATTATTATGTCACTTTAATCTCTGTTCAAAATCTGGCTAAGGATAATAAGATTTTGGTTGTTTTTTATGAAAATAAATGTTTTTTTGTGAATCAGGATTTGAATCTCCAAAATGTTTTGGGGATTGGTAGGTAATGTGGTGGTCTGTACTATTTAGATATAGAAGGTAATAAATGTGTGAATCATTCCAATGTTACTTGTTCTCTATCTAAACATGATTGGCATTGTAGATTAGGTCACCCTGCTGACCCTGCTCTAAATGTTCTCAACAATTCTTTAAATATTACATATGTTGATCAAACTGACTTTTGTGAAATATGTCAAAGGGCTAAACAAACTATAGAACCATTTCCCTTAAGTGATCGTAAAACTAAGTTGCTTGGTGAACTTGTCCATTTGGATTTATGGGGTCCTTATAGGGTGACCAGTCATACTGGTCATAGATATTTTTTTATTGTTGTGGATGATTTCACAAGAGCTGTGTGGGTGTATCTGATAAAAACCAAAGATGAAGTTGGTTCATCTATTAAATATTTTTATAATTTGTCAAAAAACCAGTTCAAAAGTAATGTTAAAATTTTTAGAAGAGATAATGGGACTGAGTTTTGTGAATCAAAGCTTCCAAAAATTTTGTCATGAAAAGGGAATTGTGCACCAAACCTCTTGTGTTTATACCCCAAAACAGAATAGGGTGGTTGAAGGGAAACATAGGCATCTCTTAAATGTTACCAGATGCCTTATGTTTTAGGGGGAATACCTTTGAGATTATGGACTGAATGTGTTCTAACTGCTATTATCTAATTAACAAATTGTCTTCTTTTGTTCTAAATAGTAGATCTCCTTATGAGATGATTTATAATTCATCCCCTAATTTCTCTCATATTAGAACTTTTGGTTGTCTTTATTTTGCCACTATTTTAAATAGTCATGTTAAACTCACTAGTAGGTCTGAAAATATGTTATGATAGGTTTTTCTAATTCTCAAAAGGGTTATTGACTTTATAGTCTTGACAAGCTTCAGTTTTTTGTATCTAGAGATGCTAAGTTTTTTGAATCTATATTTCCTTTCAAAGATTCTGTTTCAAATAAAAAGAATAATGATAACAAAAATCTTGATGTCGTTAAGTATGATAAAGTTTTGACCTTTTTTAACTTAGAAAACCCCTTCCCAATGATGAAGAGAGAGTAGTAAATGAACATAATGGTGACCATGTGTCACCCAGTGCTAGTAGTCCACCCTCTAGTCGAGGTGATGCTGAAAATATTGTCTCAGACAATGATACCAGTGATGCCAGCCTTAATGGGAATGAGGCTGCCACACTTGATGATAATCATAATTCTGAGGGAAATGTAGTTTTAATCTCAATCTTCCTCTCCATGGTCAAAACATGGGAGAAAATTTGGGTGATAACTCTACCACTAATGTTCAGGGTGGTCAAGTCTTAAGAAGGTCTTCAAGACCTTCTGTGTTTCCTAAAAAGTACAATAATTTTGTTGTTAATTCAAAAGTCAAGTATGGGATTGAAAAGTTTGTTGGGTATTCAAAGCTTAATGGGGATGTTTTATGTTTTGTGACCTATTTGAATAAAAGTAGTAAACCTAGGAGTTTCTTTGAAGCATCTCAAAGCCAACATTGAGTTGATGCTATGAATTTAGAGTTTGCTGTTTTACTTGAGAATGATACTTGGGACTTAGTTGAATTACCTGTTGGTAGGACTGTCTTAAATTCTAAATGGGTTTGGAAACTTAAGTTTAAATCCAGTGGTGAAATAAAAAGGTATAAGGCTAGACTTGTTGCTATGGGATGTGGCCAAAAGCAGGGTATTGATTATGAGGAAACTTTTTCCCCTATTGTGAAAATGGTCACTATTAGGTGTCTTGATAATTTAGTTGTGAATCTGTCTTGGCCTATCTATCAGCTTGACATCAATAATGCTTTTTTATATGGTGAGTTGGATGATACTGTTTACATGAAACCACCTCAAGGGTTCTATGTTGATAACTATAAACTTGTTTATAGACTAAAAAAATCCATTTATGGACATAAGCAGTCTCCTAGACAGTGGAACTCCAAACTCACTTATGTCTGATTGAGAATGGTTTTGTTCAAAGCAAAACTAATTATTCTCTCTATACTAAGTCTAGTGATAAGGTTTTTATTGATGTGCTTGTTTATGTGAATGATATCATTGTCACTTGGAACAATGAAAAGGAAATTAACAGTTTTAAAAACTTTTTGAAAGGAAAATTCAAAATCAAATATTAAGGAAAATTACAATATTTTTTGGAGATTGAGGTTGTTAACACAAATTCAGGTGTTTGCTTAAACCAAAGAAAATATGTTTTAGACCTTTTGTTAGAGTATGGAATGCTTGCTTGCCAACCATCTAAGATACCTTTAATGGCTAAGCTGTCAATTTCCAATGAAGCTTCTCAGACCGATCCTTTTCCTAAGAACATTGTTGATTATCAAAAACTTATGGAGAAACTTATTTACTTGACTAACACAAGGCCTGATATCTCATATGTTGTGCATTGTTTAAGTCAGTTTATGCATTCTTCCCTAATGTCTCATCTGAGAATTGCCTTTAAGATTTTGAGATACTTGAAAGGTTTCCTATGTCTTGGTATTCATGTTGCAAAGAACTCTGGTATGTCTCTTAAAGCCTTCTCAGATGCTGACTGGGCTAAATCTATTGTCACAAGAAAATCTGTGACTGGTTATTGTGTTTTCTTGAATGATAATTTGGTGTCCTGGAAAAGTAAGAAACAAAAACTCTCTCTAAGTCCTCAACAGAAGCAGAGTATAAGGATCTTGCTTCTATGACTAGTGAAGTCATATGAATCCTAAGATTTTAAAAAGATTTTAATTGCCATAATCTTTTACCTGTGGATCTTTTCTATGATAGCAACTCAGCAATTAAGATTGCTGTCAATCTTGTGTTCCATGAAAGAACAAAGCACCTTGAGACTGACATTCACTTTATGAGAGAAAGGATCTTAAGTGGCATTGTTAGGACTAGAAAAGTGGATTCTGCAAACCAAATTGCAAACATCCTTACCAAAGGATTGGACATAATTTAGCATAAAAACCTGGTTAAGAAACTGGGGATGATTGATCTGTTTAGAATATCAGATTAAGGGGGAATATTAAAATTACCCTTCATAATCTGATATTAAGTTATAAGGACTAATTATGTCATTTGTAGTATTGCAGAGACTTATTCTATCATTGTTGGATTTTGCTTATGGACTTGGACATTGGGTTGTTGCTGGGCTGAAGGAAGACAAAGGCCCAAGGCCTTTTGGTTGTCACTGTTGGTTGCTTTAGTATATCATACCCTAACTCATTCTGAGTTAGGGTTAAGGAAGCTTGTTGTGTGTGTTTATCAGCCGTCATGACAACCATACTCTCTCTTCATTTTCTGAGTTGATTCATCTTGTTATTTGTTTTAAGTTTTATAAAACTATTATCAAATTAGATAATAAATCCATACCAAATCTAATCTGTAGTGAATTTTATTAATTTTGATTCTATCTTATTGTTCAGTACTTTTGAATTAATATAAAGTGTTATTAGACCTACATATCATCTTTTCAACAAACCTTTTGTGTTAATAATTTCGTTTGTTGTTACACTTTGCATCTGATAACCTAGCTATAATCGTGAGTATCGACCGTGGAGGCATAAATGGATCCCATCTCTTCGGGTTGTTCCTCTTGTTTTGGTTCAAGTTCAATCGTCCTTCCTTTCAAATTAAAACAACATGTACTCTGTTTGTATTAAGAGACAAATATGGACCCCTGCTAAAAGCGAAATAGAAGTAGCTTAAGTAGTAACGTAATTTTCTAACAACACAAATCACACACGTGTTGTACCCATGAAAGACCCTATGACCCACTTATAGTAACAGCTGTACAAAAGACATTATCCACTTTTGTATTAAAACTAACTTATGACACTTTTTCACTTGCTCCCTCTTTCGTTTTCTGTGTGCTCCTTCTTCTGACTACAACACCTAATTACTCCGTGTCCATTGCGTTTCACTCTCATCCCCACACACACACACATACACAACACTCACTCTACACATATTAATAAACATATTGTTAGTACATAGTAGCATGTATATATATGTATCACTTAATACCAAGACTCACTCAACTCAACAACTTCACTTTTATTTGTCTACTAAACTTGCTACAAACTATACTTCAAGTGTACCCTTTATATATCGAATACTGTTTTAGCTTCTTGCTAGCTTTTTAATATTATCTATGGACGTGAACAAAAACTATTATGACCCGTTTTCATACGGGTCTAATAATTGGGGTTCCGAGATGGATGTTGGAGAGTCCTCGGGTACTTCGGAAGAAATGATGCTGGCAGCTAGCAACCCTAAGAAGCGTGCTGGAAGGATCAAGGTTCAAGAAACTCGACATCCCGTGTACCGTGGAGTACGCCAAAGGAGCTCAGGGAAATGGGTATGTGAAGTGAGGGAGCCCTACAAGCAATCCAGGATATGGCTAGGGACATTTCCTACAGCAGAAATGGCAGCTAGAGCACACGATGTGGCTGCCTTAGCCTTAAGAGGACGTTCGGCTTGTTTAAACTTTGCAGACTCTTGGAACCTTCCTAGTCCAGCTTCTTTGGACCCGAAGGATATCCGGAAAGCCGCAGTCGAGGCAGCGGAGGGTTTTCGGCCTAGTGAGGATGGTGGTGGGTCAAATATAGTAGGGACGGAGGAATATGGTGGAAATGTGGGCTATGTTGATGAAGAGGAGGAATTTGGTATGCCAGGGTTGTTGGTGAATATGGCTGAGGGATTGATGTTGCCGCCACCGCCGTCGTATGGCGGTGGCGACGAGGTTGAGTACTATGGTGATATGTCGCTATGGAGTTACTAAACTACCAACTGTTTTGTTTTGTGATTTTGTTTTGTGCGTGTTGTGTGTGTGTGAGAGACAAAACGTGATTGGCTACTTAGGAGTTTGGAGTCATAGGAATATTCCGTGGTAATATGGTTTTTTTAATATAAGTACGCGGATGTTAGATAACCGTTTAACGGTTATATGAAAACTGAAATATGAAATATATGAAATATAATATTTTTAATGTTCCTTTTCATGCCTTTCTACAAAAAGTAAGATAGTATATAGTGGATAGTTGTTGTATTTTCTAAACTTTTGCAAACTTTCTAGATGAAAATGAAAGTGCTTAAGCATCACACGTGATATGTTAAGGGGTTCTTCAAAATATGATAAACTAAAATTAAAAGTCTAAAAAAGAAAGCAGGGTCTCTAAAAAAAACTTCTAAAAAATATGTGTAGATATTTTTTTTATTTTTTTTAAGAACTTTTATCATGTGTCCTTAAAATATTATTAAAAAAAAAATCATATGTTCAATTATATACTAGGTATGTACGAAAATGATGAAAAAAGAAAGTGTATATCATCACCACACATATTCAAGTCAAGTAAATATCTCTATTTTTAGAAAGTTGACCGATCATTTAAAGATTGTTTGTATTCAAAAAGACAACAAACCTGAGACTTTTTACATTTTAGTGACTATATTAGCGTTTCTTTTGCTATTATGCAACCCCTCATAATTCATTTTGTGTAATACTAACCTGGAAACAAAGTTCAAACATCCTAAAGGATTCACATTTCAAAATAACTGCTAAGTTCGTTCTATTTTTTCGCACAGTTATACCATCCTAGTAGTAGTAGCTTTACTAATTGGCAAAGTTTATATTAAATGAACCTTAGGCAAATCCGTTCTTTTAGATCCCGATTTTAATTCCATCTTGCGAAATTTATGAATGAATGTTTAACATGGACATGCAGTCAAAGTTATTCATAAGACTGAAAAGAAAGAAAGTTCCAGGCCCAGGCCCACCTGTGCCACACTGCATTTGTTGCCACAATCAATGCCTACAGGTGTCAAGTAAACACAATATCAAGAACCAAATATTTTGTAAAATATCATGTAGCCAAATTTGGTTAAATACAAAAACGCTGTTGATACGATTAAGAAAGAAATAATAAAATCGTTTGTGTTAGACACGATGATTCGTCAAGTTGGATCGAATGGTATACGGATACCGGCCGGAAAAACAAGAATACGTTTAGTATTAAAACTGGAACGAAACATCGCGTGTCTTGTCCTTAAAAGTTAAAGCGAAAATTACAGGCAGTGTCACATTTTGTGGTCCTTGTCCTACAGAGGCCACATTTACCTCGAATTACTAAAATGGCCACGAAGCTCGGGAAACATATACAACGACAATGTCTTTGCCACGTGCCGTTTTTTTACTCGCTGCATAAAAAAAAAGTACTCGGCTGCTTTTAATACACTGCATATGCAGCTTTTTCAGATTTTGGGAACCACCTATTTAACCTTATAACAAAATCCCATTATATAGTTCCCGAGTATCTTTTTTTAAATAAAAATTTTGTTTATTAAATTATTTTGGTAATGTTTATAAAGTTATTAAAAATAGTGTGTAACCGCTACTTTGCGCATGTTTAGTTTATCGTTATGATAATTTTTTTTAAAGTTTTATTGGCATGTTGAGTAGTTTTTAAAGAGCTTTTCGCGTAGAGATAAATTTCGTAAAAAGTAATTTTCAGGTGAATAATATATTAATGGGCAAAGTATGACACATGTGAACATTTTGAATAAAAAACAGAAAAAAATTTAAGAGTATCTTTACAAGCATGGTTAGTAATTATCGTATTGGTTTATTTTAAAATATGTCCGAGAGTGGTGTATCCAAATTTTTATATTATTTTTGTATAACGTTTTGATAGAAAAAATTAATAAAATACATAGTCGAAAGGAAAAATATATTATGTGTAAAAAAGAATATACGAATTTCCTCTACATGCATGGTTAGTATATATTTTTCGATATATTTTGAACTACAAATAAGTATTTAAAAATTTTGATTGGCAAATTGATTAAATATTAATTACTTGATACCCTCATGTTGTATTCAAAGCATAATATTATTAGAATTACTAAAAACAAAGGAAAACACAAAAGATAAAATTAACAAGATAATTTTGGTACATGATTGGATAATTTATATCGATCTGTAGTTACGAATTAATCGTTCCTTCTTAGCAATAGCTATCAACAAATTTTTCCTTGCTTCATTCAAGTTGTCATACATACGTTGATCTGCTTCTTGAGCCATAAGAAGTGTATGCAACCCGTAACTGGTAACGGTTGTCATTTGCATAGACTCTACCAACCTGATTCGTGGTTCACGGGCACGCATTCGTCGGAAGTAACAATTCAATTATGTCACCAAATTGTGTGCAAGTGTGGTCTCATCCTGCAGATCCCTTTGTATGCTCTCAATAACATCTGTTCTAAGTTGATTTGAAGAAGCATCCATCTTATGTTAGTGTGGGAGAAATATTGTTTGTGAATTGTGTGGGTGGGAGATTAATTTTAAGTAATATATAGAGAATACGAATATGTGTAGTTGCTATCACAGCGTTATAATAATGACATATGAATTCAAATAATATGAGAAAAATGGTCCATTGATTCCTTGACATTTAAAGCAGTGAAAGCATGTGAGCATCCAGCTAAGGCAATGCTATACTCGGGAAAAAGCATATGAGATGAAGGACATTGTCAGTGATTTGATGTGCTAATTTAGATATTCGAATTAAACAAATGTCATAGTACATGTGATGAGTAATTGAATATTGGAATGACATTTGATACATGAAGAAAAATAAAATAATATAATAAAGATTAAATTTAGCATATTAATAAGACAGTCTGAATACTACTAACAAATGATGTTAATTGTAGTTAGTAGATAAGAGGAACCTTTTAGGTCTATTGCAGGCAATTTCTTTAATCTCCTCGTTCTCCAGGTGTTCTTGTTCGGCCCATTCAATCATTTGGTCATTTGTGAAATCATTTTGTGTTACTTCCTTATTTTCATCTTCATTTTCACCTTCGTAACATGTTATTACATCGGCCATCATTTCTGCCAGGGCAACATTTAAACATATGTAGTTTCGTATAATAAAATCCACACCTACATGGTCGATGTACATCTCCAACATGCCGTGCGCTGCTGAGATGTCGAACATGACATGCATGTCATAGTTGTTCCTTATTTTGATTGTGTGAGATTTCTCGTAATAATTTATTTTGTAATAAAGAGCATGAATGTTGTAAGAAAGAATGTTTAAAAGATATTGTTTAATATCTTTAAGTTTCATTCTTGGGATGTTGATCATCATTGTACCACCGTTGACATATGTTGGGTTATTTGTTGCATCTATCACCAATTGGCCACTATTGTGAACAAGAAAATTGTAGTTGATTTGGGTATATGGTGTAGTTGGTTTTGCTTTTCTAATTAGTCGTAACGATCTATTGTGATCTAACCTTTTGTTCTTTTGTTTCTGCATTTGATGTAGATACCGGAGTGACTCTTGTAGTTTTAGGTTTGTTTCTTCAGAAATGATACTCGTTAACGATTCCTCCAATAAACCGTCATTTGGAATCAACGCCGCGGTTAAATCTACCGGTTGATGAGAAACGTAAATCTGGAGTTTTCCAACAACTTTAGCAATGTCGTACATAACATCGATATCGTAATCGATCTTTATTATTTTCAGACCCTGTAAGTTGTTGATTTGTGGTAGTGTGTAATATATGTTGTCAATTGTTATATGCGTGTAATATAGAACAGTTAGCTTTGATTTTATGTAACTAACCATATCTGCATACAACATTGGTGGAACACTAACATCTAGTACTGAACCGTGTTCATATCTTAGGGGGTTAAGTTTGAATTGGCCATTGTGGTTGACTTGAAATTCGAATGTATTTTGATTTGAAGTTGATATGTTATTTATGTGAGGAGATTGAATTAACGATGAGTATGGATTGTAGTGTAAATGTAAGGACATATATATAACAAGAAGATGAAATGGAACAGTGGGTCATTTATTTCTTTTGTAGGATTGATAAGACTAGTCACTATGAAAGCAACAAGTTGGGCAGGCATTACAAAGTAGTGGGTCACAAGTTCAGCATACACTAATGAAGATGTTCCCAATTGTTACATATTACTCAAATAGTTTTCTTGAACATGAAGGCTTATCTTGTTTTCTTTGTTTGTTACCCTCATCGATTTTTTATTCCGCCACAACCAAAGGTGATAATTTGACACGAGAAACATACACATGTAGTTCAGTTCGAGGAACATGCGTATATGCTTCGATAAATTCACGGTCTTGTAAAGCATCGTCCAATGAGAGCAGGCCCGAATCTAGAGAACAATTAGGTTTTTTTTATGTAGAGAAATGTTGAGGAGGTAGGATCGTAACCTATATTGTTGGTCAAAATAAATTTTATTTTATTTGTTGAAAAAGTTTGAAGGTCGACTTGGTCTATGGTTGCAATGAGACCACCAACAAATTTTCTTCCAGGGGGTGAAGTGAATCTTCCATAATGGTGCAAGCGGATAGTGTATTTCATGTTTGGAATATGAAAATGGGATACTAGACGTTGTGATATTCGTTTGTGTGAAGGTGCATTATATAGATGTGTGCATTTAGTCCTTTAACTGTTTAAATGTGTTCTCATGTCACCTTTTTAATCAATAATAAATGCTATGGCAGTGTATAATTTATTGTGGGTGTTTGATTATATGAACTAAATTTATTCGTTAAAGGAAATATATTACAAGATACACCTAACCATGCCTAATGCAATTTGAGAATTTGGAAAAAAAATTACTCTCTTAAAAACCAAAGTTGTTGAACCAACTAGAGTTGTTTGGGTTTATATCATCTAGGTGTTGAGAGGTGTATTGTTGTGAATTGTAGTGCTCGTTCGCAAAAGATGTGTTCTGATAGTCATTTCCTGTATATGATCATACTGTTGTGAGGGTTGTATGTTGTGATTAAAGCTTTGTCCCCCATACACGTTATCAGTTTGTGGTACTTCAGGGTTATGCGTTTGGAAATGATCTGTTGGGTATGAGTTATGAAAGTAAGGTTGAAATGGTTGTGAAGTGTTTTGTCCGAAATCGTTAAAAGTGTTTTGGTAAAATTCGTTCACCGGACTAGCATAATTATCTTGTGTTGTTGGAACTTTTCGTCGGCGAGTCTTTACTGGTGGTTGTGGGACGTATGATTTTTTGCACGGATCACGCCTGTGGCCCCCTTTATTGCATCTGGTGCAATGTATACCCTTTGGTAACTCACCTTGTGACAATATTTTGTTAGTGTTTTTTGGACGGCCAGGCTGGGGGCTATAAATTTGAGGAGGTATAATGGGGCGTATATGAGATGGAAACTCCCATTCATGCACATCTCCAACAAAGTGGATGGATTTTGCGTACGTGGCTTGGTTTTCCTTTCTAAACCAATCTGCTACAAATTGTACACAATCTGTTGTATGCAAAAATCTAGTTACAGCTATCACGTGCCCACAAGGGATGCCTGAAATCTGCCATTTACGACATTCACATGTATGATTTCCAAAGTTGACCAATCGGGTATAATGACCATCCATAACCTGGTACTGATATTGATTGACGTCGTGAACGATCCATGTTGCACTTTTAATCTTCCTTTTCTCCACCTTATCCGCGGCCCAATTTGTGATTTCGTACTTCATATTTGCTGGTAAAAAAGGCAGATTATAGATTAGTTTTAATTTTTTTAGAGTTTTAGTTTTATAAATATGAACATAATTACCTGCAGCTTCACGCCGATCGTAGTACCAATTTTGCACCATTTGCCGGTACGACTCTGTCAGCATTGTTATAGGTAGCCTTCTTGTCTTTCTTGTACAATTATTAACAGACTCGACGCTGTTAGAAGTACAATAATTGTAGCGATGGCGGGGAGAATACGCTCTTGACCATCTTTGTGGACCTGCTTCAATTAACTTGTGGTACGCATCAGGCTGAACTGCTTGCAGTATGTTCATGTTGGTTGTAAAATCCTCCACCGTGTACGCCTTGCAAATCTTATAGAAAAATTTTTTTGCCTTCTTCTTTTTCAAAGATAGGTTCATCATTAGATGTCGACAACATATACCATGAAACGCTAATGGAAACTCGTTTCGTACTGCTAAAGCTATAGCTGCATGTCTATCGGATATGTAAATCAAATTTGGGTTTTCACCAATACATTCTTTAAGTACCGACATCCACCACGACCAGTTTGGGCCAGTTTCACCTCGACATATACCAAAAGTGATAGGCACAATTTGGTTGTTTCCATCCATCCCTACAGCTAACAAATTTGCACCCTTATACAAACCCTTCAAATGTGCAGCGTCGATTATAAGCAAAGGGCGTAGTTGATTAAGAAACGTTCGGATCTGAAGTTAAAAAATCAAAGATATAACATAAAAAAATAATGTATCACTATTAAACTTATGAATGAATAATATTAAAAATAAAACACTGACCTGAGCACCTAGTGCAATGAACAGCATCTCAAAAACTCCTTCTTCGTTTGTCTTGATACGTGTGTCAGTTCCGTGATTTTTTTTGATAAATTGTAACAATAATATGGTAACATTTCAAAGGAATCGTAAGGCGATCCCCTAATCATGTGTAACCCATAATCCTTACCTCTCCACGCTGGTCCGCCGGCAAGCTCGTTCTGATCTTGGACGCAGTACATTGGAATCCTGAAGCACCACCACGAACGCTACCGCGCGTCCGCCTGCGGTGCCTGTTAGTGTTAGAGATTCAGATAGAGGAATGCAAACTAGCAAACTGCTCTATCAGCGGAAAGAGAGAGCCAATACATGACAGGGGGGAGAAGTGAAGCAGGTTTCTTAGTGTGCTTGGTGGAGAAGAAGCGAACAAAGGTACGCTCGCTTGCTGTCTTGTTCTCTGTCGCGAACTGGGATCGCTCGCCAGCTAGGTCAGATTGGAGCAACATTGTATGAGAACATATTACCCATATTCGGGGACAAGGGGCGTTGATACGAAATACTTATTTTATATTTTAACATGATGCCTTTTTGTATATCTTTACTTTTCAAATCACGCTTATCATCTTTTAACTCTTCTCTAAATATGTGACCAATAACTTTTTTGTTTGCGTTTCTGTGGTTTGGAAAACTTTGTGTTTTTGGACATGTGTGAATATCAATCATGCTTGTAATCTCAAACGCATTTGTTTTTGGCCAACGTCTCGCCCGAATAATCCAGTCGCATTCTTCAAAATTATAGCAATGATAAACACGAGTATTGATGTTTGATTTTTTAGATCTAAATTGATAACCGGATTCTATAACTTTCAACCTAACGGCCAAATCTAGGGCTTCCAAACTTAAAAACACCTTTCCAACATAAACCTGTGTATCTTTATTGTAATCCCTTGCTATCGTAGGTTTTGACTTATAAAAGGGGGTTTTCGGGACGTTAGGTAAGTTTGACATGAAATATTTCCATTTATTTGAAAACGGTTTCTGTGTAGTATTATTATCATGTGTAGATGAATTATCCTCATATTCATTTTCTTCTTGTGTAGAAAACGCACATGATGAACCTAGTTTTGTAAAATTGGCATAGCTGTTATACCCAGAATCAACCTTTTCGTCATATGATCAAAACGCACTTGAACAGCCTGGTTTAGTGAAATTGGCCTCATTAATATCTTCGTGGTTGTCATTTTCTTCGTCCGATAAAAAACCAAATGAAGATCCTGGTTTTGTAAAATCGCCTCATGCTTATATCCAGAATCTACAATATCATTTTCTGAATCTTCATCAATTTGTGATTCTTTGTTTTGAAAATCATTTTCATCGAAAAAATTGAACATTTTTTTTTGTAAACGAACATACAAGTTGGGTATTTCGTTAGGAGAAGAACAAGCGCATTAAACAAAAAAAGATATCTCATTGTCGTCAGTAATATCTAGCATAGTATCAATTGAAGAAACCTTTCCCGAAAATTGTATTTTTTCACCGGGATTCAAATTGAACTTTTTGTATATCATCTCAAGTAACATTGAGTACGTCATATCTGCACGCATCATAACACCACGTTCTTGATCGCGAAAGTGAATTATACATTTGAATGATGTTTGCTTTGAGTACATTTTTTTAGTTACGGTTTAATCAATGTCAGGATATACATTTATATCCCATTTAAAAAGATAGTCGGGAAAGTTTTAAAGAGAGTATCAATAATGGCAGTGAGTTGTCTAATCTATGTCAAGATAAACAATTATATCCCATCTAAAGAGATACTCGGGAAAGTTTTAAAGAGAGCATCAATAATGGCTGTGAGTTGTCTAATCAATGTCAGTATAAACAGTTATTTCCCATTTAAAAAGAAACTCGAGAAAGTTTTAAAGAGAGCATTAATAATGGTTGTGAGTTGTCTAATCAATGTCAGGATAAACATTTATTTTTTGCATGCAAACATTAATAAATAATATATTTCATTAAAAAATTACATTATGAAATAAATATTTCATATGAAATATTTATTTTTTTGATTAAAAACAGAATTGAAATAACATAGCATATTACATAGAAACACAAGTTTTTAAACAATACATAAAGGTAAAACACATTATGCAATTATATCACTAACTGGACGGTTTAGAGGGAATAAAGATTCCTTGTACGGGCCAACCATAAACGAACCCGGTATTCCTTCAATTGCTTCGTTGTTATTAAAGATCCCCATATCATGATTCCATGTTTCTAGTATGTGGGGTTCACCGTAGGTACCAATGCTTGTTTCAAAAATTGGGGTATCATCGTCTGTGAATCCAAAAATTTTGGGCCTATGTTCAATTGGCATAGGGAGAAAATAATGAAATGGACCAACACTAACAATTCCACTGTTCAACAATAAATCCCATGCCATAGCACTCCGACCGTGTTTCCAAGTTGTACTACCACCAAGGACGAGAGTGTTTTCATATTGGGTGAGCGTGAATGGAGGTGGTATGTGATTTTTGATTTCTTGAGGAACATCTTGGACTAAGATTTGATTAGTAAGCAAATCAAATGACACGATCACGTATCTTCTGTGAAGATAACCTTGATCACAAACGTACTTTTCACAACCTGTCCAAAATATTTTACCATCAACAACTGCCTGACTACCCCTCTTAATTCTAATAGTAGCATCAGGAAAACCAACAGATTCAAGATTGGTCCATGACCGGGTAGTCATTCTAAATACTGATACAGACCATGTACCCTGACCATTTATAGCATAATTAATTTTGACAATAGTTGGATCTTGAGTTGGTTGATATACCCCAAACCCAAATATTATTTTGGTAGCAGGAGGTTCAAGTTGTTGGAATGGTGTCAATATGGTTACTGACTTTGACATACACGAGTTCGATAACAGAAGTGCAACATCATCGGTAACTAAAAAACACCAAATCCCCTCTGACGTTGCAAGTGCCTTCAAAGCAGGATCATTAAATGGTGAATTTGTTGGTGTAAATGTTAAGTCAGCATCAACCGTGTACATTTCACTTTCATCTGTTTCCTTAAACTGTAAAATGAAACTACAATAATCAACTTCACGCGAGCCAAACCGACGAATAAAACTTCGGCGATCAATGCAAGATTTCCATCGCTTAGACACAAGACGAAACCTGCACAAAGATTGTACAGGCCACCTAACCATGATTTCTCTTTGAATGTCAAAGGGAATGTAGTCAGACATTTTTTTATTTTTCTAGTAAGATTATGTGGATTTGTTTACCAAAAACAATTTAAGTTGATACTTAAACAGATCCATTTAGTTATATAAATGAGACATTGTAAACTGTCAGTGACTAGTCTAATCAATGTCAGCATAAACAGTGCTATTTTCATGCTCGGGAAATAATAAATGAGACATTGTTAACTGTCAGTGACTAGTCTAATCAATGTCAGGATAAACAATGCTATTTTCATGCTCGGGAAATAATAAATGAGACATTGTAAACTGTCAGTGACTAGTCTAATCAATGTCAGCATAAACAGTGCTATTTTCATGTTCGGGAAATAATAAATGAGACATTGTTAACTGTCAGTGACTAGTCTAATCAATTTCAGGATAAACAATGCTATTTTTATGCTCGGGAAATAATAAATGAGACATTGTTAACTGTCAGTGACTAGTCTAATCAATGTCAGGATAAACAATGCTATTTTCATGCTCGGGAAATAATAAATGAGACATTGTTAACTGTCAGTGACTAGTCTAATCAATGTCAGGATAAAAAATGCTATTTTCATGCTCGGGAAATAATAAACGAGACATTCTAAACTGTCAGTGACTAGTCTAATCAATGTCAGGATAAACCATCCTATTTTCACAAATATAAATTCTTAGAAATTTTTGATTATTTCCAAATTGTGATATCTGAAATTTTTAGAATTTAACTATCTCTGATTATATACCATTTGAAGTTCAAAGAGAAATAATGCATAAGTCTGGTGTTGACGATTTAGTTCATTTTGCAACGTTTGTAGGAGATGGCATTATGAGATACAAGGTAGGGACTTCATACGTAGTTACGGTTCACGCACCACAAATCCTTTTTTTTATATTTGGCATATAAGCAAGGTAATGATGGATACTTGTATGCGGTGCATAATGATCGATTGTGCACACGTATTCATTCTCAATTAAATTTAAATGCTCTTAAGCCAATAGCGACTTCAGAAGGTATATGGTGCTTCGCGTTTGCTGATGATATGGCTCTTGTATTGTGGAACCCTTCAATACAAAAGTGTGTTTCTATTATTCTACCAAACTTCGTGTCTCAACCCAATTCACCAAAAATGATATTTGGTTTTGGTCTAGACACAACCCTTTTCAAAATAAACTACCCCCTATACTCACAGGAACCATGGTACGTTCATGTGTTTACACTAAGGTCAAATAGATGGACCAGTATTCCTATTGATCGTTTACCACGTAATAGCATTCGAATAAAAAGGAAAGGGCAAGCAGTGGTTGGGGGTAAAAAAATTTGGGTGGGCTCGGAATTTTAAATCCTGGGGGTATTTTTCAGATAAAGTTTACTTAATTGTCTCGTTTGATTTACTTGCTAGACGATTTCATGTACAAAACATTCCTGAAACAATTACTTCAATGATTCCCCCACCGTTTTATGTTACTAATCTTGGAACCTCACTTGTAATTTCTGGAGTTACATTCATGAAGATGTGAGGATTATTTGTGCATGGATATTAGGAATTGATGATCTGGTTTTATTAATTCAACTACGTTACTATTCACTCGTGTGATGCCCTATTATGATCTGCCAAAATTATTAGGCTTTACAATTAATGGAGAGCCAATAATTGGTGTTGATGTCAACAGAGTAATGTTTCTAACGTTGTGCAAGTGTACAACCAAAATTTGCAGTCATTTCAAAACCTTGGAGCTATGCAAGGAAATCATGGCTCATTCATCGTTGGTCCATACAAACAATCCTTAATTCTGGTTGACCGTCCCCAAAATGAAGTTATATACAGAAATTAGGTTTCTATAAAGAGGTTATATGTTTTTCAAATAATTTTAGTGTTTACAATATGTCTTTGTGTTTTGTGTTAGTGCAAGTTACTATGTTATGTACTATTCAATGTTTTCTATTCAATGTAATATATGGTTTGCTTTAAATTAGTGCATTTTAAATTACAAATAAATCTACACACACAAACATAAAATACATATTATTAAATTTATTCTGAAAGGATACACTGGAAAACAACACAAATACAGCCAGAAACTAAAAGTGCACATACAACATGTCCTTATCAAAGAACACAAAGTAAAACATAAACTAAAAGTAACCATAAAAGACATTGTTGTCAAACACCATAACAGTGTTTTTCAAGGTGATGTTAAGATAATATTCTATTGGTTTGGGGTTAAACACAGACACGTTTTTAAGTATCAACACAACTCCAACTGCTATAGACTTTTTGTATCCCTCTTTTTCCATAACTTTGTGATGAACTGTACCAGCAACAATACCAGATGTATCTTTAAGTGTTACATTTAGGTCGCCAATTGAATTTAGGTTACAACTTTTAACTACCGCTACAACTCTTTCAAGTTTCCCTTTAGATGTCATAAAACTTTTGGTGTCACCTAAACAACCAATCACACTACTCCCTTCATCAGCTAAATACTGTATTGCGCAAATCCAAGGGTCACACGTAAAATGATCATCCTCACTTGCATCTTCAACTATTTTCTTTACATAATCTTGAGTAGATGTTCCAACAACATCACCACCTTCCTTTGTCAATGTTGCTTTTCTATACTTTGCTTGCTGAAGAATACCATCCGATCCTGATATGATCCTCATTGGTTTTTCAACACTAGTTTGAAAACAACCGGGGTCAAAGGTAGGGGCTGGTTGGGTTGTGAAGCAATTAGACGACCTGGGGACGAAGTACGTGCCATATTTGGTTGTGTGGAAGAACCAACAAAATTGTACAAATTGTTTGGGTAACAAGAATTGTTATCTTCAGCCATACTTCAAAAATAATTGATATTTTTAACAAAATATGTTGGCATTTAACATATGTATATATAGTGTTCCAAAAAAATTAAGGTCGGGAATTTTTTTAAGAGACAAACATAAATTCATTGTATTGTCACACTAATATCTTTACATGTCAGGGTTGTGTCACATCTATGTTAGTAGCTTTGTTTTAATTGATAAGTCACATCTATGCCAGTAGCTTTTTTTCTTAAAAACTTTGATTTATAAATATTACTCAATAACAACAAACATACAATTTCAACAAAAAAAGAAAAATAACAGACAAATTTATTTTTAACTCTTAGAGATTGACAGGTAACATTCAAACTAACAAATTCTGTGTATAGCCACAATCCCTTGTATCCTCGCAACGACGGGTATAGAAATTCTTCGCCATTTCTTCTCTAACTTGGCGAAAGTATGCATTAGGTTCACCTACTACATAAGGGATTATACCTTGAGAAAGGTTGTATATCAACCAACATGTTATTACCCCACAATCCATATAGTTTCCTTGTTGTGGAACTGGAAAATTGACTTCGTTGTAGGATACTTTGAAATCATGTGGTCTACGTATGGGGTTTTGAAAATAACCTTGACTATACAAAAGGTTGTTCACCACACTTGACCATTCTGACAATTGCTGCTGCAGGGCATCCTTTCGATTCTTACAAGGTAATGAGTCTATGATCGACACCTAGTCAGTAATTAAATTAACTATAGCGGTTACCCAGTGACTACTACCGCAATTGATTGGCATATACACCTACAAATGTAAATCATTTTTATATACAAATGATTAGTAGAACGCATATCTTTTATATCACATACTATTAAATGTATGTTACGATGATAAACATATAAATGGAAATACTTATAATTTGTACGTCATGCCACGCTGGGTATGGACACGTCGAACCATTCAAAGTTCCTTTCAGGAACCTATCCGATAAAGCTAAAAAACATTTGATCCAGGGTAATACGTTGCAGTCCCAGTTTTAGCAACTGTCGTATCAGCCCCACGCGGTCGATGCCTAACCATCAACTAAATCCCACAATTAATTTGCTGTTTCAACAAAATTAAAAATTTTATTTTCAGTAGCTACTAAATAAATTGTTAATACTTGAACACTCTAAAAAAACTTACATCATCTGACAACCAACCAGCCATTATAGAATTACGCTTTGAAAGGCTTATATTGGCAAGGTGAGGAACTAGTTCATACCAAAACGTATCCATAACAGTAAAACCCTTGACATGACAATCCAAGAATATATCAACCGGGTTCTCCATAAAATCCTGTATAACATACATTTCTCGCTTTACCTAAACATGCCAAACAAATAAATAATCGGTTTGCATTAAAATAACATTTTTAAAATATTTAGTTAAAAATATACCTTATCGGGATCGACGTTCTCAAACGAAACAAATTCTTTTGTGTTTGGACTTTGATTTTGAAGCTGAAAACAATATTCGTCGTTCTCTTCATCACCAAGATTGAAGGTTGTAATGTTATCGAACACACTCTTATTTTTTGACTTTCCAACACGTTTTCCCGGACCTAATTTGGTTGTAGGCGGAAGAGATGTAAATGGGCTCATTTTTTGTGGTCCTGGACGATGTGCTTTTCTTTCACGGTCTATCATTTCCTGACAATTAATTACAATTTAACAGGTTTTAAATTAAACATTTTACAATATTAACTTGTATAAACAATTTAATAATACTAATGATCTACTTACTGGGTGTACACCACGAATATGACGATGTTGTGAAGAGCTACCCTCAAATGTTCGATCAACCTTAGATCAGCGACCAAAACCCTCGTGGGGCATCGGGTTATTCATTTCATACATACTATGACTTGAGGATGGCTTAGCAGGCTGCCCGAACGAAGCGTTTGGAGTCACTTTATAAGACGGCGTATATGGCGATGGAATTCGAATATCGTCAAAGAAGTGGCTACCAACTATGGTAAAATTACCTAAACCATCTTGTTGTTGGTCCTAACATATAACATATTCTAAATTATTTTAATTAACAAAAAAGTAAAATTAACAAGACAATTATATTAAAAAATAAAAATTACCTCAATGTTAACAAAACCACTATATTGAGTACCAGTAAACTCATTACCGAACCCACCTACATCATATTCATTCACGACATTTTCTTTTTGTGAGACTTGGCCATAACCCTGTAATGCCTGCATTAAAATAGTTTGAATAATTAAACGTCAAGTTTTCGATGATAGACATTTACATACATCATGTTAACCATTTACCATAATTTTTGCATTCAATTCTTGGATAGTTTGATCCTTTTCCATCAAAACTGAGTAAACGTCTGCTGGTACATCATCACGACTATAACGGTTATCAAACTCGGGTATTTGGGACGGTTGATGTATCTCATTATTGAAATATCTAAGGCTATCAATCCACCAGTCTGTCGACATCTCAACTTTGTCGGGAAACAACCTTTCGTTTGGTATAACACCCTTGCAAAATATTATAAGATTAATTAAACACATATACAAATTATGAAATAAATTATTGCCAAATAGGAATGTCTAAGCGTCATAAAACTCACATCAATTAAAGTAGGAATTTGTCTACGAAAAAACATTTTTTCTCGCAACCACTTGACTGATCGAGGATAACCATCAAGTCGTGTGAAATAATCCACCGCATTAACGCTATAAGTCTCCAACATCCAAGCCTGAAAATAAATTATTATCAACTTATACACGTACTATATTTTAGTTAGACAATACACACATATTACATACCTTGAAAGCCCATGTAAAACCCATTAATTGATACTTGGGTGGTTCTTCGTCAGGGTCTCTCTCATCATTCGCGTGGTGGTGTTCGGCACAGACGTATACGGCATTACTTAACTGCTTATACAATGTGGACCAAACATACGAACCCCACGGATACAAGTTCCATGCATCTAAATTTTCAACTAACCTAAAGCACCATTCCGGAACAATGTAACTATTCTCATGCCCAAGTAGCACCAACTCCAAAACAGCTATCAATGCAAGGCGTACAACATCATAGTCATTTAGGTTTTCAAAGGCATTGCTTTTAACAAATCTATATAAATCGCTAACGACAATATGACGAGTATCATAAGCTGATGAAAAAACGCGTCTCCTAAACGGCATTGGCCCCTTTAAATAACTACCATGAAACTGTACACCAAATTTTAAACTGGTCATTAAACAAAATTCTTCCCTGCCAAATTTTATAATATGACCACCAACATCATAACATAACGGAACATTTTCTGTCTCTTCTTCTACAAAATCCGTTTGACAACAAGCAAGGAAATGTATTAAAAGACTAGTCTCTACGCATTTTGGCAAATTCCACAACCAACCAAAACATGATTGCCTAAACAAACGTTCTTTTGGTGTGTTTCTAAATCTTTCTCTGAAAAACGGTAACAAGGATAACTTGCTTCTACACGTCAACGTAACACTATAATCCTAAAAATTTAAAATAACAACATATCAATAATGTATAACAAATAAACATAAAAATTAATGAAAAAAATTAATTAAATAACATACCACCATAAAGTAGAATTATCAAAAAAAACACCAACTTGACTCTAGCTGCTCAAAAGAATGCTAAATTTATATATACTCGAGAATATATGTAAGAGATGATGATTTACGCATAACCTAACTGCTAAAAAATTGCCAATTTTTTATAAAACTCGGGACTGTATTGTTGAGATATTGAGATATTTGGTTATTTTAGTTACCTTCAACCGGGCTCCCTTTTATACCAAAAATATAGTCGGGAAACATATACAACGACTAACTACATGTCATAAAAATGGGGGAAACCGAGGCATGCAACACTGTTTGGGTCAGAGAGGGGCCCATGGTGTCATAAACCATGTGACAACCTTGTTGGAAAGGAATCCCGAGTATGTTTTTTTCTTTTTTTTATGTAGCGAGTAAAAAAACAACACGTGGCAAAGTCAAATGTCGTTGTATATGCTTCCCGAGCTTCATGGCCATTTTAGTAAATCGATGTAAATGTAGCCTCTGTAGGACAAGGACCACAAAATGTGGCCCTGCCTGTAATTTTCGCAAAGTTAAAACCCAATAATATGTCATTCTAGAGAAGACAGAATAACGTCTCTAATTATTGACAATTAGGAAACCAACTGGCTTAGCTCAGTTGGCCACTGTTCGTGTATGGTCCCGAAAAATGCCCGGACACCATGGCACGTGTCACCTACCGGAGCGTTACCGGAGCATGGCCGGATCTCGTAGACCACGTTTTATGAACAGTAATGATGATGACGTCACCTGGGATGGGCCCCACCTGGTACATTGGCGTATACCCAAAGAAGAAAGGATATAGTGTCGGAACCAGCAGCCCATCAGTCCCATTTAGGAAAAGGTTACAGGTATGAACAGTCACATCAGTAGTCATCTACAGTCTTCAATAAATAGTCTTTCACAATTATTGTTAACACATTGAATGCTCTGACAACACACATAATACCATATAACATATCATATACCCATACTCATTCTCACAACAGAGCTTGGTCTTGGGATAACACCCGGGGCGAGTTAACGTGTGTTGTCTCTTATGTGTAGGTGATCCATCTCTTTACAGCTTAAGTGGAAGGTTCTTAGTCCCGTAGACCCTACCAGAGGATTTTAGCATCAACATTTTGGCGCCATCCGTGGGACCCAAAATTCAAACTACCTTGAGTATTTGATGGCGGGTCCTCTACAATCACCAGTAACTCCCACCGGACCTTCGAGTTCGGGAGGAAATAACGAAGACCGTGAACCACATAACGATGAAGCCGAAGCTCACGTGACCAACCTTCGAGCTCTCATCTCGGAATACAACGCTCGACTCATTGGACCCAATGTCACCCCTGTCCGCTTATCGTTCGAAGAAACCGAACCAAGAAGAAATGTGGCCAAACCCATTGCTGAGGCAGAACCAACGGAAGAGCCAGAAGAAGACTTGTCGAAACCATATAAGGAGGTACCCCGCTCACCATTCACAAGGAGAGTATGCGGATAGAGGAACCAAGCCCTTCCATAAAGCAGAGAAGCATGGGAGTTCGGGGCACAAAGGGCAGGGCCGTTATGACTGGAGATCCGACAAAGGGAAAGAGCTATATTAGCCATACCTACAGTATCCTCCAACCCGTCCGTACGAAGCAAGGAAACCGCTTCGAATCTCAGCTATAGATTCATTATCCCGGACTCCGAAAGAAATCTTGGCCTTCGAAACCCACTTGCGGCTACCTCGACCGGAGCCAACTAAAGGAATGGTCAGAAGGGAGAACATGAATAAGCATTGCGACTACCATGGTCAGAAGGGACACTTGACCAACGACTGTTTCCAATTGAGGAGGCAATTAGAAGCCGCATTAGAATCAGGAAAGCTCAACCATCTGGTCTGAGACCATGAGCCAAGAGGAGGATATAGGGAGAATCTCCCCAAAGCCAAAGATGATCACCGGGGAGGAAGGAAAACGATCAACATGGTGCCGTCGTACAAATCTGGAGAGAAAAGGAAAGAGCCCACCCCAGAAGAATGGGAATGCATGCAAGCACCCATCAACTTTCCCCCACTAAATGGAAACGACACCTCAGACGAACCATTGATAGTCGAAGCAGATGCGGAAGGGCACTTAATAAGACGAATACTTGTGGACAACAGCGCATCAGTCCAGATTATGTTCGAGCATTGCTTCAACCAGCTATGACCCTCAATCAAGAAGAGATTAGAGCCAAAACAATCAAGCCTGGTTGGATTCTCATGAGAGGAATTGACACCGCTGTGGAAGGTTGAACTAGCTGTGTCTTTCGGGTCTCAAAAGTTGACGGGCATTGTCAACCTATAGTTCACAATCGTCCAAGCCATGTCACCTTATAATGTCATCCTAGGAAGAACCAGGATCAAAGCGCTGAGAACGGTCCCGTCCATCGCCCATGCTATGTTCAAGTTCCCAACCCCAAAGGGGATCGCCACATTGGTTCCCAGGGCCTGCGTAATAGCCGAATGCCGGATACTAGAAGACAAGCAAAAAACTAGCCAAGGGAGAACGAACAAAGGGGCCGTAGAGCATAAGGCCGAAAAGGTTGTGTTCGAAAGGGACGAGGTAGATAGTCCTCTCACGGAAGAGGTATCGGTAAACCCGGCCTATCCAGAGCAGTTGGTTGTAATCGGTAGAATTTTCTCCAAGGACGGAAGAGCACGTCTAATCGATCTACTCATACGAAGCCAAGACGTGCTCACAGGACCCCGGCCGATATGACAGGAGTATCCAAGAGGCTAATCAAGCATTCATTAAATTTCAACCCATCTATGACTCCGGTCGCCCAGAAGCGGCGAGTCCTCGGAGAAGAAAAGAGAAAGATAGTAACCAAGGAGGTAGAAGAGTGGGTCAAGGCCGGCATAGTCCGTCCGGTAAGATACCCCACGTGGGTATCCAACACTGTGAATGTGCATCGACTTCAAGAATCTTAACTCCGCATGCCCGAAAGACTACTACCCTCTCCCAGAAATTGATTAGATGATAGAATCGGTAATGGGATACAAGTACAAGTGTTTTTGGGACGCCTACAAGGGCTATCACCAGGTCCAAATAGACGCGGTAGACGAGGAAAAGACTGCCTTCTACACCGACCAAAGGACTTAATGCTATAACAAGATGCCCTTCGAACTAAAAAACGTTGGGGCCACCTACCAAAGGCTAGTGGACGCAACCTTCAAGGAACAAATAGGCCGAAACTTGGAAGCCTATGTAGACGACATGGTCATCAAAAGTGTCTCGGAAATGAGCCTGCTGGCAGACATCGCCGAAACCTTCAGTAACCTTAGGAAAATTAACATGAAACTCAACCCGAAGAAATGCTCCTTTGGCGTCGAAGAAGGGAAGTTCTTGGGTTAGATGGTAACATCGGAAGGGATAAGGGTGAACCAAAAGAAAACGAAGGCCATAATGGACATGAGGTCCCCAAAAACCTTGAAGGGGATACAATCGCTAAGCGGTAAGCTAGCAGCATTAAACGGGTTTGTCTCCAAGTCCGCCAAGCGCTCTCTACCCTTCTTTGAAACCCTGAAGAACATCACCAAGGAAAACCGGGACGAATACAAGTGGACCCTAGAAGCCGAGACCGCTTTCCAAGAAATGAAGAAGGTAGTGACGGATCTCTCATTGTTAACCACTCCAGTCAAAGGAGAGACGCTATATACCTACTTGGCTATGGCCACAGATGCAGTCAGTGTGTGCTCATGGAAAAAAGGAAGCACGGGCAAGTGCCCGTCCGGTATGTCAGCCAAGTGCTACATGATGTGGAACGCAGATACGCCCCGTTAGAAAAACTGGTCCTATGTCTATTACACTTGTCAATGAGATTAAGGAGGTACTTCAAAGCCCACCTGGTTAAGGTGATCACCGATCAACCGGTCAAGCAAGTGCCGTCAAAGGGCGAAGAATCGGGAAAGTTGTCCAAATACGCGATTGAGTTGGAAGCCTACGCGATAAGCTATGTTCCCCGGAACGCAATAAAATGGCAAGTCTTAGCTGATTTTTTGGCCGAAACACCGGCTGGAGAAAGGTTAATATGCACCACGGAAGTATCCGACCCCAAAGAAGCGGAATGGACATTATTCACAGATGGGGCTGCAAGCTCAAAGGGAGTCGGAGCAGGTTTAGTGTTGATTGATCCCGCTGGTACGGAATACACATACGCTCTCTGTCTCGACTTCGAAACCTCAAATAACGAAGTCGAGTACGAAGCTCTTTTGGCCGGGCTGAGATTAGCCGTTAAAATAGGAGTGCAAGCCCTCCAAACTAAGGTAGACTCAAATCTAGTCGCATGTCAAATCAATGGTGAGTTCGTCGCATGAAACGAACGAATGAAGAAGTACCTCGGCAAAGCCATGGAGCATGTAGCCAAATTCAGCAAGTGTGCAATCCAGAACATTCCAAGGAATAAAAATCAGAAAGCAGACATCCTAAGCAAGCTAGCATCGGTTGCTTTCAACAATCTCACCAAGGAAGTGCTAGTAGAGGTGCTAGCGTCTCGGTCGATTGAAAAGGAGGAAGTCAATGACGTGGTTGAAGAAGAGGAATACAACTGGATGACTCCAATCATCAGGTTCTTACAAGAAGGTGTGTGGCCCACAAACCCAGACGAAGCTAGAAAGATCCGAATAAAGATACCGCAATTTGTCATTGAAGGAGGAGTGTTGTTCAAAAAATCATATCTCTCTCCTATGATGCGATGCGTAGGCCCCCTCTAAGCAAACTACATAATCCGGGAAGTCCACGAAGGAGGATGCGGAATGCATCCCGGCTACAGGTCCGTGGTAGCAAAAATAATGAGACAAGGGTACTACTGGCCGACGATGTACCAAGAAACATACGAGGTAGTGGTGAAGTGTGACTCCTGCCAAATCCACGCCTCTATCCCCGAACTCCCAAAGACCCTCATGACTTCGATCATGTCTCCATGGCCTTTCTACCAATGAGGCCTAGACATCCTCGGTCCACTTCCCGAAGCACCGGGCAAAGTCAAATTTATCATAGTGGCTATAGATTACTTCACTAAATGGATCGAAGCCAAACTGTTGACAAAGGTGGGCGGGAAAGACGTGCAAAAATTTGTATGGGAAAACATAGTGTGCAGATTCGGTGTGTCGGGCATCATTTTCACAGACAACGGAACTCAGCTGGTGAATGACCCATTTAAGAGATGGTGTATCAAGTGGCAAATCAGACAAATGAACACCGCTGTAGCACATCCGGAAGCCAATGGGCTAGGCGAAAGGGCCAACAAGTCCTTAATGCATGGGTTGAAAGCGCGTTTGGGAAGGGAGATGACCGGATGGGTAGATGAGTTACCCAGCGTCTTATAGGCTCACCGAACCATGATGAAAACCAGTAACGGAGAAACCCCATTCAGCCTCACCTACGGAAGTGAAGCTGTTATCCCAGCCGAGATAGGGATGAGGACCTATCGAACACTCATGTTCAACGAAGGGACAAACGAAGAAGAACTCCGCCTAAACCTCGACCTCATCCAAGAAAGAAGGGAAATGGCAGCCATTAGAGAGGCCAAGTACAAGAAAAAAATGGGAGCAATACTATAACAAAATAGTGAAGCACATGGCGTTCAAGGCTAGAGACTTTGTCTACCGAAAGAATGAAGCAAGCCGAGTGATAAAACCCGGCAAACTAGCTCCAAACTGGGAAGGCCCATACCGGGTTATCGAAGCATTTCAAAACAGTTCCTACAAGCTAGAAACAATGGAGGGAAAAGAGATCCCAAGGAAATGGCATGCCATGAATTTGAGGAATTGTTTTATGTAATTATGAACGGATGTAAGCAAGTATTTATGATATAATGTATATTCTCCCTCAGTAAAATCGGAGGAAATTTTCCGAAAACAAACATGTGGTAGACGAAACAACCGTAAAAGTAAGCGCCCAAACCCCCCGACGAGTCTGATCAACTCGAAGGAAGAGGACGCTTGTAAAGGTTAATAGCCTCATCGAGCGGCCCTATTGGTTGTAAAAGTTAAGAGCCTCATCGATCGTGGTAAAGGTTAAGAGCGTCATCCACCGAAGCATAAGACCGATTGTAAAGGTTAAGAGCCTCATCGAGCGGCAACCTATTGGTTGTAAAGGTTAAGAGCTCATCGACCGTGGTAAAGGTTAAGAGCCTCATCCACCGAAGCATAAGACCGCTTGTAAAGGTTAAGAGCCTCATCTAGCGGCAGCCTATTGGTTGTAAAGGTTAAGAGCCTCATCGACCGTGGTAAAGGTTAAGAGCCTCATCCACCAAAGCATAAGACCGCTCGTAAAGGTTCAGAGCCTCATCGAGTGGCAGCCTATTGGTTGTAAAGGTTAAAAGCCTCATCGACCGTGGTAAAGGTTAATTGCCTCATCCACCGGACTGAAACAAAGGCCCTCGTCCATCGAAGCTAAGGCCTTCGTCCACCGACACAAAGGCCTTGGTCCATTGGACCGAGGCATGAAGGGAGAAGGGGCCACAGCCCCACCCTACCAAAAGCCTTGTCAAGAAAAACAAGCAGAATCGCCCCGGCAAAAGAAAACTTGTAACGTTAAAAGTAAACACAAGTCGAGGTGCGAACAGCATGAATATACTAACGAAAAGAGCCACGTCATAATATATTACGAAACGCAGCCTAAATGTTTTATCGGATCAAAAACCGGAGAGAAATATGCAAGTCATAACTACAATAAGAGAAAATCCCAGAACAACCTCCGGTAACAAATGCTAGGCCCTATTACAAAAGTGGTGTCCCCGGAACATTCTTCGGTAATGACACAAAGAGAACCCGTCACTGCGGTGCAGGCTGGGATGAAGTGGAAACGGTAGGGACTAGTAGAGCCTTGTTAGGGATCTATGTGTTAGCCTCAAAATATTGAGTCAAACAAGAATGATCGGTCATAGTTTTATATTGTAACATTTATTAGAATGTTGTAATAGTTAGTTAAAATAGTCGTGACACTACAGGCTTGATGGCTAGCTTAAAAGGCCTATTTCAAGGTACTAAGCATTTATTCAAGCCCGACCCAATCAACATATAGCCCATTATGCCACATGTAGGCAAAGGCTATAAATATCCTTCCTAGCATGTTATGAAGGGTGTTGGTTGGTTCATTTTTCTCTAATTCTCTAATCTAATATTCACTAAGTTTCACACACTTCTCTCTCTTTTCTCACTCTACTTTCTCTCTCTAGAATTCATCTATCTTCTACCTTTCTTTCTTGTTTAATCATCATACTTTAATGGGACAACATTTGGTATCAATCGCCATGGGGTAGTTTTGTGATTCGTTAGGACACACGCAATGACGATAAAGAGAGTCCTACGCTATATCCTTACGATATTGCTAGAACACTCAGAGTAATACTACTTAGTATTCACAATGATGAGTGGAAATCCTTCCAGTGTTAACATCTAACATCATTGTGGTAGGTCATGTGTAAGATTCTTTTAGAATTGAACATGTGTAAACTGAAAAGCAACAGTGGTTTGATTTTGAATTGATTCAAACTCGTTTCAAGTTTCTACGCAATATCTTTATGGTCTTGCCAGAATATTCAGAGTGATATTCATTAATATTCACAATGACGAATGGAAATCCTTCTAGCGTCAACATCAAACAGCGCTTTCGTAGGTAACTTGCGAGATTCTTTATGAATCAAGCTTGTGTCAAATTGAAAGCAACAATGGTAAGATTCTTTAAGAATCAAAATTGTTCTAGGAATTTGAATTGACGACTTTAATCAAGCGGATATCTATCAAATTGATTCACTCTTTATGTTCGCAGTCTTCCTTTGAGACGGTCGAGTAAAGAGAACGGCTAGTACAACCGCGAAACCCTGTCAATGAGATTTTTAATTGAATCTACCTAATCAAAGGTATGATATTTAAGTACAAAACTAGACAACAAGTACACCATGTTGTCCCAAGAAAGATACTTTCTTTCATTCCAAAAAGAGACATGTACTTTTGATCAACTGATCTACTAGGTTTATTTTGTGACACGTGTCCAATTGATCAACCAACTTTTTTATATTTTATTAATATTTTCTCCCAATGTTTGACCTATACTTGTCCCACCTACTGATCAACCGACGGCGGATCAACCACTTTTGATCAACCACCGTACTTTTTTCTAGGGAAGGAACACCAATTTTTCTTTCTTTATTCTTTTGATCGTACTTGTTTCTGTCCTTTTTTTAAATGTTTATATTTGAGCGTTACTTGTTTATATTAGATTCAGATTATATGTTTTTGAATCCATTTTTCTGTCATGATTCCTTTGGTAAATATTTTTTTCATAATCTCATCAATCTCATTTCTTAAGTAATTGATTCATGATTAGTTGATTATTGATTAGTTATTTGCAAAATGACTAAAGGATTTGATTCTTTTAATTGATTATTGATTAAGGTTTAATGACTAATTTCCAATTAATTTTCTTTATACTTGATTGAATAGATGGTTTTAACAGAAGAATTTCGTAATTAAATTTTTTTATTTAATTGATTGAATTAATTCATGAATAATGATTTAATTGACCAATTTGGTAAATATTTTTTTGATTTAATTGAATTGATTCATGATTAATTATTTGTTAAATTAGTGTAAGATTTGACTTTGATAGTTAACGAAGTTTTATGTAGGTAAGATTGTTGGTGGTGGTTGTATTTAGGGCTAGCATCACTCTAAGGTAAGATTTTTGGCGGTGTTGTTGTTATAGTAAAAATCCATGTTGGTCTCCATTTACTTTCATTATGGTGTTAAATCCCTGCTGGTCTCCATTTTTTAATTTTTCATTGGCTTAACTTATTTCGTTTGTAAAAATCTCATCTTTAGACGTTAAGTGTGACTGCATCATTTGTTTGAGGAATATTATAGCTAATTTGTTTAACACTTCACTGGGTCGATCTAAATATGGTTTACTGACAAGATATACGTCTTACCTTAATGAATTGGTAGCATTACGTACAGTACCTTAATGAATATGTTTGAGGAATATTATAGCTAATATGAGTTTTTATATCACTTTGAGACATCATTGATACTGTCATTTCAGCTAAGTAGGATTACAATTATTGATTAGGTTGTTTCCCGTGTTTTATAGCTAATATAAGCTTTTATTTCACTTTGAAACATCGGTACAAAAAAATAGTGCCAGATCTTTGTTCCCTGTCATAGCAGCTAAGTGTGTCGTCAACTAACTTTCTTGTGAAAACTTAGTCTTCTTGCCTAATAATTGAATCTAATATAGCATCGATCGAACAACAAAATCTTTTCGTTTACCCTTTTTTATGTAACGAACTCTTATTTTGCCCCTCGCCTTCGCTTTTTCCTGGTTATGAATATCATCAATAAAATGATCCATTTTAGTCTTTACTGGGTGAGTCTTTTATTTTCTGTCGAATGGTCAATTTTGTTCCTATCTATTTGTAAGTTTAGGCGCTTATTTGTTTAGCAAAATCACTTTGAATACTATCACTTTAAGATTGAGTTTCAGTATCTGAATACTCTTTTTATTTTTTGAGTATTAGGATTTATATGTGTGGATTATTTCATGCATTTAGTATCTTGATTGATCCAAGTGCGGATTACATTCAGATACTCAAACTCAAATTGAACTTTACAGTATTTAGAGTGAAACAAAATATTTGCAACCCAAACAATAGCCAAAAGTTACAATGGCTAAGAAAAAGTTCGAGCAATCAACAGAAAATAAATGGTTTGCTTAATAAAGACTGAAAAGGAGCATTTTATTGATGAAGTTGATACACATGAAAAAGCGAAAGTGAGTGGCAAAATAAGAACTCCTTACATAAAAAAGGGTAAATGAATAGATTTTGTTGTTCTATCGATGTTATATTTGATTTAATTATTGGGCAAGAAGATAAACTTTTGCAAGTCAACCAACATATGAATCATTACATTTTTCCATGTCTGGAACACTGTCTGACTGTTTTTCTAATTCTTATGTGATTTAGGAGTATCACGCTACGGTGCATGCTAGGAGCAAGCTCCATTATTTCCCTCTGATTAAGGATAGGCTAGGAATTGATCGTAGTGAATTATTTCGTTCCACATGCTTTGGTCGTTGGTTGGATTTAACTTATGTTGACAACGAGGAAGGTATCATCCATTATATGATACAGAAGCAAAAGTTCTCTTATATTCATTGATGAGACTGCTTTTATACATAGTCTCATCGTCCAAAACGGGCTTAAAATGGTTAAAATATCATAAAAAGTGCCAAATATATGCTTGTGTTTGTTCAATGTATATTTTAGGTACGAATATCGAGAAAATGACAAAAGATCATAAGAAACAATGCAAAAACGAACACGGGAAACGAAGCCGCACAATAAACCGGGCCCTAGAGTTGATTTTCCAAGAAAAGTCATTGAAGAATTGAAGATTGTACAAGAAGGGTCCTTCATTATTGAATAACTGACACTTTATACCCTTGTTTATTCATAATTACAAGTTTGGTCCCTAAAGTTTGTCAATTTTACAAAAAGGACCCCCAACTTTGAAGAATTTGCAAGAATGTCCCTCAAAATTGAAGACTCGTCACTTTTAGTCCTCCATGAAGACAAGAATACAAGTGAAGACCTTGAAGAATGAAGACATGCCAAAAACAGCCCTTCAAATATCAAGATATTACTCATCACTATGATTTTCCACTCATTTATAATGTCAACGGACATACCCTACATTTTGGTCGTCGTGAATTCTGTCTCATTACCGGATTTAAATTTGGGAAATTTAGCTTCCGCAAGTTTAGGCGGGTGACATCAGTTTCCATGATCGAGTATTCCCTGAAAAGATAGGGGAGTATGTTAAGATCTTAGACCTTTTAGGACTGATTGAGGATGAAGAGCGTTTTTCCAAGTTGTCTGATGAAGACTCTATACGAGTTTGTCTACTTTTATCTTTGGAAGTAATATTTATGGGTCATGAGCTAAAACCAGTTGTTGACGATGTTTTCCTTAGAATGGTTGAGAATCTGGATGAGTGGAACGCTTTTAATTGGGGTGAATACATCTAGCGTGAGTTATATGCTTCCATCAGAAATTTGCACTCAAAGAATCAAGATTCTCACATGAAAGCTTTACAAAAAAACCCCAGCTTTATTCTGTCATATACTCTATCTGGATTTCTTTTGTGTTTCAAGGTTAGTATTTTTACATAAACAGTTATATGGATATTTAAAGAATTATTGTTGTTTTTATGTTGATATAATTTTTATACTTTTTAGATCTGGATTCTAGAGTCTTCAAGTGTGTGTGATCGTTGGTTTAAGAAAACTTCTCAAGAGATTCTGAGAGGCCGTTTCTGGTCAAAGCACTCAAGCTTTCAACACTGGGAGTATTTTGGCGAACTTTTTCCACAGGTAAGTTATTCTCTTTTGGGTATTGTTTCATAGCAAGTGCCTATGTTAAAATTCATAACAGTTAGTATAAAAGGGTGTTTGGTTTTAGGCAGGATTAGCTTTTGGGTGACACAAGTTTGTTAGACTTTGCTCATACTAATCCCCTTTGTGCCTGTTAGGTTAGAGTAGGTCATAGTTTCACTTGGTTAACAGCTTAGTGGTCTTTCTGCCTGTTAGGTTAGAGTAGGTCATAGTTTCTCATAGTTTCACTTGCATGGTCAATTTTCTTCAAAATCTGTCATAGTTCAAATAGTAGGGTTGAAGGGCCTTTGTTCTTTGATTTTTTGTGTTTGATTTAGTGTTGATTTTGTTTAATGTTAGGTTGAACCATATACACCAGCAACATCCCACTTTTTGTTTGCTTTTACACCAGCAATTTTATTGGAGTTAATTTTAGGAATTGTGACTTGTGCTTTTGGGATATGTTAGAATATAGGATAGGGTAGGCCTAGATTATCTGGTATTAGATTTTAGGTGGCTTTTGGTAGTTATAGTTAGATACTCAAACTGACTGTAGGTGCTTATTAAACCAGCAAATGTGTATTATGTCCACACAGTAGGTGTTTTATGGGATTTTGGTGTGATTTTGGCTTGTCAACTTGTTAATTGTAGATGCTTATTAAACAAGCAAATGTGTATTATGTCCACACAGTAGGTATTTCTAACTTTTATGGTCTATAACCCACTGTGTAACCAACAGCCATAGTCTAGTCTCATTTTTCTCCAATGATTAGCCATAAACTTTTTCATTTCACAATTATATATCTCACGTGAATTATATTTTTGTTAGGCCAAAAAACCTAACAGTGACCTATACCCTACAAGAGCTGAGGCCCAGTCAGAGGTATGCAGGCAGCAATCATTTTTTCAAGTGGAATACACCCCGAGCGCCGTCTGTTGAATATGGAGGTCTGTTTGGCGAGTATCTAAAAAAATTGAAAGCATCTCGCTTGGCTAATGAAGAGTTTCAAGCCAGCCAGAGTTTTAGTTAAGAGGACCCCCTAGTTAACCGAGTTATTGCGTTGGAGAGTTTATGTGAGATTTTGATGATTCTACCCAAAGAGATAAAAAGTTTGAAAGCCCGGATTTACAAGCTTGATACTATCCTTAATTTAATCATGACACGTAAACAGTTCCCGGTGTTCAGAAGCCCAAGGTAATTCATGTTTTAATATTTAGTGTTCATGTATTTATTATCTTATTAACTGGTGTTTGGGATAGTAAGAAAGTAAAAGTTAGTAGTAGAAACCTAAAACCAGTTTTCATTTTTAATTTACTTTTTTACAAGAGATAGCTGAAAGTGTTGTTAAGTAATGTGATCTGGCTGCTAAGTATTTGAGTGACAAAGACAGTGTCTTTAATGATTTGGTTGATCATTTGGATGATTTTGTTGGCACGGTTAGTTAACGATCTACCTACCTTGAGAATTTCCAAAATTGTAATATTTATTGACCACTTATATTTGTAAGTGAAATTTTTACACGCAGAAAGGTGATGTTGAACGGTCCCAATCAAGCGATGAATGTTTGAAAGCTGAGAAGCTAGTTGTTGAACATAACAGGCTTGCTGAGGTTAAGAGAGTGAGGAACAAAATGATGGTGGAAGAACAAAAAATAATGAAAAGTATATATTCAGATACACGCAATCACATTAAACTTGCCTTAGAGAAATGTGGAACAAACAAGAGGCGATATGTTAATGTCTGCATGCCACTGTTTGTAGAAGATTCAGTCCACAAAGTCCCAAGCTTTGATACACTGAAAAATCAAAAGAATATGATTGATACAGAAATGCTTGAAAGATGTCAAGCACTTGAACCTTGGATTGAGGTATGTATGTCGGATGCTACTTTATTTGTATTTGTCTTTGTTACCATTTACTTATAGTAATTAGTTTTATTTCTGCTGTTCAGAATCTTAAGCGATCATATAAAGCTATTGACATATTTTATTGTGATTACTATGTGGAGAAGTTTTTGCTTACCAATGGCTGGCAGAATTGCAAATTCCCTTGGTCCAATGACATTGTGGTCAACCGTAGTTTCTGGGACTGTTTTATTGGGGATGATGAAAATCGTTTAGGTTGGTTTCTTGACGAGGTAAGCTACATTCTCATAAACTATACACAGTTTATTGTCATTATTATTTTGTAGGTATGTTTTTTTGAGAAAGTGTTTTTGAATGCCATACAGCACATTGACTTTTGGTCGTGGTACATCTGGCGATTTAGGAAATCTTCTCATGACTGGTCAATTCTTAGTTGTTACTTTCTTACGATTTTATTAGGTGACTCGATTCCTTTGTTCTATGCAACCAATGAAATATACCCTATGCCATGGACTGATGTTGAGAAGGTAATTTTTTTACACAGTTGTTTTGTTAATTTTTGTTGTTATTGAAATAGGTTAATTATAAATGTACAACAATTTGTAGGTCTTCATTCCAATAAATGAACCAAAGTCACCCTGGTCTCTTACACAGTTTGAAATCAGAACCGGTAATGTGACATTCTATGATAGTCTAGTGACAAAAAGTCTAGAGACTTATGGAGAAGAAATCCATCCATGGTATGTTAACATGAGGAAGTGTCTAGAGACTAAGCTGCGTGTGGTTCTACAAGATGCCGGTGTGTTTGCTAGAAAAGGAATTGATCCAACTGAGTACAGTATTAAGTTTAGACATGCCGTCAACGTCCCACAGCAGGGAGGTGTATTTGGCGATTGTGGTGTATTTGTCTGCTTATTTCTATACGGGTAATAAGTTTTAAATTAATTAATTATTTAACTAAATATTAATGATATGTCGTGTTCTCATTTCTTATTATGTATATAGGTTGACACACGGGATCCCATTGGATGTTGAAGACCCAATACAAACTGCGTTGGCATACCGAGATAAAATGATCCGATTCTATTTCCAGCACAAGATCATTAGTTTGTATGTCATTGTCATATCTTTTGTTAACATTTATGAAATGAAATGTAGGCATATCTTTTGTAAAAAATTGTTACCTGATGTTATGGGTCTCACACTTCTTGATATATGCCTACAATTCTTGGTTGAACAATGTATTAATTTTCAATGACATTTCTATGACATTATGATTGTGATGTGTTTATAAACCTTTTTATTTGTATGACCCGCAATTGATAAGCATTTGTTTTGAGGCTGGCTACTAATAAGGATTGTTTAATCAATAGAAATTCAGCAAAAGCAATATCATAGCTAAGGGCCTGGATGTAGAGTACATTCTTTATCCTTTTCAGTTTCATTTTATAATTAGTAAGCTTTTGAATTATTTATAATTTTAAGTTAGTTGTAAGATTAAATTAGCTTTTGAATTATTGTATGCTAGTATCACCAAGTAGGCAGAGTCATAGGAAGGAAAATAGTTAATAGCATAGTTAATAGCATAACTAAGTAGGCAGAGAGTTTGGAAGAAAAATAGTTTTACAAAACAAATAGTTAAATATTCTTCTTACGTGTTTTGAATTCTAAGGGTCATTCAAGTTTACAGCATCCCAATGGAATGGTTGTGAATATCCATGCGGTGGTTGTGTGTTCATCCCATCTTCTTGCATTGCCCGATTTCTTGCCTATAGAATGTGTCATATAACTCAACAATTGTTCTATAGATGCGTATGTTTAGAAAATGAGGCGAACTCTTACTTACTTTTTTGGGTGGAGTTGGTATTGCTTGTCTGCATGCATTCCGAATGTGGCCACGACTTCCACACCTGCCACAACTTACTTGTACAGGGTCTTCATTTTGGGATGAAATACGATTAGTCCCCTTTGGTTTTCCAGATGGCCGTATGATTATTGGTGGCTTTACTCGTTGTAAGTAATTAGGACGCTACCAACCCGAAATCTCTCCCACAGGATATACCAAGCCTTGGTATGTTGCTTTAAGCGTTGTTGTCCTGAACCACCCTTGTACCAATTGACTGAAATTGGTCATTCCAAGACACCTACAAACTGCTAATGCATGAGCACAAGGCAGACCTGAAATTTGCCATACGCGACATGTACATTTATAATTACTCAACTCCACTGTATGGGTTTTGCGTCGATCATCTACTTAATAAATTTTGTAGATCTCAATTCCTGCCACATGCCAGTTTAAACTCTTGTTCATCCGCATTGTAATTTTTCTGGTTGTCCAAGGACTTAATTCATCTGCTTTTGCATCTACAAAATTATTGAAAGTTATTTAACTGCATTATTTAACATACATGGAATATATGGTATACCATAACTAACCTGTATAATTTCCCTGACGCTCGCAATACCTTTCCTGTACAAGACCTCTAAACCAATCCAGTAGGTTAGTTACCGGTAGTTTGCACACATCTTTTGTTAATGAATTGATTGACTCAACGCTATTAGACGCCATGTAATTGTAATGATTACTTGGGCAGTGTGCTCGAGACCACTTCTCAACACCCGCCTCTATCAGTCTCTTGTGTGCATCTAGTGCTTTTGCTCCAAGTTCCCCTATTGCTTCATCAAAATTTTCTACGGTGTAGGCTTTGCACATCTTCTAATATGTTGCCTTTAGCTTTTCAGCCTTGATTTAACAATTCATCATCATGTGTCTTCAATAATAGCCATGGAATGCATTCGGGAAAACAACTTTTACATCTGATAATATTGTTGTGTGCCTATCAGATATGGTAGCCAAGTCAGGGTTTTCCCCTATGCAATCTTTCAACTTCGACAAAAACCATGACCATGAAGCGCCTGTCTCACCTTGAGCGATTCCGGTTGCTATCGAAACGATTTGATTGTTTCCATCCATTCCAACTGCCACCAAATTTGTCCCTAGGTAAGTGCCTTTTAGATGCGCCGCATCTATTATTATCAATGGTCGCATATTGTACCTAAAGCTTTCGACCTAACGGGCAATAAAACATTTAATTAGGTAAAGCGTACTACAGATTTAAATATATGTTATTAATTATTATACAAATACTTACCGCAACACCAAAAGCTACAAAAATCATCTTAAAACGACCTTCATCATCCGTGTCAATATATGTAATAGTCCCATCATTTGTCAATTCCAAATTATGACAATAAAAAGGCAACTGCGTAAATGATTTTATTGGGCAACCGGATGTCTCTACCAACGCAACATTCTTTGTTCTCCAGGCTTGTTTGTATGTAATGTTTAGGTTGTACAGCCGGTTTATGTCATGTTGTATTTCTTTTCCTTTGTAAATGTGATGGTGGTCTTTGAACTTAGGTGCAATTAAATGACCCAACAAATCGGATTTAGCATTATAGTGATACATACCTATTTGTATTTTTTCACAAGTGTGGTGGTCGTTTACCTTTTTTATTACCCATTCATTACTATAATCACTCTTAGCTGATGTTATTTTCCAATTACATTCCATATCCACACACACTACCTCATACCTAAATTTATTTGTTTTCATAGGTTTAAACTCATAACCTTCTAGAATAGCTTTATAACCTAGTTCATACTTACATAATTTTTTACTATCAAATCTATCACCTGATTTCACAACCCTTGCGGCATATATGTTAGTATTTTTTGGTGTTTTAAAAATGGGTTTTTGTGGTGGGGTTCTTAAAATGTTTTTTAACGTGTTCGTTTCCCAATTATCTTCATACTCTTGTTTTGCATTTTTATGTTTGTATGTATCTTCTAGTGGTGACAAAAGACCATTAGGATGCAAAGCAAAGTTAAGATCAAAATCTAATTTCTTAGAACAAGTCGGTTTAGAACTAAATAATTTTGAATCTTGATGCTTAGATGAAGTAGGTTTAGAATCTAACCACTGATCTATTTTTTTATATTAAGAGTATTTGTTGTACCTTGTGACTTGCATGATGATCGGACGAAAAAATTTACATCGGCATCGTTCTCAATGTACACACACTTTGAACCTACTTCGTAAGTAAACAACACTACGGATAACTCGTTAAACTTGAATCTATTCTTCACAACCGGAACTAGCTCATTGTATGTTATGTTTTTCTTAAGAGATACACCGTATGCTTTGTCTACATAAACCAAATACACCAAAAAATCATTTTTTTTAATCACCCATTTTGTGTTTCTAATCAAATTATTGAAAATTCATAAACCATATATATATTTGCAAGTACATATAGTTAGGTTGAAAATTGAATACATAAACACCTAACATGAATAAATACTTAAATTGATCAACTTATATAAATCAACTGATCAACTTGTTATTATTTTGATGAAACTTAAATGCAATTTAAGGTTTGTTAGATTGTTATATTGAGAAATAAATACATACACACCTAACGCGAATAAATACTTCAGCTAAAAAACACTTTTTTAATTAAAAACGTAAAACCGAAAACGTGATGACAAAATGAAAACGACCTAAAAAATAAATAGAGTTTACCAAAAAAATCTTAAATAATATAAATAAGATATAAAAACCAAGAAAACCTTTTTAGACATTTTTATTAATTTTATATTAATTTTTAAAGATTATTTAAAACCTTAAAAATTAAATAAAATATTAAAAGGCCTAATTTGGGTATTTATGATTTTTAATCCTCACAAGTATTAATAAAAGACAGAAAAATATTTTTTCAAAATTTTTATTTAACAAAAGCTAATTTTAAATTACTTAAAACTAAAACAGGATAAAAAATAATCCTAAAAAATAGAATAATAAAGTGAAAAATCTGATTTTAAACCAAAAAGTCCTAAAAGTATGTCTAATTGAGGGGAAAAAGGAATAAACAAAAATAATCACTCAATAAGCTGTTTTGGGCTTATTAAGTCACGACTTATATTTTGAAACGCCCAGCCTAATTGATATTAAATATCAAATATTGCAAAGTAATAAACGAAAAAGACCCTAGGGCAGTTGGTTTGTGTGTGGTGTGTTGAGGTGTTGATAAAAGGGGTTGATCATGAGGTCGAGGGTTCGAATCCTTGTGGTTCCCCTTGTCTCGTGATTCCCCCTTTTTTTCTTGTTGCACAAACACTTAAAAAAGGTTAGTAAACCCCCCTAGCCCGACTTCAAACCCTTGACCTCTCGTTGGAGGAGTAGGAGATCCTACCGGTGTGCTAGGATCATGGTCTTGTAATTCTGGTGCACCAGTTGTTTCTTATACAATTACATTAAACCCATTAAACCCAACCCATTAACAAACGGTTAAATTAAGATAGGTATCGTTCACAATTATCTTCTTCAACAAATCTTTCCCCATAAACACACACTAAAACAACCCGACTAAAAACCTTACTGATCTTTGAATCAGTAATCAATCATTAAGGATGAACAAGGGTAAAGTTATGTCGATTATTATTTGATCTTTAATATTTATTGATGCATGTTATCATCAGAAATCAATTGTTTGTTGATGCATGTTATGATCATTGTGGGTAGAGGATAAACAAAATACGGATCTATCAATATTGTTGACGATCATTAATATTGTTATGATCATAATGAATTTTACTGATATTCCTGTTTTGAAGCCTATTGTTTAGTGGGATTTTATAATGATATTATATGTTAGGGATATATGTTACAAAATACGTATTTTGTTTATCATCTACCAAAGAAGATCATAATGGAACTCTTAGGATTGTAGATAATTATGATGATATATATGTTAGGGATATATGTTACAAATATGTAATTTTCATGAAGCCAATTGTTTAGTGGGATTGAATATGTTGACGGGTTCAAGATGAAACAAAAGTGTTAGGGATTAAAAACTTCATATTTTGTGATAAAGGCTTAAGTTTGTTTGTCCTTAACATGTGGGTTCTTGTTTTGTGTTGACGGGTTTGAAACAAAAGTATAGAATTCTTCTTAGATTAGGAGTTAAATAAAACATGAAATGATTTAGGGCATTGTAAATATCACATAAAGTTAGGGTATTCGTGTTAAAATGTGAGTGATAGTTGTCGGCTATCAAAAATTGTGAGTTAAAGATATAATCCGGTCATAGATAATTAACATAGATAATAGTAATCATACCTAAATACCTAATAGTTATAAATAATATTTTTGTAGAGATAATTAAAATTGATTCGGACAGTGGTCCGAATGAGATGCATGACAGTAATTCATTGCATACGAGTTCAAGCGACGAGTCTGATACTCGTTCTAGTGAAGATCATAAACCTCCGGTTGAGTATAAAATAGTATCAAACAAAGGGCCATATAGGTGGTGGCTAAACTACTTTGATGAACATTAATACATGACTTTTTGCTTAGCATGTGTGTACTCGATATCGTTCTCGGTATCTAATCGAATTGATCACGGTTAATGGTGGAATAGTCGTAATGGTCACTAAAAGGGGAAGTTGATTTTCTATTCTATTAGAAAGGGTAAGTGCAAAACCTAATTAAAATAAGCTAAAAGAAAATCTAGAAAAACTAAATTAAAGCTTTGAAAATTAACCTAAAAATTACAAGAAAAATACTTGGTAAAAATAGATATTTCGGGAAGCGTGCAATTTTTGGAAATTAAAACGTATATGATTAAAAACTTGAAAACTTGTTTAAAATAAACTAAGTAAAAAGGTGGGAAAAGTATAATTTAAAAACTAAGAAAAATAGAAACAAAAGCCAAAGTAGATCGCAATGCGATCGTACTCAAATTGCAAGATGGATCGCAGTGGTGGATCGTACTCAGATCGTAGCCCACGATCGTAGCATAGGGATCGCTCTCACTGATCGCAACCACGATCACAACAACTGGATCGTGGTCTTTGATCGTGGCCTGTGATCGTGACAACAATGATCGCAATCAATGCGATCGTACCCAGAGATCGTAACACGATCGCACCCACAGATCGTAATGAGTGACCGTGGTGTGGATCGTAGCTAAAGAAAGAACAATGATCGCAGTCAATGTGATCGTATCCAGAGATCGTAACCAAGGAAAACCCTCATAAGATCGCAATAGAAAACAAAGAGTAACTTAAGCTGCAACGAATAAGTAGTTAAACCAATAAGCACTTACCAACTTTTAGACAAGAGTAAATAAGCACAAATTTGACAACTTTTGGAATCTAAACACGTGAACTTTATAACACGAACTTTAAAACGATAAAACTTCTAAGAAAGCGTAAAAGTAAATAAGCTAAAGATACGAATAAGCCAATAAGCACAAACAGCTTAAAGCTCAAACGTATAAGAACTTATGTAGGAATAAAAAGATGAGCTTTTTAATCACTTAAACATCAAAATCAATCACGGATCATTAATATTTCGGATCAAAGGTAAACCAAAATCAAGAATGGTAGAAAGAGATTAATGAACAAAAAGCTTAACTTGAACTTGTGATTAATGAAATCCAAATACAAGGATGATTAAAAGCTTAAACTTGAAAGATAAAAATAAAGAAAAGATGAAACTTAGTGAGAGGAAGTTTAAAACTTTCTATCTCTAAAAACTAGAAAGGAAAAATTGAAAAATGAAACTAGCTAACTCTCCTCCTAATGTGTTTAGGAGGGTATTTATAGGAAAATAGGGAGGTGCATGTGTTGCCTCCTCTTTCTTTCTTCTCGGCTCGACTCGATTTAAATCCTTTGTCTTTCTCGACGTCGTCTCGGGATTTGTCGATGTAAATTGAACTCGTCTCATAATTTTCTTTTATAATTAGACTTGAGTTCTTTGACTTCATTAAACTTCCGTCTTTAGACTTTTTCTTCGATAAATCTTCAGAATAGGCCTTGGACTTCCGTTCTTTTTGCACTCTTGATCTTTTGACTTCGTCTTTTCTCGTTTTCTTCGATAAAAGCCCGTGAAAGCCCGTGTTTTCTTCCTTTTTCATATTTTGGTCCTAAAACACAATAAAAACACAAACCACGCATTATTCCGACTTTTACGACATAAAATACACGTTTTGGTCTTGTTATTATTGGAAATTGTTAATGCAAGTAATGCCTAAAAACATTATTAGTGTTAACTAATCTTTCTTAGTTTTAATCACAACAAACCATACAACACATTTAGTGTAGAAACACAAAATGAATTATTTAACTAACACTATCATCAAGGTAATAATCATATCACTAACCTTTCTTAATCATACTTAGTGATCATCAAAATGATTATCCTTAAAACTCACTTTTGTTAATAAGACAAAAGACTTTTTAATAAACTTTCTTTTTTAGAAAATGTTTTATTAAAATGGAAAATGAAAATTTGAAAATGGCATATTCCAGATGCTGTTAGAATATCCTTTGAAGGGTTCAAATACCTCAGATATTCCCACCCCACTAAAAGACAAAAAACGGAGCGGAGTCTAGTGGCGGTACCTTAAGTACCTACGCGGTACCTTAGCGATATGGTACCGCGGGGTGAGATAAGGTACGCGCACAGTAGCCGTTATAGATCCGTTGTAACTTTGTCTCCTTTAAATAGTGGGTCAAGTCTCATTTTCCAGCAAGCCTCTTGGACGTTTTTCTCAGCCCTTTTTCTATTTTCTATAGCATAATCATTAGTAAATGATCACTTAATTTGTTAAGGATGTTTACATATGATTATCCTCTTGATCCCCTCCTTTACCATGTCCAATGAGAAGATCACTCACTCACTAGTGTAGTGATAAAGATGAATTTATGAGCTAGTCATATTCATCATGATACCTTTTTGTTTTAGGTCAATCCAATGTATTTATGAATACTTGGACTAGTTGTGTTCATCCAAGTTATTTGTGAATACTTGGATTTGTTGTGTACATCCATTGCATATGTGTTTGCTTGGATTTGTGTTGTGTAAATCCAAGCTACATGTGTGTACTTGGATAAGTCTAGTTGAGTTGTAATAGATTTGATTAGGAGTTCTCACTAAACTATAAAGTGATGTGGTTGTGTCTTGTGAGTTCTCACTAAACTTTAAAGTGATTAGTAGTTGTGTTGTGTGAAGTTCTCACTTAGCTTCAAAGTGAAGAGTCGTGAAGATTGGTTCTAGCTTTCGATTAGAACTCGACATCTAGCCTTGTGTCGTAAAATGGTGAAGTAGGCAACGTCGTGAAGATTGGTTCTACCTTAAGATTAGAACTCGACATCTAGCCTTGTGTCGTTAAATTGTGAAGTAGGCAACGTCGTGTAGATTGGTCCTAGCTAAAGATTAGGTATCGACATTTAGCTTAGTGTCGGAAAATAATGTAAGCAACGATGTAAGGTTTTCTCCGCCGAGAAGGGAGCTTGTGGATATAGTGGAAATCTCGAGTAGGTGTACTCGAGGAGTGGAGTAGAAACGAGGATAGAGCCTCGTTGTCGAACCACTATAAATCTTGGTGTCTTCCCACTAGGTTGTCTCCTTCCTTGCTCTTTACTTATTTCATTTTCATTATACTTGCTTGTTATTCTTGCTAGTGCATTTCAATTGAACCTAATCATTATGCAACTTAGCATTAAGTAAAAGATAGTTTTGATACAAACCAAATTGAAAGCAATTTTAATTTGGTCACTAATCGAAGAGAAACTATTCAACCCCCCCCCCCCCCCCCCCCCTTCTAGTTTCTACAATTGGTATCAGAGCGATGGTCACTCAAGATCTTTGAACTATATTGTACTTTAAAACTTGGATCGATCCATTGTCTCCTCAAATTAGAAGGTCTAGTTGTACTAAAGTTTCTCTTTGGTCAAAACTATGTTTTCTTTGAAAAATAGGTCTTTTAATTGATAATATTGCATCCCACTTAAGATTAGTAGCCTTTATGCATTTTAGATATACTCTTGAAATGTATCTACTAGTTTGCATCTTGCTTTGTGTAGGTACTCATGAAGATCAATCACTTAATTGGTTGTGGATTGAGTTACTTGCACTTGTAGAAGAATCATCTTCATTGATCTTTAACATCTTTGAATGATGATACCAAGATGATTGGGAATGATAATAGTCCTTGAAGACTTAGTACTCATCATGGTCATTGATTGGGCATAGCACTTATTCCTTCATGGATTGCTCTTTGTGGCCAAGGTACGCTTTCGTTCTCTCACACGCCCTTTGATCATTCTTTTGATCATTACTTGACTATGTGCTTGTTCTCGGCATCCTTGCCTTGACATTTATTTGTGGTTTGTGCTTCTTTTCCTTTATCCTCTCAAACCTTCATTGCTTGGATACTTGACTCACTATGGTGATGTAGAGTGAGTTAGTAGAAGCTTAAAGTATCAAGCATGATTTCTATGGTTTGCACCCATATGGTTAGTAGGCCCTTTGTGGGAGAGAAAGTGAATTAATACCTTGCTCATATTTTTGTTTAGACTAAGACTATTATTGAAAGTGATCTTAGTCTATACTTGAATAATTGCTTTGTGCTTATTCATTACAAAAGCCGTTTAACGTTTCGCCGGAAAGGCACGTCTTAAACCACTATATATGACACAAGCTCTTCGTTACCACTATTTGAAGACTGTCATTAATCCCTTGAGCATTGATCCTAGTCTTGATTCACTTCCCTTGATTTCTCTCCACTTAGTCGTTTTTCTACGAGTAGTCGTTTGTCCGTTTCGGTTCTTTTCGATCTTGATTTAACTCGTAATCCTTCGTGAAGGCATATTGCTTAGTGTTATGATGATCCAATGATATTCTAAAAGGCTCATGATTTAATTTTAAGTATTTTAGAAAAACTGGATTTTCAAAATTTGGCGTTTTTCAGAGATAGAAACCTGCCTCTGCAGGCGGTTCCTTATCTCCGCGGCTCAAACCCGCGGTTCCTTATCGATAAGGTACCGCGGGCAGTAACTTTTGTCAGAGCGCCAGTTTGTGTTTTTTATTCTTTTTCAAACCAAACTCTCTCTCTCTCCCAAAAACACACAGCCGACGGGTTTTACTTTTTCCACCATTGTTGAAGCTTCCAAAACCTTCAATCACTCAAATTAATTGATTCCAAGTTGTGGGTTTCACTCATCCTTCATCTAACATCAATTAATTATAAGTATTTTCTTTCAATTTCATCTATTTTGTTCTAGGGTTCATCCTTTTATAATTGGGGATTTTTAAAATTGAAATTGAATTAAAACCTTAATAGGAATGTGGGTTGACATGGTAATCTTACTATGATTCCTTAGGTTGATATTCATTAAGATTTCACTAAAACCCACTTGTAGAACAAATCCGAATTTAGGCTAAATGATTTTGGTTGAATTATGGATTTGAGATGAACCCATGAACAAGTAGGTAATGACATTGTTAATGCTTACCTAAAAACCTTGTTTTGAAAAACCAATGTTCTAATCCATTGTTGATATAACATAGATCATGTGTTCTTGGTCAATGATGGAATAGACACATTGTGAACATGAAAATGATATGGATTCAATCCTATGTTTGTCAAGAAATTGATATAACACATTTTCATTTTTCGTTTTCCTTTTTGATTTTCATATGAGTGATTGGAGAAATATTGTCTTGTGTTTGTATTTAGGTACTTAATCATGCCTTCTCAATATCAAAAAGATCATTAATTCACTAAAGTTTATATGCCCGACATCTCCCAAACCTATGCTTCCCCCCAACTTCAAAACGCGTTTCCATCCCTTTCCACTCGTTGTTTCCATGAGGGTAGAGTCGTTGACAAGGAAATAACAGGTTATGTCTATATCCTTTCTATGTTTGAGCTTTCGGGGTTTGATTGCTTGCTCAACATAGAAGAAGATATTTACCCCTTATTCCTTCTTGAATTCTTTTGCACCTACTCCATGATTGAATACAATGGAAAAATCTTCATTCGTTTCGTATTGAATGATCAATTAATTCAATACTCTCTTGAAGACTTTGGTCAAATTCTCGGTGTGCCTTATGAAGGCACTTGTCGTTTTATGGATAAATGGAGACTTGATGCTCTCTCGGAATCCTTCGATAAACCTCCAAATGACCACACCGAAATTGATCTAGAGTTCATTCTTGAAATCGTCTCGAAAGAGCGTGATGGTAACGTTGTGAGAAGCCTTCATTCAAATGTACGAAATGTGAATCAATATGAAGTGCTCTCTAATGACCTTAAGGATTTTATGGTTCAATGGGCCAATATCCTTAGGGAGAATGTCTTTTGTCTTGGTGGAAACCGAGATCATATCCCGGCGTGTATGGTGCATATGTTGAGTTGCATCTTTACATCCACCAAGTACAACTTTGCATTCTATATCGCTCGACGAATCAATTATGCCCTTTCGAAGCCCAAGACAAACCTTCCCTATGCTATGCTTCTAACTCGCCTTTTCAAAAGGGTTGCTCATGATTTTCCCCACCTTGATCTTTCTCGCTTCTACCCGGTTCATCGGGTTATGTTGCCCATTCAAGAGGCATATGCTAGAAAGAAAAGAAGTGATCGAGGATCGAGAAAATCTGTTCATCAAGAGATGGATGATGAGGACATGGACATGCCAACAAGTGATGGTGATGGCATAGGTACTAGTTCTCATTTCCACTCTTCGAGTAATTCCCATCCATCCTCAAACCCATTTGAGGATGAATTTGAAGACTTAGCTCCTCCTCCTCATCATTCTAGTGAAGTACCGGAAGATCTCAATATGGAGCATCTTTACCGCAAAAACCTTAGAACTCGAGGGGAATTGCACGAACACCAGGTTGAATCAAGAAAAGGTTTCAAGTTCTTGGGGAATATGATCAAGGGATTGGGGAAGAAGAGAAGGTGAAAGCATTGAAGTTTTTCAAAGAATACATGTTGGTAAACATGTATTGTTGAATAATTTTACTTTATCTTGGATATGTATTAACTTGTGATTGCATGTTAGAATTATCATTTATCTTGATCCTTAATGTTAATTATGCCTTCATATTTGTGTTTTACATAGCTTTGTGCATGCCATATGATAGTTAGCTTATTAGATTATGATCTGTAGTTAACTTTGGCTTGTGAAACCTTTGGGAAAAATCTGGGTTTATCAAAAACTGGAATGGAAAATTTTTGAAAACCTTCTGGTCGCAGTTCCATATCGACCCGCGGTTCCTTATCGATAAGGTACCGCCGGTCCTAGATAAGGAACCGCCGGCCACAGTGCACGACAGCATCTTTGCTTTACACTGTTTTCTTAATTTTGTGTAAACCTTGCATGATTTTAAGTTATAAACTGCACATTTCCTAAACTAGGGTATCTAAATTCATTATTCACCTAAAATGATTTTAACCCATTACTAGTTTGGATCATCCCTTCAACCATTTAAACCCACCTTGTTTGCCATGTTCTTCACACATCAAACATACTTCCCTAAACCTTAAACCACCCTAATCAACCATGGTGTGTACCAAAACCTCAAACACTTCCAAGACCTCTACCCCAAGAAAAACACTCAAAATAAGGGTTAGGGTAGCTAAGCCTAACTCTTCACCTTTCCTCACACCTAAGAATGAGAATGTTCCTATCCTCATTTCTTCATCACCTTCCCCACCTCTTGCACCATGCAAGACTTCTTCTACCCATGGTACTAACCACTCCATTGGTTCTACCTCCTCTTTATTCAATTCTAGAATGAATGAGCTTTCTTCACCCTTCACTCCAAGTGCACCCTTGGAAGTGACCACACAACCTCAACCAATCCAAAGCATTCCTTTTGGGAATGACTTTGATGACATTTTGGTGACTTCACCATTTACCCCTCACAACTCACCAATTTCACCAACCTTGGAGAATTTTCCTCCACACTCACCCATTTCACCCTTGGAGAACATGCCTCCTCTACCTCCACCCAACTCAAACATCCTAATTTTGGGTGTTCCTCTTTCCCTCCTCTTGGGTGATCCTTACTTTGGGTTTCAACAAACTCATGGTCCTAGATGTCCATGTTGTCTCTACAACCACTTCCTTATCCAAAACCTAAGGATGGATATGTATGGACTACATAGGGGTTTGCAAGATTTCTTGCTTGCTTTGTTCTCCATGCCTCCTCCTAGGAGATGAATGATGGAGTTCTTTTAATAAAGATTTTCAAAAACAAGCCAAAGAAAACCACCTATCTAGATTTAATGATAAGCTAGCAATGTATTAGTTAGTTTTATTTATCTTTGTACTTGTTTCACTAATGAATGTTTCGTGTTGTTGACTTATGGATTTAGCTTTGTGTGATTCTATCCTTTTGTGCACACTAATCAACTTTAATTTGAAATTAAAATTGAACCTAAATCTATCACAACCCCTAAACTTGACTAAAATTGGTTCAAAATGATATCTAAATTATTTTGTCATCCTTTGTCAAGACATTCTTTGTGAATGTGTTTCTTTATGCAACCCTAGCATATTTTGGTTCTAATAGAGGTAAAATTCCAAGATTTGCAAGTTTTTGAAAAAGTCTTAGTTTTTCCCAAAACCCAGGAAAAACATGGTTTAAAGTCCACTGGACGCGGTTCCTTAAGGACCCGCGGTTCCTTAGTGATATGGAACCGCCAGCCCATATAAGGTACCGCGGCCAGAATGTGGCTTTTGACGATTTTTTTTGGTCAAAACTTATAAAACCCTATTCCCAGTCAAGATTCCTTGTTTACTCAAATTGACTAAACATTCCTTGACACTACACACTTTGTATTCAAATTCTTACCTTGATTACATTTTACTTATACCCCAACCTTGAGATTTCATTCTCACACCTTCCCAACCTTGAGAATTCATTCTCACATAACCTTGAGATATCATTCTCACACTCTCACAATGCCTAACTCCTACATTCCTAACCTTGACATTTCTTTGTCACAACCCCACTCACCCAAAGCTTCCTCATCCAAGCTTTCAAAGAAACCAAAAATCTTGGTTCGACCCGTTTGGGTTAAGAAGAATGAACCATCTTCGTCCAAACCACCCAAAAACCCTACCTTCTCTCCAATCAAGTATTGGAATGAGACTTATACCATAAACCCCATCACCAGAGCAAAAGAAAATGTTCCACCACCACCCCAATCCTTCAATACCCCCCAACTCAATGACCTTTCCACCTTCCCAAACCTCACAAGGCATTGTTAAAACACTCCCAAACCCTTTACCCACCACCACCAAACCCTAAGTTTGATGCCATACCCCCATCAAACGATTTTGTGTTGTATCATGGATCCTCGTGTGATTGTTGCCGATTTCAACAAATTGAACTTGCTCATGTGTATGAGAAGTTAAATTTTCTTGAATTCCTCCTCACTCGACCTCCTATTCAAGTTTTCGTTCCGGTGGACAAAACTTCGAATGATGCATCGTCGTCTTTTTAGTTCTATTTTATTTTTAGCAATCTTGGAAAATATCACTATTAGACTAGCTTATGCTTAGTGGTTTATTTTCCATATTTATTGCTTTTAGATACTCATACTATGTGTATGACTATCTTCTTTGTTGTATTATTTTTTTTTAACATTTGTGTTATTTGTGTGTTATCTAATTAGTTCTCTTTTTGAGTTGATCTTGGTTAAATTTTTACAATTGCTTATGGGTGATTCCATCAATTCTAAAGCTTTAACCCATTGACAAGCTTATCATCTTCATTATATTGAAGTTTGATTTTGTCAATTACCTCTTTGGACATACTTAGCAAAATACTTGCTTCTAATTTGAGATCTCTTCTCTTTCTCCCTCTCAAGTTACTTAGTAGGTAGTGATCATATATACATTGGTGTTTCTTTCCTTTCTACTAACCTTTGTGTAGCATGCCACCTTAGCTCACAAACTTGGTGCCCCAAGAAAGGGGGAGCAACCACCAAGGGGGAGCTACTAGCAAAGTTCGATGCACTTCAAAGACTTATGCTAACCTTTTTGCTACGACAAAGGGGGAGAAATGATAGTGATAAACTATTTAATAATTCCATAGTTTGTGTTTCTACGTAAATGAGTTTATCGTTTGTCGTAATCAAAAAGAGGGAGATTGTTAATGCAAGTAATGCCTAAAAACATTTTTAGTGTTAACTAATCTTTCTTAGTTTTGATCACAACAAACCATACAACACATTTAGTGTAGAAACACAAAATGAATTATTTAACTAACACCATCATCAAGGTAATAATCATATCACTAACCTTTCTTAATCATACTTAGTGATCATGAAAATGATTATCCTTAAAACTCACTTTTGTTAATAAGACAAAAGACTTTTTAATAAACTTTCTTTTTTAGAAAATGTTTTATTAAAATGGAAAATGAAAATTTGAAAATGGCATATTCCAAATGCTGTTAGAATATCCTTTGAAGGGTTCAAATACCTCAGATATTCCCACCCCACTAAAAGACAAAAAACGTAGCGGAGTCTAGTGGCGGTACCTTAAGTACCTACGCGGTACCTTAGCGATATGGTACCGCGGGGTGAGATAAGGTACCGTGCACAGTAGCCGTTATAGATCCGTTGTAACTTTGTCTCCTTTAAATAGTGGGTCAAATCTCATTTTCCAGCAAGCCTCTTGGACGTTTTTCTCAGCCCTTTTTCTTTTTTCTATAACATAATCATTAGTAAATGATCACTTAATTTGTTAAGGATGTTTACATATGATTATCCTCTTGATCCCCTCCTTTACCATGTCCAATGAGAAGATCACTCACTCACTAGTGTAGTGATAAAGATGAATTTATGAGCTAGTCATATTCATCATGATACCTTTTTGTTTTAGGTCAATCCAATGTATTTATGAATACTTGGACTAGTTGTGTTCATCCAAGTTATTTGTGAATACTTTGATTTGTTGTGTACATCCATTGCATATGTGTTTGCTTGGATTTGTGTTGTGTAAATCCAAGCTACATGTGTGTACTTGGATAAGTCTAGTTGAGTTGTAATAGATTTGATTAGGAGTTCTCACTAAACTATAAAGTGATGTGGTTGTGTCTTGTGAGTTCTTACTAAACTTTAAAGTGATTAGTAGTTGTGTTGTGTGAAGTTCTCACTTAGCTTCAAAGTGAAGAGTCGTGAAGATTGGTTCTAGCTTTCGATTAGAACTCGACATCTAGCCTTGTGTCGTAAAATGGTGAAGTAGGCAACGTCGTGAAGATTGGTTCTACCTTAAGATTAGAACTCGACATTTAGCCTTGTGTCGTTAAATTGTGAAGTAGGCAACGTCGTGTAGATTGGTCCTAGCTAAAGATTAGGTCTCGACATTTAGCTTATTGTCAGAAAATAATGTAAGCAACGATGTAAGGTTTTCTCCACCGAGAAGGGAGCTTGTGGATATAGTTTAAATCTCGAGTAGGTGTACTCGAGGAGTGGAGTAGAAACGAGGATAGAGCCTCGTTGTCGAACCACTATAAATCTTGGTGTCTTCCCACTAGGTTGTCTCCTTCCTTGCTCTTTACTTATTTCATTTTCATTATACTTGCTTATTATTCTTGCTAGTGCATTTCAATTGAACCTAATCATTATGCAACTTAGCTTTAAGTAAAAGATAGTTTTGATACAAACCAAATTGAAAGCAATTTTAATTTGGTCACCAATCGAAGAGAAACTATTCAACCCCCCCTTCTAGTTTCTACAGAAATAAGTGGTAAAAGGATAAGTGTTTTCACACTTATTAAATCCCCTACACTTGAACATTGCAATGCCCTCATGCAATGCATTAATTTCGAAGCACGGATTACATTTCTCATCATAAATAACCCACCTTGGCCTTTATTGAATAATAAACTTTAAGGAAACTAAAAAGATAGAAATATGTACAAAACAAGTAAAGAAATCAAAGACTTACATTGGGGTTTTGGCCGTCATGAATGTTCATCATCCTCAAGTTTCACGTTCCCCAAACCAAGATTAAAAACAAGATCATTGTTATTATAAGTTAGCAAACTAACACGAACTCATGTGGCCCAATTATTTACTTAGACTCCCTTATTCCTAGGTGTATCTCTTATATTTTAATATTGTCTTGAATGATCACGAGGATGCATTGTTTGACTTATCTCGATAGTTTATTTAGGCCAAAAATAAAGTGGGACGATTTAATCAATAGTTAGCTAAAGGACAAAATCTTTTAAAACTGCTTCTCGGGTCCTCTTAGAGTTCATATCTTGGCATAACTCGCTTCACGATTTGAGACCTTTCTCGGACCGATATTTGGCAGCGACTTCATACTTCAAATCTTGAGAGACGTTCTTGAAATTATGGTCTTCTCTTCATAATAGGAATTTCTTCACTTGAATTTTTTGAGAGATTCTTCATATTTGGACCACGACTTCTTCATTTTTCTCCAATCTTTATTTTGGACTTTGATACACAACGATCCGCCTCCTTTTAGGACTTGGATATTTATCCTCATACCTTGTAAGGGCCTTTTTGGATAGACTTCTCCATGATCTTCTGGGGAGTATTTGCTTTTCGTCGTGTGTCTCGATCCTTCATATTGATTTTCGATAAATGATTCTTCACATCACTTTTGGATCTTTAACAACAAAATGTAGCCCTCGTGCCTTGTTAGGGCCTTTTCGGACTTGCCAATCTTCGCATCCCGCTTCAATAAGTTAAGCCTTGGCTATGAACTCTAATTAATACCGAGCAACTTTTAAACGATATTGTGCTAGAAGCTAAGTAACTTTTCAAATCGTACAACCTTATTTATTGCAGATAAATTTATTAGCAAGCGATGGGAGAAAAAGCTTATAATCAACTCACATAAATTCATGAAGAAATACCAAACTTATAATTGAATCCATCATCTCTCGTTCTCCACAATTTAAAATCTCAAGGAATGAGACTCGTGGATGCTTAGCCAATTAAATCAAAGTTTTGGGTTTTCGAGTCATCTATAGGATCTTGCAAACTCTTAGACTTTTTCAAGTTTGGAATTCGCATTTCAAAGTTCCCTTGATAAACGACTCTCTAGGATCAATTATAGGAACTTGCGAAAAGTTCTTGTTCTTAACTCGTGAGAGTTAAGACTTTCGCGTTTTAAAGCTCCCTATATAAAAGCCTAGCAAAACTTTACTTAAACACGTTAAGGATACTAGCTAGAGTAAACTTAGATAAGTAAACTCGGGTTGAGTCAAAATATTCACAACTTTGAAAAAATTTAAAACCACTTTATTGAAAATTTATTCTAGCAAAGAAAGTAAATAACGATAACAAAGGAAAACTACAAGGCCAAAATAGATTAAAAATTTTGAAAAATGTCGAAAAACCAAATTTTCTGGTTAAAATGAGGGCAAATTCATGGAAAAGACCACTTACTTCGATAGAAGTCCCTCCTACACTTGATATAAAATTGTCCTCAATGTTTAAGCATGTGGGAGTAAACACCCCTACACTTATGACATTGTGCACTTTGTTTAAATCTTGCTAAGGATAGGACAACTAAAGTGATTTCAATGTGAACATATAAGATATGAAATATTGAATCACGACAGTTTAGGATAGAACCGGGAAAACAGGAACACGGGATCGCGGTTCATCAAAAGTCATCGAGAATGGATCTTTGAAGCTTTAATCCCTGCACAGAAGAAGAAACAAGACAACAAACACATACGGGGCTCCCCCTACACTTATTATGAAAACGGTAAAGGATAGATCAACGGGTTGCCTCCCAAGACGCGCTTGTTTTTGTTAACCGAGTCACGAGCCTGACTCGACCCAGAACTTAATTCAAGGGAAACGTGGTGAGGGATGGACTCATCTCATGAGAGATGTCCTCACCAAAGTACAACTTCACGCGTTGGCCATTCACTTTAAAATTGGGCCCATTTGGCTGAGAAAACTCAATGGTGCCATATGGGAAGACTTTGGCGACGGTGAATGGACCAGACCAACGACTCTTCAACTTGCCCGAGAAGATCTTCAACCGAGAGTTAAAGAGTAAGACTTGATCACCAACGTGGAACTCTCGGTTCTTAATCCTAGCATCATGGATGATCTTGGTCTTCTCCTTGTAGATCAACGAGTTCTCATAAGCTTCATTCCTTAATTCATTTAGCTCGTTGATTTGAATTTTCCGAAGATCGCCGGCTTTATTGATGTCGAAGTTAGCCCACTTCAAGGCCCAGTATGTCTTATGTTCCAGCTCGATAGGGAGGTGGCATGCTTTCCCGTACACAAGACGATAAGGTATACAACCAATCGGGGTCTTATAAGCGGTACGGAAAGCCCACAAAGCATCATCTAACTTATCGGCCCACGAGGCACGATGCTCTCCCATAGTACGCTCAAGAATTTGCTTCAATCCACGGATAGATATCTCGGCTTGACCATTGGTTTGCGGATGATAAGAGGTGGAAAGATGATGATTAACACCATACTTAGCCATGACTCTTGCGAATTGATCGTTGCAAAAATGAGTCCCGCGGTCACTGATGATAGCACGAGGAACACCGAATCGAGCATAAAGCTGCTTTAAAAAGTTCACAACCACCCTCGCATCGTTCGTAGGGAGAGCCTTAGCTTCAAACCATTTAGATACGTAGTCAACGGCTACGAGGATGTACATGTTCCCTTTGGATGATGGAAATGGCCCCATAAAGTCGATGCCCCATACGTCAAAGATTTCACACTCTTGTATGAAATTTTGAGGCATCTCATCTTTATGTGTGATCTTGCCTTGGCGTTCGCAAGCATCACAATTTTTAACCATTGTGTGAGCGTCATGATAAATGGTGGGCCAATAGAATCCCGAGTCAAACACTTTCTTAGCGGTGTAGTTGGGACCAAAGTGACCACCGGTGGGTCCTTTATGGAAAGTGAAGGTCTACGATATCTAAGGATTTTGTAAGTTATGGATTGGATCTATTGATTTAATGGTGGAGATGGGGAAGAAGGAGATAAGGTGTAGAGAGAGAAAGGAGAGAAAAGAAAAGTAGAGAGAGAAAATGATTTAATTAAAATGAAAGATGTAAAAATGAGAAGAACCACCACCCCTCCTAACATGCTAGGAGGGGTATATATATAGCCCACCCTACATGTGGGCTATATGGACTATATTTACTACAAACTGGATCACGAGCCTAACACATGAATATATCATTGGAGTGACCGATCCTTTCTAAATACGTAAAAACGTATTTCCAACAATCTCCCCCTAAGGGAGGTCACTCCAAGTTACAATGTCCTAAATAGTCTATAGCTCGTGATCTATGCTAATAATGATGTGACCGAGACTTTCTTTGGGAAAACGTATTTCCAACAATCTCCCCCTAAGGGAGGTCACACCATTTTACAAAATCTTAAACCTAGCATCTATGCTTGAGTCTTCGATCTTGTTCTTGTGAATATGCTTGATGTGATCTTTGACTTTAGTCTTGAGCATGTTTCCTTGCCTTGACCTTGTGCATTCATCACTTGTGAAATTTGCCTCTTCGTGACTTCATGTTCCACATACTTATACCTTTAAATTCTTGAAAGCTTCAGAGTTTGATACAGCGGAAGACTTGACCTTCAGACTTTCTTGAATTTGTTGAAGTACTAAGTGTATATAGTATAAGCATGTGGTGACGACTTCTTCTGGATTATACACCGCAATGCCACCTTCTTGTTACGCTGCATAAGACAGTTAGCAACAAACCATATATACGGATGAAATGGCCTTGAACATTTCATTCTAATTCTGTAGCATTTTACCTCCGGTCGGTGAAGACCGTTGGACGATATTAAATATCGTACTTGTGACAGGTAGTTTCAATAAAGAACCTCCTTGACAAGATTTCGCGGGTAAACCCGTTCTCTTTACTCGTCCGTCCAAAGCTGACTGCGAACGTAAAGAGTGAATCATTTGGATAAAATTATCCGCATGATTTGAAGCCGTCAATTCATGTTCCTGGAACAAGTGAAGTTCAATTAAGAACCACACCATCGTTGCTTTCCAGTTGTCACGAGCTTGATTCGTATAGAATCTTGCAAGTTACCTACCAAGTGCTGTTTGATGTTAACACTAGAAGGATTTCCATTCGTCACTGTAAATACTTAATAGTATTACTCTGAATGTTCTGGCAAGATCACTAAGATATTGCGCAGAGGCCTAGAACGTGTTTAAATTCATTTAAGAGTTTAAACCACTGTTGCTTTCCAGTTATCACAAGTTTGATTCATAAAGAATCGCACAAGTCACCTACCATGAGCTTTTTGATATTCGCTCAAGAAGGATTTTCATCTTCATTGTAAATACTTTCGTATTACTCGGATGTTCAGGCAAGATCATGAAGATTTTGCGTAGGACTCTTAAGATCTTTCTTACTTTTCACAGTGTGTGAAGAAGCAAGGAAATATGAAAGTGTGTCCTAATGAGATATTTGATGATCTCAAATGGCTCTAGACTCGATCGTGCAATTTGGATTTTAGTGATCGGAGGCTGGAGAGGAGTGCCACCTTTTCAATACCAATTTATTCGGAGTGAATAAACCAATAGATAATGTGTTGATCTCCGTGTGATTAAAACAAATACCTTTTGAGAGATATTTGAGTTAGCTGGGAAGGGTTGTGCATTGCATCACTGGGTCCATGATGTCTTTCTTCAATATCAAGAATCATTAAAAATGATCTCAATAGCATATGAATTGACCCGGTTTCTGCCTAAGGTTGTAAGGAGGGCTTCTTTCTTTACACCCTTTATCTTTACAATTCTTTTTCATTCTTCAACCCCTTCAATGCTTACCAATACGTCATAACTAGCACCTTGTTGTGATTGTTCCAGTGCTAACTTAAGTACTTGGTCGACATTCAGCTACGTTCACAATCTTTCTCCATCTTTCCTAAGGACTACTATTTCTAGCTATAGAATGTCCTTGGGAAGATTCCTCCGGTTCTAGAGGAATCATTGGACTTTAACCTATCCTACCATCCTTATGTCACCACAATCTTCACTGCCGTGAATAGAGATGTTTTGGGTAAGTGTATGTCACCATGAAATCCATTTTGAAGTGCAAATCCATTTTGCTCCCCCTTAACATATGCCACGATATCCGAAAACATTTCGCACATGTCGGGATGAGCTAGCACGTTAAGTCAAACCATTTGTGATTAATCATTTCCCATATTAAATCACATTTTCTCCCCCATATTAAAAATATTAACCCAATCGATGTTTTTAATATCAATTGATTTAATAGCATTTTAAGAAAATTTGGGAAGAAAGATGCAAATCCAATTATCTTCATGAATTACACAAGCTCCCCCTCAAATTAATGAGGGGGTACTTGAAACGTAAATTAAATACCTTTTAAACACAAGTGTAAGGTATTTATCACGTGCAAAGATCATATATGATAATGAATTCACAATATTAGCAATTTACGAGGTTGGACCTGAATGATGGAGAACATCATATGAAAGAAGCACATGGTTCTTGTTCACGAATGTTGGTCTTCCTCGTAACTTCTGAAATTATCTTCCCCTTTACACCACATGGACAATTGATATCGTTGTCTTGACACCAACTTGTGAACTATGGCACTTCCGGCATCGAAGATTCTGAATGCTGGACGATTGCTCCCCCTCAATTGTTGACCCGTGTTCTACTTAAAGAGCTGTAGTCACCGTTTGAGTAGTCGCATCGTTGAGTATGTAGATATCAATTGCAACAAACTTTGGATTGTGGAGTTGATAACGTCGGATTCTGAAGTCAAAGCTTTCCGGTGAAATGCTTGACTTCAAAGTGAAAACCGGGTTACTATCGGAAATAATAGCAAACCATTTTGAGCATGTTTTAAGAGTTTGAACTTCTGCTCGAACTTTATTTACAACCCCGTGTCATTATTGAATGACATTTCTAGTATCGTAAATATTATCGATTCCAGAAGACATGCTCTTTTTATCAAAACATTTTTGAACACACAATTTTGAAAGATTTAGAAAAACCTTTTGAGAAATTCTTGAAAAATTGTGTTCAAAGTTTTGAAAACCAATTACTTGAGCTTAAGATTTGGAATATCTTAGGAAAGCTCAAGTCCGAGAAGTTGTAAACTTCTCGTTGTAAGGATAAGTTATCATCGGCGATAAACTTTCCTTTTATCTGAAGGACGAGTCCTAAGCTGACATTTACTTAGAAGTCGTTTTCATGAGCTTGAAAACTTTGACTATTTTAACGGAAAGCTCATGACCGAGAAAGGTTAATTTCTCGTTATGAGGTAAAGTTCTCTTATTTAAAAGATACACTTTCCTTTATGAGCTTAAAACTTCGAATGTTTTAATACAAGCTCATGACCGAGAAAGATGAATTTCTCGTTAAGAGGATAAGTTATCATAAAAGATAATCTTTCCTTTATTTTAAGTTCGAGTTACAGTCTGACATTTAACTGTAAGTCATTGTGCATGATCTTAAAAACGTGGAATGTTTTTTGATATAAGCTCATGCCCGAGAAAAATGAATTTCTCGTTTTAGGATAAGTTTATCATCGGCGATAAACTTTCCTTTCTTTGAAGATCGAGTTATAGTCTGTGATGTGACTATAAGTCCTTGTGCATGAGCTTAAAAACGTGGAATGTTTTTAACATAAGCTCATGCCCGAGAAAAATGAATTTCTCGTTTTTAGGATAAGTCATCATCGGGATGAACTTTCCTGTCTTTTGAGATCGAGTTACAGTCTGTTATGTGACTGTAAGTCCTTGTGTTGTAGCTTAACCATGAATCCCCTGAGACATTTGTTTCTCTGATATTTGCTTCTTCAGCAACCAAACTCTAAGAGTGTCCTTAGTTGAACGGTATACAACGATTGGACCGCTTCGTTCTTTTGGAACATCAACTTTGGTACCTGCATTCTCATTAGGAATTTGCTTGCTTTGACATGGGTTGGCGATATCAATTTTAGAAGTACGTGGGGGTTCACAGTTGGCTTTACTTGTGTCAGAGGCGACCTGAGTAGATGATTCACTTATCTTAGCTGGCAAACGTTTCCTTTTATAGAAAACCTTAAGTTTAGGCTTAAGTGATGTATCATCTTTTTCAATTTCCTCCCTAGCAGTCTTAGTAGAGTCGGAGATTATCCTAGTTAAAGGGCACTCGTTTCCTACAAGAGTGAAAGTTCTACCAGTGGGGCGCCACATTTTACCAATGGGTTTGATTTTAGCTACCCACTGGGATTTAAGTCTAGCACGGGAGTTCACCTCATTAAGCAATTTTTTGATACAGGAATCATGATTGGCTCTAAAGACACATTTCCTACATGTTTTACAAGTAGCATATTTAATGTCCGAGTAATTCCTAGATGATTGATCGATGCTCCTAGGAGATGACATGCTACGGTTAGCAGTGTTGGGTAATCTAGAAGGCATCTGACTAGGTTGGACATTGCTATCTCTTACATGTGTCTTTTGAATAGCTTCCCTTTGACCAGAATCATGGCGCACATCAGTTGAACTAGTTCTAGACATGTTCATTGAACTATTTTTAGAGAAACTAGGGGCAATCATGTGATGAGGTCTTGCTAAAACTGATTTAGTCACATTAGGCCTAGTTGGTGGAGTGATTGTTCTATAAATATGACCCAAATCAACTTGGGAGGCAAACCGCGGTCTCGAGGATTGTGGTCGCTCGGATCTAAATGCAGTAGGTTGTCTGACAATCGGTTGTCTGACGAACTGATTTGTAGGCGGTTTCCCCAAGATTGATGGTTTTTCAAGCTTAGTGTCCACACTAGGTCCTCTATTTTTCCTTAACTCGTTTTTCAACGCAGCTATAGCAAACACCTTTTCCTGTACTTGGGCCTTTAAAGTCTCATTCTCTTTGAGCAAGTTATCTTGGGATGCCAACTTAGATTCAAGAAGTTGAATTTGTTTCAAAAGATTATCCTTTTCAGCTTTAGAATCTAACACTTTTTGATCCAATTTTCTTTCAAGAACAACATTTGATTTTTCAAGTTTTTCAAAATATGTTTCAAATTTGTTCGTTTTCTTTGAAATTTTGGCATCCTCAAGATCTTTTGATTGTTGAGCTACAATCGTTTCGAGCTCTCTAATCTTGGAATCAGAAGCTGTCAATGAAGCAGTTATAAGACAATTATCATGATGTTTAGCATTTTGAACACTTTCTCCCCCATTATGACTCACATCGGATGAATCATAAGTGGTATTTCTATCACTCTTGTCCATCCCATGTTTGTCATAATTAGGTTCAGAATGCTCAATATGCGGCATGTCATCAGCATATACATCATAACCAACATCACATTGTACCATGTTTGCAGGCTCTTCGTCATAAACGGGTAAGGTGTCATCAAGAGAGATCTCGTGAACATTCCTCGACGTGCCACTGATATCATGTTGTCCTTCTGAATCCGTGCTCTTGCCATCGTTAGGCTCCAAGTTGTCAACTGTATGACCATTCTCCTCTTGCATCTCAAATTATTGCATTCCATTACTATACGCCTGCTGAAGTCGAGATCTTTCATAAATAGAAGATGATACCGATGTCATGAGTTTCAATATTGAATCACGGAAAACTCGAAGCTCGGTATGTGTATCTCGAAGAAAGGATTGGCAAATCACTAAACTTTCCGGCTTGATGATATTGAATTGGAGGAAAGGCGTGAGTTGTGTCACAAGATCCTTATATGCAAGTGCCGATGCAGTGTGATTAAAGTTTTCATGGTTGAGTTGCTCGGCGAGTTGGGTCAAAGTGGTGAAAATTGAGTCGATGAATATATGACTATCTTGTCCAAAGATGGTCACAAATTCGCTCCCTCCTTGAATCCCCGAAAGAGTGACAAGATGAGACTGAAGCATTTGAAATGAAGTGATGCCACTTTTTCTAACTTTGTTTTGTATTGAAAGCGATACTCCCTCTTGATTTTTCGATTTCAACGAATCCATTATGAGTTCGATGAAGAATAAAAGAAAAAAAAAATTATGGGTCTCGTCAAATAAATTTTGTAACTTAGACTCGTCTTTGCGTCTCACCGTTAAAACTCGAACAAGCAACCAACTTTTAAAAGAAAAATCCCAAAACAAAATATGATATATATATATTTTATTTTTTATATATATATATTTTTTTTGTCAGGAATATTAAAATTCAAAAAATATTAAAATTTTAAAAAAAATATTAAAGAAAATATCTGATATAAAAAAATCTGATATATAAAATAAAGTAAAATAAAAATTTGATGACAATCTGATATTTAAAAAAAATTTGATATAAAATAAAGAAAAAACAAAAAAATCTGATATTAAAAGAAAAGAAAAAAAATCCAAACGTGTCACTCCCCTTGTTTTCTCCGTCAATTAAAAAACGTGTCCCAAACTGAATAAACGTGGCTTGCTTTAAGCCCACATAGATACTTGATAATCTACACCCCAATATAAACTCTTTCTTTGACTAAATCAAATAATTTCTCCCCTCAAATCCTCCGTCCCTTTATTTCCCCTCAATGGCGAACCCTCATCTAATCTCACAACATTATCTACGCCCCCAACTAATCTGATTCTCACAAAAACCTCATCTTCATCATCTATCAATCCCAACCTCCGTTACTTTACAGATCCAGAATACTCACAACACTTGATTTTCCAAACCCATTAATAAAGAAGAATCAAGATTTTGTCATCAAGATCATTCAAATGGTCTCGGGTAGGTACTAATTTCGTTATGTATTGGGTTTCGGGTAGGTGCTAATTCGTGAGTTAATCTTGAAATCTATCTAGTCGTTCTATCATCTGTAGAGTCTTTCTGTCGAGTGTTGATGTCGAGTGGGTTTCGGGGATGTTGATGTCGAGTCTGTGTGAGGGTCAGGGTGAGGGAGAGTTGGTCCAAGTTCCAGTCTGTTTGTTTGGGGGAGTCGAATGGGGGAGTGTTGGGTGGGGGAGTCTGTTTGTGTGAGGGTGAGGGTGTTGGGTGGGTGTGAGGGTGTGAGGGTGTCGAAAGAGGGTGTATGAGGGAGTCTGTCGAGGGGGGGTAAAGTTGAGAGTTGAGAGTTGAGAGTTGTATCGAGGGTGTTATTGTGACGAGGGAGATTGAGAGTCAAGGTTGTATCGAGGTTGTCTGTGTTGAGTCAAGGTTGAGGTTTGTCGTGAGTCGAAGTCTTGTTTGGTCGAGAGATTGAAAGTGTGATCCAGAGTTGAGTATTTTGTGTTTGGGTGAGGGTGAGTTTGACCTAAGAGTTTTGAATTTTGACGAGGGTGTGTTTAAAACTTTTCGAGTCTTTGTTTTCGAGAGAGGATTTTTGTTTAACTGAAAGATTTTTGGGTCGAAACCGAAACAAGAAAAACCAAATCAGAACACTCTTGTTATTGAAGAAATTTTGAATTTTGTGACCGGATATATAACGGATCTTGACATGCAAGACACGAAATTTAGAAATCTGAGATCTTAAAGTTTTGATAGGAGTCTTGTTTGGCTACGATTTGTTGGTGGAGAGAAAGTTGTCAGTCAATACGATGGGTGAGAGAGGTTCGAGGTCGAGGTCGAGTCTGGGTCTTTTGGTCTCAGTCGAGAGAGTCGAGTCTTGGGTGTGGTGTTTTTAGACGAGAGGTGAGGGATTGTTGAGAGGATGTTTGGTGTTTGTGACGGGTGTGTTTTTGGTGTGACGAGTCGAGAGTGGGTGGGTGTTAAGTTTGAAATGGTTTGATTGTGTGTGGTATCTATACGGAATAAGTTCTACCCGGAATAAGTTCTATCCGGAATAAGTCTATTCGGAATGATCCGTGTCTATATGGAATGATCCGTGTCTATACGGAATGATCCGTGTCTATACGGAATAATCCGTGTCTATACGGAATAATCCGTGCTATACGGAATAATCCGTTATACGGAATAATCCGTTATACGGAATAATCCGTTATACGGAATAACAAGAAAAGGAAACAGAAAGTGGAGATTGATGGATCAAAGTGATGAAACTTTTGACAGATTTGGACAGATTGGTTGAACAAAAAAAAAGGACAAAATAAAAGATGACAAATTTAATGTATTAAAAAAAACTGATAAAAAACTGATTAATTTAAAATTAATAAAATCTGATAAAACTGAAACTGCTTATCCAGACATCAATTTGATAAAAATGATTATAAAAAGATGAGAAAAAAATTATAGAAAAAAAGAGATTTTGAAATTTAAAATTTTAAAAAAAATGATAAAAACTGATTGGATAAGTTAAATCATAAAAAAATTGATTGGACAGATTTTTAGAAAAAAGAGACGAAAGATTTCTAAAAAAAGTTATAACAAGAAAATCAATAGATAAAAAAACGTAAATCCTAAAATTTAACCATGGCTCTTGATACCAATTGAAGGTCTACGATATCTAAGGATTTTGTAAGTTATGGATTGGATCTATTGATTTAATGGTGGAGATGGGGAAGAAGGAGATAAGGTGTAGAGAGAGAAAGGAGAGAAAAGAAAAGTAGAGAGAGAAAATGATTTAATTAAAATGAAAGATGTAAAAATGAGAAGAACCACCACCCCTCCTAACATGCTAGGATGGGTATATATATAGCCCACCCTACATGTGGGCTATATGGACTATATTTACTACAAACTGGATCACGAGCCTAACACATGAATATATCATTGGAGTGACCGATCCTTTCTAAATACGTAAAAACGTATTTCCAACAATCTCCCCCTAAGGGAGGTCACTCCAAGTTACAATGTCCTAAATAGTCTATAGCTCGTGATCTATGCTAATAATGATGTGACTGAGACTTTCTTTGGGAAAACGTATTTCCAACAGAAAGCTTCGAGAATGTCTAAAGCTGCGGGTCCATCAACACACCGACGAATAATCAGATCATCACATTGTTTGAAGAGATAAGGGTCATCCCAAAAGTAAGTCTTAACATCTTTAAAGAACTTCTTCTTTTGTTGGGATGTTAACCCTTGGATGAGAATATCGCCCGCTAAGTAGTTTGCAATGTCCGCAAACCACGAGGTGTCATCAAGATTGGAATTGACAAACATTAAGGCCTCAAGGGGAAAAGAGTCATTGATCTCTTAATTCGGATGATCCACTTGATAAGGATCCTCAAGTCTACTTAGATGATCCGCGGCTAGGTTTTCGGCTCCCTTATTGTCACGAATTTCAATTTTAAATTCTTGAAGGAGCAAAACCCAACGAAGAAGTCTTGGCTTAGAATCTTGTTTAGTCAACAAGTACTTCAACGCGGAATGATCGGTGTACACGATGGTGGTAGAAAGAACAAGATAGGGGCGGAATTTTTCAAAAGCATACATTACAGCTAAAAGCTCTTTTTCGGTAGTGGTATAATGCAGTTGAGCCCCCGTCATTGTTTTGCTAGCATAATGGATTGGTTAGAAGTGTTTGTTCACTCTTTGGCCCAAAACCGCTCCAATAGCAAAGTCACTAGCATCACACATCAATTCAAAAGGTAGCTCCCAATTAGGGGTAACCAAGACCGGTGCCTTAGTTAGCTTGTCCTTAAGAAGATTGAAGGATTAGAGACACTCTTTAGAAAAGATGAAAGGAGTATCTTTTTTCAAGAGGTGGGTCATCGGGCGAGCGATTTTAGAAAAATCTTAAATGAATCGACGATAGAAGCCCGCATGACCAAGGAAACTTCTCACACCCTTCACGGTTGAAGGTGGAGGCAATTTAGCAATAACATCAACTTTAGCACGGTCGACTTCAAGACCGGCTTTGGAGATTGTGTCCAAGAACAATGCCTTCTTTTACCATGAAATGGCATTTTTCCCAATTTAGAACAAGGCGAGTGTCTTCACACCGCTTAAGCACGCGTTCCAAATTGGCAAGGCAATGAGAGAAAGAATCACCATAGACCGAGAAATCATCCATGAAGACTTCTATAGTTTCTTCAACCATGTCATGGAAGATAGCCATCATACACCTTTGGAATGTCCCAGGAGCATTGCATAAGCCGAAAGGCATTCTTTTATAAGCAAATGTTCCATAAGGACAAGTGAATGTGGTTTTCTCTTGGTCTTTAGGGTCGATGGGAATTTAAAAATACCTGGAGAAACCATCTAAAAAGCAGTAATAGTCATTACCCGCTAGACGTTCAAGCATTTGGTCCATGAAAGGAAGGGGAAAATGATCCTTTCTCGTAGCATCATTGAGTTTGCGATAGTCTATACAAACTCTCCACCCTATAACGAGACGAGTAGGAATCAACTCGTTGTTTTCATTGGGCACAACGGTGATTCCGCCTTTCTTAGGCACACAATGGACCGGACTAACCCATGGTGAATCCGATATAGGGTATATCATTCCCGCATCAAGAAGTTTGATAACCTCTTTTTTGATGACGTCATGGATCTTGGGATTCACCCTTCTTTGGTTTTGAATAGTGGGTTTAAAGTCGTCCTCCATGAGAATTTTATGTGTGCAAAAGTGAGGATCAATTCCACGAATATCAGAGATTTTCCAAGCAATCGCTTTCTTATGATTCTTAAGCACGTTGATAAGTCTAGATTTTTCTTCTTCTTTCAAGTCCTTTGCGATGATGACGGGTAGCTTCTTGTTGTCTTCAAGGAAAACGTACTCGAGATGAGACGGTAGATCCTTAAGCTCTAAATCCGGAGGATTTTTGATGGAATGCGTAGTCAAATTCGGTTCATCGATAGAGATATCCTTAGGAGATGGTGGATAAATATGGTCCTCATTGAGAACTTTCTCAATGGTACGAATGTCTTCATCCCAATTGGAGGGAGAATCGTCATATTGCAAGTCCACATCTCCCAAAGTTGGTTCAAATTCTTTCAAAAGAAAATCACTTTCTCCAAATGGAGTTAGTGATGGAGCAATAGAGGCAACGGTCTCAACAATGGGGAGAGAAGAAGAACCACTTTTACAAGCGTCTTTGAAATGTTCTTCACAAGCCTCATCAAGAACGTCAATGAAATTAACACTCTCGTTTTCAGAAGGCTGCTTAGAAAGTTTACCCATGTTGAAGACGATTTTATCGTCACCAACTCTCATGATTAATTCTCCCGCGGCTACATCAATGAGAGTGTGACCGGTCCTCAAGAATGAACGTCCAACGATTAATGGAACACGGGTATCCATCTTGTAGTCGACGACAACAAAATCCGTCGGAAAGGTGAATTTTTCGACACCGACGAAGACATCTTCGGCTATCCCCACCGGATAAGCAACCGTACGGTTAGCTAATTCCAATGTCACACGTGTGTGGACTAGCTCGGGTAGAGATAATTGTTTCCAAACGCTTAAAGGCATTAAGTTGATACTAGCACCTAGATCAGCTAGGGATATACAGTTCTCTACCCCGGGGAAGTTGCAAGGAATGAGGAAACGACCCGGATCACCAAGTTTGGTTGGTAATTTCCTTAAGAGCACTGCAGAGCAATTCTCATTAAGTTGGGTATGAGCGATATCAAGGAGTTTCTCCTTGTCACTGATAAGATCTTTAAACATTTTTGCATACTTCGGTATGTGAGCGAGAGCCTCGGCAAAGGAGATGTTGAAATTCAATTGTTTAAACATTTTAAGAAAGTTAGAAACCTGAATATCATCCTTGTTCTTCAACTTCTCTTTCCTCAACCTTGAGGGATAAGGTATATTGGGTTGAGATGAAGGCTTTGGAATGGAATTCTCACTCACATCCTTGGGTGGTGGAGGGGTGGAAGTAGAAGGTGGAGGAATTGGAGAAGTAGAAGTTGGAGGAATTTGAGAAGGGGACTCGTTTTCCTTTGTCACAAGCACCGGTGTAGGTGTAGGAAGCTCGGGTTCCTTTAAACCTTTTCCACTACGAGTGGTGATTGCTTTCATCTCCCCTCTTGGATTAGAAACGGTGTTACTCGGAAGAGAACCCGAACCAGAGGTTTGATTACTTGGGAAAAAACTAGCCATCATATCCCTTAAGTTATTCGTTTGATTGCTCATAGAGTTTCTCATATCGGCTTGAAGAGCATTCCCTTGTTTCACCATGTCATTCCTTAGATCGGCTCGAATATCGTTCCCTTGTTTTGCCATGTCACCCTTCAAGTTAATGAATTGGCTTTGAAGATTCGTCACCATCTCTCTATTGGTCCTCATGTAAGTTTCGAGGTCTTGGTTCAATGCCGTGGGTTGATTGAGAGGTGGGGCTTGGTAAGCTTGATTATTTCCTTGAGGTGGATATGGGTTTCTTTGGGATTGATATTGATTGGTAGCTCGAGGTTGGCTTTGATTGTTGCGGTTGAAATTGTTTTGGTTTTGGTTTTGAGGAGAAAAACCGAGTGGAGATAGAAAGTTGTTGGAACGATAACTTAGCAAGTTACGGTCTCCTTGAGGACGTGCTTGGTAGCCTCCTGTAGAAAAGTTACCGTTAGCGGCATATACATTTTCCGGATTGTCAAGAGTAGAAGGACAATCGGTGTATGAATGAGAACCCCCGTAAATCTCACAAGAAGTTGCTATAGCTTTAGCTTGTTGAAATTGGTTTGTAGCCATGGTTAAGAAGTTTTTGTTCATCTCAGCTATTGCGAGTAAGTTCGGTTATCTCTGAGTTGGATGATGTAGAAGAAACATCGGCCCTCTGGTTATTCCTTGAAGATGCAGATGAATCCCAATTTTTGTGGTGAGTGGTCATGTTCTCTATCAGCTCTACACTCCTCAGGTCTTCTCTTCATGAATGTACCACCGGCGGCAGCATTAATCGTATCACGGTCACGAAAAGTTAACCCATTATAGAAATTATCAATCAAAGTAACGGGGAGCATGTTATGGTTTGGACAACGGTCGATCAAGACATTATAGCGTTCCCAAGCATCGAAAAGCGACTCATTAGGTTCTTGAGTGAATCCACTGATTTGGTTGCGAAGACTAGTGACCATGGATGGTGGAAAGTAACGTGACAAAAATTTTTGAGTCATGTCATTCCATGTTTGAATTGAATTTTTGGGAAGACGATCAAACCATTTTTCGGCATGGTGGGATAAAGTGTGTGGAAAGAGGTGAAGGCGAAGAAAATCCATGGAAGCACCGGGTAGTTTCATGCTTTGAGTGACGGTAATGAACTTGTCGAGATGTTTGTTGGCATCATCATCCGGTAATCCGCGAAACGGGCAAGCGTTTTGAACTTGCTGGATCATGTGATGCTTCAACGAAAATTCAGGAGCCGTGATTTGCATTGGCGCAATCGGTCCTCCGCGTCCGTTCATGGTTGGTTGACAAAGCTCCTCCATTGTTCGTAGATCGGGTGGGGGAATATTGTTGTTGTTGTTATTGTTATTCAAATTGGGGTGGGGTGGGTTGTTATTATTGTTATGCACACCGGCCATATCTATGTCTCTAAGAGTATCGGGCTCAGGATAAGACGTAGACCGAGTACGCATACACTAAAAGAAAATAAAATATTTTTGATTTTTTTTACCTTTTTTATTGTTTTTGGATTTTTGAAAATTTTATATTTTTTAGGATTTTTGAAAATTTTTGTGCTTGAAAATAACGTTCCTAAAAGAACGGATCCCAAAATCCAATTTCTCACTAAAAACCGTTAATCTTTACGAAAAGAGCCGGCAGCGGCGCCATTTAATACATGACTTTTTGCTTAGCATGTGTGTACTCGATATCGTTCTCGGTATCTAATCGAATTGATCACGGTTAATGGTGGAATAGTTGGTAATGGTCACTAAAAGGGGAAGTTGATTTTCTATTCTATTAGAAAGGGTAAGTGCAAAACGTAATTAAAATAAGCTAAAATCAAATCTAGAAAAGCTAAATTAAAGCTTTGAAAATTAACCTAAAAATTACTAGAAAAATACTTGGTAAAAATGGAGATTTCGAGAAGCGTGCAATTTTTGGAAATTAAAACGTAAATGATTAGAAACTTGAAATTTGTTTAAAATAAACTAAGTAAAAAGGTGGGAAAAGTATAATTTAAAAACTAAGAAAAATAGAAACAAAAGCCAAAGTAGATCGCAATGCGATCGTACTCAAATTACAAGATGGATCGCAGTGGTGGATCGTACTCAGATCGTAGCATAGGGATCGCACTCACTGATCGCAACCACGATCACAACAAGTGGATCGTGGTCTTTGATCGTGGCATGTGATCGTGACAACAATGATCGCAATCAATGCGATCGTACCCAGAGATCGTAACACGATCGCACCCACAGATCGCAATGAGTGATCGTGGTGTGGATCGTAGCCAAAGAAAGAACAATGATCGCAGTCAATGCGATCGTATCCAGAGATCGTAACCAAGGAAAACCCTCATAAGATCGCAATAGAAAACAAATAGTAACTTAAGCTGCAACGAATAAGCAGTTAAACCAATAAGCACTTACCAACTTTTAGACAAGAGTAAATAAGCACAAATTTGACAACTTTTGGAATCTAAACACGTGAACTTTATAACACGAACTTTAAAACGATAAAACTTTCAAGAAAGCTTAAACGTAAATAAGCTAAACATACGAATAAGCCAATAAGCACAAACATCTTAAAGCTCAAACGTATAAGAACTTATGTAGGAATAAAAAGATGAGCTTTTTAATCACTTAAACATCAAAATCAATCACGGATCATTAATATTTCGGATCAAAGGTAAACCAAAATCAAGAAAGGTAGAAAGAGATTAATGAACAAAAAGCATAACTTGAACTTGTGATTAATGAAATCCAAATACAAGGATGTTGGAAACTCACTTTATGTGACGACATTTAAGAATTCCCATTAGTTATCATAGTCACACACGTTTAGACTAGACTAGGTTCTTGTACTGTTAAGCGTATCGTGTGTGACTATATATACCCTCCTTAGCTTCCAAGGAGGGGTGTTGGTTGTGTCACATTTCACTTTTAATACATTTTACTTATTTTTACACACATTCAACCTCTCTCTCTCTCTCTCTAAGCCATCAATGGCTTCCACCACCATTTACCACCACATTAGACCACCGGATCCATTTTAGCATTTCTACATTTGGCATCAGAGCTACGGTTTAATCCTTGGATCGTTAGTGTTTATTGTTATTTCATGTGGTGGTCTAAAAATCATTTCTTTGTTTCATGTCTAAAATCTGTCACTTTAATCATTTTTTTTAAACAGTCCGTCATAATTTTTACAACTGTCTCAAGTTGTCATTTCTTTTGTATCACTTTTTGGTCTCGTTTCTATCTCAAATATGTTGTCTGTCTCGTGGTTTGGAACCGGTCCAAATAAGAGCTGTCCTGATATGATTTTCAATGGTCAAATTATTATATTTTTGGTCACGTCTCATTTGTTGGGTTCAAAAATCTATCCAACATATTATTCAGTTTCTTCTGGGTTTACTTCATGTGCGTACATGTGATCTATTTTTTTTATTTTTTTGAAGTTTTCTGGGTTCATCTTGAAGATGAACTGGTATGAAGACAAGAAAAAAAAAATCAGACCCAGAAAAGCAAGTTCCTGGAAAAACGGACAAAGGACAACTTTTGGATTAGATCGCATTGATTGCGATGGCTGGATTGCGATGGGTCGTTGCGATGGTACCATTGCGATGGAACCATTGCGATGGAACCATTGCGATGGAACCATTGCGATGGAACCATTGCCATGGTGTCCATCAGCCTGCGATGGGTTTTAAAGGAATCATTACGATGGCTCACATCATGTTGCGATGGGTTTAAAATGATCACTGCGATGGACTTTATTTTTTTATATATATTGCGATGCAGTTTGAAAGACCTTGACCAGTTTAACAATTACTCAGACCATGTTGTTTAAAATCTGCCCGAGACCAAAACTGTTACAAAAATTGACCAACATTCTTCCAACCTAGTCTCTCCACAACAAATCCACCATATCAATCCTAAATCCCATCGACACCTAGCCCATCTAATCTCAACACTTTCGTCTCAAATCAAAACAAAACTCGTATATAAAAGAAAATTTTATGATCTCAGCTTTAGTTCTAATTTTTAAAGATCTATTTAGATCTTGTAAATTCGAACTATGTACATCACTGATCCATGTTTGGTCTTAATCCATTTATTATTCGAATATAAAGAAAGGACTTTAACAAATCTGTTAAATCCCAATCTTTGTTTCGACTCATTCACAATCAAACACATGCAATTAAAATAATTAACCTACCCGAGACCTCCACGATTGGAGACCTTGCTGCATCTTTGCCCATGTGGTATTCGGTCAAGTATACTTTATTTCTAGATAACGGTTAATTGAGGCGGAGGCCATGATGTAATGAGTTTTGGGTTAAGTTTATTAGTGATATTAACTGAGATAAATTCGTAGATGATGACATGAGTTAGATTGAGATGGAGTTATGAGATGGATTTGGTGGTTGAGATTTGAGATGGGGAGAGAAAACTGGCGGAGGTTCCAGAGATTTTTTTTTCCTGACTGCGTTTTATATGAGCACTAAATTAGGTTAAGTGTGATATATATCCTTAAGGCCTCAAGTGTTCTCAATGGACCGAGTATTGGAAACTTGTGGGCCTGGTATATTCAAACGACATATTACCCTCATTGGAGAATGAGCATGTGTTTCTATTTCATACCAAATGAAATGCTTGGGGACACATGTTACCATTTTAGATCTCATGATGGTCGCCTAATATACTTGCTCCGTATAATGGAATTGTTGGATTTTACTTTCTTGGGTTGCCTACCCAGCGGTTTAAATTGTGCATTACATTTATACATGGTAACTTTGCAACATCTTATATAATTTGTATAAAATTAGCTTTTGGCTAATTTTTTTGTATAAATTATTTTATGGGCTGAATTTTGAGTTATAATGTCGGGATTTACACGAGACAAAGTGACGGGACAAAGAGACGAAACAAGTGACAAGAATTATTTTGATAAAACCGAAGAAAAATTTGGCGATTTTTCAGTGACTACAGATTTTTTTTTTGGATCGAATATTAATTATTTGAAGACGGAGACGAATTTCTTCGAAGGCGTGTACTTATTTTATCCTTGAACAGATAACTTGCTCGTGCTTAATCTCAGAATGAAGACTTGTTTATCTGGTTTCCGGGTTCGGGGTGGATGGTTGATGACTCGGATAACTATCACTCCAAGGGGTTACTTTGTTGTACTCAGTGACACGCGCATAGTCGACGTGGATAATTTCAAGAGGGGTTGTGCTTATAGACATCTTTAGTGATGCATTGGGTACTTAAAATTTTATCCACCGTTCTTCATTCAACAATAGTGCAAGCTTAAGTCACAATATCGAAGGATTCTTATTCAGTTTCATGTTTGATGTATCTGGTTCATTCCATCAGTGGTCACTTCAAATTGCCTTCAAGTGGGTTGGTAAAGATGGCCATGGAGAGTTTATGAGAAGAGATTTTCAATCAACAGCTGATTCTCACCAAATATAATTAAGCTTATTTATAATTCTCTCGAGATTTTCAGGTTTATGTGCTTACGATTTATTGATGGTTCCGAGTTTCGAAACCATCAAGGGGGAAGAAGAAGACACATCGAACGCACAACGAGTACACGTGATGAACTTCATACCTTCTTTTGATTTGAAGACATTCCGGGATGACATTTGTCATAGCCGCAGAGAAAATCAGTGTTTTAACTCGTGTCGTTATCAATCTCCAAACGGTACACTACTGATTCGGGGTTTAATTGTTTGATTGTTGCAATTATTCATCATCATTATCCTATATGCATTCCCGGGACTTAATTGACTCTGGTGCATCTCCGGAAGAAGACATGTGCATTTCCGGGACTTAATTGACTCTGGTGTTACGATGTCAACTTCATGAATGGGATAAAGTGTCCACTTCAGTATTTGAGCTTCATAATTGGGATTGATTTACTTTCTTCAACTATGTGGGGGAAGAAATGTCTTGATTATTTCTGGTATGCATAACTTGAACTCTCAGGGGGAAGAAAAATTCAGAAGAATTATTCAAGCGTGAGATGAAAAGTTGTTGATCTACTTGGTGTGCCCCAAACTTTCAATCCCTCTTAGCAACATTATCATGTTATATGATGGGATTTGCTAGTTAGATTCCGTTGTGCGCTTAATCATTCTAAGCTTTATTGAAAGCTTTGAAGTTGCTTACGAGGATTGTCGATTTAGGGGGAAGCTATTTAAAAAGCTTCTACATCAAGTTTATGTGGCATGAATTAGGGGGAAGCTAATTCAGAAGCTTCTCCTTAACCAGAAGTGTATGGGTTACTTAGCTCGTGCCGTTACAGTATTTCTTCAACAAGTTACTTTAAAGATGAGTCGTTTTGAAGACAAAGGCCTCAAAAGACATCATCAGCATTGGACGCTTCATGAAAGCTCTTGTTCTTATCATTATGTACTTGTTAGGAAAGAATATTGTAAGGAATTCTACACGTCGTCCCATGGGGGAAGATTGTTGGAAACTCACTTTATGTGACAACATTTAAGAATTCCCATTAGTTATCATAGTCACACACGTTTAGACTAGACTAGGTTCTTGTACTGTTAAGCGTATCGTGTGTGACTATATATACCCCTCCTTAGCTTCCAAGGAGGGGTGTTGGTTGTGTCACATTTCACTTTTAATACATTTTACTTATTTTCACACACATTCAACCTCTCTCTCTCTCTCTCTCTAAGCCATCAATGGCTTCCACCACCATTTACCACCACATTAGACCACCAGATCCATTTTAGCATTTCTACAAAGGATGATTAAAAGCTTAAACTTGAAAGATAAAAATAAAGAAAAGATGAAACTTAGTGAGAGAAAGTATAAAACTTTCTCTCTCTAAAAACTAGAAAGGAAAAATTGAAAAATGAAACTAGCTAACTCTCCTCCTAATGTGTTTAGGAGGGTATTTATAGGAAAATGGGGAGGTGCATGTGTTGCCTCCTCTTTCTTTCTTCTCGGCTCGACTCGATTTAAATCCTTTGTCTTTCTCGACGTCGTCTCGGTATTTGTCGATGTAAATTGAACTCGTCTCATAATTTTCTTCTATAATTAGACTTGAGTTCTTTGACTTCATTAAACTTCCGTCTTTGGACTTTTTCTTTGATAAATCTTCAGAATAGGCCTTGGACATCCTTTCTTTTTGCACTCTTGATCTTTTGACTTCATCTTTTCTCGTTTTCTTTGATAAAAGCCCGTGAAACCCCGTGTTTTCTTCCTTTTTCATCTTTTGGTCCTAAAACACAATAAAAACACAAACCACGCATAATTCCGACTTTTACGACGTAACATACAAGTTTTGGTCTTGTTATTATTGGAAATAAGTGGTAAAAGGATAAGTGTTTTCACACTTATTAAACATGAAACAAGTGACTTAATGAACCTGAATTTTTCTTTAAATTCACGGTAGACACCAAACCAAGGTACAAAAATGAGATGGATGGAGACGAAATTCCAGTGCCTTCAAAACCAAAAACAAAAAAATGGAAAAGTCCATTTCTTTCAAGTTTCGAAGAAGACAAGGAAGACATTCCAGGGCCTTTAAAGTTTAAAGACAAGGAATACATTCCAGATGCTTCAAGCTCAACATCTGAACCAAAGGTTTGAAGAACTTATGGCTGCTTTTGTTGTATTATCATTCCAACTATTTTGCTCCATATATATTTTGGACAATGTAATAGTTAGTCCAATTAGTTGGTGATGATATATTATGTAATTTTATGTTCAAACACTTTTAAGACCAATTAGTTGGTGATGATATATTATGTGTAATATTATGTACAATTTGGATGATAGTATTATTACTTCAATATTATGTAAAATGTATATATTTGATCAGTGCCATTTGATGAAGTAGCAAAATAGCTTTTTTATGGTGATTTTAAATGCCCAGCCCTAAAAGTATGTCTAATTCAGGGAAAAAAGGGAAAATTTTGATTTTAAACCAAAAAGTCCTAAAAGTATGTCAAATTCAGGGAAAAAAGGAATAAGCCAAAAACAAGCACTCAATAAGCTGTCTTGGGCTTATTAAGTCACGGCTTATATATTGAAATGCCCAGCCCAATTGATAATAAATATCAAATATTGCAAAGTAATAACGAAAAAGACCCTAGGGCAGTTGGTTTGTGTGTGATGTGTTTAGGTGTTGATAAAAGGGGTTGATCATGAGGTCGAGGGTTCGAATCCTAGTGGTTCCCTTTGGCCTGTGATTCCTCTTCTTTTTTTTTGGCTTGTTGCACAAACATTTAAAAAAGGTTAGCAAAAAACTCCCCCAGCCCGACTTCGAAAACATTTTTTTAATTAAAAACGTAAAACCGAAAAACGTGATGAAAAATGAAAATGACCTAAAAAATAAATAAAGTTTACCCATAAATATTAAATAATATAAATAAGATATAAAAACCAAGAAAACCTTTTTAGTCCTTTTAATTAATTTTATATTAATTTTTTAAAGATTATTTAAAACCTTCAAAATTAAACAAAATATTAGAAAGACTAATTTGGGTATTTATGATTTATAAACCTCACAAGTATTAATATAAGACAAAAAAATATTTTTTTATTTAACAAAAGCTATTTTTAAATGACTTAAAACTAAAACAGGATAAAAATGATCCTAAAAAATAGAATAATAAAGTGAAAAATCTGATTTTAAACCAAAAAGTCCTAAAATTATGTCTAATTAAGGGAAACAGGAATAAGCCAAAAACAATCACTCAATAAGCTGTTTTGGGCTTATTAAGTCACGAATTATATATTGAAACACCAAACACAATTGATATTAAATATCAAATATTGCAAGTTAAGAAACGAAAAAAACCCTAGGGCAGTTGATTTGTGTGTGGTGTGTTGAGGTGTTGATAAAAGGGGTTGATCATGAGGTCGATGGTTCGAATCCTTGTGGTTCCCCTTGGCCCGTGATTCTCCTTTTTTTATTTTATTTTTTGCTTGTTGCACAAACGCTTAAAAAAGGTAAGCAAAAAACTCCCCCAGCCCGACTTCGGAAACACTTTTTTAATTAAAAACGTAAAACCAAAAAACGTGATGAAAAATTAAAATGACCTAAAAATAAATAAGTTTACCACAAAATCGTAAATAATATAAATAAGATATAAAAACCAAGAAAACCTTTTTAGAACTTTTAACTAATTTTATATTAATTTTTAAAGATTATTTAAAACCTTCAAATTAAATAAAATATTAAAAAGACAAATTTGGGTATTTATGATTTGTAATCCTCACAAGTATTAATAAAAGACAGAAAAATATTTTTTCAAAATTTTTATTTAACAAAAGCTATTTTTAAATGACTTAAAACTAAAACAGGATAAAAATAATCCTAAAAAATAGATAATAAAGTGAAAAAACTGATTTTAAACCCAAAAGTCCTAAAAGTATGTGATAGGTGTGTAAACACCCATCCTTTTTACCACTTAATTACAATAATAACCGGGCCAAGACGTGTATTTTATGTCTTTTATGTCGGAATTATGCGTGGTTTGTGTTTTTGTTGTGATTTAGGACGAAAAGGTGAAAAGTGGAGAAAACACAGGCATTCACGGGCTTTTATTGAAGAAAAAGATGAAAGATGAAGTCAAGGAGTCAAGAGTGCAAAAAGAACGGAAGTCCAAGACCAATTCTGAAGATTTATCGAAGAAAAAGTCAAAAGACGGAAGTTTACTAAAGCCGAAGAACTCGAGTCTTATTTATGAAGAAAATTAAAGACGAGTTCAAAGAAATCCCGAGCCAAAAGTCATTAAAGTCCAAGATTAACAAAAGATTAAGAAGGGAAGGACTTAATGGTGCAATTAAGAAGAAATGAAGGAGGGGAGGAAGCTTCCTAAGCATTCCTTAATCCTCCCCTATATAGAGTCATTAGGATAATCACTTTCATTTTTGGTTGGCTAGAGTGACACTAGTTCTTCCATTTTATTTACTTGCACATTTACTTTATTGCACTTTAATTACCTTGTCTTGCACCTTAATTTTCCAAGTAAGTTACTTTTATTCTTATTGCACCTTTACTTTTCTTGTTTTAATCTCTCATTCTACCTTTGTTTCTTTGCTTGATCTTTATGTTTATGTGTTTATTATCTTGCTTATTTGATTAAAGGTTATGTTTTTATACTTTTGATTGTTTTGGATCATTGATTTTTATAGCTTATTTGTTTTTATCTTCAAATTTATAAAGTTTTTATAAAAGTTATTTTCATATATAAGTTTGTTTCGTAAACTTGCTTTCTTTTCGTGCTTTCAAAAGTCTTTAAATTTCAGTTTATTAGCTTTTTCTTATACGTGTTTGCTTAGGATTTTAGTCTAGAGCTTATTTGATTTATAGCTTATTAGTTTAGTGATGAGACTGCTTTTATACATAGTCTCATCTTCCAAATAGGGCTTAAAATGCATTAAATATCATCAAAATACCCATATATATGCTTGTGTTTGCTACTTGTGTATTTTAGGTACGGATATTGAGAAAATGACAAAAGATCACAAGAATCATGCAAAAACGAACACGGGAAACGAAGCCGCACAATGAACCAAGCCCTAGTGAAGACTTTCCCAAGATCAACCCTTGAAGATTTGAAGAATTATGAAGAAGGGTCCTCCAATATAGAAGAAATGACACTTTATACCCTTGTATCTTCATAATTACAAGTTTGGTCCCTAAAGTTTGTCAAAATTACAAAAAGGGCCATCCACTTTGAAGATTTGGCAAGTTTAGCCCCTCAACAAAGCTAAATTGTCAACCAATATCATCCATAAAGTCAAATACATCATGAAGTCCTTCAAAGTACAAGAAATGACAAGTTTGGTCCTTTGAAAATCTCAAAATTACAAAAAGGACCCTCAACTTTCAACATTTGGCAAAAATGGTCCCTCAATCATCAAGACTTGGCAATTTCAGTCCTCCAAAATGTCAATTAAACAAGTCTAGACCATTATCATTGAAGAAAATACCAAACCAGTCCTTCAAGAATGCAAAAATGGCAAGAAATACCCCTGAATTTACTTTATGAAACTTTTTGGGGCAAAAGTGTGAAGTTTGAAACTTCATTAACAAAGGAAACGAATTTTGGGCTGGTTATTTACAAAGTGAAAAGAAGAAAGGAGTTAAGGGACTATTTCTGGCAGACAGCCATTCTTACCTAGACCAGTGAGTGGGTGACACCTGTCCCACTCACACTCTCCACCAATCACAAGCCTTCCTTCCTCCACCTCACAATCCCACTCACCAGGTTTAAGATTAAATTAATCTTGGCGCCATTAACAAGTATTTAAACATAATCCAAACCCAAAACGGATTAAACCAGGCACTATTCACCTCAAGAACACAATTAAGGGTTTCTTAATTTCTTGTAATTAAGCCCTAATAATTTCCAGAATGTTGATTAATGGCCCTCTAATCATAACCCAACCCCTAAACTCCCATCACTCTCATGCATGTGATAATGCCAACCCTCCCCTGCCCCACTTTTCATGTCCAAACAAAAACCAACCAGCCATCCAACGTATGAGATTGATGCTTACTTTCTAAGCTCAATGTGAGCCTTTAGATGCAAAAGCCACTCTTGCCAGCTCCACAAACAGCCAAGAAATCAGTCACATGAAGCTAATGAGTTCAAATCCACAAGGGCAATTTTGGGACTTCACAACTAGGGTTTATGTATTTTTCAGCTTTCTTAGGACACATGTAAGGCTATATATAAAGCCCTTAGGTCTCATTGAGACGTTTGCTTTTTGATTTTTCCTTGTTCAAGTTTCTGTAAATCCTATTTCTAAGTTTAATGAAATTGAGTTTTAAACCTTGAAGAAAAGTCATTGGCCAATCTTATTTACTTCTTTCTATTGTTATATGCTTTTTAGTTCTTGAAGTTCAAAACCTGTTTTCCAAAGAGGAGTGTGCAAAAGTTTGCACATTTTCTCATTTTCTTGATATTTTGCTAAGTCTTGTTCCAATCTTGGAATTCTTGGGCTATAGGGCTGATCATAGCATCCTAACTGAGTTGGTTAAGGTGTGGTGAGGCTTATAAATTGGGGATAATCAAGTGTGGGGTAACAAGTTTGCATCAATCAAGTTTTTCAAAGTTTCTGATTTTTATGATATTGTGCTTAACCCTTGTTCAATCTTAGCAGGCTTATTGTGGAAGCTTGTGCTTGTTCTTGCTAGCACATAAGCTCAAAATTCGTGGGTGTGGATGTACATCCATGAGGTTTGCATACTTAATCTCAAAATCTGCTTAAATTGTGATTTTTGATGATATTTGTATGAAACTTGTGTTCTTGTGAATTTTGTGGCTTGTTCTTGCTTGAATCTGTTTATCTTACTTGTTTGAGTGTTAATTGATGCTTGGTTGGCCTGAAATCTCACTTTGCCTTTGAAAATTTTGATTTGGAAAAGTTAAAGGGGTGTTTGGGTCTACTGGTTTGTGCTTGCATCTTGTTATTGTGTTGTTAGTTTGTGTTGTTCATGCTTTGTATCTGCTATACCTTTGTTTGAGAGTGTTTTGCTGCAAGTTTCTGAGTTTGAAACCTTGAATCAAACAAATTGCTATATCTTGTTGAGTTGATTGATTTTTGACCTAACATTTTGGGAAAACCTAGAGTTTATGCATGTTTAGGGATAAAAGTTGTTAAAACATCATCAATATAACCTGTTTGAAAGATTTGGAGTGTTGAAATTGGCTTGTGTGTCAAATACATCAGCAAAAGTAAAAACTGCATGTGTTAGTATTCATCAGTAACCTTCATTGCTTGAATCTTGCTTAATTCTTTGAACCAGTGCATGAAACCTGTTTAGACTTGCTTATTGGAGTTTATAATAGCTTGTGTGTGCATTTGGTTGAATTTGGCTGGCTGATTTGTGCTAAAACTGCTCATAAGTGCTTAACTGCTTATTGTTCATGTCTGTATCATGTCTGATGATTAATTGATTAAACTGTATCAATTGGGTGTTAGTGATTGTGTTATTTTGATTGTGATTGACTCCTTTTGATCCAAAGATCATTGGGTGCCTTTGTGAAATCTGAATCCAAGAAAAAGTCACTAAAGACAAAAAGTCAAAATAGTCAAGCAGTGGAAAAAGTTTCCACTGCTCAACATCCAAAACTAGCCCCTGCTAGTGCAATTTTGTCATCAGCTTATCAATAAGCTATTCTAGCTTATTCTGACTTGCAACAACTTATTTTTTGTGATAGATCTTCATTATTTGACCCATTTAAGTAAACTGGAGCTTATTGGACTTTGACTTTGACTTTTTACTAGAAAACCAACTTATTTGACTTTTAACATAAGTGCTTATTTGACTTTCCAGCTTATTGAGTGTGCTTATTGAGTAGGTTTTTGATTATTAAGCTTAGTTTTGTCATAAGAAACATTTTGCAACTTGAATCAGCTTCTGAGGTGGTCTAGATCATAAAAACGACTATTTTGTCGTTTTGTGAATAAGTTTGTGAACTGTTTCTGGCTTATTAAGTGGGCTTATTTGAAATTTCTTTTTGCAGAAGTCTTTGTTAGGTCAAAAGAAGCTTGTGTGTAAAATTTTAGCTTATGGCATCAGCTTATAGCTTAATGGGCTTAAAAGCCCATTAAGAATAAGCTGCTTATTATAAGTTAGCTTATTTCACATTTTCAGCTTTTGGGCCTTTGGAAAAAGTTGCTTAAAATCAAATTTTGAGTCAACCTGTGCTTTTTGGGCTTATTTTGAACACTTTTTCTTATTGGGCCTTAATTAAGCCCAATAATGGACTGTTTTGGGTTTGGCCCATTTTCTAGGCCCAATAGGGGTATTTAGGTAATTTCACTTTCATTTCTGAGTTATTTAGGTTAAATTAAGCTAGTTTGCAAGTTTTTAGAATTTTTTATAATTTTTGGATTTTTAATATTATTTTATTATTAAAAATTAAAAGTCTGATTTTCTAGGTTTTTATATTTTTCCTAGGTTCTAAACACTTAATTAGGATTTTTGCAACTTTCCAAATATTTTTTAGGTCTTTTAATTATTTTTTATAATTAATTTAAGATTTAATTGATTTTAGGAGTTCTTAATTATTTAAAAATAGTTTTATATGGTTTTAAAATTTTGAAAAATAGTTTTTAGCTTAATTAGAGTATTTTTGAGGTTTACAAACTTTAAAATCTTGTTTAGGACTTTTTAATAATTAATTTTGATTTTTAGGGCTTTAATTAGCATTAAAAAGTCATTATCTAATTAATTAAAAGTTTTTTGCAAGTTTTGATTTTTTGTAAACTCTTAGAATATTACTAGGGATTTTTGGTAATTTTTAGAAATTTTTAGGTTAAAATTTTAATTTTTGCACTATTTACGACTTTACGTGTACGCCTTTTTAGACTTAGTTTAATCCGTCTTGATAACCGTCATTCTCTTCTAATCCCTTTTCTATTTTTCTTTCTCAAATATAATCACAAATTAATCCATATCATTACACACATAACACACTAGCCTCCTCGTGAACGAACTTGAACTTAATTGGTCATTAGTGCTTGGTTTTCCTAAACCGACACTTAACGCTTACCACTTTTGTCATCCTTTTCCTAAAGGGGTAATTTTACAACTATCATTTTGGCGCCGCTGCCGGGGAGGCATGTTGTGTTTTGATTTGGCATTGTTGTTTTTATACTAACCATAATTAGTATTTGTATTAGTAGCACTCTACTAATACGTATTATCGATTTTCGCTTTTTGTGTGAATATTATTAATATATTGTATACGTAGAACAATAAATTCACAAGTACTCCAAATACGTGAGAAATCACAACCTTGACTTGGGAGGTCATTACCCAATCATTGTATTCGAATCTCAAACCAAAGAAAAAGGCAAAAATAGATAAATACTTTCGTGAAGCTTAATCTTGAAAATACAAACTATAAGGTGGGTATAAGGCGGATATTATAAAATATATCCTAAGGAAAAAGGCTCTTAAGTGCTTCGCGCCGCCTCATTTCCCCGCTTGCTTGTGAGTATTTGATTGTGAGAGCTAATCGAGGGTTTTGCCGCCCAAAGTATTACTAAGTATCATATATATTTTCTTGGTTTATATTGATTAAACCCTCTTGAACGTTTTGGTGTTCCACCAACGTTCTAAAGTCATCGAAGGCGTTCACTTCACGTGATCGTTTTCATTCCTTGAGGCTTCTTTAATCAAGAGATTTGATTAAGGAGGAGATTTGTAGATTTGTGTCTACTTAATACATTTCACCAAATTCCAAAAGGTTAATACAATCAAAAACCACAAAAAAATTAAAAAATATAAAACACCAAAAAGAATCTTCTTTGCTCATCCCCTCGTTGTACGTGACGTTTATGCTAACTCGTAATCAAGCAAGACGTGCACGTAAACGAAAGAACAAAACTCCCACTCCCAACAATTCTAGTGAGGAGTCTCCTATTGACGAACCCATTGTAAGAGAAGCACCAACCATGGCGAATCGAACTATGATGGAGTTACTTCAAGCACCCACCGAGGGTTATGGAGAGGCTATTGTGATTCCCGCTATCCTTGCGGAGAATTTTGAGGTGAAAACGGGTTTGTTGTCGATGATCCAAAACAACAAATTCCGTGGTGATGAGAAGGAGAATCCCCACAACCATATCCGCCAATTCAATCGTCTTACCGCTACTTGCAAGTTTAAGGATGTCTCGAACGACTCAATTAAGATGATGCTTTTTCCGTATTCCTTAGCGGGGCCCGCAAAAATTTGGTTAGAGAAAGAGCCACCCAATTCTATATTGACGTGGAAGGATCTCGTGTCTAAGTTTGTGAACCAATTTTTCTCGCCCTCTAAGACTACGCACTTGAAAAACGAGATTTCAAAGTTTTCACAAGAATTTAGTGAAAGTTTTTCAACGGCTTGGAATAGGTTTAAGGAAATGTTACATGAATGTCCTCATCACGGTTTTTCCGATTTGCATCAAATTGACACGTTTTACAATGGACTTAATGATCATGAAAGGGATTATTTGAATGCCGCCGCGGGTGGTAATTTTTTGTGTAAAACGGTTGAGGAAGCTTTGGTGATAATTGAAAATAGATCTAAGGTGTATAGTCCTCGTAGCACGTCTAGTGTTCGTAAGGCTTCGTCTTCGGCTTCACCTTCTTTGTCTACTACCATCGATGCTTGCCAAATTGAGGCGAACTTGGAAAACAAGATTTTTGATAAGTTGAAAGGACTTTTGATTGAGTTTAAAGTTGGTGAACCAAGTGCTCCCGCTACGGCTAAAGCGGTTGAGGTTTCTTGCATGTATTGTGGTGGAGGTCATGATTTCTCCGAGTGCATTACCAACGGTGGTAACACTTCGAGTGCCTTCGCGGCCACGAGAAATTACAACCAAAACGGTCAAGTTTCCCGCTCTAATCAAATGACTCCACCGGGTTTTGGTTCAAATCAAAATGCTAACAACAACTATCGCAACAATCAAGTTGGTTTCAAAAACAATTATAACAAGGGAAACTATGGGAATCAAGGGGCTAATAATCAAGTTTCAAACAAAAATGATTTTCAAAATAACAACAAAAGTTTGCAAACATTGAAAGATCTTCCAAGTGAGTTTGTTGAATATGCTAGTGGGAATGATGCTAGGTTTGACAATATTCAAAGAGAAATCATTAGCCTAAGATCCGAGTTTAAGAACGACTTGAAGAAAGAGTTGAAAAATGAGTTAGCCAATGAACTTAAAATCCACACCAACAAGATGGAAGGAAATGTCACTAGGTTGCAACAAAACCAACAAAAGATGGAACAAGGGCAACATGAGATTAAACAAGAGATGATTAAGGCCGAGAAAAGGCAAACCGAAGCCGTGTTGAGGCAATCTAATTTTGAAGATAAAATCTCGTCTATGTTTGAGGCAATAATTGTGTAAACCGTCGTCAAGTGGTCTTCCTAGCAACACCATATCCAACCCTAAGGGTGAGATGAAAGTGATTACCACACGTAGTGGTAAGACACTTAAGGAACCGACTCCTCAACCAATTGCTCCTACGGAGGAAGCAATTGATGAAGAACCCGAGGTGGTGGTCCAAAAGGAGCATGTCCCAATCCCACGAAGTACCGCTCATGCCACACCTACGGTTGACCCATTACCATCATTGGAACCCGAGATTCCAAAGGCTATGCCTACTATGCCTCAACCCACACCACCTTTGCCCTATCCATCGAGACTTAGGAAGGAGAAACATCAAGAGCGCGACAATTACCAATTTGAGCTTTTTATGAAAATGTTTCGTGATTTGCACCTTAATGTGAGTTTCGCCGATGCTTTGGTCATGATGCCTCGATTTGCCACTAACTTTAAGAGTATGTTGAACAACAAGGAGAAATTGCACCAATTGTCTAGTTGTTCGTCGGTTTATCTTAATCGCATACCTCAAAAAGTCGGTGATCCCGGTAAATTTTTGATCCCTTGTGCAATCCAAGATATGGAAGAATGCTTCGCCTTGGCCGATCTTGGTGCTAGCATTAACTTGATGCCACTTGCAATCTTCAAGTCGCTCAATCTTCCTAATCTTACTCCTTCACTAATGTCTATCGAGTTGGCCGACCATTCCACAATTCCCGCATGTGGTTTGGCGGAAGACATTTTTGTGAAAGTGGGGAAGTTCTACTATCCCGTAGACTTTATCGTTGTTGATATCCCCACGGATCCTCAAGTTCCTCTCATTTTAGGTCGTTCGTTTTTAGATACGTCTATGGCTTTGATCGATGTGCATGCTAGAAAGATCACCTTACGTTTCAACGACGAGGAACTTGTTATAAACGCAACTCAAAATTCTCAAATTTCTCATGTTTATTCCGTTGCAACCATAAACCTCGTTGATATGATTGACGTGGTTTGCGAGGAATTTTCACAAGAACTTCTAGGTTTTGGTGATGAAGAAACTAGTGGCAATCCCACTATGTTGGATCCTATTCTTGATAATTCGACACCAACCTTCACTCCATTTGAAGGTGGTGGTTTTACGTTGGAAGAATGCAATGTTCCACGTACTTGTGACGAAGACCTCGACAACGATGAGGACTTCTCTATTATCAAGGATTTTCTTAACGATTTCCCATTTCCTCCACCCGAGGAGGTTATGAGTATCGAGCCCAAATCTTCAATTGAGGAACCACCTATCCTCGAGTTGAAAGATTTACCTCCTCACCTCGAATATGTCTATTTGGAGGAGGACGACAAGTTGCCGGTTATTATTGCGAAGGATCTTTCGAATGATGAAAAAACCGCACTTGTCGATGTTCTAAAGGACCACAAAAGGGCGATTGCGTGGAAGTTATCCGACATTAAGGGGATCGATCCCAAATTTTGTACCTACAAAATCTTAATGGAGGAGGATTTCAAGCCCACAATCCAAAGTCAAAGGAGGGTGAACCCCAAGATTCATGACGTCATCAAAAAGGAGGTCCTTAAACTCCTTGACGCGGGGATGATTTACCCTATTTCCGATAGCCCTTGGGTGAGTCCTATTCATTGTGTCCCTAAAAAGGGAGGGATGACCGTTGTGCCAAACGATGCCAACGAGTTGATTCCCACTAGACTCATGACCGGATGGAGAGTGTGCATCGACTATCGAAAGTTGAATGAAGCCACTCGAAAAGACCATTTTCCCTTGCCCTTCATGGACCAAATGTTGGAGCGTCTTGCGGGAAACGATTTCTATTGCTTTCTAGATGGTTTTTCTGGTTACTTCCAAATTCCCATCGATCCTCGTGATCAAGAAAAAACTACGTTTACGTGTCCATATGGAACGTTTGCCTATCGTAGAATGCCATTCGGACTTTGCAATGCACCGGGAACCTTTCAAAGGTGCATGATGGCTATTTTTCATGACATGATCGAGAAGACGATGGAAGTCTTCATGGATGACTTTTCCGTGTTTGGTAATTCGTTCACTTCGTGTTTGTCGAATCTAGAGAGAATGTTGAAACGTTGTGAGGAACCAACCTTGTGCTCAATTGGGAAAAATGTTATTTTATGGTTAAGAGTGGAATCGTCTTAGGGCACAAGGTCTCGAAAGCGGGGATTAAGGTAGATCAAGCTAAGGTAGACGTCATCGCCAAATTACCTCATCCCAAAACCGTCAAGGGAGTTAGGAGTTTCCTAGGCCACGCGGGCTTTTATCATCGATTCATCAAGGACTTTTCAAAGATTTCTCGACCCATTACACATCTTCTTGAAAAAGAGGCACGTTTTGTCTTTGACGAAGATTGTGTACGAGCCTTTGAGATCCTTAAGAGGAAACTTACCGAAGCTCCCATTCTTGTTGCTCCCAATTGGAACCTACCCTTTGAGCTCATGTGTGATGCTAGTGATTACGCTATAGGGGTCGTTTTGGGGCAACGTCATGATAAGCACTTCTTGCCTATTCACTATGCTAGCAAGACGATGACCGAGGCTCAACTAAAATACACTACAACGGAAAAGGAGTTCCTTGCCGTGGTGTATGCATTTGAGAAGTTCCGACCTTACCTCGTCTTGACGAAATGCATAGTGTATACGGACCATTCGGCTATTAAGTATCTCATGGCAAAGCAAGATGCTAAGCCTAGATTACTTCGTTGGATTCTCCTCCTTCAAGAATTTGATCACAAAATCGTTGACAAAAAAGGAGCCGAGAATCTAGCGGCCGATCATCTTTCTCGTTCGGAAGATCCTCACCAAAGTGTTTACGAGCCCAAGGAAATCACCGAAACATTTCCGCTCGAAACACTTGGTGTAGTGAATTCTAAGCTTGATCCTTCCACCCCATGGTTTGCGGATTTTGAAAATTACCATGCGGGTAACTTCATCGTTAAGGGTATGACGACTCAAGAAAAACGAAAATTCTTTTGTGACGTCAAGTTCTACTTTTGGAACGACCCTTACTTGTTTCGAACTTGTGCGGATCAAATCATCCGACGTTGTGTATTTGGCACCGAAGCTTCTAACATCCTTAGAGCTTGCCATGAGGGACCCACGGGTGGTCACCACGGTGCTAATCTCACGGCTAAAAAGGTGTTTGATGCCGGCTTATTTTGGCCTACTATTTACCGAGATGCACAAGATCTTGTGAAGTCGTGTGATGCATGCCAACGACAAGGAAAAGCCTCACAAAAAGATGAAATGCCACAAAATATCATCCAAGTGTGTGAGATCTTTGACGTTTGGGGTATAGACTTTATGGGGCTGTTCCCATCATCTCGTGGTAATAAGTACATCCTTGTTGCGGTTGACTACCTTTCTAAGTAGGTGGAGGCCAAGGCCTTGCCCACCAATGATGCTCGTGTGGTAGTCAAGTTTTTGAAGCAATTGTTTTCTCGGTTTGGAACCCCTCGTGCTATCATAAGCGATCGTGGAACCCATTTTTGTAACGACCAATTTGAAAGGGTTCTAAGGAAATATGGGGTTACACATCGGCTTTCTACGGCTTATCACCCACAAACGAGTGGGCAAGTCGAGGTTTCAAACCGAGCGTTAAAGAGGATTTTGGAGAGATCCGTTGGATAAAACCGACAATTGTGGTCGGATAAGTTGGACGATGCTTTATGGGCCTTTAGGACCGCTCATAAGACGCCCATTGGGTGCACTCCCTATAAGCTTGTGTATGGAAAGAATTGTCATTTGCCTATCGAATTAGAACACAAGGCTTATTGGGCCCTAAAGCATTGTAATGATGATATGGAGACCGCGGGAAAACACCGGAAAATGCAATTGAATGAATTGGATGAATTGAGGGATATTGCTTATGAAAATTCATTGATTTACAAAGAAAAAACTAAAAAGTTGCATGATTCTAAAATTAAAAACCGGGTTTTTAACATTGGGGATCAAGTTTTGCTTTTTAATTCAAGATTAAAAATCTTTTCCGGTAAGTTGAAATCCCGTTGGTCCGGTCCATTCACCGTGACTCAAGTGTTTCCGTATGGGACCATCGAGCTAGCTCAAGATGATGGTCCTAACTTCAAGGTGAATGGACATAGGTTGAAGCACTACTTTGGCGGGGAAGTTCCATCCTTGAACTACCTCGACCAAGTCACCTTCCCCAATGATAATTAGTATTGAGGGGATCGAGTCGAGCTCATGACTCGGTAATAAAAAACGAGGAGCCTCGTGGGGGAGTCCCATGCTTATCCTATGTACATATTATCGCTTTCTAATGTAGTTAACGTGTGGGGATTTGTGCCCTTCCAACCTTTGTTCTGTGGTTGTTTGTGAATTGTGAACTTTAGATGATCATGATCTTCACGATTGGAGCCTCTCGTGTTCGTTTTATGGGAGCACTCGATCGTTTGCTTTGAAGACTTTCTCAATATCCATGATATATCATTTTGATATTCTAACCATAGTTTTTTTTAGCACACTTCATAAACAGCTTTAAATTTATTGGTTACACCCTTTCCATGCTAGATTAGGCATTCGACTACGTCTCTAGTATGGGGGTGTTTGCACCCCTAGACTCGAAACATTGAGGACAATGTTTAACTTTAGTATGGGGGGTGAATAGATACTTGTCTTGCCAAACCTTCACGCTTTCCAAAGTTTATCTTTTTGTTTATTGTTTTGTTGCAAAATAAGGCTAAAAATGGCCAAATTTTAAATTTTTCTCATGTTTTATAAGTGTTTGAAGACACGAATGTAGGTTTTCCGATGGCGAGAATAAGAGTAATTTTTGACTCGACCGTGCGTGTTGAGCACTTAGCTTTGATTCCTTAACTACACATTAGGCTAAGTCTCTTAAATGAGGACGAAAAATGATAGAGTTAATTATAAGTTACTATGCTAAACGTAGAGTACTCGTATTCTTTCAAAAACTCATATGTTCTCGTTGTTTGCTTATTCTCCCTTCGCATGTAAATATTTTTTGCTTAATAAATATTGACTTAGCGGTTTAGTTAGGATTGTTGGGTTTCAAGTCTTTTCTAGTAGCTTCCGTGTAATTAAATTGGGAAGACATTAAGGTATCGCCAGCGTCACGGTTTTGAAGTATTGGCACCCGAATAATCGAAAGCTTCACCCAATAATAAGATTTCAAGTGCTCACCTAAACTAAGCAAAAATTTGAAGCTCACAAGGCCGAAAAATCTATGCAAAATTGAAAGTGAATCAAGCCTTAATCTTCGAAGCTTTAAGATCCAAAATTCGCTTTAGCGTGAGGATATACGTCTTTGGCTAATAAAACCACCGATGAGGCGGATAATAAAAGGCAAGGCAAGACCGAAGTCATAATAAAAGCTTCATGGCGAAGTTGAATAAAAGATGGAGGTAGACCAAAGATAATAAGGACCTTCCGTTAGGGGGCGTATAAAAGTCTTGGTAATAAGTCTCATGTTCAAAACCGTTATAAAACCGTGTTTATCGATTCTTCTTGTCAACTTAATTTTTTAACATTGTTGTCTATTAGGATGGGTTATTGATTTGATGGTCTTAGTTACACCGTTAGGACTCTATTTTTAGACCTAAATCTCTATTATCGCATAAGTCAAACAATGTATCCGCGTGAAACATTCAAGACATCATAAAATATAAGAGATACAACTTAGGAATAATGGGAGAATAAGTACGTGATTAGGGCATATGAGTAGTGTTAGCATTACTGACTTATAATGACAATGATCTCGTTGCACGCTTGGCATGGAATTGAGGTGAAAATCGAGGACGATGAAATTATTTCTAACGAAGCATTCACGTGTTCTTATTCTATGAACCTAAACGTCCCATTTTGCGATGAAAATCATACATTATGTCTAAAACGCAAGTAGTAGTAGCAATAGTAGTAGTAAGCTAGTTTATCGTTCAATAAAGTGAATAAAATGAATTTTGGAGATGCTTTGATACTTTATTCTAGCATTGCGTGGGGGCACGGCAATGGTTTAGTATGGGGGAGTGATGAGACTGCTTTTATACATAGTCTCATCTTCCAAATAGGGCTTAAAATGCATTAAATATCATCAAAATACCCATATATATGCTTGTGTTTTCTACTTGTGTATTTTAGGTACGAATATTGAGAAAATGACAAAAGATCACAAGAATCATGCAAAAACGAACACGGGAAACGAAGTCGCACAATGAACCAAGCCCTAGTGAAGACTTTCCCAAGATCAACCCTTGAAGATTTGAAGAATTATGAAGAAGGGTCCTCCAATATAGAAGAAATGACACTTTATACCCTTGTATCTTCATAATTACAAGTTTGGTCCCTAAAGTTTGTCAAAATTACAAAAAGGGCCCTCCACTTTGAAGATTTGGCAAGTTTAGCCCCTCAACAAAGCTAAATTGTCAACCAATATCATCCACAAAGTCAAATACATCATGAAGTCCTTCAAAGTACAAGAAATGACAAGTTTGGTCCTTTGAAAATCTCAAAATTACAAAAAGGACCCTCAACTTTCAACATTTGGCAAAAATGGTCCCTCAATCATCAAGACTTGGCAATTTCAGTCCTCCAAAATGTCAATTAAACAAGTCTAGACCATTATCATTGAAGAAAATACCAAACCAGTCCTTCAAGAATGCAAAAATGGCAAGAAATACCCCTGAATTTACTTTATGAAACTTTTTGGGGCAAAAGTGTGAAGTTTGAAACTTCATTAACAAAGGAAACGAATTTTGGGCTGGTTATTTACAAAGTGAAAAGAAGAAAGGAGTTAAGGGACTATTTCTGGCAGACAGCCATTCTTACCTAGACCAGTGAGTGGGTGACACCTGTCCCACTCACACTCTCCACCAATCACAAGCCTTCCTTCCTCCACCTCACAATCCCACTCACCAGGTTTAAGATTAAATTAATCTTGGCGCCATTAACAAGTATTTAAACATAATCCAAACCCAAAACGGATTAAACCAGGCACTATTCACCTCAAGAACACAATTAGGGGTTTCTTAATTTCTTGTAATTAAGCCCTAATAATTTCCAGAATGTTGATTAATGGCCCTCTAATCATAACCCAACCCCTAAACTCCCATCACTCTCATGCATGTGATAATGCCAACCCTCCCCTGCCCCACTTTTCATGTCTAAACAAAAACCAACCAGCCATCCAACGTATGAGATTGATGCTTACTTTCTAAGCTCAATGTGAGCCTTTAGATGCAAAAGCCACTCTTGCCAGCTCCACAAACAGCCAAGAAATCAGTCACATGAAGCTAATGAGTTCAAATCCACAAGGGCAATTCTGGGACTTCACAACTAGGGTTTATGTATTTTTCAGCTTTCTTAGGACACATGTAAGGCTATATATAAAGCCCTTAGGTCTCACTGAGACGTTTGCTTTTTGATTTTTGCTTGTTCAAGTTTCTGTAAATCCTATTTCTAAGTTTAATGAAATTGAGTTTGAAACCTTGAAGAAAAGTCATTGGCCAATCTTATTTACTGCTTTCTATTGTTATATGCTTGTTAGTTCTTGAAGTTCAAAACCTGTTTTCCAAAGAGGAGTGTGCAAAATTTTGCACATTTTCTCATTTTCTTGATATTTTGCTAAGTCTTGTTCCAATCTTGGAATTCTTGGGCTATAGGGCTGATCATAGCATCCTAACTGAGTTGGTTAAGGTGTGGTGAGGCTTATAACTTGGGGATAATCAAGTGTGGGGTAACAAGTTTGCATCAATCAAGTTTTTCAAAGTTTCTGATTTTTATGATATTGTGCTTAACCCTTGTTCAATCTTAGCAGGCTTATTGTGGAAGCTTGTGCTTATTCTTGCTAGCACATAAGCTCAAAATTCGTGGGTGTGGATGTACATCCATGAGGTTTGCATACTTAATCTTAAAATATGTTTAAATTGTGATTTTTGATGATATTTGTATGAAACTTGTGTTCTTGTGAATTTTGTGGCTTGTTCTTGCTTGAATCTGTTTATCTTACTTGTTTGAGTGTTAATTGATGCTTGGTTGGCCTGAAATCTCACTTTGCCTTTGAAAATTTTGATTTGGAAAAGTTAAAGGGGTGTTTGGGTCTACTGGTTTGTGCTTGCATCTTGTTATTGTGTTGTTAGTTTGTGTTGTTCATGCTTTGTATCTGCTATACCTTTGTTTGAGAGTGTTTTGCTGCAAGTTCCTGAGTTTGAAACCTTGAATCAAACAAATTGCTATATCTTGTTGAGTTGACTGATTTTTGACCTAAAATTTTGGGAAAACCTAGAGTTTATGCATGTTTAGGGATAAAAGTTGTTAAAACATCATCAATATAACCTGTTTGAAAGATTTGGAGTGTTGAAATTGGCTTGTGTGTCAAATACATCAGCAAAAGTAAAAACTGTATGTGTTAGTATTCATCAGAAACCTTCATTGTTTGAATCTTGATTAATTCTTTGAACCAGTGCATGAAACCTGTTTAGACTTGCTTATTGGAGTTTATAATAGCTTGTGTGTGCATTTGGTTGAATTTGGCTGGCTGATTTGTGCTAAAACTGCTCATAAGTGCTTAACTGCTTATTGTTCATGTTTGTATCATGTCTGATGATTAATTGATTAAACTGTATCAATTGGGTGTTAGTGATTGTGTTATTTTGATTGTGATTGACTCCTTTTGATCCAAAGATCATTTGGGTGCCTTTGTGAAATCTGAATCTAAGAAAAAGTCACTAAAGACAAAAAGTCAAAATAGTCAAGCAGTGGAAAAAGTTTCCACTGCTCAACATCCAAAACTAGCCCCTGCTAGTGCAATTTTGTCATCAGCTTATCAATAAGCTATTCTAGCTTATTCTGACTTGCAACAACTTATTTTTTGTGATAGATCTTCATTATTTGACCCATTTAAGTAAACTGGAGCTTATTGGACTTTGACTTTGACTTTTTACTAGAAAACCAACTTATTTGACTTTTAACATAAGTGCTTATTTGACTTTCCAGCTTATTGAGTGTGCTTATTGAGTAGGTTTTTGATTATTAAGCTTAGTTTTGTCATAAGAAACATTTTGCAACTTGAATCAGCTTCTGAGGTGGTCTAGATCATAAAAACGACTATTTTGTCGTTTTGTGAATAAGTTTGTGAACTGTTTCTGGCTTATTAAGTGGGCTTATTTGAAATTTCTTTTTGCAGAAGTCTTTGTTAGGTCAAAAGAAGCTTGTGTGTAAAATTTTAGCTTATGGCATCAGCTTATAGCTTAATGGGCTTAAAAGCCCATTAAGAATAAGCTGCTTATTATAAGTTAGCTTATTTCACATTTTCAGCTTTTGGGCCTTTGGAAAAAGTTGCTTAAAATCAAATTTTGAGTCAACCTGTGCTTTCTGGGCTTATTTTGAACACTTTTTCTTATTGGGCCTTAATTAAGCCCAATAATGGACTATTTTGGGTTTGGCCTATTTTCTAGGCCCAACAGGGGTATTTAGGTAATTTCACTTTCATTTCTGAGTTATTTAGGTTAAATTAAGCTAGCTTGCAAGTTTTTAGAATTATTTTATAATTTTTGGATTTTTAATATTATTTTATTATTAAAAATTAAAAGTCTGATTTTCTAGGTTTTTATATTTTTCCTAGGTTCTAAGCACTTAATTAGGATTTTTGCAACTTTCCAAATATTTTTTAGGTCTTTTAATTATTTTTTATAATTAATTTAAGATTTAATTGATTTTAGGAGTTTTTAATTGTTTTAAATGGTTTTAAAATTTTGAAAAATAGTTTTTAGCTTAATTAGAGTATTTTTGAGGTTTACAAACTTTAAAATCTTGTTTAGGGCTTTTTAATAATTAATTTTGATTTTTAGGGCTTTAATTAGCATTAAAAAGTCATTATCTAATTAATTAAAAGGTTTTTGCAAGTTTTGATTTTTTGTAAACTCTTAGAATATTATTAGGGATTTTTGGTAATTTTTAGAAATTTTTAGGTTAAAATTTTAATTTTTGCACTATTTACGACTTTACGTGTACGCCTTTTTAGACTTAGTTTAATCCGTCTTGATAACCGTCATTCTCTTCTAATCCCTTTTCTATTTTTCTTTCTCAAATATAATCACAAATTAATCCATATCATTACACACATAACACACTAGCCTCCTCGTGAACGAACTTGAACTTAATTGGTCATTAGTGCTTGGTTTTCCTAAACTGACACTTAACGCTTACCACTTTTGTCATCCTTTTCCTAAAGGGGTAATTTTACAACTATCATTTAGCTTATTTTCGGTTCTCTTTACTGTATTCCGACCATAGTGATCGGAAAAGGGTTTATCATTCCGATCATAGTGATCGGATAAGGGTTTTGATATTCCTATCAGCATTCCGATTGGAGTTCCACTCCACATTCCGATCTGGGTTTGTTTGGTTATTCCGATAAGGACAGGTGACAGTATTCCGATCTTGGGGTTTCCGATCAACATTCCGATTAGGAGTTAAGTCCACATTCCGATCAAGGGTAGGTTTGGTATTCCGATCAGGTCTAGTGACAGCATTCCGATTGGGAGACCACTCCTTATTCCGATCTAAGGTAAATACACATTCCGATCAGGGTGAGTTTGGTATTCCGATTTGGCCATTGGTGACAACAATTCCGATTGGTATTCCGACGACAACATTCCGATCAGGTCAAGGTGAGGGCATTCCGATCGGAATATATTCCGATTGGGTGTTATTTTCTATTTTGTCTTGTTTAATTTTTAAGTTCTCATTTTTATACTTTGTCAAATTTTAATTCTCGTCACGCTTTAATTTTAAGTCATTTAATTATTTTACTTTTCAAAGTTTTTAATATTGCACCCTTTCTTTTAATTAGACTTAGATTTATTTTAACGCCATTTTACTTTAAAGTCATTTACTTTAATTGTTTTGCATATTTTATTTAAAAACAACCAAAAATATTTGTTTTACCAAAATCAACTGAGTCTTACTTTGAGCCGGAAATCAATTCGTTAAGATACCGAGAGAAATTTGTTAATGCAATAATGACTAAAAACGTTACTTGCATTTTTCGGTCTCGCTTAGTTTTGATTACGACAATATGTAAAAACAGGCATTTACGAAAACAACGAAAAACGAATTCTTGAGTTCAAGTATTTTTCATTTGACCCATTTTCACTTAAGGTATGGATAAACAAGTACTAACCTTAATCAAGTGATCAAGTGATTTAATCTTTTCTTAAAACTCACTTTTTATTAAATGTGACAAGTTTTTATTAAACTTTATTTTTAAGAAAATCTTTTATTAAATTAATTATTTGAAATTAGAAAATGGCATATTCTTATTTGGTTAAGAATATCCTTTCAGGATATTTTTTATACCCAGATAAGACCTCCACCACTAAAGGACAAAAAGGAGCGGAGTCTAGTCCGGCGGTACCTTAGCACCTAGGCGGTACCTTATTGATAAGGTACCGCGGGCTATGATAAGGTACCGCGGGCAGATATAGCCGTTGGCTCCTTTGTCCTATAAATAGTGGACCATTCTCAGCTTTTCACCTCACCTCTTTTGCACATTTATTTCCAGATTCAAACCCCTTCTTTAATCACTCAAATCTTTGATCATTTGTTTGATTATTACTTGTTTAAGAAGTGAAGTTTGTTCTTCCATCCCTTCCTCTCCAAGTGCAAAGAGAAGAACACTATCCTAGTGAAGTGTTGAGTCCACCACCAAAGATCCTTTGAAGATCTAATTTTATACACTTGTAGTTGTGTCATAGTTGTGAAGATCCAAGTAGTTGTGTCTATTTGGAAGTTGTGTATGTACTAAGTATAGTTGTGTAGATTGGTCCTAGCTACGATTAGGGCTCGACTTTTAGCTTAGAGTCGGAAATTGGTTAAGCGACGTGTACGGTTTTCTCCACCATAAGGAGCTTGTTGTGTAGTGAACTCTCGAGTAAGGAGTACTCGAGGAGTGGAGTAGGAACGAGGAGTGAGCTTCGTTGCCGAACCACTATAAATCCTTGGTGTTCGGTTTGATCTTTCTTTACCCTTAACTCTTTACATTCTTTATTCTTTATGCATATACATGTATTAGTACTAGATTAATTTCACTATCATTCTTTATTCTTTGTGGATATATTTTTGTTAGTATTAGTTTAGCTACACTATCATTGTTCATATTGTGCATAAGAAGATTTCACATATTTCCTCAAGCCTAAGTTTTTGAAAAAGGATTTTTGGAAACCATATTTTAACAAGTAAATATTAGAAACTATTCAACCCCCCCTTCTAGTTTCTACAAACATAACTTTCTTATATACAAAATCTCTTCATTAAAATATGTCATCCCAAGTATGAATAGAATTCTTTGGAAGACGATCAAACCATTTCTCGGCGTGATGTGATAAAGTATGTGGAAAGAGTTGTAGGCGAAGAACATCCATTATGGCACCGGGCAACTTCATGCTTTGAGTGATTGTAATGAACTTGTCGAGGTGTTTGTTGGCATCATCATTAGGCATTTCGGCGAATGGATTAGTTTGCACTTGCTGAATCATGTGGTGCTTCAACGAAAACTCCGGAGCCGTGATTTCATCGGCACAATCGGTCCTCCTCGTCCAAACATGGTAGGTTGACAAAGCTCCTCTATTGTCCGAAGATCGGGCTGTGGAAGAACATTGTTGTTATTGTTGAGGTGTGGTGGATTATTGTTGTTGTTAACACCTGACATACTTAAATCTTCTCGAGTCTCGGGCTCTTGATAATTAGAAGATCTAGTACGCATACACCTACAAAGACAAAAGAAAACAATACCAAACACAAAGACAATATATATACACAATAAAAATAAAATCTTTTTGGATTTTTGAAAATTTTAATTTTTATGTATTTTTATCAATTTTTAATTTTTATGGTTTTTTATCAATTTTTTAAAGAAAATAACGCTCACAAGTGAACGGATCCCAAAAAGCAACGCGTCTCTCACAGAAAACCGTTAATCTTTACGAAAAGAGCCGGCAGCGGCGCCATTTTAATGAAGAGATTTTGTATATAAGAAAGTTAAGTTCTCTCGGTATCTTAACGAATTGATTTCCGGCTCAAAGTACGACTCAGTTGATTTTGGTAAAACAAATATTTTTGGTTGTTTTTAAATAAAATATGCAAAACTATTAAAGTAAATGACTTTAAAGTAAAATGGCGTTAAAATAAATCTAAGTCTAATTAAAAGAAAGGGTGCAATATTAAAAACTTTGAAAAGTAAAATAATTAAATGACTTAAAATTAAAGCGTGACGAGAATTAAAATTTGACAAAGTATAAAAATGAGAACTTAAAAATTAAACAAGACAAAATAGAAAATAACAGTATGTCTAGTTAAGGGGAAAAAGGAATAAGCCAAAAACAATCACTCAATAAGTTGTTTTGGGCTTATTAAGTCACGGCTTATATATTGAAACGCACAGCCTAATTGATATTAAATATCAAATATTGCAAAGTAATAAACGAAAAAGACCCTAGGGTAGTTGGTTTATGTGTGGTGTGTTGAGGTGTTGATAAAAGGGGTTTATCATGAGGTCGAGGGTTCAAATCCTAGTGGTTCCCCTTCGCCCGTGATTCCCCTTTTTTGTGAATATTATATTTTCAGATTTTAGAAAATCATTAAAAAATACAAAAAATGTGTTTTAACTTTAAGAAATTTCATTTATGGGTTTAGAAAAATAGGTTTCAACTTTATAAAAAAATAAAATGTTAGGTTTGACATTATTTAATTATTTGATCAACTGACGATACTCAACTGGTCAAATAATTAAATAATGTCAATTGTTGCTTTCTATTCTACAATTATACTTTCTAAAAATTTACATACTCTTTTCAAACATGTCCGATTACATACCAACAGAAATCCAAAGAGAAATATTACTTAGGCTGCCTGTGATAGATGTATGTAGATGTCGTCAGGTATGTAAGTCAATGAAAGCTATCATTGACGCATTCGATTTCATTCGTGATTACGGATCTCCTAAGGTTTCTACTTGCAGCTTTATTTTATAATACAAGGTAGAAGATGTGGGTATCATGTATAAGGTGGATGTTGACTTAGCATTCACACATGAAGCGAATCCAGGATTAAATGATGTTCAGTTGGATGCACTTGCCACTTCTGAATGTATATAGTGTTTTGTTATTGCCAACAACATTGGGGTGGTCCTCTAGAACCCAACAATGGACAAGAATGTCACAATCTTGACACCATGGCTAGAGCCTCCATTTTCAAAAAAATCTTTGGGTTTGGTGTTTCTCAAGTAACACAAGAACCTACTGTTGTGAAAATAAATAATCCGGTCGATGTTCAAGGTTCATGCTTAGTCTTAGTATTTACAATGTCATCAAGTGTGTGGATTGATTTGGAACCTCAACAATCGCCTCGGGGTTCTATACGTATCAAAAGGGGCAGCCAGGCGATGGTGGCAGGAAGAACTTATTGGGTTTGTTCTGAAAAGTATCTTTGTAACCTTGGTCGAGAGCACAGAAGGCACATGATTTTGTCCTTTGGACTGGATACTCACCAGTTTATACTAGAAAATATCCCTGAAGAGATAACAAATGCCATTCGACCTTCATACACAGTTTCACAACTTAATAATCATCTCATAGTTTCAGGAAATGTTGTTTTTCTAGGGGGTGAGTTAGTTGTGGTTGGGAATTAGAGGTGGTGGATGGGTTTCTATCTTTGGTTCGTGTGGCATACTTTCACGAAAGGGAAATTGAACAAGTGGCAAAGTTATTGGTGTTTACAAAGAGGGACGAGCCGATATTTGAAGTAAGTGTCAACCCAGCAGGTCTTCCTCACATACTTGAAACATGGAACAGAAATACGGGTGACTTTGTAAACAACCTAGCTATTGAAGGAAGAGCTGGTACTTTCATCGTCGGCCCCTACAAGGAATCGCCTTTCTTATTAACAGTCCACCAAATGAAGTTATGTAACTCCATGATGTCTGAAGGGTTATCAATGTTGTATTTATATTTCATTTGCTTTTATTTTATGTCTGTAAGGTTATCAATCTCCCCAGATTATATAATTTCTTCACTATTTAAGTAACTGCATATGTTTAAACAACTTATGTAAATAAAGCACAAATGAAAAACGTTTTCTCTAACTGGAAAAATAACATGCATATAAAATAAAGTCTCCAACATACTACAACAAACTTTTTTAGGAAAATTACATGTCAATACAAGTTTATTGTCATAACATACTAGTCAACAATATACTACTTATGCCCTCGGAATCTTGTACTTCCAAAAGAAGTCTATCAATCGTTCACGGTACGCCAAACCAGCGTGACTAGTATCACTAACCTCCAACGGAGGATCATTTGCCAGTCTAAACATGTTCCTCATCACCCAAACCCCGCAATCAGAGCCATTGGATTTCCTAGGGGTATTAATATCATTTCGAAAGGTGATTTTGTAGTTTGCTGGATCTATGTTTTTCTTCGTGAACATCTGACTTTCTTTAAGATAGTTTGGAAGTATAGATGCATAAGTTTTACCCGTGTTCAGCCACCAGTTTCGATCTTCAACCACACCATATTGCTTTGGGAGCAAGATGTCATAAACGGTTATGACACCTGAACGAATATGGATTTCAGCAAGCACCCAATGAATAGATTCTTCGTTTATTGGGAAGTAAACCTTTTCGACAGATTCAGAAAACCATGGCACACCATAAGCAACACCATTGGCATAAGATGACATTACTCTGTTTTCCAGGATAAACTTGCTCAAATACGGCTCAGCCATTGCTCAGTCCACATTTGCCAAACGGAAGTGCAATAGGTAATAAACCCAAATTTCGAGGTGCTGTGAATTAAGATAGTTCAATAGTTAAATACATTACTGTTGGCTTATAATCTAATTAATTACGTTGATTAGTATAGACTTACATTATTGGACAACCAACCACGTCTGTTTTTTCCAAGGCCCAATAACCTTTCCCAAAATTCATGATAAACAATAATATTTTCTGCCCATGGAAAATAATATCCCTTACAATACTTTTCCATAAATTATTTCATTAGCTCTTCAGGCATCATAGTTCTTCCGTTTAGTGCATGAGATGGATGAGATAAATCCTGTTAATTTATATATAATTAAATAATTAGGTTAAGAACTAAAGGAACCTTTTGAGTTCATACTAAATGTGATTTACATACCTCAAACCAATAAGGAATCTCACAATTATCAAGTCCACGTAACGGAAGTTGAAAATTCGCACATATCTTACTCCTAACACGAACTTTTTGCGGGGACGTACATGGCCATTGTTTGAACTTACTCGATCTTTTAACTCGTTCACTTTTAACTTCTGCTAACTTTTCATCAACTTTTGGGTCAGATTCGGTAACCAATGAATCTGCACTTTCAACATCACTTTCGCATGGGTCAACATCTGGATCATTCAAGGCTTCAGGGTTGACCAGATCATCGAATTCCTAAAGGTAATCAATTCATCATGAATATACTCTATCTATGTGTCACCAAACATAAGTTATATAGAAAAAATATACCGGCGAATAGCTTATCCCTTTGAAAAAAACATCATCCGTCATAGGTTCAGGGGACAACGGATCATTGATTTCCTATATAGTTTTAAAAAAAAGTGATTCACATGTTCTTTCATATACATGTTATTTTGTCATATATATTGTTTAAAAATGTATGACCCTTACACAGCATCATAGGACACTTATATTTAAAATAACATACAAATACCTTTGAATCGCTATTTTGTTCAACAACTACATCCTTCATTGAATCAGTGACAAACAGATCTTTCATTAATTCGTTGGGAAACCCTTCATCCATTGCTTCATGAGTAACTAAAGCATCCACTTCCTATATAGTTTTCAATAGAACTTAATAATCGGATATTGTTTATACTGTATGTATGTGTTGTCAACTATAAGTTATAAACATATAAATACCTTAGAATCGCTTTTCCCTTCAATGACTTCATCAATAACTGATTCTGTGGCAATAGGATCATCCATTACCTTTGAATCACTTATGCCTTGAAACACATTATCATTCTTGATAGCTAAAATGGTCAACGAATCATCCATCTCCTATACAATTTATATATGCATCAGCAGCATAGTACATAATTGTTGAACAAACATAAGCTTGAGTTTATGATTCTATAAGTACCTTATTATGTGGTTGGGAATTAATGAGACTCATCATCGATTCTACTACCATTAAAGATTCCTCTTCCGATCTTATATCTAAATATTCATTATGCCATCCAACAACCGCTTCCTGTAAATACACCAATTAACATATGGTTTTCAAGTAAACTAGTTTATGATACAAAATTAATATATGTATTACCACTTATGTTTGAGTAAACCTATTATTCTCTTGATAAACGCAATTCTTCCCTGAGGTACCTTCGACCGCACCAACATTTTCAACCACTTCAAAAGAGTTGTTACTTAAATTCAAATCCAGATCACCATGCATAGAGTCCTTCAAATAATTGTCTTCATTAAAATTCAAATCCTCGTTCAAATAAAAGGAATGATTATAATCATTCAAATCCAATGAAGTCGAGTGCTGAAACAAAAAAAAAGAATAATTTAAACATTACAATAGATTAAAGAAAAAGTTTATTTTTAAAAAAAAATGGTAACATTACAATAGATTAATTTAAAGTTCACAACTTGTAGTCATTAAGTGGTTGAAATTGAAAGAAAGAGAGTATCTTGCTGAAAAGGTTTTGATTTTGACAGTTTTGTCTTACCCAATATGTGGATATTATTGGTGTGGGATACATTTTTTTATCTACTTTGGGTAAGGGTTGTTTTGCTGAGGTCAGGTGGCTTGTGAAAGTGTGTTTCTAAGTTGGAAATGAACCAAGGTGGTCAAAAAGAGTGTGGAACTGTGAGGTAAGTTTGGTTAGCTAGTTGGACTAAATTGTAACTGGAATATCCCCTGTAGAAACAGTAGAATGGCCAGCACTTCTATTTAAGGACATGTGTGTATTTGCTAATCTCACACAAATTATTTAACAACTTTGCAAAACCTAAAGAAAGAAAGAATGTCATATCTTCCTAAGATCTGGGCAATGGAAGCTGAAAGCGGGGCTACGGATTTGTGCGGTTTGTTTGTGTGGTATTTGGCCAAGGATGTCAAATCTGACAAAGCATGGAAGCGTAAAGTGGAGGGGGCTCGTAGGGAAGCTTTCAAGACTGTTGTTGAGCGTCAGCACTTCATTCAAGAGATTCAACAGTTGCAGACCTTTCCAGCAGACCCTCTGATTTCCATGATGATAGCTATTTTGGACAAAAAAATAGATGGAAGACAACACATTCATTGACAATTTGAAGACAGAGGAAGCTACAATCCAGCGTATGATCGACCGGAAGGAGGCTTTCTCGGCCAGAATCTTGTCCACTGAACCATAGGAGGTTGTTTTATGCTGGTATTTTAGGTCTCAAATAAAAGCCCAAAGTTGTTGTGATTCCAGGCTGTCCACCGGTGAGTCTGGAGGCTGTGTGTTTGTGTTGTAGTTGTTTTGTTTATCAGTTTACTCTTGTGTCTGTATGGTCGATTTTGGTAAACAATCGTGAATGTAACATATTTTGTTTATTGTTGTTTTTCATTAACCGACGTGTGGAATTAGGGTAGATGGCCATAGGGTAACTAACGTGTTATATGACCTTAAATTTAAACATTACAACTTACCTTGTGGTCAACATTAACATTTGCAATGGTCTCTTGATTTAAATCAACCGTAGCTGAGGCCTGCGATTCAAAAAATTTCGGTATTAAAGACAACTGTAAAATGAAAGACAAATATATATAAATAACTATAACCTTCTAAACAAAAAACTCACATCTAATGGATGATCTTTCCCATATAATGGTTGACCAGTGTTCAATAATCCTCAATAGAAACGACATGCTAAAAAAATAAAAGGAGTAATTTAGGTAGGAATTGTAAACTCATTAATATTTCCACTGTTCTCTTGATTTAAATCAACCGTAGTTGTGGCCTGCTATAAAAAAATTCACAACTTACCTTTTGGTCAACATTAATATTTCCACTGGTCTCTTGATTTAAATCAACCGTAGTTGAGGCCTGCGATAAATAGAATTTCGGTATTAAAGACACGAATAAAATGAAAGACATATATCTATAAATAACTATAACCTTCAAAAGAAACAACTCACATCTAATGGATGATCTTCCCCATCTAATAGATGATCAGTGTTCAAATAATCCTTAACAGAAACCGTGTGCTACAAAAATAAAAGGAGTAATTTAGGTAGGAATTGTAAACTCATTGATATAATATAAAAGTTCACAACTTACCTTTTGGTCAACATTAATATTTGCACTGGTCTCTTGAATTAAATCAACCGAGGTTGGGGCCTACGATAAAACGAAAGATAAATATCTTTAAATAACTTTATATTTTAAAGCAAACCAAACATAACTTCTAATGGATTTAAATTTTACCTTGTGTTCATCATTCACTTTTGTAACAGAAGCAGGATCAATGAAAATCTTTTGATTTAAATCAATGGAAGTTGAGGGCTGAAATAAAAACAAAGATCGTTATTAAAAAAAGTATAATCCTCAATATGAGTAAATAACTAAATAAATTTGAGCAAACCACACACATCACGTGGATGATCACAAGCATCCTCTTGTTTAGTAGGACTCTTCAAATAATCCTCAATAGATGTTATTTTGCTGTTATATTCATCTTTGATATATGAAATCTTAGCAATGAGAGCATCACGTCCACTTGGAGTCTTTGAAGAATTACCAAAACCCTGGAAAAATAAGATGTTATAGCTATAAAATTTATAAAAGCCATTTAAGAAAAAAATATGAACACATAAACAACAAACCTTTTCATTATAATCAGCTTGCATATAAAGGGGACATGATCTCTGCTTAATAAATATACAACCCTGATTAAAATTTTTTATATATAAACTGTATAAACTAAATAATAAAAATAAACATTCGTCATCACCTTATGATGTGGAATATCTTGCTCAATTGCCTTGATTCTATTCATAACTTCAAGATACATATCATCAACCTTCTTTTCAATATCCGCATCACTCATTCCTTCATCTTCAAACCCAACATACTGCGTATGTACATGTACTTCACGGTGAACTTCTATTCGCGTGTGAGAAACAATTGACTTTCGCTTTAAACTTCGTTTTGTTTCTTTCAAATTACCATTTTTTTGAGGAGGAGCGGTTTGAGAAACAACATCAATAAACTCTACACTAGCTTTCCACCAATCTGAATTCAACTCATCAGCCCTTGGCACAAGAGTATTAAGTCTAGTTGTAGACCGAAATAGTCTTGGATAATGCGACTTAGAAAATTTCTTGCCATTACTCCATGCCACACAACGGGAAATGACATCCAATTGTTTTGACCACCATTCGGTTGAATCTGGGAACTTTTCCAATATCCATATCTAAAGAAATCAAAGATTAAAAATACAATAACATAATAAGCATAGCATACAATAAGCAAGAACCATATTAAAATAAAGTACATAACTAACCTTCAAGGGAAAAGCAAACCCTTGGAGTGTATATTGTGGAACATGTGAACGACCATTGGCTGCAATACTTCTCAGATGATTTTCCCGATATTTTTGTGTGGAGTTATAAACCCTCTTGTGAAACTCTTCCCAAACGTACTGACCCCAGGGAAAGTTATTCCATGAATCTAAATCATCAACAAGATTTATAATCTCATCTAATAATAACATGTCTAAGCTGCGGACCGATAAACACCTCTAACGCATACAACAAACAAACTCGAACAACATCCATGTCGGCTAGGGAGTTAAAAGCATGATCGTTTCTAAAAAGAGCGGCAACTGAATCTCCCTTTACTTTTGTTTCGTTTGGAAATACACAATCATGAATTGAATTTAGCTTAGCTGTTTGATAATCCTTTAAATCATAATTCCCGAAACGTAAACCAGTTATTAAACAGAACTCCTTCCTTCCGAACTCCAATATATGATCACCAACGTCAAAGTAAAATGGCATATTAACGTGTGCGTCCTTCACATTGTGTTGGTGTAGCAGCAAATAATGGATCATATGGTTATCAAGTTCAGTGGTTCTAATGTCTAACCACGGTCCAAAAACTGTGTTCATAAAAATATTATAACGAGAATTCTTCTCCACCAACCTTTTTCTTATTGTAACTAAGATTTTCACCCTAGATCTCGTACTAAGCTTCGCATCATATACCTAGATTACAAATTCAAAGTATAAGTATACGATAACATTTCTTAATATGTTCTCGGTTAAAGACAACAATATGTTCTCGGTTAAGCTTAAAACGCTAGATGCATGCATAGGTTTAGCCTACTTAAAAAGGAATCTAAACCTTGTAAAGCAAAGTTGTACATGACCTGCATAACACTAGGGTACAATTCCAGAAAGATGTATAGGTTACTCAAAAGACTGGTTGGATTGTATACAACATAATTTTGCATCCTACTTTCACGTTATACAACATAGTAATTTCATGTGATTTTCATTGGTCACGTTTCACTAAACAGTTCACTTCCTTATAATGTGTCAAGACACCAACCACCCTAATCTATCCAAATAGGCCTTATAAAATGTAGGCTGCAGGCTACTACCAAACACATTACCAAGCGAACATCAATCATCAATAACTTGTCAAGACACCAAACTGCCTAATTTCTACAGAAAACTATTACCAACCTAACATAACTGTAAGCAGCATCGGCTACATCACTTAACCCTATAAAATAAAACTTAATAATCTATCCAAATAAGGGCTATTCAAACAGCCCTTAATAGCAACTTGCCTGATGAAATTGGTTATCCAAACATCAATGTGAATAAAAAACAAGCCAACATAAATAATTATACCTACATTACGTCTTTCCAAATAAAATAACACTAGGGTACTGTTACTAGTTTAAGACCAACGATTAAAATAATTAATCAATAATCAAATAATCAATAATCAATTAATCTCATTTATATGAGCAAAATTACACATAACCTAAGATTTTTAGTGATGCCGAGAGGATTAACAAACATGATAAGAATCAAATAATAATGATAAGCAAAAAATTAATTAAAATTAAATTAAATAATTTAACAAGCTTACTCTTAATCGGGAATCCATAGATTAAAACAATGCGATTGATCAGCGACGGAGATTGAGTGTAGTGTGTGTGATCATTAAAACAATGCGATTCATCGACGCCGTTAGGTTGATCGGAAAAGTGTGTGTGTTTTAGTGTATGTTTTAGTTTGAAAAGTGTATGTGTGTAGTGTGTGTTAGTGTGTGTAGTGGGTGTTTTAATTTTTTTTATTTTTTAATTATTTTGTTCTTTTCCCATAAAGATTTATAAAATCTAATAGTACAAAATAATAGTACAAATTTTTATTTTTATTTACTTTTTCAATTTTCAAGAACAAAAAGTACGATGGTTGATCAAAAGTGGTTGATACGCCGTCGGTTGATCAGTAAGTTGGGACAAGTATAGGTCAAACATTGAGAGAAAATATTAATAAAATATAAAAAAGTTGGTTGATCAATTAGACACGTGTCACAAAATAAACCTAGTAGATCAGTTGATAAAAAGTACATGTCTTTTTTTGGAATTAAAAAAAAATGTCTTACTTGGGACAACATGACGTACTTGTTGTCTATTTTTGTACTTAGCCCTTTGTTTTTTGTAAGAAGCAATTTTTTACCTCTTTTGTCATGTATTTGTTTGTTTTCTTGCATACATAATAGGTATTTGTTTCTTCTTTTCACTTCTCACTTCTCACTTCTTCCAAATTTCAGATCTACCATTTCATTTTTCTATTCACATAAACAGAGGCGGAGCTAGTAGAGCATTAGTAGGTGTTGAGCCACCTCCGATCAACCTATTTCGCCTATTATTTATGTTTATTACAAATCATTTTTCTACTATTTTGTACATCAAACCTCCCCAAACATTATAAATTTTTACCTTAAGTATAATTAGCCTCATTTAGTTAAAGGAAAATGAATTTTAGGTCTCCTAACTAAAAATTCTAGCTCCCCTCCTACTAACACAAACCCTACATCTCTCTTTTCCACCTCCCACCACCACCCAATCTCAGCCGCCTTCTTTTCACTTCTCACCTCTTCTGAAAATGAATGGTTGTCACCTACTTAGCATACTAGCATAGTATAGCACTATAGCATCAAAATGTATTGCTATTCCATATCCTTACCAGTTGGTCAAAGTCTTTCAAGGGGATCGAGGTCAGCAAAAGGTTTCTCTTTTAAGGACCGAAAAATAAAGAAAACTATGTTTCTACTATCAAATTGCACGGATTCAAGTTCAGAACCAAAGCATGATGTTTCGAACAAATTCATTACTAAGAGTTAGGTGTTACTGCTTTTGCTCTAATTGTATAAAGACGATACAATCAATACCAGAAGTTAAAGTATGCTTTGTAGCAGTATATAATCGAAAACTATCAGCCAGATGACAGTATGGAAAAAATCACCAGTAAAGCATGTTGCTGTTTATAATTTGGTTGGTAATATACAATAGTTTTTCTTATCAGTTGCTGCTCAGCTACATGATTGGTCCAACAGAATCTGTACTCAAGACTCTTGTGCATCTCTATTTCTGGAAGCTTTTTCAATTTTCATCATCTTCTGTTCCTCTACTTTTTTTCATTTCTAAAACTAATTCACGGAAGTTACAACTATGACAAGGAGACAGAAAAGCAAGAACTTTTTTTTAGAAAGGGGACAGAAAAGCAAGATGCTTACTTCTCAACCGAAACATAAGAACTATACATGAATTGTCCTTCACAGCTTATACAAATGTTTTTTTCTAGTGTATCTCCATATATCATCAACAAGAGTTTTTTTTTTTTTTTTTTTTTTGAACGGGTATCATCAACAAGAGTTAAGTAGCATGTAAACGACACGGATCAAGCATTCAGCAAATCCTAACCGACATCTGTGGTCTCTTCGCAGTATCAAGCAAGGCAGTGTTGCATTTTAAAAGGAAGTTGATTAAGCATTCAGACTAATGGGTCTCAAGTTAATATATGTATCCCTCAGGAATAAGCTCAAGCTTATTTTGTTAATGAAGGTGGCAATTTAGCCCATTTACTTATATATGAAACAATCTGGCTGGGGTTTTGTCTGTAACGAGTGAAACATGTAACGAGTGAAACAGGTAAACTAAAAAGCTTATAAGAAGAGGAGAAAAAAGTCGCCCAAAATTAAACTACTTTTATAGAAAGTTATAAGATTTGGCCAAAGAAAGGTTCCGGGTCAACCTGAACATTACCCACTTTAACCCATTACTCAACCTGCCCCTTGTGCCACTTTTAGCAAATATCAACAAACAAATCATAATCATATGCTAGTAAAAACAATTTATAACGAACAATAGTTAAGAAACATGAAATGGATTCTTATTATAATGAAAAAAGCATACACAAAAGCTCCATCGGACAATAGCCAAAAGGAAGGTCCGCACTGAGCGGTACAGACACCAACATCTAAATCTGTAAAAACCAACGGCCTGGAGCTTTCAAAAAGAAAAAAATAAGAGCCAAAAACTTAAACAAGAATCCCCCTAAGGAAACACCCGAACCCATATTGACACGACTTTTAATACAAAGCAACTCACTTTGCATAGTGTTTTTAAAAAAACACTAGCATGAGAGGAAAAAGGCAACAGGATTACCAGAACTAAAAAGTAATGACCAGTTTACAAGTTTGGTAATGGACCATTTTGTCCTACTTTGCTTTTTTGAGTAGTGCTGTGGTTCTATGTTCACTGTCATCATGAATGAAACTCCACCAGACATAAGATATGATAATGGCGATAGCATGTGAAACAGCATCGGCATCCAAAAAACCCCAAAATGGTGGAAAGTCATAAATTTGAAAGATAATAATTAAACCTTCTCCAAATGCCACCAACCAAATCTTCCAACGAGACGGGTGACTGGAAACAGCAGCCCAGACTAACCAAATGAGTAATTGTGCTACTGCCATTGTAGCACAAACCTTCATATTCAAATCTGTAATAGAAGTGATATTAGCTATATCATTGCCTCCATACTCCATAACCTTTACAAAAAGAATGGAAGAAGTTGCTCACCATAATCAAAATTATAGCAGTTCAGATACAATATATGAGTTGTAACAAAAGCGATCAATGGAGCTGAAACCATCACACGAGTAGCCTCGCTTCTCACATTGAAAGCTCGCAGGATAGCCACTATAAGAGACACTCCAAGGAATGCAGCAGCGGATGAATAATCTAGCTTCTCAGTCATTTCCACATCCCTGAAAAAGTATCCAATTGCAGGATATTCAATAAGGAAAGATAGCAAATACACGCTGCCACTTAACAAAAGGCTCCTTAAATAACTTTAACTGATAAGATCCATAAAAAAACACCAATTGCTCATACATAAGCAATATGTGAAACTACTTCGAAAAGGATAACAGAAAATATTAATTGTAGAAGCATATAACCAAAACATGGTACACGCATTCAGGTAAAACTCACTCTTTAAAGAAAATTTTGCTTATTAAATTAGTACACTAGTTATTATCTATTGATGACAAAGTTCCAACACATTTCCATATCTATCCAATGAACAGAGGCATAGGGAAAAAATGAAGAGGACCGCTACTCACCTGCTGTGGTAAACAGCACTCCAGAATAAGAAGTTCATAAAAAATGTCCCATAGATATGCCACAGCCCGGTGTATTCATAGTATGCCGTCCTGTTTGGCCTTAATGGCAATTTGTAGTTCACAAGGATGAAAAAGGAGACCCATCCATGAAATTGCACGGCAAGATTAAGAGCGGAAAGTGCCACAGCCACAGGTTCCTGCAAAAAGATTGACACTCCCTCAAACACAACATAAAATAAGTAGACAGTCGACAGAAAGTACATCAACTTGTAGCACCTCAATCCCAAAGGCACGGTGGAGCGGCCATTTCCCATGATACTTGACAGGCCTATATCCGGCTTTCTCTCTTTCTTCCTCCCTAACAAGCATACATTGATATCGACAACCACTAAGACAATCCCATTTTTTCCATTTTATATACAGTGGTTCTTGTAGATACCACGGATCACTCACAGACTTCCCATCAGATGTCAATTTGCAATGTTGGAAGCATACATCCCCCACACATCCTGTCTTCTCGCATTGGTCAACACAATCACTGTCCAAGCAGAAATTTTTAGCATTAGTGCTGTATAAAGTTAAAACCAAGTATATAATCTTAGATCTAGTAACGAAGAAACAACTTGACTGAATCTAGAAATAACTTTTCCGTTTAGGTTGACGAAATCAAAGGTGGTTCTATAAGCTCAAAAACAAATCTATTCCTTTGTTTTGTTAGCTTTACCTAACTAATTATCACGTATCAGATTCCTTACCTCAGTTGTCTTACACACGTGCCCTTTATAGCTTAATTTTCTAATTTTAATTTCATAAGCACTAGAGATAATTGTAGTTTAAATGTTAACGGAGAGTGATGTTTGCATTAATTTATCCTGCATCTTAAAACGGAACTCATAAACCTTAACTACAGCTTTTAATACATGACAACAAGTATGGAAACCATGACATATTCAGCTCAATGAGACATTATTTCATAACGCTTTAAAACCTTATCCCTCGCTACACGCAATGAATACAAATCCAAATTATAAGTCACTTTCTACCCTTCATAATCAGACATGCAATCTACCATGCCAGGTATTGCCATACCCATACCATACCTTATTGTCTACGTTTATTATCTCCATGTGTCCACATTATATCTTCAATAACAGGACCACAATATTTCTACTTTTCTACCAATAGATAGCAATAACATGTAAAACACTGACTGCATCTCTGTAACGATCTAACGTCAACAGTTTCACCAAAAGTTATATATTGTTTCCTCAATAAACTTATTATCCGCAAAAATCTCAGATTGATTTAATATACTAAACGACAAAGTACGAAAGTGATCCAAAACGCAATACAGTTATTTATAGTATACTCATTTATGTACAACACACACTTTAACTAATACAACAAAAACAGATTGTATCAAAATTTCTAACAATTACTACAATTTACATGTAGAAACGAAATTTAGCGCTTCATAACAGTCTAACCTCAAAGCTTTCACGCAAAAAATTATAACCTTTACCTTTTACTGAATGATATACGAATTACAAAACCCAACAAGAGAAAGCCACACATTAAATTATACATTCATTTCTGTGCAAACTAAACACAGCTCAACCTCAACCTCAACCTCAACCGACGAATACACTCATAACTCGCAAATCAGATGTCAATATTTCAGATATCAATATTTCAACGGTACCTAAGAATTACCACAAACTAGTTGTAAAAACGACATATGCTTCACAATATTTTACCTCAATATATTCACCAATAACCACACATTTTCACCTTAACAACATCACATCACACGCTTCGCAACTATTTAAGTCAGTGATACATATATAACATAATTATATCTGTAACTGAAATCAGAACAGTTATTTACTCGCTGATTTCTGGACAATAAAATAACCTTAAATCGTTAACCTCAACCTATTCATCAATGAATAAACATTTTCACTTAAATAAGCTTAACATCTAAACTAAACGCACACCTTAATGGCAATTTATTATTCTTCGTAATAATAAACACAAATGATATATTTTCATGTTAAAAAACTAGTTACCTTCAATATATACATCTAAACTAAACGCACACCTTAAAGATTTATAACCTCAATAAACTTCAATATATACACTAAAAACACATAGTACAAACACTCGTACATACACTTCGTAAACTATACACAAATCACAAATTGTATATTTTTACATGTAAAAAGGTATATTTACCGCTTTGTTACGATTAAACCTCAATTAAGTTCAAATCAACATTAAACTAGCTAAAAATACGTAAAAAAATAACCTAAAAAATACAGAAATTAAATAAAAATTACATAAATTAACTAAAAAAATATACTTTAGACATATTGACTAATAAAATAAAATAAAAAGAAATATATGTGTATATAAAAACTTACATATAAATCGGATCAGAATCACCGTCACTTGCAGTTACAACAGCAATCAAACAAATAAAGGAAACCAAAAACAAGTCCAAACGACGACGTATGGCCATCGGAAAAAAAAATTAAAAAAAAAGTTGGTTGGCTACAAAATCACAACAGTGAAAAAAAATGATGGATTATTTATAAAGAATCTGAGCGAATCATTCGGAACGAGAAACGAAGATGATTTGGATTTTTGATTTTGATTTTGATTTGATTTGATTTGTATGTGTATGTGTGTCTGTGTGTTTGTGAGTGGTGGTTGATGATTTGTATGATGAATATTTTATTTTAATTTAATCAATAAATGGGAAAAAAAAAAAATTAGAAAAGGACGTGACAAGAACCAAGATGTGTGGTTATTATTATTTCATTAAAACTCGATATACGGTAGGAGCGAGCATGTTTCGGTTTGGTATTTGCGGTTTTTTACTAAAATCGAACTGTAATCATATTTGCGGTTTTTATAAAAATAAAAACGTATCGCATCATAAACCGTGGTTTCGGTTTTGAGATTTTTGCGCTTTTTAACCGCACCGCACCATCACTTGTGACTTATACAATAAATATGAAATTTTGTGGTTTTTAATTTAAAATGTTGATATTTTTCGGTTATAACAATGAATAAATTGTATCTAATAAATACGTGACTTATAACTTATAAGAATATCGGTGATAATATGCACTAGAAGTTTTATAACACACATAAAATAGTCGATGTGACATTTTTCAGTATAAAAAAATTATTGTGTAGTGCGGTGCGGTTCGGTTTTACGGGTGAAAACCGCAAGCGAACCGCATTTGCTGTTTTCCTTTTTCTTAAAACCAAACCGTCGATTTTTATCGTGCTGCGATTTTTTACGGTTTTTACGATTTTGCAGTTCGCGGTTTAGTTTGTGCTCACCCTAATATATAGCAATATAATTTTTAACACATTAATCGACTAATTCACGGATTGGTATATCAATCAATATTTGATTGTCAATCATTTTGAAAAAGTGAGTATTGATTGGTTTTATTATTAATGATTGTTTGTTAATGTATAAAATTGTTTTATTTATTTTTTATAAATCTATACATTTTGACATTTTAGGAGGTAGCATTTTAAGAACGTTAATTGTTTAGAAGTTGTTTACACGTTATGGTTACGTCTATAGTTACGTTACTAAACATGGTAATAGTAAAAAGACATGCAATTAAAAAACTATTATTCGCAGCTCTTCATTGTAGGGAATCTAGGGATGATCTCGGAACCAATCTCATCTCGAACTCGTCTCGATTTAGTGCTTTTGATTTTTTCTCGATCTAAAAAGTTATGTACCGATCCCGTATCGAACGGGATTTGGGTATCGGTACCGGTACCAGGAAATTGGGATTTTCCCGTTTTTTTTTCGGGAATTTCCCGATTTGGTACTGGTTCCGTACCGAATTAGTGGTCCCGAATTTTTTTTCACCATATTTCATAGTCCCGGTCCCGGTCCCGGTCCCGAACGGAATTCGGGACCAGGAATCGGTACGGGTTCGGATACGGTTCGGATTCAGATTCGAGATTTGGGTCAAAATACTCATCCCTACTTCATTGTTATCGTTGTTTTTGTCAAACACATTTTGAAGTTTTGAAAACTGGATCAAAATACGAGTTCAATCTAGAATGAGAGTCACCATCTGTTCGCCTAATTAATAAAAGACGTTCGAAAAATAATCAAAGAAAACTAAGTGAAAACCGATAACACGACTGAATTGAACTTGACAAACGATCATTTTCTTTTTTATTTTTTTCCAATTAATTACAGAAAACATGTTATTGTAACATGCCGTCTAGCTAGTTGATCGGATGTAGATACGAGCAACATTTTCGATTCAAGGGGTGTTTGTTTAAGCTTATGAGTGGGACTTGGGCTTATATTATATAAGCCATTTATGGCTTATATTATATAAGCCATTTATGGCTTATATATTATAAGCATATAAGCTTATGTTAAGTGTTTGGTTAGGCTTATTAAAATTAATAAAGTAAAATGACAAAAAAACATATGAATGTTAAATTATGTAGTTATTAAATGAGGGTATAAATGTCTTTTTATATGTAATAGTTATATAAGTTTACCTTTTGTTATAAAAGCCTCAAATATTTGGCTTACTAAAACTCTATTATATAAGCTTATAAGCCTACTTATATAAGCTTAACCAAACACTTGGTTTCGGCTTATAAACTTATATAAGCTAATAAGCTTATAAGCCCACTATATAAGCTAAAACAAACATCCCCTCATTACGTTTGAGAAGTGATATGTGTTTTATTGTGAAATCTTAACCTAAATTGGTGTCTGAAAATAAATTAGTTGATCTAATATAAAAAACTAATTTATTAAATCATATAAAATAAATTATTTTTCAGTTAATAAAAAATAAATAAAAATTAAAATTAAAATAACTAAAAATCTTCGTAGTATTAAATAATGTAAATAAACGAATGGGAGTAAAATCAAAAGGAAATAAAAATGGGGACGACGTGTTGAGATGGAAGGGATTTGAGGTGTGTGGGTAAAAGAAGGGAATCATGTGAAGGGTGGTTGAAAAAGTGGACACGTGGAGTGTTGTTATCTGTCAGCGCGTGATCATTTTGCTCGGCTCATATTATCTGTGTCCCAGGTTTCATTCTATTATTTTATTATTTTTCTGATTTTTTCAATCTTTTCTGCAGTGATTTTTTTTTAGATTTTGACTTGACTACATTTTTAGTACTTGTAGTTTGTAAGCGATTTCATTTTCAACTCAAATTCTTAATTAGCCTCGAATGTTGGTTTATGTTTAGTTTAATTTTTCGTTAACTATATATATTTGAATGATAGATACAAAACCGGTTTCGTTTTTTAGTTATAAATTTCGTACATATAAGACATTTATAAATAAATTAAATTTATTTTAATATAAACGCGTATATGATTGTGATAGTATTATAATTATGCACGTTTTTTATATAAATTTTTTTATTATATTTTAATATTAGTAGTTAAATATATTTTTATATATTTGTAATTAACTAGCTTAGCTCAGTTGGCCACCAAGGTTCCACTAAGTGGTTTACTTGGGGGAGGTTTCCTGGAGGTCTTGGGTTCAAGACCTGCTAAGGGCCTTTCAGGCGAAGCGGATAAGGAGTCTAACATAACTAGACGAGGATTCGAAAAAGACATTCTTCCGCTTGGATGTCATTGCACGATTCGACCCATTAACCACTAACATTTGTCGTTCTAAAAAAAATATATATATATTTTTATATATTTGTATGTTTATGATTATAAAGTTTAAAAGGCATAAAGTATATGTTGTTGATTTTGTGTTACCAATAATTATTTAATTATAATGGATTTACTTTGTTGACCAATGTGTAATCGTGATAAACGTTCATCAAGTCGTGGTTGTGCGGAGTGCACACTTGTATGGCATTATTACGGTTATAATACGGGGGCGAAGCCCCCGTACGACGGGGGTCCGAGGCAGCGCCCCTGGGCAGGGTCCAAGGGGCAGCGCCGCTGGCTGGGGGTCAGCTTGAAAAATTTTTATTTGGTATCAAGTGCTATGTTAAAAACGCACTAGAAAATTAAATTTCCTGAAAACTAGACCCGATTTTGCCAACCCGATTTGCCTGTTAAATTAATTGGTTTTGTGGTTACAACAGCTATAGCAGTTATCAAACCGAATATCAGTTTATTGGTCATTGTCTCTTCATTTTTCCTGATTCTGACATCATAACAACAATAGCACATACACAGTTCGAATCTGAGTTTTATCCGATTGGAGATTTCGATAGAACAATCGAAATACTTTGATTTGAAAATATTTGATACGACTCTCAGATTATTGATCCGCCAACTAAAATTCTAACAGTATATGGTGTATTTATTTATTTTTAAAAAAATTTAAAAAAACATAGACAATTAATTTTATTTAATTATTTAAAATGTGTATATAAAATATATTTAAAAAATATATAAATTTTGGTTGATAAAAGATGATTTTATAAAGTTTTTAAAGGTGAATTTTGAAAAAAAAATCAAAGTTTCTTGAAACAAAACTAAGCATTATTTTTGTTTTCCAATGATAGGATTTGAAAAATAAGGAAAAAGAAAAAAACTTAAAAACGCAAAAAGACTGAGCTGTTTGCTACGGCGCGAGGTTCGATATTGAGCCGACGTAAAAAATCACCAGTCAACCCGCCAGACAAGCACTCCCTCGGCTAAGCGGTCGTCCTAAATATGGTTTGCGAATGTCACTTTGAAAATTGAATATTCCAAAGCATGTGATATGGGCGGTTTAGCTGATTAAAAAAATGGTTACAGGGTAGTCATAATATTTTATTTATTTGTGTAAAATTGACTTAATGATTTGTTTTATGTCTAGCTGTGCCTGTTTTCAACTATCCTAAAGGATTTTTCTAATAAATAATGTTTCATGTTTAGTTATTTATTTAGCTTCATATATTTAAAATACGGATCGTACACATAGGTTCTTATTAAATTGTGTATGTAATTATGTATGGACAAATATCAAGTGAAACCAAAGAAAATAGACATGAGAGGATGTCATGAAACAAAATATTTTCTCTTATCAATAAAAATAGGGTCGCATAAATAAATGCAAAATACATGTGAGTTTCTAGACGATTTTTTCAGAATTTTGAAATGACATGATGTTCGTCCTTTAATACAAGTGCTTTGTTTAGTTCTTATACAAGTCTTGTGACATACACCAAACTATTTACTATGATTAACTTAATTGTAGTATTAAACACATCCATATCAATTAGTAATGTTCAATACAAATGTTGCATTTAGATTATTCAATATGCAATCGACATATCTAGAAACTCAGTCTCGAACGTCGCAGGTACTTTTGTATATCAAGGTTCATTATATTCCTTGTTGGTGAACATAATCGACACCAAACGTGTGATGTAGAACCATCGAGAGCAGGGGATACATAAACGCCTTGAGCCTTAGCGATTTCAGTTGAACCCAATATTTAAACCTTCGATTATAAATCATCGGTTAGAAAAATCTATGGCAAAGCTACGGAGAGACCACCGAGCCATAGTGGCATTTGGTCTAGTAGACAAATCCTGAAAGTGATGGGTCATATCGTTCTTCTTTTAATCACACAAGTAAGGTCATGATTATTACATTTTTTTCTTGAGTTTATATTTTAAAGTGAATGAGAAAGATTTGGGATAAAAATAAAAAAAATTATATTTATGAGATTTTCAAAAAGAAAAGTAGAAATTAAAGGAGAAATAGATTACATCAAATTTACTCACCAAATCTCTTTCCCAAATTGGAGTGAAATGTAGTGAAATTGATTTTTAAGCCTACCTACAATGGTGTCAATGTCACGACCTTGACACGTCAGCTTTCTCTCTTCTACGAGCTAGTACGACTTATTTGCCCTAATAAGACGACCTAGTGCGACCTAGTTTAGTTTTTTAATATAAATATTTTTTTTCAAATAAAATAAAAAACATTACAATAATATTTATACTTAAATATCGTTAAATAATTAAGAAAAACTTTATCATTAATAAAGAGGATAAAATGCATTAGCTAAAAATAACTACAAAAATTATCAAATTAATATATGTTGTGAGGAATTAAACAAAGCTCAATATATTAAAATTTAAATTTTTTTTGCAAAGTTTATATAATTAAAACATGATTAAAACATGTTCAATTTAAAAAAAATTATTTTCCAACAGCCACAAAATCAATTAGGTCGTCCCTAGGTTCGTTTTGGTTCGTTTTGGTTCGACCGAATGTCAGTGATCGAATCGCCACAACGGCGCGACTCGGTCGTGACCTACAGTCGATCGATAAAAAAACGTGCGTTGTGGGTAGCCTAAGGCTTTTATTGCTTATTTCATCGTCTTTTCTTTCCAACTCAGGAACACAAAAGAAAAAATCAATTTATATTTACCTCCTCTTTACTTCTTTACTTCTTTCCTTTTTTCTCTTTTCATCTCTCTTCTTTTTGGTTTTGTAACACCCCTAATTTCACAAGGCAGCGAAATATCAACATTGGGTGTTACTTCATAGCACATCACACACAGTCATAGAAAACGACCACAAAAGAGACGTTTTATAAAATAAACCATTCGATAATTTTATTAAAAGAGTTAACTAAAAAGAGGTCCCACCAATTTATATAAAACTTAAGAAATAATAAAAATTTGTCAAATGTATTGAATGGAAATTGTTTGTTTTGCCTTTACTTTATCTTACGCGGCTCCATGCTCCAGCTGCTCTTAAACCTACACACCTAAGAATACATGCTAAATTGTCAACACAACGATTGAGTGAATTCATAGGTTTTTACATAAACAATAATGGGTTTTTAAATAAACCATAAAGCTTTTGAACACAAGAATCTCATCCATTGGCAGTATTGCAACACATACAGTACCTATATCCACACTATTATGCTAAGCTCATGACACCGATGCCTTAATCAATAAATTTGCCCTAGTTAGGTATCTTGCCAAATACCCCATACCTCACGTACAACACACCCGACTGAGCCTCCAACTCACAGGTGCGACCTGCCCGGGTGGGGGTCATCATTTCCAATAGATCCATTCGTCTGTACGAGCGCCTACCCATCACAGGTAGTTAACGGTTCACGATTTATAGGGACTTTTCACTGGCAATAAGCAACTTAGCCTTACTAATAGTGGCTCATTACCTATACAATCAACGCTTGTGTTCATTTTCCAAAAGCATTCAATCAAACGTCTTTACGTTTATTTACAACAGCTTGTATTCGTTCAAAGCATATATTAAAACAACGAATGTTTATTCACAAACATGTATCCTTTTAAAGGATATATATAATCTCATATGATTATTTACCAAGAGCATGTATTCTCCCTCGCGGGTTTATAAAAACATACAAAGCAGTAAAAACGAGGCTATAAACTCACCTTATATAGCTATCACACATTTATCGAGGAACAAACATCCAATAGTCGATACAAGACTTCACGAGATATCAGTCTCTCATTGATCGAGAACGAGATGCCCAACGGTCGACATATAAATGAACGAGACCTAATATGACGAGACGCGTCTTAGGCTCGAGGCAAGTGATAAATCATACATATATGTAAATAGTTCACTTTAGTAAGTTTGGACATTGCATAAGTTTTGTAAAACTTTTCACAAGACTTTTGATAATACTTTTCATGTAACATCCCACTTTGATAAGTGGAGTGTTATCCGTAATTATGGCGTGTCATCAAAGCATGCAAGGTAATATGTAGTAAAACATACATGACCATAGGGAAAACCGGAATCAAACATCGGTTCCCAAACATAAGCCCAAAACATAAATAAAGTAAATGAAATGAACAAAGACTACACAAGCATAAATATATGAAGGCAAAAGGAAAAGAAGTCTATGGTTGCTTCCATCCTATGCACGTCCTCCAGTGCTCGAGTCTGTCCTTGGGTACCTGCCGTTTTGGGACATGGAAAGGAAAGTAACGGCTGAGCAAAACGCTCAGTGCACGGATATAGACATAACATGAATGACTGAAACATAATAAAGACTTAATAGCAGCGAAAAATGTATAAGTCCTGGAAAACCTGGAACGTGTTCATAAAACTGGTTTATAGTTTGAAAAGCCTTATGTTTATCTTATGAAAACTATTTTACATGTTAACCATTAGACAATATAGGTCATGAAATATCAACGTGCATGAATACTTGGAGAGGTGACCTCGTCATGCAAATTAGAGGGGCTGTCTATAATTTAATATACTGGTTTGGGTAGGAGGGATCAGCTCCTTGTGAAGGATGCAAGGCACACACCAGATTCACACTAAATAATCTTCTGAAAACACGTAAACTAGGATGCACCCATACGCCCCACCTGATAATAAAATATGGCCAAAAGCTGAAAGGGACGCCACGAGCTATCACTCCGCCGTGGTGAAGTCATAACACCAGTGCCTCTAGTGCTATGGTTATGGTACCTCCATAACTAGGTGAAACTGGTCATGCATGTATATGGCTTTAGGTATTCTAATTAAACATAAGCAATTTGTAAACATATATAACATATACTGGGAAAACAGTTAGCTGCATACGGGAAATCCTAATAAGGAAGAATGTCCATACTGAAAGGACGGAGAATCCGTACCTTGTGTCCAGTGAACGAAGAAGACGAATGGAAGAGAGTCCTACTTAGGTATCACTAATGCTACATGAATACATACGTATATAAGTATCTGATTACTGAGTACGTAACTGGTTTTATATCATGTCTTAGCTTGTTTTATATGCTCATGTCATGTTTTACTGATTTGAGCTTTATACTGTGTTTATCATGTATTCTGTCTATTCTGATTAAGTATTACTTGTATTTCATGTATTATTATACTTGTGTGCAATAATAAGTAACTTTCTAAAAATAGCAGGTTTCCTAAAATAGAAAGTTTCTAAAATTAGATTTACGGCTTAAAATAGATAAGTTTCTAAAAATAGAAAGTTTTCATAAATAGATTGGCTGCCTTAATTAAATAAGTTTCTAAAAATAGAAAGTTTCCATAATTAGATATAAGCTGGATTATAAAGCTAATTATATAAGCTTAAGTGTTTACTGATTAATATTCTAAGTCATGTAATTATATAGTATAGTTTATTAATTATTTCATGTGAATTAAATAAACTATAGGTTAAAGTATTTAATTAAATATAACATGATTTAATTAAATAAAGGTAAAATACTTAGGTTAAAACATCTATTATTATCTATTAATAATATAACCTAAGTCATGTCAATTAATTAATTATAAATCATGATTTTAATAATTAATTAATTATGTAGTCTAATTAAATGATAAAAACTTAGGTTAAAATTCATGTATTAATAATAAAATTAATAACCTAAGTCATGTAAATTAAATTAATCATGTTCATGTTTTTAATTAATTTAATTTAAGTCTTTTAAAAAAAATATAACTTGTAAAAATATTAAACCTTGTAAAAATAACTCATGAACCAGACCGTGTTTTAAATCTAAACATGTGTGAACAGGACCCGTGGATTAACCCATGAACCGGACCCAAATACACCACCATGCCCCGACCAAGGTCGGGGTTTCCTTTCCTTGCTGTTGCCGTGACACCACCACCACCAAATCGAGACCATAAGGTCTCGGTGGTGCAAAGTAAGCCAAGCCGAGACCCCCTTGGGGCTCGGTTTAGGCGTCAGCCAACAAACAAACACCCCTTAACACCTAATTGATTATACCCCATGATTAAAACAACATGTTTACACTTGTTTTTAATTAGTTTATTAAAAACATTCATGGTTTTATGTGATTAGTAATCAAAACATAAAAGAAAAGAGGTTAGGGTTTATACCGATCACATGAATCAAAGGATGATGAACACCCTAACTATCCTTGCAATAAACGAACACCAAAAATTAATCAAACACCCCTTTGGTGTGTGTAGAACCCGGCGGCCAAGAGAGGAAAAAGAAAATGGATTAGGGTTTCTTGTTATTTTCTCAATTTTGTTATAATGAAAAATGATCTTTCCCTTAATTCCATGTTTAATAAAATTAATGGGCTTGGCCCTTTTCTCTTGTTGTGTCCGCGGGTAGAGGGGCCTACATGGGGTAACCCGTACTTTTCTCGTGACTAAATAATAAGTGTGTTCTCGTGTTCGTGTTTTACGTGATTTAATAGTTATCGTTCGTGTCTTATTATATTTATTCGTGTTCGTAATAAATATACATATATATGTAATACTAAGCTCGTGATTAATTTACGTTCATGATTGCATGTTCGTGTGTTCGTGATTATAATTATTATTGAAATAATTATCGTGTGTTAATACGTAATAAATACTTATCGTGTTATAACACGTACGTAATACTTGAAATTCTTGTTCGTGAAATGTAAACGTGCTATAAAAGGAAAGTTCTAATCATGTACGTACGATCGTAAGGGTACTATTCATGGTACTATTCATGGTAAAAGCATGCGGGTTTTAAAACTCTTCCCCCCCTAAAAAGAATAATTCGTCCCCGAATTATAGATAAAGTAAACTGAAAGAGAAACACACCCGAATTAAACTGGAAGGGTATGTAAGATAACGGAATATGAAGGTGACATGGTAGAAGGGAACATGGAACGTGACATGTCTTGAAAGAACATGGAACGTGATGAGACTGAAAGGACATGGAACGTGACGTGACTGAAAACACATGGAACTTGACGTGACTGAAAGGACATATCTAACCGATAAGAGAGAAACGGATAAGAAGTCCGGATGAACTTGTCCGTTTCCAAGTGGCTTCCCTCTTGGAACGGTTCCTTCACAAGATCTTAACACAAATGATAAATCTTGGTCCTCCTGACCTTGACTTGAAAACACAAAGAGTTCTTTGTCATCTCCGTAAGATAGATCCCCTGAATTCGATCGAGGAAATAAGAGTTAACGTGCAAGGGTAACCGAAACGTTATGGTGCAAAACAATCTAACTTATCTGATAATTAGCAAAGAATGCGCGAGACATATTGAAACGTAGTACGTGAAAATTTTTGAACGTGATACGTGAAAAATTTTGAACGTGATACGTGGAGATATGGTGAGTGTAGTATGAGTAAACATATCGTGCTCCATGATACATGTAACATATCGTGAACGTGATATGAGGAACGTGGAATGAACATGACATGTGAAACATATCATGAACATGGAATACAACTGAGGTGGTAACGCTAAACGCTATAAGGTGAAACATGGAATGTGACGTGAAACGTCTGTCTGAAGATAGGGAGTTATACTAAACTTGAGTCTGGTCTCTCCAGTTCTTGCAAAGCTTCCCAAAACGAAGATGAACGTAGAATCGTAACCCAAGATACAATCATGAACGTGAATAGTGTCATGAACGTGAGCGTGAAAGCAAGTCGTGAAATTATAACAAGAACGTGGACATAAATAAGGAACACAATTGCGAACCTTCGTCTGGCCCGATAGCTGAGGGATTACCAAGTGGTCGATGCGCCCTGACTGGAACACGTCCGATCAATCTGCTGGTTCTTGAAATCCTTGCGGATGTAAGGATTCTGCAGACTTGATGAAACCGCTGACAATAACCCAGATAGCATCATGTTTCTTCTGAGTTTGCGTTAATCTGGTAACCAAAATCCATGGAGATTTTGTCCCATTTCTATTCACAATTTCAGATGATGGAACATCCGAGTATGTTGGTGTTCTATCTTAACCTGTTGGTATGTTAGGTACCTAGATATGAACGTAACTGTATCTTGCTTTGTATAAACTTGATACATAGAAGTTTGCGAAACTCTGAGTTTCCGAAATTAGACTTCTCTTAGCGTAGGATATTCGTGGAACGCCTAACGTAGTGTAGGGTTCTCGCCTTTATGCATAAGCTGAGTCATGGTAAGATTAACCGTGAGAATCCATGTGATTCAGCATGTCACTGAAATCAACTAGAGTTTATATTGGAAAATTTCAAGGTGAAATTTCTCATGTCGTAGAATTTGCAACATAGTGCAAATATGGTCTTCCTGCTCTTCTCTAGACCTAGAGAAAAATCAGGTTGTTGGAAATACGTTTTTACGTATTTATGAAGGATCGGTCGCTCCAATGATAATTATGTAATGGGCTCGTGATCTATTTACTTTATGTATAGTCCATATAGCCCACATGTAGGGTGGGCTATATATAACCCCTCCTAGCATGTTAGGAGGGGGTTGTTGATTACATTTTCACTTTTTTCATTTTATTCATCTTACTTTCTCTCTCTACAATCCTCTCCCTTCTCTCCTTTCTCTCTCTAATCCCTCATCTAATTCCTTCATTTCTTCTTTATTAATCAATCAATCAACCAACCTTATCCACCAAATCCATGATCTAGAATAGGCCATTAATTACGTAGACCTTCAATTGGTATCAAGAGCCTTGGTTAGTTTGGTTTATTCTTCTTTTATTTTGTTTGATTTTTGTGGGTTTTGATTTAATCATGCTTAAATCATAAAAAGTTTGTATTTTTTTATAAAAAGTTTGTGTTTTTATATGTTAAATCATATCAAATCTTCAAATTTTTTTTACTTTTTAGATAAAAATCACAAATTTTTATATAAAAATCAAAAATTTCTTTATCAAATGTTAAAAAGTTTGTGTTTTTATAAAAATTTATGTTTTTCTTTTTTTTTAATTTTGTAATTTTTTGTTTAAATCCTTATATTTTGATTGCCTTTTTATCTAAATTGATTAAATTGAACCTTAATTTTGTCCTTTTTTAGTTCTTTAATCAATGTTTACCACTTTAATTTTTGTTTTTTATTAGTTTTTTTTAAGTTTTTATAATCAGTTACTCATTTTAAATATTTTTTCTTTATTTTTAATCTATTGGGTCTCAGTTTTTTGTCCAGTTTGTCCAGTTGTCCTACAGTCCTTCATTATCCAAGTTTTTCATAATCAAGGTTTTTTGGTCTCAAGTCTCAGTCTGTTAGTAGTTTTTGTCCTGTTCCGGGTGAACTGAATATTTCTCAATAATTAAGTTCCGAATCAAGCAAGAAATCTTCCGAACCAAATTGTTCCGAATGAACAAAACATCCGAATCAACAACATCCGAATGAACAACATCCGAATGAACAACTTCCGAATCAATTTTTAAGAAAAAACTTCCGAATCAATTGTTTTGAAAAAACTTCCGAATCAATCTTTAAAAACACTTCCGATTCGGAACTCTTCCGAATGAATGAAAAGTTCCGAATGAAGCAATCATTCAAACATAACGGGAACTTTTATTTTTGACTCGACTCCAATTTTAAAAGACTCATTTACCCATCCTTACCAGCACACCCTCGACCATTCCCTCATTCCCTCTCGACCCAAATTCAAACTCTCACTCACACCAAACAAATCACAACCCAATCTATCACCACATATTAATCAGACAACCAGACCCTCGACAAACAACCAGACTATCGACAACTAGACTCGAACAACCAGACTCAAACAACCAGACCCTCGACAAACTATCATCACAGACTCCCTCCCGACTCAAACTCCCTCCCGACTCAAACACCTCCCGACTCAAACACCTCCCGACTCAAACACCAATCTCACAAGTTTCTCACACCTCCCGACTCAAACAACACACCCTCGACAAACCCTCTCGACTCATCCCTACAAACAGACTCGAAAATCCAATCCTCTCTCGACTCAATCTCAATCTCTCACACTCAAATCTCTCGACTGTTACAAAACAATCAAGATCAAACTCAATCTCACACCCTTCTACATCCTCGACTCCCTACAAACCTTCCCACGTCACAAGACCCGACTCTAACCCAGACTCCTACACCTCACCCTCGTCCCCATCAGACCTCGTCCCCCCACCCAACCGCAACAACAGGATTCGATCCATTGTCCCTGACTCGACCCCTCACCTCACAAACTCTCAAAACCATATTTTTCTCGACCCACAAGACAGAACGACTCAACAGTAGGAGAGAGAGACTCAACAAAAAGTTAAAAAGAAAACCTACCCGAGACCCATTTTAGGATCTTGAAGCAATAAAAACATTGTGTTACGGGATTCATTTGATCAACAGATTGGGAGAAGTGTAACTGAGTATTTGTTTTGCTACTAGTTTTCGCGATGAGGCTTATATGAGATTTATGTTTGGGAGTTTAAGAATGGGGACAGAGGCTTGAAGGAGAAGATGATCTAATCTTTTATTTGGCTGCGTTTTTGTTTAATTGAGAGAAGAGATTAGGTTTTTTCTGTGTGTGTGTTTTCAAGTGAGGAGAGAGAGATTTAGAAGACGGTTGGTGTGAGAGAGAGATTAAATAAGCAGGCGGAGAAAACAAGAAAAAAGTGGGGCGGTGGAGTTAAGTTGATTGGGCCACGTATAGGAGAAAACAAAGCAGATTGAATTTTTTATTTGACGGAGTTTACAAGAAGAGTCAATGTCACACACGACCCATTTATATATTTAAACATTTTAAATTTCCAAATAAACATTTTCATTGGATATATTAAATGCACTCTTTTTATTTTTTAGTTTCCAAATAAAACGTTTTTTAGATTTTTTGTTTAGTTAAATTATTTTTTTTTATATATTTAAACATTTTAAAAGTAAATTTTTTTTTAGTTAAGTTATTTTAGATATTAATTTTTACTTTGGATATTAATTTTTATTTTGATTTTTATTCAAATTTTTATTTTTATTTTTTATTTTTTATTTTTTATTTTATTATTTTATTTTGAAAAATTTTGTGGCCGGATTTGAAGACGAAAGTGACGAGTCAAAGTGACGGGAATTATTTTTAGTGGCTACGAATTTTTGAACGGGTTTAATTCATAATCGTTTGGGCCGACAACATCTTTTGAGCCGACTCGAATTGTAAAAATCCTGCAAACTACTACATCTATATCATCTTTCCTCGATTTTCAATGGATTCGGTCAAATCGAACAAGGGAGAATTGCATCAAGTGCAAGCCAACGCTAGAGAAAGTGGCATCAATTCATTTCAAATGCTTCAGTATCATCTGGTCACTCTTTCGAGGATTCAAGGAGGGAGCGAATTTGTGACAATCTTTGGACAAGATCGTCATATATTCGTCGACTCAATCTTTACCATCTTGCCCCAACTGGCAGAGCAACTCAACAATGAAAACTTTAATCACTCTGCATCGGCACTTGCTTATAAGGCTCTTGTGACACAACTCACGCCTTTCCTCCAATTTAATATCATCAAGTCTGAAAGTTCGATGCTTTGCCAATCATTTCTTCGAGATACGCATACCGAGCTTCGAGTTTTTCGTGATACAATATTGAAACTCATGACCTCAGTCTCGTCTTCGATATATGAAAGATCTCGACTTCAGCAAACGTATGATAATGGAGTGCAAGAATCAATGCCGCAGATGCAAAAGGAGAATGGTCATACGGTTGACAACTTGGAGCCTAACGATGGCAAGAGCACGGATTCAGAAGGACACCATGATATCAGTGGCACGTCAGGAAATGTTCACGAGATTTCTCTTGATGACACCTTACCCATTTATGACGAAGAGCCTGCAAACATGGTACAATGTGATGTTGGTTATGATGTATATGCTGATAACATGCCGTATATTGAGCATTCTGAACCTAATTATGACAAACATGGGATGGAAAAGAGTGATAGAAATACCACTTCTGATTCATCCGATGTAAGTCATAATGGGGGAGAGATTGTTCAGAATGCTATAGTACATCATGAAAATTGTATTATAACTGCTTCATTGTCTGCTTCTGTTTCCAAGATTAAAGAGCTCGAAACGATCATAGCTCGGCAATCTAAAGATCTTGAGGATGCCAAACTTGAATTTTCTAAGAAAACGGACAAATTTGAAACATATTTTGAAAAACTTGAAAAGTCAAACGTTATTCTTGAAAGAAAATTGGATCAAACTGTTCTAGATTCTAAAGCTGAAAAGGATAATCTTTTGAAACAAATTCAACTGCTTGAATCTAAGTTGGCATCCCAAGATAACATGCTCAAAGAAAATGAAACATTAAAGGCCCAATTACAGGAAAAGGTTTTTGCTATAGCTGCGTTGAAAAACGAGTTAAGGAAAAGTAAAGGACCTAGTGTGGACACTAAGCTTGAAAAACCATCAATCTTGGGGAAACCGCCTACAAATCAGTTCGTCAGACAACCGATTGTCAGACAACCTACTGCATTTAGATCCGAGCGACCACAATCCTCGAGACCGCGGCTTGCCTCCCAAGTTGATTTGGTTCATCTTATTAGACCAGTCACTCCAGCTACTAGGCCCAATGTGATCACTCCAGCTTTAGCAAGACCAAATCATATGATTGCCTCTAGTTTCCCTAAAAATACCAAGACCACGTCTAGAACTAGTTCAAATGACGTTTGCCATGAATCTGATCTTAGGGAAGCTAAGCAAAAGACACATGTAAGAGATAGGAATTTCAAACCTAGTCAGATGCCTTCTAGTTTACCCAACACTGCTAACCGTAGCATGTCCAATCCTAGGAGCATCAATCAATCGACTAGGGATTCTAGATCTTACTCGGACATTAAATATGCTACTTGTAAAACATGTAGAAAATGTGTCTTTACGGCAAATCATGATGCTTGTATCAAAAAATTGCTTAATGAGGTGAACTCCCGTGCTAGACTTAAATCCCAGTGGGTTGCTAAAATCAAACCAGTTGGCAAAAAGTGGCACCCCACTGGTAGAACTTTTACTCTTGTAGGAAACGAGTGCCCTTTAACTAGGATAGTCTCTGATTCTACGAAGACTACTAGGGAGGAAATTGCAAAGGATGATACATCACTTAAGCCTGAACTTAAGATTTTCTATAAAAGGAAACGTTTGCCCACTAAGACAAGTGAATCATCTCCTCAGGCCACCTCTGACACTAGAAAAGCCAACTGTGAACCCCCATGTGCTTCTATAATTGATATTGCTAACCCACGTCAAAGCATGCAAATTCCTAATGAGATTACAGGTACCAAAGTTGATGTTCCAAAAGAACGAAGCGGTCCAATCGTTGTGTACCGTTCAACTAAGGACACTCTTAGAGTTTGGTTGCTGAAGAAGCAGATATCAGAGAAACAAATGTCTCAGGGGATTCATGGTTAAGCTGCAAACTAGGACTTACAGTCACATAACAGACTGTAACTCGATCTCCAAAGAAAGGAAAGTTCATCCCGATGATGACTTATCCTAAAAACGAGAAATTCATTTTTCTCGGGCATGAGCTTATATAAAAAACATTCCATGTTTTTAAGCTCATGCACTAAGGCTTATCATTAAATATCAGATGATGACCCGATCTTCAAAGGCAGGAAAGTTTATCGCCGATGATAAACTTATCCTTACAACGAGAAATTAAAATTTTCTCGGACACGAGCTTACATTAAAACCATTCAAAGGTTTTAAGCTCGTGTATATGACTTACAGTTAAATGTCAGACTGTAACTCGAACTTAAAATAAAGGAAAGTTTATCATTAATGATAAACTTATCCTCATAACGAGAAATTCAATTTTCTCGGTCATGAGCTTGTCTTAAAACATTCGAAGTTTTAAGCTCAGAAAGGAAAGTGGATCTTTTAAATAAGAGAACTTTTCCTCGTAACGAGAAATTAACCTTTCTCGGTCATGAGCTTTCCGTTAAAACAGTCAAAGTTTTCAAGCTCATGAACACGACTTCTAAGTAAATGTCAGCTTAGGACTCGTTCTTCAGATAAAAGGAAAGTTTATCGCCGATGATAAACTTATCCTTAACAACGAGAAGTTTACAACTTCTCGGACTTGAGCTCGTTCCTAAGATATTCCAAATCTTAAGCTCAAGTAATTGTTTTTCAAAACTTTGAACACAATTTTTCGAGAATTTCTCAAAAGGTTTTTCTAAATCTTTCAAAATTGTGTGTTCAAAAAACGTTTTGATAAAACGAGCATGTCTTCTGGAATCGATAATATTTACGAACCTAGAAATGTCATTCAATAATGACACGGGGTTGTAAATAAAGTTCGAGCAGAAGTTCAAACTTTTAAAACATGCTCAAAATGGTTTGCTATTATTTCAGATAGCAACCCGCTTTTCATAATCAAGTCAAGCATTTCACCGGAAAGCTTTGACTCAACAACGGGAATTAATTTTCTCGGGAACGTGACGAGGAGACCAACATTCGTGCACAAGAACCATGTGAATCTCTCATATGATGTTCTCCATTATTCAGGTCCAACCTCGTACATTGCTAATCTTGTGAATTCATTATTATATATGATCTTTGAACGTAATAAATACCTTACACTTTTGTTTAAAAGGTATTTAATTTACGTTTCAAGTACACCCTCATTAATTTGAGGGGGAGCTTGTGTAACTCATGAAGATAATTGGATTTGCATTTTTCTTCCCAAATTTTCTTAAAATGCTATTAAATCAATTGATATTAAAAACATCGATTGGGTTAATATTTTTAATATGGGGGAGAAAATGTGATTTAATATGGGATATGATCAATCATAAATGGTTTGACTTAACGTGTTAGCTCATCCCGACATGTGCGAAATGTTTTCGAATATCGTAGCATATGTTAAGGGGGAGCAAAATGGATTTGCACTTCAAAATGGATTTCATGGTGACATACACTTACCCAAAAACATCTCTATTCACGACGGTGACGATTGTGGTGACATAAGGATGGTAGGATAGGTTAAAGTCCAATGATTTCTCCAGAACCGGAGGAATCTTCCCAAGGACATTCCATAGCTAGAATTAGAAGTCCTAGGAAAGATGGAGAAAGAATGTGAACGTAGCTGAATGTCGACCAAGTACTTAAGCTAGCACTGGAACAATCACAACAAGGTGCTAGTGATGACGTATTGGTAAGCATTGAAGGGGTTGAAGAATGAAAAAGAAATGTAAAGATAAAGGGTGTAAAGAAAGAAGCCCTCCTTACAACTTTAGGCAGAAACCGGGTCAATACATATGCTATTGAGGTCATTTTTGTTAATGATTCTCGGTATTGAAGAAAGACATCATGGACCCAGTGATGCAATGCACAACCCTTCCCCAGCTAACTCAAATATCTCTCAAAAGGTATTTGTTTTAATCACACGGAGATCAACACGTTATCTATTGATTTATTCACTCCGAATAAATTGGTATTGAAAAGGTGGCACTCCTCTCCAGCCTCCGATCACTAAAAATCCAAAATGCACGATCGAGTCTAGAGCCATTTGAGATCATCAAATATCTCATTAGGACACACTTTCTTTATTCCTTGCTTCTTCACACACTGTGAAAAGTAAGAAAGATCTTAAGAGTCCTACGCAAAATCTTCATGATCTTGCCTGAACATCCGAGTAATACGAAAGTATTTACAATGAAGATGGAAATCCTTCTTGAGCAAATATCAAAAAGCTCATGGTAGGTGACTTGTGCGATTCTTTATGAATCAAACTTGTGATAACTGGAAAGCAACAGTGGTTTAATTCTTAAATGAATTTAAACTCGTTCCAGGCCTCTACGCATTATCGTATGATCTTGCCAGAACACTCAGAGTGACTCTTTATTGATCACAGTGACGAGTGGAAATCCTTCTAGTGTTAACATCAAACAGCACTTGGTAGGTAACTTGCAAGATTCTATATGAATCAAGCTAGTGACAACTGGAAAGCAACGATAGTGCGGTTCTTAATTGAACTTCACTTGTTCCAGGAACATGAATTGACGGCTTCAAATCATGCGGATAATATTATCCAAATGATCCACTCTTTACGTTCGCAGTCAGCTTTGGACGGTCGAGTAAAGAGAACGGGTTTACCCGCGAAATCTTGTCAAGGAGGTTCTTTATTGAAACTACCTGCCACAAGTACGATATTTAATATCGTCCAACGGTCTTCACCGACCGGAGGTAAAATGCTACCGAATTAGAATGAAATGTTCAAGGCCATTTCATCCGTGTATATTATTTGTTGCTAACTGTCTTATGCAGCGTAACAAGAAGGTGGCATTGCGGTGTACAATCCAGAAGAAGTCGTCACCACATGCTTATACTACATACAATTAGTACTTCAACAAATTCAAGAAAGCCTGAAGGTCAAGTCTTCCGCTGTATCAAACTCTGAAGCTTTCAAGAATTTAAAAGTATAAGTATGTGGAACATGAAGTCACAAAGAGGCAAATATCACAAGTGAAGAATGCACAAGGTCAAGGCAAGGAAACATGCTCAAGACTAAAGTCAAAGATCACATCAAGCATATTCACAAGAACAAGATCGAAGACTCAAGCATAGATGCTAGGTTTAAGATTTTGTAAAAAGATGTGACCTCCCTTAGGGGGAGATTGTTGGAAATACGTTTTTCCAAATAAAGTCTCGGTCACATCTTAGTTAGCATAGATCACGAGTTATAGACTATTTAGAACTTTGTAACTTGGAGCGACCTCCCTTAGGGGGAGATTGTTGGAAATACGTTTTTACGTATTTATGAAGGATCGGTCGCTCCAATGATAATTATGTAATGGGCTCGTGATCTATTTACTTTATGTATAGTCCATATAGCCCACATGTAGGGTGGGCTATATATAACCCCTCCTAGCATGTTAGGAGGGGGTTGTTGATTACATTTTCACTTTTTTCATTTTATTCATCTTACTTTCTCTCTCTACAATCCTCTCCCTTCTCTCCTTTCTCTCTCTAATCCCTCATCTAATTCCTTCATTTCTTCTTTATTAATCAATCAATCAACCAACCTTATCCACCAAATCCATGATCTAGAATAGGCCATTATTGAAGGTCTACGTAATTAATGGCCTATTCTAGATCATGGATTTGGTGGATAAGGTTGGTTGATTGATTGATTAATAAAGAAGAAATGAAGGAATTAGATGAGGGATTAGAGAGAGAAAGGAGAGAAGGGAGAGGATTGTAGAGAGAGAAAGTAAGATGAATAAAATGAAAAAAGTGAAAATGTAATCAACAACCCCCTCCTAACATGCTAGGAGGGGTTATATATATCCCACCCTACATGTGGGCTATATGGACTATACATAAAGTAAATAGATCACGAGCCCATTACATAATTATCATTGGAGCGACCGATCCTTCATAAATACGTAAAAACGTATTTCCAACAATCTCCCCCTAAGGGAGGTCGCTCCAAGTTACAAAGTTCTAAATAGTCTATAACTCGTGATCTATGCTAACTAAGATGTGACCGAGACTTTATTTGGAAAAACGTATTTCCAACACAGGTTGTTCTTGATGAAAGATGAATTTGTTTATGAGTCCATGGAAACTCAATTTATTAACTATATAATTCCGCTGGGCATTTATGAGACTAATACAAAATCATGAATCTAGCATGACCGAGACGTGTACGAATAGCATTCATGGAAATGTTCTGCTCTTTCACTCATCACTGATGGCAGCATGATCATGAGTTGCTTGGACGTGTTATCAATACGTGGAGGAGAATAACAGTTATGGATGGTGATTTGTTTAAATCGACGGTAGTCGACACATAATCTCATGGTACCGTCCTTCTCCTTGTAGGTTCTTCTGGAAAGTATGGGAAGATTTTGGAATAATCAACTGGTTATGCGTAAAAGGACTTCCGTAGTGGTGTCTTAACTGACAGCTAGAAAGTTTTAGCAGTCATAGCTAACAACGCACGTGCTTGTAAAGCATAGATAATTTGTACAGATTTTCCTGATGGAAAACCATGCTGAATGTATTCAGAAGCCTGAACATTACTGTATAAAATCATGAATCGTAGCATGGTGTGTTGTTCATAGTCCATGATTAGGATTAAATTCAACTCATGTCTGTCCGAGGTAAAGCGTTAGCAACTTGGATCTTATCATTAGGCTGAAGGAAAACCTTCGTATACATGGGGAATACGAATGGCGTCCTTAATTGGTAATGAGTATATATGGAATATGGTGCAAGAATGAAAGTGTCATCGAGTAAACATGACAGATATCACTGATACGCCGCTGATGGTACTGAAATTCTTGTGGCCTGATTAATACATGGCACGACAAAATAGATATACCCTTTAGAGGGTATCCTGAATTTCTTAGCGATGTTCCAGAATTGGACTTGAGTCACGTGTCTTGACTCGTGTCTTGGGAAATATAAGTGTGACATGTGTCTTTACTGGTGTCTTAACATGTGTCTTCAGAGAGTATACGTGAGACATGTATCTTGACTGATGTCTTAACATGTGCCTCGAGATGTGAAACGAATAGAACCACAAATATTAGGTTATTATGCCAGAATTGGCGAATTGGTTGAACTACTAATCCTTTGTATTTCTGATCACGTCCGCGGTTGGAGCTTCAGTTGCGATTGCTAGGATAGTTGCTGTCATAGTAGTGGTTACTATCGTCTTGTCTGTTAGTTCCATGACGGTCATTCTCATGACTCTGATTCATGTAACTATTCAGCTGAGTGGCTGGCTGGTACCGGTCTTCACTCATATGACTGAAACGACAACTGAATGACGTGTGACATGTAACTAAGAATTAGGGACAATGATTGATGGAAATCGTCTGGTGGTGAAACATCTTCTCGTCCGATCGCTTTGAACTAAGGCCTTTGTCTTCGTCTTGTAAGATCTCCAGTTTGAGAACATCATCAGCATCTCGTAGTGTCTCCAACATTCGCATCATCAACCCTTAGTAACATCTCCAAGATATGAGCGGCATCGTCAATCCTGTAGAGTATCAGCAAGTGGAGTACACCTGAGATGATTTAGAATCGACTAGCGAATACTCGTAGAGCATTGTGGGTAAAATACACCTGGATCAAAGTACGTGTAATACACATGGAATACGGTACATGTGGTACACATGAAATGCACATGGAATGATCGATATGGGTCGATCATCTGACATGTTTTTACAGGGAATAATCCCGGCAAGGCAATTGTAGTGGCAGATGCACTTTGTTTGAATAAACATCATTCTGGTTACATAGAGAAAACACCCAGAAGGTTGGTGAAACGAAACTCAACAATGAGTAGCATGAAAGCCTGGTTAATGGAGACCAACCATGACTATCATAAAAGCAGGATTTACTGGAATCTTTCAATGTCTAGCATGAGGGCATGATCGACATGATGAGAACATAATCAACATAAGGAGACTTAAGACATACTTTACATGAAGATGAAATCAACATAAAAATCTTGGAATGAAATTAATCATGAAGGAGTATAAACATAATCAGCATGAAAATGAAGTTAACCATGGTAGCATGAAAACATACTTGACATAAAAACATAATAACTTATGAGGGGACATGAAAATAAAATTATGCCAATAAATCATGAGAAAAATTTTATGCATGAGAAACAGTGCATGAATGCATGATGTAGTTTATAAAAACTTTTATATGTGCGAGGGGACGCCTATGGGTCGGTCCCAAAACAAAAGACATGGCGAGGGGACGCCTATGGGTCGGTCCCAAAGTTAAAAGTTTCGATAAAAGCACATGCGACTAAATAGGGCCAGTCCGGTACCAACCATTACTTAGTCATAATTCCTGCTACAATGATACATGAAACATAAATAAGTGAAAATCATCTATCAAAACTTATCAAAAAAAAAATTTATGCGACCAATTATGAACTACTGGGGTTCAGTCCACATAGTCACAGTTCACGAGGAACGTCATGCATGAAAAAAATGACACATAACTAAATATGAATGACGGTTGTCCATTCATATTAGTAAAACAATATCGATGAAAACATCGAGATTAAAACATCAAGGTACTGAAAACATCATGGTTAAAACAACAATGTGCTGAAAACATCAATTCGTCGAATAACAAGCGTTGGCTTAGGAAGCTCCTGGTGACTACCCACTAGTCACAGGTCAAGTTTTAGAGCCTACAGGTCGAAGCCTTGTCTCTGATACCATAATTATAACACCCCACTTTGATAAGTGGACCGTTACCCGTAATTATGGCGTGTCATCAAAGCATGCAAGGTAATATGTAGTAAAACATACATGACCATAGGGAAAACCGGAATCAAACATCGGTTCCCAAACATAAGCCCAAAACATAAATAAAGTAAATGAAATGAACAAAGACTACACAAGCATAAATATATGAAGGCAAAAGGAAAAGAAGTCTATGGCTGCTTTCATCCTATGCACGTCCTCCAATGCTCGAGTCTGTCCTTGGGTACCTGCTGTTTTGGGACATGGAAAGGAAAGTAACGGCTGAGAAAAACGCTCAGTGCACGGATATAGACATAGCATGAATGTCTGAAACATAATAAAGACTTAATAGCAGCGGAAATGTATAAGTCCTATAAAACCTGGAACGTGTTCATAAAACTGGTTTTATAGTTTGAAAAGCCTTATGTTTATCTTATGAAAACTGTTTTACATGTTAACCATTAGCCAATATAGGTCATGAAATATCAACGTGCATGAATACTTGGAGGGGTGACATCGTCATGCAAATTAGAGGGGCTGCCTCTAATTTAATATACTAGTTTGGGTAGGAGGGATAAGCTCCTTGTGAAGGATGCAAGGCACACGCCACATTCACACTGAATAATCTTCTGAAAACATGTAAACTAGGATGCACCGATACGTCCCACCTAATAATAAAATATGGCCAAAAGCTGAAAGGGACGCCACGAGCTATCACTCCGCCGTGGTGAAGTCATAACACCAGTGCCTCTAGTGCTATGGTTATGGTACCTCCATAACTAGGTGAAACTGGTCATGCATGTATATGGTTTAGGTATTCTAATTAAACATAAGCAATTTGTAAACATATAAAACATATACTGGGAAAACAGTTGGCTGTATACGGGAAATCCTAATAAGGAAGAATGTCCATATTGAAAGGACGGAGAATCCGTACCTTGTGTCCAGTGAACGAAGAAGACGAATGGAAGAGAGTCCTACTTCGGTATCACTAATGCTACATGAATACATACGTGTATAAGTATCTGATTACTGAGTACGTAACTGGTTTTATATCATGTCTTAGCTTGTTTTATATGCTCATGTCATGTTTTACTGATTTGAGCTTTATATTGTCTTTATCATGTATTTTGTCTATTCTGATTAAGTATTACTTGTATTTCATGTATTATTATACTTGTGTGCAATAATAAGTAACTTTCTAAAAATAGCAGGTTTCCTAAAATAGAAAGTTTCCAAAATTAGATTTACGGCTTAAAATAGATAAGTTTCAAAAAATAGAAAGTTTCCATAAACAGATTAGCTTCCTTAATTAAATAAGTTTCTAAAAATAGAAAGTTTACATAATTAGATATAAGCTGGATTATAAAGCTAATTATATAAGCATAAGTGTTTACTGATTAATATTCTAAGTCATGTAATCATATAGTATAGTTTATTAATTATTTCATGTGAATTAAATAAACTATAGGTTAAAGTATTTAATTAAATATAACATGATTTAATTAAATAAAGGTAAAATACTTAGGTTAAAACATGTATTATTATCTATTAATAATATAACCTAATTCATGTCAATTAATTAATTATAAGTCATGATTTTAATAATTAATTAATTATGTAGTCTAATTAAATGATAAAAACTTAGGTTAAAAGTCATGCATTAATAATAAAATTAATAACCTAAATCATGTAAATTAAATTAATTTCATGTTCATGTTTTTAATTAATTTAATTTAAGTCTTGTAAAAAAAATATAACTTGTAAAAATATTAAACCTTGTAAAAATAACTCATGAACCGGACCGTGTTTTAAATCTAAACATGTGTGAACCGGACCCGTGTTTTAACCCATGAACCGGACCCAAATACACCACCATGCCCCGACCAAGGTCGGGGTTTCCCTTCCTTGCTGCTGCCATGACACCACCACCACCAATCCGAGACCATAAGGTCTCGGTGGTGCGAAGTAAGCCAAGCCGAGACCCCCTTGGAGCTCGGTTTAGGCGTCGACCAACAAACAAACACCCCTTAACACCTAATTGATTACACCACATGATTAAAACAACATGTTTACACTTGTTTTTAATTAGTTTATTAAAAACATTCATGATTTTATGTGATTAGTAATCAAAACATAAAAGAAAAAAGGTTAGGGTTTATACCGATCACGTGAATCAAAGGATGATGAACACCCTAACAATCCTTGCAAAAAACGAACACCAAAAATTAATCAAGCACCCCTTTGGTGTGTGTAGAACCCGGCGGCCAAGAGAGGAAGAAGAAAAGGGATTAGGGTGTCACACCCCAACATGGCGGAATATGGGGCGCGACGTATGTATATCATCACAACATGGCGTGTCTATAGAGATAACTAAATGAAATGGAAATGTCATAAAATGGTGACACAAATGTCATGACAATATCTCCACAAAATGCAGGAGTCTAGGCAAGTAGGTAACAGTCCTACCTCTTACCCAAGACAAACAATTACCACAAACAAAACATCATAAAGGTGTCCACAAAGTAACACTTATTCAAAACACATAGAAATAAACTAAGAAGGAACAGGGATCTCCTTCTAAATGCAATCCTATTACCTCCAAGGCTAGCCACTTCTATTCTCAAGCTTAACCACATTCTCACCTGAAAGAGACACTAAAACACGTCACCATAAAGTTGGTGAGAGTCATAGGTTTAGACTCCAACGCCAAAATCAAACCACAAGCTGTGAATAATAACCAAATTTAAGAACATATGGACAATGTGATACAAACATGCATTAACAACTAATATTCAAGATTTAACAAACCAAACCAAATCCAAGGCTCCCAGCCTTACCAAACACCATGGTACCATAGGCGCCCATATACCTATGCACCAATCCCAAGGCCCCGCCTTGTCATTATCCATTGGTCACATAGATGCTCACACATCTATGTACCTCCCCAAGCCCCCGCCTTGTCAACATCCCCTTGGTACCAAGTCAAAACATAAAACAATCATGAATCAACTAGCAGTTAATCACATAAGTATGCACAAGTCCATCACCATACACAAAACATTTACAGCATAATTTATAAAAACAAGACAGTGTCTCTTCCATCCCATCTGGAAGTCAAAATCATTAGTAGACATGGGACTATGAAACTCACCTGATTGAGCTTCTCCCAATAATCCGTACACTAGCAAAAAGCTAACAAACAAAAACACAAAATCAAAACATGAACCAAACACTAAAATGGCTCATCAACCTATGATGGACATCTAGCCTTCTCCCATATATGTTCCTCATTAATATGCTCTAAAAACCCCATTACCCTTCCCTAACAAGTCCTTAACTTGGTTAAGTTTGATACCTATCCCATTCATATTTTACACAAAACAGTCCCAACTTTTAGGTCTCCAAACTATAAGCCAAACGCCCACCTAACCATACTCATGACCTCTGTAAAGGAGACCATATGACCTTACATATGTTAGCTAACTCCTTCCCTTTACCCCAACCTTAAAGCTACTGTTAAGACCCAGATATATATATATATACTTTTGTTTATCCGGATTTTACTAATTTTGAACATACAAAAAGTTTGTTATGATTAGGGGGTCTTACCCTAACCCATTTGCTTAGCCCTCCTCCAGGACTCTTATTTAATATATAAACCAACTCCCATGCTCATTAGAGGGCTCAAGTGTACTCCTAAGTACACCAATCACCCTAATACATTAATTGAAAACCCGCTGACTTCAAAACTGTTTTGACCTCCGACTGTTGTAACCTGTTTTTGACCCACTTCCCTACCTCCAATTTAGTTATCGTTTCTTGCATTTGAAAGCCAACTCAATTACCTTTCCAGGGATACTTGAATCGTAAAATAAGAGTTTGTAGAACTCTATATATGGTCAAAACAATTGACCTAAAATTCTGCCTAGTTTTTAAAAAATAATTTTAACATAATTAGTCCAATTATTTACCCATAACTCTACTAATTACAAGCCCTAAATCACCTAATCATTTTAATATCATTAATATACAGATTTTAATTTAAACCCTAACCTAAATCCATCATAAGATGATTGAGAAAGAATTAAAAACAATTAAATTGAAAAGGGATTTGAAGGTTTTACCTTAAGATTAATGGAAACCAAGATTTTTTTGAAGAACCCTAACTTTTCTCAATTGGCTGTCGTTTTTTTCTTTTTCTCCAGGGATTATGTCTTTTCCATCTTATTTTACACCTTATATAGTTATTGACAAGTCCTATCCCAAGTATAATTGCCCACTTTCCTTTTTTTTCTTTTTTTTTCTTCCTTTTGTTTTAACCGACCCTTACCCCCCATAATTTCATTTTTTTTATTAAACTAATTAATAATTGTAATAACAATATTACCTTAATTTTCCTTAATTTAGTTCAGCTCCTAAAGCCTTCAAAACCTCAAAACCGTAAAACTAGTCAAATTTATGCGTATACCGTAAAAAAACGTTAAATATACAGTTTTAAAAAAAATCTTAAATTTTGAAATAAACTTTATAACTAAGTCCTAAATGACTTAAAACCATCCCGAAAAATACTCACACGACTAAACACCTTACCCGAGACCTCTAAATGCTAAACCCCAAATCCTAAAAAAATACAATTTACTATAATACTTATACGTATACGTAAACACCAAACTAACACCTTTTCATTTCATAGTCACTAATTTGTGAGCTCATGAACATGAAATAACCGTTCCTCGATTTACTTATGAGTACTTTATACCCATAAACGATATCCACACCAACCTCGTTCACGCAAAATAACATGTAAATACGCAAATCACATAGTCACACATATATTAACCTTAAAATAAGACCAAGTGACGAACCTCAAAACCACGGTTGTCACATCACTCCCTCCTAATAGAAATCTCGTCCTGAGATTTACTCCTTAGGATCGTCATTATCAATTAGCTGAGGATACTTGTTCCTCATAAATCCTTCCCGTTCCCACGTGAACTCTAGTCCACGTTCCAAATTCCATCTACCCATAACTACGATATATTACCCTTTTTATCCAACGTCCTAGATTCATGACCCAAAATCTCTATCGGCTCTTCGATAAAACGAAGACTCGTATCCATACTAATATCATCTAACGGTACTTGCAAGTCAGTTCTTGCTAAGCATTTCCTCAAGTTTGATACATGAAATACGTCATGCACACCACTTAATTCCTCCGGTAATCTCAACCTATACGCCACTAGCCCAATCCTTTCAAGGATTTCAAATGGACCCACAAATCTAGGTGCTAACTTCCCTTTTCTTTCCAAACCGCATCACCCCTTTCCATTGTGAAACCTTTAGCATAACTTTATCTCAAATCTCAACGGCTTACGCCTCTTGTACGCATAGCTCTCTTGTCAGTTCTTTGCTATTTTCAACCTCTACTTAGTCACTGCCACCACCTCTATAGTTTTTCGATCCACCTCCGGTCCAATACGTTGGCCGCTTCTAACTTCATCCCACTGTAACGGTGATCCACCTCATCTCCTATGAATTAACTCCAGCAGTTGCTACAACAATTCCTATCACCATACCTAACGGCTTCTATCCTCTACGGATTTTCCATCATTCGGAAGTTCTCCCAACCTTAAACACATCCAATGGTATATGCAGGATTGCATAACCAAAAGCTTCCCATAATATTCACAAGAAACATGTCATAACCACCACCTCATCCTTGCTTTCCCATGCTCGGCACCAAGTAACTAACCATCCTTCATACTAACATGTGTTACACCTTTTCTCTAGGTGGACGTTCCATTGTTCGTGACTACTAACCTCTTGCTCTAACGGTTTCTCTTCAATATCACCCCACTATCTTCACAACCTCTTGCTCCCTCGAATCATTCTTCCTCCATACTACTTTTCGTTTGTCTCTCCACAATCTTAATTTCCATACCATCTTATATCCCGTCTTCAGCCTATAATTTAGGTGTTTCCTCCTTTATTCCTTAAATCCTCATCAATGGGGAATATGCCCCTCTCACCGGTGACTCTCTCTTTGTAGGAGAATTCTTCCTAATATAATGCGTTCTCCAACTATCTCCAAATCTCACGCCAATGCTCTAGGCGTCTTTCTCAATTACCCCTATAGTATGCTCATACCAAACATTAGTCTATCAACGGTATACTACGCTTGCTTCCCATCGTTTCTTCCCTTGCCATAATCCTTCATAAGGCATTCCATACATATTAGGCTAACTTTTATGCAAAACCCTCTATTCCATCACATCCGTACGCAATCTTCCAACTTCTCAACTACG